>BSBN01000400.1:7512500-8872225 GCA_027924645.1 Cunninghamia lanceolata
TATGTTTCTTGCCTGAATCCACTGATTTCATGGTTAATCTTATATGAGAAATGCTATGTTAGCATGTGTTTTTGTTAATTCTATCTCCAGTATTGCATGTGTCTTTCTTCTGAGTCTAGATATTTAAGGAATGTTTGAGACTCTAGAACATAGAATTCCTGTGTTAAATGTTTGATCTTTCAAATTCTGCTCAAGGGGTGGATTAAATTGTTCTTAGATTGAATATTGGGAAGGGTATACTGCAATAGGGATGCCATAAGTATAGATAGTTTAACACTCTGTATTGGGAGATATCTATAAGGCAGATATCACATGTGTCCCCCTGAAATCTAGTTTTAGTTGTTCATGCTGATCATTCATAGGTGTATGTCTACTGACTCCAAGCCTTGGATAGGCACCAATCTAGCTTTGTGTTTGTGTTACATACCATGTTCAGCTCTGCATCCAAACACAAAATCAAAATCAAAACTCCAAAACAACCATTAGGACAGTAGAATTAGTTTTAGGATTCAAGTCCTCTGTCTACAATTGCAAATAGGCCCAGAGCTAGCCCCTTTGTTCTTATCTTATAGTTTTGGTCTACCTACAGGAGGACTTATTTGCTTTCTGTCAGCATCCAAGCCTTTAGCATGCATATTCTCATGGATGTTGAGTAGGGAATACCCCCCTAGGTTTTGTAGAGCCTGAAGAAGAAGAGGAGATAAAATATAGATTCTATCTCCTACACTATTAGCCCCTAGCCCAGAGATCCTATTGATCATTGATGGCTACCTTGTAGGGAAATCTGGGAGTAAGCATCCATTCTGGGAACAAACCAACAGAAATTGGCGACTTTACTGGGGAACTTTGTGAAAGAACCCTGATTTACAAAAGAAAACAGTTCCTAGTAATAGGTGGTGACTCCGAAGTAATCTCCCAATTGGTCAAAGTAAAATTTATATGCAGGGGAGAAGATCCCAATAGAATCCTCTATTTGAAGAGTTACCAGTAACAAGAAGGATGATGTACAGAAGAAAGGGAGCTATCTCAGTTAGTCATGAGGGTTCCCCCAGAAAAAATGATGATATGCAGGATAACCCTAGGCCATCAGGACAACATGTGCCTTACTTTTCAAATGCAGAAGCTAATATTTAGGGTGCATATGAGAGGCAACAGGGTGGTAGCATAAGAATGAGGTTAGAGGTATTCCAAGAACGCCCTTTTCTAGACCCTAGTGAAAGGTTTGAAGAGGCAGAGTCTTTGAGAGATGATGAAGATGATGACCAGGATGGTATGAGGCCATCTACCTCTATGCCTAAAGAAGAACAATTAGCTGAAGAAATCAAAAATCTGAGAGTAGAATTAGAGTACTTACAAGCCATGAAAGGCAGAGATGACATGAGGCAGAAAGTGCAAGCTTTAAGGACTGCTCAAAACAATTCAATTCCTACCCTTGAGAATGCAAATGTGCAGAGACATCAGCAAAGAAATGAAGTGTAACATCAGCATAATGATCAAAGACAGAATGTAAATGATGCTAGGATGCCACTGAACAATGTAAGAAATCAGAATGCAAACAGAAATATCAATGTTAATCAGTTTGATAGATAGCCCATGCAACTAGATAGATTCAGACAGCTGGTGTTTGATGGTATTCCTGGGTATCCTAACCCCATTGACAAGCATCTAAGGCTGCAAGTGCCAAAATTTTTAGGAAATAACACTATATCGGGAGAAGATCATCTAAAGGCTTTTCAAAATGTTATGGATAACTTTGAGGTTGAACATGAGGATGTTTTCATGAAGTCATTCATGCAATCTTCAGTAGATAAGGCTAGAGAATGGTACAAGAATCTGCCTGACCGGAGCATTTCATCATGGGATGATTTTAAAAGGATGTTCAAGGAGTAGTATGGTGACAAAACTGACCCTAGCTTTTTTGTAAATGAGTTTACCAGTATCACTAAAGGGTCACATGAGCAGGTTGCAGATTTTAATGCAAGATTTACTAAAGTGTTAAACAAATTGCCACATCACATGAGGCCAAATGAACCAATGTGTATAATATTGTATATCAATGCCTTTGATGCAAAAATTGCATATGGATTAAGAGATAAAAGTCTTGCTACTATCAGGGATGCTTGAAGAATTGCAGTGAATATTGAGAACAACAGGAAAGCATCAGACAAGACAAACAGAAGGGATGATGTGAAAATTCTGCAGAATCCAAACAAGCCTCAGAACACTCAAGGTAATACATCTGCCCCTGAAGATGATAAGATAGACAAATTGGCAAATGTTGTTAAGGACCTAAGCTATAGACTAGCTAGAAGTGAAAAAGGGATAGGTCCTGATAGGCAAGTCTACCAAAGGCAGGAAAAGAGACCATCATTGCATGATATGTCTTATAATACCAATTGGCATAACGGTAAGCCTATATTCCCACATAACAACACAAATCAGAGAACTCAACATGTCAAAGAAACTCCTGATCCTCTAAAGAAAGCTATAAATATTGTTGATGATACTCCATGGTGCATAATTTGTTAGATGCCACATTCACAGTCACAGTGCATGATTGCTCAGTCCTTGTATGATAATGCTGCATCTTGTAATGAATGCAATGAGCCACATTATGTGCAAGATGATGATGTTAATATGATGTCCATAAGCAATGGATATCCTCTTTATGATGCTGATGAGAGTACAGATGATGGAATTTGGGCCTGTCAACAGGATTCTTATGATGAAGATAATGGAGAAAGCTATGTGTATGCTCAGAGCTCACACAATTTTCTGAGTAACTTACAATGACCTTCTGAGGAGGAAATTAGGGCCCTCATAGCTGTAGCAGTGGCCCAAGTCAAGAGTAACTACAATCTCAGAGGTAAAGCTCAAATAAGCAGCCCACATCAGCCATAAGGCACTTCTGTAGGTCAGCCAGTGCATGGTCATAAGGGGATGGAATTACAAAAGAGGCAGTGGGGTAATAATAAGCAGAATTTTAGACAAAGAACAGGTCATGAATCTCAAGGACCAGAAAATAGAATCCCCCAGGCTGAAGATCAAAGTAAAGGTTCCCAAGACAAGAATGATGATCAGGGAGCTATGAAGTTAAAAGCTAAATTAGTTCAAGATAAAAATAAGATTGTGGAGCAAGCTACAACTGTCATACAAAATTCTACTCCATTTGATGTAGCTCAAATCCTCTCTCAAATAAAAGTCTCTGTTCCGCTTATGGAACTGATGAAAGTGGAAGAGATCAAGAATAGGACAATATCCTTGATTTCAGGGGTGCCTTTTCAAGCTAAGCAAAATGTTCAGATCCAGGGTGAGAAACATGTCATATGTAATGAAGAAGATGAAGCTCCTGAGGTCTATTTAGGAGTGACCATGACAAAGTGTCCTTCACAAGTGGAACCTTTTTATGTATCCCTGGTTATAAATGGAAAAATAATCAGAAATTGTATGCTTGACTCTGGAGCATCTACAAATATCATGCCTTCAGCCATCATGCAACAAGCTGGATTGAAAATTGACAAGGCATGTGGAAAATGTTATGCTATGGATGCCAGAGAGGTACCAGTTATTGGAATCATGAAGGATGTGGATTTCAGACTGGCAGCATTTCCTGAAAAGAGATATAAAATGAATATAACAGTGGTTGACATCAAGCCATAGTATGGAATGTTGCTGTCAAGAAGATGGGCAGCACTAATTGGTGGAAGTATGCAGTTGGACCTGTCATATGCCATGATTCCAATGAATGGCAGAGATGTTAAGCTAATCAGAGAAGAAAGATCATCAGAGACAGTGGAAGACCAAGAATCAGAGGAACATATATGCTTTGTGAACACTGACTGTGATAACTTCAAGGTTGTCTCAAATGATAAAGAGGATAAAGAGAAAAATGTTTGCATTGAAGAGTTGGACCAGCAAGGTTTATGGACTATGTTTTTTGATGGAGCTTGTGCAAAAGAAGGCTCTGGAACTGGAGTTGTTTTCCTGTCTCCAAAGCTCCTCAAATTCTCCTTCTTGCTGAGGTTCGCTTGTACAAACAACATTGCAGAGTATGAAGCTTTACTCTTAGGCCTAAATATAGCTCTCAAACATGGCATTAAGATGCTAAGAGTATTCAGGGATTCTGAGCTGATTGTATCCCAAATTAGAGATAGGTATGCTTCAAAAAATAAAAGATTGAAACAATACAAGCATGCTGTTTGGGATACCATTGAACTATTTGATGCATTTTCAATAGGATGGATAGAGAGATCAAAGAATGTTATAGCTGATTTCTTAGCTAATGTTGCAATAAGGCTAGATGACATCACTCTGTCAGATGTTACAAATGTAGAAGTAAAAATCAGGCCTACAGTACCAGAGAACATATGCAGTTGACAAGTGTTTAATGATGATAGGGACTTGTTAAAATTTTTGCACTGCATAGATGAATTTGAGAATTAAGAAATTGATTTTCAAGCTTTTGTAGAAACTATAGATGGAAAAGAAACCCTTATGGGGAAAGAGATAATTCAGTTGAAGACTAATAAAATCCCTAGAGGGTTAGTAGCTTTGGAAAGAGCTTTTGACAGTAGAGACCAATTGGTCACAAAGACATCTCCCACAAACAAGGAAGATTTAGAAGAGATAAATTTGGGGATATCTCAGGCCCCTAAAAAGGTATACATTGGTAAGCAGCTCAAACCACACCTTAGGAGTATGCTGATTGCATTACTGAAAAGGTATAAACATGTTTTTGCTTGGTCATATGAGGACCTAAAGGCCTATAGAGAAGACTTATTCCAGCATGAGATCCCATTGAAGCCTAGAGCTAAACCATTTAGACAAAGGCAAAGACCTATTAATCCTACCTTAGCTCCAAAAATGCAAGAAGAACTCAAAAAACTTAGGGAAACTGGAATAATTGTGCCAATCAGACATTCAACTTGGTTGTCTAACCTTGTCCCAGTCAGAAAAAAGAATGGTGATATTAGGCTTTGTGTTGACTTTAGAAACTTGAATGTATCCTCTTTAAAGGATAATTATCCACTGCCTAATATGGAAGCTATGTTGCAAAAAGTGACTGGTTGTGAACTCTTATCCATGATGGATGGATTTTCAGGTTATAATCAGGTGAAGGTAAAGGAATCAGAACAGTACAAGACTGCCTTCACCACTCCATGGGGAACATATGTATATGTTAGAATGCCATTCAGACTAACAAATGCAGGTGCTACATTTCAAAGAGCAATGGATGTTGCTTTTGCAGGGTTGATTGACTCAATTCTAGTTGTATACCAGGATGATTTGACTGCTTATTCAAAGAAGGAAGAGCAGCATTGTTTGCATCTAGAGAAGATTTTCATAAGAGCACTGGAGTATGGCATTTCTTTAAATCCAAAGAAGTGTGCTTTTGGGGTAGTTGAAGGAAAACTCCTGGGGCACATTGTTTCCAATGATGGAATAAGGATAGATCCTGAGAGAGTAGCTGCAATTGACAGAATTCAAATGCCAAAAACTATAAAAGGAGTTCAATCCTTCTTTGGACAAATAAATTTTGTTAGGAGATTTGTTCCCAACTTTGCAGAAACCACAAGGAACATTTCTAAGATGATGAAGAAGGATGCAACTGTTAACTGGGAAAGTGAAGCAATTGAATCATTTTAGAGCATCAAAGAAGCAATTAAGATGGCCCCTATTCTTAAATCTCCTGATTTCTCTAGGCCTTTCCAATTGTTTTCATTTGCTTCCTTTCACACTGTTGCTGCATGTTTGCTACAAAAAAATGAGGATGGATTTGAGCAACCCATAGCTTTCTTTAGTATGTCCTTGCAGGCTTCTGAGTTGAAGTATGATATCATGGAGAAATAGGCATATGCACTAGTCAGAGCCATCAAAAGTTTCAGGCCATACCTGGTAGGATCCTAGATGGTTGCATATGTACCTCATGCAGCAGTCAAAGACATATTCACTCAGCAGGAGGTGACTAGGAGAAGGTGCAGATGGATAAACAAACTGCAAGAGCTCAACATAGAAATACAAGTTACCAAGTTGATAAGAGGACAAGGGTTAGCCAAGATGATGGCACAGTCAAACTTGGAAGCATGCCAAGTTAATGCAGTCCAAAGTGAGAGTGTGAATGTATCAAGATCTGAATGGTATAAGGATATCATATATTACTTGCAAAATCTGAATTGTCCTTCCCATTTCAGTGACAGTCAAAAGAGGACTTTAAAGTTACATGCAATCAGGTATGTTATTGTTCAAGGTGAGCTATACTGGAAAAACCCTGATGGTGTGCTGCTAAAATGTGTGGATGAAGATGTAGCTAACAACGTTTTGAATGACATGCATAAAGGATTGTGTGGTGGACATTACACTGCCCAAACAACAGCTCATAAGATTCTTAAGGTAGGATATTGGTGGCCCACCCTCTTCTTAGATACACAAAGGTTAGTGAGGAAGTGTGACCCTTGCCAAAGATTCTCAAGAAAGTTGAGATATGATGGTGCTCTACCCCTCAAAACTATAACTGTGGATGCTCCATTTCAGCAATGGGGAATTGACTTCATAAGGGAAACTGCAGACAAGTCAAGTGGAGGACACAGTTAGACCTTGGTGGCAACTGATTGCTTTACCAAATGGATTGAGGCCATTCCAACTAAGAGAGCTACAAGTAGGGTGGCGATGGATTTCATAATGGAAAATATTATCATCAGGTTTGGAGTACCATCCAAGATAGTCACTGATAATGCTATGTGTTTTAGATCAGGTGAGTTTGTTGATTTTTGCACTAAATATGGGATAAATCTATCATATGCATCACCATACCACCCACAAGGAAATGGTCAAGCAGAATCAAGCAATAAAAGCATCATGAAAATTATCAAGAGGATACTGGATAAGAACAAGAGAGCTTGGGACTCAAAACTAAAGTTAGCAATATGGGTTGACAGGGTGACAGTAAAAAAGGCTATTGGGATGTCACACTTTGAACTAGTATATGGTGCATCAGCCAGATTGCCCATAAACAATCTCCTGCCAGTTTACAAATTTATCCAAGATAATGATAAGGAGATTGAAGGCTCCATGACAGAAAGAGTGAACTAGATGGTTGCACTGGATGAGAACAGAAGGAAGGCCCACCAGATCAATCTCAAGAGACAACAAGATGTGAAATATTTGTTTGACAAGAGAGCTACTAAAAGGAAGTTTCAAATCAATGATCTGGTGCTCATATGGAATGCAAAAGGTCAAGAAAAGGGCAAGCATGGCAAGTTTGAACCCTTATGGATGGGCCCATATCAGATTTGCAATGCTCATGGGGAGGATTCTTATTTCCTCCAGGCCCTAGATGGTGAAGCTTTGGAATTTCCTGTGCATGGCCAATTCCTCAAGTTCTATTTTGCATAAATGACTTGTCTCTGTGCACGTGTAAAAAATATGTATATAGTGTAAATTGTCTTGTACATGTTCGTGCCTTTTTGGTTTTTGCCTGGTCTGCCCAGAGATCTGGTTCTCGCTGGAGTTTTACACTTGCACGTCCCCATTCAGAGCCAGTGTTGGTACCCATTTTTGCCAGATGGTTGAACTTGCATGTTGGAGGGTTTCTTCGTTCAAACCCTAGGGTTTTTGTTCATCGCTGTGACTTTTGATATTAGCGAGGGTTCTTTTTGTTGCTCTGATGTCTTACATCTTGCCGACGGAGGATGTGTCTTGTTTGTTGCCATCAGAGTTACCTTCTGCATCGGATGGACGGTGGAGTGTTGGCCCGATAGTCTACCTCTGGTCGATGGAAGGTTAGCGGTTTTCAGGGTTGGTTTCGGTGTGACATGAGCTATCGGTGGATGAGCTTTTGGCTAGCCCGACGGGGTTATTCATACCGACGAGAGTTTTGGAGTGCTATCACCAAGACTTTGGCTATCGGATGAGCGAGCAATTGTTGGGCCGACGGCGTATGTTTGGTCGATGAGGAGTCATCGGCGTGTGTCTTGCCAAAGGGCTTTCATCGAAGTGATCGGCATTATCGGCAGAGAAGTTTTTTGTCGCTCCGACGGATGGTGGTCTCACCAAAGACCTTCAGTTGGTGTTCATCGGGATAACATTTGCTATCAGATGGACTGAGGTGAGCTTGCCTGATGGTGTATGTCTCACCAACAGAGGTGGAAAGCGAAGGTTTCATCGGTATGACAATGTGTGTCGGCAGGAGGATTTTCGGCTGGGCCGATGGTAGTTGTCTTGCCAAAGAGGTTGTATTTTGCTTAGCCATCGGAGAGACTTGGTAGATCGGTGAAGGTCTGGAGAGCTGGCCCGATGGTTCATCTCTGGCTGATGGAGGGGAATGTAATGTAGCGATCGGCGAGACAATTGAGGTTGGTGAGAGGTTTTTTGAGTAGGCTGATGGCTTGGGTCTTGGCGACGAGCTTTGGGTGAAGGCTTATGCGTCGAGGGTGGCAAAAGCGCTCCACACTTGGTATGCAAGTGACTATGCTTTTAAAATGCTGAATGAGTCTCCGTGCTGTGCATGTGGGATTATTTTCCTACATAATTTGAACTGTGAGTGTAATGCATTTTGGCGGGAAACTTCCCATTTGAAAGGTGCGACAGTTTTCAAGTGGGACGCAAGTGGTTGAGCCATCAATGGTGACAGTGCAGGGGTGTGGGAGATGGCGTAAATGATCAAGCTGCCCGGCCGTGGGTAATGACTTCCGGGTGGTGGCGCAAGGGTCGAGGCCTCCCTTGTCTGCTACATTGATGACTTCTGAGTACCATTCCTTTGAGGGATCTGTATCTGGCAAATTTTGATGTCCATCATGTAATTAATTTCCGTGGGTACACTTTCTAGCCTATATAGGCAGACTGTGTTACCAATTTTGGTGGTTGTTGAAAGTTGAATATTTGGGCTCTGTAATACAATACAGCTATTTTGGTTGCTCTGTGCAGCAAAACCTGTGAGTTTATGTATCTCCTGTAGTATGTTTCTTGCCTGAATCCACTGATTTCATGGTTAATCTTATATGAGAAATGCTATGTTAGCATGTGTTTTTGTTAATTCTGTCTCCAGTATTGCATGTGTCTTTCTTCTAAGTCTGGATATTTAAGGAATGTCTGAGACTCTAGAACATAGAATTCCTGTGTTAAATGTTTGATCTTTCAACTTCTGCTCAAGGGGTGGATTAAATTGTTCTTAGATTGAATATTGGGAAGGGTATACTGTAATAGGGATGCCATAAGTATAGATAGTTTAACACTCTGTATTGGGAGATATCTGTAAGGCAGATATCATATGTGTCCCCCTAAAATCCAGTGTTAGTTGTTCATGCTAATCATTCACAGGGGTATGTCTACTGACTCCAAGCCTTGGATAGGCACCAATCTAGCTTTGTGTTTGTGTTACATACCATGTTCAGCTCTGCATCCAAACACAAAATCAAAATCAAAACTCTAAAATAACCATTAGGACAGTAGAATTAGTTTTAGGATTCAAGTCCTTTGTCTACAACTGCAAATAGGCCCAAAGCTAGCCCCTTTGTTCTTATCTTACAGTTTTGGTCTACCTACAGGAGGACTTATCTGCTTTCTGTTAGCATCCAAGCCTTTAGCATGCATATTATCATGGATGTTGAGTAGGGAATACCCCCTAGGTTTTGCAGAGCCTAAAGAAGAAGAGGAGATAAAATATAGAGTCTATCTCCTACACTGTTGGCCCCTGGCCCAGAGATCCTGTTGATCATTGATGGCTACCTTGTAGGGAAATCTGGGAGTAAGCATCCAGTCTGGGAATAGACCAACACAATGTCTAAGACCAAAAAAAGGAAATAAGGAAAAGCAAGAGGACATCCCAAACTAGCCCAAAAATTAGATATAGAAGTGGCATGAACCAAAGGTTTGTTCTAGATGTGCCACCACTACCTCTAAAGACCCTCAAAAGAGGAACATTGAAAGAAAATATGAGCTATACACTCCTCATTAACCCCACAAAGAACACATTTTGAAGGACCTTGGAATCCTCTCTTTCTTATGTTGTCCTATGTAAGATTTATTATTTTGACATAGAAGATTAAGTGAAGAAAATAGTGAAAATAAGATGACATATATACTTGGAAAAACCCTTCTGAGTAAGACGCCCACCACCAAAAGTAAACCTTAATATATTAGTGAAACATGTCATTTGCTTAAGGACCTAATAATTTGCCTTTGGGATCTCTTTAGTGTACCCATAGCACACTGAAGTGTAGTTATCTCTAACAATAGCAACATCCCATCTCCAACCTTCATTCATTCATACATGGCATGACTAATACAATTGGAAACAATGCCACTTAGGCTCAAAAATGGACATTTGCAACAACTAACTTGAAAGTCAAACAAATGGAAAGAATGCTTAACACCAATTCTATCACATAATGGAACACTTCTTGCCACTATTTATATTCAGTTAAGCTTAGTGTTGTCTCCTTCATACATCTTTAAAGAATACAAATTTCTTTTCAAAAATAAAGTTTATTTACAATACACTTAGTTTGATATAATGCAATAATTTTATCTCATAAATTCTTCACAAAGTTTTTAACTAAAACATTCATGAAGATTGAATTAGATAGACACAACCTAATAGTAAATCTTAAATAATTATTCATACAAAGGTTATGCATGTAGCCATGTTTTCTGCTTGAAACTAAAAAGTGATTTCGATCCTTAAATTTTAGTTACCCTTTGTGATGTAGGAGCACCCATGGAACAGGGGTGACTCAGTAGTTGTTCTACTTGTTTTTTCTTGTTTTTTTGATGGAATAAGGTCCTATGGACCATCTCAAATGTTGTGGCATGTTGAAATAAACCTTGTAAGGCTTTTTAGCCATCTTTTGCATTGTAATTCCTAGGACCTAGGGAGTCAGTTGGATAGTTTGCATGAGTAGATACAAGGATATCAAGTGTATTCAATGTAATAAGCCTTTTATAGGCCAATTTATGTTGGTACTAGGGAGTAGGGGTCATTGGATAAGAAGAATATCAAAGTTGCAAAAGTTGCATAAGTAACTTTGCAACAAATGAGAGTTTTTACAATTTGTTGAAAACCCAACAATCCAATGTTGAGGAGAGTAGTTGGAGTTGGTTGGGGCAGTTGTATGAGGATGTTTTATGCCTCATTGGGTCAAGGCATGGAGGGAGAAGAAGTTTTGGTGAAGTTTTCAATGCAAAAACTTGATTTTATGAGTGAATTTCCTATTTTTTGACTATTTTTCTGAGTTGTACGGCACTGTACGGAACAATACAGATGTCTAATGTGTATGGTGAGATAGAACATTGAAATACCTTTTTTTTCATATTATTTTGTTTCATTTCATTGTATTTTGAGTGAGATCCATCCACTTTTGTGTTGAATGGTGTAGAAACCCTCATACCTAGGGTTTGTGCTGAAAATTGTTAATAAAACCTGTTTCCACCATGGGAAAAATCTGAAACTAGGTGGAAATGAGAGGTATGGAGATTCCCTTTCAAATGAAATTTGTTTCATCTCAGTCCATTTAGGGGTTTGCAAGATATGAGGAGTTTTAGGCCTGGCATTTTATATGTGATAGGCCTGTGAATGCTACAAAAAGTAATGTACTAGGCAAATGGAGATTGGTCAAAGGAACCCAAGACTTGGGAAATGTGAAATAGGGTGTAATAATACTTGTTGAATCATTTGGAGGCTTAAGGGGTGAAGGGGAGAGCTGAGATACCAAAACCTAGCCTGCACACAGTCACAATCAGCCTATTAGGACAGTAAAAAAAACCACTAGAAACCTATGATTAGTTTTGTTTCATGCCTATTTCTCTTAAAGGTATATAGGGGGGTTGATTATGAGTCTAAAACCAGGAGATGAGCCTGGTTAAGGTCATTTGAGTCACTTATTTATGACTGTCCTCTAGACAGGCTTGTAGCAGCCTAATAGGTCTATGTGTGGTTAATGTGGAATACACCTTTCCCAAGCATGATGATTGTTTCCATGGTGTTGTGCAGGTATTTTGGGTATGATGAAACCTTGTTTGACCATTGTTAAAGTGTTGGGGTGTGAGTGCCATGATTTGGGTCTTGGAAACCTAAGGAAGCAAACCTAGTCTCTTGAAGTGAAAGGTTGGTCACCCATATTTGAGAGAAGTTGTGCCTCTTAACCCTATGGTTGAGTGCTTGTTGACCATAGCCTCTACATCATAGTGGTATTAGAGCCATAGAACCTGTCAAGAGTGAAAAAGAAATCTTGATGAGTGAAGAAGATATGCCTCCAAAGGGTAGATCAATAAGTGAGAGTGAATTTAAGGTCTTGGTAGAAGAGGTAAGGGCCTTGAAGGCCACAACAAGGAAGAAAGCACATGAGGAGGAAGAGAGTTCCTCTAAAGAGGAAGAGGAAGGGGGTCAAGGAGAGGAGAACCCTCAAGAAGAAGATTTACTAGCCAGTGACAAAAGAATCTTGAAGGCCTTGGAATCCAGAGGAGAAGTCTTTGAAGCAAAGATAGATCTACCTATGTTTGGGGGAAGGATGGATGCTGATGAAGTGCTAGAGTGGATAGAGTCACTAAACAACTACTTTGAATATAAGGAGATGGCAGAAAACAAGAAGCTAAAGTTTGCAAAGACCAAGTTGAAGGGGTTAGCCTTAACTTGGTGGAATTTCCTACAAGGTGAAAGAGTCAAGATGGGAAAGAATATGATACATTCTTGGAGTAGAATGGTACACAAGTTGAAGGCCCAATATCTACCTGCAGATTATGAAGTGCAGGAGTTCAAGAAGAGGTAGAATTTGAAACAAAAAGACTTAGATGTTGCTTCATACACTGAGTAATTCTACAAGTTAAGCATGAGGTGTGCCCACACAGAGAGTGAAAAGGAAAGGGTGGCTAGGTATATCAATGGTTTGAGGTTTAATATCCAGGATGAGATCAGTTTGGTGGTGCCAAAAATAATGGAAGAATGTTATCAAATGGCTTGTAGGTTAGAAGAGAGGTTGAAGAGGAAACAAGAATAGCAAGGTAGAGGAAGAGGCAGGAATTTTAGAGGTAGGAGCATACGGTTTTGCTTTGGATTTTATTTTGTTTAAAAAAAAAATAGGGTTTCTACACAGTTAGGGCAGAATTTGTATTGTTTGTGGAAAGAGTTTGCAAGTATTTTGAAAACTTTTAGGTTCATTGTTTTGGCTTGTTTATTTTCTGGAAATGGAATTTTCATTGGATAAATATTCCAATTTTAACTTTCACACCTGGAAAGTTAAAATCTAGATGCAACTGATGCACAAAAACTTGTGGGGAATCGTAAACGGAAATGAGAAACTTCCTACGGATGCTAGTAAAGTACTGGAATTGCAAATTAGAGATTATAAAGCCAAAGCCATTATTGGCCTTGCTCTTTCCAATTCAGAGTTACATCACATAGATCTCGCAAAATCATCTAAGGAAATCTGGGAAAATTTGAACATGCTGTTTGGAGCAAAAGCGGTTAATACTAAGTTTTTTTTAAAGCTTCAACTTTTCAAGTTCAAGATGACTGACGAAGTCACTATGTCAAGCCACATAAACAATCTGAGATCTCTTCTTTGACAACTAGTTGAAGTCAGTGCTATAGTAGATGATGAGGATGCTAAAGCTATTTTATTGAACAATTTGCCTTCAAAATTCAGCAATGTCATGTTTACTCTTAGTCAACTTTCTACTAAAACTCTAGAAGATATGATTTCAGCTCTCATAGGTGAAGAAAAGAGGACTATTGTAGCAGATACAGAAAATGAACCTCAAACTAAGGTAGCATTATACGTAAATTGTAGAAGACTTGATAAGGACAAAAAGGGGAGGGAATGCTACTATTGCAAGAAAATGGATCACACATCTTGGAACTGTAGAAATTGGGCGAATGATATTCTCAAGGGAAAGATCATAGAAGCTAATGTAGCCATTGTTGAGGATACTTCAGATGTTGACAATGGTGGAGATGGTGGAGAAGTTGTTTTTATGCATTCTAAATAAACTCGGTTCTTTGAGGACAGGAAGGAATCCAGTCTAGTTAAAGCTCAGTATTGATAATTGACTAGTCATCTGGGGAGTCATACCCTTACGAAGCTGATGAGACAACATGATGGATCTCTATGAGTGTAGCTTAGCATAGATTGTTGTCCAATGGTTCGGGGGATTCGTGATTCGGGAGTTCAGGGAGGTGGTAATCCGGGAACTCAGGAATTCAGCTTGGGAGCTATGCCTTTGCGAGGGTTACGAGGCAGCTTGATGGAGGTCTACTGGTTGAATTATTTTCAAAGAAAAGCTTTTGAAGAATTTATGATTATGAATGTTTTTAGTTTGCTTACGTTAGTTTGTTTTGTTTTAGTGTAGTAAATCTTAAGAGGGGTTATTAGAGATATTTAATACTTAATACTTTTGTAATAAAGTCATGTTTTAACGGCTTAAATTAGATTAGTCTTTTCTAAATATTAGCTTTTTATTTTTAGTTAGGTTTACATGCATTGGACATGCAATAATGTAAGTTCACTTCGAACCCTATATAAGACATGTAATCATTGATTCAATGAAATAGAAGGATATATTTTGTTTCAAATTTTTTTAATCTATTAACTTATCCCAAGCCTGAGTTGAAGTTTGGGAGGTTAATTACTGTGTCGCCAAGATTTAGACATGTTGAATGTTTTATAGTGGCCTGGCCATGAAGATTTTATTTAAAGTTTGGTAGTCTTATTTGACTCTATATTGGATATATATATATCTTTAGGTTAAAGGAGAAAATGGTTTATACAAAGTCTCAAGGACCATGTTTTATTTCAGAATAAGACCGGGGAACTCATGTTAATTATATTGTGTATTGATTTTGGAGTCTTACTGGGAATGCCTGGATGAATTTGAGTAATTTGATTTCCCTGGGACCTTGCGATAATGTTTTGGCCTCTGATTCTAGCACGAATCAAATTGGGTGTGTCCTTGTTGCATTTCTGTGACATTAAATTCCCTAGTGTAGAGCAGCCACTTCTGTAGTGGCTAGATGATATCAGAGTGTGACCAGGAATTCACAGCCATTAAATTCTGCATTTGTGAATGGACTTGAGAATGTCAAAATTTCCTAAAATTTCCCCTTGCCCATTAAGTCAAAAAATCAAAATTCCTGGAAAGGATTGGGAGACTAGCTTCTCTAAGAAACTGAGTTGCAAACTCATTTTGAAACCTACGAGATTGTGTTTCTTTGAATGCCTTGGAGTATTATTTTCTCTTCTCAAACTAAGGTTTTAAAATCTCGAGCTTTTGAGTAAGACCAAGCTTTGAGCATCGATCTGATTTACTTCTCTGTTGCTGAGTTACCAGATTAATGATTAGATGCATTGGTATAGATAATTTGAAAGAATGCCCAAATTCTTGGGTTACTGAGCCATCAATTCCATATCTGTGGCTAAAACAGAAAACATCCATTTTCTCTTAGGCAGATATTGCTTTTTCTCATGATGATCAAATAACTGTCAAATTTACTTAGGTACCCTACAAGTGCGAGATTCAGATGCATGCTGGAATCTAGTATCACCATCTACTGATTCGTGTCCATGAGTGAGTTGTGGTGGGTCCCATAAGTTGGCCAGTGGTCAAGGCCAATTGTGCAAGATTGCACCATTTCCAGGCTGGATTCAAGTAGACAAGATTGTGATAAGTGTCACAATTGCAGGGCTATTGCATTATTAAAGCCAATAGGAAATAAAACTGTTATTTTAGGTTGTGAAGATTTTGAGGGGTGATTAATGAGGTTTAAGAGGTACTCTGTGCGATAAACCCTGATTAAACTTGGGTCTTAACCGTACAAAGTTCATAAGTGCCAGACTCAAATTAAACTGGATAGTAAAGTTATATTGTGTCTGAAGCTTTATCGAAGGGTAAACTGGTTTAAAACTTGTGTGATGAGGTAAGATTCCTTACTCGAGGTAAACTAGTTTAAAACTCATGTGATGAGGTGAGGTTCCTAACTTGAGGGATTAACTTGAGTTGTGTTTAACCACGCGAATAATCAGAGTTGAACTCGGGTTGAAATCTTTAAAAGTGTATCCAGAAGTTTGCGTTAGTATTGGGTTTAAATTAACTTGGATTCCAACAATCTCCTTGTGTCTGTCCTTTCTATCAGATTCAAAAGTGGGAGTTTAACCTTGTGAGGGCATGAGACTTTCAAACCATGCGATAAACTTGAGTTAAGGTATAACGTTTGTGATAAATTATGGTAAGCCAGGGTCAAGGTTCTATGAAACACATCTAGAAAATTGACTAAATGTTGGATAATAAGTCGATTTCTAATGTTTTCTTGCATATGGATTTAGTGGCCCTTTCCATGATTTTCCAAATTTAAGTTGCTGATGGCCTTGAGGATGCAATAAGTTGGCCCAGGAATCTTGTTTTCATTCTGAATTGAATTTTCCCTTGGAATCAGATTTCGAGTCCGATTAAATTATGCTTGAGAACAATCCCACACCCAGATTTCTATCTTGTGGCTTTGCTCTCTTGAAAAGACTTTTGCCCCCAATAAGGTTATAGAGACAATATTGGATTTCAATCTGGTTAAGATTGTTGTCGGGTTTGGATCCTTCCTGCAATTAACTTCAGTGATAACTCCATTGAGTGTCGAGAGTCGAGTAACCATAGTTTGGGAAGTAGAGTTAAAACATTTACTATAGTTTATCGCCCCATTGGGTTATTTGAGATA
Organism: Cunninghamia lanceolata; assembly: GCA_027924645.1. Lineage (NCBI taxonomy): Eukaryota > Viridiplantae > Streptophyta > Pinopsida > Cupressales > Cupressaceae > Cunninghamia > Cunninghamia lanceolata. The sequence goes on from BSBN01000400.1 coordinate 7,529,194, forward strand.
ATTTTGTTGAGAAACTTGGTAAATGAGTCCAATAGCGCAAGTAGTTGGAGTTAGGCAATCTGGGTTTAAAGAAACCTTGGGTTATCAGATTTAAATGTCGTAAGCGTCTAAGTCTGTGGTTTAGCCAAAATTGATAAGAAGATTGAGTCTTGTTTCAAAACAAGATTTAGTACGTAATCTTGGGCCCAACTTGCTTATAGTTGAATACCCCATTTTTGTAAATCATGCTCTCGGGGACCCAAACTATGTGATAAAGTTAGATTATAGTAAAATGGTTGTGTCAGCTGGATTTTAAAAAGGAATGGCAACCCGGTCAATAAACATAAATTAAACAAGATTAAATAAAGTCCCCACATCTAAATAATTATTGCCCCCAGATTTGGGTTTAGGAGATGAATCATTCACCGATAGGACTAACTACATGATTAACCAGAGTTAGTTGCTTGGAGCCATAAACAAACCAGGGTTATTGGATTCTTAAGTTCTTTTAAATTGGACTTATAGATGATTGAACTTTTGGGTCTAAAGTGTGGGCGTCTAATACACAAAATCCGATCATGCGATTAACCTGTGATTAATCTATAACTAGAGTCTATCACTTAATCGGGTATCTAGAAGGATATAGAGGAAACTGATCTTGAATACATGGTCAACCGGATTTGGATAACTTGGGTAACTTGAGACCTAAGTAAATGAATTCAAGTTTTCTAGGTATGTGCTTGAGCTTGATTTTCAATGTAGTATCTAAATGATAAAGCCAAGGACTATCGTAACATGAATCAAGACTGGGTTGTGTCAAATACCCAAGGCAATTACCCGTGTCTAGATTTGTGTCTTTTACACTTGAACAGGGTTTTCCTCATGTGGTGCATGAATTTATTTAAGTATTATTGTAATATTTAATGGTTAATTAGTCTTTAGGATAGACTTTAGGAATATTCTTTATTCTTTTAGTTAAGTTCTTATTCTTTTGCTTTATTTGTTGTCACTTAGTTGTGCTCTTATCCTTTTCGAATAAAGTGTTTGTAAACTCTTATTTAAGGATGCTTTCGCTCCTTAGTAAATATCGAATATCTTAGTAATCATCATGTGTTTTATATTATTTTATGGTATCAAAGCCGAAGTTGGAAACTTCGGGATCAGTGAACACAATTAAGTACCAAAAGATTGTCGTTCAGAATAGTACGGTATCGTATGGATTCGTACAAGGGTTTTGGTGGATTTTTTTACAAAATTGCGCATATGCATATTTTTGTATAAAATTTGTGGGTATTGTTTGTGGATTTTATTGAAGAAATCTTGAATTTCTTGAGGTGAAATTGCTAGATTTCTTGGTCTGAAATCACAATTTGTCAAATCACCTATTTTTTCATCAAGTTTTTTGGCAGATTCTTTAACTCTTTCTTGTGGAAATCACGTGAAGATATTGGGAAATCACGTCTCTTTATGAAAGAAGTTTTGGCAGATTTTTTGTGCCAAGGTTAATTCGCATTGACTATTTACTCACGAATCCCTTATTTTCGCGTCATTTTTCTGGTTGAAATCGCGCATTCTCTGGTTGAAATCACAATTTTTTCCAGTCGCGTGTATAGTGGGCATTCAGTCGTGCCTATCTTGGAGGGATTTCCTCAGTAAATCATGTCCCTCTTTTCTTTCTGCACATGTTTCTATAGGCTGTGGCCAAAGACACATTTATCTGAAAGATTTTGGACGATTTTTAAATAAAATCATGAGTTTTTGTATTTTTTTTGTGACACCTAGGGTTTTTGGGCATATTACAGACCTATTCGTGGAAGTTTTTCACCATTTTTTGTGATTTTTTGACAAAATCATGGGTTCTTTTTTATTGTTTTTTACAAACAGTGGGTGGCTTGGGTTTTCAAATCTCTTTGTGAGTGGTTTTATCAAGATTTTGAATTTTTTTTTAAATCGTGGCTATTTGGTGCTATCTAGGGTTTTGACATGTGAAATTTCAGTGTGACAACAGACGTTTTATGTAATGTGCCGTACCTGTTTGTATTTTTTAAATCTTTATTGTGTGATATTTTATTATTATTTTGTGTGGTATTTCATATAGATAGAAGATTGCAGAAGGGGTTTTCAGTTTTCCTGCAGATGTGATGCTGTAGCATACAATATAGAGCATATATAGAAAACCCAGAAAAAGTACAATGAATTTGCACAAACAAACAATGACCCAGATCATCAAATCTACAAATATTTATTATCGTTACATACCCATGTCAAGTTTTGCACTTTGATATTTCTGCTGTAGCCGGACCAGCAATGGGTATGGCTGGAAATCACTCAAGACCTTACAAGAAATGATATGGAATGTCAATACAATGTTATCAGCAAGTGATAAGGCTTTAGACGCCTCAATGAGACCTCATACAAGGCTGCAAATGAAAGGTAAGAGCCCTCTGTAAATCCCACGTCCTCTATACCAAGTGTACGGCCATCGCTGATCATGAACAACAATCAAACACTTCCCAAAACCTCTATATTTTGATAGTAAACTTGCTGCAGACTGATGTGAGAGTTGGGCGACCAAGAATAGAAGTAAACAGCTCCAAAAACACCCACAAATACCTCCCAATATGGTACGGCCTGCTCAAAGGGGTACGACCAGCCAAGATAAGAGTACGGCTGCTCCAAGAAACTCACATAAACACCAAAATCAATAGCTGAAAATATGCCTTTGCTACCCTTCAATACATCTGCAAAAGATATGCTCAGTAAACCTCAACAAATCTCATCCGTCGGACTCCATTTCAGCACAACTATGAACACTGGATGCATTCACCATAGAAGGCACCGTTGGGTGATCTTTCACACCTGTGGGATACCGCTACTTAGGAAAGTTTTCGTCTCCAAGAGCCTTTAGTTTGAATCCTCAAACCCTAGAGCCAAAGCTCCAAAACCCTAGCAAGGGAAATGTCAAAGAGAGAAGAAAATAATAAACTAAGCATATCCAAATGAGAGGTCTTTTCCTTCTTTTATACTTTTTCAATTGGGAGTCTCTAAAATCCTCTTGCATATGGGATAAAACATGAGAGGGAAACATTTTAAAACACTTTATTATTCCCTTGAGATGTGCGCTCAATACATTAAGTGATCCTTTTAAATAATTCCCTTTCATAAAGTCACATTTGCCATTAACATTAGAATATGCCGTGAAATAATAAAATATAACTTCGGCCATTAAAATAACCACCAAGACGATGTCGGAATGCCATGAACAAAAGCTCGCCGGAAAGGTCTCGACGAGACGAACACAACCCTACTCTGAAAATTCTGATCTGACACCGAACCCGAACTTACTAAAAATAGTAACGGCCAAGAGCAAATTGAGCCAACACATAGGGTGCCAACTGGACCCACAAACCATCTGATAACTCCGAGCTCAGTGCAATATCTATGAGAGCCAACAACTGACTGCCAAGTCACCCAAATAGCACTAAACTGCCACTTACTAAAAATAGCAGTGACCACCGGGGACCAAAGAGAACAAACCCAGAAAAACCCAGAAAGATTAACAACATGCAAGCACTTACTATAAATAGTAAGTATGGACAAGTTGTCCAAAAAGCCTGCAGAAAGTGTCGACCAGCTCCTCTAGATCACCGAAACACCCTGGTGACATAGAAATACTTCTTTGATTACGCTGTCATCAACCCAGAAAGTCAGCTCTGACTGATCTGCAAGAGAATCCGAAAATGGGGACATTACATTTTATTTTTTCCGTGATTTTGAGTTGCGAGAGGGATGGCTTCATTACCCAGCATTATGTTGGAAGGCAGACTGCGGTTCACTGGCAAGAATTATAACACATGGAAGTAGAGAATGCTTACAATATTTGAGTACATGTGTCTCGAAAAGATCCTTCTCGGTACCGACGCCCGGCCAGCAATTGCAAGTAAAGACCAAGACAAATTTGACAAATGTGATAGAGAAGTTGTCATGTTGATAGAACTATTAGTGACTAATGAGATGCTTCCGGAGCTTCAGACAAGCAAAACCTCTGCATAAATTTGGAAGCACCTGCGAGATCTACACGAGACATCAGATAAAGGTAGGGCCTTCTTTCTCAAAAATATGCTTTTTTTGATTATGATGAATGAGACAACATCCTTGCAGGAGCATTTGCTCAAAATCAAGGACATTAGAGACCAGTTGTGTGCCATAGGTCGAAAGATGGAAGAAGATATGGTGGTAATCAAGCTGAAAAGCTTACCACGGGCCTATGAACATTTTATTGAGACACTCAGTATCACATCTACCTGTGTTGACTTGAAGTTTGAGAAGCTGTGCAATAAGCTCTTGCAGTAGGACAAATGGAAGAAACAATTTGGCAGCAGCAACAGTGATGCATAGAGTGTGGAACAGGTATTTGCAACCAAGTACAAAGGCAAAGGCAAATGGCCACAGAAGAAAAGTCAAGGTAATACTAAGGAGACTTCGAAGAATCTGAAAAATGTCACAGGTCACTATTGTAGTAAACTTGGTCATATGAAGAAGCACTGCAAAAAGAGGTTGGTTGAAAAGAAAACCAACCAGGGAGGGCCTCCACCAAAGGTTCAAGCCGTAGAGCATTCTGAGGAGTCAACCTTCTATGCTTTCATGGCCAAATGACCAATAGATCAGTCAGAATATTTGTGTGGTACATAGATTTTGAAGTGTCTCAACATTTCACCCACAAAAATGATTGGTTCACAGGGTACATGGCTTGCTTAGATTTAGTGATCTTTGGTGGTGGTGAGGAGTACACAGTTGTTGGCAAAGCATATGTGCAGATAGCTTTTGGAGAGAAATCTCACTTTCCTCAATGTGTACTATGTGGCGGGAATGGAGCTTAATTTGCTCTCGGACAGTCAGATTATGTGACAGTCCCAATTTGGATGTCATATACTTAGCACACACAAATGCTATATAGTTGACAAGGAGTCCAAGAAAACCATTGCAGTTGGCATCGAAGATCATGGGTTGTATCAGCTGGTTGATATTGGAGAGGTTCAAAAGCGTGCATTGGCAGCCAAGAGTGCATTTGCTATCAGTACACTTTGGCATCAATGGTATGGGCACCTCAACCTATCTTATCTCTCTTAATTGGCTCAGGAGAATTTGGTAGAGGGTTTACTTGAAATCCAATAGCAAATATAGGGTGTTTGCAGAGCTTGCTAGGCAGGGAAGCAACACAAAACTTCATTAAGGAAGGACAGGCTTGGAGAGCACAGAGTGTCCTTCAGCTGGTTCATGCAAATGTTTGTGGACCAATGAACATGACATTGGTCACTGGTGCTAGGTAATTTCTTTTATTTGTAGATGATTTCAGTAGGAAAATGTGGGTGTTTTTCCTAAAATCCAAATCAGATGTGTTTAAGGAATTTCAAAAGTTCAAAGCATTAGTAGAAAGAGTCTAGTTGTTCAATAATCGCTCTTAGGTCTGACAATGGAGGTGAATTCTGCTCAAACGAATTCCATGACTTTTGTGCTAAACACGGAATAAAATGACAATTTACAACACCAAACACTCCACAACAAAATGAAGTCATTGAGAGAAGAAATTGTACTATTATGGAGATGGCTCGGTGTATGTTGGAGAACAAGAGTGTTCCCTAGAAGTTTTGGTCCGAGGTAGTCTACATTGCAGTTTACCTACTCAACAGGTCTCCAACACAGGCAGTGAAGGAGAAGACCCTAGAGGAAGCTTGGTCTGGGAGGAAACCAAAGATGTCATCTTAAGGTTTTTGGTTCTATTGCATACACCTAGATTCCAGATGCAAAGAGAACTAAATTGGACCCTAAGAGTAATAAGTTAATGCTTACAAGGTACAATGACAATCATAAAGCCTACAGGTTGGTTGATGTTGACACTAATCACTTGACATTCAGTAGAGATGTTGTGATTGATGAAGAAGCTTGGGCCCTTTCAGCTCTCTTGAGAGATCAAGATTACTACAGATCATCCTGTTAAGGCTAAGAATTCAAGTTTCTAGCTTCACTTAGCTCCACTTGAAGGGAGTCTGAGCATGCGGAGTCTCCCAAGAAGGTAATTGTACCTGAATTTCTTAATGATAACTTGGATCAACATCCAGATGACACAGAAGTAGACAACCCAAGTCATGGTGACAATAGTGGTTTGGATGGAGAGGTTCCTAACAAGAGACCAAAGTGGTGGGAAAGCACCATTGGTGATGCTCGGGTTAGTGAAATGATCAAGGGCAAATCATCCAGAGGCAAGAGTTAGCAAAACATTGTAAACTTTGCTTTAATGGCTAACATTCATAGTATTTTTGAGCCAGAGGTGTTTTAGGAGGCAAAAGGAAAACCTGAATGGGAAAAGGCCATGGCAACCAAACACGAAAGTCTTATGGAAAATAAGACTTGGGAACTCTTAGATGTTCCACCAGGGAAAAAACCATTGGCTGCAAATGGGTGTACAAAGTCAAGTACAAAGCATATGGTACTCTTGACAAGTACAAAGCATGGCTGGTCGCAAAAGGGTTCTCACAAAGAGAAGGCATTGACTATGAGGAGACCTTTGCTCCTACAACAAAGATGAGCACCATCTGTTTAGTTCTAGCAATGGTAACACAATTTGGCTGGAAAGTCCATCAAATGGATGTAAAGAGTGCCTTCCTCAATGGTGGCTTGGAGGAAGAAGTGTACATGTCATAGCCTCAGGGTTTTTAGGTTGTCGAAAAGGAGCATTAGGTTTGCAAACTGAAGAAAGCTCTATATGGCCTAAAGCAGGCACCCAGGGCATGATACATCAAGATTGACAGCTATTTGGTCGAACAGGGATTCTAGTGGATTCCTTTAGATCCAAATTTGTACGTTAAAAGCGTAGGCAATGAGATCATGCTACTAGTCATTTATGTAGATGATATCATTATTACAAGTAGTGAGGCTCATTTGATTGACCAAATCAAATGTAATTTAAGTAAAGCTCTTGACATGACTGATTTAGGCCTCCTACATTACTACCTAGGTGTAGAGGTTTGACAAACAGGTGGTGGTATTTTTATTTCTCAATCTAAATATGCCAGGAGTTTGCTCGACATGTTCAGGATGACAGATTGCAAAATCTCATCTACACCTATAGAGAAAGGGCTGAAGCTTTCAGCCAAAACAGACTCAAAGGTAGTCAATGAATCGGCATTCATGCAACTAGTGGGCAACCTTATATATCTTACAGCCACCAGATCTAATTTGAGCTATGCAGTGAGCTTCATTTTTAGATTTATGACAGCACCAAAGGTAGAACATTGGGTTGCAGCAAAGAGGGTCCTTAGATATGTGAAAGGGACACTTGACTTTGGCATTTTGTACAACAAACGTAAAGATCCTAGGATGGTTGGGTTCACAAATTTAGATTGGATAGGTTCTGTTGATGATAGAAAATCCACTTCTAGATATGTTTTTAGCATTGGCGTGCGTGCAATCACATGGACAAGCAAGAAGCAACAGGAAGTAGCCCTTTTCTCGACAGAAGTAGAGTATCAAGGAACAGTCAAAGCAGCATGTGAGGCAGTGTGGCTCCGAAGGATGCTTTCAGACATGTGGATGTCTCAAGCAAGCCTTCACCCTTGTATTGTGACAATCAAGGGGTGCTAAAGATTGCCAAGAATACAATCTTCCACAAGTGTACAAAACATGTGGAACTACATTGTCATTTCATTCGGCAACTTGTAGAAGATGGATCAAACAATATTGTCCTTTTGAGGATCAAATTATTGACATTCTTACCAAGTCTTTGGGTCTTGACAAATTTGTAAAATTTTGAGATAAGCTTGGTGTAGTTAGTAGATTGACCATTAAGGGAGGGCATTAAAGTATTATTGTAATATTTAATGGTCAATTAGTCTTTAGGAATATTCTTTATTCTTTTAGTTAAGTTCTTATCCTTTTATTTTATTAGCTGTCGCTTAGTTGTCACTCTTATCCTTTCTGGATAAAGCGTTTGTAAACTCTTATTTCAGGATGCTTTCTTTCCTTAGTAAATATCGAATATCTTGGTTATCATTTTGTGTTTTATATTATTTTAGAACTAGAATACAAATTCCTCTGGCTTCCAAATAGATTGAGAAAACAGGGCCATGGAGAAACCTGGAAGTTAGATTTGTGGATGAATATGCTTAAGCAAATTAAAAATAGAAATATTGATTATTAGATGTTTGGGATTCGAATGTTTAAAAGATTATGATAAATCAAATTTTGGGCAGAGTTCCAGTGACATGAAGAGGGGTGCTATGATGGTGATAGAAAATATTGAGGTGCATACCCAATGGTAAAGCCATAGTCATAAAGTGTGCACATAATATATAAGACATGACGCTTTGCTGTGCTATTTGGGTAAAGGGAGACTAAAGCCAAAGTTAAGCCTAAAAAGGGTGAAAAAGGATTGTAATGCACATGAAAGACAACCTTATTAATTGTCATATATTACAAGCTTTTGCATCAGTGTTTTAGTCTTAGCTTGAGATTATGTAAGATGCTACCCCAATTTTTTTTAAAAAAATTGTACAATGATATGGCAATGTTAGCATCAAATGCATAAACCAACTAAAATGCCTCACACTTTCTAATCATGTAGATGGGCAAGGTGAGAGCATACAATGATGTTGGCTTGCAATGAACAATCAATGTAACAATAACATTCAATTCATCCGCTGCAGCAGGCATTCACATATCGTGGGAATTCACCACTTTCAGTGGGTAGAGTAGCAAACATGAAGAGATTACAGAGTCATCCACTTATTCAGTGGGTAGGAACAATTAAAGAAGGTTCTTTCTCCACACTGGCGGTTAAACCATCCAGGGGTACTTAATGTGTTTTCAAACAAGAAAGATTACAATAATAGCCAGTACAATGATGATCATTGACTTGATTACAAACTTGATAATGCCCCTTTGAGGATAGATTGATATTACCTTGCAAAGTCTTGAAGGATCAGATGACACCACTGAGAATATCCTGCTAGTCCTCACTGCTGCAACTCAGAATTATTATATCAGAACTGTCCCTAACAAGATGATGCCTTCCATCATGATATTTCATAGGATATGTTATAACTTTGTTGTTGACAACATAAGAGTGACTCAAACATGTATCTTAAGTATTCCAATGCACAAGACCATTAAATATTAGGATGAGGTAAAGATGCCACACTCAGGCTAGTACGGATGCACTGCTGGTATGAATAGCATGAAATCACTCCAAACAGAAGACTCAGATAAATGGATAATAAATAATAGAATTACTGCCTCAGATGGTGATAAACAACTGATTAGAGAGACCATTGAATAGTGACATTCAAAGTATACCACATATTATTCATCCTTAGGACCGTACGGTTGGAGAAGTACGATCAGCTCATGACCACCAAGAATCTCCACCAAACACTCTTTTTTCTCTTGGAATATCAACACCTAGGAACATAAGACAAATCCCAACTAATACTTCAGCAAAAGGCTTACAACATTTATAACTAGAATGAATCGTACCTTCCAGGTACGGCAGTGTAGATGTACGACAAAGCTCAGATAAAAAATAAATATTCATAAATGGCTTTTGAAATGCATCAAGATGGAAATGCCCATGCCAGATAACAATAATACAATATCAATATGGATACAAAACATCTTATTGGATTATATCTTTCATAACTCTAAAATCTGCAGGTACGACATCAAGATGTACGGATATCATCATGGTAAATTCCAGACATGTTCAAACCACTATAAGAATGCTCCTAAATGATTGTCTATGCCTACCAATCACACTGCAATCTCAAATGAATGCCAAGATAGGCTTATCAATTCAGATTGATTCCCATATGACTTCAGCTTGTACGACAATACAAAGGGTACAAATGGCAATTAAAAATCAATCTTTGCTTTTAATCCCATCAAATTGATCTGGAAAGAATCGATTCCCTCTCACAAAGACATCATTAAAGGTAAAATGCATACAAATTTATATTTTATCTTAATTCTTCAAAGATGTGAATTTGTTGTACGGCCAAGGAATGTATGGCCAGACCAAGCACATAACCAAATATAATTAAGTTTCTCAATATCAGCATCAAAATTATATTACAATCCAATCTAACTGAATCACAACTAGACTTCACAAAACCAAGACTCCAAATCTGCTCCATGTGGCTTCCTGAATGAAAACCACCATTACCAGCAAGGGTAGGTATCACACTACCGAAACTGATCTTCTTCGAGTGGGTTTTCATCCACAAGAAGGAAGAAAATGGAAGAACACGTAGGTTCAATCCAACAAAATAACAATACCATATCCAAGCATGCCCTCCAAATGAGTTCTCTTTCAACATATAAAGGCCTCTGGGAGTTACAAACTCCACTTTCTTGAAAATATAATATTTTTTTTCTCCTCAACTTATAAAGTTCTCCTATTCAACGTGGTGCTCACTTTAATAATAAGTCTAGGAGAAAAATATAAATATGTCCTCATCTCACACTTAAGTCACTTTATAAAAATAATATTATAACTTAAGTGCACCAAAAATATAAATAACCTGATTAATTATCAATTTTTCTACCATTACCAAAATTGATAATTAAATATCTACTCCAAAGATTTGGAATGAGGATAAGTGGCTTCAGGACGACTAGATTGAAAATGGGAACATTACAGATTACTTTGTAGTCTTTTCCAAATTGGGACTCAATATATTCATGGCTGATCCAACTATTGGCACACTCATGCATCCTGGCCACTGACTTATGCAAAATTTGGAGGAATGACCATGATCATTAACAGGGCTCTCAATTCTACTTTTTGTAAAGTTTATCTTTATGTGCTTTCATGTAAATTTCTGTATTTAAACTCAAGTATTGACATTGTTTAGTGATATTCAGCTTTTTGATATCTGTTATCATGTTCCTTGATTCATGGAACTTTAGATAATATCATAATTGTGGATCACAGATCACCAGGCGAGTGTTTATGATCAAATAATTTCAGCATACTAACTTTTTATAAGAGAAGTATTCCGTGTGTAGATGTTACGTGAGCTGAACATAACCAAAAGAATCTATGCATTAGGTTCCAGAAACACAACCCAATCTTGCAGCACTGCAAAGGCAACCTGTAATATCCCTCTTAGGATATTTATCAAATTCTCTGATTTTTACCCTTCCAAAAGATATCCTAGATTTCTGATTTCAATTTTTTCCTGTTCAAACCCTAGGACTGAACTCGGATTTTATCTCGCACCTTATAACTATCAAATGCAAATAGACATCAAAGAAGGATGGCAGCCCTCTGTTTTTTTGTTTTTCTGATTCAAACAATGATGGACAGCGAATGTATGCAATTTGCTCAAAATAACATAGCAATAATAAATCTTTATGATGATGATTCCAATTATAAACCCATTCAACAATATATGACCTCAAGATGCAACATATTGAAAGACCAAATATGATTTTTTTGAGTCAACCGTCTGCTGCTACAGAATGTAATGATATAGAATGAAGATTATAACAATTTCTGAGATCTAGCATAGTCAAATACATATGCCAATCTACTGTTACAGAATCAGGACTCTAACCAAGAAAGACAACATACCAATTGATGCAAATAAAGGATGCCAAACTTCACTTAGAAAACTGATATTAGTTGAATGCTGATGCTATACCCTGCAGTGTTGATCGCTGCTCTCTAACTGGTCGCTACAACAGAGATAGGCAGATCGCTGCCCTTTCCTTCCACACGATTACAACTTCTTATAGGAGTGGCGATAGAGTGATATAAGGGAAGCTGCGAATTATTTTATGAATTTCTTTGTCTTCAGATTTTAAACACAAGCCCAATAAATATATGAAGCGGCTAGTTCTTATTTTATGGCCTGCGGTGTATACAACCTGGGATCCACAAACTTATATATAAAACTCTCTTGGAAGCAACGATAGGTATATTTCCTCCACATCATCTAAGAAATATGATGATATTCTTATAACACCCAGACACATTGGGTAATGCAACTAGGCCCACAAACAAATTCATAAAGAAGAAGTATTCCTCCTACAACCTGCGATTACAGAGATAGACTCCAATTTATCTTCAAATTTCCAAACACATAGCTGGGACCATGATTTACCAAAACTCTTTTTTTTAAATATAAACACAGCTGAAGCTTGTCAGATTTTGTCTCTTGGCTGCCAATAGCAAATGTAAATTCAAAAACCACAAATCACCTTACATAAACCAACGAATTCCTTTTGTAAGCTAGCTTAGTGTTTCAAGGGGTCCACAAACCACTAGTTAGAAACTCATATAATTCATGACTTCTTCTCTGATTATAATAATCATAAGATACAGCTGTGTCAGAAATTGTCTCCCTTTGAACCAGCAACTACTCTAAACTATAATTTGAAAACCATAAAGCATTTGTATAAAACCCAACTTCACAATTTCATTAATAAATCGAACCAGATTGCACATGAATCAAATAAACCTATTTTGTAAAAGTCTTCAACATATCTCTCCAAATTCAACATGATGTCTCAATTATTCTGAAATCTCTGCATACAAAGATCTTCAATATCATCAACATAATGGTCTCTGACCAAATATCGAAAACCCAAACAATACCAAAAGCACTTGAAGCTCAGTTGTGAAATTTGAGATGATTTCACCTCTACAATTCACCAAGGGAACATCTCCTCGGCTCAGCAAATGCAAGGGAACATCACCTTGTCAATCAGCTGAATACAATTTGTCAAAAGACAAAAACCCAAAACCAAGTATCTGAAAAATATTTAGATATCCAGACATTCAGACATTTAGACATGACTTCAAATGACTCTCAGGCTTGCTTTTAAAGCCATTACATTAATTAGGCCCAGCCTAATTTTATTAAATGAGAGTTTACATGTACACATCATACCCAAGCATTTTAAATGCTTTTACATGAACTTTATTAAATGCTTGCATTTGTACTTTTTAAATGCTTGTTCATAACACTTTTAATAAAGTGTTGTACTACTGACTTAGTAACTTAAATAAAATATTAATTTTATAAAATAAATAAAAATACTTTACAAAATTAATTTACAATTAAAACAATTTAAGTTACTCCAAAATTGGGGACATGACACAACCTCAACTTTAATATACAAACTATTCAAAGGCAACCTCAAAACTTTAATATACAAACTATTGCCGTTCTATTTTAGCACTTGAATTATAATAAATTTGTGTTTCAACTGTTCAAGTTAGAACCACATATGTTGTCCTTCTACCTTTAGCATGAGCTTAAAATTTGGGCTCTTACTATGGCCTTGAGCACTTGGTAATTTGGTTCTGAGGACCCAGCTGGGCCATAAGGTTAATGCAGAGTTTGTTTATATTAGATTAGAAAATATATCTCTTATACAAATTAATTTCTGGTGTGGGTAGACAGAATTTGCTAATGTGGATGTTGGATTTGGTGTCAGGTCCTACGTGTTTTAATTGCAATACTTGATAATTCTGGAGAACCAAGGTCACTTGCTGTGGCTTGCCATGATATTTCTCAATTCATTCAGTATCATCCAGTTGGGAGAGGCATTATTTTGGACCTGAAAGGTAAAGAGCGTATCATGAAACACATGGACCATGAGAGCTCAGAAGTAAGGAAGAATGCACTGCTGTGTGTGCAAAAGCTTTTACTTAGCGCAAAATATGTCAGCTATTTGCAATCATAAATTAATTTATTATTATGTTAGGTATTTGGCGCGTTAAGGCTTTCTAACATGGTAATGTTTTGCAAGAAGGCTTATACATATGAGGAGCACTCTGAGATTCCCTTAATTTTTTTTAAAGCTACATATTGTTGAAAAGGTTTATGTATATTTTAATGGATCCTGGTTTCTAGCCATGTAGTGGAACCCGAGGTGCCACCCACTCAATCTGGAATATGCTGATAGAAATCCCTTTAATGTGGCAATGAATGCCTATTAATCTTTACATGGTATATGCACAACTTATTTTCCTCCAATGTGACATAAGTCATATTTCCTTAAGAGTTGAATTGACATGCAAGTGTTTGATTCAATTTTTTCTTTTAAATTTACTAAAAATACATAAAAATCAATGTATGAAGAAAATATTATAAAAAATTAAATGTACCGTGAAGAATACTCCTACCAGTCTTTGAACCTTTGATGGATATCACCATAATACACATCCTTATTGTATACAAAATCCTTATAAGAGGTTATAAACAACATAAACTAAAAGACATAGACATGCACCATTCTGATACATGTTCGAACCAGCAAAATAAACAGGGCAATTTCACAAAAGTGAGCCTTAGTCAAAAGAAGGCCAAATGAGAAACCATTTATGGAAGCTGACATACTTCGTTGTTGAAAGGAACTGTGTATAATAATTTGACCATTGATACCTGAATCATTATAACACCATCAGCATGGTAGTGACTGAGTGAACAAAATGAGTGATACCTGATCCATATTAGATTTTATGTCAGCAGATATCTCAAGCTTCTCAATTATGTCCACTGAAAATAATGTATGTCAAGTCTCTTGGTGGTAAGAAGCAAGTGAATTTGTACCTAAATTAACTCATCACAAACCTCTTGGAGAACATGATTCTGAGTTTGCACTTCCTCATCAATTCCTGTAAGTTGTTAAATCAATGCTGGAATAGAACTCCTTAATGTCCTCGGTACATTTTTTGCAGGGGAAAATCACGTGGCATAAAGGAATTGTTAATTATTTGTAATCAACTGCACCTAGAAACTTCAAGTATTGATACCATAAAAAATTTGCTGATAAAACATCCTTCCCATAGTTACTTAGCTCTTTTCTCCAAATGAGTAGTAGGGAGAGGCCGAACCTTAGGGTGACACTAATCCTTTCCTCTCCTTAGTATCATTCTAACATTGTCAGAAGATGTGCTCTGAATTGGAAATCATATGCTTGACAGGAAGCCATGAGAGTGAATTGTATATAATGAGAAATCACAACTGTGTGACGACTTGAAGGTGGAATGCAACAAGAAGTTGTGAAATGTGCTCGATGGCCTTCATTTAAAGAAACTTTGAAAAGATGGAAGCATAAGATGCCGTTGAGAAAAAGGTACTAATAAAAAGAGAACTGAATATCATTGTTAATTTCAAATTGTAGCAAGCAATGATACTAGGATAATTGAAGCAAATTATAGCAGTTTTGTGTGGTTGTAGGGACTCATCACTTGAAGAATCTTATTACTGCCATGTACTTGTGTGTAAGCATCGTAGATGAGTGCCAGTTATTCAGTGTTAAAGCTAACTTTTTTCCATTAAAATAATTAACTCATCACAAAACTCTTGGAGAAACATGATTCTGAGTTTGCACTTCCTCCTCAAATCCTCTCAGTTGTTAAACCAATGCTGGAATAGAACTCCTTAATGTCCTCAGTACATTTTTTGCAGGGCAAAATCACGTGGCATAAATAATCATACCAGTTTTGTGTGGTTGTAGGGACTCACCCCTTGAAGAATCTTTTTACTGCCATATACTTGTGTGTAAGCATCGTAGATGACTGCCAGTTATTCAGTGTTAAAGCTAACTTTTTCCATTAAAATAATGTTCTCTGCTTGATTGCAGTCCCAATTAATATTGGGGTTGAGCTGCGAAAGGATTATGTCTCCCAAATGACTTCTTAAGCATCTTAACATTATACAGCACTGCAAACAGCTTGCAGATTGAGCTGCCAAAGGCTATGTCTCCCAAATGGCTTCTTAAGTATCTTAACATTATACACCACTGGAAACAGCTTGCAGAGACATTCAATGGGGTGCATAAGATGAGCATTGTGTCTCGCAAACATAATCTGATTATAGTGTGACCTGGCAATGGCAATAGGCCACCTGCATTTCTCATAAATAGAAGAGTGACAAATAGGAAGTCGAGTGGGTCGAAGCTCGCAGGTTATAGCCAATAACAATACGAAGATCGTCCACAAGGTAAACCATATAGACTCGACTTCCATCCTTATTACGTGTTTATTTTACCATATTTCATTTAGAGTCACCAACCACGGTGTTAAGTAATTGACAATATTTATGGGTAGAACATGCTTAATATTATTGAATACATTATGCATAAATCATAATAAGAAATGACTACTCATTTTTCCCTTTTACAATCACTCTTTAGAACTAGTTTCTTCCTTTACATGCCTTTGGCATGGACCTCAACCATAAAGTTTAACATAGAGTACTATTATTTCAAAGAGTTTCTCGAGGTTGGAAGGCTTTCTTTCTAATTAAAAAACAATTCATAACAGGTTGTAACTTTGAAATTGGGACCAAAAAACATTACCATAAGTTGGAAAGCTTTTTATAAATTACAAAACAATTTTTAAGAAGTTGAAGTTTGGAATTAGGACATATTATTTTGTAGACTAGCCATGTTTATCGTCATATGAAGTAACCTTTCTCAAGATACATAGAAAAATTTGAAAAAATCTAGAAACAATTTATTATTAATCAAAATTTAAAACCATGGAGAGTTCTCATGATTAAGAGGGTTGAGTCAAAGTATTAATGGGATGGGTGATATTTTGAGAAGATTTGGGGGAGCATCATATAATTGCAATGATTTTTAAATAAAGTTTTTATGCTTATTAGAGACGGGTTCCTCTGAATCATTAATAAAATATGGGTCAATGTAGATTAATGTGTATCGTTGATTCCTAAAACATTATATTCTATAAAAGATGCATTGCAAAAATTTCCTTTGTATAAAAACAATACCACCTATAGGCTCTTCTCATTGAAGATGGTTTACTATCCATCAAAGGTGAAGCTCTATAAAGTTTTAATATAAGCTATCTAAATTAAGTAAAGATAGTCATCTTTCCATTGCCAAATGATCATGTTTAATCCATTTTACTTAAAAAGTTTGGCAAAAGAAGATAGTAAGAATACTAAGATAGTTATGGAAATAAATTACAAAAAAGAATTGGATTATTTATAATGAAAATCCAAACAAAATTAAGTGCAAAATGAAACATAATGAAAAACTATGGTGTTGCTATCAATACTAAGCTTGTAAAAAAATAGATAGAATACTAAGATAGTTATGGAAATAAACTACAAGAAAGAATTCGGCTATTTATAATGAAACATCCAAATAAAATTAATTGCAAAATCAAGCACAACGAAAAACTATGGTGTTACACTATCAATACTAAGCTTGTATCCCCCACCAAGCATCACGAGATTGTTTGCTAAAAAAATTAGACATATTCACTAAGAACCAACTCAAATAAACTATGATAAACATTATAGAAGACCACCCAAGGATTTAATGGGAACGTTTTTTTGTGTTTGTATTTTGTCTAAGGGTTCCTAGGGTTGAGGAGTTCTTGATTTGAAGAAATTGTTGTTGATATGCCATGTTCCAAGTGGTGTTAACTAAACAAAATATGAATATAAATATATGAAATGAACTATAAAATAAAATTTGGACATACAATTCTCTAGCTAGAAAACATTCTCCATTCTTTAGCTCCATGCACATTGAGAGGAAATCCTTTTGTTAATTATTGCTATTTTCAAATATTCCAATTCTTGAAAAACTAAAATAGTCTCAAACTGGTAGGGAAATTCTTAATATATAATTAATATGATTGCTAACTAAAGTTTTTTCGAAAGTAGGAGGCTGGACCACATTTAATGTGTTTGGTGGGCATGTAGATGGGAGGAATGCTATAAGTAGATGTTAAATGATGTTGTAGCATTGTAGTGAGTCTATGGTGGATCAACAAAATCCACAAAGTATGATTTGCATCCTAGTCCATCTCTCAATAAGGGATCATTATGTTATGTTGCCTATTGTTTTCCACAAAGCTACAATAGTAATAATTATTATTAAAGATTTATTGACTTTTGAACTTTTTGGGTAGATTGCTACTATATAGATTTACTAGTCCAATGGATTTTCTTTTTCCCAATTTTCTTCTATGCTATTTTCTTACTTACCTTGTATTGTACCTTTTCTGTTTTCTTCACTTATTTGCAATATTTCTTATGCACCTTTTATTATGAATTTCTTTGGGTCATTGTACAATATTTTCTCTTTGCACTATCTCATTCTTTTGAGCTATTTGCTTTACTCTATCCCACTATCTTTTGTGCTCTATTATCCTTGCTTTCTTCATGTGTATTACTTTTTATTTCTAGCAAATTTCTACTGTCTTCTTTCACCTTACATCTTCCTCCCTCATTATCTCTTCTTTCCTACACACTTTTCTTCTATTGCCTTTTATTTGAATTTCACACTTCTTTTTGTGCATTATTGTTGACCATTATACTCACTCCTACACACTTTTCTTCTATTGCCTTTTCTTTGAGTTTCACACTTCTTTTTGTGCATTATTCTTGACCATTATACTCACTCTTGCCTATTGTTTATGGAGTTTGTAAAAAAATTCTATTGTTTTAGATGCATTAGCTACAATAGTAATAATTATTATTAAAGATTTATTGACTTTTGAACTTTTTGGTTAGATTGTTCTTATATAGATTTACTAGTCCAATGGATTTTCTTTTTCCCAATTTTCTTCTATGCTATTTTCTTACTTACCTTGTATTGTACCTTTTCTGTTTTCTTCACTTATTTGCAATATTTCTTATGCACCTTTTATTATGAATTTCTTTGGGTCATTGTACAATATTTTCTCTTTGCACTATCTCATTCTTTTGAGCTATTTGTTTTTCTCTATCCCACTATCTTTTGTGCTCTATTATCCTTGCTTTCTTCATGTGTATTACTTTTTATTTCTAGCAAATTTCTACTGTCTTCTTTCTCCTTACATCTTCCTCCCTCATTATCTCTTCTTTCCTACACACTTTTCTTCTATTGCCTTTTATTTGAGTTTCACACTTCTTTTTGTGCTTTATTCTTGACCATTATACTCACTCTTGCTTCTAATATTTCTACCGTTCGTTTCCACAACTTGCTCATTTCTCTTTTATGCATTTTCTACTTTCACATTCCTTCATATTATCTTTCTAGTCTCTCTTTGCACTATATTATATAAAGTTACACATAATCTTTGGTTAATGTTTACTTTGCATGTTATTATACACAAGAGCATGTCATTTTCACTATCATAATGTATTCATTTCTCTTGTTTCTCACTTGAATACTTTTGTCTTAATAACAAATTTATGAGGAAGATGGATTTCATGTGGAATGTGAGAGCTTGAGCATTAAGGATTATAGATGTCATTTTTAATTGTAAATTTCTCTAGAAGTTTGTGATCAATCCTTGAAATATTCAAATTATTTGCTTATTATTGAATGAGTCCTTGAGAAAATTATGTCTAAAATTTTGGGTATATGGAGTTAAATTCCCTAGACAACTATCTAGGGAATAAACAATAGAATGAAAATGAAAGCAAGTGGTCATGAATCTATTTTACTATACCCCTTTTATGCACAAATTTAGGGCTATTTCATTCCTATTTGCAAAACCAAAAAATTGTGCCTTGTTCTTTGGGCCAATATGACACCCAAAAGTTGCTTTGTGTGATAAAATTTTGGGTATTTTCTGTATGCCCAACATGGCCTTCAAAATTGATAATCACCCTTGGTAAAATTTACATCTATAGCTATGTTATTGACAACCTTATTCTTGTTTTTCAAAATTTTGATTGCAATATTTTATAGTTGGATTATTTGGATAGTTACAACACTCCTTTATATTGTTGAAACTATTTGAGTTGCAAACCAATTTTTTTGGGATGTGTTAAACAATAATAAAGTGATGTAATATTTGAAAGCTATATCTAAATTATCTTTCTCATTATATTATGTGTATGGAAAAGAGAGACTTCTTGTTTGACTTGGGAATAGTATATATTTTTTAGATAGGTAAACACTTTTGACCCGAGCTATGAATTAGTGAGGCCACAACACGAGGGACATCATCCCTTGGAATGAATTCCTAGCATGGACACACTACATTAACAAGAGCCACGAGCACAGTAGCCCAACGAGGGTTTGAGCCTAGGCAACAACAACCACTCTGAGGATTCAAATCCATGAGCTCGATGACCCAATGGGGGTCAAGTGGGGGTCCAAAGCCCATGAGCTTAGTGGCCAAACATGGGTTTGAACCTTGGTGGCAACAACCATAATGCCATGATTTAACAAATGCACTATGCCATGAACTATAATTTGAGAACACTAGGGCTCATATTAAATTATAGCACCTATGATAAGGAGTTATATGCTTTTGTTTTTGTGGTGAAGAAGTGGAAGCATTAACTCATGGGGATGGAGACTCTGGTGCACACAAAGCATAAACCCTTCTAATACTTACAAGCACAAATAATGTTGCAACAATCTAGACATTACTTATAAATGGTATTCCTTTAGCAACTATATCTTGTGGTCAAATTTAAATGTAGTGTAACTAACAAGGTGGTTGATATGCTATCCAAACCACCTCTTTTATCTATTGTGAGTACCTTATCTAAGCTAGAGATTTTTTGTGGTGAAGTTTATGTAGAGAGCTATGTGTATGATATAGATTTCAACAAGGTAGATTAGAATGTACACAATGAAAAACATCTTATGTTTGAGCCTAATCAAGACTACTACCTACAAGTAGAGCTCCTATATAAAGTAGGTAAACTTTGTGTGTTAAGAGAGCATAGGGTTTTGCTTATGCGGGAGGTACATACACACATATGGTAAGCAAGAAAATTTGGAAGCGATAAACAAGAATCCAAAACACAATAATTAAGCTTTAATTCCAAATTCAATTACAAACATTAGATAGAGTGGAAACATAAACTCATACCTTCACTTACCAATAAAGATACTTATGTTGATGATGTGCATGTGCTCTTTTGATATAATGTATGTGGATGCTCAAATGAGTTTCATTGATTGTCCCCTCTCTTGACAGAGGACGCGGATGTATTTATAGGATTGGATGGGTTGATAAGGATAATATTTGAAGATATATAAGGATAAGATTTTGGAAAAAGCAGGATAAGGACATCCTTGATTTATTTCTAATTCACTAGTTGCAAGAGTTAGAAATGGAAAGAAATCAAGTGGGAAAATAAGATAAGGATGTGAGAAGATAATTAAAAGATTTATTTATTGATTTTGATAATTAAGTGCACGAGTTGAAAATATAAGGAAATCAAGGAGATATGATGGGATGATTTAACTAATTTAATAAAATTTTTTTATTTAATTAGTATTTGGAATATTTAGAAGAATAAATTAATTGATTAATTAATTAAATAATCATAAATTATTTAATTAATGCTAGGAAGTGGGAAAGAGGGATAAATTTGGTGATTTTAAGAGAATTAGGTGTTGGTAGGATGAAATAGATGATGGTAGGATGTGATGTTAAGACACTATCAAATTTAGGTGTACATTTTGCCCCTCTTTGAGATGTTCTTGGAAAGTAACAACATTTCAAAGAAGATAAAACATAGTGATTTTTGGAAGAGATGCTCCAAACACATGGAGAAGCAACAAGGAGGGATATGGTAGGGATGCCCCCTCGAGAGGGTAGATAGGTTTGAAAAACACGTGTGCTCTCAAAATAGAGGAGAATGGATGTTAGTAAAGATGCTAAGTGATGAATGGAACATAAAATTGAAGATAGGAGACTAGATGGAGAAAAGGGATTGAAAGTTAATAGATAGAAGTGATTAAAGGAGGACTGGGAAAGAGAGATATGAAAATTAAAGATGAATGATGAACATTGGTAATGTGCAACTAGATAGATGAATGGATATCATTACAAGATGGATGATGAAAGAGTTGAGATTGTGAAGGTACATGCTATGAATCTTTCACAAGATGTCAACTATTTTGAGCAACTTGATGTTTGTTGTAGCATAGGCATTATGCATCATTATATAATGGACCATGATGATGATGTGCCATATGCATGGAGGACTAACCCAAAAGAAAATATCACAAGGCAGCATATGATGGATGGAACCATGATGTGAAAGACCATGATTTTGTTGTGGCAATATGTGTTGAAATTGTTGTCACTGATGTCAAAGTTGAGAGAATAAGAACAATCCTTTATATTGTCTCCATTAAAGAAGAATAAAATCAATGCTATGAGGTGGACACCTTTATGGGTAATGAAGAATTTGGACGAATATAGTTAAGTTTAAATTAAAGATTTAAACTTATATTTTTTGGGCCGACTTCCATATAGGCCAATCTCTTTAAAATAACTCGCGCTCACCTTGGAAGGAATGAAAAACATTTTAATGCTGGCCGACTCCTTAATAAATAGCCACATCTTTTGAAAAGGCCGACTTACTCCTTGGCGCCTATGGTTAATGTTTTCAAATTTCAAAATAAATAAAATCCTCAAGAGGCCGACCCTATTTGGAGCACTCCATACTATAAGATGAAATTTTGTATGAAGAGGTGTATGTATAAAAAGAGTTGCCTCCCTTTTGTAAACGACACATCTTTACATGGAATCGCCTCCCTTGAGAAAGAATAAAAGGAGAAAGAAGGTGTGAGTTGAAGATGAAAAAGGAAATGAATATTATTTGAGTGTTGGGCAGATTTAATGCAGACCTAAGGGCAGATAATTATGAAGAGTTTTTCAGATCTATATTGAAGAATATATGCAGCCATTGTATGAAGGATAAGTGCAGATATATATGAAGAACATGTGTGAAGACTAAGAGTAGATTTTGAAGGAAGACATTGAAATATTTGTATTCAGATTTGTGGAAGAAGAGAGTACATTATTTGGTTCATAGTTGTGTGTAAAGGAGAACAATATCATTCATTGAGGAATTTGAAGGTTGGTGCCTATCAAAATAAGAGATTGGTGTCTCTTGCTAAGTTGGTGCTCAATTGTGGGGATTGGTGTCTCGAGTGGATTGGTGCCTACAATTTCTATAAGTGGGGATTGGTGTTTCTAGTAGGTTGATGCCTACATAAGAAGACTTGTAAAGAAGTAGGTTGGTGCCTACAAAGAAGATCAATATATATAAGCAATATCTTGTCATGGTTTTCTCCTACAAGGGTTTCCATGTAAATTGTGTGTTATTCCTCTATTCTAAATTGCTAGATCTTGCATGTGTGTTGTTGTTCTGGTTGATTAAGTTTTAAAAGCGAAAGATTATTTTATACCGATTTTGATATGGTGTGGAGTCTGATCAGTCTCCAAGTGGGAGATTGTTGTTATATGGAGCCTAATCAGACTCGGAGGTTATATTTACCCCACTTTTATCGGCGCAGCTTCCCTCCAAATTCCTACGGGGTTAAGGGGCAGCACCCCTTGCGGGGGTTTGGGGCAGCGCCCCTGGCGCGTTCCCTGTCGCGATACAGGGCGGGGTCGAGGGGCAACACCCTCGTGGGGGCTCGGGGGCAATGCCCCCGAAACCTCACACGGTTTTTTTATTATTTTATAAAGCACCAGGAGTTATTTTTCCATTGACCAACATAAGAAAACCCTATTTTTGTAACCGACAAAAAGCTTGATAAAAAGTGGCCAAGGGTTAGGGTTTTGATATTGTATTGTAGCATTTTGCAGTGGTATTGAGTTGCAGGGATTGCTGATTGTATTCCATTGAGATATTAACAACATTAGTAGATGGAGGAAGGGTTGCACCCTTAGGGCATGACAACAAAATTTTGATAGATTAGTGTCAAGCAATATCATGTGGAAGCCCTACTAACAACTAGCCATATAGATGAGGATGACAAATTCTAGTTAGGTCATATTAGGCACTGTCATGGTGGTTCTTTAGTCGTCAAACAATTATCATGGATTTATTTTAATTTGATTGTGTTTTGCATATGTTTGCTATTTGGTAGATTGTTTCCCTTGACCATATTTTTTATATGTGTGAACAATAGTTTCCCTTCACTTGAGAGGGGAGAAGGATTGGCCTACATTGACAAATTAGGTTAGAACTAAAGATAATGAGGTATATCTTGCTACGACTGATAAATGTGAGTGGTGATGTAGTGGTATCTCCTAGAATTTCCTTGCATAGTTGGATAGGGAGAGCCCTCGATCATTGTACATGCACTAGATGGTCCTAAGGAATAGCTCGTCCTAGAAGGAGTTGATACATAAGGTGCCAGTGATATTTTCCCTCTATAACAAATTCTCGACTATTGAAAACTATTTAAAACATACATATCTAAATCTAATATTTTTGAAACATTTTAATACAAAAGAAAAAATGTACACACCTTGTTTTTTTTTTAGTATCTTTGTGACCTTTCTTGAGATAATTGTTTTTCCTTTTCTTCGGAAAATGATCACATAGATTTATTTTGCCTTGTCCTTTTATTGCCCATTTCCTCCTTCGAAAACTCCTTCACCAGATATATTGTCTTTAAAAAGATTCCAAAATTGAAAAATACAAATATAATTGAAGACAAATAATTTTTAATTAAATTACTTATTTATATATGCAACTTTAGTTAATTTATTTTTAAAAGTCGGCTTCAAGACCTTCAAACAAAGGTCTCTTGTTATGAATTTTTTAATTAGTTTTTTAGTCAGCCACCTTTGTTCAAAGGTGGATAGTTATGATTTTTTTTATATTTTTTTAAGCGGCCCAAAGAACCTTCGAACAAAGGTACCTTTGTGCGAAGGTACCTTTGTTCGAAGATACCTTTGAACAAAGGTCCTTGGATGGCCTCTTCCACTCTAGGCCTCAAGATTTCCTCAGAATTCAGTGAAAACACAAAATAATCTGCCTTGATATTAACTATTTAACCATTGAAATGAATGATATTCAAGTAACTATGTAAGAGGTTAACAAAAGGGAGAAGGGAAAGTGGGCAGTGGTTGGATGTTAGCATAACTGAGTGTGGTTTAAGACCAGCGTACCAGCCAACCACCTTTACCACTTCCTCCGCTTCCACCTTGTTCTTATGCTACCTCACTGTCAAGGAGGGTCACTACAAATATTAAGGCTCAATAGATATAGCATATTATCTTCATACGAGATGCCATTTCGTACTCAAAACATCCACGCAAAAGCAACCAGCTATGAGAAGCTCAAGCATGACATTTCCTATTTATAGTTTAGTTAAAGCTATTGAGGATAGTGTAAAACATGTAGGCGTATCAAGGTCTAAATTTCTGACATTTGGAAACTTAACCACTCTACTTAAACATCATCCACTTCAATGGTCAAACAGTCAATTTATCAATTTTACACCTCATCCACAACAAAAAGTGGTAAATATTTGTCTTATTTTTATTGACCAATATTGACTTTTGACAATTAAAGTGAATGATCTTTTAAGAATAACAAACTTAACTTCATCTACCATTTATTATTGTTTTATAAGAATATATGATTATTGACTGTGAAAGCTAACGGAGTGAACTCTGCACCACATAAACTAATCGTCCGTAACTATCTACTCGGCCCAAATGCACAAGAGACTCAAATCTCGTATCATGATTACTTTTTGGACTTAAAATCATTTCTCAGTTGGAATTCGGCTTGAAAGCCTACAACAGATCTTAGCCTTTCTATCTAATTCTCACATCATCATTGACTCAAATTAAAAACGTGACATGACAAACACAATTATAATTATAGTCGTATTTATTTACTAGCATTTGAATCTAAGTAGTCATTGTCCATCCCTTCCACACCCACTAATTTTGAAAAATCCTTACAAACATTCCTAATAATTCCACCCACCTCAGACGTCCACATCACACCTAGTGCCCGGCTGCAGAGGAAGTCGATCGTTATTGCAGCAGCTACTAAACCCCATAACAGCAAAACAATTGACATTGAGATGGTAATGTCCAGAACTCCACGACCCCACCTTCCACCGGATCTTTCCCCCGATCTTCAGATTCACAGTAAGAATTTGGCTCTGCTGCTCGGCTCTCAAATGCTGTGCAATAAACGAAGCCAACGGAACGGCATTCCCGTAGAGAAGAGGGGAGATAACTCTGACATCGCTGTGTCCCTGGTAAAACGGCGGTAACTGGGTGTAGGGGGTGATCTGCTGGTCGAGGTAGTCGGCGGAGGCGCTGATCCGGTCATAGTAGACGCCTATCCGGTCATTCGGATTGTGCGAGATGATGGTGAACTGCAAGCTGGAGGTAAGCGTGTCGTCGGCTGTAACGTTCCACTGGCGGATAACGGCGTCTTGCACATAGAATCGTGGCTTGTGCGGATGGAGTGCTAAGTATACGACGAGGATAATGAAAAGCACGATTATGATGAAGATTAGCAGGCCTACGCACAGCTTACGTAACCGCTCCCAAGGATACATTTTGGATTCTGCTTGCTTTCTTACGGACCAAATCTTACTTGAAGCCCCAGAGAAAGAATGCAATTTATCTGTGGCTTGCGCAGGCCTGATAGAATTTTTATAGTCGGAAGCGGAACAAATTCTGCAATTCGCCAGGCTTTTTCGAATGGTTCTGAGAAATTTCCTCCGTAGACTACTGTGAGAAATTTCTCCCGTAGACTACCGCGCTTCCGAATGGTGTGAGAAATTTCTCCCGTAGACTAGAACGCGTTTTTTAATTCAAGGACTGTTAAATGTGTCAATTGTTCTAGACTAGAACGGGAAAAATGGTTTTTATTCAAGTACTGTAAGTGTCAGCTGTTCTTACATAGCATCCACTTCAACAGGTAAAGGACGTTTTGACCAATAGAAGAGGAAAAATGATTTTTATTCACTAATTTTTGTTGTGAATGAGGTGTGAAATCGCTATTGATTATTTGACCATTGAAGTGGATGATATTTAAGTAAAGTGGGAAGAGGACCGATGGATCATGAGAGAATAAATAGTTTTCTTGGGTTGAGTTTACTCCATCTTTGATATTACTTCACACAATATTAAAAAGTGATGAGTGTAGTCCGGTTTATTTACTAAAATCTTAAATCCCAACAGTTACTTTACACAATATTAAAAAGTAATGAATGTAGTCAGATTTATTTACTAACATCTTAAAACCCAGAAATTATCCATCCCCCTCACATCTTTTATTCCTTCAAACATAACTATAAACATAACTATAAGTTAACTTAGTTTAATATATGATGGATAGATAACTATAAACATAACTATAAGTTAACTTAGTTTAATATATGATGGATAGGAATAATAAAAAGCTTGTAAATTACAATTATTTTAGAAAATTAAATATAAAGAATAAGATATTTGTTTTATGAAACAATGATGAAAAAATAAATTTATGTTGTATAGAGCTCAGTATTTAAGTATAGAAAAATAAGATGATCTTGTTCTATTTATAGGTCAATTTTATTGCTCTTAATCAATTTTGCATTGCATAGATTTCAACTTTGATGCACAATTCTAATTTGGCACAATGTAGATTTTTGTAATTTGATTCATTGTACCATCTGTGTTTCACTAATTGTTAAGGGCTGGTGATATTTAGAAATAACTTGGGGAGATTATTGGCTCACTAGGGTCAAGTTCTCCTATGTCAACCCCTTTGATGACTGTCTTGTATGGCCTTGGAAAATGCTGGCAAACAAGTGATGCAATGTCCTAGATAAGAATTTTGATGCAAATATTGTTCATTTTAACACTGCATTTCAATATATTCGTATCAAATGCTCCTTAAAATGCTAAGATTTTGAATGATTCTAGGATGCAAATATATGTTCAAATGAATATTCAAATACCAAGATATACCAAATTGTCACACAAATGTGAACCAAGTTGGTTCCTAATGGCTAGTCAAAAAGGGTGGTAATCAACAAAATATCATTCAATTTAAATTTTGGAACATGTTTTTAATTGTGTTCAAGAATGGTGCAGAATATCACTATAAAGAATTCCTAATAAATTCGTGAGCCTTTGTTGAACGTAAAATTTCCTTCATCATGAATTTTACATTACTTGCATTAACTTACCTTAAGCCTCACATGTATTGATGCATCTAAATTTTACTTTGGAATATTTTCTAATTTTTCTTAACCATAGAACTCATGGTATTTACTTCTCTAAGCTCATCAATGGTGGAGATTTAGACTTTTCTTTTGTCTTATATTGAATTGGTCATTGTTATGAGTTTTGATGAATTTTAGTTGGTTTGGAAAGTATCTTAATTATGGCCTATCAAAGTACATCTTTTGTGGGTATAGTACACACAAGATTTAATTTTGTTGCATTTAGATGTTATGTATGTGTTGTTTCTTTGAATGTTTTGGATCTCTTGCTAGCCTCTTGTTTTACAAATAAGTCTAGCTATTGTTACTGAGTGTCTATTGCTATTCTTATACTAGATTTTCCTTTTGGATGCTAAAAAATAAATGGACTCTGTCCTCTACCTCTATCTCTATCATTGTATCTTTTATAATTTAGAACCTTTGATTTTATAATAACAACCTATTTTTTCTAGTTCTACCACTATGTATTTAATGAAGCATATCTTAAAGTAAAGTTCCTTATATTTTTTTTAGGGGGGGAGGATAAATATATTAACTAAGAATCTATAAAAAATTACAAAAGATTTCTAAACAACAATCGCTGCCACTAAAGCCCATAGGATAGAAATCCAAGGAGGTTTTCCACAATCCCACCACCTCCAAGAACTAAAGGAAACTGCAAAATGATCAAAACACATAAGTCCAAGGATGAATAGACCAGAATGATGAAATCAAATCATTATGAAGGAGCTAGAGAAAATACAAAGATTATGTTGAAGGCAGGGACTCCCATTTTGTGACTTTCTAATTGCAATCAACATCAAAGGCCCATTTGGCCAAATAATCCACAACAACATCCCATTCTCTATTGAATATGAATAAAAGAGATGGAATCAAAGTTTCTTGAAAGATAAAGTATTTTCTCCAGAAAAGATGCCAACCTCCAAGAAGACTCATTAAACGTCCCATTATTTAAAAGGGAGACTAAAACCATGGAATCCATCTCATAGATTATCTTCTTCCAAATAAGATAATAGGATTTCCCCAAAGCCACAAGGATGGTTTGATCCTCCATTTGATTATTAGTGCCAAATCCCATAACAAAAGAAAAAAAGAAGTGAACTAAACCAACACTACCCCACCCAACTCCACCAATCCCCACTACACCTGGATTACTCTGAGAGGAACCATCAGTATTAATTTTGAAAAAACCTAATGGGGGAGGAGACCATTTACCTACTTTATTCACCTTATTAAAAGATTTAATTCTAGAACCAAAAAGAGCAAAGCCAATCAAATGACCCAAATCTAAATGCCTCAAAAATTAGAATATTATAGGGAACTAGGACTTCATCCACAGAGCACTTAGCCATGAAAGTTTATTTGTTAGGAACCCGTGTTTAACCTTTCTCTTTACTTTGTTAGTATATTACTGTTGGACGCATATGCTTTGTAAGTCATCCTGTGAGTATATTGTATTATTCCACATTCATGGGAAGTAATAGTTGTCTAGATTAGACTTAGTATATAAGTATGTGTTGAGACCAATGAAGGCATCCACAAATTTATTGTATTGAGCTTGCTCAAAGGAGGTTGCCCCCTCGAAGTGGCCTGTGATCAATAAATTATTTATGTGTTTCTGCTATTTCTGTTATTTCGTGCATTTTTCATTATATTGTTGCAGGAGGTTCCTCTCATCTAGTATCAAAATGCTTTCCTGGGCTCGCTGGGTGGAATTTCTGTTGAATTTTTTTCTACAGTGGCCTCTAGGTGCTGTGATTATTGCAGTAGTTCTTTCTTCTTTGCATATGTATTCTTCATTTCAATTGCAGGTTCGGATCAAGGAATAACCCTATCCGCTTAATTATGGGAAGTGCCTGGGTATAGCCCTAAAACTCATTGTGAGGAGTACCATAGGAACCCCAAAGTAGCTGGCCCATTGAGAGGACCTGCTAGAGAAAAGGGCAATAGCCCCTACCTGATTGACTAGTTCCCATATGTGAGGTAAACCAGGAGCTGTCATTTGTGGCAAAGTGGTTATAAGTTTTACCTGAGCTGTGGAGTGAGGGGTACTGCCACAATACGCAAGCCGTTAGACAACATTGGTGGTTGAGTGACTCCCCTAAACCTTTAGGTAGTCGAACATACCTCGGGCCCATATCTATTGCCAGCCGGCAAATCGTAGATTGAATCTGTCCAGAGCCATTTTCAGATTTTCCAAAAAAAAAAAATCACCATAGCTTCCTTGCTTTAGCCTCGTTTCCTCTCAAAATTCATTGGAACCCCTGAAACTTCATTCTGCATATTTCCCTCCTTGAGGACACTATCTCAAATTCCACTTATCAAAGCCAGAAATCCCACATTTGTCTATTTTTAGGGTTTGCCATAACTTCTTCGATTCTTACCCAATAGCCTTCAAATTTTTCCACAGTGTTCATTTCTTATTTCTACTCTTTTGTCCCTCTTGGACAAATTTTCCCATTCTTTCACCCCGCTTCTCAAATCCCCATTTTCTGCTTCCTTATCCCTTAGAAAGTGTCCAAAACCTAGTCAAACCCCAATTACCCATCAGAGTTTTTCCCAAATCCAAAATTTCCTTTACTAAAAAAGTTTCCATTTTTGTTTTTCTACCCATTCCCAAAAATAAAAAATAAAAAATTTTCTCCTGGCTATGGTTGTCACCCACACAGGAGCAAAAAATATGGAGGATGAACTTGCAGGCCCCAAGACCAAACTCCAAGATCTGGATGAAAAAGTTCTTGGCCTCAATCTTCAGCATTCAGCCATGAACAATAGATGGCAACCAAAGTCTTCTGCAGACACTGGTTTCTCTTCTTCTGGCAATTTTTGTGGGCCGATGCTTGATTTTCCTCGCTTCAATGGTGATGATCTGACTAGATGGATATACCAGACATAACAATATTTCAGTCTGCATAATACTTTTGATGTCAACAAAGTCCCACTTGCATCCTTTCATTTGGAGCATGAAGCATTTCAATGGTTCTGTTGGTACATCAAGGCTCATGAAGAGCCAAAATGGACAGACTTTTGCAAACTCATTTTGCAATGATTTGGCCCTAGTGCTTTTGATGACTTCACAGGAGCACTCACTAAACTTCACCAAACTAGCACTGTGAGAATATCAGACATAATTTGAGAAACTAGCCAATCACACAGAGGAATTATCTGATGAATTCTTCAGGAGTTGTTTTGTTAGTGGTCTGAAGGATGCAATCCAATCTGAGGTTAAAATGTTCTGTCCCAGCACAATGATGGAAGCCCTAGGGTTGGCTAAGTTGGCAGAGGACAAGATTACATCTCAACAGCGCTCCAAATCCACTTTTGTTCCATTCAGAAATATGGTTTCCCAAAGACCTCCAATCATGCCAGCTCCTAGAACAACTCCTATCAAGCATTTGTCTGAAGCAGAGATGTGGGCACGTAGAGAAAAAGGGCTTTGTTATAATTGTGATGAGAAATTCACTCGAGGACATAGATATGTTGAGCAAAAGCTCTATTCTTGGATGTGGATTCTCTGCCTGCAACTGAAGTTTATGAAGATGCTTAGGAAATAGTAGATGATCAAGTCGCAACTCAACTGCTGCTTATTGACCCTACTTCTTAGGAAGACCACCCAGAGATCTCTCTCCGTGCTTTAGCAAGAGTCACCATCCCAGAAACCATGTAGGAGTTTTTGAGAAGTGTCTTTTAGTATGCTGGGTGCTTGATGTTGTTCAACAGAATACAAAGAATGTATGGACAGTAAAAGGAATTGAATCCCCTTCTTTGTGGACGTAGCCATCAATATGGTGAACCACGTTAATGATCTTGTGTTCTCTATGACTTTATTACATTGTCGTTCTGTTTGAGTATTTTTCTTTTCATTTTGCTGCTACTCTATTTTAGTTCTATTATTTTTCTTGCATCCATAATTGGTATCAGAGCTCTATGTGAAGCTCAGTCTAGGAGATAGCCTGTGACGACATTTGAAACTAGTAAAGAATTTAAAATGGATGATACAAAAAAATGGAAGATCAAGAAATTTACAGGCCAAAACTTTGGTCTTTGGAAGGTGCAAATGGAGTCACTTCTTATCAAATAGGACTTATAACTTGCCTTGGTGGGGAAGACAAAAGGGAAAGGCTCTATGTTAGATGAAGACTGGGAAACATTGGATAAAAAGGCCAGGGAAACCATTTTCCTCTCACTGTCCAATAATGTGTTGTTCAATGTATCAACCGAGAATACAACGAAAGAACTTTGGGATAAGCTCTCCAACTTGTATGAGATTGCATCGGCCTCCAATAAGGTATTTATTATGAAAAAGTTGTATAATTTGAAAATGAGAGGAGGGGTTATGTCAAACCATTTGAATGAATTTAATACCCTTGTTACTCAATTAACCTCGGTGGGAATCAAGTTAGATGACGAGATTAAAGCAATTTTGTTGTTGTGTTCATTAGCCAATAGATGGGAATGTGTAGTAATGGCAGTGAGCACATTGGTGGCTACCAAAAGTAAACTCAGTTTTGATGACGTTGCAGCCACCCTTCTCAGCGAAGACATGAGAAGAAAAAACCATGAACCTTCTTCTGGTGATGCACTAACAGTGGTGAGTACAAGTAACAGAGGTAGAAGCCAAGAAATAGGTAGATACAACAACTGGAGAAGATCAAAATCTGGTCCACGATCGAAGTCTAGGGGCAAAACTCCAGTGCTTGTTGGTTTTGTGGAAAACCTGGACACACTAAGAAGAATTGCTGGAACTACAAGAAAGCTCAAGAAAAAGTGAGCACAAATAATGAAGCAAACACTGCTTGTGATAGTATTTTGGTCCTATCAGCTAGTGACATAGATGCATATTCGTGGGTACTTGATTCCAGCACCTCATTTCATGCCACTTCATGTCGGAAAACTTTTACAAATTTACACGAAGGCACATTTGATAAGGTGTTTCTTGGTGACAATAAAGAATGTGACATTTTAGGTAAAGGTGATGTAACATTGCATTTGAAAAATGGAGATAAATTAACTTTGATGGATGCTAGATATGTTCCCATGTTAACAAGAAATTTAATTTCAGTTAGTTAGCTTATAGCACATGGCTGCAATGTTAAATTTTCTCTCGATTCATGGAAAGTAACAAAGGGGGTTCTAGTGCTGGCAAGAGGAAAGAAGCAAGGTAATCTTTACATTTTAGAATGTCTTGGTGAAGTGGGAGCTACCTTGCCGGCTATGGATAGTGGGTCTGAAATATGGCATAAAAGGCTCAGTCATATGAGCCAAAAAGGATTACATGTTATGCTTCAACGCAATCAGCTACCAGGCCTCACCTCCGTTGATTTGGAATTATGCGAATATTGCCTTTACGACAAACAGACATGAAGCAACTTCTTGAGAACGGGGCATGATCAGAAAACTACTCCATTGGAACTTGTTCATTCTGACGTATTCGGTCCCACTAAGGTAACTTCTTTCGGTGGTGCTAACTATTTTGTTACATTCCTTGATGATTGCACTTGAAAAGTCTGGATTTATATGTTGAATAGAAAATCAGAGGTATTTTCAAAATTTAAGATATTTAAGGCTACTCTTGAAAATCAAATTGGGCATAAAATTAAATGCCTACTAACAGACAATGGTGGAGAATATTGCTCTTCAGAGTTTGACACATTTTGTGCAGATCATGGCATTTGATGGATAAAGATAGTCCCTTATACGCCTCAGGAGAATGGTACAACTGAGAGACTAAATCGCATGATTCTTGAGAGAGCTAGGTGTATGCTCTCGAATGCCAGACTGGGAAAAGAGTTTTGGGCAGAGGCTTGCAATACAACGGTTTATTTGATAAATTGAACTCCTTCATTTCGGCTTGATTTCGACATTGCAAAGGAACAATGTCTTGGCAAACGAATTTCATATAATCATCTTCAATTGTTTGGCTGTGAAGCTTTTGTACACATTCGGAAAGAGCACAGAACAAAGTTAGATTTCAAGTCAAAAAGGTGTATTTTTCTCAGCTATGGTGAAGCTCAATTTGGCTTTTGTCTTTGGGATCCACTTCAAAGACTATCATTCGTAGTTGACATGTTTTCAATGAGAAGAATTTTCTAGGTTTACAACCTCTCAGTTCACCTCCGAAGGAATATGTTGATGTAGATTTGTTTGACAATGGCATCACCTGGCAAACCACTACATTTTTCTTAGCCCCTGATACTTCCTCCTCAGCCATCTACTACTCCCTCTCTGCCTTCTTTTATTGGCACCCCTGTTTATACTTATACACAGTCAACACATGTTCCAACGCACTCACATAGTCTTAGCGTCCCTTGTGGAGATAGTGTCCAAGTTTCAACGGATATTAATATGCCTATTTTACATCCCACGCAGCCTTTCACTAGTTCTCCTTTTTCAGCGCAGCATGTTGTGGCTCATACACAGCTAATGCACCCCTCTTCATATATTATGCAGCCAGTCCAAGTTGATTCGTTGTCTCCAAACCAGCATTCGCAGCAAGGTATAAAACAATCACAGTCTCTCTGTGATCCCTTGCTCCCTATACTTCATCACCGAGAGGCATTTACATCTCCATCATTGCCTAGAGATACTTCCACCCATCCCGTAAGTGGTCAAATGTTGTCTATTTTGGATCATACACAGTAATTTCATACATAGGGCAATATATAGTCACAGACACCTATGTCAAAAGTCTCTTTACAGAGAGAGCGTAAGTGCCCTAAATAGAGCATTATTGGAGACAATGTGCAAAGAACAGATAATTTGTTACCAGAGATTGTTGGAGCACAGAGGCAGGGCCTTGAAGGAAATTTATAGTGTGATATTGATGATATTCAAAATTTATTAAAAATATTAAATTTGGACACAAATTTGTAGCCTGGACAGGGTCCTCAACTTAGGCGATCCACCCGGGAGAAGAGGCGACCAGTGAAATATGATGACTACGAGTTATTGCTCTATGATCAGGCAGAACTGACAACATTTAAACAACCATGCAAGGATGAGAATTTTGTTAAATGGAAGGAAGCCATGAACAAAGAAATGGAGTCGCTGAGAGTAACTAACACTTGGGATTTGATTCCTCTTCCACCAAATCGAAAGCCTCTCTAAGAAAAAATGGATTTATTGGTTGAAAGACGAAGATAGAGGGGGTAAAAGGTACAGGGCTAGATTAGTGGTCAAAGGCTTTGATCAACAAAAAGGTATCGATTTTCATGAGATTTTCCCACCAATTGTAAAAATGCATACAATTCGTGCAGTGTCGGGTTTGGTAGCCGTTTGGGACCTAGAACTTGAGCAACTCGATGTGAAAATAACGTTTCTACATGGAGACATTGATGAGGATTTATACATGGAGCAACCTGAAGGCTTTGCTCAACCAAGTCAGGAGCATCTATTTTGCAAGTTGAAGCGGGGTTTGTATGGGCTGAAGCAAGCCCCAAGATAATGGTACCTAAAATTTGATTGCTTCATAACTAATCACAACTTTATTCGTTGTGAATCAAACCCTTGTGTTTACTACAAGAGGCTTAATACTGGTGAGTTTGTCATCCTTTTGCTCTATGTTGATGATATGTTAGTTGCTAGTACTAGTGTTAAGATTATTGCTCAGCTGAAGCAACAATTGGCTCTTCGTTTTGCCATAAAAGACCTAGGACCAGCTAAAAGAATTCTTGGGATGCAAATATTTAGAAACAAAAATAAAAGAGAACTCAAATTATCCCAAGCGAAATATATTGCCAAAGTGTTGGACAAATTTAATATGTCTCATGCCAAATCGATATCTAGTCCTTTGGCTGATCATTTTCGATTATCTTCAGCTATGTCTCTGAAAAATTAGGAAGAGGAAGAGAAAATGAGGTCTGTTCCATATACATCTGTAGTCGGCAGTCTAATGTATGCAATTGTGTGTACTCATCTGGACATAGCTCATGCAGTGGTAGTTGTGAGTAGATTCATGAGTCATTCAGGGAAATTACACTGGTAGGCAGTTCAGTGGATTCTATGCTTTTTGCAAGGTACCTCACATTATTGTTTATGTTTTGGAGGTACTGACACTCAGCTTTGTGGTTATGTTGATTCAGATATGGCTGGAGATTTAGATAAATGCCGGTCTACCACTGGTTATACATTTACATTTGTCGGGTAGCGATTAGTTGGGTTTCTCAGCTGCAACAAGTTGTAGCATTGTCATCTACAGAGGCGAAATACATTGCTCTCACCAAAGGAGAAAAGGAAATGATATGGCTAGAGCATTTGTTGACCGAACTGGGTTGTCTAAAATTAATTTTTGCTATACACTTAGCTAAGACTTCAGCTTTCCACAATCGAACTAAGCATATTGACCTCAGATATCACTTTATCCACCAAGTTCTCGATGAAGGCAAGTTGCAGGTCACAAAAATTGACACGAAGGCCAATCTGGCAGATGCATTAACCAAAATTGTTCCATGAGAGAAGTTTGAATTCTATAGATCTTCTCTTGGTCTCATTCCTTTGTGACCCTCAACCTCTTGAGGGGATTTGTCTGACCACCTCTTTCGCCGATCCCATTGGTCTTCAAGTGGGAGATTGTTGAGATTGTTTTAAATGCTAGTAATAAATTTAATAGAAGTTCTAAATTTTCTTTTTCTAGTTGTCAGTTTTAGGCTAAAAACTGTCTCCCACGGATTTATACTTATTCACGTTTAAAAAATGGAAGACAATTCAGAGATATTTGCTTAAGGAGGTGGAAGCAAATATTTAATGAATTCAGATATTTGCTGATTGAGGTTATGTGAAGTAAATAGTAAAATTTAATGAATTCAGATATTTGCTGATTGAGGTTATGTGAAGTAAAAAATTTATGGTTTTACAGCGGGGAGGCATTGTGAAAATTTTATAAATATGTGGGCAAATTACTTGTAAATTTACCAATCTATTTCTTTGACTGTGATTGATAGCAATATCTTTAGAGCCCAACACTACACATGACGCGGTTTGAAGGTATCCATAAATTTTATGGTTTTAATCTAATTTAATTAGAAGCTTGAAATAGATCTTTGTAATAGTTTTATAATGTTTGTATTTCAATTTTGTTATGTTCTCATTGAGAAAGGGTATGGATTTGATTATTAATAGCTATAGTTCCAATAATCATGGCTCTGGTCTACAGTTTCTGCTGGTTTTTTTACTTCCTCAAACTTTGTCTCTTATGGCTTAGATACTAATATATTTTTGGAGCAACTGATTTCTATCGTATATATTGTATGGGCTTCTAGGGTTTCTTGACAAATCCATAACTTAGTTACTACAAAAATCTAGAAATATGCTACTCTGTAATGCTGTCTCTGTGTTTCTCAAGTTTTCTGTTAGCATACATTTAAAGTTTTTTTCGTCTGTTTCAAAAACATTAATACATGGTTTTTGTAATGGAAAGATACAGTTTTCAGTCAATCTGTTCATTATTGTTAGATTACATCAAACATAAATTGATTTATATCTATGGGGTAGTTAATAATGATTACCACCAAACAACTGTCAAAATTCAATCATACTGTCATTTTCAATTACATCGAAGACCCTCATTTAGAAAGTATGGTTGATGTTGTAAATAGAAGGCATCATTGTTACAATCTCTCCCCTTAGTAATTTATACTTTCATACTCTTGGGTTTCAACTCTTTCTATCACCATTTCCTTTGCCAGTTATGAGGTCTAGTTGAAGCTACAACAGACAAATTTTCTAGCTTATCTATACTCAGCGTCCTATTTCTTTCCTTCATTTCTCTAAACTAGATTTTACACAATATCTAAAATTTACCTTATCTTGAAGAACATAGCCTTGTCCATTCCTATAACCAGACAAAAACCTCCAAATGTGTCAATATTCAATTGATTATGACTTCCTTTTCCCTAGAGAGTACTTTAATTCAACCACAGATTTATTTTATCTTCTAATTAGCTGCAAGTTTTCTATAGCTATAATTCCCTATTTCCTTTGCTATTATTTTAGTTTTAATATTTTCTAAAAAATTTCTCATTCTGGCTTGTTCTATTTTTTCTTTAATGGTATTCTCTCATTGCAGTGCTTACCAGTGCCTATCTTTTAATCCAGATTTCTCTCCCTCGTGTATGCCTGCCATAGACTTTGACATGAGTCAAGGGGAAACTACCACACTGTTTGATGAATCCTTCATTTCTAGAGATATTTCTAACATATTACTCTTTATCCCTTTCAGAGGAATCAATTGATGGTGTTTCTACACCATGTGCCTTACGAAATTTCATATCTATATCATGAGCATCAATTAATGTGCTTGATTCTAACCACGACCTTGTGTCAAAACCAAATTCCCTTCTAAAAAGGTCAATGCAACCACCATTGCTTGAGTTTCTCAAGACAATAAAGTTTTTGATGGGATACCTTAGATTGAATATCTATGTTGTGGGCTCTTCTTCCATAAATTGTTTTGCCTTGTCTTGTGATCTCAAGCTTTGTTGAAATCTCATGCTGTCACTTTTCTTGGAGGGGTTTTGTAGTCCCTCGACTTGTAGTGTAGGCATGCATTAACCCATATTATGATAAACCAATTCCTTGACTTCTCTAAATTGATTATTCTATAATCCTTTTATTTGCTTGGACAAGCCTTTATTCTCATGCCTCAAGAAATTGGCCGCCTCTCTGGTCTTTTGAATAACCCGTCTTAGTGATTTTAGAAAGGGAAACAATTTTTTCTTCTGTACAACATTGACCCCATTCCAGATCCTCTGAAGCAATACAACAAATAGTTCGTTTGCCTCTATGCTACTCATTTGCTTATAGCCACGGGTGTCACTCTTACCAACGTTTCACTACTTCATT
The DNA here is from genome assembly GCA_027924645.1 of Cunninghamia lanceolata. Classification (NCBI taxonomy): domain Eukaryota; kingdom Viridiplantae; phylum Streptophyta; class Pinopsida; order Cupressales; family Cupressaceae; genus Cunninghamia; species Cunninghamia lanceolata. The sequence goes on from BSBN01000400.1 coordinate 7,568,002, forward strand.
CTCCTCTAGATTTGTTCATTGCATCCTTTTGAGTAACATGTGCACCTATACACTTTCCTGAGAATTAGTCCTTGCAATTAGCTCCCTAGCATGGTTTCTAAGGTAGTGAGGATTAGAAAAGAAGTCTATAAAGACTTGTCTCTCTCACCCTACTTCATGTGGATGATGCCTCTTTATCTCTATTTTTTACTCGGCTCCCTGTCATATCTACCTGGGGATAGACATCAACCTTTGTCTTCTATATCTATTATACAAATGACAAAATCCCTAAGTTGTAAAGCTTCTCAACCCATCGCGACCTTTCATGACTCCTTGATCTCTGTGTTCTATGATCTCTATCTCTGTAATGGTCACTTCTGTAATCCCTGTCAGGACCACGACATTTCATTCTGGAAGACATTTTGTCAAGTAATTTCCACGCATAGTTGGGCGCAGTCTTCCAATCATATCTATGAGGCCTACTGTGGTCAAAGTTTGTATAGATTATGATCTTTATCTATTGTACACCCCATTATATCTACTAGCACTTGCACCCATTGGAACCCCATATCAATTTGGGTATCAATGATATCAGTTCAGTTATAGTTACACCGGTAAGTGCATCAGTAAATTTCTTTCATTTGGACATGTGGCTTTATTTAAATATCATCAAGTTCAATGGTTAAATAGTCAATAGAAATTTTACACTTCATCCACACACTAAAAACTGATAATATCTGTTCTAGTTTTATTAGCCAAAATTGACTCTTAAATGAAAGAGATGTACACTTAGTTTTGCTATAAAATATTTATATATGGTGACCATTTCACTTCAAATATTAATGCAGGTAATTTTGCTTTAAAAAAAAAATCTTTTAAAACCTTATGATTTCGATGAAGTTTTGGGGTTCCTTGTTATTGTACGGTCCCATGGCAGGCCTAGGGCTTTAAAATTAGGGTTTTTTATTGGGTGAAAGAATGGAGCTAGTTAGTATTGTTTATGGGATATTTTTATTGTGTTTTGTCTTAAAAATCTTCTTTCACATGTCACTACTTGTAGGAATAGTAAGAATTATTTATCATAGCTTTGATAGCTTTGTTATGTTAAAAAAACTTATATGTATACGTATCATACAAAAAATCTTCCAAACTTCCTTCATTGATAATTCCTTATAATTAAATATCAATAAATATATACAACTTTAATTTACAAACTTAAAAGTAGTTTTTTTCACATTGCATGTAATGAAAAGATTGCCAAAACCAATACTTCAATTATCCTTTCTAATAAAAACATATTATATAATATAATTGCATATATCATATTCCATATAATTAAGCGCATAAAAATTGAAACCCCATTACTACCTTTTTAAATGTTCTACTATATCATAGAGTTGGGAGCTAAAAAAAGGAAGTTTTTTTGCCTTCTTTTTGTTTTTGGGAAAGAATAGAACTTTTTCAAGCTGACAATTATTAACTTTACCACTAGCCTCAAATTTTAGATTTGTGACAGGACTCATTCCATTAGTTTTCTTTTTACTAGAAAATAATCTTGTTTATGTTTCTACAAATTTAATATAACATTATTACATTTGATATATATATATATATATATATATATAATTTGTTTGTACAATTGCATTAAGCACATAAAAATTGAAACCCCATTATTGCCTTTTTAAATGTTTTGCTATATCATAGAGTTGGGAGCTAAAAAAAGGAAGTCTTTTTTTTTGCATTCTTTTTGTTTTTGGGGAAAAATAGAACTTTTTCAAGTTGACAATTATTAACTTTACCACTAGCCTCAAATTTTAGATTTGTGACGGGACTCATTCCCTTGGTTTTTTTTACTAGAAAATAATCTTGTTTATGTTTCTACAAATTTAATATAACATTATTACATTTGATTTCCAAATTTTAAATATGTATTTATTAGTCTCAATTCCTCTTTACTTAATTTCAATGAGTTATATATACTTATAGAATAAACAAAAATATAGTCAAAAGTATATTTAATGTGTGTTTAAGATTTGTAATTTATATGCAAAAAAAATAAAACAAAAGTTAGTTATGATAATCATGATAAAGCATAATGAATGCACCTACAATTTTTATGTTGGTGGTTCCCAAAGATAGTATGCATACTTAACAATTTTCTCATCCATAAAATTGACATTTTTGTGGATGCATTTTTTGTTTAGGCTATGGAAAATCCTCTACAACCAATTGAGATAATTGAAACTTCAAGTAGTCAAACACAAGCTATCATCCAACAGTTTATGTCAAATTGAAAGAAGTGTTAACGACAACAACAGTCAACCTACACAACGTTGGAACCTTAGGAATCCTAATAGAAGAACGGTGACTAGTGACTCTTCGGGTCATATAGTTATTTTAACAACAATGGTCACAAAACACTGGATTAGAATCAACACACAAGAAAGGCCCCATGACAGGCTGACCACTTTCTACGAAGTCCAGCTCTCAAGCGAGCTAGACCACCCCCGTGTCTCGCCTCCTCTCGACTGGCTACTTCCACGAGAGTGAGAGTCACGTGGAGGTTTGCCTCGTGGCAAGGAGAGGGTCTATGTGTGAGCCAAAGCTGACTCTTTCGATCGCTACTCCAAAATGAAAAAAAATCCGTACAACATTATCAGAAAGAAAGAAGAAGCTCGCCTACAACTACTCTCACAACTGTAACTCCAGGTATGTACAATTACTTGCAAGATCCCTCAAATAAGAAATAATGATATTTTTTCTAATCTTTGATTATCCTCTTTTTTAAAAACATAAAAATAAAATTCTAATCAATTACATTGTTTATCTTATACATGTCAACAATTGATGACCAAAAAAATTAAAACTTCAAGAATTGTCCAAATTTATTTTTTATTGCTTGGTTTTCATTCATAAGAAAATGATTAACAATTATGATTTTGGACTAACAACATTATGTTTTCGTGCATAGGAATCACAACAATTGCAAAAGAGAATTTTATTACAAAGATGAAAAGAAACTCTTATGGAATTTTGTTGGATGCAACATCGATACTAATCTTTGATCATGCAATGACACTGGGACTATTTACATTCATAGAACAAATGTACCTATTACAAATGAATCTTAGAACTTGTTGAATAACATCTTTATTTGTACTTAAAGCATGTATAAATTTATTGTTATACATCTATTTATGTATTATTCAATTTATTGACTCTTTCCATGAATATCCTATCGACGTATCCCTTGAACCTCCAAAAGGGTGCAAGTACTAGTAATAGTGTAGTGTTGCCATCTCCTTCTTGGCTCAAGAAGGTAGTTGAAAAGAAAAGAAGATACACTTCCATGGCTGATATGAATGTAGATACTGTAGCCAAATTGCTACAAACCACACCTCAGCCTAAAAAGGCTAAGAGGATGTCGAGGATGATTATGGATTCTTTTTCAGGGTATTAGATCCTAGAAATTGCTGACCTAATTGGAGACACAAATGAGCATGATGTTACAGAGACATGTTTTAACATGAGTAAAATTGATATGGGTCCTCCCACTATAGAGGGAGATATTTATCATGCTAAATTTTCTGTGGGAATGTTAGCTAAAAGAGTTAAAGAAGAGCAACAAAAAAATGTAAAATTGCAGACTCAGGTGAACTCTCTAACTTCTTTTATTCAATCTATTGTAAATGCTACTTCCCAACCCTTCGATATGCCTCAAGTGTTATTGTTGGAGTAGACCTAGGTATGTTACAATAGATCAAAAGGTATTAGAATTTGGCTAAAGTTGTAATGATCAATGGATTGAAAAAATTACTATTGACAGTCTGTTGTACATTGAATCTCGGCTATGAAGTTATATGCTCTCATTTTGAATAAAAGAAAGGAGTTGATTGTAGAACTGCATAATTTAAAAAAGGATGAAACTGCTTTGCTCATGTTGTCCAAAGAAGTACAGGAGATAATAAAAATTGATACTAATATTTTGGTAGCTGAGAAAATTTTAAATGATCCTAAAGAAAATGATTCTACCTCTCTTGGTTGGATGCAATTTATTAGAAGTTGTTTGTACTTGGGTAGTCTATTGGTGAAATAAGGAGAATTCTAAATGAATACCACAATGTCTTGCTAGATATTAGAAAAAACTGTACAATTCTGGAGATGAAGATTCTCGATGAAAGTAGAGAAAATTTTCTTGATGTGAAAGAAGTGAAGCAATGCTTCAAGAAGATGCTCAATGAAGGGATTGTTGGTGTTGATACTGTAAATGACACTTCATTGGGAAAGCTTGGTCATATAGCAATTTATCTCAAAACTTTCAGAACTGAAATCAATGATGTCAATAAGAGATTGGCAAATGCAGAGAGAACTATGAGTAGGTGGAGGCTTTGAGTACACATCACTCTAAGTCCAAGTGGCAAGATCCTAACTCCCATCATTTCTAGATTCAGGAGTTACAAAGCAAAGTTGAGGTCACAAGTGGATTCAACAGACGTTGATGAACTGGACAAAGAAGGCAAAGTGGCTCAAGAGGGTCATCAAGATGTTGCCATGTGATGGTGTTTCTTTTTTTATGCTATTTCTTTAAGTGCCTTGAAAACTTATTATTTCAAAAGACTTTATTATTATTTATGTTTTAATTGGCTGCCCTCAAGAAACCGTTATGTTGTTCAAAGACAATTATTTTAGGACAAGGCTATATATATGGAGCTTGTCGATGCTAGCAGGATCTCTTGGCAAACTCTGTGTTGTTAATTGGTCATTTTTCTATTCTATTACTCTTTTAGTTATTTCAATATACAAACAAAATTTTGGAAGTTGTATACAGATATTGTAGACTTTGTGTTACAGTAGATGAATGTTGCATTCTTCTTATGTTGGATGTCATCAACTTTTTGAATTATAGTTTTATATTGGAAAAAATAGGAATCTCTGTTTAAGCTCATTGCTGTGGATTGTTTCTCTTCGATGAATAATTGCAGTGGTGATTTTATTATGCAAAGTATTAGTTTGTGAACATTGCTACATGAAGTCTTTGTGCTTCTCCATTCTTTAATTAGTATTTGCAAGATTGAATGCCTTTATTGCTTTCTAGTTAAAAGCACCACCTTTCCTACTTTCTGGTTAAAAGCACACTTAGTTTTTATTCATTTTTAAATATTTCAAAGGTAGCTACTCCTTGTAAAAAATGCAGAGTTGTTGCAAATATCATTGCAATCGAACTCAACTGTTAGTTCAATTGTCATTGCGTGGGTGTGAGAATATAGAGTTTAGTGACAAATTTGTAAACTAACAATACCCAATAAGATTATGACAACCTTGGAGTATCTGATGATTAATTTCCAACCAAAATTTCTAAAGAATAAAGATGGGACCAATGTCTAAGACCAAAAAAAGGAAATAGGGAAAAGCAAGAGGACATCCCAAACTAGCCCAAAAATTAGAAATAGAAGTAGCATGAACCAAAGGTTTGTTCTAGATGTGCCACCACTACCTCTAAAGACCCTCAAAAGAGGAACATTGAAAGAAAATATGAGCTATACACTCCTCATTAACCCCACAAAGAACACATTTTGAAGGACCTTGCAATCCTCTCTTTCTTATGTTGTCCTATGTAAGATTTATTATTTTGACATAGAAGATTAAGTGAAGAAAATAGTGAAGATAAGATGACATATATACTTCGAAAAACCCTTCTGAGTAAGACGCCCACCACCAAAAGTAAACCTTAATATATTAGTGAAACATGTCATTTGCTTAAGGACCTAATAATTCGCCTTTGGGATCTCTTTAGTGTACCCATAGCACACTGAAGTGTAGTTATCTCTAACAATAGCAACATCCCATCTCCAACCTTTATTCATTCATACATGGCATGACTAATACAATTGGAAACAATGCCACTTAGGCTCAAAAATGGACATTTGCAACAACTAACTTGAAAGTCAAACAAATGGAAAGAATGCTTAACACCAATTCTATCACACAATGGAACACTTCTTGCCACTATTTATATTCAGTTAAGTTTAGTGTTGTCTCCTTCATATATCTTTAAAGAATACAAATTTCTTTTCAAAAATAAAGTTTATTTACAATACACTTAGTTTGATATAATGCAATAATTTTATCTCATAAATTCTTCACAAAGTTTTTAACTAAAACATTCATGAAGATTGAATTAGATAGACACAACCTAATAGTAAATCTTAAAATAATTATTCATACAAAAGTTATGCATGTAGCCATGTTTTCTGTTTGAAACTAAAAAGTGATTTCGATCCTTAAATTTTAGTTACCCTTTGTGATGCAGGAGCACCCATGGAACAAGGGTGACTCAATAGTTGTTCTACTTGTTTTTTCTTGTTTTTTTGCTGGAATAAGGTCCTATGGACCATCTCAAATGTTGTGGCATGTTGAAATAAACCTTGTAATTCTTTTTAGCCATCTTTTGCATTGTAATTCCTAGGACCTAGGGAGTCAGTTGGATAGTTTGCATGAGTAGATACAAGGATATCAAGTGTATTCAATCTAATAAGCCTTTTATAGGCCAATTTATGTTGGTACTAGGGAGTAGGGGTCATTGGATAAGAAGAATATCAAAGTTGCAAAAGTTGCATAAGCAACTTTGCAACAAATGACAATTTTTACAATTTGTTGAAAACCCAACAATCCAATGTTGAGGAGAGTAGTTGGAGTTGGTTGGGGCAGTTGTACGAGGATGTTTTATGCCTCATTGGGTCAAGGCATGGAGGGAGAAGAAGTTTTGGTGAAGTTTTCAATGCAAAAACCTGATTTTATGAGTGAATTTCCTATTTTTTGACTATTTTTCTGAGTTGTACGGCACTGTACAGAACAATACGGATGTCTAATGTGTATGGTGAGATAGAACATTGAAATACCTTTTCTTTTCATATTATTTTGTTTCATTTCATTGTATTTTGAGTGAGATCCATCCACTTTTGTGTTGAATGGTGTAGAAACCCTCATACCTAGGGTTTGTGCAGAAAATTGTTAATAAAACCTGTTTCCCCCATGGGAAAAATTTGAAACTAGGTGGAAATGAGAGGTATGGGGATACCCTTTCAAATGAAATTTGTTTCATCTCAGTCCATTCAGAGGTTTGCAAGATATGAGGAGTTTTAGGCCTGGCATTCTATATGTGACAGGCCTGTGAATGCTACAAAAAGCAATGTACTAAGCAAATGGAGATTGGTCAAAGGAACCCAAGACTTGGGAAATGTGAAATAGGGTGTAATAATAATTTTTGAATCATTTGGAGGATTAAGGGGTGAAGGGGAGAGCCGAGATACCAAAACCTAGCCTGCACACAGCTACAATCAGCCTATTAGGACAGTAAAAAAAAACCACTAGAAACCTATGATTAGTTTTGTTTCATGCCTAATTCTCTTAAAGGTATATAGGGGGGTTGATGATGAGTCTAAAACCTGGAGATGAGCCTTGGTTAAGGTCATTTGAGTCACTTATTTATGACTGTCCTCTAGACAGGCTTGTAGCAGCCTAATAGGTCTAGGTGTGGTTAATGTGGAATACACCTTTCCAAAGCATGATGATTGTTTCCGTGGTGTTGTGTAGGTATTTTGGGTCTGATGAAACCTTGTTTGACCATTGTTAAAGTGTTGGGGTGTGAGTGCCATGATTTGGGTCTTGGAAACCTAAGGAAGCAAACCTAGTCTCTTGAAGTGAAAGGTTGGTCACCCATATTTGAGAGAAGTTGTGCCTCTTAACCCTATGGTTGAGTGCTTGTTGACCATAGCCTCTACATCATAGTGGTATTAGAGCCATAGAACTTGTCAAGAGTGAAAAAGAAATCTTGATGAGTGAAGAAGATATGCCTCCAAAGGGTAGATCAATAAGTAAGAGTGAATTTAAGGTCTTGGTAGAAGAGGTAAGGGCCTTGAAGGCCGCAACAAGGAAGAAAGCACATGAGGAGGAAGAGAGTTCCTCTAAAGAGGAAGAGGAAGGGGGTCAAGGAGAGGAGAACCCTTGAGAAGAAGATTTACTAGCCAGTGACAAGAGAATCTTGAAGGCCTTGGAATCCAGAGGAGAAGCCTCTGAAGCAAAGATAGATCTACCTATGTTTGGGGGAAGAATGGATGCTGATGAAGTGCTAGAGTGGATAGAGTCACTAAATAACTACTTTGAATATAAGGAGATGGCAGAAAACAAGAAGGTAAAGTTTGCAAAGACCAAGTTGAAGGGGTCAGCCTTAACTTGGTGGAATTTCCTACAAGGTGAAAGAGTCAAGATGGGAAAGAATATGATACATTCTTGGAGTAGAATGGTACACAAGTTGAAGGCCCAATAACTACTTGCAGATTATGAAGTGCAGGAGTTCAAGAAGAGGTAGAATTTGAAACAAAAAGACTTAGATGTTGCTTCATACACTGAGCAATTCTACAAGTTAAGCATGAGGTGTGCCCACATAGAGAGTGAAAAAGGAAAGGGTGGCTAGGTATATCAATGGTTTGAGGTTTAATATCCAAGATGAGATCAGTTTGGTGGTGCCAAAACAATGAAAGAATGTTATCAAATGGCTTTTAGGTCAGAAGAGAGGTTGAAGAGGAAACAAGAACAGCAAGGTAGAGGAAGAGGCAGAAATTTTAGAGGTAGGAGCAGTTTTTGGGGGCAAAAATTAGTCCCAAAAACATCAAGAGGAGGCTAACCACAGTGAACCAAGTGGAGATTCAAGCAATAGAGGAGGATTCAAGGGTAGGAGACCTAATGGTAGAGAAGATTCAATGGTGGGAGAGGTTTAAATTAGTTCTCAGGAAGATGCTATAATTGTAAACAGTTTGGACACCCAACTTTCAAGTGTCTTGAAAAGCAAAGCTCAAGCTCTCATGGTGGAGAGAGAAGGAATCAAGTAGTGCATGAAGATGAAGGGAGTGTGACTTCACCTAGGGTGAATCTCACATCAGAAGTTGGAGAGAACTTGATGATTAGAAGGGCATTGCTCAAGGCACCGGCCCTTGAAGAACCTCCACAAAGGAAAGCACTCTTCAGAATCAATTGCAAGGTACAAGGTGAAGTGTGTAAGATAGTAGTAGATTCAGGATCAATTGATAATATTGCTTCAATTGAGATGGTAGAAAAGTTGAATTTGAAAAGGATTTCTCACCCTAACCCATACAAAGTTTGATGGCTTAGTAAAGGACAACATGTCTTGGTGAATGAGCAAGTTTGGGTAGAATTCAACATTAGGCCATATATAGACAAGATTTTATGTGACATCATCCCTATGGATGTGTGTCACTTACTACTTGGAAGGCCTTGGCAATTTGATAGGAAGGCCAAGCATGATGGGGAGAAGAATACATACTCCATTGTGAAAGATGGGGTAACTTACAATCTCAACCCTCTCCAAGAAGAAGGCAAAGCAAAGCATGAAGGGCCTAGTGTTTTGATGGTGGGTGAGAAGGAGTTCATGAAGACCTTGAAGGAAGGAGGAGGAAGAGGATTCTTCTTGGTTATGAAGCCAAAGAGTGAATTAGATCTACCCACAAAGAAGAAGGAAGATGTACCTAAGGAGGTCCAAGAACTGTTGGATGGCTACAAGGACATAATAGAGAAGGAGTTGCCTAGTTCTCTACCTCCTATTAGAGATATAAGACACCATATTGATCTAATTCTAGGGGCTACATTGCCCAACAAGGCTGCATATAAGATGACACCTGCCTAAAATGAGGAGATTACAAGTCAAGTTCAAGATTTGTTGGATAAAGGGCTAGTAAGGAAAATTTTGAGCCCATGTGCTATTCCTACTGTCCTAGAACTAAGGAATGATGGGAATTGGAGGCTTTGCACTAATTCAAGAGCCATTAATAGGATTACAATTAGATATAGGTTCCCAATGCCAAGAATGGAGGACCTTATGGATTGTCTATTAGGGGCATCTTACTTTTCAAAGATTGATTTGAAGAGTGGATATCACTAGATAATGATAAGAGAAGGGCATGAGTGGAAGACAACCTTTAAGACAAATGAAGGCCTCTATGAGTGGTTGGTGATGCCCTTTGGGCTATCAAATGCACCTAGTACCTTTATGCGCCTTATGAATGAGGTATTGAAACCTTTTATTGGAAAGTTTGTTGTGGTTTATCTAGATGATATTCTTGTGTTTAGCAGGCCTAAAGAAGAACATTTGAAGCATCTTGATATGGTACTAAGGAGGTTACAAGAGGAGAAGCTGCTGATCAACATGGTGAAGTGTGAATTCATGAAAGAGGAACTAGTGTACCTTGGTTTTGTCATCTCCAAGGGAAGTTTGAAGATGGACCCTTCAAAGGTGGAGGCTATTCTCAATTGGCCAACTGCAAAGTCAATGGGAGATGTAAGGAGCTTTCATGGACTTGCAAGCTTCTATAGAAAGTTCATCAAGAACTTTAGTCAAATTTGTGCACCAATCTTGGACACCATCAAAGGAGGTAATAAAAGTAAGTTTTCTTGGACCAATGAGGTTGATAAAGGGTTTGAATATCTGAAAAAGAGGGTAGCACAACAGCCTATACTTGTGTTCCCTGATTTTGATAAGGTTTTTACAATTGAGTGTGATGCTAGTAATCAAGCAATAGGGGCAGTTTTGAGCCAAGAAGGCAGACCGGTTGCATTTTTTAGTGAAAGGCTTAATGAAGCAAAAAGAAAGTACTCCTCCTATGACTTGGAATTGTATGCCATGGTCCAAGCTCTCAAAAAGTGGAGGCATTACTTGCTGCCTAAAGAATTTGTTGTTTATACTGAAAATCATGCTTTGAGTTTCTTGAATGGACAGGACAAACTCAGTCATAGGCATATGAAGTGGGTGGAATCTTTACAAGCATATACATTCACAATAGAACATAAGAAGGGCCAACCAAACAAGATGGCAGATGCTCTCAGTAGAAGGGCACTTGTAGTGCAAGAGATACAACTCCAAAGTATAGGGGTGGATGCATTGAAGGACATGTATCATGAAGACCCATATTTTAAGGAGGTATACAATGTTTATGAGCAACATTTGAATAATTTTCATGGTGAATATTCTAATTTTCTATTGCAGAATGGTTTACTCTTCAAGGGAAGCCAATTGTGTGTACCTAAATGCTCAATGAGGGAGAACATCATAAAGGAGAAGCACAATGGAACCCTTGGAGGTCATTTTGGCCTTGATAAAACATTGGAGCAGGTTAGGAGGTACTATTTTTGGCCAAGGATGCAAGTGGATGTGAGAAAGTATGTTGAAGGATACACCATATGTCAAAGGGCAAAAGGAACCTCATCAAATGCAGGACTCTACCAGCCACTTCCCATTCCCACTAGACCTTGGGAGAGTGTATGGATTTTGTATTGGGCCTGCCTAGAACCCAAAGAGGTTTTGACAGTGTTTTTGTGGTGGTTGATAGATTTAGTAAGATGGCTCATTTTCTTCCTTGTAAATGTACCAATGATGCAACTCACATAGCAGGTCTCTTCTTTAAGGAGGTTGTTAGGATACATGGATTGCCTTTAAACATTGTATCTGACAGGGATCCTAAGCTCATTGGTCACTTTTGGAGGACCTTGTGGAAGAAGCTTGGCACCAATTTGTCCTTTAGCTCTACATACCATCCACAAACAGATGGACAAACTGAAGTGGTGAATAGGTCATTGGGAAATCTCTTAAGGTGCCTTACAAAAGAGCATGGACAAGCTTGTGATCTGATTTTACCTTAGGCAGAGTTTGCCTACAATGACTCCATGAATAGGAGCATTGGGAGAAGCCCCTTTGAAGTAGTCCATGGCATGCATCCTAGAGGAATCCTTGAACTCAGAGATGTACAATGAATGGACAAGAGAAGTGCACAAGGTGAAGATTTTGCCACCACAATCAGAGATATCGAACAACAAGTAAGGGAAACCATTCAAAAGAATGTGCAAAAGTACAAAGAGAGAGCAGATTTAAAGAGGAGGAATGTCCAATTCAAGGTAGGAGATTTGGTGATGGCACATTTGAATAAGGACAAACTTCCCAAAGGTAAACACACCAAGTTAATGATGAAGCAGATAAGACCCTGTAAAGTAGTCCACAAGTTTGGACAAAATGCTTATGAAATAGAATTACCACCAAACATAGCAATATCTCCAATCTTCAACATTGCTGATCTGTATCCTTTTAGAGGTTCAACAGGGGCAGATAAAGAAATAGGTCCATCAGTCCTAGAGGATGAAGAATGGGCAAAGGAACTACCACCTAGCAGACCTCTAACTCTTGAATGCATCCTAGATACCAAGGAGACAAAGAAAACTAGGAGGAAGGTTTATAAAGAATATCTAGTTAAATGGCAAGGCCTACCTAAGGAGGATGCAACTTGGATGTCTGAAAATGACATCAAACAGCATGGTACCATAGTAGAAGACCTGATCTCCAAGAGGACTTGAGATCTTTTTTCTTGCCTGGGAGTATGGTGCAGGAGCACCCATGGAACAAGGGTGACTCAGTAGTTGTTCTACTTGTTTTTCCTTGTTTTGGTGATGGAATAAGGTCCTATGGACCATCTCAGATGTTGTGGCATGTTGAAATAAACCTTGTAAGGCTTTTTAGCCATCTTTTGCATTGTAATTTCTAGGACCTAGGGAGTCAGTTGGATAGTTTGCACGAGTGGATACAAGGATATCCAGTGTATTCAATGTAAAAAGCCTTTTATAGGCCAATTTATGTTGGTCCTAGGGAGTAGGGGTCATTGGATAAGAAGAATATCAAAGTTGCAAAAGTTGCATAAGCAACTTTGCAACAAATGACAGTTTTTACAATTTGTTGAAAACCCAATGATCCAATGTTGAGGAGAGCAATTGGAGTTGGTTGGGGCAGTTGTATGAGGATGTTTTATGCCTCATTGGGTTAAGGCATGGAGGGAGAAGAAGTTTTGGTGAAGTTTTCAATGCAAAAACCTGATGTTTTGAGTGAATTTCCTATTTTTTGACTATTTTTCTGAGTTGTACAGCACTGTACAAAACAATATGGATGTATAATGTGTTTGGTGAGATAGAACATTGAAATACCTTTCTGTTGCATATTATTTTGTTTCATTTCATTAGATTTTGAGTGAGATCCATCCACTTTTGTGTTGAATGGTGTAGAAACCCTCATACCTAGGGTTTGTGCAGAAAATTGTCAATAAAACCCATTTCCACCATGGGAAAAATCTGAAACTAGGTGGAAATGAGAGGTATGGGGATACCCTTTCAAATGAAATTTGTTTCATCTCAGTCCATTCAGGGATTGGCAAGATATGAGGAGTTTTAGGCCTGGCATTCTATATGTGACAGGCCTGTGAATGCTACAAAAGGTGATGTACTAAGCAAATGGAGATTGGTCAAGGAACCCAAGAATTGGGAAATGTGAAATAGGGTGTAATAATACTTGTTGAATCTTTTGGAGGCTTAAGGGGTGAAGGGGAGAGCCGAGATACCAAAACCTAGCCTGCACACAGTCATAATCAGCTTGTTAGGATAGTCTAAAAAAACCACTAGAAACCTATGATCAGTTTTGTTTCATGGCTAATGCTCTTAAAGGTATATAGGGAGGTTAATTATGAGTCTAAAACTAGGAGATGAGCCTTGGTTAAGGTCATTTGAGTCACTTATTTATGACTATCCTCTAGACAGGCTTGTAGCAGCCTAATAGGTCTAGGTGTGGTTAATGTGGAATACACCTTTCCCAAGCATGATGACTGTTTCCATGGTGTTGTGCAGGTATTTTGGGTATGATGAAACCTTGTTTGACCATTGTTAAAGTGTTGGGGTGTGAGTGCCATGATTTGGGTCTTGGAAACCTAAGGAAGCAAACCTAGTCTCTTGAAGTGAAAGGTTGGTCACCCATATTTGAGAGAAGTTGTGCCTCTTAACCCTATGATTGAGTGCTTGTCCACTATAGCCTCTGTATCACTTTGGCATACTATACACATATTTAAAGTAAAAGTAGGGCGGGCCTTTCTCAAACTCTTTAAACTGCCACTACTGACCCACAAGGTGATTTGGAACTCCAAATCCAACCAATCCTTCCTTTATATCTTTATTTTCTATAGGCAAACATTTGGAAGACATACTTTCTTTGACCTTTATCTTTTGAAATTATTTCTTATGATGGGTTTCATAGTAATCATTTTATAAATCTAAGTGCTTTCTTTTATGAAATTTAATTTTTTTCAATCCTCTAGGATTTCATTCAATCCTTGCAAAAGGAAACCATGGTTAGTATGGCTAATTAAACTAATAATGCTAGGATTGTAATTGACAACATCCAAGCCTACAATTCGTCCCATGAGCTAATTGTGCAAATAAATTTTCTCCATATAATCAAAATAATGTCCATACAAGCTTACAATTGGCAACATCCATACTTTCTATTAGTCCCATGCTAATTATGCAAACAAATTTGCTACACATAATCAAAATAATAATAATGCCCATAATTTTCAATACTTATTTTTGGTGGCCTCTTTAATTTGGGTAGGAACTTGGATATGAAAAATAAGGAATTTATAATCTACTGAAGTCTAGATTAGTACAAAATGAAGGTTTCATTATTCTATCAAGTTACACTTGAATGCACTGCAAGCCTTACATAGAAAATAGAGGAATGCTTCCCCTCTACCCCATCTCTTGTGTTCCTGTTGTTGCTTGTTAGAATATTATAGGGGCTTCCACCTATTATCACATCAAAACCTCTAATTAAATTAATCATTTCATCAAGTCTTTTTTAAAATTCCACCAGCAATCTCATTAAATACATTTCGACTATGTATTTCTTGTCAAAATGTACTGTACATCTACTTGAATAGCTACCCATACACCAATAGTTATTATATCTACCCATACACCAATAGTTATTATGGTGTTTCTGTTAGGGTTAGCTAGCAGAAGATATCAATTAAATGCAAATAAAGATTAAACAGAGAAATAGAAATATACAGAAATAATAACAACGAGAGACAAGTTTTAGCATGGTTCACCCAAACTCGGGCTACATCCACCAAACAGAGAGTCCAATATTATTATCCAGTAAATCAAACCGATTACAATCAGCAATCCCTGCAACTCAATACCGCTGTAAAATGCTACAATACCATATCAAAACCCTAACCCTTAGCCACTTTTTATCAAGCTTTTTGTCGGTTACAAAATAGGGTTTTCTTATGTCAGTCAATGAAAAAATTAACTCCCGGTGCATTATGAAATAATAAAAAACCGTGTGAGGTTTCGGGGGCGCTGCCCCCGAGCCCCCACGGGGGCCCTGCCCCTCAACCCCGCCCTGTATCGCGACAGGGAATGCTCCAGGGGCACTGCCCCTGGACCCCGCAAGGGGCGTTGCCCCTTGACCCCGTCTTGGGGGCACTGCCCCCAAACCCCCCCAAGGGGCGCTGCCCCTTGACCTTGTAGGAATTTAGGGGGGAAACCGCACCGATAAAAGTGGGGTAAATATAACCTCTGAGTCTGATTAGGCTCCATATAACAATAGTTTCATAGTAAAGGTATCAATCAATTTACCCTTTTGATGTCTTTTTTCTACCCAAATTTTAAGGATAAGCTTATTTTCTTTACAAATTTTTGTAGATACAATATAATTGAGTGGTATACCCAAATGATGCAAAGCAACTTCCGTACTCCCAATTCTAGCGAACAAAGAAAGGATATAGATCCCCTTTAGATAGATAGGATTCAAAATAGAAAGTGGTATCCTTTAATGAACAAATCAAAGTGATACTTTTTTCCTATTCTTCCATTTTTACATCTATGGAAGCTAATTGACTCACTACTTGATGAAAAACATTTAAATGTATCCAAATTACAAATTACATCTATCCAACTTGTTCCATTCATCTTGATCCATTGCTGATGGTAGAAAATTTAGTGCAACAATTATTATGATCCACTGATCTATCTCCACTAAAAGATCTTCAACCTTTAATTTTCAGAACTCAAAGTTTTACCTACTAAACTTCTCGATCTCAATTGTCAAGGTGTTGGTCATGACTTCTAATTTTCAAATGTTAATTTAATTCCACATGAATTATCTCAGAAGTTCAACAAATTGAAGGAACACTTAACACCTTCTATTGTTCGAGTCTCCCCTCGTTTCACCACCATCCCAATAGTAGATGATCAATGTTTTCAAGCATTCTGTTGGAGTGAATTGCTGCTATACCAACCATTCATAAACATTCTCAATGATATTGGCTCATTAGAGCAAGATATACAATCCATTGGGAAAGAATTTCAAATAGCTACATCTCCAAATCCATTGATAGACATTGATGATGAAAATATCTAGAACCATTGTCGGCATAGAGAGGAAGAGTAAGAGAGAGAAGGGGAGAGAGAAAGACCAATGGAGGAAGAAATAAGGAGAGAGAGAGAGAGAGAGAGAGAGAGAGAGAGAGAGAGAGAGAGAGAGAGAGAGAGAGAGAGAGAGAGAGAGAGAGAGAGAGAGAGGGGTACAAAGAGAGATAAAGAGATAAAGAGAAATAAAGAGATAGAGTGGGAGACAAAAAGATCTAGATAGAGAGAGAGAGAGAGAGAGAGAGAGAGAGAGAGAGAGAGAGAGTGTGTCTCAACAACACATATCACTACATTCTTTCAATTCTACTGATGGATGGGCAACAACCATCAACAAAATTGTATGCTCTCTTCACAAAAAAATTACTTATTAGTTTTATCTACATACCATCTCGACGTACCCATTGCACACTAAGTCTGATTGCTAGTTATTGTTTTACGGGAATACATGATTATTGACTGTGAAAGGTAATGGAGTAAACTCTGCACCACATAAACAAATCGTCCGTAAACTATCTACTCGGCCCAAATGCACAAGAGACTCAATTCTCACATCATTATTATTTTTTGGACTTAAATCCTTCACAGTTGGAATTCGGCTTGGAAGCCTACGACAGATCTTAGCCTTTCTATCTAATTCTCACATCATTATTGACTCAAATTAAAAACTTGACATGACAAACACGATTCTAGTTGTACTCATTAACTAACATTTGAATCTAGCCATTGTCCATCCCTTTCACGCCCACTAATTGCAAACATCCTTACAAACATTTCTAATAATTCTACCCATCTCAGACTTCCACATCACACCTGGTGCCCGGCTGAAGAGGAAGTTGATCGTTATTGCAGCAGCTGCTGAACCCCATAACAGCAAAACAATTGACATTGAGATGGTAATGTCCAGAACTCCACGACCCCACCTTCCAGCGGATCTTTCCCCCGATCTTCAGATTCACACTCAGAATTTGGCTCTGCTGCTCGGCTCTCAAATGCTGTGCAATAAACGAAGCCAACGGAACGGCGTTCCCGTAGAGAACAGGTGAGATAACTCTGACATCGTTGTGTCCCTGGTAAAACGGCGGTAACGGGGTGTAGGGGGTGATCTGCTGGTCGAGGTAGTCGGCGTAGGCGCTGATCCGGTCATAGTAGACGCCTATCCGGTCATTCGGGTTGCGCGAGATGATGGTGAACTGCAAGCTGGAGGTGAGCGTGTCGTCGGCTGTGACGTTCCACTGGCGGATAACGGCGTCTTGCACATAGAATCTTGGCTTGTGCGGATGGAGTACTAAGTATATGATGAGGATAACTAAAAGCACGATTGTGATGAAGATTAACAGGCCTACGCTCAGCCTACGCAGGAACCGCTTCCGAGGATAGTCTACAGGAAAACAGAGGAATCTGGGGTGCTTGCTACAGTTATGATAATACATTTTGGATTATGCTTGCTTTCTTACGGACCAAATCTTATTTCAAGGCCCAGAGAAAGAATGCAAATTATCTGTGGTTTGTGCAGGCCCGACAGAATTCTTATAGTCGGAAGCGGAACAAATTCTGCAATTCGCCAGACTTTTTCGAATGGTCTGAGAAATTTCCTCCGTAGACTACCTCTCTTACGGTTGGTGTGAGAAATTTCGCCCGTAGACTACCTCGCTTCCGATTGGTGTGAGAAATTTCTCCCTGTAGACTAGAACGCGAAAAATGTTTGTTTAAGTGTCAGCTGTTGTTAAATAGTATACATTTCTGACAGTAGTGGGTCAATTTTGACCAATAGAACAAATATTTACTACTTTTTGTTGTGAATAGCTATTGACTATTTGACCATTGAAGTCTATAATATTTAAGTATAGTGGGAAAATGACGGATGGGAGAATGAATAGTTTTCTTGGGTTTAATTTACTCCATCTTTGATGTTACTTTACACAATATTAAAAAGTGATGAATGTAGTCGGGTTTATTTACTAACATCTTAAATCCCAAGGGTTACTTTATACAATATTAAAAAGTGATGAATAAAAAAAAAAACAGTGATAAATGTAGTCCGGTTTAACATCTTAAATCCCAGCCATTATCCATCCCCCTCACATATTTTATTCCTTAAAAAATAACTATAACTGTAAGTTAATTTAGATTAATAAATGATAGATAGGAATTTTAAAAAGTTTCTAAATTAACATTGTTTTAGAAAATTAAATTTTAAGGATAACATATTTGTTTTATGAAACAATGATGAAAAAATAAATTTATGTTGTATAGAGCTCAATCTTTAGGTATAGAAAAAAAGATAATCTTGTTGTGTTTATAGGTTAATTTTATGGCTCTCAATCAATTTTATATTGTATAGATTTTAACTTTGATTCACAATCTTAATTTGACATGATGTAGACTTTTGTAATTTGATTCATTGTACCATTTGTGTTTAACTAATTAGCCAATAGGCTTTTATATGTGAGCATTATAGTGGTCGGAAAATTGTCTCACGTCGTAAAAAAGATTCATGCCAGAAAATTTTCTAAACTTGTCGGTTGTTCCTATCGGTGTATTCCTTGAACCTCTTATGGGTGCAAGTGCTAGTTGTTAAGAGCTGGTGATATTTAGAAATAACTTGAGATTATTGACTCACTAGGGTCAAGTTCTCTTATGTCAACCCCTTTGATGACTATCTTGTATGGCCTTGGAAAATGTTGGCAAACAATAAACAAGCGATGCAATGTCCTAGATAAGAATTTTGATACAAAAATTGTCCTTTTTAACACTCCATTTCAATATATTCGTATTGAATGCTCCTTAAGTACTAAGATTTTGAATTATTCTATGATGTGAATATATGTTCAAATGAGTTTTTTCAAATACCAAGATATAACAAATTTTCACACAAATGTGAACCAAGTTAGTTCCTAATGACTAGTCAAAAAGGGTGGTAATCAGAAAAATATACTTCAATTTAGATTTTGGAACATGTTTTTAATTATGTTCAAGATTAGTGAAAAATATCACCATAAAGACTTCCTAACAAATTTAGGAGCCTTTGTTGAACATAAAATTTCTGTGATCATAAATTTTACATCAGTTACCATTAACTTACCTTAAGACTCACATGCACTCACATATATTGATGCATCTAAATTTTACTTTGCAATATTTTCTAATTTTTCTTAATGATAGAACTCATGGTATTTACTTCTCTAAGCTCATCAGTGGTGGAGATTTAGACTACCACTTGAATTTTATGATATACTAATTGGTGCTTTTATGATATATCATAACCATTTGACTGAGCAAAGTGATCCAAAAAGAGAGAAGTAGGGAGAATGATTATGAGGACCCTGTGACTCCTTCGATGGACGTGCAAAGCGAAAAAGGGACTTTCAAAAAAGGGAGATTTGAGCGGAAGGATTTCAACATTTTGGACAAGTTGGGTAGGTTTACTCAAAAATCTTTGGAACAATTTAATTTCAAACCACCCTCACTTTGAACTAGTTATTTTTTGGGTTTTTATGCCCTTTTGTTAGGTCTTAAATCGGCTTTATTATATAATTCCTCTTAAAAATATATTTGAATTGTTTATGTTCTTGGTCCAAATTTGCGAGGTACAATTTTTGCCGGGCAAAAAATTCTTCTCGATTTAGTTTTTCCTTTCTTTATATTGGAGTCCTGTTGTTGGATGAAAATCAATGATTGACGACGAAATCGTAGGCGCTGATTAAGAGTCGCGAGTCGCGATTCATTTGAACTCAATCTTTGTCGTGTAAAAGCAGATGCAGAAATTTCTTCGCTCAGAAATAAACAAAAAACCAAATAGTAGTACATAAGTTCCAGAATTTATTGGTCCTTTAACTACATACAGTTTTGTCATCAATCAACGGGATTAAAAAAATTGGCTAGGAATTAACAATCCCTTGGCGTGTAAATTGAATCATGACTAGAATTTAAATATGATCTAGTCGTAATCAAATCCTTACCACACAAACATGTTCTGCAATTCACCCGACTTTTTCGAATGGTGAAGTCTCCCGTAGACTAAAACAGGAAAAATGCTTTTTTATTCCACGGACGGTTAGCTTTCAATTATTGTTGTGTAGTTGGAAGATGACTGATGGGACTCGGGAGAATGAATGGTTTTCTTGGGTTTCATTTACTCCCTCTTATACGGCCTTAGGAAAACAACAAACACGCGATGCAATGTCCTAGATAAGATTTTTGATGCAAATACTGTTTTTTTAAGACAAGTCAAGATATTTCCGTTGAATGCTTTTTTGAACGATTCTAGGATGATTCTGAATAAATGTTTAAAACGAATTTATTCAAATATCAAGATATAATGAATTGTCACACAAATGTGAATACAGTTGATTCCTAATGACTAGTCAAACAGGGTGGTAGTCGACAAAATATCATTCAATTTAGATTTAGTAATATATTTTTAATTAAGTTCAAGGATGGTGCAAAATATCACTATAAAGAATTCCTAATAAATTTGGGGCTTTGTTGGACATAAACTTTCCTTATATTACCTGCATTAAAGCCTCACATGTATTAATGTATCTAAAACCTACTTGGTATATTTTATCATTTATTCTAATGATAGAACTCATGGTATTTACTTTTCTAGGCTCATGAATGGTGGAGATTTTGCCTTCTTCCTTTGTCTTAGATTGAAATGGTCATTGCTATGAGTTTTGTTGAATTTGACTTGGTTTGGAAAGTATCTCAATTATGGCCTATCTTTGGTGGGTTGTTTCTTTGAGGGTTTTGGATCTCCTACTAGCTATTTGTAAATAGCTATTGTTAGTCAATATCTATTCTTACACTAGATTTTCCTTTTGGATGCACAAAAATAAATGGAGTCTATCCTCCACATGCACTTCTATCCTTATCATTATATCTTTTATAATTTGGGACCTTTGATTTTATAATATTAGCCTATTTTTGCTAGTTCTAATACTCTTTATAATGGAGTATATCCTAAACTAATGTTCCTTATAAGTGTATATGCTTCTTATGATGGAATCTTACCCTAAGTTGATGTTTGAGAGAAATCCTTCTGAGCATTCTATAACATTATTTATCCATGTTTCTCATAATTACTATTTTTTTTGAGGATTAAATCTAGAATGGCTTGTTTGTTTGATAATAGAGGCTTTAAATCTCCTCTTCTAGCTTACTTATTTTTTTATATTATTCAATAGTTGATAATCACACCTTTTACATGTCCATTTATCTTATCTTATCTAGTTATTTATTGACTAACTACATCACCCGTTTTAGGTGGGACTATTTTCTATCACATTTATATTGATTCTTTGAAAGTATTTTTCATTTAGGTCAATTTTTTTTGCATGAATCTACTAAAAAACATCTTGGAAGCCTTTCTATTTTGGAATTTTATTGCATGGCTTAGTGTTATCAGAATGAATATTTGTTAGAATATGTAACATCATTGGGATAGAATATTGACACAATGGAACAAGGCATAAAAATGGGTGCTTACATATTACCTCCTTAGAATAAGTAAATTGCACGACTAGGGAATCACTATTGTTTGAAAGATAGGTGGTGGTGGGTCACAGACCCCACACTTAGCTATTCTTACCCAGTACTAGCATGTAGTTGTTGTTCTACTACTAGCATGTAGTTGTTGTTCTACTATCAACCTATAAAATAAAATAAAAGATCATGGTAGCATCTTGGAATTTCAAGTAAAATCATAAATCACTAAAGGGAGGGATAAACTCGTGCCATGTTTATGGGATCAAGAAATACTACATGTACCATGTGCACATGGCCCTCTAGCTATAGTGCCTACAAAATGATAAGAAATAGATTCAAACATAACAACATGGAAAATAGAAAAAATGTTTTGTAAAGTGAAGGGGGTGCTGCCACAATAATGAGTTACACTTTCTGGGACATCCTGATTTTTGCTGAAATCACATATTTTTAGAAAATATAATGATTTAAGCCTTGAAAGGTTCCATTTAAAGGATTTTAATTGAAGAGGGTTTGATCAAACCCCCTTAGACTCAAACCCCCTTGGATAGAACCCTGCTAGTTTTAAACCATACCTATAATGGATTCTCCTTTACACCTATCAAAATGCTGATAAAAAACCACTTTTGATTTACCTTTTGGGGGATGAAATGAATTCACTTAATATTTATGTTTTGTAAGTATGTAGTCCTTATTATAAGCTTCCCAAAAAGTATAATTTTAAATATATTTAATTTGATTATTATATTTATTTTTTATTTCTTGTGAATGTAGGTTTTTCAATGAACATCAAGGTCTTTGTTTCACACATATCAAAAAAAAATGAAAATAGAGAAAAAAAAATTCTAAAAAATACATGTCCTCTAGGTATTGATGTCCTTATTCCAACAAAAAAAATTGAATTTTGATACATAGAAAAAAAGTTATGTTCGACAAAATACGCTTATGTCTAAATTATAATTGGTTTGACTTCAAAACTTAATTTTAAAAAATATTCAACAAAACATTATGAAACCAAATGTATCCTCTAGATATCAGTGTTCCCAATCTAAATTCAAAAGAATTAGATTTTTATCCTTTGTAGAAAAAAAGTTATGTGTGACAGAATACACACCACTTTAAAAAAATGTTGTTTACTATTTAAAACTAGTTATCAAAGGAGACGCAAAAAAAATTACAGTTTAACTCCATTTTAAAATATATATATATTTAGAATCTATAGACAAAATCTCACAAATCACTAGTTCGCATCATCTTCAAATTCCTAATAGTTTAGTGGCTATAGTTGTTAGAAAGTGAAGATTTAGTTCAAAATGTTGATTTCAATGTCATGTTTGGCCAAAAAGTGTAACCCATTATTGTGGGATGACCCAAGGACAATAGGACTTACCAATTATGCAAGGTTTAGGGGATACCTTACCCTTTGATCATTAACTACTTACAAAAAGGGTTAGTCTAATAAAATTTACCATAAATAGAAAAAGGAAACCAACTTACGCTCGCTAAATGCATTGTAAATAAGTAAGAGCATTGCAAGGAAGCAAGGCAAGCACAAGACAATGCTCAAGATCTAGGAATAAAGTAGAGTTAATGAAATGAATCTTTAAACTTAAAATGAATTTATAAGGTGCAATGGATGAGGTGCAGAAGAATAATACAAGGTGAAAAGGAAGAAATAAAAAACATAGTTCAAAAAACCTAACTATCGAACAAAAACCAAAGGAGTAGAGCAACTACTCCTAAAGGAAATTCAAAAACATTGTGCAAAAGTAAGAAATTATAAAAACCTACAGATCAAAGAGATTAATCACAAGCACAAATAAAACAACCCAAAGTATGGATGAAGTCAGTCACCCAATGCATGAATGAATAGCAAAGACTGTGAGTACATATAAGCTTGAGTAACCTTGAGTTAATGGGAGTCAATCCCATAACTTAAGGTGATCTCAAGTAGATGTGGCAAGCTAAGTGGAGTGATGGAGTGAAGGACTCTTTCTAACTGCCACACACCTAGCTGAGGTGTCTTATGCCATGTGCATAAAATGAGGCTTCCAAATAAGGCCAAATGAAAGCCAAATGAAGCCAAATGCAATGTGTACACTAATACCCCCCCTTAAGCACAACTTAGGTGGGTGGAAAAGATGGGTCCTAGCAACAAGGCCTAATGAGGTACCCATGTACAAATAAAACTCTCATAAGTGGAGAAAGGTAGAAAACCCAGTGGGAAACAGCTACCCCCCAAAAGAGAGAAAAGAAGAAAGGAAGAAGGCTAGAAAGCCCCCCCAAAAGATGATCCAGCTGTTGATGTAGACCGCACCCCTAAAAGAGCTCATAGATGGATGAACTTTCTCTTAGTGAAAGGTTTGGTGAAGATGTCTGCAACCTATGCTGAAGACTGGCAAAATACTAAGTCAATGACCTAACTATGAATGAGCTCTCGAATATAATGCATATGAATCTCAATGTGTTTGGTTTGTTGATGCTAAACCAGATTCCTGCATATATGAATAGCACTTTGATTGTCACAACAAATTATTGTTGGTTTCTTGAAAGGAATACCAAACTCAGTAATAATACCCTATAGCCAAATAGCTTTAGTAGCTGCATTAATAGCTCCCCTGTACTCTACCTCTATAAATGATAAAGCAATAGTATATTGCTTTTTGCTATACCAACTTATAGGACCTGATCCAAGTGAGAAACTGTAAACTGAAGTGGACTTGCAATTATCTGTATCACCGACCCAATCTGAGTCTGTGTAGCCAACCAAGTTAATCGCAGTACCAACTCTGAAGTGAATCCCAAAACTAATTGTACCCTATAGGTAGCGAAGTATCCTCTTAGCTGCTTTCCAATGTAACTCATGAGGTTCTTGCATGAATCTTGAAACCATGCCTACTGCATATGAAATATCAGGCCTAGTATGAGTCAAGCATATGAGACTCCCAACAAGTTGATGATACAAAGTGGCATCAACCAATGGTGAAGTACAACATGGCTCAAGTTTGAATCCTGATAGAAAGGGAGTTGGAGATGGCTTACAAGATGTCATGTGAAATCATGCCAACAAATCAAGAGTATACTTGGGTTGTGCAAGTGTGATCCCTGTATCAGATTGTGAAATCTCTATGCCAAGGAAATAATGCAAAATACCCAAGTCTATCATATCAAATCTTTCATGGAGAGTTGACTTCATTGTTGCAATAACAAAAGAAAAATTCCTATGATCAAGAGATCATCAACATATAGAACCAATATCAATAGTGAATCATCCTGATGGAATAGCTACACATTAGGATCATAATGGCATCTGGTGAAACCTGAAGCAAGTAAGAAAGAATCCATCTTGGCATACCAAGCTCCAGGAGCTTGTTTGAGGCCATAGAGAGATTTCCTAAGTCTGCATACTAAGGATGAATCCTGAACAAACCTTGGTGGTTGTTCTATGTAGATTTCCTCCTCAAGGTCTCCATGAAGAAATGCACTCTTAACATCCATTTGATGTACTTCCCATCCATGTGAAGCAACAATAGCAAGTGTGAGTCTAATTGAAGTCATCTTAGTGACATGTGCAAAGGTTTCAGTGTAATCAATACCCGCAACTTGTGAAAAACCTTTTGCAACTAGTCGTTCCTTATACTTATCAATTGACTCATCTACTGCAAACTTAGTTCGATATATCCATCTGCATCGAACTAGCTGCCTTCCCTTAGGAAGTGAAGTCAAATCCCAAGTGTGATTTCTAAGTAAGGAATTGTATTCCTCATTCATAGCATTATCCCACTCAGGTATGCCTGATGCTTGTCTAAAAGTTTGTGGATCTGAAGCTGAGGCAAAGTAGGCATGAGATCCCCCTAAAAATATGACTCAATTTGTCTGTCAATTATGGAATCCTATGCCCATAAATCTGTCCTATCAAGTGAATGAGATGGAGGTGAATTAGGTGTTGTTATGTCAACCTCTAATGCAATCCCAGAACTAGATGAAGATGAACCCTCATCACTATCCTCACTATCATAATTAGAAGAATCTGAAGAAGACACTATATCAGGAATCTGCTGTGAATGATCTAAATCATCAAGGTGTAGTGAGCCCAAAGTATGATGAGAAGTGTCAAGTGTAGATTCAATGGAAATCTCATGAAACTTAACATTTTTCTCAATGAACAACTCATGTGTAGTAGGATGGAGTAAGTGATATCCCTTAACACCATCTAGATATCCAACAAAAATACAAGGTTTGGATTGAGGATCCATAGCCTTGCATTGCTCCTTTGGAATGTGAGCCATTGCTGGAGACCCAAAAACTCTGAAATGATTAACTGTTGGTTTTCATCCTTTCCAAGCTTCAAAAGGTGTGATTCCTTTCAATGCTTTATGAGGTACCCAGTTCTGAATGTAACTTATGCAATTGATAGCTTCTGCCCAAAATTTTGGTGTAAGTTCTCTGTGATGTATCATGTAGTTTGCCATTTCTTTTAATGACCTATTTTTACACTCTGCAACTCCATTTTGTTGGGGAGAGTAAGGAACAATATGCTGCAATTCAATCCCCTTTGATGTGCAAAACTGCTCAAATCTGTTGTTGACATATTCATGCCCATTATCTGTCCTTAGAATTTTGATAGATTTCTCAGATTGTTTCTCAACTAAGGCTTTAAAATATTGAAAGCAATCAAAGACTTCAGATTTTTGCCTAAGAAAGTAAACCCATGTGTATCTTGAAAAGCCATCAATAAATGTAAGAACATATCTTGCCTTAGTGAAGGATGGGTGTGGAAATGGTCCTGAAACATCACTATGTACAAGTTCTAAGACTTGTGATGCCCTCCATGTTTTTCCTTTGTCAAGCTTATGTTCTGGATGCCTAGTGCACAACCTTCACAAAGCCCCTTTGAAAATTTGACATTTGGTAACCCTGTTACCATGTTTTGTTGATTCAATTGTTTGAGATAGCGATAGTTCAAATGACCAAATCACTCATGCCAAAGCTTGCTAATGCCATTGGAATGGGTAAGCAAAGCTTTTGGAGAAGTACTAGGAGAAAAACTAGAAATGTTATACAATCTCAATTGATGATCTACCTTTCCTGTAGCTACCATATTGTTGCTATACAACTCTTTGATTTCAACTCCATTTGGAGAAAATTCAACTATCATTCCTTTTCCTATATGAGTGATTTGATACACTGAAAGGAGATTATTTGAAAGTGAAAGTACACTTAGAACATTTTGGAATGTTCCTCCTTCTACTTCAATAGGCCCTCTTCCTCTAACCAATGCTGGAGTATCATCACCTAAGGTGATTGAAGACACACTACATGATTGCAAGGATGAGAACTCAACTTGTGATGATCCCATATGATGAGTAGCTCCTGAATCTATTATCCAAGATGGTGATGAGGATGTAGTAGCAACTAAGGCTTTTCCCTTTCCTTTCTCTTTTGCCTTTGACTTATCTTGATTTGATGAAGATGTGTTGATTGAATCTGGAACCCCTATGTTGTTCTTCTTGAGAAGATGTGTAAGGTTCTCTATTTGCTTCTTCATACACTGATGTTCATCATGACCATTCTTTTTACAATAGGCACATTTGACTAACTCTTTCTTAGGTTTCCCTTGCTTAGAGCTGCCTTCTTTTTTAGAGTTATCAGTTTTGTTGTCTTTCTTAGAATCCTTGTCCTTTTGATTTTGTTGTTTCTTACCCTTTGAAGATTGATCTTTCTCATTTCCTACAATGAGTGCTTGAGATTTACTAGTCTTCAAATTCCCCATTTGAATCAACTTGTCTTGCTCCCTTGTGAGGTCAGCAATGAAGTCAGCAAGAGAAGGCATAGCCCATGAGGCTCCAAGAGCCCTCTTTGTTGAGTAGAAGGTAGATACAAACATAGAATACTTAGGACCTAACTTGGACAATACAGAAAGAACTAACTGGTCCTCTTTTTTGTGAATCCCACATTCTTTTAGTTGCAACCTTAAGGACTTGAACTTAGTAAAAAAGTCTTGTAGAGATGTATAGTCATTTGGACTTAGCCCTATGAGTTCATTCTCCAACTCATGACTCCTAAATTCATCTATCTTTCCAAATAGCTTGTTAAGACCTTCCCAAACTTTGTTGGGTATTTTCAAGGACTGAACATGAAATAGTAATTCAGGTGAAATATTAAGACACAAAAATCCAAAAGCTTGATCTCTTTTGTTTAACCATTTTTCCTTATCCTTAGCACTTGTGGGTTATTTTTTAGTATTCATTGTAACCCTATATAAGCCTTTATTCATGAGTGAAAGAGAAATTTTGGACTTCCATTCGTGATTTAATTGAAAGGCGTTAAGGGCGAAATAGAAATACTAGAATCCATGCTTGTAGCTTGCAAACAAAAACGCGGAAAGAGATGTTGAAGAAAGAAGTACACAACCAAGATGCACTTCTCAAGGAAGTGAAAGACACAAGACACCCCCCTCTTGATTAAATTTGATGAACCCCCCCAAGATTTAACACTTTATAATTAGTGCGTGAAGTGAGACAAAATGGAATTCAAATAGGCACTTTATAACAATAGTATGATTTTGAATCCAAAAGATGTGTCTCAAAAAATCATGCACATTTGAAAAAAAATACATTTTTTAGTTTTCACCCTCATACACTTAAATGCCTTTAATTTGCAAAAAATAAAGATCTAATTTGCAAAATAAAAATAAAAATAAAAAACTTGGAGAGATCTTCAATCAAAAGTTGTTAACTAGCGTGAACTCTTCATTTCTCTGCCAGTTATGGCACCTTTATGCAGGGGATTGAGCGCAGTTTTGGCATGGCCTTCTAAGCAGAGGCATCACAGGGAAGATGCCCCTTCTGTGCAGATTTGATCTCCACACCATGGTGTCTCCAGCAGGGTAATAGAATAGATGAGGCCAATATCAATGGCAGCCAAGATCTATGAGCAAAAAACCAGAGATCTCTACTCATCAATTTTGCTAAGCACCCCATGCTGGACTGTGAGTTGAAATGCCTTAGGCTTGGGCGTGGTTGACCCTCTTACTACCAAACGCTATTGCTATTGGGTTAGGTGGCATTCTTCACTACTTTTGCTGACAAACAACCCTTTCTAAGTAGGGCCTACATTAGGTAGTCCTTGCTAGGTGGCCTCTTTCAAAACCTATAGTCATAAACAAAAAAAATTATTCCATTCCAATGGACTCTGCAACTCCTTCCCCCCTGACCAGTCTGCCAGTGATTCTCCAACTCGTCAAACACTGAGATCCAGAGGGAGACAACCCTCATTCTGCCAAAAGGAGGCCATTTTTTGTGTTTGAAGGCACATAGAGGTCGTTTCTGGTTGATGATGGCATTTTCCCCTTGCCGTCATTTACTACTAGTGACTCACATCCCTTTTCTAGGTGTTTCGATGCCTTTTCTGATTTCGACTTACCCTTGGATGGGTGTTAGCTCATGCCTAGGCATTGGACTGTGACCATGAGCCTCACCGTTCATTTTTGGGTGTTGTTAGCCCTCGCCCTTGCTGCAAAGCAGGGGATACTTCGATGCCTTCTTGAAGGTTGGGTGTCTCGGCCCCTTTTGAAGCCTACTTTGAACAATAAAAGCAGTCACAAAAAATTAAACCAAACACAAAAAATTCACCTTCACCTCCGAGATGTTGCACTTGCTAATGAATGGAGATTGATTACGGCTTGCAACTATCTCTAGTTTCTCTGATACCATATAAAAACCTATAGATCAAAGAGATTAATTTCACAAGCACAAATAAAACAACCCAAAGCATAGATGAAGTTGGTCACCCAATGCATGAATGATTAGTAAAGATTGTGAGTACATATAAGCTTGAGTAACCTTGAGTTAATGAGAGTCAATCCCATAACTTAAGGTGATCTCAAGTAGATGTGGCAAGCTAAGTGGAGTGATGGAGTTAAGGACTCTTCCTAAGTGCCACACACCCAATTGAGGTGTCTTATGCCATGTGCATAAAATGAGGCTTCCAAATAAGGCCAAATGAAAGCCAAATGAAGCCAAATGCAATGTGTACACTAATAGAAATAAATCTACTTAATTAACCAAAATTAACTCATTAAAAAATGGAGGGTCCTCCTAAAGAAAGAACCTAAATGAAAGAGGAGGGGAGAGAAAAAATCACCAAAGAAAAATAACTTTCCCCCAAGTAGAAGACACTTCAAAGGTCAATGAAAAAACACAAAAGATAATAATGGGATATCTATCAATGACAAAAAACAATCCAAGCCATTGATGCTAGGAGATTCAAAAGCAACTGATTGCAAACAAATCCAAAAATGTCACCCTTCACTTATGCACTAAGATAATGAAAAGGTTTGGGTAGACCACAAACCTTCTAATTTATTATATGTGAATGAAAAGGCTAGTCCAATCATGAATATGATGGTAAATGCACGATATGAAAAAATTAATATAAAAAATTTAAATAAATTGATGCAAAAGATTTATATAAATAGGTTGATTAATGATTTACAAACATTCATGGCCTCCAAAGATAGAGGAAGATAAGTGATTTATGGTTGGGAATAGTGGGAAGGGGATTGATCTCAGTCCATATAAGACCTAATAAATGGGGATAGATGCCCTCAAATAATAGTCACCCTAGAATTAAATATAGGATAGCCAATAGGTCAAACTAGGGGAAAAGGGAATCTCAATCAAGAGGAATACATCTTTATTCTTCTTGCTTTTGCTTATTTTCTTGGTTTTTGGATTTTTAATTTTTAATTTTATTTTTTTATTGAATCTTTTGAATCTATTTCTTATTTTTTTTCTTTTTTATTTCATCACTAAATCACCTATATTTCACCCCCCACAACTAGTAAGATGCAAGGGCTCATCACTAAAGGAAGAGAATATGAGATGAGTGACGATTTAACTTGAATGACTTATGATCCTCCTTTTGTTATTTCATATCTCAATAGTGGGATAAATATTTGGGACTTGACCTTAAATGAGGTAAAACAAATTGGGAGGGTCTAACTATAAGCTTCTAGGATGAACAAGTCAAATTGAATATAATGGTTGAAAAGGGAAAGATACAAACATGGATTTATTATGAATATCCCACTCAAAATAGGGTAATGCAAATAGATAAGGCTAGAATGAGATATAAGATAATAATGATAGTATGTGAAGTGGAGGGTATAATGTCCAAGAAAGACACAAGTTCCTCAACAGTACCATACGAAAGAAAAGATAAAATATGCTATAGGAAAATGAGATATTATGATAGGATTCAAGATACAAAGTGCATGAATAAGAGAAATCTAAACATAACCTATTAAGATGGAAGACACTAATGGTTTCAATAAATGGACTCACATCTCATGGTGTATTATAATAAAAACATGCCACTACCCATATATTTTACCATGTGGGACAACCCTAATAAAATACATTAAACCTATCTATTAAAAATTGATTAACCACTTGTGGTGCCCAATTCGATGAATAAGTGGCCCCACTTCTTATACCATCTCTTAAAGCCTTACTAATGAACATGTAGTTTTTAATAAATCCCTTGTATGGATAAATAATGCTTATAAAGTAACCTAACTCTTCATTAGTTTAAGGTATTATTTGTGATATTGAGAAAGATCGATTGGAAGATTGCAAGCATTGACACAAGTCACGGGAGATGAACAATCGCACACTCACTACTATCAAATACATAAGCAATATGCAAAGCAAAACTAGATGATCTATTAGCTTCCAAGAGGTACTACATATATGGCATAAACAACTAAGAATAGTCGAGCCAATAATAGAAAAAGCTCACTAAGAATAGTGGTGCTCCAAGAATAAGAAAAACAACCACTTAACTTAGACAAAGCAAATCTAGGCATGCCAAGAATAGCTCCTGGCTAAACATAGATGAATGTGCACACCTAAGTAAGCTTAATTTACACTAACACCCCCTTAAGCATAGCTTAGGTGGGCTAAATGAAGATGGGTCTCAGCAACTAGGCCTGATCAGGTACCCATGTACAATGCAATACAATGCAATCTCTCATAAATAGGAGAAAGGAAGAAAGCCCCATGGAAAAAAACTTCCCTCCAAAAGAGAAAATAAAATGAAGAAGACTAGGAAGCCTCCTCGAAGATGATAACTCTACATGAAGCCTAAAACTGTTACATCGCCAACTTATTATTTAGCTTAATCTTACTTTTGCATGGTAATTAGGATGATTAGCTAGAGTTAAATGATTAGATGTTTGTGGAAAATATCAGATTAATCATTGTTTATGAGGAAACTGACTAATGATAGTTAGATGTGAAATTTCAAGTTCAAAATGATTATCTAATTATTATGATTTACAAATCATATGATGATACACTAATCATGATTTTATGATGATGAGTTTCATCAGGAAAGCAATCGTCCTTCGAAGACAAAAGGAGGGTATCATCCATGAGGAAGAGATAGATGTCAGTAAAAGGGGTTACACTGCCATCTGAGTAACAAACTTGGTCCTTTGAATCCTTACTATTAGGGTGAGTTACGTCTCCCTTGTTAGTCTTTTATTTTCTCTTATCGATTTGTCAACTAGACTCTTCTCGACGTCTTTAATGTTGATTTCTTGAAATGACGATGTTCGCAAGAACATCTTTTGAGTCATTTGCCGATTTTGGTAAAGTTGTTGAGGACCTCTTTGGTTCGATGTTTATTATCCACATTATGTATTGTGACTATTTTATCTGGATATTTATGTCTTTTGGTGAACAATGTTTTCAAGGGGAGCAATGCTCGATCCCGTAGTTGCATCATAAGAATGCATCCTTATCTAATGGTGTTGATATTATTAACACCTCAGATATTTGATAACCCTTAAACCTTATATAAGGGAGTATATATGTATATTTATATAAGCTATATTTGTCTAAAGTCTTTAAGAGGTCAAAAATGTTTAATAACTACATTATACTTTTATTTAAACATTGTTCATGCTTTGGTGGGGCACTCGGCTAGTCACCAACCGCGAGGAGTGGGAAGAAGAGTGGTGGCTGAGTGTACCCTATTTTCAAGCCTTTGACACAGTCAACCTATCAATGATAGAGAGGTGTTGAGCTTTAACTCTGCTTTGAATCATTCTTGATTTGCATGCATGTAAGAATCAATTGATACTGATTTTGGATAGAGAGTCTTGGCTTTTGTCATTCGCATGTGTTGTGTTATGTGATGTTTTTGGGTGACTCTCGGGCTAGAGAGACAGAGTATTCGATACAGGGATATCTCTGCTACAACCAAAGCTTTGAAGAGTTGAGCTTGAAATTTGTGTATCCTTAGTGCCCAGCTGCAGTAGCTACCTTTGAATAAGAACTATCTACAAGTATGAGCTGTATCTCATTGATTTAAACTTGATAATCAAATTTTGATATGAATCTTTGATTGTTTATAAATGGGTGTCAACGGTGTCGACCCATGTTTTTTATGAACTATTATCCAATGGCTTATGAAGCCATTTTAACCACAAGGTTAAATACTGTGTATCATCATTGTGTTAACTGTTATTATATATTGCTAAGGCTGCATATATCATACTGTGTATTTAGTAAACCCTCAGCCAACTTGGAGTTTGAAACATGTGTGCTATGCATGTATGAATCCTTCTGTGTCGTATGTGAGAGATTCAAACCCTATTAAAATTTTATATTTTCATGTAATCGTTATGATGACTGTGTTAAATAAGTAGGTATTATCATTTCATACCTGTGTTAAACCCATAAGGTTATCAACTTATGTTAAGTGGCTTTCGAGTCTTGAAACCCTATTATGATGTTTCTTAATGATTGAATGACATCTGTGAAGGCTTGAAGTATGTTTTATTTGAAAAGCCAGATAAGGCGACTGTGTTTTTAATGAATGTGATAGCCAAGAGTATCGGCTCATGCTCTCAATAACTAGAGCCTTGCATATGATAGCAAGTAAGGTCGAACCATAATATGATGAAGACTACTCCAGTCTTGGTGGAAAACTCTTTATTGAGCCATTGCTCTTAACATTAAAACTTATCACCTCGAAGTGAAAGATTTAAACCTTTGACTGCATGTAATGATATACTTTGTGCATGTAATGGATATTGATACTATAACGACTTCTCATGGAAATGAGAAATTTCTTGTAGATATGTTGTTGTCCTATGACACCTATGAGTGCGAGCCTTATCTCCTTAAGGGAAAGTTAACCTTTGAAACATTCTTTTACAAGAATAAAACCTTTGTCACTATAATTTTTGTTGTGCAAAAGTAAATGAATGCCTTCTTTTCAAATGACTATTTGAGATGGAATCTTTGTTAAAGGGAATCAACTCTAAGAGTCAAATAAAGTACTCCCATTGATATTATGATTTGAATGTAAACCTTAATATGAGGTAAACAAGGTAAACACCAACTTGGTATGGTTAAGTGTTGGGAACATGATTGAACCTTTTTTTGCATGCAAGTGTGGGACAAAGTGACATGGAGTCACTATTTCTCAGTTGCTTAAGCAATGAGAACCATAGGAATAAGTTTTCAAGACAAGAGTCAAATGTCTAAGGAATGGACTAAGACGTTTTGAACTTAACTGTTCTAGATCGAGGAAGGTCGAATTATATTTACTATAGGACATGACAACTTATAAGTTAGGTTGAGGTGATGGACATATGACAACATTCATTGTGTAACGTACATGTATGTAAATCTTTGGCCAAAGTAATACATCCATCTCTACATGAATTTTTGGTCCACAATGCTCCAGATGGCATAATGTCTCAAGTAGTGTCATGCATAGTTAGAGTGGATCTATAGTTGCGTGACCGAGAGGCATTATGAAGGCCACAACACCAAATACTCAGATGGAAAACCTTATGGTTCCTTATATCTATACCTTCCGTGAAGGGTAGGGCTGCTTCTAGGTAGGAATTCGTGCGGGGGACCACTGGTCTATGGTTGGACGAAAAGCACTGGGATGATGCTCTTCTTCCCAAGCATGAGACAAGCTAAGGCTTATGAGACAGATGTCAAGAGTTCCAGGTGCAGTGCTTTTTCATTAAATGACTTGATAGTCATTATTATGTATAATATGATATATGATGCATTGAGCATAGCTTTATACATGCATAGTGAAGGTTTTTCACTAATGAGATGTAATTGGTTATTGTAATTATAAGTTTTGTTATATTCTAGTTTGGAATAACATGATTAAATTTTGAAATGATAATGATTCATTCTTGTTTAATTATGCTTTGGATAAATATGGTTTATTCTATCTCTTCATTAAGATGAAAATTCATCTTTAATTTTTGGTCATTATGGAATGAGATGTTACATATGGTATTAGAGCTACCAGGTTCAATACATGGACCTATGAGCTCCCTACTTGAAGATTACTTTTTATCCAACATTAATAGATGCTAATAATTGGATGTTCTATGCTAGAATGGTAAGAATTAGAACAACACCCAGAAAGAAGGTAACAAAAAATGGACTTTACCTATGCCATCAAAAAGTCTTGAGGGAGCGAGCCTCAAGAATGAAAAGACTTGAATAGAATGGTTGCTTAGTAGGAACATGGTTGACTGATGAGGAGACCTTCACTGATGCCATGAAACACATCAAGCAGGAGTTAAGGAAAGCAGTTAGGATTACTTGTCCTAACTCTATTGATGCATCAACAAAACCCTCTACACCTAAGCACCAGCTATGGAAAGCAATCCTAAGGATTTTGATGTAACCAAGGAGGTTGTGGAAGAGTACCTGAGTGTATGTCCACCTCCTGAAACTGAAATGATAAACCTCAAAGTTGAGAAATGAACATGGGAAGTTATCCCAACCTGATAATGACTTGCAGTAGCAAGATGTAAACAAAATTTTGTAATTTTGAGAAGGATTATATGTAATCTGTGGAAAATTACAATGCAATTGAGAACAAATTCTGATAAATATTTCCTTTCTTGTTAAAGATTACATGAATGAGAATAGATTTATGTTAAGAATGGATTCCATGATATAGAAAACTAATCCATGATTAATCTGCAAACTTTAGGAAGAAGTAGATTGCAACAAGGTTTAGTTAATAACTAGGATGGGAGATAGCTAGGATGAAGGACAACCTTCAAGGCACTCCAAATCTGAACTTGACCAGATCCTTGCTTTGTTGAAAGAGACAAAAATGATTGAGTAGGAACTCTCGAGCAGGAGGTCAGGGGTCGACAAGGACCTAGGTAGGATGCCTATGATGGGGGTGATGACGATGTACGTCATAATGACATCACCCAAAGTGAGCATGGAGAGAATAATTCTGAGGATAGAAGAAGCCACTTGGCTTTGGAATTATCTCAGGACATGAAAAAGGTTATATCCCCTATGTTCAATGGTTCTTTAAGTAGAGATGCCACAGAGGCAAGGCGTATGGAAATAGAAAAATATTTTGAAATAAGAAACTATAATGAGATCACCAAAGTGGTATGGGGAGCATACCAGTTGGTGGGTGAAGGATCCACATGGTAGATTCAAATAATAAAATAGAGTTAGGATTGAGATCTACAAGTCTTAGATCTTGGGACAGGTTATGATACAGGTGAGGTTTGGCCAGTTGTCACCCATACCTTGGAGGTGACAGATACCAGGTGCTATCCGTTGCATCTTAGGGTTAGTCGACTGTTATCAGTACGATAAAGGTGACAGATGCTAGGAGCTACCCTTTGGTATAACATGGCTTAGCCAACTTTCACTAGTACTATACATGTGATAGATGCCAGGAGCTACCCCATACCAGGTTGGACTAAATTTCACCAGTGGCATAGAGGCAATAGATGTCAAGATCCACCGACTTGATGGTTTAGCGGGCTGTGCAAATCTTCTTAATAGCCATAGGTGATGTATGTTGTTATACGTACTCCTTAACCAGTGAGGACAAAAGTAGTATGGGATGGTTTCTTGTCATCACAGTTGGTTGTGAATGTGTACGTTGTTACCCTAGTCCATAGCCAGTGTTGACAACAAGTAGTATGGGATTCTTGCTTGTCATCATAGTTGGATGCAATTTAGGAAAAATGATGGAACCCATGGTGTACCATTAGGTATACCAACATTGTTTTTTGGAGTTGGGAAGAGGGAGTCCATAGATAAGAAGAGATAAGATATGGACATGTATCCTTTTCTTAGAGATTTTGAGGACGTATTTCCAGATGAGTTACCAGGATTACCTCCTAAAAGAGCCTTTGACTTCTCTATCGATATAATTCTAGGGTCAGAACCTATATATAAAGCTCCCTACAAAATGACCACTACAGAGTTAATGGAGCTAAAGGATCAATTACAAGAATTGTTGGATAAAGTGTTGATTAGACCCAATGTGTCACCCTGGGGAGCATCAGTTATTTTTTGTGAAGAACTTTTCAAAAATTGCATACCCTATAACTTCCTTGAAGAGAAAAGGCAAGAGATTTGAGAAAAGTGCTAGGAGGTATTTGACCTACTGAAGGAAAAATTGACTTCAACACCAATTTTGAAAATACCTGACCCAGAAGGTCAATTTGTAGTCATTACTGATGCCTCAAGGGAAGGTTTAGGTGGTGTACTAGTCCATGATGGACAAGTCATTTCATATGAATCCTAAAAACTAAAAATTATGAACAAAACTATGCCCCTCATGATTTGGAACTGGAAGCAGTCATTCATGCACCGCAAATGTGGAGACACTACTTACTCAGAAAACCCTTTGAGCTGAAAACTGATCATCAAGGGCTCAAATATCTATTTACTCAATCGCATCTTAATGCTTCTCAAAGTTCAGATGGTTGGAATTCATCTCGGATTATAATTTTGAGATTAAATATATTGAAGGAAAAGAAAACTGGGTGGTAGATGCTTTGAGTAGGAGAAGACACATCTCCTCAATGATCTCCATACATTCTGATTTTAGGAATCAGGTATTACAAAAATCTAAGGGAGATGAGTTTTACGAGCAAGTAAAACAAGCCCTTGTGGAAAATCCCCATAATCCAAGTTATGAAGGATTTAACCTTGAACCAAATGGGTTACTAAAATTTAATGGAAGGATGTATGTACCTAACTCTGTAGAGTTAAGGAATATGGTTTGGAAGGAGGTCCATTTTGCACCGTATTTTGGACATCCTAGAGTAACAAAGTCACTTGCTGATGTGAGACCCCTATATTTTTAGAAAGGAATGAAGAGGGATGCTACAAATTTTGTAGCTACATGTATGGAATGCTAGAGGATGAAGGTGGAACACCATCACCTAGTAGGACTCTTATACCCTAATGAAATTCCTGAGTGGAAATGGCAAATTATAAGCATGGAATTTGTGCAAGGGCTTCCTATGTCAGGGAATAGGCACAATGTTATTCTAGTTGTGGTGGATAGACTCACCAAAGCTACTCATTTTATACCTAGGAACTTGAAGGATGGGGCACCCGTCATAGCCCAAAAATTTGTTCAAGAGATTTTTTAGATTGCATGGCATTCCTGAGAAGATTATCTCAGATAGGGATGCATGAATGACATTGAGCTTTTGGCAAACCTTGTTCTCTTCAATTGGAACCCAGTTGAATATAAGCTCTGTTTATCATCCTGAAATGGATGGCCAAACTGAGAGGGTAAACCAAGTGCTGGAGGATTTATTGAGAATGTATAGCATGGATCAACAATACAAATGGGAGGATTATCTTCCTCTGGTGGAATTTTGGTGTAGGAGCACCTAGAGGTTCAAAAGGATCCATATTGTGTTTTGTGTTGTTTCATGTTGTCTTATGTTTATTGTGATGTAACAAGGTCCATTGGGACCATTCCAAGTTAATTTGATACTCACTTCATTACCAATGAGGCATGACCTTGATTGTATGCACACTAGTTTGATAAGGACAATCATAGGAGGAGCTAATCATGGCATTTAGAAAACATGTTAAGAGTTTGTATGCCTTGTCAAAGGCTCACCAATCTTGTAAAGGGAGTTGAACACTTTGTAGACACTCCTTAATCATGTAAACAACAAGATAATTGCAAATGAAGACAAATGGCATAGGCAGTTTGGAAGGCAGTGACAGTTTTGATGGTTGAAGGACAATTTTCTACCTTCCCATCGACCCCAAATACCTTTCAATGATTTGTCAAGGTTGAATACAGGTTTAAGAAGGCCATGAGGAGGATACTTGCATCATGGATGAAGTTTTTGGAAGGAAAAACAATAATAAAAACTCAGTTTTCTAATCTGTCTGCAGTTCTTTTCCTGTTATTTGCCATACTCTGTTCTTGTATGATCTTGTCATAAGTTCTCATGGCAATGGTTTGAAAGAGGAGTGAGTCTAGAGTAATTTGAATGTGATTGGAGTCTTGAATTGAATCTAGAGCAGACTTATAAGTAATTTCCCGAGAACTACTCGTGAAACCTTTATCTAGGGTTTTGATAGAAACGATGAGATTTTGCCTCATTCCACTAGTTTTCTCTGCATAAAATTAGTGGAATGACTATGTTTTTGATTGATTTATTGATTTGGAAAGGTTTTGAGAGAAGAGTGTTGAGTTTGATGGAGTTTGATAGTTGAATACCTAACATACCCATGTGTTAGGTTGTAGATAAAAGAACAACAGTATGGAATTTAACCATAGTCGACTGTGAGGCTAAGATTCCTATGAAATCTCTTGTTTTGACTAATATTGAATGTGTTCCAATAGGTTAGAAAGGTCTGTACAATCTTTGAAGGGTGGTCTCTTTGTTAACTAGGCCTAATTAGGGCTCTTTGCACTAGGTCTGTCATAAGAAAAAGGGCACATGTTCTTAAAGAACCCATAACACACCTTTGATATGTTGTCAAGATCCATAATGGGTATCTAAATCCACTTTCACAGTTCCATGAAGCTGCCTAGGCTAGAATTTATCCTCTGTTAGACCCTAAAACATGGCTACAAGGATTAGGACAACATTGTGAGGGAAGTAGTGTTTGTGTGAGTGCAAGACTTTGTAGGTTGGTTTGGGGGTATTCTCCAAGACGTCAAATGACCCTCTAGATGTCTACCTTGAGAGGATTAGATGCTTCATGTCATGTTTCATATGAGCCCTTTGGTGTAGGCTTGTAAACATTTGTATCTTACCTTGGTAAAATAGTCCTCCCAAGTTGAATCCTTTTTCAAACCTATTGAAGTTGTGTTGATCTCCATTGGCCTCTGCATCAAATTTGCCTATAATAATTCCAATCACTCTGCTTTTAAGATGGCTCCATTTGAAGCATTATATGGACGAAAGTGTCAAACCCCTATAAGTTGGGACAAGCTAGAAGTTAGGGTTATCCTTGGTCTAGAAATGCTCTTAGAAATGGAAGAGCAAGTCCACCTGATTAAGAGAAGGCTAGCAGAAGCCAATGATAGGAAAAAGAGTTATGTGGATGCTAAGCACATTGAAAGGTATTTCATAGTGGGAGAGAAAGTCCTATTAAGGGTAAAACCTCAAAAGAGCTCCATTAATTTTGGAAAGACATCCAAATTGGCACCTAGATACGTGGGCCCCTTAGAAGTTCTCAAAGAAGTTAACCCAATGGCATATAGAATTGTTCTACCACCAGCTCTTGCCATGATGCATAATGTGTTTCATGTTTCTTATTTGAAAAAGCTTAATACTACAAATAATCAAATTCATATGCTTGATTGGAATGCTATACAGGTGAAGGACCCAGGGGTGGTGGTGATTGAGCCCATCAACATGCTCAAAATGCATAAGCTACACTTATGTAACAAAGAGAGAACACAATGCAAGGTCCAGTGGCACCAATATGCAGATGAAAATGCCACCTGGGAAAACTATGATGACATTTATGTGAGATTTCCTCATCTTTTTTGAAAAACTTTTTTATTATGCTCTCAAAACATTTTCTTATTATGCTGATTAACATTTAAGACAATTAATCATCGAGGACGATGATTCTTATGGGGGGAGATATGTTACATGATCCCCAAATTAATATTTAGCTTAATCTTACTTTTGCATGGTAATCAGGATGATTAGCTAGAGTTGAATGATTAGATGTTTGTGGAAAATATCAGATTAATCATTGTTTATGAGGAAACTGACTAATGATAGTTAGATGTGAAATTTTAAGTTCAAAATGATTATTTAATTATTATGATTTACAAATCATATGATGATACACTAATCAAGATTTTATGATGGTGAGTTTGATCAGGAAAGCAATCATCCTTCGAAGATGGAAGGAGGGTATCATCTAGGAGGAAGAGATATATGTTGGGAAAAGGGGTTAAACTGCCATTTGAGTATCAAACTTGGTCCTTTGAATCCTTACTATTAGGGTGAGTTACGTCTCCCTTATTGGTCTTTAATTTTCTCTTATTGATTTGTCAACTGGACTCTTCTTGATGTCTTGAATGTTGATTTGTCAAAATGACGATGTTCACAAGAATGTCTTTTTGAGTCATTTGTCGATTTCTAAAAAGTTTTCAAGGACCTCTTTGGTTCCATGTTTATTTTCTGCATTATGTATTGCGAGTATTTTATCTGGATATTTATGTCTTTTGGTGAATGATGCTTTTAGGGGGAGCAGTGCTCAACCCTGTAGTCACATAGTAAGAATGCGTCCTTATCTAATGGTGTGGATATTATTTACACCTTAGATATTTGATAACCCTTAAACCTTATATAAGGGAGTATATATGTATATTTATATAAGTTATATTTGTCTAAACTCTTCAAGAGGACGAACATGTTTAATAACTACATTATACTTTTATTTAAACATTGTTCATGCTTTGGTAGGGCACTCGGCTAGTCATGAACCATGAGGAGTGGGAAGATGACTAGTGGATGAGTATACCCTATTTTCAAGCCTTTACCACAGCCAACCTATTGATGATAGAGAGGTGGCAAGCTTTAAGCTCTACTTTGAACCATTCTTGATTTACATGCATGCAAGAATTGGTTGATACCGATTTTGAGATAGAGAGTCTTGGATTTTGTCATTCGCATGTGTTGTGTTATGTGATGTTTTTGAGTGACTCTTAGGCCGAAGAGACAGAGTATTTGATACAAGGATATTGCTGCTACAACGAAAGCTTTCAAGAGTCGAGCTTGAAATTTGTGTGTGCTCAGTGCCTAGCTGTAGTAGCTACCTTTGAATAAGAACTATCTACAGGTATGAGCTATAGCTCATCGATTTAAACTCGATAATGATATTTTGATATGAATCTTTGATTGTTTATAAATGGGTGTCGATGGTGTCAAACCATGTTTATTATGCGTTGTTATCCAATGGCTTAAGAAGCCATTTTAACCACAAGGTTAAATACTGTGTATCATCGTTGTGTTAACTATTATTATACATTGCTAAGGCCACATATATCATACTGTGTATTTAGTAAACCCTCGGCCAACTTGGAGTTTGAAACATGTGTGCTATGCATGTATGAATCCTTTTGTGTGCCGTATGGTAGAGATTCAAACCCTATTAAAATTTTATATTTTCATGTCATCATTATGATGACTTTGTTAAATAAGTAGGTATTATCATTTCATACCTGTGTTAAACATGTAAGGGTTATCAACTTATGTTAAGTGGCTTCCTAGCCTTGAAACCCTATTATGATGTTTCTTAATGATTGAATGATAGTCGCGAAGGATTGAAGTATGTTTTATTTCAAAAGCCCGATAGGGTGACTGCATTTTTAATGAATGTGATAACTAGGAGTATCAGATCATGCTCTCAATAACTAGAGCCTTGCATATGATAGCAAGTAAGGCCGAACCATATTATGATGAAGACTGCTCTAGTCTTGGTGGAAAACTCTTTATTGAGCCATTGCTCTTAGCATTAAAACTTATCACCTTGAAGTGAAAGATGTAAATCTTTGACTGCATGTAATGATATCCTTTGTGCATGTAATGGATATTGCTACTATAAGGACTTCTCATGGAAATGAGAAAGTTCTTGTAGACATGTTGTTGTCCTATGACACCTATGAGTGTGAGCCTTATCTCTTTAAGGGAAAGTTAACCTTTGAAATGTTCTTTTACAAGAATAAAACCTTTGTCACTATAATTTTTGTTGTACAAAAGTAAATGAACGCATTCTTTTTGAATGACTATTCTTCTTCTTTAAGAATATGGAATCAAGAGGGTCTCTTA
Source organism: Cunninghamia lanceolata (assembly GCA_027924645.1). Lineage (NCBI taxonomy): Eukaryota > Viridiplantae > Streptophyta > Pinopsida > Cupressales > Cupressaceae > Cunninghamia > Cunninghamia lanceolata. The sequence goes on from BSBN01000400.1 coordinate 7,610,939, forward strand.
AGATGGAATCTTTGTTAAAAGGAACCGACTCTAAGAGTCACTAAAAGTACTCCCATTGACATTATGATCTGAATGTAAACCTTACTATGAGGTAAACAAAGTAAACACCAACCCAGTATGGTTAAGTGTTGGGAACATGATTGAACCTTTTTTTTGCATGCAAGTTTGGGACAAAGTGACGTGGAGTCACTAGTTATCGGTTGCTTAAGCAATGAGAACCATAGTAATAATTTTTCAAGATAGGAGTCGAATGTCCAAGGAATGGACTAAGATGTTTTGAACTTAATTGTTCTAGATCGAGGAAGGTTGAATTATATTTAGTGTAGGACATGATAGCTTATAAGTCAAGTCAAGGTGGTGGACATATGGAAACATTCATTGTGTAATGTACATGTATGTAAATCTTTGGCCAAAGTAATGCATCTGTCTCTGCATGCATTGTCGGTCCACAGTGGTCCAGATGGCATAATGTCTCCAGTAGTATCATGCATAGTTAGAGTGGATCTATAGTTGTGTGATCGAGAGGCATTATGAAGGCCACAATACCAGTTACTTAGATGGGAAACCTTATGGTTCTTTATATCTATACCTTCCGTGAAGGGTAGGGCTGCTTCTAGGTAGGAATTTGTGTGGGGCAACGTCGGTCTATGGTTAGAGGAAAAGCACCAGGATGATTCTCTCCTTACCAAGAATGAGACAAGCCGAGGCTTATGAGATAGATGTCAAGAGCTCCAAGAGCAGTGCTTTTTCATTAAATGACTTGATAGTCATTATTATGTATAATATGATATATGATGCATTGAGCATAGCTTTATATATGCATAGTGAAGGTTTTTCAGTAATGAGATGTAATTGGTTATTGTAATTATAAGTTTTCTTATATTCTAGTTTGGAATAACATGATTAAATTTGAAATGATAAGGATTCATTCTTGTTTAATTATGCTTTGGATAATTATGGTTTATCCTAACTCTTCATTAAGATGAAAATTCACGTTTAATTTTTGCTCATTATGGAATGAGATGTTACATATGGTATCAGAGCTACCAGGTTCAATACATGAACCTATGATCTTGGTACCTGATGATTACTTTTTATCCAATATTAACATATGCTAATAATTAGATATTCTATTCTAGAATGGTATGAATTAGAACAACAACTAGAAAGAGGGTAACAAAAAATGGACGTTACCTACGTCATCAAAAAGTCTTGAGGGAGCAAGCCTTAAGAATGAAAAGACATGAATAGACTGGCTACTTAGTAGGAGCATGGTTGACTGATGACGAGACCTTCACTGATGCTATGAAACACATCAAGCAGGAGTTAAGGAAAGCAGTTAGGATTGCTACTCCTAACTCTATTGATGCATCATAAAAACCCTCTGCACCTAAAACACCGACTATGGAAAGAAATCCTAATGATTTTGATGTAACCAAGGAGGTTGTAGAAGAGTACCTACATGTATCCACCTCTTTAAACTGAAATGATAAACCTCAAAGTTGAGAAATGAACATGGGAAGTTATCTCAACCTGATAATGACTTGCAGTAGCAAGATGTAAACAAAATTTTATAATTTTGAGAAAGATTATATGTAATCTGTGGAAAATTATAATGCAATTGAGAACAAATTCTGATAAATCTTTCCTTTCTTGTTAAAGATTACATTAATGAGAATAGATTTATGTTAAGAATGGATTCCATGATATAGAAAACTTATCCATGATTAATCTGCAAACTTTAGGAAGAAGTAGATTGCAGGAAGGTTTAGTTAAGAATCAGGATGGGAGCTAGCCAGGATGAAGGAAAACCTTTAGGGCACTCTGAATCTAGACTTGACCAGATCCTTTCTTTGTTCAAAGAGACAAGAATGAGAGTAGGAACTCTCGACCAGGAGGTTAGGGGTCGACAAGGACATAGGTGAGATGCTTATGATGTGGGTGATGATGAGGTACGTCATAATGACACCACCCAAAGTTTGAACGAAGAGAATAACTCTGAGGCTTAATAGGAAGAGGATAGAAGAAGCCACAAGTTTGGCTTTAGAATTATCTCGGGACATGAAAAAGGTTATGCCCCTTAAGTTCAATGGTTCTGTAAGCAGAGATGCTGCGGAGGCATGGCTTACAAAAATGGAAAAATATTTTGAAATAAGAAACTATAATGAGATCACCAAAGTGGTAGGAGGAGCATACCAGTTGGCGAGTGAAGAATCCACATGGTGGAGAATAAGAAAATGGAGTTAGGATTGAGATCTACAAGTCTAACTTGGGACAGGTTATGATATAGGTGCGGTTTGGCTTGTTGTCACACATATTGTGGAGGTGACAGATACCAGGTGCTATCCATTGCATCTTAGGGTTAGTTGGCTATCATCAGTACCACGAAAGTGACAGATGCAAGGAGCTACCCTTTGGTATGATAGGACTTAGCTGACTTTCACCAGAACTATATAGGTGATAGCTTCTAGGAGCTACCCCATACCAGGTTGGACCAAATTTTTTTAGTGGCATGGAGGCGATAGATGTTAGGATCTATTGACTTGATGATTTAGTAGGTTGTGGAAATCTTCTTAATAGCCTCAAGTGATGTATGTTGTTATACCTACTCCTTAACTAGTGAGGACAACAAGTAGTATGAGATGCTTGCTTGTCATCACAGTTGGTTGTGAATGTGTACGTTGTTACCCTAGTCCTTAGCCAATGTCGATAACAAGTAGTATGGGATGCTTGCTTGTCATCATAGTTGGCTATAAATTGGGAAAATGATGGAACCCATGGTGTACCATTAGGTATACCAGCATTCTTTTTTGGAGTTGGGAAGAGGGAGTCCATAGATCAGAAGAGATCAGATATGGACAAGTATCCTTTTCTTAAAGATTTTGAGGACACATTTCTAGATGAGCTGTCAGGATTACCTCCTAAAAGAGCCTTTGACTTCTCTATCAATATAATTCCAAGGTTGCATCCTATAACTAAATCTCCCTACAAAATGACCACTACAGAGTTAATGGAGGTAAAGGCTCAATTATAGGAATTGTTGGATAAAGCGCTGATTAGACCCAGTGTGTCACCTTGGGGAGCATCAGTTATTTTTTGTGAAAAAAATTTCAAAAATTGCATACCGTATAACTTCCTTGCAGAGAAAAGGCAAGAGATTTGAGTGGTCAAAAAAGTGCTAGGAGGCCTTTGACCTACCAAAGGAAAAATTGACTTCAACACCAATTTTGAAAATACCTTACCCAGAAGGTCAATTTGTAGTCATTACCGATGCCTCAGGGGAAGGCTTAGGTGGTGTACTAGTCTAGGACAAACAAGTCCTTGCATATGATTCCCAAAAACTAAAAACTTATGAACAAAACTATACCCCTCACGATTTGGAACTGACAACAGTCATTCATGCACTGCAAATGTGGAGACACTACTTACTTGGAAAACCCTTTGAGATGAAAACTAATCATTAAGGGCTCAAATATTTGTTTACTCAACTACATCTTAATGCTTGTCAAAGAAGATGGTTAGAATTCATCTCGGATTACGATTTTGAGATTAAATATATTCAAGGAAAAGAAAACTGGGTGGCAAATTCTTTGAGTAAGAGAAGACACATCTCCTCAATGATCTCCATACATTCTGATTTTAGGAATTAGGTATTATAGAAATCTAAGGGAGATGAGTTTTACGAGAAGGTAAAACAAGCCCTTGAGGAAAATCCCTAGAATCTGAGATATGAAGGATTTAACCCTGAACCGGATGGGTTATTAAGGTTTAATGAAAGGATGTATGTACCTAACTCTATAGAGTTAAGGAATATAGTGTGGAAGGTGGTCCACTATGCACTATATTTTGGACATCCTAGAGTAACAAAGTTACTTACTGATGTGAAACCCCTATATTTCTGTAAAGGAATGAAAAGGGATGCTACAAATTTTATAGCTACATGTATGGAATGTCAGAGGGTGAAGGTAGACCACCATCAATTGACATGACTCTTATACCCTCATGAAATTCATGAGTGGAAATGACAAATTATAAGCATGGACTTTGTGCAAGGGCTTCCTATGTTAAGGAACAAGCACAATGCTATTCTGGTTGTGGTGGATAGACTCACCAAATCCGCTCATTTTATACATGGGAACTTGAAGGATGGGGCACCTGTCATAGCCCAAAAATTTGGTCAAGAGATTTTTAGATTGCATGGCATTCCTGAGAAGATTATCTTAGATAGGGATGCACGAATGACATCAAGGTTTTGGCAAATGTTGTTCTCTTCACCTGGAACCCAGTTGAATATAAGCTCTGCTTATCATCTTGAAACAGATGGCCAAACTAAGAGGGTAAACCAAGTGTTGGAGGATTGATTAAGAATGTATTGCATGGATCAACAATACAAATGGGAGGATTATCTTCCTCTAGTGGAAATTGCCTATAATAATTTCTATCACTCTGCTATTAAGATGGCTCCATTTGAAGCATTATATGGATAGAAGTGTTGAACCCCTATAAGCTGGGACAAGCTTGAAGATAGGGTTAGCCTTGGTACAGAAATGTTGTCAAAAATGGAAGAGCAAGTCCATCTGATTAAGAGAAGGCTAGCAGAAGCCACTGATAGGTAAAAGAGTTATGCAGATACTAAGTGTATAAAAAGGCATTTCATAGTGGGAGAGAAAGTCCTCTTAAGGGTAAAACCTCAAAAGAATTCGATTAAATTTGGAAAGACATCCAAACTGGCAACTATATATGTGGGGCCCTTCGAAGTTCTTGAAGAAGTCAACCTAGTGGCATACATAATTTCTCTACCACCAGTTCTTGCCATGATGCACAATGTGTTTCATGTTTCTTATTTGAAAAAGTTTAATACTATAGATAATCAAATTCCTATGTTTGATTAGAATGCTATACAGGTGAAGGACCCAGGGGTGGTGGTGATTGAGCCCATCAAGGTGCTCGAAACATGTAAGCTACGATTATGTAAGAAAGAGATAACACAATTCAAGGTCCAGTAGGACCAATATGCAAAGGAAAATGCCACCTGGGGAAACTATGATGACATTTATGTGAGATTTCCTCATCTTTTTTGAAAAACTTTTTATTATGCTCTCAAAACATTTTCTTATTATGCTGATTAACTTTTAAGACAATTAATCATCGAGGACAATGATTATTATGGGGGGAGATATGTTACATCCCCAACTTATTATTTAGTTTAATCTTACTTTTGCATGGTAATCAAGATGATTAGCTAGAGTTGAATGATTAGAATTTTGTGGAAAATATTAAATTAATCATTGTATGAGAAAACTAACTAATGATAGTAAGATGTGAAATTTCAAGTTGAAAATGATTATTTAATTATTATGTTTTACAAATCATATGATGATACAGTAATCATGATTTTATGATGGTGAGTTTGATCAGGAAAGCAACTATCCTTCGAAGATGGAAGGAGGGAATCATCCGGGAGGAAGAGATAGATGTCAGGAAAAGGGGTTAAACTACCATCTGAGTATCAAACTTGGTCCTTTGAATCCTTACTATTATGGTGAGTTATGTCTCCCTTGTTAGTCTTTAATTTTCTCTTATCGATTTGTCAACTGGACTCTTCTTGACGTCTTCAATGTCGATTTGTCGAAGTGATGATGTTCGCAAGAACATCTTTTTGAGTCGTTTGCTGATTTTGGAAAATTTGTCGAGGACCTCTTTGGTTCCATGTTTATTTTCCGCATTATGTAATGTGAAATTATTTTATCTGGATATTTATGTCTTTCGGTGAATGATGCTTTCAGGGGGAGCAGTGCTCGATCTCGTAGTCACATCATAAGAATGCATCCATATCTAATGGTGCTGATATTATTAACACCTTAGATATTTGATAACCCTTAAACTAGGTTATATAAAGCAGTATATATGTATATTTATATAAGTTATATTTGTCTAAACTCTTCAAGAGGCCGAACATGTTTAATAAATACATTATACTTTTATTTAAACATTGTTCATGCTTTGGTGGGGCACTCGGCCAGTCACCAACCACGAGGAGTGGGAAGAAGAGTGGTGGCTAAGTGTACCCTATTTTCAAGCCTTTACCATAGCCAACTTATTTATGATAGGGAGGTGGCGAGCTTTAAGCTCTTCTTTGAACCATTCTTGATTTGCATGCATGCAAGAATCAGTTGATACCGATTTTGGGATAGAGAGTCTTGGCTTTTGTCATTCATATGTGTTGTGTTATGTGATGTTTTTGGGTGACTCTTGGGCTAGACAGATAGAGTATTCGATATAGGGATAGGGTAAGTGCAAGAAGATGGGGGGCCAAAAAGTGGCCAAAAAATTTTCAAAAAAATTTAAGCCATAACGCGCTCGCGTTATGGCTTGGTAATGACAAGCCTCAGGCTCGTCATTACCGAGCCATAACACGAGCGCATTATAACGTGCGTGCGTTATAACGTGCTCACGTTATAACTTGTTATAAATTAAAAAAAAAGTAATGCCATTTCATTTCATTCTGATTTTCTCCTCTGCCCGCGGCTTCAAAACCCTCAAAAACGCGCTCGCATTCTACAAAATGCCAATCAACACAAAAAGCTTGTCGATTCATCGCCAAAATGCTGCCGCGACGTCGAGCACGCCAAAGGGGTGAGTTATCTTTATTTTTTTGTTTGAATTTCTTCCTAAATAGGTAGGTTTTTGTTGATTTTTGATGTATATTTCGTTAATTGTAGGAAATGTTAATGCACCTCCTCCTCCTCCTCCTCCTCAAAATCCACAAAATCCTGAGGAGGAAATACCTACAGAACAACAACCTCCTCCATTCATTCCTCGACATGCCCCTGGAACACAAGATAATATAATGGGGGAAATTGAAAACAACAAAAAACAAATTGAAGATATAATTGCAAGGTTGAAAGATCCTTCCACTTCAACCTTGCATAGGTCCACGCTTGCTGAATCTCTTGAGTCTATGTTATCAAATGTAAATTCAATTAGCAAGCAAATAACTAGTTGGACTGATAAAAAGAGAGAGTTTAGAGATTACTATGCAGATAAATTGTCATACCAAGATGTCAAAGAATTACAAATTACAAAATTAGACTTGTGTTCAATTTTCACAAATCCACAAACAAATCAACCTCCACCCATTACATGCAAGAGGTTCCCTATCCATTGGTGCAACAACCAAGTGATAAGGGACAATTTCGGGCAGAGGTGGTGGATGGTTTTTGACCATCCTCCATGCAACAATAATGAGGTCCCGTAATACTTTTTGAGGAAACTCTACTGCGAGTTTGTCCTCAATAAAGTGCCAAACTATTTTGATATGTGGGACTTCCAGGGTAGAGGTGGGGGCTCAGCACAGGATAGACCAGGGGCACGTCTTGACCCACAGCGGGTAGTGAGATGAGTAATCAGCAGACCAGCCCACGAGCATGTTTCTATCCCTTCCATTGTGAAGGAGAGTGTTGAGGTTGATACATTGAGGTCGATTAGTGCCTTGACCCATAGCATCATAGAGCATGCTGATCCTGCAACACAGAGTGGGTTGGGAGATAGTGCGAGGAGTAGGGTCCCACCGCATACTTGCCAGGCTTGCGGGTCAACCTGTGGTTATGACCCCATGGACAGTCAGGACGCAGGTGCATAGGCTACATCTGCAGCTGAGCAGATGGTGATGACAGATACCCTCCTTAGTGAGACTTTCAGCCTTGATACTCAGGTAAATATTAGCAAGTTTATTGAATTTAATTTATTAAATTTTATTTTTGAAATACAAGATTAACTAATTTAAATTGATGATTTTAATGAAATTTCAGGGTCATAGCATCGATGCAGTTTTCAGTGGTTCTCCACCTACATTTTTCACTAGATCATCTACTGTCGAGGTATGTAACTAGTAAACAATTATAAATATTACATGTGAATAGCATCGTTATATGAATGGTATTCTAATTTCTGATTTTGGATGTTGAATAGGTTAACATTGTAGATTTCATGGCAACACCTGCTAGCGGTGGTGGACTTCAAAGCTTTACGGAGGTAATAAAATAAATAGTTTAATGAATGAATTGTACTTACTAAATTTTTGTATGTGATTTGTGTGTTTTATTGTGTGTACTTCCATGTTTAGATGAACGTGTGTGTATGTTAGGAGCCATGATTTGCATCACTATTATAGTTTTCGTAATTGAATAATGTTGTTTTATTTCCAGATGATGCAAGTTGCGGATACACCTCCCCATGTTCATAGGGCAATGGAGTAGGGTGTGGCCTCTGCAATTCATAGCTCTATGGCATTGACAGGGGTATGAGGCAGATTAGTAAATTTCAATTTACATTCATTGTTATAGTTGTCTATTTTTGAAAAATCAAAAGATTATTGATTTGAAGTTTAATTTCTATCTGGATGGTTTCTATAGGACATGACATCACCAGGGCCTATTCCTGCTACTGAGGCAAGCGAGGAGACAGATTATATGTTAGCGGTAAGTGATTATTTTGTTAAATGTTTCATTTTTTTATAACATGTAATTTCTATATATTAATGTCTATACTTTTTTTTGTAACAGGTAAAGGTGCAGGAAGAACTAAATAGGAGGAGTAGCCCTCGGGTTCGTAGTAGACCACCCACATGCATGTCTCCATCCCCTAGAAGATCAAAGGCTGCTCGTGATTTATTCTCTTCACCAGCCAGAGGGGAATGACTTTTTATTGTGTTCTTCTGTTGTATGCCTATATGGCATTTGTGGACATATATTTTGTATTGTACATAGTTGACATTGTATGCCTATATGGCATTCTTGTAAGCCTATATGGCTATTTTGTATATATGTTATACTTATATCGACAGATATTGATGTATGCCTATATGGATATTTGGTTAATACAAATCTTTTTTATTGATGGCGTCCATACTTGCATTATAAATCCACTTTTGAATGGATATTTGTAGATGGCTACTTCAAATATTTAAAGTCTGATTGTATTACATAGGATGTTTGCATTTTCTTTGATAGGCTTGATAGGCCATGGATTACATGATGGTGTTTGATGGAAAAGTATGGTACTAGAAGACTCTAGTTCATTCTTAATAGGCTTGTGATTGATAATATCTTTGCATAATTGCACTTGATCTTGGATCATGGGCATGTTGTTAGGATTTTGATTGCATTGTGATGTTTGATGGATAGGCATGGTGTAAGTGTAAGATACCCAACTAGTTCTACGAAAATTTTTCCTTACTTAAACACTTTTACTTGCTAACAATTCATCAACTACTTCAATAACATAAAGATATACATCAAGATAACTATTTGAATGAAACAACATTAGAGTTGGGTACTTGTCTTGTTACTTGATTCAATCAACTTGCAATGTCTTATTACATGGAAAATGCTTTCAATAGAATGAAGTACAACTCATTCAATGGAAATACAAGGATAGGCCTTGAAGCCTTGATGTTACAATGTCTTCCTTACTTGAGCAACTCAATTGAACTCAATGATGTCAACTGAATGTCAACACCTCATAGTATCACAAGGGAGCATCACCTTGCTTGTTGAGGGAGCATCACCCCAACACTTGAAACTCGCAGGCCTCAAGATTACAAGCTTAATAGCTTTGTAGAGATAATTTTGTCAAATAAACAGATACCAAATGAAGGATTTACAGGTTTTTCTGACTTGGGCGCCAAGTTGAGGTGACCTCCTCCTGAAGTTGCGCCTTGTCAACATTAGGCACCAATTAGAGTTTATGGATGCTCTAGATTGTTTCCAAGAGTAGGTGCCAAAACATCATCATTAAGAAAGTGTTTTAAATGCTAGGCGCCCAAATGAGCCCTCTGGAGTCTAGGCACTCCTTTCATGCATTCTGTGTTCTAGGCGCCAATTGAAAGGAGTGGAGAACAGGGCAAGCGCCTTCCAAACTAGGTGTTTCCTTGAGGTGACAAGGACTTAGAAAGTGTGCCTAAGGTGAGCGCCTTGAGTGAAAAGGTCTAACAAACATCTTTGAACCCCCTTTCAAGGTTAGGCGCATTCTGGAGGTGGAAACAAGTAGAAGGTGCGCCTTCACTTCCTTTGTCAATTCTTTCAAGTCTTTGTTGATTAGGAAGGTGGAATGCTTCATTGTAGAATGAGCGCCTATCTTCTAATGTCCAAACTACTTCTTCTGGCTCACTCTGTGGCTAGGCACCAGAGCTAAACTGTTCACACAAGGGAGTGCACCTAGACTCACTTGATGTTTTCTTACTACTTCAACCCCTGGAAGATGTTCCAAGTTGTTCCCTTTTACAAGCACCTGACCTCCCAAGTTCCTTCATGTGCTATTCCTTGAAGGCGCCAAAACTGAGCTCGAGTGCCATGGGATTGTGCCTAACATCTTTGAAGAGTTTCTAAGCCTTTTGCAAGTTGATATCCCAAACTCATGCTTCTAGGCGCAACAGGAGCTTTCCAAAGGAGTTTCCAAGTTTTAGACGCCAAGCAAGGTCATGGCTGAATGGAACTGCGCCTTAGGAGATGACTGGATCCTAAGCGTCAGTCTGGAGTTACAGTGGAATCGATATGCACCTCAACTAGTTTAGGCGCCCATTTGAAGTGATTCCTTTTACACTTCTCTATCAATCTCAACTGCAAGGATGATCTCCTAATCCAATTTTGATCCTCTGGAGATGTAAATAGCTTTTCATTTCACTAGGCACCATCAATGATGATCATCAACCAAAGCGCATTTCAAAGGTGAGATAGGCAAGTGAGGCACCAAACTAGTCCTTAAGACTTATCTCCTTCTATCAAGTCAATTTCAACTATGTGAGAGAGTTCTATTCTAGGCGCAAAATGGAAATGTTTCATCAATTGGTGCATCTTACAAAGCTCCCAATTCTAGGCGCTAGAGCCAAAGAGTTTTTCCCAACACATGCACCTGGGCTAGGAATTCACCTAAGAGACATCACTTAGCTTTAAAACTTTCAATCTATAGCCATCTGGGCTAGGCGCTCCAATGGAGGATCCTTGAACTCATGCATTGGCGCCTTCTAGTTCTAGGCACCCATTTTGGATGATTCATCCTGATACTAGTGCCCAAAATGACTAGACTCTCTTCATCATCCAATTCACTTAGAAGACTCAAGTTGGAGACTTAGTTGTCTATCCATGTTCTCCAGAAGATTCATTGTACCTCTATTCACTTAGGCGCCCTAGTTGATGTGATTAAAGTGCTTCAAAGCTCCATGATTCTTGGTTAGGCGCACATTTGACATTGAGCAAGCAAGAAAGTGCGCCCTGACTCTAGGAGTCCTGCCTTAGTCAAGTTTAGCATCCAGACTTAACTAATTTCAAGTTTCTGACTTTGTTCCTGCAAAAAACAAAAGTTAAGTTAGTCAAAAACCAATTCATTCCCTCATTATTTCGAATTAGCCTCCGAGAATGAGGAATAGGCTAACTCATTCTTCATTTGATGATCAGGCCAGAAACGGGGACATGACAGTAAGATACCCAACTAGTTCTACGAAATTTTTTCCTTACTTAAACAATTTTACTTGCTATCAATTCATCAACTACTTCAACAACACAAAGATATACATCAAAGATAACTACTTGAATGAATCAACCTTAGAGTTGGGTACTTGTCTAGTTATTTGACTCAATCAACTTGCAATGTCTTATTACATGGATAATGCTTTCAATAGCATGAAGTTACAACTTATGCAATGGAGATACAAAAGAAAGGCCTTGAAGCCTTGATGTTTACAATGGCGTCTACACTTGATCAACTCAATCAAACTCAATGATGTCAACTGAATGTCAACACCTCACAATATCACAAGGGAGCATCACCTTGCTTGTTGCATGGGTGAACATCATAGTTGCAAGACTCTTAGGGTTAGGCGCCAACTGAAGGTAGTAGAGACCAGACTAGGCGCCATCCTAAGCTGGGCGCTTCCTTGAGGTGGTAGAGACATGGATGAATGTCTGGTGGGGTTTGATGACTCTATATTGACACTCAAATTCACTTAGGTGCAATATTAGTGTTCTTCTAACTAGGCGCCAGATAGGAGGATTCTCAGGGGTTTTGGCACCTAGGTTACAACTTGTCAATTTCTCAAAGAATCTTTGAAACACTTGACTTCCAAGGATTATCATCTTACCCTCTGATGGAGCGTCTTGTTCCAAAATTGGTCTTGGGGACTTGCATCTCTCTTAGGCACATGTTTGGAGTAATGTCAACTGGTATCAGCGCCTATTATCTCAATTCACACTTGACATCAAACTTTTGAAGCTCTTTGACCCTAGCGCCTTTATCTTCTATCAAGCGCCTAACATTCTGGAGGTGAATTCCATATTAATCTAGGTCTTCAAGGTACTTCCTATTGTGACCAAATCACACATCACCCCATCGAACTGGGGACCCCCTCTTTTTTGAGCTCAGATGCTTTGCATTGATTTATGCGGTCTCATTTCCAAGTTGTCAGGGTCTTGAATATTAATGATGTGGAGGATTAGATTGTCCATGAGCCTTGAAGTGACTTGAGCACCTTCAGTTGCCTTAAAGTTGGTGTTGGCACCTAAGGAAGGTAATGAGTCTAGACGAAGCACCTCAGATGGGTTGATAAAGAAAGATGATGCGCCTTAGGAGGAATTGGCGCCTTGAAGGATGATAAAAGGGCTCTTTGAAGTGGCAGAGAGCATGAAGTAGCGCCTAAGCAAAGGTAAGTGACTCATGCCCCTTGAATGCCTTGTGTCAATCAAAATCAAACTTTAAACTTCCATCTAGTGCCAAGATGAAGATCAAGTGGAAATGTGCCTTGGAGTTGAGGTTGGTCCATTTCAAAGTAAATGAGTGCCTAGAAGCATAGGCCATCATTAGGAAAGGTTTGGTTGAGTTGAATTTGTGCCTAAGAGTAGAAGCGCCTTACTAATGGAATGAGAGCGCCCTGATGATTAAAGTCTCTAGAGATGAATGCCTTAACCAATCTAGTGCCTTCAAGAGGATGGCATTTAAGGAGTATTCTTGGCATGTTGAAGCGACTTGGGCACCTTGATGGGGAGAGGTCTTGATGAAGAGAGTAAGGTTGAATATCTAAGGGTAATATGCGCCACAGATGATAGAAATTGATCACCTTGGAAGGTAAAACACTTCAAATGTTTTCAAGGAATTAGATAAGTCATTTAGCGCCTATAGTGGGAGGTATTGTTTTGGCACCTTGGACAAGATTGGGCATCCGGAGAAGATTTGCTCAGAGTACTCAGTTAGTGCCCTGGGGCCAACTCAAGTAGACATTGCACCATCTAGATCAAACCTTGAAATGCGCCCAGAGAAGACATGAAGAAAGATATGCACCCTGTGTTGGAGGAATCAAGTTGGATAAGTACTTGAATAACTTGAAGAACTTGCATTAAGTGTTTTAGCGCCTTGGATGAGGATATTAGCGCCTTGGTATGGTTTGGAGTGCCTTTAGCTGTGCCTTGAGGAGATTTTCTTACATCTTAAAGGAGGTTCTGACACCTTGCCCCCTTTGGTATCTAGCGCCCTAGTGGCTTTAACCTAACACCTTTGGAGTCCAAAATGCGCCTTTGAAAGTTGAAGTGAACCTTGATAATTGGAGTCTTCATAATGAGCGCCTAGGTCTTGTTGAGTAGAATACCCCACAATGTGTGACTAGGTCTTTAAGAAGAGTAACGATACTTGAGATAGAGCACCTTGAGGAGGTAGTTGAGCGCCCTGGATTGAATAATTGGAGTTCAAGGAAGGTTTGAGCACCCAAGGCATATGGCTAGAGAAGTTGTAGAAAAGACCACTTTTGGTGCCTTAAAAGTTTGAATGCTTGGGGAGTTTTTGCAAAGATCTAGTTTGAGCGCCCTTATGCCCTAGGATCATCTAGTTTGTGCGTCTTGTAATGAGGAGTTCATGTAAGTTTGGAATGAGCGCCTTGAATAAGTGTAAACTAGCCTAGAGAAGGGTATGTGCGCCTTGAGCGCCTTGAGCATTCCAGAGATAACTGTGTGCCTAGAACAATATGAGCGCTCATGATGATGATTAACGGCCTAATGAGACTATGAGCGCCTTGTTCAGGAGATACCTTGTTTGATCATAAAATGCTCCTTGAGTCTTGAAGGTTTTGAGCGCCTAGGTGATTTGGATGTTGGGATGTTGGTATGCGCCCAAGATTGAGGTAATTGAGCGCTTGTAATGGAGGAGAGCAATGAGATGGAATGTCTTGTAGAGATTGGCGCCAGAGACCCATTTTTGCGCCTTTGATGATGACCATTTTTGCATAAGAGTTTAGCACCTTAGAGTTGTAAACTTTCTCTTTGGGCACCCCTGAGTGAATGTTGGCACCTTCGACAACTAAATACGCCTTTGATGGAGTGGAGCCCAGAAGGGGAGTAGGAGGAAACCCAATCTTCAAGATTCATCAAGCTTCAAAGTTTAGGTCAGAGGTTATCCACTTTATCCAAGGAAGGTGTTATCATCTACACTCCGAGAAGGTAATGTCAAAGGCCATCATGAAGGATCACTTCATCAACTTCAAGTCCTTCAATTTCAAGTCCTTTCACCTAGCAAGTCCAAGAGAGATTTCTACTCCGATTCATGAAGTAAGCTTATATCATCCTTATCTACTCTGTGAGAAGAAGAAACATTACAAAGTCAATCAAATGAGTTACAAGTACCATACATCCAATTGCAAGGAGTGAACCACCTTAAGGAAAAATAGTTCTCTTGAAGTTACTTGAAATGTCAAAAGGTTTAGCACCTCAAAGTAAGGTCAGAGGTGAGGTTAGAGGTGAAATGTGCCTTTGGACCATTCTGGCGCTTTGGATGAAGAACCTATATCTTGAGCCAAAGAGGTAAAATTTGCGCCTTAGTGGATTTGGAGAGTTACAGAGATTAGAGAAAAGCACCTTGAAGACAGAGTTGTTCAAGGCGCATGTGTGATTTGGTCAAAAACAGGTGCCTAGAGTGAATAGGCTTTCATCTTGACTTAATACACTGCCTCCTTCTGACGATTTTTGGGGCAGCAGAAAACCTTTCACCACGGGAAAATGCCTCAGAGCTATAAAAAATCGAGAGAGGTTATTGTAGAGGCACTCTACGTTATCACGTTGCCTTGGACAAAATGTTTCTAAGTGACACAGTTTTTGAGTAACATCTCGTCAAAGATTGCTACCTTTTTGCACTTTAGACTCTTTAGGGATGTCGTCGGTACAATGTAGCTCCGACTGTTTTGACATATTTGGGTGAAAAATAGGACCATGCCTAGCGTAAATGTACCCATTCGAATGCGTTGGAACAGTCAGTTTGGTTGCATCAGGAGCAGGACGAAAGTTACACCCCTTTGCAACTTTACACTGCCTCCTTCTGACGATTTTTGGGGCAACAGAAAAACTTTCACCACAGGCAAATACCTCAGTGCTATAAAAAACTAAGAGCGGTTATTGTAGAGGCACTCTACATGATCTCGTTGCCTTAGACGGAATGCTTCTAAGTGACACAGTTTTCAAGTAACATCTCGTCAAAGATTGCTGCCTTTTTGCACTTTGGACTCTTCAGGGATATTGTCGGTACAATGTAGCTCCGACTGTTTCGACATGTTTGGGTGAAAAATAGGACCATGCCTAGCATAAATGTACCCATTTGGACGCGTTGGAACAGTCAGTTTGGTCGCATCAGGAGCAGGACGAAAGTTACACCCCTTTGCAACTTTACACTGCCTCCTTCTGACGATTTTTGGGGCAGCAGAAAACCTTTCACCACGGGCAAATGCCTCAGAGCTATAAAAAACTGAGAGAGGTTATTGTAGAGGTACTCTACATGATCCCGTTACCTTAGACAGAATGTTCTAAGTGACACAGTTTTTGAGTAACATCTCGTCAAAGATTGCTACCTTTTTGCACTTTGGACTCTTCAGGGATATCGTCGGTACAATGTAGCTCCGACTGTTTCGACATGTTTGGGTGAGAAATAGGACCATGCCTAGCATAAATGTACCCATTCAGACGCGTTGGAATAGTCAGTTTGGTCGCATTAGGAGTAGGACGAAAGTTACACCCCTTTGTAACTTTACACTGCCTCCTTCTGACGATTTTTGGGGCAGCAGAAAACCTTTCACCACGGGCAAATGCCTTAGAGCTATAAAAAACTAAGAGAGGTTATTGTAGAGGCACTCTACATGATCACGTTGCCTCAGATAGAATGTTTCTAAGTGACACAGTTTTTGAGTAACATCTCGTCAAAGATTGCTATCTTTTTGCACTTTGGACTCTTCAGGGATATCGTCGGTACAATGTAGCTCCGACTGTTTCAACATGTTTGGGTGAAAAATAGGACCATGCCTAGCATAAATGTACCCATTCGGACATGTTGGAACAGTCAGTTTGGTTGCATCAGGAGCAGGACGAAAGTTACACCCCTTTGCAACTTTACACTGCCTCCTTCTGACGATTTTTGGGGCAGCAGAAAACCTTTCACAATGGGCAAATGCCTCAGAGCTATAAAAAACTGAGAGAGGTTATTGTAGAGGCACTCTACGTGATCGCATTGCCTTAGATGAAATGTTTCTAAGTGACACAGTTTTTGAGTAACATCTCGTCAAAGATTGCTACCTTTTTGCACTTTGGACTCTTCAGGGATATCGTCGGTACAATGTAGCTCCGACTGTTTCGACATGTTTGGGTGAAAAATAGGACCATACCTAGCATAAATGTACCCATTGGGATGCATTGGACCAGTTAGTTTGGTCGCATCAGGAGCAGGACAAAAGTTACACCCCTTTGCAACTTTACACTGCCTCCTTCTGACGATTTTTGGGGCAGCAGAAAACCTTTCACCACGAGTAAATGCCTCAGAGTTATAAAAAATTGAGAGAGGTTATTGTAGAGGCACTCTACGTGATAGCGTTGCCTTAGATGGAATGTTTCTAAGTGACACAGTTTTCGAGTAACATCTCGTCAAAGATTGCAACCTTTTTGCACTTTGGACTCTTCAGGGATATCGTTGGTACAATGTAGCTCAAACCGTTTCGACATGTTTGGGTGAAAAATAGGACCATGCCTAGCGTAAATGTACCCATCCGGATGCATTGGAATAGTCAGTTTGGTCACATCACGAGTAGGACACCAAAAATGCAAAAGTTGCTTTGTGCAACTTGACAACATTGACAATTTTTTGCAACATGACTCAAAGACTCAAACTGACCCCAAATGACTCAAAGTGAATTAAAATCACCTTGATTTGGTGCCCAATGTACATTATAGAGGTCGAGGTGCTCCTTATCATTCAAACATCTTAGATGAGCGTATAGGAAAGGAAAAAGCTCCAAGTTTCATCATCATGAGCGCCTAATATCAAGAGACTTTAATGCATTGATTTGGCGTCCTATATGTGAAGGAAGATCTAAAGGCATGAAAGTGGATGTCATATTGCAAAAGTTTGGATCATCAAAATTGAAAGAAATAAGTCTATTAAGCTTGGGCACCCTTGGTCTTCTTTTCATTCATTATGAGCGCCTTGGGAGAATGGTATATAGGTGCATACTTACAACTCAATGTAACATAACTTTACAAAATCAATGTGAATACTTACAAATTAATCCAATGAACCATCCGGATCTGCTCTACTCTTTATTGTGTCAAGTATTGCTTCATGGTCAGACTCACGCACCTTCCACAATATTTTGTTCAAAGGTCTACCCCGATACTTTATCAAATGAACATTGGATGCCACAACAAGGTTCGAGTAATGAAGAATCTTCCGATGCATGTCAAAGTCCTGAAATAGCCAAATATTAACACTCTTATGTGGGTACCTTCTAAGCCATGTTCCAGTAATAACCACTGATCCTGTAGGGTATTCGATGTTTTCTTCATCTGTAACAGGGGCCTCCAATTTCTTTTTGGCCTCAACACAATGACATAAGTAATAATCTGTTCCCTCTTCATTATCTTCATCTGTAATAACTACATATACGTGCCCTACATTGATATGTGTAGCAAATTAGATGAAATTAGTCAACATTATAAAAACACTACAAAGTAAGATGACATTACCTGGTTGAACTAGATGAAATTAGATGCATATACATGCCCTATATTACTTGGTTGAACTAAATCTGATATGTGGTCAAAGTCAACTGACGATTCCATCTGTGTTAGTTCCAGTGCCGTCGGGGGTCGATACGTGTCAAGTGGGCTAAGATAACTTAACTGCCATTTGTTAACCCACTCCTTTGACTCATACTCATCCCAGACTTGAATTGTACAGGAAGAACAAAAGCATGACATCTTTCGTGTATGGATACTCCATGAACCTACAATTGAGCTTCTGAAAGAGTGCATCTCATTTGATCCTGTCAGTGTACAACAATCCTCATATGGTGCAATGTTAGTATCATCTATCAACCAAAAAAATCTATGAACTAAAGACTTACCTTCATTACCTGGACCCATGGAAGCATTACACCATGTTGGTGCCTGAATTGACTGTCAGTTGATTTAGCAATTTTTCATGCAGGCACCTTCCCAAAAAATCCAAAAAGTTCTGAGTTTTGGCACCCCTTCAGTGTTTTTCAGCGTCTGCATCATAATTCTTGAGGAAGGGGTCATCATGTTTTGTCCATCGGCATGAGTTTGTTTTTGTCTTAGCAATCCTGATGGTAGCAGTCATATCTTCTTCCATCGTTGAGACTTTGCCTATTGGCAAGGGAGGATTTCTTCTTTCTGATAGTTGAGAGTCTGGCCAATAGTGGTATTAGTGTTTGACATGTCGGGGTGACGACAGGGCAGATCTCACCAACGGAGTGTTTTTGAGCTTTCATCGGAGTAACTTGGCGTATCGGCGAAAGATTTCTTGAGTGCTCCGATTGTTTTGGTCTGGCCGATGGATATCCATCGACGTGTGTTTGGCTATCGGTGAAGGAATTTTTTGGGCTGCCGATGTAAGGTGTTTGGCTGATGAGGAGTCATCGGTGTGTGTCTTGCCGAGGGGGCTTTCATCGGAGTGATCGGCATTATCAGCAGAGAAGTTTTTTGTCGCTCCGACGGATGGTAGTCTCACCGAGGACCTTGGGCTGGTGCTCATCGGGATAACATTTGCTATCGGATAGACTGAGGTGAGCTTGCCTAATGGTGTATGTCTCACCGACGGAAGTGGCAGGCCGATGTGTTATCGGCAGGTGTTGTTATATTGGCAGAAGGGTTTCTTGCTAGGCCGACAGTGTTGGTCTGGCCGATGGGGATGGTGCTATCGGTGTAACTTGGTAGATCGGCAAAGGTCTGGTGAACTTGTTCAATGGACTTTGTTTGGCTGACAGAGGCTTGCGGAGGTGTCGTCGGTGAGACGATTGAGATCGGCTGGGGAGATTTTGGTTGCTCTGACGGTGTAAGTCACACCGACGGAGGTGGTCTTTGGTGTGACTTGTGTTGTCAGCGAGGATGGATTGCGTTGGGCTGATAGTGGAGGGTCTGACCGATGAAGGGGGAAGCCGATATGTTATCGGCGGGAGGAATTTCATGTTGGCCGATGGTGTCAGTCACACCGACAGGATAGTTTGGAGTAGCGATCGGAGAGACTCATGCTATCGGTGGAAGTCTGGAGAGTTGGCCTGATGGTTCATCTCTGGTCGATGATGGGGAATGTGAAGATAGGCATCGGTGTGACTGTTGAGGTCAGCAGGAGGATTTGGGAGTGTGCCGATGGCCTAGGTCTGGGCAATGGGCTTTGGGCTGAGAGGCTTGTGTCGAGCGTGGCAAAAGCGCTCGACGCTTATTATGTTTGTGGCCCCGTTTATAAACTGCTGAAGGGGTCTTCACACCGTGCATATGGGATTTTTCCCCTGTGTAATTTGAACTGTGAGCGTAGTGCATTTTGGCAGGAAGTTTTCTTGGGGCGCTGTTGCTACTTTTTCCGTTGGCTGCTGGTGGTTGAGACCTTTAATGGCGACTGTGCTGAGGCATGGGCGAGTTGTTGAACAGTCATGTACCTAATTTTTTGGCATGAAGATTCCCAGATGGTGGTGTAGGGCTCGAGGCCTCCCTTGTCAGCTGCAGCAATAACTTCTGAGCGCCATCCTTCCTGTGTGATCTGTATCTGGTAGATTTTTGAAGGCCATGTAATTAATTGCTGTGAGGTACACTTTCTGGCCAATATAGGCAGACCGTGTTACCATTTTGTTGTTGTTGAAAACTAGACATTTTGGCTCTGTAATAAGATACAACTGGTTTTGGTTGCTCTGTGCAGCAAAACTTGTGAGTTTATGTATCTCCTGTTGTACGTTTTTGCATGAATCCACTGATTTCATGGTTAATCTTATATGAATAATGCTATGTTTACATGTGTTGTGCTAATTCTGTCTCCAGTTTTGCATGTATCTTTCTTCTGAGTCCAGGTATTCAAGGAATGTCTGAGATTCTAGAACATAGAATTCCTGTGTTGAATATTTAATCTTTTAACTTCTGCTCAAGGGGTAGATTAAACTATTTTCAGATTGAATATTGGGAAGGGTATACTGCAATAGGGATGCCATAAGTATAGATAGCTTAACACTCTGTATTGGGAGATATCTGTAAGGCAGGTATCATATGTATCCCCCTGAAATCCAGTTTTAGTTGTTCATGCTGATCATTCACAGGTGTATGTCTACTGACTCCAGGCCCTGGATAGGCACCAATCTAGCTCTGTGTTGAGGTTATACACCAGGTCCAGGTTTGCATCCAAACATCAAATCAAACCATTTCATCCTTCCACCTGTTAGTTGTAGGAGTAGGATTAGGAACCCCCTACATGCTCTCATACCCGACCAGACATATATGTCCAAGAACGTTGCCCACCTTGTGATCTATCATGCAGATCTTAGTCCATACATGAGAGTATTCTGCCTATTGCTGTCAAGTTAAATCCTTCTATCATTGAGCTAGTCAAGGTTATACTTTTATCAAATAGGGACACCCCCCTTGGTGTGGCAGAACCAGAAGTGAAGGGGAGGAGCTCACGCAACCTCCTGTATTTAGTTGGCTGAATCTGCCTGTGCATTAGAATTGGCAAACCCTAATGCTGATTCAGAAGCAAAACCAACACACCACTCGACAATCGATTTTGCATCTGTCAACTTTGCATTGTCTTTATACTTTAACTCTTCTCATGCTATGGCTCTTTTGATACATGCTCCTGCACCATCATGCTCCCCCTTTCCATGCCTGGCCTCACAAAAGTTCCACATATGTTGAATACCTGTAAAATTATGCCTCCTACTCAGCCAATAGAAATTTCGTGAGTTCTTGAATTGTGACACACAATTATCCGACCATATGATATGCTGACTGAACTAAGGTTTGTTTATTACACATAATTATTAAAGAGCCCAAGTGTAGAAAATATACATGGCATCATGTGAGATTGTAGGTTGCTTTCTTGATTGGGAATGTGTCTATTTTAAACATGTATGATAAAGCATGATAAAGTAATTCAATTCGAAATAAGGAAAATGTAAAGAACATGCATGTAAAGACTTGACATACCTAAAAAATGAAGATTTGAATGGAGAGAGTACCCAATTATGTAGTGTTTTTATCTTCTTGCATCAAACTCCTCAATAATTTGAGTTTTTCACCACTTGCTTCCTTTTCAATGTTAAATTCTTAAAATTGAATCACAATTAACATTGCAATACTACAAAAATTGAAACTTGAATAGATATATATCAAACTTGGTTTGAAAACTATGTTATTTCCTCCTTCTCAAGTTGGCAAAGTAGAAAAGGTGGTGGAAAGATCATGCAAAGGTGGTACAATGTGTCAAATGTGCATGTGAACTTCCCAATAGCATGAAAGCACTTCTTTTTTGTCGGAGCATGCACAGAATTAGTAAGAAAATAGAGCATGTGGGCCTAGATCACGGGGGTAACCACTTTTTTACCGTTTCAATAGAAATATAAAACGTGAGCGCGTTATAACACGAGTGCGTTATAATGCGCTCGCACTATAACGCGCTCACATTTTGTCCTGCTATAGATCCCTAATCTCTAAACCCTCAACTCTGATCCCTCGACCCTCAACCCTCAATGTCAAATCCTAATCCCTCAACCCTCAACCCTATCCCTGAACCCTCAACCCTCAACATCAAATCCTAATCCCTCAACCCTATCCCTAAACCCTCAACCCTCAACGTCAAATCCTAATCCCTCAACCCTATCCCTAAACCCTCAACCCTCAACGTCAAATCCTAATCCCTCAACCCTAATCCGTCAACCCTCCAACCCTATCCCTAATTCTTACAACACTCAACCCTAATACCTCAACTCTTAACTCTGATCCATCAACCCTCAACACTATACCTTAAACCCTAATCCCTTCAACCTCAACCCTATCTCTAAACCCTTGACCCTCGAACCTCAGCCCTCGACGTCAAACCCTAATCCCTCAACCCTTAACTCTGATCCCTCATCTCTCAACCCTAACCCTAAACCCTCAACCCTCAACATCAAACCCTAATCACTCAACCCTCAACCCTAATCTGTCATCCGTCATCCCTCAACTCTAATCCCTCATTCCTAAACCCTAAATGCTATCCCTATTCCTAGACCCTTAACATGCTCGATACTATACCTTAAACCCTAATCCCTCTACCATTGACACTCTTATTTAACCCTAATCCCTTGACCATTAACCCTATCCCTCAACCTCAACCCTCAACCCTCAACCCTCAACCCTCAAATCTAAACATTAAACCCTAATTCATCAACCCTAAACCCTAATCCCTCAAACTTAAACCCTATCCCGAAACCATCAACCCTCAACACTATACCTTAAACCCTAATCCCTCAACCCTCAACCCTAAACCTTATCCCTAAACCCTAATCCCTCAACCCTCAACCCTAATCCCTCATCCCTCAACTCTAATCCCTCATCCCTAAACCCTAAATGCTATCCCTATTCCTAAACCCTCAACAGACTTGATACTATACCTTAAACTCTAATCCCTTATCCCTAAACCCTCCAACCCTATCCCTAATCCTTATACCCTCCACACTCTACTTTAACCCTAATTCCTTGACCCTCAACCCTATCCCTTAACCCTTGACCCTCGAACCTCAACCCTCAACCCTCAACATCAAACCCTAATCCCTCAACCCTTAACTCTGATCCCTCGACCTTCAACCCTGATCCTAAAACTGAAACCCTCAATGCCAAATTCTAATCCCTCAACCCTTCACTCTAATCCCTCAACCCTAAACACTATCCCTAAACCCTCAACACTACACCTTAAACCCTAATCCCTCAACCCTAACCCTAAACCTTGTCCCTAAACCCTAATCCCTCAACCCTCAACCCTAATCTGTCATCCGTCATCCCTCAACTCTAATCCCTCATTCCTAAACCCTAAACACTATCCCTATTCCTAGACCCTCAACAGGCTCGATACTATACCTTAAACCCTAATCCCTCTACCATCGACACTCTTATTTAACCCTAATCCCTTGACCATTAACCCTATCCCTCAACCCTCAACCCTCAACTCTCAACATTAAACCCTAATTCATCAACCCTAAACCCTAATCCCTCAAACCTAAACCCTATCCCTAAACAATCAACTGATGCAGAGGCATCCACACTAACACCTTGACATACAGCATGTATGTCTACAACCCATCATCATCATCATATTTTCTCTGCCGACCGATATCCTCCTGCAGACAAACCTTCGACCCTTCGTCTGTCAGCAGCATCATCATATCCAGCTATCGGCAGCATCATCACATTCGGCAAGTGCAATCATCCTCCTGACGATCACTGTTCATCTTACCGCCAACCTCTTTCTTCATCATCATGATATTCAACATCATGTTCATCAGCAGGATATAGAACATCCGGTTCCTCCCATATATCCTGATGATGACAACTTCATGCACCTTTCCTTCGATGCTTACATCACCCCGATATCCTGATGACGATTATCCTGATGACGATGATGTCACATGCAGTTCTTTCAATATCCTGCTGTCGGCCAAACTTAACACTATCGGCCCGCGATGGTTTTATCAACCCGATCTTCTACCTTATGCCGATACGCTCCTCCTCGGCAACACTTGATGATGATCACCCCGAAACGCATTTACCTTATGTAAACGACTGCATCATACTCACCTCCATCTACTCGGATGACGCCCGAAGTAACTGCAGGATATACACAGAAATATCCTGATGATGCTGTTGCGATGGATTTTCCAACCTTAGCGAATTTCGATCCGCCGAACCTCCTGAGATGACCCGATCTACTTTCAGGGCGATCTTCCAGACTCGAACTATCAGCACGACCTAGTACATACCCATGCTAGGGTTCTCAACACCTCTTGATTGCGATCCTACACACCTGCATGCAAATGAAAACAAAATGCAGACTAAACCCTAAACTACTGTACATAGCCATTCCACCGATTCGACGAATCAACTGGTGGAATGGATCAGCGAATCCATGTAACCACCAAAACAGCAAATTGATCACACAATGGAGATCAAACAGAAAATGAGCACAAACAGGATCTTTATTGATTTCAAAAGATGCAATACAATACTCAGTCTCTCCTCTCTGTCTCACTCTCACAAAGTCTAATCGATGATCGATGATATCCAATACCAACCGATCCTACTACATAAATAGGATTTCCTGCGAGTACTACCACTCGATTCCCAGCGGCTGGGAGCTTCCAAGTGGCTGGGAGGATCCAACCGAACATACAGCATAACAGTTGTCCTAACAAACTATCTAAAAATAGTAAAGTATGGTCAACATGACCTTATTACATGCATTGGTCTTATCAGACCTTCTTGGAAACATTAACAAGACCTATAACAAACTAACTGCCTCATGGAGGCCAGCTGTCAGGTAGGTGCTCCTGCACCATACTCCCCAACAGAAAAGAACTCATGTCCCATGAGTTAGGTTGTGGAAGTCCTCCACCTTTACACTTTGCCTTTGCAGTGTCTTGACCTGTTCCAGCTTTGTCCTCTGCTATCTCTTAGCTGCTCCAAGACTTCTGAACTGTAACTTGTTTTCTTGCAAGTAAATCCTCATGCCTGTCAATGTAGGGCCTTCTCACACATACCTTGTGTTTGTCAGGTTGTCTGACCAGAACCTCTGTCTGAACTGCCTCTTGAATTTCTACAATGTTCAACTCTGTCTTTCTGTCAACCTTTATAGGACAAACAATAGTCCCAACTATGACAACATCCTTGTCATTCCTCTCAACTGGTTGCTGTTTGCAAACCTGTTTCTGCACCTGCTGCTGACCTCTGTCAGTCAAAACTAAAACTTTCTTCAACCTGTTGTCCTTAACAACTTCTTCCCCTGCAGTGTCCTCACCTGCCTTTATGCCTGCTCCTATAAGCATCTGCACAAATTCCTTCTTTCCCACTAAAATGATTTTGGCTGCCCCTTGTGCTGCAGCATTTTCCTGCAATGGCATCAACCTAATAGTTTTCCCATCTTTCTTGATGGTGTAGGTATTAGCATACCCATCATACAGTACCCTCCTATCAAATTGCCATGGTCTACCCAACAGTAGGTGACAACATTCCATGGGCAAAATGTCACACAAAACTCTATCATGATATGCTCCAATCTGAAAATCCACATATGCCTATTCATAGACAAAAAGTGATTGACTATCACTCACCCAAGATGCCTTGTAAGGGTGTTGATGTGGAATCCTTTCCAAATTCAGTTTATCCACCATTTCCTGAGATACCATGTTATCTGTTGAACCAGTATCAATGACAACCTTACATACTTTACCTTTGCTCTTGCATGTGGTCTTGAAAAGAGCTCTTCTTTGCATCATATCCTTTGATGCCTGCAAACTAATTCTCCTAAGCATCAATGCTTCTCCCTCCTCAAGATACCCATAACCGTCAGGAACTCTATCTCCTTGATAAGTGTTTGAACTCTGCACACTTTGCTCTACTTTCTCTTCTTGCACAAGTTGTACTCTCTTGTCATTCGTTCTATCATTTTTGGATGATGAACCTTTGCTTTCTGGACATTTGAAAAATGGGTGTCCAAACTCACCACAGGTGTAACACTTTCCTGAAAATGTAGTAGAACCTCTACCACTTCCAAATCTGCCTCTATTACCTTTCCATCCACCTCTGAAATTAGACTGTCCCTGTCCTTTACCAGTGTCTTCTTGACCCTCATTGGTTTGCCTTGTTGTAGGGGCTAATCCTCTTCCCCTCATATTGTTGCCTCTTCCTCTCATGGACTTATCTTGTCCCCTATTCATCTTTTCTTCAATCCTGATTGCCATTTGATAACAATCCTCCACACTCTTAGGGTTAGCTAAAACTAACTCATCCTGTATGTTCAATCTCAAACCAGCCAAGTACCTAGCCACCTTTTCTACCTCATTCTCATGATGACCAGATCTCATACTCAACTTATAAAACTCCTCAGTATATGCCTTCACATCCATTTCCTTCTGCCTTAAAAATTGCAGCTTCTTAAACATCTGAATCTCATAATCCTTAGGCAAGAATTTACCTTTGATCCTTGCTACCATTTTATCCCATGAAGTGATCTTTGACTTCCCTTGTTTCCTTCTCTCGGATTGTACATAATCCCACCATACCAAAGCATGACCTCCTAACTTGGTCTTTGCAATCTTTACCTTCTGATCCTCAGCAACATCTTCACATTCAAAGTGATTATCAAGTGCAGCAATCCAATCCAGTAACTCATCTTCATTCAAACTTCCATTATACTTGGAAACATCAACCTTTATCTTAGGTTTATCACTTTGCACTGCCTTTAACAGTTTTGCAAATCTCTGGTCTTCAGCATCTAGATCTTCAGCTACCTCTTCATACTCTTCAACAGTATCTTCATCTTCTTCAGACTCACTGTCTTCCACTTCCCTCTTTTTGTTCTTTTCCAAGGCTACAAGCCTGGCTTGAAGTGCTTCAGCAAGCTCCTTCATCTTCCTCATCTCTCTGGCATGTTTTTCCTTCATCTCCTGCAATTCCCTTGCAGTACCACTACCTTTTGGAGGCATTTTGTCAACCTCTCACTCCTCTACCTCTGTCCTTTCAGTGATAGAACCAACTCTACCTCTGCCCTTTTGGTGACAGAATCAACACACAACAGCCCAGACCTTTTGCTGAGCTCTGATACCACTATGATGCAGAGGCATCCACACTAACACCTTGACATACAGCATGTATGTCTACAACCCATCATCATCATCATATTTTCCTTAACACTGTCAGCATCATCATATTTTCTCTGCCGACCGATATCCTCCTGCAGACAAACCTTCGACCCTTCGTCTGTCAGCAGCATCATCATATCCGGCTATCAGTAGCATCATCACATTCGGCAAGCGCAATCATCCTCCTGACGATCATTGTTCATCTTACCGCCAACCTCTTTCTTCATCATCATGATGTTCAACATCATGTTCATCAGCAGGATATAGAACATCCGGTTCCTCCCATATATCCTGATGATGACAACTTCATGCACCTTTCCTTCGATGCTTACGTCACCCTGATATCCTAATGACGATTATCGTGATGACGATGACGTCACATGCAGTTCTTTCAATATCCTGCTGTCGGCCAAACTTAACACTATCGGCCCGCGATGGTTTTATCAACCCAATCTTCTACCTTATGCCGATACGCTCCTCCTCGGCAACACCTGATGATGATCACCCCGAAACACATTTACCTTATGCAAACGACTGCATCATACTCACCTCCATCTACTCGGATGACGCCTAAAGTAACTGCAGGATATACACAGAAATATCCTGATGATGCCGTTGCGATGGATTTTCCAACCTTAGCGAATTTCGATCCGCCGAACCTCCTGAGATGACCCGATCTACTTTCAGGGTGATCTTCCAGACTCGAACTATCAGCACGACCTAGCACATACCCATGCTAGGGTTCTCAACACCTCTTGATTATGATCCTGCACACCTGCATGCAAACGAACACAAAATGCAGACTAAACCCTAAACTACTGTACATAGCCATTCCACCGATTCGACGAATCAATCGGTGGAATGGATCAGCGAATCCATGTAACCACCAAAACAGCAAATTGATCACACAATGGAGATCAAATAGAAAATGAACACAAACAAGATCTTTATTGATTTCAAAAGATGCAATACAATACTCAGTCTCTCCTCTCTGTCTCACTCTCACAAAGTCTGATCGATGATCGATGATATCCAATACCAACCGATCCTACTACATAAATAGGATTTCCTGCGAGTACTACCACTCGATTCCCAGCGGCTGGGAGGATCCAACCGAACATACAGCATAACAGCTGTCCTAACAAACTATCTAAAAATAGTAAAGTATGGTCAACATGACCTTATTACATGCATTGGTCTTATCAGACCTTCTTGGAAACATTAACAAGACCTATAACAAACTAACTGCCTCATGGAGGCTAGCTGTCAGGTAGGTGCTCCTGCACCATCAACCCTCAACACTATACCTTAAACCCTAATCCCTCAACCCTAAACCTTATCCCTAAACCCTAATCCCTCAACCCTCAACCCTAATCCCTCATCCCTCAACTCTAATCCCTCATCCCTAAACCCTAAATGCTATCCCTATTCCTAAACCCTCAACAGACTCGATACTATACCTCAAACTCTAATCCCTTATCCCTAAACCCTCCAACCCTATCCCTAATCCTTATACCCTCCACACTCTACTTTAACCCTAATTCCTCAACCCTTAACCCTATCCCTAAACCCTTGACCCTCGAACCTCAACCCTCAACCCTCAACCCTCAACATCAAACCCTAATCCCTCAACCCTTAACTCTGATCCCTTGACCTTCAACCCTGATCCTAAACCCTAAACCCTCAACGCCAAATTCTAATCCCTCAACCCTTCACTCTAATCCCTCAACCCTAAACCCTATCCCTAAACCCTCAACACTATACCTTAAACCCTAATCCCTCAACCCTCAACCCTAATTTGTCATCAGTCATCCCTCAACTCTAATCCCTCATTCCTAAACCCTAAACGCTATCCCTATTCCTAGACCCTCAACAGGCTAGATACTATACCTTAAACCCTAATCCCTCTACCATCGACACTATTATTTAACCCTAATCCCTTGACCACTAACCCTATCCCTCAACCTCAACCCTCAACCCTCAACTCTCAACATTAAACCCTAATTCATCAACCCTAAACCCTAATCCCTCAAACCTAAACCCTATCCCTAAACCATCAACCCTCAACACTATACCTTAAACCCTAATCCCTCAACCCTCAACCCTAAACCTTATCCCTAAACCCTAATCCCTCAACCCTAATCCCTCATCCCTCAACTCTAATCCCTCATCCCTAAACCCTAAATGCTATCCCTATTCCTAAACCCTCAATAGACTTGATACTATACCTTAAACTCTAATCCCTTATCCCTAAACCCTCCAACCCTATCCCTAATTCTTATACCCTCCACACTCTACTTTAACCCTAATTCCTCGACCCTCAACCGTATCCCTAAACCCTTGACCCTCGAACCTCAACCCTCAACCCTCAACATCAAACCCTAATCCCTCAACCCTTACCTCTAATCCCTCGACCTTCAACCCTGATCCTAAACCCTAAACCCTCAACGCCAAATTCTAATCCCTCAACCCTTCACTCTAATCCCTCAACCCTAAACCCTATCCCTAAACCCTCAACACTATACCTTAAACCCTAATCCCTCAACCCTTACCCTAAACCTTGTCCCTAAACCCTAATCCCTCAACCCTCAACCCTAATCTATCATCTGTCAACCCTCAACTCTAATCCCTCATTCCTAAACCCTAAACGCTATCCCTATTCCTAGACCCTCAACAGGCTCGATACTATACCTTAAATCCTAATCCCTCTACCATCGACACTCTTATTTAACCTTAATCCCTTGACCATTAACCCTATCCCTCAACCTCAACCCTCAACCCTCAACCCTCAACTCTCAACATTAAACCCTAATTCATCAACCCTAATCCCTCAAACCTAAACCCTATCCCTAAACCATCAACCCTCAACACTATACCTTAAACCCTAATCCCTCAACCCTCAACCCTAAAGCTTATCCCTAAACCCTAATCCCTCAACCCTCAACCCTAATCCCTCATCCCTCAACTCTAATCCCTCATCCCTAAACCCTAAATGCTATCCCTATTCCTAAACCCTCAACAAACTTGATACTATACCTTAAACTCTAATCCCTTATCCCTAAACCCTCCAACCCTATCCCTAATCCTTATACCCTCCACACTCTACTTTAACCCTAATTCCTCGACCCTCAACCCTATCCCTAAACCCTTGACCCTTGAACCTCAACCCTCAACCCTCAACATCAAACCCTAATCCCTCAACCCTTAACTATGATCCCTCGACCTTCAACCCTAATCCTAAACCCTAAACCCTCAACGCCAAATTCTAATCCCTCAACCCTTCACTCTAATCCCTCAACCCTAAACCCTATCTCTAAACCCTCAACACTATACCTTAAACCCTAATCCCTCAACCCTAACCCTAAACCTTGTCCCTAAACCCTAATCCCTCAACCCTCAACCCTAATCTGTCATCCATCATCCCTCAACTCTAATCCCTCATTCCTAAACCCTAAATGCTATCCCTATTCCTAGACCCTCAACAGGCTCAATACTATACCTTAAACCCTAATCCCTCTACCATCGACACTCTTATTTAACCCTAATCCCTTGACCATTAACCCTATCCCTCAACCTCAACCCTCAACCCTCAACCCTCAACCCTCAACTCTCAACATTAAACCCTAATTCATCAACCCTAAACCCTAATCCCTCAAACCTAAACCCTATCCCTAAACCATCAACCCTCAACACTATACCTTAAACCCTAATCCCTCAACCCTCAACCCTAAACCTTATCCATAAACCCTAATCCCTCACCTCTCAACCCTAATCCCTCATCCCTCAACTCTAATCCCTCATCCCTAAACCCTAAATGCTATCCCTATTCCTAAACCCTCAACAGACTCGATACTATACCTTAAACTCTAATCCCTTATCCCTAAACCCTCCAACCCTATCCCTAATCCTTATACCCTCCACACTCTACTTTAACCCTAATTCCTCGACCCTCAACCCTATCCCTAAACCCTTGAGCCTCGAACCTCAACCCTCAACCCTCAACATCAAACCCTAATCCCTCAACCATTAACTATGATCCCTCGACCTTCAACCCTAATCCTAAACCCTAAACCCTCAACGCCAAATTTTAATCCCTCAACCCTTCACTCTAATCCCTCAACCCTAAACCCTATCTCTAAACCTTCAACACTATACCTTAAACCCTAATCCCTCAACCCTAACCCTAAACCTTGTCCCTAAACCCTAATCCCTCAACCCTCAACCCTAATCTGTCATCCGTCATCCCTTAACTCTAATCCCTCATTCCTAAACCCGAAATGCTATCCCTATTCCTAGATCCTCAACAGGCTCGATACTATACCTTAAACCCTAATCCCTCTACCATCGACACTCTTATTTAACCCTAATCCCTTGACCATTAACCCTATCCCTCAACCTCAACCCTCAACCCTCAACCCTCAACTCTCAACATTAAACCCTAATTCATCAACCCTAAACCCTAATCCCTCAAACCTAAACCCTATCCCTAAACCATCAACCCTCAACACTATACCTTAAACCCTAATCCCTCAACCCTCAACCCTAAACCTTATCCCTAAACCCTAATCCCTCAACCCTCAACCCTAATCCCTCATCCCTCAACTCTAATCCCTCATCCCTAAACCCTAAATGCTATCCCTATTCCTAAACCCTCAACAGACTCGATATTATACCTTAAACTCTAATCCCTTATCCCTAAACCCTCCAACCCTATCCCTAATCCTTATACCCTCCACACTCTACTTTAACCCTAATTCCTCGACCCTCAACCCTATCCCTAAACCCTTGACCCTCGAACCTCAACCCTCAACCCTCAACATCAAACCCTAATCCCTCAACCCTTAACTATGATCCCTCGACCTTCAACCCTGATCCTAAACCCTAAACCCTCAACACCAAATTCTAATCCCTCAATCCTTCACTCTAATCCCTCAACCCTAAACCCTATCTCTAAACCCTCAACACTATACCTTAAACCCTAATCCCTCAACTCTAACCCTAACCTTGTCCCTAAACCCTAATCCCTCAACCCTCAACCCTAATATGTCATCCGTCATCCCTCAACTCTAATCCCTCATTCCTAAACCCTAAATGCTATCCCTATTCCTAGACCCTCAATAGGCTCGATACTATACCTTAAAACCTAATCTCTCTACCATCGACACTCTTATTTAACCCTAATCCCTTGACCATTAACCCTATCCCTCAACCTCAACCCTCAACCCTCAACCCTCAACTCTCAACATTAAACCCTAATTCATCAACCCTAAACCCTAATCCCTCAAACCTAAACCCTATCCCTAAACCATCAACCCTCAACACTATACCTTAAACCCTAATCCCTCAACCCTCAACCCTAAACCTTATCCCTAAACCCTAATCCCTCAACCCTCAACCCTAATCCCTCATCCCTCAACTCTAATCCCTCATCCCTAAACCCTAAATGCTATCCCTATTCCTAAACCCTCAACAGACTCGATACTATACCTTAAACTCTAATCCCTTATCCCTAAACCCTCCAACCCTATCCCTAATCCTTACACCCTCCACACTCTACTTTAACCCTAATCCCTTCAACCTCAACCCTATCCCTAAACCCTTGACCCTCGAACCTCAACCCTCAACCCTCGACGTCAAACCCTATTCCCTCAACCCTTAACTCTGATCCCTCATCTCTCAACCCTAACCCTAAACCCTAAACCCTCAACCCTCAACGTCAAATCCTAATCCCTCAACCCTAAACCCTATCCCTAAACCCTCAACACTATACCTTAAACCCTAATCCCTCAGCCCTCAACCCTAAACCTTATCCCTAAACCCTAATCCCTCAACCCTCAACCCTAATCTGTCATCCCTCAACTCTAATCCTTCATCCCTAAACCCTAAATGCTATCCCTATTCCTACACCCTCAACAGAATTGATACTATACCTTAAACCCTAATCCCTTATCCCTAAACCCTCCAACCCTATCCCTAATCCTTATACCCTCCACACTCTACTTTAACCCTAATTCCTCGACCCTCAACCCTATCCCTAAACCCTTGACCCTCGAACCTCAACCCTCAACCCTCAACGTCAAACCCTAATCCCTCAACCCTTAACTCTGGTCCCTCGACCCTCAACACTATACCTTAAACCCTAATCCATATCCCTCAACCCTTAACCCTTAAAACTTAAACCCTATCCCTACACCCTCAACACTTGACACTATATCTTAAGCCTTAAACCCTCATCCCTAAATCCTCAACCCTCAATCCTTAAACCTTCAACCCTAAACCCTATCCCTAATCCCTCTACCCTCGACACTCTAACCCTAACCTCGACATTAAATGCTAATCCATTAACCCTAAACCCTAATCCTAAACCCTCAACCCTCAACCCTCAACACTATACCTTAAACCCTAATCCCTCAACCCTCAACCCTAAACCTTATCCCTAAACCCTAATCCCTCAACCCTCAACCCTAATCCATCATCCCTCAACTATAATCCCTCATCCCTAATCCCTAAATGCTATCCCTATTCCTAAACTCTCAACAGACTCGATACTATACCTTAAACCCTAATCCCTTATCCCTAAACCCTCCAACCCTATCCCTAATCCTTACACCCTCCACACTCTACTTTAACCCTAATCCCTCGACCCTAAACCCTATCCCTAAACCCTTGACCCTTGAACCTCAGCCCTCAACCCTCAATGTCAAACCCTAATCCCTTAACCCTTAACTTTGATCCTTCGACCCTAAACCATAATCTGTCATCCCTCATCCCTAAACGTTAAATGCTATCCCTATTCCTAGACCCTCAACGGGCTCGATACTATACCTTAAACGCTAATCCCTTATCCATAAACCCTCCAACTCTATCCCTTATGCCTTAACCCTCATGATTAATGGCCTTGGACGTAAAAAAATTTGAGTGGGACATAACGTGAGCACGTTATAACGCGCTCACGTTATGTCAAACATGAGAAAAGGTAGACTTGCGGGAAAGAAAAATGCAAGGCAAAACATAACGCGAGCGCATTATAACGCGCTCACGTTATTTCTTGCTTTGGGAATCCCAAGCCTTGGGCTTGGGATTTGCTTTGGATTTCCAACCCAAAGGCTTGGAGTGCCTTATGAACAGTCACAGACGTGTTTTTCTGTATTCTTCAAAATTTCACATAATTTCGTTCGTGCTAACCCTCAGATTTGCACGTGTTTCAAGGTTGAACAAATCGAACACATGGGTAATGTTAGGCTTTCTCTTAGCTATTTGACGATGTGATTTTTTTCACATTTTAACAATGTTAAGCCTTTCATCTTTAATTTCTTTTGTTTGTGTGTCCATTTTTAGGCAAAAACCACTGTTTGGTCTTTTTTTCATTGTAAAATAACTATTCATTCAAATTTCAAAAAATTACATATTTAGAAACTAGTCTCCATTCTACAAATATGAAAAAAATAAAAAAATGATTTTCAATTAGTTTTCAAAATTTATAGGGGTAGCACGGCCAAAATTATGTTTTTTAGGATGTGTCCACTTTAAAAATTAGTAAAAAATCAAATATTCATCAAAAAATTATCAGAAAAATCGGGCATAAACTACATGCTATTAGCTAATTTCTCACTGAAGCGATTTTAAAAATACCAAAAAAAAGTTGACCTTTTGAGGGAGCCACAAAACATGCTATGTTATGTTTTTTTGACAGAAACAACACCAATTTCTGTGGCTCCCTCTTTTGAACCCCTTAATCTATGCCATTTTCAAAACAAAATAGTAGTTTAGAAAGTAGACTCGGAGCACTACGAACATTGTTTTGGTTGCATCTCCAAATTTTGAGTGTAACTATGCTCAATTTCTCATCCAAGGCCAGTATTTCCTAATTTCAGAAAAAAAGTGGCCACTTAAGACCCCTTTTTGGCCCCACATCTTCTTGCACTTACCCGATATTGCTGCTACAATAAAAGCTTTGAAGAGTCGAGCTTGAAATTTGAGTATGCTTAGTGCCCATCTGTAGTAGCTACCTTCGAATAAGAACTATCTATAGGTATGAGTTGTAGCTCATCGATTTAAACTTGTTAATCAAATTTTGATATGAATATTCAATTGTTTATAAATGGGTGTCAACAGTATCGACCCATGTTTATTATGCACTGTTATCCAATGGCTTATTAAGCAATTTTAACCACAAGGTTAAATACTGTGTATCATCGTTGTGTTAACTATAATTATATATTTTTAAGGCCACATATATCATACTATGTATTTAGTAAATCCTCGGCTAACTTGGAGTTCAAAACATGTGTGCTATGCATTTATGAATCCTTCTGTATGCCGTATAGTAGATATTTAGACCCTATTAAAATTTTATATTTTCATGTCATCATTATGATGACTATGTTAAATAAGTAGGTATTATCATTTCATACCTGTGTTAAACTTGTAAGGGTTATCAACTTATGTTAAGTGGCTTCCAAGCCTTGAAACCCTATTATGATGTTTATTAATGATTGAATGACAGTCATGAAGGCTTGAAGTATGTTTTATTTGAAGAGCCCAATAGGGTGACTGTGTTTTGAATGAATGTGAGAGCTAAGAGTATTAGCTCATGCTCTTGATAACCGGGGCCTTACATATGATAGCAAGTAAGGCTGAACCATATATTATGATGAAGACTGCTCCAGTCTTGGTGGAAAACTCTTTATTGAGCCATTTCCCTTAGCATTAAAACTTATCACCTCGAAGTGAAAGATGTAAACCTTCGATTGCATGTAATGATATCCTTTGTGCATGTAATGGATATTGATACTATAACGACTTCTCATGGAAATGAGAAGGTTCTTGTAGACATGTTGTTGTTCTATGACACTTATGAGTGCAAGCCTTATCTCCTTAAGGGAAAGTTAACCTTTGAAACACTCTTTCACAAGAATAAAACCTTTGTCACTATAATTTTTGTTGTGAAAAAGTAAATGAATGCCTTCTTTTCGAATGGCTATTCTTCTTCTTTAAGAATATGGAATCCAGAGGGTCTCTTGAGATGGAATCTTTAATAAAGGGAATTGACTCTAAGAGTCGCTACAAGTACTCCCATTAACATTATGATCTAAATGTAAACCTTAATATGAGGTGAACAAAGTAAACACCAACTCGGTATGGTTAAGTGTTGGGAACATGATTGAACCTTTTTCTACATGCAAGTGCAAGACAAAGTGCCATGGAGTCACTAGTTCCCAGTTACTTAAACAATGAGAACCATAGGAATGAGTTTTCAAGACATGAGTCGAATGTCCAAGGAATGGACCAAGACGTTTTGGACTTAACTATTCTAGACTGAGGAAGGTTGAATTATATTTACTGTAGGACATGACAACTTATAAGTCAAGTCAAGGTGGTGGACATATGACAACATTCATTGTGTAACGTACATGTATGTAAATCTTTGGCCAAAGTAATGCATCTGTCTCTGCATGCATTGTCAGTCCACGGTGCTCCAGATGGCATAATGTCTCCAGTAGTGTCATGCATTGTTAGAGTGGATCTATAGTTGCATGACTTAGAGGCATTATAAAGGACACAACACTAGATACTTATATGGAAAACCTTATGGTTCCTTATATCTATACCTTCTGTGAAGGGTAGGGCCACTTCCAGGTAGGAAGTTGTGCAGGGACTGCCGGTCTGTGGTTGAAGGAAAAATAAATCATATGATCACAGTATCAGAGCCAAGTTTCAGCACTGGGATCTTTGGTTAATGTTGTCGCCCATGTCTAGTTATAGTAATTCTTCTTGTGCATGTGATAGGGACTCTTGTGTTGGATACATGTCCTAATCTAAACATCTAACTTGATGTATTAGATAGATGATCATGATATTGACATTCATCATCATGTGATACGTAGAAAAGTAGAAGTGGGAGAAATTTTAAAAAAAGGAAGGGGATAACAAGTAAGGTTATGACTTTACAAATGGAATCACATTGGTTATGGAAATAAATGAACTTATGGTAGTAATGAAATTGTGTATGAGAATATAATCTTCCCCTATAAATGTGGGAAACCAGTAACTGTGCATTGGTTGAGTGTTGTGAATACCCCATACATGCTTTGTATGCCCATGGGATGGTGATACTGGGTACCCATCCATGGGGAATGTGTATATTTTGGTGTGGGATTAACCATACTATTACATGTGTTTGTATGTGTGTTACCTGACTGAGGGCCAACCCTTGTGTGGTTGAAAAAATATATATATAAGGGTAGCCAAAAGTTAGATTCATAGATTCTCTTCTTTTGGTTGTCTAGTCCCTCAGTCTGTGAAGGGGTAGTAGCAGCCACAAAGTTCCTTGGACGGAGTGTGCAATGTACGCTTATGATGGCGTAGAGCGGTCCCTCACTCAACCGAACCTGAGGAAATGTACTCACTACTTCCCCTTATGATGGATCAGGGTGCTTGATCCATATGTTTAGCCTAATCCCCATAGTTCTAAGCATCTGGATGGTATTTCTTGGAGGATCATTTACCTTCTCTTCATGAAAGGTCTGATATGCCACATGAGTTATCAGTTGGGGGCTGGGGTCTAGGACCTGCATGGACAACCCAAATGGAACTATGTGATGACATGAGTCGTCACTTGGGGGCTGGGGTCTAGGATCTACATGGATAACCCAAGTGAGACCATGTGCCCCATATATATTTTGAGGTCCAGCATGTGGAGGGAGATTTGTTACCCATGCTGAGACAAATCCTGTATCTGTACATGTTTTGACATGATGCAATAGGTACGATGCCACACCCCACTAATGTTCTGACATAGTATTGGTGATGATGCTGTGTTGCTGATGGTAGTGAGTTGGACTCGAGGACATGATGCCACGTGCTTAGACACATGAAGGTGCATTATGAGATTGTGTTATAGCCTACTTGTGTGATGAGCATAATGGGGCCTCGCACACTTGTAGATGGATATTCATGTTTACTTTCAATAGTGTTTGGGTTGGTTAACATATGAGTATGTCCTAGCCATGTATACCTCTGGCTATGATGAGTACCTGCGTGTGCCATTTCCATGAGGTGTTGCTATGTTGGGTGTGTTATGTGTGTGCCTACTTCTGCGGAGCCACAGACACACTACCATGTGGTATACGACTAGTACGTGCCTTCTCTGGCTAGCGTATGACCATGCCACACTAAGACATGATGTGGGATGTGGCCAAGGTGCACATTCCATGCAGGCAGCCAAGGAGTGCGTGGGCCACTTGGCTAGTCCATGCCATGTGACGACATGATGTGGGGTGTAGCTGAGGAGTACACTTTGAGCCATGTGGATGGCATGCTCACTCTGTACCACATGAGGGCTACTACTATAGCTTGACATTGTTCCCTCCTTCCTCATTTGGTGGCTAGTATCTAGTCACACAATGTTGTACAGTGCAATTTCAAAGATTGTGGACTTTCTTTATGGTTATTGATGATTTTCTATTGATTGTGAAGGCTGACACTTTGTTTATATTTGATTGTGATGGTTTAGCCACACTTTGTGATCATATTTGCAAGTAACCTTCGTGGTTACATTTGATTTAGTGTTGAAATTGTACGCATTTCTTGCTTTATTGCTGAAATTGAATTTTTATTTAATCTTTCTTTATGATTTTGGTGGCTAAACTAGTTTATCTTTATTATTTTCAATGTCAGCCATGTGTCGTATTGCAATTCCTCTCCAAGGACGTATGAGGCAGACTTGGTGAGTGTATACAAGGAATAAGATGCAAGGAACCTTGAGGATGGGGGTATGTGAGGCTGTTATACAGCTAGGACCCACTACCACCTATGTGTGATGACTATCTCTTGGAGGCTAACCACCTTATACAACAAGAGAGAGGTCATTATGGCTTGTTTGGATGGTCTCACCCTGTGAGTGTGGCCTAGCACCAACAAGTAACTGAGTGTGAGGTATGGATTATGTTAGATGGATTTTGGCTCTTGGCTCATGGATTATGTATCATGGATTAGTATGTTGCTTTCTGGTGTCTAGATGGACCCTTGTGTATCCTTGTGATGTGACTTCCAGTGATGTGAATTTGTGTGTATGTGAAGAATGTATGTTAAATCATGAATATAGTACTTATGAAATGACAAAGTGTGTTTGCATGCTTCAAAAAGATGAAAAATCATGATCTTTTTTTGAATATGTTATGAGATTTAGTGTTGTAAAATAATTAAAGTAAAATGTCTTGTTTATAAATGATGGATATTTAATGGAAAATGTGTGTTTTATGTGTATAAATATGTTGATATTTTATGAAAATGTAGCATTATGATCTATTGATTGCTTAACAACAAATTAGAAGAGGAATTGCGATGGCGGTGTATTTGAAATTGAATACTTAATATGTTGACGATATGAGAATTTCTACTAGATAGGATTAAAAAGGGTGCAATGTTTTCTTTGTCCTGAAGAAATTAATGAGTGTCAATGCTAACATGTAAGGATTTTGAGTGGTTTATGTACTATGGAATCATTTTTGAAATGCAAGTTTTGACTATATTACTATTGTGACATTGAAAACTAGAAGGGTAGATTATGTTTGAAATGGAGTATATAAGTTTATATTTTATAAATCCTTTCCATAGGCAAACTAGTGTATATTATTTTAATGAAATGAATCAGCTTTGATGTTGGTACTAACGTGTGATGTTTCCACCCTAGTTTGCGACTTCTAGGAGTAAGTCAAGTTTAAGGGGGGAGGATGTAGTGCCCCTCCATTTTTTACTTTGGTTGTGCAGTTAGTCTGGCAAAGGTTGTGGAATATAGCTTTACGCCTACTAATAGCATTTGCCCAAAAGTTTCTAAACCTTTTTAACAAATTCATTTTTGTGCATATCCCATATTAATTGAAGGTTGTTATCATTGAACGTACCCCCTTTTAAGGGATTTTGTCAGCGGTCCTATAGCGTATTCCACCTGTGCATCACGATAGAGGCCATGTCTGCCACGCATGATAACATATCTTTTTAGAAATATCTCTCTGCTAATTCTGCAACCATGATGAAATCTAGATTTTAGTGGTTTCTATGAATATCTCTAGTCTTATGATTTCAGTGTAAATGATGGTTAGTTACCATCTTAATATATTTTTGGTTATTATTAAGCCTAGGCATTACATAACCATAGATCTAATCGCTTCATTCTAAGTCTTTGGCTTTATATTTTCTATGAATAGCCAGCAAATATAGTTATCACTCTATGATGAATTATAATTCATATCAACATTCTTCTACTTTCGTTATGTATCCTTCTACAATTATTATTCTTCCTAAATTGACTAAATTTGTGCATTAAGTAGCAGACCACATTTCTTTAGGGGAGGGGCAAAAAAAAAATGTTTAAAGCAAATGACTCAGGCGAGCATATAAAAGTTCAAGATTTGAGGAAAGCTGGGGAGGAAATAGAATACAACATGGATATGAAAATGAA
The DNA here is from genome assembly GCA_027924645.1 of Cunninghamia lanceolata. Taxonomy (NCBI): domain Eukaryota; kingdom Viridiplantae; phylum Streptophyta; class Pinopsida; order Cupressales; family Cupressaceae; genus Cunninghamia; species Cunninghamia lanceolata. Next base: position 7,651,585 of record BSBN01000400.1, read on the forward strand.
GAAGGGCATTTTTTTGGAAATCAGAGAGAAGGATCAATAAGCATAGCATCTCGTAAGAGGAGATCACATTGAAAGGGGAAGATGTTGTACACAGGTGTGTTTGTGTTTGCTTTTGTAGGAATATATAAATAGTTGTATGAAACACAATTTATTTACTTGCAATCAATCTATGGAGTATGTATTTATTTCATAATGAAATTCTTTTATTCAAGATTTTGTTGTAGAGATTAAAGTCAATTAATTGAATATCGAATATGGTGTCAAATACTTTACCTTTCTTTGCATTGCATGAGGAAACCAAGCCTTAGCCCAAATCATTTTTGTAGGTATCATGTAGACATTGTATTTCTGTGGCTTACAGTACTCAGCTGTGTTAGCAAAGGTCTTTAAAAGTTTGGGTCTTTAAAAGTAAATCTAATTTGGAACCAAGGTTTGAATGTATTTATATATTCTTTGAGACATTTGTGCCCTGTGATTCCTTTCTCAATTTTGAATGCATAATTTCCATGGCACCTGCATCTATTATATCTGATAAAAATTTCCCTTGTATTTCTTATTTTCATCAAGTAGAACACATTCGACTTTAGGCTTAGGGATATTTTTTTTAGTGACTCAGATTTTAGTTTGTTTCTTTTGAAGAATAGACAACTACATAGATTTTGGTTGTTCAAAACCCATTACTCTGTGAATAAACTATAACTTGACCAAGTAGATGGGGCTATTTGGAATGATTTGAATCCAATAATTCTTATATGATTTTTGATTCTTATACTCTTGCATTATCTCATTCTATCGATTTATTTTGTGCATATCCCATGATCATTGCTTTCCATGAAATGATATCTCTTTGAGGCATTTTGTCATACAGACCGCATACCTTCTCTCTACTTTCTCAGTTTGCATACATGTCTTCTAGGGCCATTACAACTTCTATTTTTATCCAAGAGTTCCCTTCCGTTACATTTTGATGGATGTCTCTTCTTTATTACTGGAGATATGTGACAATGTATAATAGAATTTTCTCACTGGAGCAAAAAAAAAATCTAGTATCAGTACCAGCAGTAATCGTCTTTTATCTTAGTTTTCTATGACTAGATATATATGAGATCCTGTAGTTTTCAAATGGTCTTCTTATAGTGTCAGAGAGCATAATTTATCCTTTAGTAATTTCTTTTGCTTGGGAAGGTCGGTTTATTTTTTCTCTCAATGAGCATCTTCAACTTTATCAAGTATCGTTTATACAATTTTATGTCAATAGTTAATATTCAACATTCACTGTTGTAACAATATCTATATCAGAAATAAAATTTACTGTAGGAATTTTATGTAGTTATTGTTAATATAAATGTGTTTTTGTCAAATTTAGACTTGAGTTTGTATGCTCTTAATTGATCTTAGATAATTCTTCATCAATTGATAAGTCCCTGTTGCATTAAGGCAAGCAATCTTCATTCAGATTTGTTTTTTAATCTTGCTCTCTGTAAAAGCAATCTGCAAATCTTCCTTTTAAATAGATTCTTCTAGAATCATATCTTTTTGAAATATTATTCTATTTTTGGCCTTATATTTGTTTGTCATAAATCTTTAATCTGCAACCGTTTATTTTAAAAACATGAGCATATTCATTCAATTTCTGTAGAAGTTCTAAAAAGAAAGATAAGTCTTACGTATAATAAGATACTTCTTTAAAAAAAAATGTTTAGAAGTTTTTTAAAAAAAAAATCTTACTTTTTATTAAAAGATAAGAGTAGAAATTTATTCTATATTCTAAAATATTAGATTATTTTGTGTATATAATTATTAAAAGAATTTGCTTTTATAAATATAAGGATTATGAATTCATTCATTTATTTATTTATTTTTATGATTATGAATTTATCTTGTTTATTTAATTGAAATCTATTTTGTTTGTATTATTATTTTCACTAGAAGACTATTTAAGAGTACATGATCACTAGAGAATTGATCACACTGGAACCCATTTTTCATATATATGTTCAGGATATGAAATAATAATTATGTTATGAATTCTTATGCTTTATGAATAGCCTTGATATTAAGTGTAATTGTAGGCCTTATGTCTTTTTATGAGACTTAAATATACCTTATGACTAATAGTCTAATGTCTTTTTCCTTAATTATTACGTTGAATATATATATATATCTTAGTTGATTGATACGGTTTAGAAAATCTTGTTGGAGTTCTGCGATTTAAAGAGTAGTTAGAAATAGAAGGTTTAGTTGATAAACTACTAGTTTATAGATTAGATGAATTTGATCTAAGTTCAGTATGAAGAAGAGGTTAGATTAACCAAGTTTTCAAGGATGTTTAATGTCATTTATACATGTTTACCTTATAATGGTATTAAACCGTTTGCATCTGCACTGTAATGTCATCCACTTGTGCTTAAAAGTTGTTGATGTTTGTATGACATCCATGGTGGGTTTATTTTGTGAGTGATCTACCATACAATTTATTATTTATTTTGATTTCTTTTCTATGGCTCCAAATAGATAATAAAAGAAGAAGTTAGAACATTAGTATCAGTCAATATTGATTATGTATCATAGACCATGGATGAATAGTAAGTAAAAGGTCTACTTGATTCTTTATCTCTACTTTGTATTTGTCTTTTTTGTAAGTTTAGTTGTATTATCTCTCTAGTTGTAAATGAAATAAATAACAAATTCTAAAATAAATAAAATTAGAGAGAAATTATTGTTTGGTTAAAATTAACAAATTGTAAGAAAGTAATAAAGGAGAATCTTTTGGAAGAAATTATGGGGGTGGTTATGTTGGTTTTAGGATAGACAACTGAGAGGGGGGGTGAATCAGTTGTCACAAAACTTTTCTTTTCTTTAAACACTTTAATCCTTCTTATATTTCAACAACATAATAATGATTCAATCATGGAAGTACAATGCAATAACTCAAGAGGAGAAACATATTAACACATATGACACCAAGATTTTAACGTGGAAAACCCAGTTAAGGGAAAAACCATGGGGTGACTAACCCAAGATTGTATTATCTGTTAAAAGAATAAGAACCAAATTGCACATGCCAATTAGGGCTCACTGCCTGAGCACACTGCTCACAAGAGGTCCATTGCCTACAAGAAACACACTGTCTACAGAATAATATAAATATTACATACTTGAACTAGAGATTAGCATCTTCACCATGCTTGAGTCAGATCCATTTAAGCTCAACACTTCTATTCTACTTTTCGCTCTTCTCCTCTCTATCCCTTTCTCATCTTCGCATACATTCTTTGAAATGACTTCACAAATCTTATTTATACAAGACATCGACTTTGGGATAATCATCCAAGTTAGCATAATACATACTTTATTTTATTACAGAGCAATTACACAAATACAACTTGACTTATTACAAAAATTCATGCATATCACCACACTGTTGGTCACACATATCTAGGACTTCAATCTTCTTAAACGAACATGCCATGCTTCGCAGAACATCTTCAAGATCATCTACAAGATGTGTAAAACATCCGATCAGCCAAGATTAGGAAGAACATCATCATCCAGAAGTAAATCTTCAATTATGAGCTCAATCTTCAATGTAGACTGCCAACACAAACTAGACACAATCTAGAGACCCCCACAAGCTTTCCTGAATCACCAAGAATATCCACACCACCTCTGCTCACTGAAATCATTCGCATCTTCATCTCGAACCTCAAGAACATAGTTTGTCATCACTGTCACATTAGAATAAATGCTTGTGGACCTCTAGACCATGAACCAATTGAGTTGTCAATTCACATTGACTTCCTAAACACTCCACCAAATCCACAGAGCAAGATATTGTATTTCTGGATCTCACCAGACTAGTTTGTGTCACTCTGTCACCTGTAAATAGCTACCAGAACCAGTTTAACTCATATGGCCATAACTTCTTCAAATCTTCATGTGGACCTCTCAAATCTTGACTAGATTATCTTTAGACACATATCTACAAATCCCTTGTGATCTTCATCTATCTGGGATCTTCGCTTCATAGAACTTCACTGTCTTCACTGTTCTTCTTTGAAACTAATTTTCTCAATATCCTCAACACACAACTCATCCAATCTTTGACATCAATGCAACAGGAGTATGTCGACATCAATGAGAACATTGGTTAGGCCCATACTTGCAACAATCTCCCCCTTTGTCATTGATGGCAACATATGATGTGAAAAACTATTTTAACCATCAAGACAAGAACTTCTCCTCACTGATTGACATAGCTCCCCCTATCAACAACAACCATTCACATGTCTTCTCTTCCTTTACTGCTTCCCCTTTGATCATCAACCACTTCTTATTTTTTACATGTCTTCTCTCCCCCTTTGACATCAATGGCGAAGGGCACATACTTGCATCAATCTTCTGAATCATACAGACTGCTCCCTCTGAGTAGCAGCTTCCTATCATCAATCCGAACCACAAGATATGACTGTGAGATCCACCAAATTGATGCACATCAGTGCACCTTAATTTAGAACCGGAGGGGTAATAACCCCTAACTTCTCCCTGAGATACTCAAAAGAATCCTTAGGTAGAGGTTTAGTAAAAATGTCTGCAATATGATCCTTAGAGGGCACAAACTCCAATTTGACTTCATTCTTGTTCACTTGCTCTCTCAAAAAGTGAAATTTGATGGATATATGTTTTGTCTTTGAATGCAACACTAGATTTTTTGATATATTTATTGCACTTGAGTTATCATAGAAGATTGTGATAGGTTCCTCATACTCCACTCTGATGTTTCTTAGCATTTGCTTCATCTAAAATACTTGAGTACAACTACCTATTGCTGCAATATATTTTACTTTTGCAGTGCATAGAAATATTGCCTCTTGTTTCTTGCTCAGCCAAGAAACCAATCTTTTCCCCAGAAAGAATGCACCACCACTGGTACTCTTCCGGTCATCCACATCTCTTGCCCAATCTGAATCTGTATATGCATGAAGAGAGAAATCATGATCCCTAGGATACCATAAACCATACTCAATTGTTCCCTTTAGCTATTTGAGAATTCTTTTGATTGCCTTGACATGAGATTCTCTGAGATCATCTTGGAATCTGGCAACAAGACCAACAACATTCATAATGCCAGGTCTAGTTTGAGTAAGATACAGTAGTCCTCCAATCATTGACCTGTACTTTTTCTAATTAGCTTTAGGAGATTCATCATCTTTGCTCAGTTTACATCCGATTGCCATGGGAGTATTCATTGGTTTTGAATCTTCCATCCCAAATTTCTTCAACAATTTTTTCACATATTTGGTCTGTGATATGAAGATTCCTTTCTTTGTTTGAGTGATTTGCAGACCTAAGAAGAAATTCATTTCCCCAAACATAGACATCTCAAATTCACTTTTCATTTGATTTACAAAAGTCTTGCACATACTATCTCTTCCTCCAAAAATGATATCATCAAAAAATACATCAACAATCAAAATATTTTCATTATCAATCTTGAAGTACAAGTTACTGTCAGTAGTACCTTTGTTGAAACCAATATTCAAAAGATGTTTATCTAATCTTTCATACTAGGCCCTTAGGGCTTGTTTGAGTTCATACAGTGCTTTCTTCAACTTACAGACCATATCACCATGATTAGACAATTGAAATCCACCCGGTTTCTCAATGTATACTTCTTCCAAGTCACCATTCAGGAAGGCAGACTTGACATCCATCTAATATACTTTGAAATCCTTGAAGGAAGCAAAAGCAAGAAATAATATGACTGCTTCAATTCTTGCCACTGGAGCAAAAGTTTCTTCAAAATCAACTCCTTCTACTTGAAAATAACCCTTGCAGACCAATTTGGCTTTGTTTCTGACTACTTCACCATCTTCATTCAGTTTATTCTGGAAGATCCATTTGGTCCCAATCACATTTTTTTTCTAGGTCTAGGAACAAGATCCCAAGTGTGATTTTTCTCAATCTACATCAACTCTTCCTCCATTGCTTTGGCCCAACTTTCATCATTGCATGCTTCATTTATTATTTTTGGTTCAATCTTTGAAATTAGACAATACTTTTCTGAATCTTGAGCAATCCTTCTTCTTGTTTGAACACCTTTTCTTTTATCACCTATGATTTGGTCTTCAGAATGATTCAGTCTTACATACTTGGGAGTTTTGGGAATTTCTTGCACTTCTATTTCTTGGACAGGTTCATTGGAGTTTATCTATTCTTCTTGTATTTCAGGATTCTCCAGATCAGTTTGGATATGAATTTCAGAAGGGGCTTGAACTTCTTGGACCAAAACATCATTCTGATCATCTTCTTCATATTCATAAAACCTTGAGGGTTTTTCAATGCCTTCATCAACCTTCACATTTGTACTTTTTATAATCTTTCTCAATCTCTTGTTATAACACTAGTATGCTTTGCTTTGAGTAGAATAACCCAAGAATATTCCTTCATCACTTCTAGCATCAAATTTGACAAGGTCTTTATCTCTTTTAATGTAACATTTGCTACCAAAAACTCTAAAATACTTCATAGTGGGAGTGATGCTAAACCAGAGTTCATAAGGGGTTTTACCAGTATTGCTTCTAATTTGTACTCAATTAAGAGTATAGATAGTAGTGCTTACAAACTCTCTCCAGTAGATTTGAGGAACATTTGCTTCCATCATCATGGTTCTAGATGCTTCCTGGGTGGTCCGATTCTTTCTCTCCACTACTCCATTTTGCTGTGGAGTCCTTGGAGCAGATAACTATCTTTTTATCCCATGTTTCTCATAGAATTCTATGAACTCTCTAGATGTGAATTCTCCACCTCTATCAGACCTAAGACATTTTATGTTTAATCTAGTTTCATTCTCTACCATAGCCTTGAATATTTTGAATTTCTCAAGAGCCTCAGATTTCTCTTTGAAGAAGGTCACCCACATCATCTGGGAATGGTCATCAATTAGTAACATGAAATATCTATCACCATGCAAACTCTTGATTCTTGCCGGTCCACATAGTTCAGTATGTACTAAGTCCAACAATCTGGTAGAAGATTGTTCCTTACTTTTGAATGTGACTCTGCTCTTCTTACCCAACTGACATTCTTTTCACAAACTATTAGTAGGTTTCACCAGTCTTGGAAGATCTCTTACAACCTGAGTGTTTCTTATCATGATGATATTATCAAAATTTACATGACACATTCTCCTATGCCACAACCAACTCTAATCAATTTACACAAATAAACAACTTTTGCTAGTACCAACCAAGTGGAAGATGTTACCTTTTGTTTGAGTACAGAATGCAACCTCTATTCTAGAACTTTCAAAGATCTTACATTTTCTATTTCTGAATTAGAGATCATAGCCTTTGTCCACCAACTACCCAACACTAAGAAGATTGTGCTTCAGACCTTCAACATACAGTACATCACTAGTTTTGTTCTTTCCATCAAAAGAAATAGTTCCTCTACCTCTGATTCTGCCAGTAGAATTATCTCCAAATTTTACAACTCCTCCTTCATATCTTTCCACATCTATGAACTTATTTTTGTCACCAGTCATATGGTGGGAGCATCCACTGTTAATGACCCATTCATCCTTTTCTTCAACTTGGGCAGCCAAAGCTCTTTCTACCTATTTATGATTGACAGATTCAGTGGGCATTGGATCTTCCTCCTTGATGGCAATAAACACCCAGTCATTGTTGCATTTATTTCCTATCTCTGATTCATCATCTGTTACTCCTTCATCATCATCTTCATGAACATAGTAACATTTCTTTTGGAATCTTGATCTATTTGGATTTGTCCTTGAAAATCTTTCTAGACACCTTGAGGCAAAATGACCAATCTTGTTGCAATTGAAACATTTGAAGGGCAATTTTCCTTCATACTTACCAGATCCTCTTGGCAGTCTTTTTGCAATAAGGGCTTCACGTTGAGCATCTTCTGCTTCATCTTCTTCCAGATCTTTTCTTGCTTTTTCATACCATGATAGTTTCTTTGAGGAGTTCTCTCCTGGATCATACCTTTGTTTGCCTTTTACAGAGGCACTAGCTTTGAATGCAGATTCAGCCTTGGGGGCTGCATCTCCAAACTCAACTAATTCAAATGTAGCTAATTTTCCAACCAATTGATCTCTTGTGATATTTGATAAAGATCTAAATTCTTTAATAGCAACAACCTTGTGTTTGTAAGCAGGACGTAGGGATCTGAGAACTTTGGCAACAATCTCATCTTCATCCAAGATTTCACCAGCACACCTAATGCCACAAACAAGCTCATTTACTTTTGGCATAAATGTAGTGATATTCTCATCTTCATTCATCTTCAGGTTTTTAAATTTTCCTTTTAGACTCTATAGCTTGGCACATTTAACATATTTGTCTCCTTCATGCAGAAGTTCTAGTTTTTCCCAAATCTCATATGCAATTTTTAAATCTATAACATTTGTCAGCTCTAAATCAGACAAGGCACTTAGTAAGGCTTCTTTAGCTCAAAGATTATCTTCAACATCTCTGATTTCATCTACAGTCGTTGGACCATTCTTTGGAGGAACATACTTGTTTGAAGTTATGGTCCAATATTGCATTCCCATACATTGCAAGTAACATTCCATGCGACTTTTCCAAAGAGTGTAATTAGTTCCATCAAACCTCAGACTATCCTTCTTGTAGGAAGACATCCTAGATCTCCTCAAGTGATTAAGCTCTTTTAGAGGAACTTAGCTCTGATACCAATTATTGGTTTTAGGATAGACAACTGAGAGGGGTGGTGAATTAGTTGTCACAAAACTTTTCTTTTCTTTAAACACTTTAATCCTTCTTATATTTCAACAACATAATAATGATTCAATCATGGAAGCACAATGCAATAACTCAAGAGCAGAAACATATTAACACATATGACACCAAGATTTTAACGTGGAAAACCCGGTTAAGAGAAAAACCACGGAGTGATTAACCCAAGATTGTATTCTCTGTTAAAAGAATAAGAAGAACCAAATGGCACATGCTAATTAGGGCTCACTACCTAAGTACACTGCTCACAAGAGGCCCACTGCCTACATGAGACATACTGTCTACAAAATATTATAAATATTACATACTTGAACTAGAGATTAGCATCTTCACCATGCTTGAGTCAATTCAATTTAAGCTCAACACTTCTGCTCTGCTTTTCCCTCTTCTCCTCTCTATCCCTTTCTCATCTTCGCATACATTCTTTGAAATGACTTCACAAACCTTATTTATATAAGACATCGACTTTGGGATAATCATCCAAGTCGGCATAATATATACTTTATTTTATTACAGAGCAATTACACAAATACAACTTGACTTATTACAAAACTTCATGCATATCACCACACTGTCAGCCACGCATATCTAGGACTTCAATCTTCTTAGACAAACACTCCATGCTTCACAAAACATCTTCAAGATCATCTGCAAGATGTGTAAAACATCCGGTCGGCCAAGATTAGGAAGAACATCATCATCCAGAAGTAAATCTTCAATTACAAGCTCAATCTTCAATGTGGACTGCCAACACGAACTGGACACAATCTAGAGACCCCCACAAGCTTTTCTAAATCACCAAGAACATCCACACCACTTCTGCTCATTGAAATCATTCACATCTTCATCCGGAACCTCAAGAACATAGTCTGTCATCACTGTCACATTAGAATAAATGCTTGCAGACCTCCAGACTATGAACCAATTGAGTTGTCAATTCACATTGGCTTACTCAACACTCCACCAAATCCACAAAGCAAGATATTGCATTTCTAGATCTCACTAGACCTATTTGTGTCACTCTGTCACCTCTGAACAATTGCCAGAACCTGTTTAACTCATATGGCCATAACTTCTTCAAATCTTCATGCGGACCTCTCAAATCTTGATTGCATCATCTTTAGACACATATCTACAAACCATTTGTGATCTTCATCTATCTGGGATATTCACTTCATAGAACTTCATTGTCTTCACTGTTCTTTTTTGGGACTAATTTTCTCAATATCCTCAACACACAGCTCATCCAATCCTTGATGTCAATGCAATAGGAGTATGTTGATATCAATGACAACACCAGTTAGGCCCATACTTGTAATAGGTTATGTGTGCTCAACTTTATTTTGAAATCTCAAGACATAATTTGGGAAAAAAAAGAGGAGTGTGCATTTCAAATGGAGAATATGTTTTATGTTTTGGGGATCTCTCTCTCTTAGAAAGTTTTCAGTTTTCTTTTGGCACCATAAACCATAGCTTCCAGAAGAAAAGACTTGGGAAAAATGGATGCGAGTGAAGATGTGAATGAAACAATATTCTAGGTATGGACTGAGATATGAAACTGATTTATTGTTACATTAGATTTAGTGAAATATTTTATGAATTCTCTTTTGCATTTTCTGAACCTAGTCTATTGCGTCAGTCATAACTTTAGTTTTACAAACTAGGTTCCTCTATTTTTTATATATGGTGTGTAACCTAGCTTTCTAAATCATATATGAAAATTAGCCATACCTAGTTTGTCATTTGGGAAATATGAATATTTTGTGACTGTCTTTCTTTCACCCATTTCGTTTCTGTTTTAGTAGTCTGTTATGTTAGCTATAACTTTAGTTTTATGAACTGGGTTTCTCTAAATATTTGATATATGGTGCACGACCTAATTTTCTAAATCATATATAAAAATCAACCATACCTAGTTTTCCATTTTTGAGATATGAATATTTTGTGACTGTCTACCTCTCACCCATTTTGTCTATGTTTTAGCAGTTTGGTGTGTTAGCCATAACTTTATTTTTACGAACTGGGTTTCTCTAATGTTTTTATATATGGTGCATGGCCTGAATATATAAATCATATCCAAAAATCAGCCATATCTAGTTTTTTGTTTTTGAGATATGAATATTTTGTGACTGTCTACCTCTCACCCGTTTCGTCTTTGTTAAAATAATTAGTTGCGTCACCAATAACTCTATATTTCGAACTGGGTTTCTCTAAGATTTTTTTAACAAATTCTTTTTGTGCATATCCTATGATCATTGATTTCCATCATATGACTCTCTTGAGGTAGTCTACCAATCAGTCTACGTGCCCTGTCTATGCTTTCACATTTTACATTGTTGGTAGCTTCTAAAGCCTTCTCAACAAATTCATTTTGTTCTGATCCTATCATATGCATGTGGTTAAAAGTGAGGTAGATATGACGAAATATTAGATCTATAAGAATGTTTTGTTGTTTTGTATTTCTTTCCTCTCAAGCTAACCTTAGAATAAAGTTCTTTTATTGTAGCTTCAGGTTTTGTATCTTGTGATTCTAACTAGTGTAAGAGATTTATAGCATGGGCTTTTAGTCATGCTTACACAGTTATATTTAACAGTATTTACAAAATTTTCTAGATTATTAATGAAATCTACATCAATGTAAATAATCAGAATACTTAGGTTAGTATATTTTATCAATGAACCTTGTTGCAATATTGATAATTCACATGCTCTAACATTGCCTTGCATTTAGGTGATTATGATGTTGATTTTACTATGATTATCATATGTTAGAATTGAGTTTTATGCGACTGATTCTGTATCATAGGAGGTTATGATGTTTTGTGTGGATCCATCATATTATGAGTATCATGCGACTATCTAATGATGGTTCTTACTTAGTCGTTCAATAACTAATTGATATGTGTGTTGTGATTACATGTTTGATGTGTGGGTGAAAGGAATAGTGTCACATTACTCATGCATCAGTACCCTGCTACACGGGTAAGTGCAAGAAGATGGGGGCCAAAAAGGGGTCTTAAGTGGCCAATTTTTTTTTTTTTTTTTTTTTCTGAAATTAGGAAATGCTGGCCTTGGATGAGAAATTGAGTATAGTTACACTCAAAATTTGGAGATGCAACCAAAACAATGTTTGTAGTGCTCCGAGCCTACTTTGTAAACTACCAATTTTTTTTGAAAATGGTATAGATTAAGGGGTTCAAAAGAGGGAGCCACAGAAATTGGTGTTGTTTTTGTAAAAAAAACCATAACATAGCATTTTTTGTGGCTCCCTCAAAAGGTTAACTTTTTTTTGGTATTTTTCAAATCACTTTAGTGAGAAATTAGGTAACAACATGTAGTTTATGCCCAATTTTTCTAATAATTTTTTGATGAATATTTGATTTTTTACTAATTTTTAAAGTGGACACATCCTAAAAAATAGAATTTTAGCCATGCTACCCCTATAAATTTTGAAAACTAATTGAAAATCATTTTTTTTAATATGTGTAGAATGGAGTCTAGTTTCTAAATATGTAATTTTTTTGAAATTTTAATGAATGGTTAATTTACAATGAAAAAAAGACCAAATAGTGGTTTTTGCCCAAAACCAGACACACATACAAAAGTAATTAAAGATGAAAGTGTTAACATTGTCAAAATGTGAAAAAAAGTACATCGTTAAATAGCTAAGAGAAAGCCTAAAATTACCTAGGTGTTTGATTTGTTCGACCTTGAAACACGTGCAAATTTGAGGGTTAGCACAAACAAAATTATGTGAAATCTTGTAGAATTTGTAAAAACATGTCTATGGATGTTGAAAAGGCACTCCAAGCCTTTGGGTTGGAAATCCAAAGCCAATTCCAAGCATAAGGCTTGGGATTCCCAAAGCACACGATAACGTGCTCGCATTATGTTGTGCTTTTTTCCTTTTTGCATGTTTGCTAGTGTTTTCCCAGTTCGACATAACGCGAGCACGTTATAATGCGCTCACGTTATGTCTTCCTTTGAATGAGTTATGTTCAAGTTTCATAAGTGTGTTTCATGGATGTTTATATCTATGCTTGTAGGTATGTATGCATGCTTGTATGTATGTACATGTATGCATGTATGTATGTATGTATGTAAGTGTTTTGGGTTTAGTGTATATAAGGATCTAAGCCTGTATAGTTTTGAGGGTTGAGGGTTAATATTCAGGTTGTTGAGTGTATAAGATTAAGAGTGTAAGGCACGGGGATTAGGGTTTAGGATATTGGGTTTAGGGTTTACGATATGGATTGAGGGTATATAAGGCATAGGGTGACTTGGGTTGAGAGCACGTATGGTTTAGGTTTAATTTAAGTATAGGGTTGAGGCACAATATTTGAGGTTTAGGATATAAGGGTGAGGTTATACGGTCTAGGGATGAGGGTTTGAGGGTGTAGGCTTCAAGGTTTAAGGTATAGGGTTGATGATTGAGGGATTAGGGCTTAAGTATATTGTTGAGGGTTTAGAGATAGGTTTTAGGGTTTAAGGTTTAAGGGTTAAGGGTTGAGGGATATGGTTTAAGGTTTAGGGGTAAGGGATTAGGGTTTAAGGTATAGTGTGTTGGGTTTGAGGGTTTAGGAATAGGGATATCATTTAGGGTTTAGGGATAAGGGATTAGGGTTGAGGGATTAAGGTTTAAGGTATAACTTACTGAGGGTTGAGTGTTTAGGGATAAGATTTAGGGTTTAGGGTTGAGGGATTAGGGTCTAGAGTTGAGGGATTAGGGTTTAAGGAATAGTGTTGAGGGTTGAGGGTTTAGGGATAGGGTTTAGGGTTGAGGGATTAGGGTTTAGGGTTGATGGATTAGGGTTTAAGGAATAGTGTTGAGGGTTGAGGGTTTATGAATAGGGTTTAGGGTTGAGGGATTAGGGTTTAGGGTTGACAAATTAGGGTTTAATGTTGAGAGTTGAGGGTTGAGGGTTTAGGGATAGGTTTGATGGTCAAGGGATTAGGGTTGAAGGTTTTAACTATTGAGGGTTGAGGCTTTAGGGCTGAGGGTTAAGGGATTGGGGTTTAAGATATAGTGTTGAGCCTTGAGGGTTTAGGGATAGGTTTTAGGGTTTATGTTTTATGGGTTAAGGGTTGAGGGATAGGGTTTAGGGATAAGGGATTAGGGTTTAAGGTTTAGGGTTGACAAATTAGGGTTTAATGTTGAGAGTTGAGGGATTAGGGATAGGGTTGATGGTCAAGGGATTAGGGTTAAATTAGAGTGTTGAGGGTAAAGGGATTAGGGATAGGGTTTAGGGTTGAAGGTTTAATGATTGAGGTTTAAGGCTTTAGGGCTAAGGGTTAAGGGATTAGGGTTTAAGATATAGTGTTGAGTGTTAAGGGTTTAGGGATAGGTTTTAGGGTTTAAGTTTTAAGGGTTAAGGGTTGAGGGATAGGGTTTAGGGTTTAGGGATAAGGGATTAGGGTTTAAGGTATAGTGTTGAGGGTTGAGGGTTTAGGAATAGGGATAATGTTTAGGGTTTAGGGATGAGGGATTAGGGTTAAGGGTTGAGGGATTAGGGTTTAAGGTATAATGTCGAGGGTTGAAGGTTTAGTGATAGGGTTTAGGGTTGAGGGATTAGGTTTTAGGGTTGATGGATTAGGGTTTAAGGTATAGTGTTGAGGGTTGAGGGTTAAGGGATTAGAGTTTAGGGTTGATGGATTAGCATTTAATGTTGAGAGTTGAGGGTTGAGGGTTTAGGGATAGGGTTGATGGTCAAGTGGTTAGGGTTCAAGTGTCGAGGGTAGAGGGATTAGGGATAGGATTTAGGGTTGAAGGTTTAAGGATTGAGGGTTGAGGGTTTAGGGATAGGGTTGAGGGTTGAGGGTTGAGGGATTAGAGTTAAGGGTTGAGGGATTAGGGTTTGACGTTGAGGGTTGATGTTTGAGGGTTTAGGGATAGGGTTGAGGGTTGAGGGATTAGGGTTAAAGTAGAGTGTCAAGGGTATAAGGATTAGGGATAGGGTTGGAGGGTTTAGGGATAAGGGATAGTATCAAGCCCATTAAGGGTTTAGGAATAGGGATAGTGTTTAGGGTTTAGGGATGAGGGATTAGGGTTGAGGGTTGAGGGATTAGGGATTAGGGTTTATGGATAGGGTTTAGGGTTTAGGGTTGAGGGATTAGGGTTTAAGGTATAGTGTTGAGGGTTTAGGGATAGGGTTTAGGGTTGAGGGATTAGAGTTAAGGGTTGAGGGATTAGGGTTGATGTTGAGGGTTGAGGGTTGAGGTTTTAGGGTTGAGGGTTTAGGGATAGGGTTGAGGGGTGTGGGATTAGAGTTAAGGGTTGAGGGATTAGGGTTTGATGTTGAGGGTTGAGCGGTGAGGTTCAAGGGTTGAGGGTTTAGGGATGGGGTTGAGGTTTGAGGTTTGAGGGTTTAGGGATAGGGTTGAGGATCAAGGGATTCGGTTAAAGTAGATTGTCGAGGGTATAAGGATTAGGGATAGGGTTGGAGGTTTTAGGGATAAGGGATTAGGGTTAAGGTATAGTATCGAGCCCATTGAGGGTTTAGGAATAGGGATAGAGTTTAGGATTTAGAGATGAGGGATTAGGGTTGAGGGTTGAGGGATTAGGGTTGAGGGTTGAGGGATTAGGGTTTAGGGTTTAGGGTTGAGGGATTAGGGTTTAAGGTATAGTGTTGAGGGTTTAGGGATAGGGTTTATGGTTGAGGGATTAGAGTTAAGGGTTGAAGGATTAGGGTTTGATGTTGAGGTTTTAGGGTTGAGGGTTTAGGGATAGGGTTGAGGGTTGAGGGATTAGAGTTAAGGGTTGAGGGATTAGGGTTTGACATTGAGGGTTTAGGGTTGAGGTTCAAGGGTTGAGTGTTGAGGGATAGGGTTGAGGGTCAAGGGATTAGGGTTAAAGTAGAGTGTTGAGGGTAGAGGGATTAGGGATAGGGTTGAAGGTTGAAGGTTTAAGGATTTAGGGTTGAGGCTTTAGGGATGAGGGTTTAAGGGATTAGGGTTTAAGATATAGTGTTGAGTGTTGAGGGTGTAGGGATAGGTTTTAGGGTTTAAGTATAAAGTATAGGTTTGATGTTGAGGGTTGAGGGTTTAGGGATAGGGTTGAGGGTCGAGGGATTAGGGTTAAAGTAGAGTGTTGAGGGTATAGGGATTAGGGATAGGGTTGGAGGGTTTAGGGATAAGGGATTAGGGTTTAAGGTATAGTATCGATCCCATTGAGGGTTTAGGATTAGGGATAGTGTTTAGGGTTTAGGGATGAGGGATTAGGGTTGAGGGTTGAGGGATTAGGGTTTATGGATAGGGTTTAGGATTTAGGGTTGAGGGATTAGGGTTTAAGGTATATTGTTGAGGGTTTAGGGATAGGGTTTAGGGTTGAGGGATTAGAGTTAAGGGTTGAGGGATTTGGGTTTGACATTGAGGGTTGAGGGTTGAGGTTTGAGGTTCGAGGAGTTGAGGATTGAGGGATTAGAGTTAAGGGTTGAGGGATTAGGGTTTGACATTAAGGGTTGAGGGTTGAGGTTCGAGGGTTGAGGGTTTAGGGATAGGGTTGAGGGTCAAGGGATTAGGGTTAAAGTAGAGTGTTAAGGTAATAAGGATTAGGGATAGGGTTGTTGGGTTTAGGGTTAAGGGATTATGCTTTAAGGTATAGTATCGAGCCTATTGAGGGTTTAGGATTAGGGATAGCATTTAGGGTTTAGGGATGAGGGATTAGGGTTGAGGGTTGAGGGTTGAGGGATTAGGGTTTAGGGATAGGGTTAGGGTTTAGGGTCGAGGGATTAGGGTTTAAGGTATAGTGTTAAGGGTTTAGGGTTGAGGGATTAGGGTTTGACATTGAGGGTTGGGGGTTGAGGTTTGAGGGGTTGAGGGTCAAGGGATTAGAGTTAAGGGTTGAGGGATTAGGGTTTGATGTTGAGGGTTGAGGGTTTAGGGATAGGGTTGAGGATCGAGGGATTAGGGTTAAAGTAGACTGTCGAGGGTATAAGGATTAGGGATAGGGTTGGATGGTTTAGGGATAAGGGATTAAGGTTTAAGGTATAGTACTGAGCCCATTGAGGTTTTAGGAAAAGGGATAGCATTTAGGGTTTAGGGATGAGGGATTAGGGTTGAGGATTGAGGGATTAGGGTCGAGGGTTGAGGGATTAGGGTTTAGGGATATGGTTTAGGGTTGAGCATTGAGGGATTAGGGTTTAAGGTATAGTATCAGGCCCATTGAGGGTTTAGGAATAGGGATAGCATTTAGGGTTTAGGATTTAAGGTTTAAGGGTTGAGGGTTGAGGCTTTAGGGTTTAGGATTAAGTGAGACCTAGATGGCTAAGGATGGATGGAGAGGTAGAAAAGGAGCAACTAAGAGACATAGAGAGGGGAGAGGTAGAGAGGTGAAGGGGAGAGATAAGTGAGATATAGAGAGGTGAGAGATAAAACACGAGCTAATGGAACTAGAAGCAAGATATTGTAAAGGTGCTATTAAAGGTGAGATAGGCACAAATATTTATGGATCAATCTATAGTAGGATAAAACACAAGCACGTTATAACATGCTCGCATTTTGTCCTGCTATAGAAACAATAAAAAATCCTGGACCCCTGTGATCCAGGCCCACATGCTTTATTTTCATGCTGATTATGCACGTGTTCTGACAAAAAAGAAGTACTTTCATGCTGTTGGGAAGTTCACATGCACATTTTACACATTCTACCACCTTTGCATGATCTTTCCACCACCTTTTTTGCTTTGCCAACCTGATAAGGAGGAAATAACATAGTTTTCACATCAAATTTGATATATATCTATTCAAGTTTTAATTTTTGTAGTGTTGCAATGTTAATTGTGATTCAATTTTAGGAATTTAACATTATAGATTGGTGAATATTATTGTTGCTACTAATTATATTTGAGTGTTATTCAATTTAACATTGAAAAGGAAGCAAGTGGTGAAAAAACTCAAATTGTTGAGGAGTTTGATGCAAGAAGAAAAAAACACTACATAATTGGATACTCTCTCCATTTAAATCTCCATTTTTTAGGTATGTCAAGTCTTTACATGCATGTTCTTTACATTTTCCTTAATTCTATTTGAATTACTTTATTATGCTTTATCATACATGTTTATATCACTTATATCTAGTATGCATAATAAAAGATTATGTATACATATCTTGTGTTTATATAATAGACTATGTTTTAAATTAGTTCATGGTATGCATAATAAAAGATATCTCAAAGGTCAACATTTATTAAAATAGACACATTCCCAATCAAGAAAGCGGCCTACAATCTCACATGATGCCATGTATATTTTCTACACTTGGGCTCTTTAATAATTATGTGTAATAAATAGACCTTAACATACCATGATGTCAAACTATACAATAATAAATCCTTACAACATAATAAAAATACAATCCCACAAAAATACTCTCTTTTGACCTTATCCTCATCTAGGACTAAAGTGAACTTTGTACCATAATGCTTTGTATGGATGCAATAACATTGTGGAATAATGCTACAGATAAATTCTCCATCATGCGGAGGAAACGATCAATAATTAAACCAACACAGGAAGAGATAGAAGCTAATAGTGCAAAGAAAGCAACAACTATGAGGGAACTTTGTGAGAAGAGGAAATTGGACATGATAAATGAAGAGATGCCAATTGAAGAGGAACCAAAACCATCACAAAGAGATATGGTATTGGTGACACAAAGAGAACGAATGCAAAAACTTTGTGCTATGAGAGATTTGAATACCATAGTTGGAGACATGTTCTCTACCACAAGTCAACATGTAGGGACACCATCTACCACATCTCAAGTTGAGAGTACATCATCACTCACATGTGATGAAGGAGGTACGCCATCATCTCCACCTCAACCTCAAGGTATGTCATCTATTCCATCTTTGATCGAAGGTATGCCATCTAGCCCATCTCATTTAAATGTTGATGAAATTCCTAATGTTGAGATGAATTTACCTAACTTAACACCACCTAGAATTTTGCATAAAAAGCCAAAGTATTTGATTGATATTGATAAGAATATTTTGCAGCCAATGGAAGGTAAGATTCCAAAATGCACTTGTAGAAGATATGCTCATAAGATTTGGAGATTGTTCTTTGAAAAGTTAAATGAGACTGCAAGATGTCAACTATTTATTGAAATGATGCAAAGTATAAAGTATAGGTCCATCATGAAGATTCTTGGGTTGAGAACATCAGAGGCTTCAAGTGAAAAATCTATTGTCAAGAATCTAATGAGTGCGTATGAGAGTGTGGGTAACACCTCACGCACAAAAGATGGTAATACAACATGGCGTGTGATTACATCGACTATAGTAAGTAGTCAAATGAGGAAATCTCATCTCATTAGAAAGACGAGTCAAGAATTGAGAATTACTAGGAAAACTTTATCAAGAGCTATTGGAAGATGCCAAAGAAGTGAGGACACTAATGCCAGTGAATTATGGGCATTCTCGGGGAGACTACCATGAAAAGATATACCAATTGTTGAAGCATTGAGATCATTAATTGAAGACGAAAGAATTACACAAGGGTATCTCTAAATCAAAGGGATGCGGTAAGAAGGAGAATCGGTAGTTAGAATCGTGAGTCACATCCAAAGCATTTTTTGGATGAGATTCAAACACAGTTTTATGGTAAATTTATAGAGAAGTATCCTCAAATTAAAATTTGTCAAAGATATTTAAAAATGCTAAAACCTTTTTATGTCATGATAAATCATACACACAATACTTATTGTTGTAGATTACATATTGAATTTTCTAACCATTTTGATGTTTATAGGCCTATATGTTTAGATTTGCATACTAACAATGTTTTGTAGGGTTGTGGCATACGTGCCCCACCAACATCTTCAAGAGACTTCATATCAATAATTTTATGTGAAAGAGAGGAAGGTCAAATATTCTACAAGAAATTATGCTTGGATGGCACATGTCATCGTTGCAGTGGCTTGCAACGTTTTCCAATATGTGAACATATGGAAAGAACACATGTAGAAATGAACTAGTAGAGTTCGGCAAGTATAAACTAGTGGCATACAATACAAAAGATGGTAAAGAAGCAAATAGCTATGAATTGGTTATTGAAAAGATTCTAGTGTATCAGTTTATGCCTATATTTCATGACAACATAGTGTATGAGTATGCAAGACATGCCCATAGAGCTCGATGGTTGGACTTGCAATTCAAGTTATGCAAGGACACATTTATGGTTGGTAGCATTGTTTCAGTCATTGACTTTGTAGAGAACTACAGTCTACAGCCACAACGTGAGGTGCAATCACAATATTACAACTCCAAACAGGTTTCTATATTTGTACACATCGCATTCATTCATGCAAATGATAGTATAGAGGATGATAAAAAGATCATAAGGGAGTATCATTTCTATATTAGTGATGATCTCATGCATTCTACGGAGTTCGTGCAAGGTTTCTTTCAGGAGTTCTACAATGATTTGACTAGAAGGGGCCTATCATTCAGTCAGCATATCATATGATTAGATAACTGTTGGTCACAATTCAAGAACTCACAAAATTTCTATTAGCTGAGCAGGAGGCATAATTTTATAGGTATTCATTATATGCATGTATCAAAAAAGCCATAGCACGAGAAGAGTTAAAGTATAAAGACAATGCAAAGTTGATAGATGCAAAATTGATCGTCGAGTGGTGTAATGCTTCCATGGGTCCAGGTAATGAAGGTAAGTCTTCAGTTCATAGATTTTTTTGGTTGATAGATGATACTAACATTGCACCATATGAGGACACTTCTACACTGACAGGATCAAGTGAGATACACTCTTTCAGAAGCTCAATTGTAGGTTCATGGAGTATCCATACGCAAAAGATGTCATGCTTTTTTTCTTCCTATACAATTCAAGCCTGGGATGAGTGTGAGTCAAAGGAGTGGGTTGATGAATAGAAGTTAAGTTATCTTAGCCCACTTGACACGTATAAACCCCTGATGACACTGGAACTAACACAGATGGAATCATCAGTTGACTTTGACCACATATCAGATCTAGTTTAACCAGGTAATATATCTATTTGCATAGTTTTTGAAATTCTTAATGTCATCTTACTTTGTAGTGTTGACTAATTTCATCTAATTTTCTACACATATCAATGTAGGGCATGTAGATAACTGAGAAGGGGGGGTGAATCAGTTAGCTTAATTATTTCAGCTTTCTGAACTTTCTTAATGATTAATGCAGCATCAAATCAAATAAGCAAACATAACCATGATATGGAAATACACATGACACAATATTTTTGACGTGGAAACCCTGTTAGGGGAGAAAACCATGAGGTGATTAACCCAAGAGTGTATTCTCTGTTAGAAGAATAGAAATACAAAAATGGCACTTGCCAATTAGGGCTCACTGCCCGAGCACACTGCTCACAAGAGGCTTACTGCCTACAAGAGACTCACTATCTACAAGTTGTAAGAAGAATAACAAGATCCTTGAACTGATGAGAAGCATCCACATATGTTGGAGTTTAGTTCCGGTTAGGCTTAATAAACTGACTTGCTGCACTTCATCCTTCCTCTTCTTTTGTGCTGCTATCTTTTCACATACCAGACCTTCCTTTCTGCTTTCACACTATTCTTCTACTTTTCTTCGCATTACACATTACACTGCACACACCTTCACATCTGAATCCATCTTGTATATATATCCGCACAAGTGATTTCATCACCTTTCTAGTCGGCATCCGGAATAGTCAATATTTCCTCAAACTCTGATCTGTCGGCTAAATCCTTGCATACCAAGTAATGCGGATCAAGGATATACTTGTAGAAGTCATCAATCATGTTAGCCAATCATAACTTATGCCTTGAGAACCTTTACAATCATCAGTAACACATCCAGAATAATGTCTGATGTTTTGTCAGTTAATTCTTCCTCTATCCACACTGCCAATCAGGAACCCGACACTCAAGTATTCATATCTTTTCATCCTTTCAACATGGGAGGCTAAATCCTTGGATTCTATTAGTCAAGGTACTCCTCTTGACTTCCCCAAATCTGCACTTCATTGAGATACTTCTTTTGAGAGATCTGGACCTTTCTACCGGACCTTACTGACTGCTCTATTCTTTCTTACCGGACCTCAACACTTCTTCAATCTGACTTCCGGTAAAGACTCATCATGTCCTGCGGATGTGTGGGATAACCTTTGTTGCCATCAATGACAACATTCATGAGTCCATATGGAGTCTCTTGCCAACAATCTCTCCCTTTGGCATTGATGGCAACACTTAGTGAAAAATGACTAAGTGTCACACTATACTCCCCCTTGGCTGATGCTCTCTTTTTATGTACATTTTTTGGAGCTCCCCCTTAGTTGGATTCCTCATTTTTCACTACTCCTCACTCCCCCTTTGACATCAATGGCAAAGGGTGGGGTTCACACAACAAAAATTTCTCAAAAACACTTATATACTTAGCCGCATAGATATTTATGCATGCTATACTTTACATAAACTGAAGGATATCTGCAAAAGATGTCTTCAACTGGACAAATTCTGTTTCCCAAATCTGCTTCATTCTATCCAAAATTGCAATGTGACCACTCAACAAGAATGCATAAGCTTCTGCCTTTTTCAGATCTGTCAGATCATTTGTCTTGGTTGTAGTTTGAGCATCACTTAGGGCCTCATGCATGGCCTCCAACTTAGGGATAATTATTCCTCTAAGTTCATTCAACCTACTGATTCTATTTTTCTTCTCTTTTTCCATCTTTTTAATTTCATTCAAAACTGCAATCGTCTGACATTCTTGATTTATTATGGATGTGGTAAGTGGATCAAAATTTTGAGAAAGTCTTGTTAGTTTGTCCTCCTGTTCTTTTACTTTCTTCTCAATCTCCACTGTTGCTTTAGACCAGGTTATACAAAATTTGTATACATCTCCTCCATCCTTGAGAGCATTTTCAAGCTCTTTATTCCAATACCCATAACTCTTCTATCATTTGTTATTAACTCTTACAGCTCAGAGAATCTCTTATCCAAAAACTCTTTCCTGACCTTCTCATCAGCTGATTTGTCTAGGGAGTTGAAATGTGTACTAATACTATTAATCAGGAGATTATCAAATGAGGAGGCAGAGGGATCCTTCTAAGAAGATGGCATAATCTTTTCTAACACTCTGGATGGAGCTGCTATAAGCTCACAGTCTTCCATGTGAGACTTCAGGAGTTTTTGTTTGGCCTTTGCATTAGCAAATGAAGCTATCTTCATTGTTTGTACCAGAGAAAGAGAGTCAAAGTCAAGTGGCCCTTTTAGCAGCTCCGGTTCATCAATCTCCATAGTCTCTTTTGTCAAGAAGTCCTTGATAGATTCTGCAGTGTCTCTTGCCAGAGACAGATTCTTCTTTTCTTTTGCAGTCACAGAACTATCTCTTGGAGCTTTTTCTCCTTCCACAACCTTAGTACTGTTATCTTCTTTTTCCTTCACTTCTACTTCTTGGCTGATTTTCTCTTCTACTCTTTCTTCTCCTTTAGATTCAGAGACTACAGGGGAAATCAGAGGAGAGGTGTTTTCTTGTTCAAGGATTTCCTCTTCCGGAGCAGAGGATTCCAAATCCTTATCTTTTTCTACACCAGTGTCCATTACTTCTGCCATTTTCTCAGTAGAGTCTTCCACAATACCTATGGCCGAGGGATCAACACCTAAGTCCTCTAAGATAGGAAGATTGAATCTTTTGAAGGCATTTTGGAGGATCTCTTTACTTTCATTTGCCACTTTATCAGTTTCTCCAAGCATAAGGAGATTCATTCTAGCTTTACTCCGGAACTCATCCTTACAATCTTTGAAGATCATATTCATTTATTTCTGAGTGATTGAAGGATAGAGCTGAATAGCTATCTGCTCCTGGATCTCAAGATCTTTTGCCATGGCATTATTCTTTCTTACTTCTAACTCTTTTTCTAGGCTTTTGGGAATAAGAGATATAATTTTAATAAAAGCCTTATTATATATATTTAGATACTTAATTGCTGCTTCCTGCAAGATCTTTTGGTCAGCTTCATTATAGTCATCAGAGAATTCAGCCATTGGTTGAAGGTTTCCATCCATAGTAACTGATTTGATGACATCATCTAAAGACAGAGTGGGCTTTTCTACAAATTTCTCTACCTTTTCTTCTTCACCTTGACTGGTAGAAGGTTCACCAGATGTTTTCTTCTTCTGCTTCTTCATTTTCTTTATCTCCTCATATGATTCAGTTTCTTCGTCATCCTTCTGACTGACATAAGACCTTGTGGCCTTTGTTTTAGTTCTTTTCTCTCCTCTGCTGGATGATTTTGCTTTTGGTTTTGATGTCTTTGAGCTTTTAGCAGTGGCAGGTGCATATTTCTTTGATGATTTGGTCTGGGTGGAAGATTCTACCAGAGCACTTTCCTTTTCTACCTCTCCCTTTTCTTTCTCTTCTCTTTCCATCTTTTCTCTATTGGCATCAAGCACCTCTTTTGATATGCCAAAGATTTTGGCAATGTTTTCAACCTCTTTTCTTGCTTTTCTCTTTATTTTTGGTTGTTTGAGTTCCACATGAACTTTTACACTCAGTTCTTCAAAGGTTCCAAATCTTTCTGCCTTTGGATCCTTTGGCTGGCTTAGCATGTGTTGGATATGTAGCTCCACAATTTGTTCATCAACTTCATACCCCATAGGCATGATCCAAACTGTCCTTGGCTCCACTACCTCCATTAGGCATTGATCAGTGTCTACCATGAAGCACACTGTATCTTTAAATTTCTCAACCAATGATTTTGGGATTTTTTCTCTAATTTGCATAGTAATTTGGAAGTTCTTAAAGTACCCCCATAGAGCTGTATTCCTTGCCTTGGCATCCCCAAGTTCATGCAAGTAATCTTTGATTTGAATTGCTACCAGTTTGTTATTTTGCCATACCCATCCATTAGATCTGGGCAGTTCATTCATGAAGTAGAAAAATAAACACAATATCAGTCCACCATATTTAAAGGAGTTCTTCTTGTCTTTTTTGATCTTCTGTATGTTTTCCATCAGTTGACTTAGAAGGAGTTAACAGAGATCATACTCTACATTCTTTCTCAACATCTCATAGGCAGTATACACTGTAGTTCCGGATATTGAATTCTGCCTACTGGAGTGATATATCTTATACCCTATTATCATAGATGCAAACTTGATATCCAGGTCAGTGATATCTTCAATGGTCATTGCCCTCTTATCAAATTTTGATCTGGTGGCCTCAGTTACAATGTGGTTTTTGACAGATTTGAGGACAAGTATCCCTTTGGAGGAGTGTAAACTAGTTACTGCCCTAATTGCTTCCTTAGTGATCTTGCAAGGCTCGTTCAGCCATAAGAAGTTATCATGCACCCTACTCAATACATACCGGACCCATTCATCTTCTTCAAAGGAGGGGAAATGGATGTACTGATCAAAATGTTTCTCTTGGATGCCCTTATATTGTGGTTTAAGTTCAAAAGCATCATCTATCAATTGTTTGTGATAGATGTCTATTAGTTTGAATTCCCCAAACTCTTCAATATTCACGTGTATGTAAACCTTAATATCTTCTGTATGCAACACACCATGCAGAACACTAGAAAATGCTCCTAGGGGATCTACTTCCAAGGATTTGTATGGATGTTTCTTGAATTTGGGGCGAGGCCTATCAGAGATCTTCACAATATTCGGAGTACCCATCATTCAAGGATTTATAGAGAGATATTTGATAATAGAAAATACCTTTTGCGCCTGTAGGGTTCACGGAGTGAACTTGAATAATTTGCTGATTGAATCTACTCCAATGGTTTGCCTTTGAGAAGTTTGAAGCAGTTTGTTATAGAGCTCTTCTTTCTTTCCTTTGAATGCAAATGTGCAACTGATGAGCGCAAGAACCCTTTTATTTGCTAGAGAAACCCTAAATTCATACTACAATAATTGCGCAACTTAAGTTATTCCAGTTGCACTGTTCTTCTTATTTTGAAGTAGATCTCTTTCCGGATCACTGTAATATGCTTAGAGTTGTCCTTGGTGATTAACAATGAGCTTTCTTACTTTCCTCAACCATTTGATCTATCCACAGATCAAGGTATCTCAAAATTTGGGTCGTAGCGGATTTAACTGTGAAAGTCCTATTCATACTGGATGACTGTTAAACCAGATCAATTTTGATAGATTAAACTTTTCAAATTTTCTTGTGGATCTTCCCAATCTTAACCAAGCCTTCTTATGATGTTTCTCTGAAAACCCTTTTGATCCGTAACCTTTCAAGTGCCAATTTCAGGCACCAATTGACTAGCTGAGGGAATTGGTTTTTCTTTTGTTACCCCCCCAGAGCCAAAGCCCATCTATTCAATTTCTGAAAGGAATGTCAGCACTAGATTTTGGTGTGGATCTATCCCCTACATTCTCTATACTTCTCTTTACCAAAATCTTGTTCATTTCATTCTTAACTTCATCTGCATTCACTTTCCCTTTTCCTTTGTCTTGATTCTGATTATGATGCACCGGACCCCTTTTGTCCTAATTCTTGCTTCTACAGATTTTGGCAATATGACCGGATCTATTGCAATTGTAGAAAACAACATTTCTTTGCATATTTGACTGATAACCTCTTGATCTACGCTGATTAGCCATATGACCTACTCTATTGCATGTATAGCATCTACCATTGAATGAATTGTTCATTTGCATATTTCTACATTCATGAGATTTGTGACCATACCTTTTGTAGTTGAAGCACTGTCTGGAGAAGGATGAATTAGTTTGATTCATTCTCTTTCTGCACTGATTAGCTTTATGACCAAAGTTATTGCAGTTGTGGCAGTACCCATTGAAAGATGGATATCTTTGAGCATTGGGTTGTCTTACCGGAGGTCTTCTAGGTTTGTTCCTTGGATTTCCTGATTCAAAATTCTTCTGACCGGATCTGGAGCTTTCACCTTTCTCATAACCTAAGCCATGCTTGTCATCTACCCTCTTTTAGCTTTCAAGAAGAACTTCAAGTTGAGCAGAGCTTATCTTGAATTTCTCTTTGTATTCATTTACTGTTTGAAGATCCTTTTTAAGAGAGTCAATTTGATCCTCAAGTTTTTCTTCATTATCTTTGGCATCTTCAAGATCAGATTCAAGATGTCTGATTATTCTATCCATCTTGTGGTAGTCTTCTAATTTCTCCTTGAGAGATTGTCTTAGATTATCTTCAGTCTTTCTTTTTTCTTCAATTTCTTGGGTGAATTTCATAACTCCTGATTCCATTTCATGTCTTATCATAATAACCTCTTTTGACAATTTTTCACATAACTGAGTTTTCTACTTTAGCTCTTCATTTGTATCATTTGCTTCACTTTGACTTGCTAATTGCTGAAGAAGTTCCTTTCTCTTCTTCATAGAGATGCTTAGTTTCCCTTTTAATTCATTTATGAAATCATTAGCCTATTTAAGTCTCTCCTTCAATTCATTGGCTTCAGATTTGGAATGCTCAAGATCATCTAGGGTATACTGGAGTTGTTCCTTCAAACCATACATATCCATTTTAATTCCCAAATCTTCCTCAAGCTGTTAGGCTCTATTTAGAGGAACTTAGCTTTGATACCAATTGTTGATAACTGAGAGGGGGGGTGAATCAGTTATCTTAATTATTTTAGCTTTCTAAACTTTCTTAATGATTAATGCATCATCAAATCAAATAAGCAAACATAACCATGATATGGAAATACACATGACACAATATTTTTGACGTGGAAACCCTATTAGGGGAGAAAACCACAGGGTGATTAACCCAAGATTGTATTCTCTGTTAGAAGAATAGAAATACAAAAATGGCACTTACCAATTAGGGCTCATTGCCTGAGCACACTGCTCACAAGAGGCTTACTGCCTACAAGAGACTCACTGTCTACAAGTTGTAAGAAGAATAACAAGATCCTTGAACTGATGAGAAGCATCTACATATGCTAGAGTTCAGTTCTGGTTAGGCTTAATAAATTGACTTGCTACACTTCATCCTTCCTCTTCTTTTGTGCTACTATCTTTTCACATACCGGACCTTCCTTTCTGCTTTCACACTGTTCTACTTTTCTTCGCACTACACATTACACTGTACACACCTTCACATCTAAATCCATCTTGTATATATATTTGCACAAGTGATTTCATCACCTTTCTAGTCGGCATTCAGAATAGTCAATATTTTCCTCAAACTTTGATCTGTCGACTGAATCCTTACATACCAAGTAATGTGGATCAAGGATATACTTGTAGAAGTCATCAATCATGTCAGCCATTCATAACTTATGCCTTGAGAACCTTTACCATCATCAGTAACACATCCGGAATAATGTCTGATGTTTTGTCAGTCAATTCTTCCTTTGTCCACACTGCCAATCAGGAACCTGACACTCAAGTATTCATATATTTTCATCCTTTCAACATGGGAGGCTAAATCCTTTGATTCTATTAGTCAAGGTACTCCTCTTGACTTTCCCAAATCTGCACTTCACTGAGATACTTCTTCTGAGAGATCCGGACCTTTCTGCCTGACCTTACTGACTACTCTGTTCTTGCTTACCAGACCTCAGTACTTCTTCAATCTGACTTCCGGTAAAGACTCATCATGTCCTGCGGATGTGTGGGATAACCTTTGTTGCCATCAATGACAACATTCATGAGTCCATATAGAGTCTCTTGCCAACAATGTATATGTAGTTATTGCAGATGAAGATAACGAAGAGAGAACAGATTATTACTTGTGTCATTATGTTGAGGCCAAAAAGAAATTGGAGACCCTAATTACAGATGGAGAAAACATTGAATGCCCTACAGGCTTAGTGGTTATTACTGGAACATGGCTTAGAAGGTACCCACATAAGAGTGTTAATGTTTGGTTGTTTTAGGACTTTGACACGCATCGAAAGATTCTTCATTACTTGAACCTTGTTGTGGCATCCAACGTTCATTTGATATAATATCGAGGTAGACCTTTGAACAAGTCCTTATGGAAGGTGCGTGACTCTGACATGAATCAATACTTGACACAATAAAGAGTAGAGCAGACCTGGATAGTTCATTGGATTAATTTGTAAGTATTCACATTGATTTTGTAAAGTCATGTTACATTGAGTTGTAAGTATGCACATTAATTTGTAAGGTTTATCTTTTTTATTTGCTACTACATTTTTACACATTTTTACATCATCATGTTATGCTTCATGGGGTTAGACCTAAGTGATGGATGAAGTTGATCCTAAGAATAATGTATAAAATCTAGGTAATGTATAAAATATAGGTGTCTCTAGGTGTCTTGGTTTCTAACTAGATAATAGGTGTCTCTAATTGTGTCTTAGGTATATACGATATGTCAACTAGGTAGATAGACACTTGAAAAAAAGTATTTAATCTAATCTAGGTGTCTTAGGTAGATACTATATATCAATGACCTGTCTAGAGACTAGAATAAGGTATAATCTAGAATGATCTAGGTGTCTTGTAGGTAGGTGTCTTCTATAATTTAATCTAGGTCACCATAATAGGTGTCTTAGGTAGAACTATAATCTAGGTGTCTAGTTGACTTAGGTCTAGACTATGATAAGGTATAAAGACTAGGTGTCTTAGGTCTACTATGTCTATAAAATCTAGATACATACTATACAATAGGTGTCCTACGTCTACTAGAATACATGTGTCTTAGGTCTTAGGTGAGGCCACATGAGCTTCCACCTTCACTTGGTTGGCCTTGTCAGTATAGAATATTTATATTTATTGAAGCTAAGGGAAGCTCTTTTTCTTAATAGGAAAACTTTATCGACTTTAGTTGCACTAATGGTGCACGGGCACCCAAGTTGTCATGCCTCCAAGAGGGGTCAAAAAATAAAAATTTGTTTTGATTGAGTCAATTGTATGTAATAAGGTCTTCTAAGACCATTTCATATGTTTTTGAGTCAATTTGAGTCATTTGGGGTTAGTTTGAGTCTTTGAGTCTTGTTGCAAAAAAGTGTCAATGTTGTCAAGTTGCACAAAGCAACTTTTGTATTTTTGGTGTCGCACTCCTGATGTGACCAAACTGACAATTCCAATGCATCTAAATGGGTATGTTTAGGCTAGGCATGGTCCTATTTTTCACCCAAACATGCCGAAATAGTCCGAGCTACATTATACCGACAATATCCCTGAAGAGTCCAAAGTGCAAAAAGATAGCAATTTTTGACAAGCTGTTACTTAGAAACTATGTCACTTAGAAACATTCCATCTAAGGTAACATGATCACGTAGGGTTCCTCTACAATAAACTCTCTTAGTTTTTATATCTATGAAGCATTTTCCCATGGTGAAAGGTTTTCTGCTGCCCCAAAAATCATCAGAAGGAGGTAGTGTAAAATTGCAAAGGGGTGTAACTTTTATCTTGCTCTTGATGGGACCAAATTAACTATTCCAACATGTTTGGATGGCTACATTTACACTAGGCATGGTCTTATTTTTCACCCAAACATTTCAAAACAGTCTAAGCTACATTGTACCGATGATATCCCTGAAGAGTCCAAAATG
The DNA here is from genome assembly GCA_027924645.1 of Cunninghamia lanceolata. Taxonomy (NCBI): domain Eukaryota; kingdom Viridiplantae; phylum Streptophyta; class Pinopsida; order Cupressales; family Cupressaceae; genus Cunninghamia; species Cunninghamia lanceolata. The sequence goes on from BSBN01000400.1 coordinate 7,681,876, forward strand.
TAAAAAGGTAGCAATCTTTGATGAGATGTTACTCAAAAATCATGTCACTTAGAAATATTCCATCTAAGGTAATGCAATCATGTAGCTTTCCTCTATAATAACCTCTCTTAGTTTTTTCTATCTCTGAGGCATTTGCCCGTGGTGAAAGGTTTTCTACTGCTCCAAAAATTATTAGGAGGTAGTGTAAAGTTGCAAAGGGGTGTAACTTTCATCCTACTCTTGATGTGACCAAACTGACTATTCCAACACATCCAGATGGGTACATTTATGCTAGGCATAGTGCTATTTTTTACCCAAACATGTCGAAACAATCTGAGCTACATTGTACTGACGATATCCCTGAAGAGTCCAAAGTGCAAAAAGAAAACAATCTTTGACGAGATGTTACTTGAAAACCATGTCACTTAGAAACATTCTATCTAAGGAAACACAATTATGTAGAGTCTCTCTATAACAACCTCTCTCAGTTTTTTATATCTCTGAGGTGTTTGTCTGTGGTGAAAGGTTTTCTACTACCCCAAAAATCATCAGAAGGAGGTAGTGTAAAGTTGCAAAGGGGTGTAACTTTCGTCTTGCTCCCGATGTGACCAAACTGATTGTTCCAACGCATCCGGATGGGTACATTTATGCTAGGTATGGTCCTATTTTTCACCCAAACATGCTAAAACAGTCCGAGCTACATTGTACCGATGATATCTCTGAATAGTCCAAAGTGCAAAAAGGCAGCAATCTTTGACGAGATGTTACTAAAAAATTGTGTCACTTAGAAACATTCTGTCTGAGGAAATGTGATCATGTAGAATCCCTCTACAATAACCTCTCTCAATTTTTTATATCTTTGAGGTGTTTGCCTGTGGTGAAAGGTTTTTTGCTGCCCCAAAAAATGTCAGAAGGAGGTAGTGTAAAGTTGAAAAAGGTTGTAACTTTCATCTTACTCCTGATGCGACCAAACTGACTACTCCAACACATCTAGATAGTTACATTTACCCTAGGAATGGTCCCTTTCTTCACCCAAACATGTGAAAACAGTTAAAGCTACATTGTACCGATGATATCCTTGAAGAGTCCAAGGTGCAAAAAGGTAGCAATATTTGACGAGATGTTACTCAAAAATTGTGTCACTTAGAAACATTCTGTCTAAGGCAATGCGATCATGTAGAGTCCCTCTACAATAACCTCTCTCAGTTTTTTATATCTCTAAGGTATTTTCTCGTGGTGAAAGGTTTTCTGCTGCCCCAAAAATCGTCAGGAGGCAGTGTAAAGTTGCAAAGGGTTGTAACTTTTCTTCTTCTCGTGTAGCCAAACCAACAATTCCAACATGTCTGGATGGGTATGTTTAGGCTAGGCATGGTCCTGTTTCATACCCAAACATGCTGAGACAGTCTGGGCTACATTGTACTGATGATATCCCTGAATAGTCCAAAGTGTAAAAAGACAGTAATCTTTGACGAGATGTTACTCAAAAACTGTGTCACTTAGAAAATTCCATCTAAGGCAACATGATCATGTAGAGTCTCTCTACAATAACCTCTCTTGGTTTTTTATATTTCTAGGGTGTTTACCTATGGTGAAAGGTTTTCTGCTGCCCCCAAAATTGTCAGGAGGTAGTGTAAAGTTGCAAAGGGGTGTAACTTTCGTCCTGCTTATGATGTGACCAAACTGATAGTTCCTATACATCGCGATGGGTACGTTTAGGCTAGACATGGTCCTATTTTGCACCTAAACATGCCGAAATAGTTCGAGCTACATTGTACCAGTGATATCCCTGAAGAGTCCAAAGTGCATAAAGGTAGCAATCTTTGACTAGCTGTTACTCAGAAACAAAGTCACTTAGATACATTCTGTCCAAGGAAACATGATCACATAGAGTCCCTCTACAATAACCTCTCTCAATTTTTTATATCTTTGAGGCATTTGCCCATGGTGAAAGGTTTTCTGCTGCCCCAAAAATCGTCAAAAGGAGGTGGTGTAAAGTTGCAAAGGGGTGTAACTTTCATCCTGCTCCTAATGCAACCAAATTGACTATTCCAACATGTCTTGATGGGTACATTTATACTAGGCATGGTCCTGTTTTCACCCAAACATGCCGAAATAGTCCAAGCTACATTGTACCAATGATATCCCTAAATAGTCCAAAGTGCAAAAAGATAGGAATCTTTGACAAGATGTTACTCAAAAACCATGTCACTTAGAAACATTTTTTCTTAGGAAATGCGATCATGTAGAGTCCCTCTATAATAACCTCTCTTAGTTTTTTATATATCTGAGGTGTTTTCCTGTGGTGAAAGGTTTTCTGCTATCCTAAAAATTGTCAGGAGGTAGTGTAAAGTTGCAAAGTGGTGTAACTTTCGTCTTGCTCTTGATGTGACTAAACTAGCTATTTCAATGCATCTAGATGGGTACATTTACGCTAGGAATGGTTCTATTTTTCACCCAAACATGTCGAAACAGTCTGAGCTACATTATACCGATGATATCCCTGAAGAGTCCAAAGTGCAAAAAGGCAGCAATCTTTGACAAGATATTACTTGAAAACTGTGCCACTTAGAAACATTCTATCTAAGGAAATGTGATCACGTAGAGTCTCTCTACAATAACCTCTCTCAGTTTTTTATATCTTTGAGGCGTTTGCCTGTGCTGAAAGGTTTTCTGCTGCCCCAAAAATTGTCAAGAGGCAGTGTAAAGCTGCAAAGGGGTATAACTTTTGTTCTTCTCCTTGTGTGGCCAAACTGATAATTCCAGTGCATCTGGATGGGTAGATTTAGGCTAGGCATGGTCCTGTTTCACACCCAAACATGCTGAAATAGTCTAAGCTACATTGTACTGACGATATCCTTGAAGAGTCCAAAGTTCAAAAAGGTAGCAATCTTTGACAAGATGTTACTCAAAAACTATGTCACTTAGAAACATCTTGTCTGAGGAAACACGATCACGTAGAGTCCCTCTACAATAACCTCTCTTAGGTGTTTATATCTTTGAGGTATTTACCCATGGTTAAAGGTTTTCTACTACCCCAAAAATTGTTAGAAGGAGGCAATGTAAAGTTGTAAAGGGGTGTAACTTTCATCCTGGTCCTGATGTGACCAAACTGAAAGTTTCAATGCATCGGGATGGGTATGTTTAGGCTAGGCATGGTCTTGTTTTGTACCCAAACATGCCAAAATAGTCTAAGATACATTGTACTGGCGATATCCCTGAAGAGTCCAAAGTGCAAAAAGGCAACAATCTTTGACGGGCTATTACTTGGAAACCATGTCACTTAGATACATTCCATCTAAGGCAATGTGATCACATAGGGTCCCTTTACAACAATCTCTCTTAATTTTTTATATCTTTGAGGCATTTGCCCATGGTGAAAGGTTTTTTGCTGCCCCAAAAATCATCAAAAGGAGGCAGTGTAAAGTTGCAAAGGGGTGAACTTTTGTTCTTCTCCTAGTGTAGCCAAACTGATAATTCCAACGTGTCTGGATGGGTACGTTTAGGCTAGGCATGGTTCTGTTTCGCACCCAAACATGCCAAAATAGTCTGAGCTATAAACACTAACTAGTCTTCAATCTTCAAACACTACAAATACCATGATATTTTGCATAAACCTATCTTTTAGCCTTTTATAAAGGCATGCCCATCAAATTCAACCGCATAGAGATGATTGTTTGTATTCCAAATTCCTTTTAAATACTGATATTCCAATCCTTTTTCCTGCCCTCATATCAATTAAATATGACCTTCGATTATGATATGGCACTCAAGCTTATGAGAGTTTACCAGAGATGCCGGTTGAGTTAGGTTGAAGGGCCAGTGAACTAATGACTTAAAGACCCTTTAGTAGGTTGATTTAAGTGATAGTAACTTCTGATTATAAGTCAATATTAAATTAAAACAAAAGTGCACTTTACACACGACAGGTAATTGAGGGTTTTAAAGTCTTAAGAAAAGTAGATTCTTTTTAGGGTTTAATTCCTAATATGCAAACCCTAACTATCAATAAGATTATGATTATGAAAGCTCGTGTCTTCTCTAACTTCTTATTGCATGAACAAAACCACATCCACCATGAATATGAACCTTGCATCATATCAACCTTCCAAGATAGACCTTATCATGCAAACCATATTCATAACAAAACCTTGCATGAACAAAACCACATCCACCATGAACATGAACCTTGCATCATATGAACTATGTTTGTCTTGTGCAACATCAACATGAATTGAGAGACCTTATCATAAAAACCATATTCACAACATCATGCACCTCATGACTATCACCTACCTTGAATCACTGTATCACCTTATCATCATTATGGCATTAACCTTGACATCAATGACAAACAACTTTGACCCTTTGACTTCAATGACAACCTTAGACCTTAATTGTTGATGACTCATGGAAGCCTATAGCCCCAATGTTATGTTGCATACTAAAATTAGGTAAGACTCAATGTAATCTCATAACCTCGCCTTATATGCAAGAGGAATTACATTTAATAACCACAATGGTCATCAGGTGCTCATAAGCATATGATTTTGACTATCTTATTCAAAACAACAAACATACTCTTTGCATCCCAATATGGTATAATAACAAGAAATTAAGAAATATTTTCAATTGACCAACTCATAAAAAATATGGATCAACATACTCATTTGAATATTTTCAATTGAGCAACTCATAAAGAATATGAATATTTTCAATTCAACATGATGATTCATTTTTATTTTAAATACAACTTTTATCTTTTAGTTCTAAAATGAGGTTTAGGTGATACTTGAATAACAATAGCTAGCTTATTGGATCAACAAATATCCTATGTAATACAATTAGACTTTAAATATTTGAAGTAACCATCTACAAATATCCATTCAAATGTGGATTTATAATGCAAGTATGGACACCATAAATAAAAAATATTTGTATTAACCAAATATCCATATAGGCATATATCAATATCTATCGATATAAGTATAACATATATACAAAATAGCCATATAGAATTACACGAATGCCATATAGGCATACAATGTCAACTATATGCAATACAAAATATATGTCCACAAATGCCATATAGGCATACAACAAAGGAACACAATAAAAAGTCATTCCCCTCTGGCTAGTGAAGAGAATAGATCACGGGTAGCCTTTGATCATCTAGGGGATGGAGACGCGTATGTGGGTGGTCTACTACAAACCCGAGGGCTGCTCCTCCTATTTAGTTGTTCATGCATCTATAGCTGTTACAATAAAAAGTATAGACATTAATATATATAAATTATATGTTATAAAAAATGAAACATTTAACAAAATAATCACTTACCGCTACCATATAATCTTACTCCTCACTTGCTTTAGTAGCAGGATTAGGCTGTGGTGATGTCATGTCCTATAGAAACCATTCAGATAGAAATTAAACTTCAAATCAATAATATTTTAATTTTTCAAAAATAAACAACTATAACAATGAATGTAAATTGAAATTTACTAATCTGCCTCATACTGCTATCAATGGCATGGAGCTATGAATTGCAAAGGATACACCATGCTCCATTGCCTTATGAACATCAGGAGGTGTCTCCGCAGCTTGCATCATCTAAAAATAAAACAACATTATTCAATTATGAAAACTATAATAGTGATGCAAATCATGGCTCCTAACATACACACACGTTCACCTAAACATGGAAGTACAGACAATAAAGCACACACATCACATACAAAAATCTAGTAAGTACAATTCATTCATTAAACTATTTATTTTATTACCTCTGTGAAGCTTTCAAGTTCACCACTGCTGGTGGGTGTTGCCGTAAAATCTCCAATATTAACCTATTCAACATCCAAAATAAGATATTAGAATACCATTCATATAATGATGCTATTCACATGTAATATTTATAATTGTTTACTTGTTACATACCCTGACAATAGATGATGTAGTGTAATATGCAAGTGGAGAACCATTAAAAACTACATCAACATTATGACCCTAAAATTTTATTAAAATCATCAAACTAAATTAGTTAATCTTGCATTTCAAAAATGAAATTTAATAATTTAAATTCAATGAACTTGCTAAGATTTACCTGAGTATCAAGCCTGAAAGTCTCACTCAGGAGGGCATCTGTCATCACAATCTGCTCAGCTGCAGATGTAGCATGTGTACCTACGTCATGACTATCTATGGGGTCATAACCACATGCTGACCCGCAAGTCTGACAAGTATGGGGTGGAACCGTACTTGAACTCTCCCCCGACCCACGCTATGCTACAGGACTAGCATGCTGTAAGATGCTTTGGGTCAAGGCACTAATGGACTGAATTGCCTTGACCTCAACACTCTCCTTCACAATAGAAGGGATAGAAATGTGCTCATGGGCCAATCTGGCGAGTGCTCGTCTCGCTAGCCGTTGTGGGTCAACACGTGCCCTTGGTCTATCTTATGCTGACCCCCTACCTCTACCCTAGAACTCCTGCATATCAAAATAATTTAGCTCTTTATTTTTGATAAACTCGCAGTAGAGTTTCCTCAAAAAATTTTGTGGGACCTCATTATTGTTGCATGGAGGATGGTCAAAAACCATCCACCACCTCTGCGCAAAATTGTCCCTTATCACTTGGTTACACCAATGGATAGGGAACCTTTTGCATGTAAGGGGTAGATATTCATTTGTTTGTGGGTCTGTGAAAATAGAACACAAGTTGAGTTTTGTAATTTGTTCCTTTTTAACTTGTTCATATGACAACTTGTTAGAATAATACTCTCTAAATTCTCTCCTCTTTTCTATCCAACTAGTGATTTGCTTGCTTATTGAATCTACATTTGATAACATAGATTCAAGGGATTGAGCAAGCGTAGATCTATGCAAGGTTGAAGTTGCAGGTTCTTTCAACCTTGCAATTATGTCTTCAATTTATTTTTTATTGTTTTTAATTTGCCCCATTAGATTTTCTTATGTTCCAGGGGCATGTCGAGGAAAGGATGGAAGAGTTTGTTGTTCAGGTTGTTCTTTAGCAAGTATTTCCTCTTCAGGATTTTGTGGATTTTGAGGAGGAGGTGCATTAACATTTCCTGACAATTAAGGAAATTTACATCAAAAATAAACTCAAACCTACCTATTTAGAAACAAATTCAAACAAAAAAAAAAAAAAACTCACTCCTTTGGCCTACTCGACGTCGTGGCGGTATTTTGGTGATAAATCGGTGAGATTTTGGTGTCAAATTAGGTCTTCAAAAACATGAGTGTGCTCCTTAGGGTTTGCAGGGTGTGGGTGTAGAGAATAAAATAGAAATCAAATGAGTAGAATTTTTTTGTATATAATTAAACATAATGTGCTTGTGTTATGGTTTGGTTTTCCCAAGCCTTAGGCTTGTCATTACCAAGCGCGTTATAATGCGCTTGCGTTATATCTTAACTTTTTTTGAAAAAAATTTGGCCACTTTTTGGCCCCCCAACTTTTTACACTTACCCACACTGTGACATCCTTTCACTGTGTATGCCTACATGATTGCATATATATACATGTTCGACCATGTTGTTTGTTGTAGGCTACAGGTACAAGGCATCGACTCCACTTGAATTAACAGGTCTGAGTATGCCTTAACCAATGGAATTGTTGAATGGAGATAACATATGGTCCCCTAGCTTAGCCATCATCCTTGAAGAGGATGAGTATCTGGTTGTGCACCCTATCAGTGTTGTCGATTTGGTCATGATAGTCAGTCATTGTTGTGGTGGTCTTGCTTTTTGATCTTGCATAGTAGTCAGGTATGGTTTGGCAGTTGGGTTATTTTGTTGGTATTGTTTTGGTTATTGTTGCCTTAAAATAAAATAATTAGTTATGAAACTTTTTTGTTAAATAAATAAATATATAAATGTCCTTAAGTAAATTTAGTTTATGAAAAATATATTATTCTACAAGTTAAGTTAATAAATAATAATAATAATAATAATAGTAGTAATAAATGTAATTCCAACTAGAGATAAATAAATAAATTAATATAATTTAATGTTGTGTTAATGGAAATAAAATAGATAATATTTGCAAGTTGTCATACATATAGAAAATACTAAAGTAGATAAAATCATGAATGAATCTTGTCTAGTTGTAAATGAAATAAATAGCAAATTCTAAAATAAATAGAATAAGAGAGAAATTATTGTTGGGTTAAAATAACAAATTGTAAGAAAGTAATAAAGGAGAATCTATTGCCTTTAATAGGAGGAATCTTCTTGAAGATATGGGGGGATTTATCTCTCATAATAATATTTAGCAGAGAAAAACTTTTGGAGGGAGAGACTAGTTTGTGGCTGCAGTAGTTGAAACTGACATCAAATCTTCAGCCTAGTCAAGCAAGCGAAATCAGGTTCCTTTGGTTCTAATTTCTGTCTCAATTTTATGTTGAAACAAATGTTTGATTTATGATTTTTCCTTTTGATTGAAATTTGCTTGAGAGAGTATAAGCCTTGTTATCAGATCCAATTATGCATGTCTGTATCATTGCATTTCTGGGAATCACCGATTAAAGTGACTGTCTATCTCTCAACATTTTAGTCTCTGTTTTAGCAATTTGTGTGCTATCCATAACTTTAGTTTTACAAACTGGGTTTCTCTAAATTTTTCATATATGATGCATTACCTAGTTATCTAAATCATATCTAAAAATTGTCCATACCCAATTTTTCATTTTGGAGATATAGATATTTTGTGACTATCTACCTCTCAACCATTTCGTCTCTGTTTTAGGAGTTTGTTGCGCTAGCCATAACTTTAGTTTTATGAATTGGGTTCCTCTAAATTTTTTCTATATGATGCATGACCAAGTATCTAAATCATATCCGAAAATCATCCATACCTAGTTTGTTGTTTTGGAAATATGGATATTTTGTGACTGTCTACCTCTCAGCCATTTCATCTCTGTTTTAGTAGTCTATTGTGTTAGACACAAATTTAGTTTTATGAATTGGGTTCCTCTAAATATTTTATATATGGTGTATGACCTAGCTATCTAAATCATATCCAAAAATCATCTGTACCCAGTTTGTTGTTTTGGAGATATGAATATTTTGTGACTGTCTACCTCTCACTCATTTCATCTCTATTAAAACAGTTAGTTGCGTTACCAATAAATCTATATTTTCGAACTGGGTTTCTCTGAGATTTTTCAACAAATTCATTTTGTACATATCCTACGATCATTATTTTCCATCATATGACTCTGTTTGACACATTCTACCAATCAGTTTGCATGCCCTGTCTATGCTTTCACATTTTGCATTGTTGGTAGCTTCTAAAGCCTTCTCAACAAATTCATTTTGTGTTGATCCTATCATATTGATGTGGTTAAAAGTGTGGTAGAGTTGATGAAGATGTTAGATCTATAGGAATGTTTTGTTGTTTTGTATTCCTTTCCTTGCAAGCTAAACTTAGAACAAGGTTCTTTCATTGTAGCTTCAGGTTTTGTATCTTGTGATTCTAATTAGTGTAAGATACTTATAGCATTCTAATATTATAGGCTTTTAGCCTTGCTTATATAGTTATATTTAATAGTATTTACAAAATTGTCTAGATTATTAATAAAATCTACATCAGTGTAAGTAATTGTTGTGTTTAATTTACATGCCTTAGGGTTATTTGCATGTTGTTTGCAATCATTTTAATTAAATAAAATTAAAATAAGTCTTGAGAATTATTAGTTAAAATATTGATACTCATGGACACTTATATCTTATGATCATATTATAATTGCTGCTGGTGATTAGAAAGTTATAGTTCTATATTGATGAGATAGATTCACTTTATAATTGTCAGATGATTGATCATGATTGGATTAATGTTACATTCTTTAAGACCCATAATTAGTGCATTATATCATATATTGCATTTGTGATATTGTATTTGAAATATTGATGAAGGATCATAGTTTATGTTGTGCATTTGAGAGTGAATGTGATGTGTGACTATTGTGTTTAGTGGTGTTAAGTTTTTGTGTCATTTGAGAAGATGATTCCAGAGGCCTAGGAGGGTGTGATTGTGCGGGAGTTGGCTATATGTGCATCATGGGAGTTGAGTAAATTGTTATTCTAGAATGTTTCCTCCTATTCATGTGGTTATGATGATTATGTAAGATGGGTCATGCCTTTCTCTGTGTAATGTGAAATGATGTATATGTATCATGATGAGAAATGTGATAGTTCATGCTTGGGTTGTGTTTTGGGCTTTGAGAATCTAGATGCAGTGAAGGGGGAGTGGCTTTCAATGTAGGGTTGGGGCCCAAAGTGGCTTGTTAGGGTAGCTCATTAGAAGTTGTTAATCTAGTGATAACTTAATAATAAATTTAGAGGTTGGGTAGTTTTCACACTAATCAAGATAATTGGATGAGTCACTCATGCCTATAGTGCTTCTTCAGGCTATGGATGAGATGAGAATGCCGTGGTTGGAAAAATCAAGTTCCTTGTCCTCACAAAAGGAATGTTGGTTCTGCATGTATCACCCTATGTGGCTAGTGTCTAGTGAGAGACTGTCAGGGTAGCCATGGATGGAGGCCGGTGCCTAGCGAGAGACTGTCAGGGTAACCCATGGATGGGGGTCACTATCTAGCTAGAGATTGTCAGGGTAACCCATGCTAGGACTTTGCGATGACACTCATCCCTACTACAGTCTAGCATTCTCTAGTTGTTTTCTCCCCTTTCTTTTGTGAATGCCTCTGGAAGTGATGTTTGAGTTACTTGTGTTGTTCATATTGACCTGTGTTGTATTGGAGCCATGTGTAGTCCTTGCACCTGTTAGTTGATTGGTTTTCTTGATTGTTTTCTTAGTGGACCTTATTGTTATCTCCTAACATGGGGGGTGGAACTTAGGGTTCCACATGGTCAGGTGGTTGTGCTTTTTGCTCCATTGGTTTCCCTTGCTATTGATCGTGTGCGAGAAGGATGTACCTTGTATGATAGATTTCAGATCTTACTCTAACTTGAGGAGATAGATACTTATGATCATGTTCTAGTCTTGTAAATCGGTTGAATCATGTACTTTTATCTTGATGTATGTACTCCAATGTAATCTAGATAACAATATTGTAAAAAATGTAATGTTGTACTCTCTTATAAAGGAACTTGTCTGTGTGCTCGTGATCCTATGTGCATGATCCTGATGTTACTTATCTGGTGATATAATATCGAATTGTATGTGTTTATTTATCTGATGCAATTAGAGTTAGAATGTACTATGTTTGTTAGTTAATTCATAATGTTGGTTAGATCTTGTTTTAGTTCGTTAGTAATGCAACCGTGGAATCCTCAAGGATAAAGTTTAATTTAAATGTTATGAATAAATATATGATTATTGTTATTTCTTTCATTTAAAAAAAATAAATTGACATTTTTGTAAGATTAGTTTTATTATCCTCTGGGTTCGTTGCTGGGGCATTACATTTGGTATTAGAACAACATTTCCCAATGTTGACCATTTTGGCATCTGCCTCCGAACTCAAATTTACTTGCTCAAATTCCATAGAGGAACCTGAATCCAGTTGTTGTAGCTACTTGATATATCTATCATGCTTATCAAATAACTTTTCCAGGGAAAACAAACCTTTTGGAATCTTATTCCCTTTCAATTGAAGAAACTCTTCACCAGTTTGTGAATCTATTTCAGAAACATATTCCCGTGGTGGAGATTCACTACCTTCAAAATAGAGCTCATCAAAGCTATCCATTTTTTCCAAGAAAGCAATGATTTGGTTATCCCCATTGAACACTTGCCAATGGTCAGCATTATTAGGTACACTTGGTCGAAAGACCAGCTCAATCATGTACTTGTTTCCTTTGAAATCTTTATGAGGAACCATGAGTGTGGCAGAGACAACTAATGAATCTGCACGATCATTAAACTCTCTAGGCACCGTAGAAATATTGAAAGATTCAAAACCTTCAATGCAATCCCATACATGATTGCGATAGTGTCTCAATCTTTAATTTTTAGTCTGATACAAATTTCTCACTTGGAAAACCACTAATTTGGCATCTCCTTGAGCATGAAGATTTGTAACACCGCTAGCATGAGCAGCCTCTAATCCAAGCAACAATGACTCGTATTTAGCGGTGTTGTTGGTATTGTCGAATTGCAACTTGTATGAGAAAGGGAAAATATCACCTTGTGGAGATATCAAAACAACTCCAGCCTCGGAAGTAGTAGAGGAAAAACTGCCATCAAATTCTAAAACCCAAACCTCATTAGAATTTGATTTTTTGGAATTTCTTTGACTAGAAGATTCTCATCAGTGAGGGGAGAATCTGATGTCACTATACCTTCATCTACACTTACATATGAAAATTCTTCTGATTCTCCATCTCAATTGTCTGAGCTATCACTTGATGAGCTCTCATCTGATGAACTAGGAATATCTTTAGTAGACAGGAAATAGTTACCCATTCCCAAGGATTCAAACAAAATTTGGGCTTTGGGATTTGCCATTTGGGTAAAAATGTATTTTGCCTCTTTCTCAGGAAGCAACTTTTGCATGACGCCTTTAATAGGTATCCTTGCTTCATATAGATCCATGTTCAACTCCCCACCCACATCCTTGCAAAAATTACACTCGAGCAGAATGCCATAAGAAGCTGGAACATCAGCTACTAGGATTGTCATTTTAATCCTCTTGTCTGGAAAGGCTACAAATGCAAATTGGGCATCTTTGATTTGACCCAACAATGGTACTTGTTTATTTTCCATGGAGAAACCTCTCCCAAAGGTCTTGGTTAGAGTGAGGCCAAGAGCATCTGCTACTTTGGCAGGCATAACATTATTAGAAGCTCCAGAATCTATTATGCAGTTACTCAACTTATGACCATTTACCAATAAAGAAACATAGAAAGGTTCTATTTTTCCAGAGGCAACAAGGGGAGTAGTGACAAGATTATTTTGGGTAGATTTATTCTTTGAGGAATCATGGGCAACTTTGGGAAAATCGTGTCTTGTAGGGATAGTCTTGTCTTTGACGTATTTAGCTAACCTATCAAACTATTCAAGATTAGCTTGTAAATACTCAACCTCAGACATTTAGATTTTGGTATTCCTAGCATGATCTATTATATCAAATAGCTCAAATGAACTAGAATAGAGGAAGGAAATCCATCATTCTGAGTTTTATTAGGGGTAGTACTGGTTTGAGAAATAGAAGTAGAAGATACAGGATTGTTAGATGTACTTACTTGCTTATTGCCCACCGGGACCTTTAACTGAAAAGGCAACGGAGTTCCCCATTTAGCAAATGAGATTACTGGTTTAGATTCTTCTCTTGCCTTTCCTTTATCATCTTGTTGAGTTGACTGAGTTTGGGACCTAGTAAAAATAGTATATGCTCCATCATACACTTCTCCTTTTTTAGCTTCATCTTGGTAATTCAGAAAACCAATGGTAGAGTCGCCAGCTAATTCTTCTTCTCCTTCTACAAAGGGATTAGCATCATTTTCCTGGTCCAACTCAGGTTGGAAAGAATGACCATGTTCTGCTTCATAATAGCCAACTACTGAGTTGACCGACGCTGCTTCAATGGCGAGGTTCCCCTGTGTGGGTGGAAGATGATTATGTTGCCCTTGATTTTTAGCAGCATTGCCTTGATATGAATTATTGGGAAATGTCCTCCTTGGTATATCCTGATAAGGAGGGGCAGATATACCTTGGGACATTTGCCTTTTTAGAGCTATCAATTCATTTGCTAACTTTTGCACCATAGGATCTATGGTGCTTTTGAAAGAATTATCAGTAGAAGAGGGACCTTTATTTCTGTTCGAATCTCTTCTTATCTTACCTGCAAGGATAAGATCATCTTCCACTTTAGTAGCCAAAATTTGAGCTGCAGGAAGATTTGCAGGACCAGCCCGTCTCAATAGAAAACTCACTTTAGGAAGCTAAGTATTGATAAAGAAACACTTAAGATTTTCTGTTGTTGGTTGAGCGGTTGCAGGAATCCTGTTTCTCAACTTATTGAACTTAGCGATGAAGTCTTGCATGGGTACATGAGGCTCTTTTTTCATTTGTGTGAGCTGAGCCAATAAGGCATGTGCATCTTCTGCAGGTTTGAACCTAGCCTAAAACTTGGTCTTGAGAGTATTCCAATTGGTTATAGTCTGAGCTTGAAGATGGTAAAACCAATCTGAAGTAGCACCTTGTAGTGTTTCCACAAAAAGTCTTACTGCTACATCTTCATGCTCAACACCTATTACACCACATGCTATGCAGAAAGCTATAATATATTCATCTAGGTGAACATTTCCATCACCATGGAACTTAGGAAAATTCTTCCTCGAACTACGAGGTAGTTCGTGCAAAGGAGTTATATTCAAAGGACCAAAAGTGTTACCCCAAGGGCCTTGAGGTACCATGATGTGCTGATTAAAGGGTGGGATAACAAACCTTTGTGGAATATGGACAGACAAAACTCTACTAGCACTAGAACTAGAAGCTTCACTTTGTATTGGAGACCTAGTGTTGGTAGGACAAAAACTCCTAGTTTGCTGAAGTTGAGGTCGTGGAGGCAAAAGACCAAAGTTATTTTGCTGCATCAACTCAAATACAAGATCAATAATGCCTTGAGCTCTCTTACTTCTTGTATACTGTGAATCTACCAGAATGTAGTGTACTCAACAAAATTTTGAAAAATCTAGAAACAATGGAAAAGAACTGAAATCCTTCAACTCAGACCGTGAGGCTTCAAGTTGTGAGTTCCTTCCCCAGTAGAGTCGCCAAAAACTATTGGGTGAATATTTTGTCTTCAACTAACTGAAGGCAAAATGGTTATATTGACCATAGTGTAATGAGATAAATCTCTCCTCTCAGCAAGGGAAGGTTCCCTATCAATTATCACAAAAAAATTTAAACTAGATATTAATTCAGGGGTTAGATCATATTATCCATTTCTCTTTCTTCAGAAATGATGTTTACAAAATGAAAGAGCACTTTCTTGATACAATTTTGAATAACCAAGAAACCCACGAGAGCACAAAGTCTATCATTGCTTCTTTTTCTGATTTATAACTTGAAACCAAGTAGAATGAGGTGCAGCCCAAAGTCTTCACCAAAAACTACGATAGAATATATGATCACAGAAGATAATAGTAGTTCAAAGCCTTTCCAATATCTTTTACTTCAAAACATAAAATCAGAAACTAAAGATAATTGTTGTAGCACAAAGTCTCCATAATCAACTTTAGAACATCTCCCAGATTATTCACACTCACACTACAATTTGATCAAGCAGATAAGATAGTATTAGGAAAAGGACATAAGAACAATATCCAATATGCCACAAGTTGTTTCAACACAAAGATTGAAAGGTCGCTTGCTTTTCTATTCACTTGATAAAATATGATTTACATTTTGAACACAAAGTATCAAAATGCTCTTCAATTTGGCAGAGTTTCACTTCAATAACTAAAAGATAATATTTACAATAGAGGCCCTCTTTATTTATAGCAAGGAGCCTAGAGCAAAAATAGGAAATTTACAACTACTTTGACTTATTCAATAAGGGAGTCCTTTTTGATTTGGGACTTCCTATGTTTTTACATGTAATTACATATGAGAAAAGTACATGTAAATATGTCCAAAATTGTTTCAAAAGTACATCTGAAAATAGAAGATAAACTAAGGGAAAAAAACTACTTCAACTTGTATTGCCATCTTTCTTCATATGACCATCATACATAGTGAAAGCTGCTTGCATCCCTATACTATATGGACTAACCGTGTTCCAAAAAATCATCTTGGCTCTAACTATGGCATCTTTGACTGTGGTGACTGATTTTGCATGACTACTTAACTTGGTTTTTAGATTATCCAAAGTTAACTGATTGTCAAGAATATTGTCCACGGAGGCCATTGAAAATGTTTTATCTTCAAACTCTTTCTGGAACATATCTTCAAATTCCTAAACCATTTCTTTTGCAGAGAGAGATTGGTTATCCTGTGACACAAGCTTGCACGACAACTTCTCCAATTTATGCAAAAGACTAATATCACTCTGTTCACTGAGTTTCCTTGCAGCTTCCAGGTCATTAATCAAATATTTTAGCACATAGCTCCTATATGTCAAAGCCTCTTTGGTTTCTATATAAGAATCTCTATTAGGAATGACACCAATTGATATCAAGGTGCTTATTTTCAACTTTCTCATCTCCACCCACTTATCATGATTCTCTTATATGCGCTCAATATCTTGAGAAATAACATCAATGAGATCATCAAGTTCTTCTCTTATTTTCTCCATTTAATCTATTTTCTCAGATAGCTCTGTAAGTAGAGATATTCCTTGGGTGTGCATCCTTTCCTGATATTCTTCAAGTACTCTTCCCTTGAGGTGAGTCTTTTCTACTTTCTGGATAATAGGGTCTTCTACAGAAACGACCTCGTGGGTTACTACTTCTAAATTCAAAGTGATTTTCCTCACTACTGCAGTCAACTGTTCCACCATTGCTTTGTAGTGATCTTTCATTTCTTTCTCCTTGTCAATTTTTTGAATCAGAATATCCATAGCTGACTGCATGTTAGTCTTGGCAACTTCATGAGTTATCTTGCCTAATTCAACTCTAGAGATAGAGTAGTCACTCATATCAAAATTTTCCATTGTTGCATCCTGTGGAGGTCTTGCAATCTCCAAAAATTTATGTCCCTTGTCCCCAAGAATTCTTGAGAGAATCTTTGGCTTCTTTGGGGTCTTGGCTTTTGCAGGCACCAGCTTACTAAAATCAAATTCATCTGGGGAGATGGCTTGTTTCTTCCTTTTTATTGTATAAGCTGACAACTGTGGTGGAAGCACAGAATTACTCACATTAGGGTCTATCCCCATTGTTGGTGTCATTGGAACTGTACTTGCACTGGTAGTGGAAATAATAGGTGGAGTGTTAGTAAAAACTGCACCTGTTACATTGACATTTGAAACCTGTTCACTATTCATTACAAAGTGATCAAAAATAGAAGCATCCCCAATATCAAAAGAGGAAGAGGAAAAACTAGGAATAAACCCTGAGGAATGGAGCACATCTTTAAAAGTATTTTGAGGATTATGAAAAATAGTTTTAGAAGGGGAGGGAGATTCAGAAGAGGGAATATCAATAGGGGAAATAGACAAAGGAACTGCAACAGGTGTGTCAGGCAAGGGAGAAGAGACTCCTATTTCTTGTTGTACATTCTCCTATGGAGACAAAAATTCCTCTTCTTATTGATCTATAGGTCTGTCTTCAACCTCCATTTCCTCAATGGCTGGCTCCTCAGTGTTCTGTTTCTTAACTTCCATATCTTCTATTTTAGACTCTTTCTCCACAGCTTTTGACTTCTTCGTCACAAATTTTATCCTAGGCTTATGTGGCTTGGAAGAAGAGGGAACTGTTGGTTTTTTCCCTGACTGGATGCTTATTCCTAGATTTCCCTACAAGGTAGCCATCAGTGATCAACAGGATCTCTGGGCCAGGGGCCAACAGTGTTGGAGATAGACTCTATTTTATCTCCTCTTCTTCTTCAGGCTCTGCAAAACCTAGGGGGGTATTCCCTATTCAACACCCATGAGAATATGCTTGTCGGTTGGCTTGGGATGTTGATACAAAGCAGATAAATCCTCCTATATGAAGACCAAAACTGTGGGATAAGTGCAAAGGGGCTAGCTTTGGGGTTATGTTCAGTTGTGAATCTGAGGATCTTGGTCCTAAACTACTTCTATAGTCCTAATGGTTGTATTGGAAGTTTGAATTTGATTTTATGTTTGGATGCAAACCTGGACCTGGTGTATAACCTCAACATAGAGCTGGATTGGTGCCTATCTAGGGCTTGGAGTCAGTAGACATACACATGTAAATGTTCAGCATAAACATACCAAGATTGGATTTCAAGGGGATTTGTGTGATATCTGCCTTACAGATACCTCCCAAAACAGAGTATAAAGTTATCTCTACTTATGATATCCTTACTACAATATATTCTCCTCAACACTTAACTTGAAAACACTTTAATTTACCCCTTGAACAGAAGTTAAGAGATCAAGTATTCGATATAGTAAACCTATATCCTAGAACCCAAGACACCCCTTAGATATCCAGATTCAAAAGAAAAGTATATTCAATATAGGAGACAGATAACAAAACACATGCAGTATAGCATTATTCATCTAAAACAGCATGAAACCAATAAATCTATGCACAATACATAAAACATGAGACTCATAAACTCACAAGATCTTCTACAGAGAGCAACCAAAACCAGTTATATCTTATTACAATGCCAGATGTGTCCATTTTTCAACAACCACAAATGAGCCACACAGCATGGCTGTTATAGCACTAGCATGTACTTTCAGCAATTAATCACCCAGTTTTCTCAAAATTTTGAAATTTAACCAAATACAGGACACCATGAGAAAGGCGTTCAAAATAATAAATGCAGCAAGCAGAAAGAATAGCTCGGAGTGGTTGAACCTCGAGCCCCACACCACCGCCTGAGGATTTTCTTTCTCAATTGGGTAGCTATTTGGTCAATCGGGCCATACCTCTGCAATTCTTGTGCCATTTATGGCGCACCAACCCGTAGGACGTAGCAATAGTCTACATTTGAAGATTCCCACCAAGAAAGATACAACAAGCACGGGAAATCCCATGCTAATGAAAATTTGAACCATAACCATTGAAATCCTCCCTACCGCTGAGATCTGCGGTGCCCAAAAGGTCTGAAAAGTCAATAACCAATATAAACGCCCCATGTATGCACCATCGCATCCACTGCTGACCATTCTAAAAATGTAAGATCAATAATCCCACATCTATCCCGCAATGCTAGCTTGAGTAGTTTATAAACCAAGACAAGAACAATCCAAGTGTCGTGCACTTTTGCCCTGCACGACCACTGAACCACCTGCCATCAACCCATCGCCCTGACTCATGCTGATACCAGGACTTGATCAGGGAGACTAACCCCATCAGCCAAACTCTAGCTCACAATTTTGATTCCACAACTCTCACCGACTGCTACACCCTTTGGCAAGACATAGACCATCGGAGCTACCGAAAATCCATCCGCTGATATCACATGTCACCCTGATGATCAATGAATCATACCCCATCGGCCAGACTGGCTATATCGGCACACTCCTTGCTAGTTTTCCCGATACGCACTGTCTCACCGAAGGGTGCCTTCAAACCATTGTCTGTCGGCCAGACCCAAACCATCGGGATGACTTCCATCAGACATACCGAAGTAACACATCACATCGATGAACACCCCCGTCAGTGTGACCAAGACCATCGAGGGATCACCTTGCTTATGCTCCAATACGCTGATATAGCTCCATCGACCAGAGTATCCCTGTCGGCCCAACTCTTCACGATTCGCTCGATGCACCATGTCATCCGATGGCACTTCGTAAAACCCTATCTTCACACCCCATCGGCTAGACCCCCCACATCGGCAAACCTGAGAACTCACCTGCCGATATACCTTATTTCCCCGATAGCCACCTTCATCAGTATGACCAGAACCATCGGAGCGACTGAAAATTCCTCCACCGATATCACAACCCTTGCCGACAGCAATACCCTTCGGTAAGACACAAACCATCGAAGGGCTAGAAAAATGCTGCGTCGATAACATAAGTCATCCCGATGAAAGCCCTAAGCCACATTCCGTTGGCCAGACCAGCCTCGTTGGAATGACATCAACCTCAGCCACTGACAGATAAAGTCTTGGCGATGTAGAGAACACACCACTGCTACCAACATGATCGCCAAGACAAATGTGAACTCACACCGATGGACATAGAAATTTTTGATTTACAGGAAGGTGCTTGCATATACATACTTAAGCACCAACATAGGCTCTGTCTGGGGATGCATGCCTCTTGTAGGCATGGCGAGGACTTCAGATCTCTGGGATGCAGACCAGTCCCCTATCCATTGGGCTACAGAGTCAAACTTGCACCAACCTGCATCACCAAACACACTTGATGGCCTAGGGCCACCAAGAAAAGAAAAACCTGTATCTCCCCTTATCAAACACCTTGTTTTCATCTGCATTCACTGGATCAAGCCTGGAGATACTGTCATGACCTACCCACAAACACATCTTGTCGTCTGCATATTCAACCCTCTGATTTAGCTTGTCATTGTCACCCCTATGCAAACAACCTTCAGCATCATGTGACATGTGGGTGTCATATTTATCAAACAATGCATACTCAAATGAAATATAACACATGTTATCATCTGTGTTAGCATTATGCATTGCAAAATGATCTCCTAGCTGGACTGAAAACTGAAAACACTCAAAGTCCACCACGCAACTAGGAAAAATAGGGCTCTCTTCATGAGCTGGCATATCAAAGGAAAAGATTTCAAATTCATAATTGTGCACATCATGCACATGATCATCAGGTACACCATGCTGGAAAAGATCAGGCTCTGGCATCTCTTTACAATTAGGCACATTTTTACAGTCACTTACCTAATGTATGTTGGTTTCTCTTTCATCAGGATGAGAAACAGAATCTAAGTCAAAAATAGTGCTCAAACCTTCACCATACTCAAATAGATCCTCATCACCATATGTGTCAAAAATGGGTGATCCAGGTACATCAGCCTGATCACAATATGCCATTTGTTCATGGGCAGCAGAGCATGCATCTTCATCACCAATGGGTTCCCTTTGTGGAAAAGTATCATCTTGTGTGTCATAAGCAAAATAATCATCAAATAAAAAACAATCATGCTTTGCACTAGCACTTGTTTCAATCTCTAACTGCTCTTCATGATCTCCATGTGTTTGAAAAGAAGGCAATGGTTCACACATGGAACTATTTCTCTGTTTGCTTATATCTTCTCTGTCTTGAGTACAATACTCACAATTATCTCCACAAATCTATTCAAAAATTTGCTCATTGCTGTCCACAACCTCATTATTGCTTTCATGGCCAGATGCCTCAACATTGCAATGGGAGTCCTCATTAGTCCCTTCCTTGGCATCCTCAGTATTCATCTTTTCATCTTCACATGATGCCTTAATCATTTGGTCATTTACAGCTTCACAACTATATTTCACACCAAAGCCTGGGGATAAGGGATTCAGCATGTGCTCATTTCTTATTTTTTCTATATATTCTATGAACTTGTATGCCATCTGCATGCTTGTTATCTTGAATTCCCTCAACAATGCACTAGAGCCCTCCTCGAAAGCTTCAAAATATATGCCAACATAGGCTGAAATATCAGGTCTGAAGTTTTCAGGGATTTGTGAAAGGGCTAGTGCAAACCTATGACTGAAATCAATACATGGCTCTCATCTTGTTTTCTGATTTTCATTAATTCTGTAACAAGATCATCTGGTTTTCTTGCAAATTCTTTTTTGAAACAGTCAGCAAGCTCATCCCAACAGGCAAAGGATCTCTTTGGAAAGCTCAAATACCAATCTCTAGCTTTTGCATCAAAGGATCTAACAAAAAACCTCATCCACATATCCTCATCTCTAAATGAATGTCTTTCCATAAAACTGCAAAAATTTTGGGTATGTGCACCCCCATCACACACATTGTGTCCATTAAATCTGGGCATCTGATTGTAAATTTTAGCAGGCATACTTTCAACTTGATAATCAACCCATGACAAATCTAATTGGTCATACAAATGATCAAAAGGGCTGACAAGAAGTATAGCTTTCTGACTGGCTGACACAACAGGGTTACTGCTATTTAACTGGGCCTGCCAAGCCTCTAAGAATATCAACCTATTTTTTATATCTTCTATTCTTTTATTCAACATTTCATCCCCCTCTTGACTGAGTATGGGTGAATACATATTTGGATTCATAAAATTTTCAATCTTAGACATCCTTTGTCTGCCTAAGACCTAAGGCTTCCCCCTAGCATCTAACTTATGCAGTAAACAACAAATATAAAGGGGAAGAAGCTAGGTACCTTTTCTCATCCAGATGTGAAAATCTGAACATCTTTTGTCACGTAACATACATCTATCTTTCATGTGCACTTGAATATTTTTGCAGAGTCACCACCTCTCCAGAGAGGATAAAAATTTACAATAGCTGAAAGCTCAACATATATTTTTCTGAGTTCATACCACCAGCAAAGCAAGGCAAAACTTCACCAGAGGCTGTAAGATATCACTTTTTCTGTTCATTCCCCAGCGGAGTCGCCAATTTCTATTGTGACTCAGATGGGCAATAATTTACCAGGGATGAAAAGATAATTTCTTTTACTGTATAGTCCCCAGTAAAGTCACCATTTTTTGTTGGTTTTTTCCCTGATTGGATGCTCATTCCCAGATTTTCCTACAAGGTAGCCATCAGTGATCAACAGGATCTCTGGGCCAGGGGCCAACAGTGTAGGAGATAGACTCTATTTTATCTCCTCTTCTTCTTCAGGCTCTGCAAAACCTAGGGGGTATTCCCTATTCAACACCCATGAGAATATGCTTGTGGGTTGGCTTGGGATGTTGATACAAAGTAGATAAATCCTCCTATATGAAGACCAAAACTGTGGGATAAGTGCAAAGGGGCTAGCTTTGGGCTTATGTTCAGTTGTGAATCTGAGGATCTTGGTCCTAAACTACTTCTACAGTCCTAATGGTTGTATTGGAAGTTTGAATTTGATTTTATGTTTGGATGCAAACCTGGACTTGGTGTATAACCTCAACACAGAGTTGGATTGGTGCCTATCCAGGGCTTGGAGTCAGTAGACATACACATGTAGATGTTCAGCATAAACATACCAAGACTAGATTTCAAGGGGATTTGTGTGATATCTACCTTACAGATACCTCCCAAAATAGAGTATTAAGTTATCTCTACTTATGATATCCTTACTGTAATATATTCTCCTCAACACTTAACCTGAAAACACTTTAATCTACCCCTTGAGCAGAAGTTAAGAGATCAAGCATTCGATATAGTAAACCTATATCCTAGAACCCAAGACACCCCTTAGATATCCAGATTCAAAAGAAAAGTATATTCAATATAGGAGACATATAACAAAACTCATGTAGTATAGCATTATTCATCTAAAATAGCATGAAACCAATAAATCTATGCACAATACATAAAACATGAGACTCATAAACTCACAAGATCTTCTGCACAGAGCAACCAAAACCAGTTATATCTTATTACAATGCCAGATGTGTCCAGTTTTTAAAAACCACAAATGAGCCACACAGCATGGCTGTTATAGCACCAGCATGTACTTTCAGCAATTAATCACCCAGTCTTCTCAAAATTTCAAAATTTAACCAAATATAGGGCACCATGAGAAAGGCGTTCAAAACAATAAATACAACAAGAAGAAAGAATAACTGGGAGTGGTTGAACCTCGAGCCCCACACCACCACCTGAGGATTTTCTTTCTCAATCAGGTAGCTATTTGGTCAATCGGGCCATACCTCTGCAATTCTTGTGCCATTTATGGTGCACCAACCTGTAGGACGTAGCAACAGTCTGCATTTGTAGATACCCACCAAGAAAGATACAGCAAGTACGGGAAATCCCATGCTGATGAAAATTTGAACCATGACCGTTGAAATCCTCCCTACCACTGAGATCTGCGGTACCCAAAAGGTCTGAAAAGTCAATAACCAATATAAACGCGCCGTGTATGCACCATCGCATCCACTGCTGACCATTCTAAAAATGTAAGATCAATAATCCCACATCTATCCTGTAATGCTAGCTTGAGTAGTTTATAAACCAAGACAAGAACAATCCAAGTGTCGTGTGCTTTTGCCCTGCACAACCACTGAACCACCTGCCATTAACCCATCGCCCTGACTCCTGCCGATACCAGGACTTGATCGGGGAGACCAACCCCATCGGCCAAACTCCAACTCACAATTCTGATTCCATAACTCTCACCGACCGCTACACCCTTCGGCAAGACATAGACCGTCGGAGCTACCGAAAATCCATCCGCTGATATCACATGTCACCCCAATCACCAATGAATCATACCCCATTGACAAGACTGGCTATATCGGCACACTCCCTGCTAGCTTTCCCGATACACACTATCTCGCTGAAGGGTGCCTTCAAACCATAATTTGTCGGCCAGACCCAAACCATCGGGATGACTTCCATTAGACAGGCCGATGTAACACATCACACCAATGAACACCCCCGTCAGCGTGACCAAGACCATTGGGGGATCACCTTGCTTATCCTCTGATACACTGATATAGCTCCATCAGCTAGAGTATCCCTGTCGGCCCAACTCTTCACGATTCGTGCGATGCACCATGTCATCCCGATGGCACTTTGTAAGACCCTATCTTCACACCCCATCGACCAGACCCCCCACATCGGCAAACCTGAGAACTCACCTACTGATATACCTTGTTTCCCCGATAGCCACCTTCATCGGTATGACCAGAACCATCGGAGCGACTAAAAATTCCTCCACCGATATCACAACCCTTGCCGACAGCAATACCCTTCGGCAAGACACAAACCGTCGGAGGGCCAGAAAAATGCTACGCCGATAACATAAGTCATCCCGATGAAACCCCTAAGCCACATTCCGTCAACCAGACTAGCCTCATTGGAATGACATCAACCTCGGCCACCGATAGATAAAGTCTTGGCGATGTAGAGAACACACCACTGGTACCAACATGATCGCCAAGACAAATGTGAACTCACACCGATGGACATAGAAAATTTTGATTTATAGGAAGGTGCTTGCATATACATACTTAAGCACCAATATGAACATCACTTTGGTTCTTCATGTTGTTCTCCACATTTTTACCTATTTGCTCTTGTATCTCAGTCTTTGATCCTATAAGGAATTCTTTCAAAGTAATTCCTTTATCTGCTAGCCAATTATTGGTGTTTGCCAATATAGGCTCAAATCTTTTCCTCAGAGAGGTCAACTCTTTTTGAGACCATTGGATTGGAGGGAAAGGAGATCCAGCAACCTATTCAGTGTTATATCTGTCATCGATCAACTCTCCATTATCCACTAGCTCTTCAGGAATGTCAGCCAACCCCAAATATTCAATCTACACAAGAGATAACCAGCTATAATCCATCTTTCTGATATCTTCTTTTGTTCTCAAATCTACCGAGACATCTTCAACCATAGGTTCATGGAATTGGGTTTTCCTCTTGATTATGTCTTTCACACCCCTGTAGTCAAAGTTTGGTCTTCTCTTGAATTGCTTCATGGTTACAAGCTGCATCTCAGTTTCCATGGCCCTAGCCTTTACAATAGTTAATACTAAAAACCTACCAATTTCAACTGGAAATCTGAAACTAGGCTTCTTGAGCTCCATTTCTTTATTATGCATGGTGATCATTTGTCTACATAATTCCATTAAGACTAGTTTGTCTAAGAGAAACCTTGGTAGCATATAAGGATGACCTTGGAAAAAGCCAAACCTTAGATATGAGAAAGAAGGAAACTGTAGGAACATGCATCCAAAATTATTTACCACTATTCAAGCCTCATCTGACACTCTTCTTTGTTCTAGCTGAGGGTCAAAAAGACACAAGAATACTGCAAAGAAAGCATCATTTACTCTCTTGAAATGATGAATAGAACACTTCAATGTTAATTGAGAGTAGTACTGATACACAAGGATTACCCTCCTATCTCCTTCTGATGTTAGACCTGGAAAGATTTTCATAGAAGCTGCTATATACACTAGGTAAGAAGTCATGTAGAATTTGAAGGTAGTGGATACCTTTGTCAATTGCTCGTGCAGAGCATTACTGATTTGCTCTCCCCAAAAGATGGCTTTTTTGCCTTGGAGTATTACCTAGATGGAGGGATACATCCACTCATGAAATAGTGAGGAAGAAGCCAATCCTCTTATCCTGTTGAGAAGAGTTATCAGATCACCAACTTCTTCTATAAAGTCACTTCTAGGAAAAATCCATGGCCACCTAGACAAGTTTGACTATGGAGCTTTGAGCCATTTAGTATTGATTACCTTCTTTGCTTTCTCTAGATTTTTGTCATACTCTTTTTGTGCTTTAGCAAAATCTAGCTTTATCACTTCTGTAGCAATACAGCACATGAACACCTTATGAACAAATTCAGGATCTAGTTTGATTATCACATTGCCACTTGCATTCACCACAGCCCTAGTATCACTGTTGTAAAACTGAGCACACTGAAGAACAAACTCTCTGTTATGGGCTGCCACCGGGAAAGATGACACCATATGGATGTTACTGTCAATTATCTTCTTCATTACAAAGCTGGGATTATTTGACTTGGTTCTTTCCATAAATTCAACCATGTCAACATGGATGATCTTTGTATCCCTAATGTCATCGACATTAGAAGTAATTGAGGTGATTGGAAAAACACCTTGATATTTGTACTTCATCACTTTCGACTTCTTCAGAGACAACTCAGTCAACTGAACGAGCTATCACCAGATGGATGTTGATGAAGAAAGATGATCCATAGAAGAAACTACAACAAAAAGTCTTGATCATGCAATTAGGGGAAATACTTGTAATCTGGGAAAATTGCATGTCGATGATCATGACTATGGGGACACGCTTGAAATGGCTAGAGTGTGAGCGGGTCGAAGAACAGAGGAATGCGGGCTTGAAAAATCAAAATTGAAAATATCCCAGAGTTAGGAAAATTTAAGAGAATGTTTGCATGGGTGGAAAAATTTGCCGCCCTTGCATGTGAGGGATATTTCACAAGTGTATCGGTGGTTAAATTCACCGCTATTGCATGCTCTAGGGGAATTGCAAGTGTTATGTATCAGCGGCAAAAATGTCAAAAATGCATATTGCTTTAAATTGCGAGTTTGATGCTTGAGTGGCAAAAAATGCAGACAATGCATGTGGTGGGAGAATACTGCAAGGGTTTGAGTGGCAAAAAATGCCCACAATGCATATGGGTATTTCAGGGTTTTCTTTGTGTAAGGGTGGCAAATTTCACCGCCCATACACTTGCAAATGGATACATCTTAAAATGCAAAAGTGGCAGATTTTGCCAACTTCACATTTGCTCACATGCTTATGGAAAGATGTCGATCGACAAATATCGCCGACGTTACATAAAACTTGAATATAACTAAAAACATGTTGTAGCGACAAATTTTGCCGACACCGCATGTTGGAATTTCAAGGTTTGACACACATTTTGATGGGGTAAAACTTGCTGTGTGGGCATGCGGAGATCAACTCCCCGCAAGATGAAATATTTACAAACCCTCACAATAGAACATTAGACAGAGGAGTTTTGAATAAAAACTAGGGTTTGCGAATGACTCAAAACAAGAAAGATACAAAAATTACAATTTGTTTAGAATGACATAAGAACAACATGACTTGCAAAAGACACAGGGTTGATGGTTTCAACTAACAAGAAACATAAAAATCCTAACAAGGAAACTATAACAAAAAACAATGTTTAAAGACTCACCTATTAAAGAGGGAGAAACCCTAAATGCAACGATGGCAACTTGAAATCCATTAGAAGCCAAAAGTGCGTGATTGAACAGTTGGAGGAGGGATTCACGAATCGACTGGGAGGTTTTAGAATAAAAGAAATGATGAAAAATAATGAGTTAACATATTAAAAAGGTCTGAAAGACATGATCTTAATGCCAACATGAGTGGCAACTAATTCCACTGGAGTTCGTGATTTTGAAGATCAACCTTGCTCAGGTGGTGAAAATTACCGACCTCGCATGTGTTTTCCAAAATGCAAAAGCGGTACAAATCAATGACCTCACATTCGATCACAGAGAGGGACATGTAACAACCACAAAAAGTGCTGCTTGAGCATGTGTAAAGGAAAAAGTATGTAAAAGCAACAAAAAGTGCCGACATTGCACAAGCAAACAATGGAATATGCAATAGTGGCAAATTTTGTCGACATTGCATATTAAGATTCAAAATTTCATTAACAGCCCAAAAATGATCAAAATTGATATTTTGGTCAGTTTACGACTTAATTGATTTGCACAAACTTTGAGGAATCGATTCGAGGGAATGTTGAAAACTAGTTTAGGATGCCATAAGATTATGTACAGGATCAAGAGAATCTTGTCTCAATTTGCAAACTTAGATTGTAGATCATGAAACGGATAAGTTTTGTAGGGGTTGTCTACAAAAATGAATGTAGCTGATTTTGAGAACAACAGCTGGCTCTAACTGGGGAACTTCCATCGATCGAACTTTGAAATGATCAAAGGGAGGAGAATCTAGTCTCTAAGTGCCTTCATCCATGCCATTGGGCTATAGAGTCAAGCTACCAAAAAGAAAAAGACACAAAAGACTAAACAAAAACACAAAAATAAAAACACAAAACTATACAAATGTACAAATGCACTTATCTAATACTTCAAGGATTGAAGTGCTTTAGATGTTGTCCACTGTGAGGCAACAAGAATGGTGTTCCATCTAGATATTCTAGCAAGAAGCTATTCTCACCACATAACTGATGAATGGTGACTAGACCTCTCCATAATGAATCAAACTTCCCATGCATTCCCTTTGGTTCTCTCCTCTTGTCCCATAACAAGACTTGATCTCCAATTTGAAACTCACGAGTGCTTACTTTCTTGTCAAAGAGTTTCTTTACCTAAGTTTGATGCTTAGCTATATGATCTACCACCATCACTTGCTGCTCCTCAAGTTCAGTTAGGTACATGATCCTTTTATCAATAGAACTATCAAAAGTTCTATCCTCCACTACCTTTGCCAACTTTAGTGCCGACAACTCCAAGGTTATTGGTATATCTACATTTAGACCATACAGAAGTTAAAATGGTGACATACCTATTGCCCTTTTGGGGGTAATCCTGTCTGCCCATAAAGATTCAAACAACGCTTTATGCCAAGTTCTTGGATTTTCTTCCACCAATTTCCTAATAATAGTAACTAGATTTTTGTTGCTTGATTCTACCTGACCATTTCCTTGCGGATAATAGTCTGAAGAGTGGGAAATAATGATCCCATGCTCATAGCAAAAGCCATTAATCTCATGGGAAGAGAAACAAGTAGCATTGTCTGCTACAATCTTGTTTGGGACCCCAAACCGGGAAACAATGTTTTCCTTGAGGAAATTGCATACCACTTCAGAAGTAGCATGCTTGACTGGGATGGCTTCCACCCACTTGGTAAAATAATCTGTCACGGTGAGAACATAGTTGTGTTCTACACTTGATGGTGGGTTCAAAGCGCCAATGAAGTCGATGCCCCATTACTGAAAAGGTTCTTCAATCACCACTAGCTTGAGAGGTAGTGCGGCCAACTTAGGTTTCCCAACAAATTGTTGGCACAATTCACACCTACGTACCCAATTATACACATTTTGAAACAGTGTGGGCCAATAGTATCTGGCCCACAGAATCTTGTGAGCCATCATAGGTGCAAAAAAATGTCCTCCACAAGCCAAATTGTGGAAAGACTTCACAAGTCTACTTTGTTGCGCTTTATCCACGCAACGGAGAAATACTCCATCAAGATTCCTCTTGTACAAACCATTATCCCATAGGGCATAGTTAGCAACCTTCAATTTAACAGTTCTTTTGTCCTTATAAGACAAATGGGAAGGACACTCACCATAGGTAAGAAAATGAGCAATATTTGAATACCACTCATCAGTAGTAGTGACAAAAAGAACAGTTGGCATCCCTTATCTCTTTTGGTATGTTATCAACGATCAACTAACAAAAACATCTACCACGCACAAGCTTGGTAGGTTTGATATCAAGATCAAATTCTTGGAACTTAGCAATCCAATTGCCTCATTTAGTTTCGAACTCTTGTTGAGTCAGAATAGACTTTA
Organism: Cunninghamia lanceolata; assembly: GCA_027924645.1. Taxonomy (NCBI): domain Eukaryota; kingdom Viridiplantae; phylum Streptophyta; class Pinopsida; order Cupressales; family Cupressaceae; genus Cunninghamia; species Cunninghamia lanceolata. The sequence continues at coordinate 7,711,676 of BSBN01000400.1, forward strand.
CTGTTATATCAAGCACCAATACAATAGTATGTGAATTCAGAATATAGAACCGGAAATGCTTTACCGCCTTAACCATGGTATAAGTATGTTTCTCCATATTCAAATATTTCAATTTATGAGCTTTGAGAGGATAACTCATAAATGATATGGGGGATTCCACACCTTCATTCTACTGAACAAGAATGGCTAAAAGTGTATGTTCAGAAGTGTAGCTATATACTACGAAATCTTTGGTATAGTGGGGACAAGCAAGAACCAGAGCATGAGCAATGGCTCTCTTGATATCCTCAAATGCCACTTTGCCTTCTACACTCCAATGGAAAGTAGGCTTACCCTTCATCATGTTGATGATGTGATGAGTTTTCTCTGCAAATTTAGGAATGAACCTTCACAGGAAATTCACCTTTCCGAAGAAAGAATGAACTACAGTCTTACTAGTAGGCAACCTAAGACTTTGAATGGATTTGACTCTTTCTGAGTCAATTTTAGTGCCTTCTCAGGATACAATGTGATAGAGAAGTTTACCTTCTGTAACCCCAAAAACTGACTTCTTAGGGTTGAGAGAGATACCATTTTTTTGACATTGTTCTAGCACTTGTCGTAAATGGTATGCATGATCATGATGGTGTTTGGAGAAAATAGTCAAGTCATTAAGATATACCATAATGAACTTCCCCATCTCATCTCTGAAGGCAAGGTCCATTACTCTTTGGAATGTGGCACCAGCATTGATCAAATGAAAAGGCATTCTATGATATGCAAATGTGCCCGAAGGTGTTGTGAAAGTAGTCTTGTACTGATCTGCTTCGCTGACCTCTACTTGATTATATCCCAAAAAACTGTCTAGCATAGACAGCATTTCCAAACTAGTTACTGTTTGTAACACTTGATCCATGATGGGTAAGGGGTAGTTATCCTTTAGAGAAGATTGGTTGAGATTCCTAAAATCAACACATATATGGATCTCTCCATTCTTCTTCCTTGCAAGAACTATATTCGTGATCTAGGTGGAATGATAAATTAGAAAAATTATCCTTGCCTTCAACATCTTCTGAATCTCAGAAAGGATAGTACCTGATATTTTGGGGTTGTATTGCCTTTGTTTCTGCTTGTGAGGCAATGACCCAACTTTGTGGGGAATTTTATGATGAATTTCCTTAGGCTTGAAGGACTTCAGGTCATCAGAGGAATAAGCCAAGACATCAATGTAATGGAGAAGGAGTGTAATAAATTTGAACTTCTCATCGATAGTGCAACATTTCCCAATGTTGACCATTTTGGGATCTGCCTCTGAACTCAAATTTACTTGCTCAAATTCCATAGAGGAACTTGAATCCAGTTGTTGCTGCTGCTTGATATATCTGTCATGCTTATCAAATAGTTTTCTAGGGAAACCAAACCTTTTAAAATCTTATTCCCTTTCAGTTGAAGAAACTCTTCACCAGTTTGTGAATCTATTTCGAAAACATATTCTTGTGGTGGAGATTCACTACCTTCAAAATAGAGGTCATGAAATCTATCTGTCTTATCTAAGAAAGCAATGATTTGGTTATCACCATTGAACACCTACCAATGGTCAGCATTATTAGGTACACTTGGTTGAAAGACCATCTCAATCGTGTACTTGTTTCCTTTGAAATCTTTATGAGGAACCATGAGAGTGGCGGAGACAGCTAATGTATCTACACGATCATTAAACTCTCTAGGCACCACAAAAATATTGAAAGCATCAAAACCTTCAATGCAATCCCATACACGATTGCAATAGTGTCTCAATCTTTCATTTTTAGTTTGATATAAATTTCTCACTTGGTAAACCACTAATTCGGTATCTCCTTGAGCGTGAAGATTTTTAACACCTCTAGCACGAGTAGCCTCTAATTCGAGCAACAATGACTCGTAATCAGCGGTGTTGTTGGTATTGTCGAATTGCAACTTGTATGAGAAAGGGAAAATATCACCTTGTGGATATATCAAAACAACTCCGGCCCCAGAAGTGGTAGAGGAACAACTGCCATCAAATTCTAAAACCCAAACCTCATTAGAATTTGATTTTTTGGAATTTCTTCAACTAGAATATTCTTCTTCATCAGTGAGGGGAGAATCTGGCATCACTATACCTTCATTTGCACTTACATCTAAAAATTCTTCTAATTCTCCATCTGAATTGTCTGAGCTATCACCTGATGAGCTCTCATCTGATGAACTAGGAATATCTTCAGTAGACAGGAAATAGTTACCCATTCCCAAGGATTCAAACAAAATTTGGGCTTTGGGATTTACCGTTTGGGTAACAATGTATTTTGCCTCTTTCTCAGGAAGCAACTTTTGCATGACACCTTTAACAGGTATCCTTGCTTCAGATAGATCCATGTTCAACTCCCCACCCACATCCTTGCAAAAATTACGCCTAAGCAGAATGCCATAAGAAGCTGGAACATCAGCTACTAGGATGGTCATTTTAATCCTCTTGTCTGGAAAGGATGCAAATGCAAATTGGGCGTCTTTGATTTGACCCAAAAATGGTACTTGTTTATTTTCCATGGATAAACATCTCCCAAAGGTCTTGGTTAGAGTGAGGCCAAGAGCGTCTGCTACTTTGGTAGGCATAACATTATTAGAAGCTCCAGAATCTATTATACAGTTACTCAACTTATGACCATTTACCAATAAAGAAACATAGAAAGGTTCTATTTTTCCAGAGGCAACAAGGGGAGTAGTGACAAGATTATTTTGGGTAGATTTATTCTTTGAGGAATCATGGGAAACTTTGGGAAAATCTTGTCCTATAGGGACAATCTTGTTTTTGACGTATTTAGCTAACCTATCAAACTGTTCAGGATTAGCTTGTAAATACTCAACCTCAGACATTTGGATTTTGGTCTTCCTAGCATGATCTATTATATCAAATAACTGAAAGGAACTAGAGATAGAGGAAGGAAATCCATTATTCTAAGTTTTATTAGGGGTAGTATTGGTCTGAGGAACAGAAGTAGAAGATACAGGATTGTTAGATGTACTTACTTGCTTATTGCCCACCGGGTCCTTTGACTGAAAAGGCAATGGAGTTCCCCGTTAGCAATTGAGATTATTGGTTGAGATTATTCTCTTGCCTTTCCTTTATCAGCTTGTTGTGTTGAATAAGTTTGGGACCTAGTAAAAATAGTATATGCTCTGTCACAAATTTTATCCTAGTCTTATGTGGCTTGGAAGAAGAGGGAACATCACTTTTGTTCTTCGTCCTGTTCTTCACCTTTTTACCTATTTGTTCTTGGATCTCAGTCTCTGATTCTGTAAGGAATTCTTTCAAAGTAATTCCTTTATCTACTAGCCAATTATTGGTGTTTTCCAATATAGGCTCAAATCTTTTCCTCAGAGAGGTCAACTCTTTTAAAGACCATTGGATTGGAGGGAGAGGAGAGCCAACAACCTATTCAGTGTTATATCTATCATCGATCAACTCTGCATCATCCACTAGATCTTCAGGAATGTCAGCCAACCCCAAATATTCAATCTGCTCAAGAGATAACTGGCTATAATCCAGCTTTCTGATATTTTCTTCTGTTCTCAAATCTACCGAGACATCTTCAACCATAAGTTCATGGAATTGGGTTTTCCTTTTGATTTTGTCTTTCACGCCTCTGTAGTGAAACTTTGGTCTTCTCTTGAATTGCTTCATGTTTACAAGCTGCATCTCAGTTTCCATGGCCCTAGCCTTTGCAACAGTTAATACTGAAAACCTACCAATTTCAACTGGAAATCTGAAACTAGGCTTCTTGAGCTCCATTTGTTTATTATGAATGGCGATCATTTGTCTACATAATTCCATTAAGATGAGTTTGTTTGAGGGAAACCTTGGTAGCATATAAGGATGACCTTGGAAAAAGCCAACCCTTAGATATGAGAAAGAAGGAAACTGTAGGAACATGCATCCGAAATCATTTACCACTATCCAAGCCTCATCTAACACTCTTCTTTGTTCTAGCTGAGGGTCAAAAAGACACAAGAATACTGCAAAGAAAGCATCATTTACTCTCTTGAAATGATGAATAGAACCCTTCAATGTTAATTGAGAGTAGTACTGATACACATGGATTACCCTCCTATCTCCTTTTGATGTTAGACCTGGAAAGATTCTCATAGAAGCTACTATATACACCAAGTAAGAAGTCATGTAGAATTTGAAGGTAGTGGATACCTTTGTCAATTGCTCGTGCAGAGCATTACTAATTTGCTCTCCCCAGAAGATGGCTTGTTTGCTTTGGAGTATTACCTTGATGAAAGGATACATCCACTCATGAAATAGTGAGGAAGAAGCCAATCCTCTTATCCTGCTGAGAAGAGTTATCAGATCACCAACTTCTTCTATAAAGTCACTTCTAGGAAAACTCCGTGGCCACCTAGACAAGTTTGACCGTAGAGCTTTTAGCCATTTAGTATTGATTACCTTCTTTGCTTTCTCTGGGTTTTTGTCATACTCTTTTTGTGCTTCAGCAAAATCTAGCTTTATCACTTCTGTAGCAGGAGGGCACATGAACACCTTATCAAAGAATTCAGCATCTAGTCTGGTTTTCACATTGCCACTTGCATCCACCATAGCCTTAGTATCTCTTTTGTAAAACTAAGCACACTGAAGAACAAACTCTGTGTTATGGGCTGCCACCGGGAAAGATGACACCATATGGATGTTACTGTCAATTATCTTCTTCATTGCAGAGTTGGGATTATTTGAATTGGTTCTTTCCACAAATTCAACCATGTCTACATGGCCGATATCTGTATCCCTAATGTCATCGACATTAGAAGTAACTGAGGTGATTGAAAAAACACCTTGATATTTGTACTTCATCACTTTTGACTTCTTCGGAGAGAACTCAGTCATCTGAATGAGCTATCACTAGAAGGATGTTGATGAAGAAAGAAGATCCACAAAATAAACTACAACAAAAAGTCATGATCATGCAATTAGGGGAAATACTGGTAATCTGGGAAAATTGCATGTCGACGATCACGATTATGAGGACACACTTGAAATGGCTAGAGTGCGAGTGGGTTAAAGAATGGAGGAAAGCGAGCTCAAAAAATCAAAATTGAAAATATCCTAGAGTTAGGAAAATTTGAGAGAATGTTTGCATGGGCGGCAAAATTTGCCGCCCTTGCATGTGAGGGATATTTCAAAAGTGTATCAGCGGTTAAATTTGCCGCTATTGCATGCTCCAGGAGAATTGCAAGTGTTATGTATCAGCGGCAAAAAATGCCAAAAATGCATATTGTTATGAATTGCGAGTTTCATGTTTGAGCGGCAAAAAATACCGACAATGCATGTGGTGGGAGAATACTGCAAGGGTTTTAGCGACAAAAAATTCCAACAATGCATATGGGTATTTCAGGGTTTTCTTCATGTAAGGGCGACAAATTTCCTGCCCATATACTTGCAAATGGATACATCTTAAAATGCAAAAGCGGTGGATTCTGCTAACTTTGTATTTGCTCACATGCTTATGGAAAGATGTCAATCGGCAAATATCACCGACATTACATAAAACTTGAATATAACTAAAAACATGTTGGAGCAACAAATTCTGCCGACACCGCATGTTGGAATTTCAAGGTTTTACACACATTTTGATGGGGTAAAACTCACTGTGTGGGCACGCAGAGATCAACTCCCCGCAAGATGAAATATTTGCAAACTTGCACAATAAAACATTAGCCAAAGGGGTTTTGAACAAAAACTAGGGTTTGCGAATGACTCAAAACAAGAAAGATACAAAAATAACAATTTGTTTAGAACAACATACGAACAACATAATTCTCAAAAGACAGGGGTTTGATGGCTTCAACTAATAGGAAATAGACAAATCCTAACAAGGAAACAATAACAAAAAACAATGTTTAAAGACTCATTTGTTAAAGAGGGAGAAACCCTAAACGTAATGATGGTAACTTGAAATTTGTTAGAATCCAAAGGTACACGATCAAACAGTTGGAGGAGGGATTCACGAATCAACTGGGAGGTTTTAGAATAAAAGAAATTACGAAAAACAATGATTTAACATATTAAAACGGTTTGAAAGACATGATCTTAATGCCAACACGAGTGGCAATTAATGCCATTGGAGTTTGTGATTTTGAAGATCAACCTTGCTCGGCTGGTGAAAATTGCCAACCTTGCATGTGTTTTCCAAAATGCAAAAGTGGTACAAATCACCGACCTCACATTCGATCACAAAGAGGGACGTGTAACAACCGCAAAAAGTGCCACTTGAGCATGTGTAAAGGAAAAACTATGTAAAAGCGGCAAAAAGTGCTGACACTGTACAAGCAAACAATAGAATATGCAATAGTGGCAAATTTTTTTGACTTTGCATATTAAGATTCAAAATTTCACTAACACCTCAAAAATGATCAAAATTGATATTTTGGTTAGTTTACGACTTAATCGATTTGTACAAACTTTGAGGAATCAATTCGAGGGAATGTCGTAAACTAGTTTAGGATGCCATACGACTTCGCATGGGACCAAGAAAATCTTGTCTCAATTTGCAAACTTAGAGTGTAGATCACGAAACAGACAAGTTTTGTAGGGGTTGTCTACAAAAATGAGCGTAGCTGATTTTGAGAACAACAACTAGCTCTAACTGGGGAACTTCCATCAATTGAACTTTGAAATGATCAAAGGGAGGAGAATCTAGTCTCTAAGTGCCTTCATCCATGCCATTGGGCTATAGAGTCAAGCTACCAAAAAGAAAAAGACACAAAATACTAAACAAAAATACAAAAATAAAAACACAAAACTATACAAATGTACAAATGAACTTATCTGATACTTCAAGGATTGAAGTGCTTCAGATGTTGTCCACTGTGAGGCAACAAGAATGGTGTTCCATCTAGATATTCTAGCAAGAAGCTATTCTCACCACAGAACTGATGAATGGTGAACGGACCTCTCCACAATGAATCAAACTTCCCGTGCATTCCCTTTGGTTCTCTCCTCTTGTCCCATAACAAGACTTGATCTCCAATTTGAAACTCACGAGTCCTTACTTTCTTATCAAAGAGTTTCCTTACCTGACTTTGATGCTCAGCAATACGATCTACCACCATCACTTGCCGCTCCTCAAGTTCAGTTAGGTACATGATCCTTTTATCAATAGAACTATCAAAAGTTCTATCCTCCACTGCCTTTTCCAACTTCAATGCCAGCAACTCCAAGGTGATTGGTATCTTTGCATTCAGACCATACAGAAGTTGAAATGGTGACATACCTATTGCCCTTTTAGGGGTAATCCTGTTTGCCCATAAACCATCAAACAACACTTTATGCCAAGTTCTCTGATTTTCTTCCACCAGTTTCCTGATAATAGTAACTAGATTTTTGTTGCTTGATTCTGCTTGACCATTTCCTTGCAGATAATAGTCCGAAGAGTGGGAAAGAATGATCCCATGCTCGTAGAAAAATTTAGTAATCTCATGGGAAGAGAAACAAGTAGCATTGTTTGCTACAATCTTGTTTGGGACCCCAAACCAGGAAATAATGTTTTCCTTGAGGAAATTGCATACCACTTCAGAAGTAGCATGCTTGACTGGGATGGCTTCCACGCACTTGGTAAAATAATCTGTCATGGTGAGAACATAGTTGTGTCCCGTACTTGATGGTGGGTTCAAAGCGCCAATGAAGTTGATGCCTCATTATTGAAAAGGTTCTTCAATCACCATTGGCTTGAGAGGTAGTGCGGCCAACTTAGGTTTCCCAACCAACTGTTGGCACAATTCACACCTACGTACCCAATTGTATGCATCTTGAAATAGTGTGGACCAATAGTATCTGGCCCGCATAATCTTGTGAGCCGTCACAGGTGTAGAAAAATTTCCTCCACAAGCCAAATTGTGGAAAGACTTCACAAGTCCACTTTGTTGCGCTTTATCCACGCAACGAAGAAATACTCCATCAAGATTCCTCTTGTACAAACCATTGTCCCATAGGACATAGTTAGCAACCTTCAATTTAACAGTCCTTTTCTCCTTATAAGAAAGATGGGAAGCACACTCACCATAGGTAAGAAAATGAGCAATATGTGAATACCACTCATCAGTAGTAGTGACAAAAAGAACAGTTGGTATCTCCTCAACTTCTTCTTCTTCATCCCCTGTCTCTTTTGGTGTGTTATTAGCGATGAACTAACACAAACCTCTACCACACACAAGCTTGGTAGGTTTGGTATCAAGATCAAATTCTTAGATCTTAGCAATCCAATTGCCTCTTTTAGTTCCAAACTCTTGTTGAGTCAAAATAGACATTACTGTTGTATTAGGCACCAAAACAACAGTATGTGAATTCAGAATATAGAACCGAAAATGCTTTACTGCCTTAACCATGGCATAAGCATGTTTCTCCATATTCAAATATTTCAATTCATGAGCTTTGAGAGGACAACTCATAAATGATATGGGGGATTCCACACCTTCTTCATTCTACTGAACAAGAATGGCTAAAAGTGTATGTTCAGAAGCATAGCTATATACTACGAAATCTTTGGTATAGTTAGGACAAACAAGAAATGGAGCATGAGCAATGGCTCTCTTGATATCCTCAAATGCTGCTTTGCCTTCCGCACTCCAATGGAAAGTATCCTTATCCTTCATCATGTCGACAATGTGATAGGTTTTCTCTACAAATTCAGGAATGAACCTTTGTAGGAAATTCACCTTAACGAAGAAAGAATGAACTGCAGTCTTACTAGCAGGCAACGTAAGACTTTGAATGGATTTGACTCTTTTTGAGTCAATTTTAGTGCCTTCTTGGGATACAATGTGACCGAGAAGTTTACCTTCTGTAACCCCAAAAACTAACGTCTTAGGGTTGAGAGAGATACCATTTTGCCGACATTGTTCCAGTACTTGTCGTAAATGGTATGCATGATCATGACGGTGTTTGGAGAAAATAGTCAAGTCATCAAGATACACCACAATGAACTTCCCCATCTCATCTCTAAAGGTAAGGTCCATTGCTCTTTGGAATGTGGTGCTAGCATTGATCAAACCAAAAGGCATTCTGCGATATGCAAATGTGCCCCAAGGTGTTGTGAAAGTAGTCTTGTACTGATCTGCTTCGCTATCCTCTACTTGATTATATCCTAGAAAACCATCTAGCATAGACAACATTTCCAAACTAGTTATTGTTTGCAACACTTGTTCCATGATGGGTAAGGGGTAGTTATCCTTTAGAGAAGATTGGTTGAGATTCCTAAAATCAACACATATACAAATCTCTCCATTCTTCTTTCTTACAGGAACTATATTCGCGATCTAGGTAGAATGATTAATTGGAAAAATTATCCTTGCATTCAACATCTTCTAAATCTCAGAAAGGATAGTACCTGATATTTTGAGGTTGTATTGCCTTTGTTTCTGCTTGTGACGCAATGACCCAGCTTTGAGGGGAATTTCATGTTGAATTTCCTTAGGCCTGAAGGACTTCAGGTCATCATAGGAATACGTGAAGACATCAATGTAATGGCGAAGGAGTGTAATGAATTTGAACTTCTCATCGGCAGTGCAACATTTCCCAATGTTGACCATTTTCGGATCTACCTCCGAACTCAAATTTACTTGCTCAAATTCCATAGAGGAACTTGAATCCAGTTGTTGCTGCTGCTTGATATATCTATCATGCTTATCAAATAGCTTTTCTAGGGAAACCAAACATTTTGGTATCTTATTCCCTTTCAGTTGAAGAAACTCTTCACTAGTTTGTGAAATCTATTTCGGAAACATATTCTCGTGGTGGAGATTCACTGCCTTCAAAATAGAGCTAATCAAAGCTATCCGTCTTTTCTAAGAAAGCAATGATTTGGTTATCAGTATTGAACACCTGCCAATGGTTAGCATTATCAGGTACACTTGGTCGAAAGACTAGCTCAATCATGTACTTGTTTCCTTTGAAATTTTTATGAGGAACCATGAGAGTGGCGGAGAGAGCTAATGAATCTACATGATCATTAAACTCTCTAGGCACCGTAGAAATATTGAAAGCATCAAAACCTTCAATGCAATCCCGTACACGATTGCGATAGTGTCTCAATCTTTCATTTTTAGTCTGATACAAATTTCTCACTTGGCAAACCACTAATTCAGCATCTCCTTGAGCGTAAAGATTTTTAACACCTCTAGCACGAGTAGCCTCTAATCCGAGCAACAATGACTCATATTCAGCGGTGTTGTTGGTATTGTTGAATTGCAACTTGTATGAGAAAGGGAAAATATCACCTTGTGGAGATATCAAAACAACTCCGGCCCTAGAAGTGGTAGAGGAACAACTACCATCAAATTCTAAAACCCAAACCTCATTAGAATTTGATTTTTTGGAATTTCTTTGACTAGAAGATTCTTCTTCATTAGTGAGGGGGGAATCTGGCATCACTATACCTTCATCTATACTTACATCTGAAAATTCTTTTGATTCTCCATCTGAATTGTCTGAGCTATCACCTAATGAGCTGTCATCTGATGAACTAGGAATATCTTCAGTAAACAGGAAATAGTTACCCATTCCCGAGGATTCAAACAAAATTTGGGCTTTGGGATTTGCCGTTTGGGTAACAATGTATTTTGCCTCTTTCTCATTAAGCAACTTTTGCATGATGCCTTTAACAGGTATCCTTGCTTCAGATAGATCCATGTTCAACTCCCCACCCACATCCTTGTAGAAATTACACCCAAGTAGAATGCCATAAGAAGCTGGAACATCAGCTACTAGGGCACTCATTTTAATCCTCTTGTCTGGAAAGGCTGCAAATGCAAATTGGGCGTCTTTGATTTGACCCAAAAATGGTACTTGCCTATTTTCCATGGAGAAACATCTCCCAAAGGTCTTGGTTAGAGTGAGGCCAAGAGTGTCTGCTACTTTGGCAAGCATAACATTATCAGAAGCTCTAGAATCTATTATGCAGTTACTCAACTTATGACTATTTACCAATAAAGAAACATAGAAAGGTTCTATTTTTCCAGAGGCAACAAGGGGAGTAGTGACAAGATTATTTTGGTTAGATTTATTCTTTGAGGAATCATGGGCAAATTTGGGAAAATCTTGTCCTGAAGGGACAGTCTTGTTTTTGACATATTTAGCTAACCTATCAAACTGTTCAGGATTAGCTTGTAAATACTAAACCTCAGACATTTGGATTTTGGTCTTCCTCGCATGATTTGTTATATCAAATAACTGAAATGAACTAGAGATAGAGGAAGGAAATCCATCATTCTAAGTTTTATTAGGGGTCGTACTGGTCTGAGGAACAGAAGTAGAAGATACAGGATTGTTAGATGTACTTACTTGCTTATTGTCCATCGGGTCCTTTGACCTAAAAGGAAATGGAGTTCACCATTAAACAATTGAAATTACTAGTTGAGATTCTTCTCTTGCCTTTCCTTTATCATCTTATTGATTTGATTGAGTTTGGGACCTAGTAAAAACAACATATGCTCCATCATACACTTCTCCTTCTTTTTTAACTTAATCTTGGTAATTTAGAAAACCAATGGTAGAGTTGCCAGCTAATTCTTCTTCTCCTTATGCAAAGAGATTAGCATCATTATCCTGGTCCAAATCAAGTTGGAAAGAATGATCATGTTCTTTTTCATAATAGCCAACTACTAAGTTGACTGGCGCTGCTTCAATGGCGAGCTTGCCCTTTGTGGGTGGAAGACGATTATGTTGCCCTTGATTTTTAGCAGCATTGCCTTGATATGAATTATTGGGAAATGTCCTCCTTGGTATATCCCGATAAGAAGGAGGGGTAGATATACCTTGGGACATTTTCCTTTTCAGAGCTAGCAATTCATTTGCTAACTTTTGTACCATAGGATCTCTGATGCTTGTGGAAGAATTATCAATAGAAGAGGGACCTTTATTTCTGTTCGAATCTCTTCTTATCTTACGCACAAGGATAAGATCATCTTCCACTTCAGTAGTCAAGATTTGAGTTGCATGAAGATCTGCAGGACCAGCTCATCTCAGTAAAAAACTCACTTCAGGAAGCTGAGTATTGATAAAGAAACACTTAAGATTTTTCGCTATTGGTTGAGCGGTTGCAGGAATCCTGTTTCTCAACTTATTGAACTTAGCGATGAAGTCTCGCATGGGTTCATGAGGCTCTTTTTTCATTTGTGTGGGTTGAGCCAATAAGGTGTGGGCATCTTCTGCAAGTTTGAACCTAGGCTCAAACTTGGTCTTGAGAGTATTCCAATTTGTTATAGTATGAGCTTGAAGATGGTAAAACCAATCTGTAGTAGCACCTTGCAGTGTTTCAACAAAAAGTCTTACTGCTACATCTTCATGCTCAACACCTATTACACCACAGGCTATGCAGAAAGTTGCAATATGTTCATCTGGGTGAACATTTCCATCACCATAGAACTTAGGAAAATTCTTCCTCAAACTACGAGGTAGTTCATGCAAAGTTGGAGTTAAATTCAAAGGACCAAAAGTGTTACCCCAAGGGCCTTGAGCTGCCATGATGCAATGATTAAAGGGCGGGATAAGAAACCTTTATGGAATATGGAAAGACAAAACTTTGCTAGTACTAGAACTAGAAGCTTCACCTGGTATAGGAGACTTGGCGTTGGTAGGAGGAAAACTCCTAGTTCGCTGAAGTCAAGGTCGTGGAAGCAAAAGACCAAAGTTATTTTGCTACATCAACTCAAATACAGGATCAATAATGCCTTGAGCTCTCTTGCTTCTTGTATACCGTGAATTTGCTAGAATGTAGTGTACTCAAGAAAATTTTGAAAAATCTTGAAACAATGGAAAAGAACTGAAATGCTTCAACTCAGAGCGTGAGGCTTGAAGTTGCACATTCCTTCCCCAGTAGAGTTGCCAAAAACTATTGGGTGAATATTTTGTCTTCAACTAACTGAAGGTAAAATGGTTATATCGACCATAGTGTAATGAGATAAATCTCTCCTCTCAGCAACGAGAGGTTCCCTATCAACTATCACAAAATACTTTAAACTAAATACTAATTCAGGGGTGAGATCATATCATCCATTTCTCTTGTTTTAGAATGATGTTTACAAAATGAAAGAGAACTTTCTTGATACAATTTTGAATAACCAAGAAACTCACAAGAGCACAAAGTCTATCATTTCTTCTTTTGTTGATTTATAACTTAAAACCAAGTAGAATGAGGTGCAGCCCAAAGTCTTCACCAAAAACTACGATAGAATATATGATCACAAAAGATAATAGTAGTTCAAAGCCTTTCCAATATCTTTTACTTCAAACAATAAAATCACAAACTAAAGATAATTGTTGTAGCACAAAGTCTCCACAATCAACTTTAGAACATCTCCCAGATTATTCACACTCACACTACAATTTGATCAAGCAGATAAGATAGTATTAAGAGAAGGACATAAGAACAATTTCCAATACACCACAAGTTGTTTCAACACAAAGATTGAAAGGTCGCTTTCTTTTCTATTCACTTGATAAAATATGATTTACAGTTTGAACACAAACTCTCAAAATGCTCTTCAATTTGGCAGAGTTTCACTTCAATAACTAAAAGATAATATTTAGAATAGAGGCCCGCTTTATTTATAGGGAGGAGCCTGGAGAAAAAATAGGAAATTTACAACTACTTTGACTTATTCACTTCCTATGTTTTTACATGTAATTACATACGAGAAAAGTACATTTAAATATGTCCAAAATTGTTTCGAAAGTACATCTAAAAAATAGAAAATAAACTGAAGGCAAAAAAGCTGCTTCAACTTGTATCGCCGTCTTTCTTCATATGACCATCATACATAGTGAAAGCTACTTGCATCCCAATATTGTATAGACTAACCGTGTTCCTAAAAATCATCTTGGCTCTAACTATGGCATCTCTGACTGTGGTGACTAATTTTGCATTACTAGTTAACTTGGTTTTCAAATTATCCAAAGTTAACTGATTGTCAAGAATATTGTCCACAGAGGCCATTAAAAATGTTTTATCTTTGAACTCTTTCTGGAACATATCTTCAAATTACTGAATCATTTCTTTTGCAGAGAGAAATTAGTTATCTTGTGACACAAGCTTGCATGACAGCTCCTCCAATTTATGCAAAAATATAATATCACTATGATCACTAAGTTTCCTTGCAGATTTGAGGTCATTAATCAAATCTTTTAGCACATGGCTCCTATATGTCAATGCCTCTTTGGTTTCTGTATAAGAATCCCTATTAGTAATGACACCAATTGATATCAGGGTGCTTATTTTCAACTTTCTCATCTCCACCCACTTATCATGATTCTGTTCTATGCACTCGATATCTTGAGAAATAACATCAATGAGATCATCTAGTTCTGCTCTTATTTTCTCCATTTTATCTATTTTCTTAGATAGCTCTATAAGCAGAGAGATTCCTTGTGTGCACATCCTTTCTAGATATTCTTCAAGTACTCTTCCCTTGAGGTGAGTCTTTTATGCTTTCTGGATAATAGGGTCTTCTACAGAAACGGCCTCGGGGGTTACTGCTTCTAAATTCAAAGTGATTTTCCTCACTACTATAGTCAACTGTTCTACCATTGCTTTGTAGTGATCTTTCATTTCTTTCTCCTTGTCAAATTTCTAAATTAGAATATCCATAGCTGACTGCATGTTAGTCTTGACCTTTCATGAGTTATCTTTCCTAATTCAACTCTAGAGATAGAGTAGTCACTCATATCAAAATTTTCCATTGTTGTATCCTATGGAGGTCTTGCAATCTCCATAAATTTATGTCCCTTGTCCCCAAGCATTCTTAAGAGAATCTTTGGCTTCTTTGGGGTCTTGGCTTTTGCAGGCACCAGCTTACTAAAATCAAAGTCATCTGGGGAGATGGTTTGTTTCTTTCTTTTTGGTATATAAGCTAACAACCATGGTGGAAGCACATAAGTACTCACATTAGGGTCTATCCCCATTGTTGGTGTCACCAGAACTGCACTTGCACTAGTAGTGGAAACAATAGGTGGAGTGTTAGTAAAAACTGTACTTGTTACATTTACATTTGAAACTTATTCAGTATTCATTACAATGTGATAAAAAATAGAAGCATCCCCAATATCAAAAGAGGAAGAGGACAAACTAGGAATAGACCCTGACAAACAGAGCACAACTTGAAAAGTATTTTGAGGATTATCAAAAATAGTTTTGGAAGGGGAGGGAGATTTAGAAGAGAGAATATCAATAGGGGAAATAGACAAAGGAACTCCAACAGGTGTGTCAGGAAAGGGAGAAGAGACTCCTGTTTCTTGTTGTACATTCTCCTATGGAGACAAAAATTCCTCTTCTTGTTGATCTATAGGTCTGTCTTCAACCTCCATTTCCTCAGTGGCTGGCTCCTGAGTGTTCTTTTTCTCAACTTCCATATCTTCTATTTCAGACTCTTTCTCCGCAACTTTTAACTTCTTCGTCACATATTTTATCCTAGGCTTATGTGGCTTGGAAGAAGAGGGAACATCACTTTTGTTCTTCATCCTGTTCTCCACCTTTTTACCTATTTGCTCTAGGATCTCAGTCTCTGATCCTGTAAGGAATTCTTTCAAAGTAATTCCTTTATCTGCTAGCCAATTATTGGTGTTTGCCAATTTAGGCTCAAATCATTTCCTCAGAGAGGTCAACTCTTTTTGAGACCATTAGATTGGAGGGAGAGGAGAGCCAGGAACCTATTCAGTGTTATATCTGTCATCGATCAACTCTCCATCATCCACTAGATCTTTAGGAATGTCAGCCAACCCCAAATATTTAATCTGCTCAATAGATAACTGACTATAATCCAACTTTCTAATATCTTCTTCTGTTCTCAAATCTACCCAGACATCTTCAACCATAGGTTCATGGAATTGGGTTTTCCTCTTGATTTTTTCTTTCATGCCCCTATAGTCGAACTTTGGTCTTCTCTTTAATTGCTTCATGGTTACAAGCTACATCTCAGTTTCCATGGCCCTAGCCTTTGCAGTAGTTAATACTGAAAACCTGCCAATTTCAATTGGAAATCTGAAACCAGGCTTCTTGAGCTCCATTTGTTTATTATGCATGATGATCATTTGTCTACATAATTCCATTAAGACGATTTTATCTGAGGGAAACCTTGGCAGCATATAAGGATGACCTTGGAAAAAGCCAACCCTTAGATATGAGAAAGAACGAAACTGTAGGAACATGCATTCAAAATCATTTACCACTATCCAAGCCTCATCTGGCACTCTTCTTTGTTCTAGCTGAGGGTCAAAAAGACACAAGAATACAGCAAATAAAGCATCATTTACTCTCCTAAAATGATGAATAGAACCCTTCAGTGTTAATTGAAAGTAGTACTGAGACACAGGGATTACCCTCTTATCTCCTTTTGATGTTAGACTTGGAAAGATTCTCATAGAAGCTGCTATGTACACTAGGTAAGAAGTCATGTAGAATTTAAAGGTAGTGGATACCTTTGTCAATTGCTCATGCAGAGCATTGCTGATTTGCTCTCCCCAGAAGATGGCTTGTTTGCCTTGGAGTATTACCTTGATGAAAGGATACATCCACTCATGAAATAGTTAGGAAGAAGCCAATCCTCTTATCCTGTTGAGAAGAGTTATCAGATCACCAACTTCTTCTATAAAGTCGCTTCTAGGAAAACTCTGTGGCCACCTAGACAAGTTTGACTATGGAGCTTTGAGCCATTTAGTATTGATTACCTTCTTTGCTTTCTCTGGTTTTTTTTATACTCTTTTTGTGCTTTAGCAAAATGTAGCTTTATCACTTCTGTAGCAGGAGGGCACATGAACACCTTATCAATGAATTCAGGATCTAGTCTAATTATCACATTGCCACTTGCATGCACCACAACCCTAGTATCTCTGTTGTAAAACTAAGCACACTAAAGAACAAACTCTGTGTTATGGGCTGCCACTGTTAAAGATGACACTAGATGGATGTTATTGTCAATTAACTTCTTCATTATAGAGCTGGGATTATTTGACTTGGTTCTTTCCACAAATTCATCCATGTCCACATGACCGATCTCGGTATCCCTAATGCCATCAACATTAGAAGTAACTAAGGTGATTGGAAAAACACCTTGATATTTGTACTTCATCACTTTCAACTTCTTAGGAGACAACACACTCATCTGAATGAGCTATCACTAGAAGGATGTTGATGAAGAAAAAAGATCCACAGAAGAAACTGTAACAAAAAGTCATGATCATGCAATTAGGGGAAATACTGGTAATTTGGGAAAATTGCATGTCGACGATCATGACTATTGGGACATTCTTGAAATGGCTAGAGTGCGAGCAGGTAGAAGAATGGAGGAAAGCAGGCTCAAAAAATCAAAATTGAAAATATCTTAGAGTTAGGAAAATTTGAGAGAATGTTTGCATGGGTGGAAAATTTTTCCGCCCTTGCATGTGAGGGATATTTCACAAGTGTATCGGTGGTTAAATTTGCCACTATTACATGCTCAAGGAGAATTGCAAGTGTTATGTATTAGCGACAAAAAATGCTGAAAATGCTTATTGGTATGAATTGCGAGTTTGATGTTTGAGCGGAAATAAATGCCGACAATGCATGTGGTGGGAGAATACTGCAAGGGTTCGAGCGGCAAAAAATGTCGACAATGCATATGGGTATTTTAGGGTTTTCTTCATGTAAGGGTGAACAATTTTGCTGCCCATACATTTGCAAATTGATACATCTTAAAATGCAAAAGTGGTGGATTCCACCAACTTTGCATTTGCTCACATGCTTATGGAAAGATGTCAATCAACAAATATCACCGACGTTACATAAAACTTGAATATAATTAAAACCATGTTGGAGCGACAAATTCTGCCGACACCGCATGTTGGAATTTCAAGGTTTTACACACATTTTGATGGGGTAAAACTCACCATGTGGGTATGTGGATATCAACTTTCCGTAAGATGAAATATTTGCAAACCCTCACAATAAAACATTAGCCAAAGGGGTTTTGAACAAAAACTATGGTTTGCGAATGACTCAAAAGAAGAAAGATACAAAAATTACATTTTGTTTAGAATGACATATGAACAACATAATTCTTGAAAGACACGGGTTTGATGGCTTCAACTAACAAGAAACAGAAAAATCCTAACAAGGAAACAATAATGAAAAACAATGTTTAAAGACTCACCTATTAAGGAGGGAGTAACCCTAAATGCAACGATGGCAACTTGAAATCTGTTAGAATCCAAAAGCACGCAATCAAACGGTTGGAGGAGGGATTCACGCATCTACTGGGAGGTTTTAGAATAAAATAAATGATGAAAAACAATGAGTTAACATATTAAAAAGGTCTGAAAGACATCATCTTAATACAAACATGAGCGGTAATTAATGCCACTGGAGTTCATGATTTTGAAGATCAACCTTGCTCGGGTGGTGAAAATTGCTAACCTCGCATGTGTTTTCCAAAATGCAAAATTGGTACAAATCGCCGACCTCTCATTCGATCACAGAGAGGGACATGTAACAGTGGAAAAAAGTGCCACTTGAGCATGTGTAAAGGAAAAACTATGTAAAAGCGGCAAAAAGTGCTGACACTACACAAGAAAACAATAGAATATGCAATAGCAGTGTATTTTTCCGAGTTTGCATATTAAGATTCAAAATTTCACTAACACCCCCAAAATGATCAAAATTGATATTTTGGTCAGCTTACGACTTAATCGATTTGCACAAACTTTGAGGAATCGATTCGAGGGAATGTTGCAAACTAGTTTAGGATGCCATATGACTTTGCATGGGACCAAGATAATCTTGTCTTGATTTATGAACTTAGTGTGTAGATCATGAAACAGACAAGTTTTGTAGGGGTTGTCTACAAAAACGAGCATAGCTGATTTTGAGAACAACATATCTGACAATATATGTTTCTTGAATGTTAGTGCTTGTTGATTTATTGAGGCTTTGAGTTCCTCTTGTGGTCTCTAGTGCTTTAGAAGAAAGAATCATGATTAATGTTAGTGCATATGATTAGGAGTGTGGTATATGCCCCCTCTAGTGATGTGAATATCTTGTACCCATTTTGTGTGGGGTGTTGTGAAAGGCTAGTGGTGTTTTGTGTTCCCTTGTTTGGTGAAGTAATCATACTTGGGGGTTATGTTTAGCTATGGGTGTAGAAGTACCATACCATCTTTATGTTAATTACATTATATGTGTAAGTATTGGAATGATTTAATCACTCGGTGGCATTAGGTGGATTATGTGGTGTTGTCGTGTGTGGGGTATCTTTGCATGGTTGCTTGATAATCTGAGATCTATTTCTTAGTTGGCCATAACCTCATGTGGAAGTTCTATTGTGATTTATGAAAGTTATTAGTGTATGCCTATGTAAGAAACGTGTGCAGGAGATCAAATTGGAGCCTGTGTTGGACCCAAGAGATCATGAATGTGATATTGTAAGTCAATTAGAATTTTGAATTATTCTTGTGTGTGACATTATACATTTCCTCTGTAAGTATCTTTTTGCATAAGGAAGTAATTGTAAATGTTCATAGTTTGGTAAATAGGAATTGTACTGCATTAATGATAGAAAATTTTTCTATATAAGTAGTGACTATGTTACCTTAAATTTTTGTATAAAAGTTGTTTAGATATGAAGATGTAGGAAACTTATTTGTCCATGTGTTTGGTGTACATTCTCTAACGCATTCTAGACTTTGATTCCTAGGGTGTTGTGTAGTGGATACTCCCTTTCGTGGCTAAAATTAGTCACACCGTGATGTGGATTTGTTTGTAATATTGGTTGTTTTGAAATTTTTGATAGCTGCTTCATGTGTTGTTGGTGGGTTAACACTGAATTTTTTTTCTTTGAACTCTCTTATGATAGGAGTGGTCACCAAAACTCTTTTCCTTATACTTGATTTATTGTTGAAAATTGCCAGCATTTTGTGACTTAAGATTGAATTTGATTATTTCCCCACTTGGGTTTGCATTTTTAAAATTTCTACGGTGGCTGTTATAAATGTTTGTTTCTGTTGGCTCCATTTTGTGTTAAGTGTTTTTTTTCTATCATGTTCATTTCGAACCTCTAATAGTATGTTCAAGGGAGGCCTCCGCAGAGAATTGTACTTGCATGGTTGGTAATTAGTGGAAACAAGAGAAGAGATGTATTTTTCCTTGTTAATATGTGAATGCAATTCTCTAAATCGTATGAAATTCTCAAAATATGTGTGATTGGTTATAAGTAGATCACATGATATGCCTTGAAGGTAAGGAATTTATGTTCTTCTTATCTTTATTGAATGATTGTACTTGTCTTATGAATAATTGCTTAATATGGAGGCATATGTTGATAATAGAAAATTGCAATACTAATATGTTATGTTTTCATGCTAGTCTGTGACTTCCAGGAGTAAGTCAAGTTTTAGGGGGGGAGGATGTAGTGCCTCTCTAGTTTCACCTTGGATGTACAGGTGGTCAAACTAAGGAGCATGAAGATGAATGTAAATAATCAGAATACTTAGGTTAGTATATTTTATCAATGAACCTTGTTGCAATACTGATAATTCACATGCTCTGACATTGCCTTGCATTTAGGTGATTATGATGTTGATTTTACTATGATTGTCATATGATAGAATTGAGTTTTATGTGACTGATTCTATATCATAGGAGGTTATGATGTTTTGTGTGGATCAATCATATTATGAGTATCATGCGACTATTTGATGATGGCTCTTACTTAGTCATTCAGCAACTGATTGATATGTGTGTTGTGATTACATGCTTGTTGTTTGGGTGAAAGGAATAGTGTCGCATTACTCATGCATGAGTACCCTACTATACTACAACTTTCTTTCACTGTGTATGACTATATGATTGCATATATATACATGTTTGACTGTGTTGTTTGCTGTAGGCTGTAGGTACCAGGCATCGACTCCACTTGAATTAATAGGTCTAAGCGTGCCTTAACCAATGGAACTGTTGAATGGAGATAACATATGGTCCCCTAGCTTAGCCATCATTCTTGAAGAGGATGAAAATTCAGTTGTGCACCCTGTCAGTGTTGTCAGTTTGGTCATGATAGTCAGTCATTGTTGTGGTGGTCTTGCTTTCCAATCTTGCATTATAGTCAGATAGGGTTTGGCGGTTGGGTTATTTTGTTGGTATTATTTTGGTTATTGTTGCCTTAAAATAAAATAATTAGTTATGAAGCTTTTTTGTTAAATAAATAAATATATAAATGTCCTTAAGTAAATTTAGTTTATGAAAAATATCTTATTCTAGAAGTTAATTTAATAAATAATAATAATAATTGTAATAAATGTAATTCCAACTAGAGATAAATAAATAAATTAATATAATTTAATGTTGTGTCAAGGGTAATAAAATAGATAATATTTGCAAGTTGTCATAAATATAGAAAATACTAAAGTAGATAAAATCATAAATGAATCTTGTCTAGTTGTAAATGAAATAAATAGCAAATTCTAAAATAAATAGAATTAGAGAGAAATTATTGTTGGGTTAAAATAACAAATTGTAAGAAAGTAATAAAGGAGAATCTATTGCCTTTAATGGGAGGAATCTTTTGGAAGATATGGGGGGATTTATCTCTCATAATAATTTTTAGTAGAGAAAAACTTTTGGAGGGAGAGACTAGTTTGTGGCTGCAGCAGTTGAATCCGACATCAAATCTTCAGCTCAGTCAAGCAAGCAAAATCAGGTTCCTTTGGTTCTAATTTTTGTCTCAATTTTATGTTGAAGCAAATGTTTGATTTATGAATTTTCTTGTTGATTGTAATTTTCTTGAGAGATTAGAATCCTTGTTATCAGATCCAATTGTGCATGTCTGTATCATTGCATTTATGGGAATCACCGACTGAAGTGACTGTCTATCTCTTAGCCATTTTGTCTCTATTTTAGAAGTTTATTGTACTATCCATAACTTTAGTTTTACGAACTTTGTTCCTCTAAATTTTTGATATATGATGCACGATCTAGTTATCTAAATCATATCCAAAAATGGTCCATACCCAGTTTGTTGTTTTGGAGATATGGATATTTTGTGACTATCTACCTCTCAGCCATTTCATCTTTGTTTTAGTAGTCTGTTGTGCTAGCCATAACTTTAGTTTTACAAAATGGGTTCCTCTAAATTTATGTTATATGATGCATGACCTAGTTATCTAAATCATATCCAAAAATCGTCCATACCTAATTTGTTGTTTTGGAGATATAGATATTTTGTGACTATCTACCTCTCAGTCATTTCGTCTCTATTTTAACAGTCTGTTGCATTAGACATATCTTTAGTTTTACGAACTGGGTTCCTCTAAATGTTTTATATATGGTGCATGACCTAGCTATCTAAATTATATCCAAAAATTGTCCATACCTAGTTTTCGATTTTAGAGACATGAATATTTTGTGACTATCTACCTCTCACTCGTTTGGTCTCTGTTAAAACAGTTAGTTACATCACCAATAACTCTATATTTTTGAACTTTGTTTCTCTGAGATTTTTCAACAAATTCATTTTGTGCATATCCTACGATCATTGATTTCCATCATATGACTCTCTTTGAGGCATTCTACCAATCAGTTTGCGTGCCCTATCCATGCTTTCACATTTTGCATTGTTGGTAGCTTCTAAAGCCTCCTTAACAAATTCATTTTGTGTTGATCCTAGCATATGCATGTGGTTAAAAGTGTGGTAGATTTGATGAAGATGTTAGATCTATAGGAATATTTTGTTGTTTTGTATTCCTTTCCTCTCAAGCTAACATTAGAACAAGGTTCTTTCATTGTAGCTTCAGGTTTTGTATCTTGTGATTCTAACTAGTGTAAGATATTAATAGCATTCTAATATTATAGGCTTTTAGCCTTGCTTATACAGTTATATTTAATAGTATTTACAAAATTGTCTAGATTATTAATGAAATCTACATCAGTGTAAATAATTGTTGTGTTTAATTTACATGCCTTAGGGTTATTTGCATGTTGTTTGCAATCATTTTAATTAAATGAAATTAAAATAAGTCTTGAGAATTATTATTTAAAATATTGATACTCATGGACACTTATATCTTATGATCATATTATAACTACTACTGGTGATTAGAAAGTTATAGTTCTGTATTGATGAGATAGATTCATTTTATAATTGTTAGATGATTGATCATGATTGGATTAATGTTACATTCTTTAAGACCCATAATTAGTGCATTATATCATATATTGCATTTGTGGTATTGTATTTGAAATATTGATGAAGGATCGTAGTTTATGTTGTGCATTTGAGAGTGAATGTGATGTGTAACTATTGTGTTTAGTGGTGTCAAGTGTTTGTGTCATTTGGGAAGATGATTCCAGAGGCCTAGGAGGGTGTGATTGTGTGGGAGTTGGCTATGTGTGCATCATGGGAGTTGAGTAAATTGTTATTCTGGAATGTTTCCTCCTATCCATGTGGTTATGATGATTATGCAAGATGGGTAATGCCTTGCTCTGTGTAATGTGAAATGATGTTTATGTATCATGATGAGAAATGTGATAGTTCATGCTTGGGTTTTGTTTTGGGCTTTGAGAATCTAGATGCAGTGAAGGGGGAGTGGATTTTAATGTGGGGCCGGTGCCCAAAGTGGCTTGTTAGGGTAACCCATTGGAAGTTGTTAATCCAATGATAAATTAATAATAAATTTAGAGGGTTGGGTAGTTTTCACACTAGTCAAGATAATTGAATGCCTCACTCATGCCTGTAGTGCTTGTTCAGGATAAGGATGAGATGAGAAGGCCGTGGTTGGAAAAATCAACTTCCTTGTCCTCATGAAAGGAATGTTGGTTCCGCATGTGTCACCCTATGGGGCCGGCGTCTAGTGAGAGACTGTCAGGGTAACCATAGATGAGGGTCAATTTCTAGCGAGAGACTGTCAGGGTAACCCATGGATGGGGGTTGGCATCTAGCTAGAGACTGTTAGGGTAACCCATGCTAGTACCATGTGATGACACTCATCCCTACTACAGTCTAGCATTCTCTAGTTGTGTTCTCCCCTTTCTTTGGTGAATGCCTTTGGAAGTGATGTTTGAGTTACTTGTGTTGTTCATATTGACCCGTGTTGTATTGGAGCCATGTGTAGTCCTTGCACCTGTTAGTCTATTGTCTTTCTTGATTATTTTCTTAGTGGGACCTTATTGTTATCTCCTAGCATGGGGGGTGGACCTTAGGGTTCCACATGGTCGGGTGGTTGTGCTTTTTGCTCCATTGGTTTCCCTTGCTATTGATCGTGTGCAAGAAGTATGTACCTTGTATGACAGATGTCAGATCTTGCTCTAGCTTGAGGAGACAGATACTTATGATCATGTTCCAGTCTTGTATATCAGTTGAATCATGTACTGTTGTCTTGATGTATGTACTCCAATGTAATTTGGATAGCGATATTGTAAACAATGTAATGTTGTAGTCTCTTGTAAAGGAACTTGTCTATGTGCTCGTGATCCTATGTGCAAGATCCTGATGTTACTTATCTTATGATATAATATGGAATTGTATGTGTTTATTTATCTGATGCAATTAGATTTAGAATGAACTATGTTTGTTAGTTAATTCCTAATGTTGGTTAGATGTTGTTTTAGTTCGTTAGTAATGTAGCCGTAGAACCGTAGAGGATAAAGCTTAATTTAATGTTATAAATAAATATATGATTATTTTTATTTCTTTTGTTGGAAAAAAAAAAAACCTTTTTGTAAGCTTCGTTATGTTATCCTCTGGGTTCCTTGGAGGGGCGTTACATGCATAGTTAGAGTAGATCTATAGTTGCATGACTGAGAGGCATTATGAAGGACACAACACTAGATACTTAGATGGCAAGCCTTATGGTTCCTTATACCTATACCTTCTGTGAAGGGTAGGGCCACTTCCAGGTAGGAAGTTGTGTGGGGACCGTTGGTCTGTGGTTGGAGGAAAAACACTGGGATGTTGCTCTCCTTACCAAGCATGAGACAAGACGGGCTTATGAGACATATGTCAAGAGTTCCAGATGGAGTGTTTTTTCATTGTATGTCTTGATAGTCATTATTATGTATAATATGATATATGATGCCTTAAGCACAACTTTATACATGCATAGTGAAGGTTATTCACTAATGAGATGTAATTGGTTATTGTATTTATAAGTTTTGTTATATTCTAGTTTGGAATAACATGATTAAATTTTGAAATGATAAGGATTCATTCTTGTTTAATTATAATTTGGATAATTATCTAGTTTATCCTAAATCTTCATTAAGATGAAAATTCATGTTTAATTTTTGGTCATTATGGAATGAGATATTATAGAAACCATGAAGCTCTAATTGTGATGATGCAGATATGACCCCCCATAGGAGAGGAAAATAGACTCTCTTTTAAAGTAGTTGCCAAGGAAGACACCTACTTTAAAAGAAAATTTAAAGAGGCTATCTTCATCAAAAACAATCCCACCAACCTAAATAGAGATGATGGGTGGAACTTACGCCACACCTGGAATCCTCTATTAAATTCCCTCAAAAACTAACCCCCTTCCCTTTGTTCTCTCCTTTCCTCTTGCTTCCATCTTTCTCAGTTGTGTCTCTCTTCACTCATCCTTTCTCTTTCCTTCTGCTTATCCTGCTCAACACATCTCCACACACCTTTCCTCTTAGCCTCTTTCTTGTCCCAAGCCACCCTCTTTTCCCTCATCCTTCCTCTGGCCTTCCCTCTTCTCCTTCCCCTTCCCCCTATCCCTTGCCTCTCCTCCATCTCACTTGTCATGTACCTGCTCCTTTTTCTACCTATTACTACCTCGCTTCGTTCCTTGTTGTCCCTTCCCTCCTTGGACCTAGCCCTCCCTTATACTTTGGACCTCTTGTTACTTATCTTATTTCATGTTGTTTTTTTTTGCTTCTTCCCTTTTGATTTTCTCTCTTGTTCTTTCTTCTCTCTTTCCTCTCTCCCCTTTTATCATTCTTTTCTTTCTTCTAATCTTACACCTATATGTTTGTATTTATGTTTACACAGTACTTGTATTTATATACACACACTTTATATATATATAGTTATGCTTTTATATTTTATATATTATATATTTTCATTTCTTTTATCTATCTTTATGCTTTGTTCTTTCTTTGTTTTTTCTCCTAATAATGAAGAAACATCAACGCATAAAATTAGATAAATTGGAATAAATAAATAAAAGTATATTATAAATTTTATATATAATATATTTTTATTCTTTTTTCTATCTTTATGCTTTGATTTTTCTTTGTTAGTTTTTTATGTTAATTTTTTCTATCTTTTTTCTCTCTTTTCTCCTATAAAGAAGAAACATCTAAGCATAAAAAAAGATATATATATATATATATATATATGATTTTATTTGTTTTGTTTTTTCTAATTTATTTATTTCATACTTTGACTTTTTCTTCTTTATGGCATTTTATTTTATTTCTCTCTTTTTTTCTCTTTTCTCACCTTTGGTCTTTATCACTTCTCATTGCACAGATTTTCCTTTTCTCTTTCTCTTTTTATTTTATTTTTATATAGTCTTTTTTCTTTCTTTCTTGTTGGTTGTATTTCTCCATTCTCTCACTTTTGTGGTTTTATTCTCGTTTTGTTTCCTTTTCCCCCCTTTTGTTTCTTTACCTCTTGTCAATCTAGTACTTCATGTCAAAACCCCCCCCCTCTCTCTCCTTTTCTTTCTTTCTTGCTGGTTGTATTTCTCCATTCTCTCACTTTTGTGGTTTTATACTCGTTTTGTTTCCTTTTTCCCCCTTTTGTTTCTTTACCTCTTGTCAATCTAGTACTCTGTGTCAAAACTCCCCCCTCTCTCTCCTTTTAAGGATCTCTCTCTGCAATTTAACTCATTCTTATTCTCCTCTTTTTTTCCTGATGATGGATCACAAAGTGTGATCCGAAACATTGATACAAAAAAAAAACAACACAATTTTTCTAGAAGCTCACAATCTTACACCTATGTTGTTCTTCTCAAAGATATGAGTGAGGTGATCAACCTTTTTCTTCATAAACTTGTGCTCATCATGCCCTATCTTCTTACAATAGGCACAATAAAATTTGTCCTTTTTAGGTTGCCCTCATTTGGATGAAGTTTTTGTGTGACTTTTAGATGTCTCAGGTTTTTGTTCTCTCTATTGAGCAAGATCAATTGGAGGATTACAAGCATTGACATGAGTCACAAGAGATGAACAATCACATACTCAATACTATCAAATACATAAGCAATATGCAAAGAAAAATTGGATGATCTATTAGCTTCCAAGAGGTAGTACATATAGGCATAATCAACTAAGAATAGTCGAGCCAATAATAGAAAAAGCTCACTAAGAATAGTGGTGCTCCAAGAATTGGAAAAACAACCACTTAACTTAGACAAAGCTAATCTAGGCACGCGAAGAATAGCTCGTGGCTAAACATAGATGAATGTGCACACATTAGTAAGCTTAATTTACACTAACATTATTTTTATCTCCCTAAAATTAATGCAAACTCTAATGCATCCATTTTTGTTAGGGTGCATGTCCATGGCATGGTTGTCATACTCTTTGGGAATATTAATACATGTAGATCAAGGGTTTTGATAGTCACCCAAATTATCTTTTATGTCCTACAATGAGTACAAAAAACTATTATCTTTTCTATGAAGAGATCTACTTGTAATCTAGTAGATTCCTCTCCATGATGGGGAGGATCACCTACACTATTGGTGGAACAACTAGCCAAAAAATGGGTGGGTAGAGCTAAGGTATCTAGAATATGCTTCAAAAATCACTAAGAGATCTCTCAAGATAATTTGAATCATCTTTGTTAGAGGGACCAACCAAATTATCTATCGAACCTCATACCAAGAAGAAAAACAATGCTAGAAGGGGCATAAGCCTACAAAGAATGAACATAAATGGGAATATTATAGGTTAACCTTGATCTAAGATGTACACAATCTCATTAGTGAATTTCATAGATACATGACTGAGTTCATGTTGTGCCTTACATAGATGCTCCATTTTCATCTTTGGTAAAATGTGGATCCCCCTCTTTCATTTTTGCCTTTGTACGTTGAATGCTTTGTGTTGGCATTCTTTTTATTTTCCTTGTGTCAATGGTGGATTTAAATTAGATGTTGAAAAGATTTTCTTAAAGAATTTTAAGTCATGAGCCAAGTCTTCATAATAGTTATCATGTATTTTTAATGTAAAATCTATGTTTTTGAGCTTTTGTGGGCTTGCAAAATTCTTACGGACTTATAGACTTCTAACTCTTAGTTCATAGTCCCTAATTCCATCAAATTCTTGCATTTGTCTCTTCTTCACTTGCATAACCATTTCAAGGAAGCCCTCCAAAATGACAATTGTGTGGGTTTGCAGAGTTTTGACAAAATTCCTCCATCTTCCATCTTAGTCACAAGTCCAAATGATTGAATTGGTTCTACAAGTGTTTGTAGTGTTTAAAATTAGTTTTGCACAATTTCTCTAGTTGTTCAATTTTCATGCCACCGCATCTCCGAACCATTCATCTGTTGGTTCTACCTACTTAATGGCCCTACAATAATGGTTGCTACATGTGAATTTCCCTATATAAAAATTTGATTCTTCTATTATTTGCACCTTTTGCAAATTAAATTTTCATGTTCTCATGACCACTTGTGATTTCTATATCCTTGAATCCTATGTTTAAACTTGATATGTTCAAGTTCACTAGAGAATCTACTATGGATAGGATTTGTGCAAACTAATAGAAGGGTTTGTGTCATTTTCTTCACAATTAGGGTTACTAGGAAGGGTTGGAGCCTAGTTGGACCCAATTCTTTGAGCTTATACATTGATTGACTTTAACAAGCATTTATAATTTATGACTTCCAAATAAAGAAAGAGGGTATGTGCACCAAGATGGGGGACCAAAAAGTGGCCACAAATCAATTTGAAAAAAAAGATGACTTAACATGAGCATGTTATAATGCGCTCATGTTATAACGTGATAGTGTTATGGCTTGGGATGGCTCAAAAATCCCAAGCCATAA
This sequence comes from Cunninghamia lanceolata, assembly GCA_027924645.1. Classification (NCBI taxonomy): domain Eukaryota; kingdom Viridiplantae; phylum Streptophyta; class Pinopsida; order Cupressales; family Cupressaceae; genus Cunninghamia; species Cunninghamia lanceolata. Next base: position 7,740,708 of record BSBN01000400.1, read on the forward strand.
CATGCTTGTGTTATTTCATTGTTAAAAACAAAGAAAAGTCCCTCTTTTTTGAATTTATAACATGTGCAATGTGTTATAACAAAAATGTGTTTCATTTAACATGCTTTGGAATCCAACAAACCTATAGGCTTGGATTTGGCTTGGGTATCTGAGTCAAAGGGCTAGGCTTGCATGTAAGGTGCCCAAAGACTTGTTTTCAAGAAAACATAGAAAAACAACTAAATCTCAAGTGTGTTCTCCATTAGGTTTACACATTTTTCAATGTTAATATAAAAAATACTAGGATGAATTAAATCTTTTTATTAGCTTTATAACCATGTAATTTTTCTTAAAATCTGAAAACATTAAGGTTTCCATCTATAATTTCATTTGCTAGTGTCTTCTTTTTTTTTTCCCAAAAACTTATGTATAGTATTTTTGGTGTTATTTTTTATATGTTAATCCAAATTTAAAACAAATTACATTTTTAGATTCTAGACTCTATTCTATACACATTCAAAAAGAAAAAAATAATTTTCAATTAGTTTCAAAACATTTAGGGGAAATCATGTTCAATTTTTTGTTTTTTTAGGATGTATCCACTTTGAACATTCATAAAAATCATATATTCATTAAAAAAATTGTAGAAAAGTCAAACATAAACTATGTGATGTTAGCTAATTTTCCACTGAAGCGATTTGTGAAATACATAAAAAATCAATATCTAAGGGGGGGCACAATAGATGCTATGTTATATTTTTCTGACAAAAATAGGTGCTCCCCCTATTTGAACCTCTTAATCTCCACCATTTTTTTTTAAAAATAGTAGTTTAGATTCATCCAAGATTAGTTTCTACTGATTTCAAGAAAAAAGTGGCCACTTTTGACCCCCCTTTGGTCCCCCATTTCCATCATGATACCCAAGATGAAGTACAAGTTCCATGGGGTCACTCCTCCTTCAAAGATAATTTGTACATTCTAGATGTATTGACTAACACTAACTTAGGTCATGTGGATTTGGAAGATTTAAAATAAAGAATGTATGTAGATGCCCTAACTAGCAGAGCTCAAAGAATGGTTAACAATGATATTTCATAAGTAGTTGGATTTCCTATATTAGTCCAATCCCTAGAGTTGGTTATGGCATGTTCAAAATACTATGATGATGGAGGAAGAAGAATTATGGGGCCTCAAGGAAAAGCTCTATTAGATATTTTTGTTAATGTAATAAAATAAATATTTTAACTTCCTCATCATGATATGCTCATTTAGTTGGATATACAACAAGCCTTGGATGTATATAATGAGGATGTTGATAGTTGTTTAAGAGTAATGAATAAGATATGGATGATAAAGTAGAGAAAAAAACATCTCTAAACTCCTAAGACCATTAATGAGGAGTGATGTTTAGACAAAAAATGGAGATATGATAATTGTAGTGCATAAGATAACAACTTGTCTTAGAGAGTTGCACCCCCCAGACAAAGTGATCTTACTTCACACTACTCTAGAATGTTTAGCTTCAACTAGAGAAGAAATTCTATTTAACCCTTACAAAACTATCCTATTCGAGAAAATCTATTAACTAGAAAATATAACTTTTCTAAGTCAAACAATAGGGAAATATTATTTTGATAAAATTGAAGGATATTTCAAGGAATCGAAATTAGAACTAGAAATAATACCAATGGAAGAACCTATCATTAGAAAGAGGGATTCTCAGCCAAGAACACCTTGATGTGTTGTGTATATGTCTACGTGTCACACGATCATATGTATGGCGTTGTACGGATTGTAGGGTTTGGCAATATTAGTCTATGGTTTCTTAGTGGGCTTCTATTCTTTCTATGTGATTTCTTAGTCAACCTACATAAATAGATAAATTAAATAAACTATAAATGATAAAGTCTATAAAAATGATAAAATTAACACTCACAAACCTCCATGGATTGATGCCCTTTGAATGTCCTACTTATGGTAGACTTCGAAATAATTTTGGGACTGCTAAGGAGTTTTCCAAGAATGGTCAAACCTATGCATTGGTCTTTCAAACTCCACAAGTAGTCAAATGATAAATATGTTGGAAAAAGTGTGTGCACCTATCCTAAGTGTGTCTAGGAGCTAAAATGCAGTGACAAACTGTGCTAGGAGCACCTCTATAGTCTACAGGGAGGACACTAGGCCTAGATTGTGGATTGGGTACCTAAAATGGTGGTTTACACCAATAAGTTGTAAAAGAACAAGGGAATTGCTTGAGTAGTTTTGAAAAGAGGGTTGATTCACTGCTTGTGTAACATGATCAAACAAATTATGGAAGAAATGAAATTATCAAGAAAAAATCACTTTCTATTGGAACATGATAAAGAAAGAACCAAAGGATTCACTACCTTATTCACATGAATTTGAGTGTTGAAGATAGGAAGGGTTTTTAGAGAGAAATTTGTTGTTCACCACCTATTGAAAACACCTTTAATGATAGAAAGAAAAATGAAGGAATCTTTTGGGAGAAGCCTATGCTTCTATGAGAAATTCTATCCTTGTGATTGCTTTGAATAATTTGCACAATAACTATGAGAAATTAAAAGTAGACCAAGAGAACATTGCAATATTATAGGATAACAAACTAAGAGAGAATCTTATCTGTTGTGAGAAACTTATGGAGAAAAGTTGGAGCTTTAGATAGCTAGTCCATAGGCATTCTATGAATCAAAGTCCTTTAGTTAGAGAGATCTTCTAGACAATAGTATGTCTCTTCATTGTCCTTATCTTGTGGTCAAGAGTAGGCTAAGGATAACAAATGTGTATGCATGAGAGAGTTACAACCATCAAGAGATATTATGCGGTGGAAACATGCATGATTAAAACACACATTTTGAGATGTTGTACGACATAGGATGCTAGTATATCACATAGATATTTGGGAATCATGCTAGTGTTTAGAGAAAATTTCTCAAATTTCACACACATGCCTAGAAAAATGTCAACATTAATGCTCTAATACAAATTTGATAAAAAATTGGTTTGGGAGAAATAATCGATGATTAAGTCTAAGTAGTTCTAAGGCTTACTACAAGAATTGGTGCTAAGGCAGGTGCAAAACATGACATGCAATTGTAGGGTATGTAATTTTTGAGGCTGCATTTTGCCCCCACTTTAGTAGGTTGATGACACCAAGTGAAAAGCATGCTAAAGTACAATAATGAAATATTGGAATGAAATATCATCATGGAAAAGGATACTCTAGAAGTCATAGAGGTCCTTCAGATTGAAGATGAGATGCCCCCTACCTAGGACCTGCAAAACCAGTGTTAGAAAGCACAAGCCTTGGAAACCATAATGTCATAAAAATACTATCATGTAATTCTCTAAGACTAAGAAAAATGTCAGAAGCATATAAATCTTTATCACACATATTAAAGATATGGGGATAGAAGAAGGAACATGGAAAATAAAAGAAAAAAAAATGAGTCCACAAGCAAAAGACCTAGCTGTAAAAATATCCCATTGCTTGCATCATCCCCAAAATATAATGTAAAAATATCTCATTGCTTGCCTTTATATTATCCTAGATAATATAACTCTTCACACGCATATGACAAACTATAACAAGCATACTAACAAACCTAACAAACAATTATTTTACATATCCTAAAGACACATAAATGATGTAATATTTCTAACATTAGCTATTGTTGGACCAATATGATGGAGCATCTTATTACAACCTATAAGAAGGTGTAAGAGGCTATCTTTAGCATGTTTGTTGACTATTCCATATGAGGGAAATGGATATTTTCCTACTTTGGTGCATTATTTAATGTGGAGGTTATGATACATGCAAGACACTAAAATTATCTAGATTCTCAAAGTGGGCATTGGATTTTTCCAAGTATGGGTGCCATGTTTGATGTAACTTCCTTTGTAAGGTTGTATTTCTATTTAACAAAAGCTTGAAGAGTGCATTGTATGAGAATTGAATGTTTATAGGTACACATGTGCAGTCAGGTTGGATGCAAGATTGAAAGAAGTTGAATGTATTGTTATCTCTTTGCAGATAATACAAACTTGCCCTTTTTTGGGGGGAGTTTTTTACTTGAAAGAGTTTTCTCCACTTAAATCTCTATATTATGTGTATGGATCTTGAGTCTTTCTGATTTTATTCATTTTTGTTTCACATTAGCTTATATCTTCATTAGTATTCTATAGTTTAATTTCATATTTGGAACAATATTTTAAATTTCCAAATTGTAGTGGTTTCCTTCATTTCTAACAGACATAACAATATTACAACAATTCACTTTGAATAGTAGTAACAAACATAATAACAATGATGACTAGAACATATTAAACCTGTAGGTTACTACATGCATTCATAATAAAATTTACATTACAAATTTATGAGACAAAATCATGAAATACTTAGCTAAAATTTATCGATCTGCCTTTTCCTATGAGTGACCAACTCTCTAGAAGAAATGTATTATTCTCAATTACCCCAGGTGTATTGATTTCAGTGCCTATTTGTTCGATCACCCTCCCCCTTTATTATTTCTATCTGGGATATATGGGGTTTGACCCCCTCTCTCTATCTCTATATAACCAAGGGTAGGGGTCGAGGGCTCCTATCTTCTCAACTCAAAAAGGATAGGAAAATCATAATATTGCATTCATTCACAACAAATGTACATTTTGTCTATAACTTCTCATTCTACTAAAACATGAAATATAACTGAACATATTTTTTTTCATGAAAGTTGAATGATGATGATAAACAACAATAGTAACTAACTACTTAACTTCAAATTTAAAGTAAATTCCTAAAATCTAGCTACATGTTGTGCATGCATAAGCTATCCAAGTCTTCTAAAATTCTTAACTGAAATAAATAAATGAGTCTATTATAACATATTTATAAAAGTTTTCGGTAGTGACTCTCAACAAGGGTCTTCAATCTTTGACTGCTTCAATTTTCTTGGCCTTAGAGAATGTGAGGTTTAATGTCACCTTCCAAGAAATTAGTCAATAAGTTCTACTTTTAATGGACAAGGGGATCCCATTAAGTTAAAACTCTAATTATTTCATTAAGTTGCCTCTTGAATATTATATTGTCCATGGTCATAGATAGAATTATATTGTATATTAAAGAGATAAATATAGAAAACATGTTTTAGGTTTATTGCCTTAAGAGAAAGGGAGTACAATATGGTATACATATGAATGGTTTGAAAAAATCCTTGAAAAGAAGTTAGATGGAGGTAATAATAATATGTAATTTCAACTTGAGCTATATAATCATGTGAAATAATTGTGAGGCATAATGAAGAGCACCCATAAGAGTGTTTTCTAAGTTTAACTCCCCTTTAATGCCATAAGGTATGAATATGAAGTGTGAGTGATTAAATGATATGTTGAAAAAGGCAACCTTAGGAACTTGAGAATGATGTTCAACTAAATCTATGCTACATAAATTATCAACCAAAAAAATTAAACATATATATAGTATAGAATATAATATGATTGTTAAGCTTTCACAAATTATGTCATAGTATGAATAATCCTGGTATGTTGGAGACTTAATAGAGAGTGGTGTCTTGAGAGGACAAAATTTCATTGCCTTGTTAATTAGTTGAAAAATTTGTGTGAAGACATATATCGCTTCCCACTCTCTTTCTATCACCTTTATCCAAAGGATGGTCGGTGCAAATTAATTTTGTAGTAGAATAGATAACTCTCTATTTTTCACAACTTATACTACAACCCTCTGTATTGCAATCTCATTTTGAAGCCGAAGAGAATTATTTCATGTTTATAACTTAGAAATGTTGGCTCTTATTTATACTCATTAAAATAAAGTATTTTGGTAAAATGCTATACTAGAATACCCCACCAACACTGGAAATTCATTTTGTCAAGAAGGATTTGAACATGTCATTAAGCATCATGATAGGGAGAGAATTGGCTCTTTAGTTTTTGGCATGTGTTTTTTGTTGTAAAACCATATTGACTAGCCAACTCAAGTCGTCAATCAATTAAATTTTAATGTGCAATGAAGAAATGACAGAGTTTAATATGACTAATAAGGTGTCGCCATGGAATAATGCTTCAACTACCAGTAAACATAAAGTAATGATAGTGATATAATGTATGAGATAGGTTAGACCAATTAAGACTATGCATGTGGATATGAAAATAGGTGATCCTTATGAATTGATTCTATGCATCCACTTCTCTCCATTTTTCTCATTTATCGAACATGACCCTATGTATCACTCTTTGTAGGATCCACTAGCTCTAAAAAATGATAAAAGACAAAATACTCAACATTTTTATTAGAAGGATCTCCTTTCATAAATGACTTTCTATACATGATATAACTTCCATATATAAGGATGTGAATCTCCTTAGAAGAAATCTAAATCTCCTTAGAAGGAATGCTACTTCATTAAAAGTTTTTAAAGAGTCGACCTTATGTTTTAAAAAATTAGAATCGACCTCCTTTAATGGAGTATCTACTGTATATGCCTAAAAATGACATGATTCAGTCTAAATAAATATTCTTAATATTTATTCCCTTCCAATTCTTCTATCAATAAATAAATAAACAAATTCATTTATTTGATTCACATTCCTCTTAATTAATTAAATATCAAAATATTTAATTATTTCTTCTAAAGTCTAAATTAAATAAAATCAATTTATTTAATTAAATTCCCTAAATTCTTCTAATGTCTCACATAATTAAATAATCCTACATTATTTAATTAATCATAAATTCCTCTATCCTAAATCCACCTCATCAAATCCACCTCATCTTTCCACCTCACCTTTTCCACCTCACCATGTTGCACATGTAATTAAATATTTCAAATATTTAATTAGCTAATATTCTCTCACCCACATGTCCTATTTCTTCTCTAATCAAAGTTAGTTAACTCATCAATCAAAACTGTTAAATAATCAATCAATTCTGTCAGCTCAATCTATTTGGGTAACTGATCAATTAATTTAGTCAATTCCTCAATCCATTCTATTAACTCTTCAATCAATTTTGTTAACTACCCTATTACATGATGGAGGTGGGACACTTGTCCTCTTTCTATTTGTTGCACATTCCTCAACCATTCTCAACCATTGATTTGCTTATTTCTTCTCAACCATTGATCCTCATTCTCTCAAGTCTATAAATGGAACCTTATTCATCCATTCTATTCATCCAGGCTATTCATATTGTTACTCTGCAGAAATTCACCAGCGTGCCTTTGGCACCCTTTTACCATTCATTAGCTTGAGATCACCATTTCCTTTGGAGGTCCTCTTCATTGCACATTTATCACCACAGCCATTCACTATCGACATTTTTGAAAACAACAAAGGAGTACACTCTCTGAGGGCCTACTTCATACAAACGAGGACGATCGTGATAGGTAACAATAGAAGTTTAGATTCAAGGAAGGTTTGCATTGTTTTATTCATTGCTTCATTTTATTCAATCTTCTTAGTTTCACTATTCTATTGAGTTATGGGTATTTGATGTTGTTTGTTGCATATTCATTGTTGATCCTATTTTACCCTAACATTTTTGGTGCCCACCGTGGGGCCTTGCCCCCTTTATCTCATCAAAATCTGAGCTTTTTTGAAGACAGGTTCCGTAAAGGCATCACACAGGCTAATCTGGTGCATTTGAACAATTCCACAATGCTTCTATCCTCTGTTCTAGCGCTTATAATCTTACGGCGCATTTAAACACTGTTTCGGCACATATGCCTATTTCTGCTACACATATGTTATTTTTTGCGCATCTGTTCTTTCTTAAGGCGCTTTTAAACTCTGTTCTTGTGCATATGTTATTCCTGTGCATCTGCTCTTTCTTACGGCGCTTTGAAACTTTGTTCTTGTGCATATGTTATTCCTGCACATTTATTCTTTTTTACTGTGCTTTTAATTACTGTTACGGCGCATTTGTTTTTGCTACGCTTTTGTTGACTGTTTCTACACATTTAGTCACTGAAGCTACGCTTCTGTAGTGGGCAATGATTTTAGGGTTTTTCTAAGAAGATTTTTGCTAACGCTGACATCTTTGCAGGTATTCTCTGGAGCTGTTTTGCAGGATAGTTTCGGGTTTAGTTTCATATAGTTGCATTTTTGATAGCTTACACTACACACTCTAAAAGGATAGTAAAACAGATACTCATGCAAAATCTCACATAACTTTTAATTAGGAAAGAAGTAACTGGATCATTTGCTATCTTGCATTGTAACATTGCTATCTTTTCAAAGTTATTGCTATTTGGTATAAAACTAAACTCATCATTAGTTTCGGGGTTAAAACTGAACCACCACTATCTTGATTGACCAACATTTCAAAGTTAACTATTCGTGCTACGTGGATTAAAAATTGAACTCATCATTGCTTTTTGGGGTTAAAACTAAACCACTGCTATCTTGATTGACCAACATTTCAAAGTTACCTATTCATGCTACGTGGATTAAAAACTGAACTCATCATTGCTTTATGGGTTAAAAACGGAACCATTGCTATCTTGCTAAATCACTTCAAAGTTCTATGCTTGCCTAAGTAGATTAACCCATTTAGTTTTTCTACTTTTAACTAGGTTAGATTAATCAGTGTCTTCCATGCTTATCGAATGAGAATAGGCTTATGCTCTCCCCTTTACTGGGTGACCAAAGTGCCAGACTTGTTATTCCATTTGTTTAACCTTTAGAGGGGCCTGCCCTTGGATGCATGCCTGTCCAAGTGGGAATGACCCTGAGTGGAAACAGGCTAAAAGACAAGCCCTACCAATCCACTTAAAATAAATGTGCTTGAGGTGAAAACCTCCTGCAACAAGTGCTGCTATGTTACACTGACGGCCAACCTCCCCCAAAACCCTCTAAGGTGCAACCCTTTGAGGCTGGGAGACTCCATAATGGAGAGTAGCCCCGTCGCATGTGTAACCACTTGAACGGTTGCCCGCATTAAACACCTCTTGTTCTAGTGGCAAAAAACCCTTGTAATCCATTTCTAGCCTATGATTTTTATACTTGCTTTTGTTCCTTTTAGTCCAAAATAGAGTCAAAAAAACCACTAAAAAAGTTTAGAAAAACCATAAAAATTTTGTGTTTGTTGTGTTTTCTTGCCATTAATTCAGAAAATCAAATCAAGAAGACCTTTTTTTTTGCAACCAAAGTACCAAAAACATCAAAAAAATTCCAAAAATTGCAAAAACATTGAAGAAAGCCAGAGCGGGGCATCCATCCTCTATTCCTGCGCATCTGTGCCGACATGCGGCACATTTGTTTAGACTTCTTGCGCTTTTGTTGTCTGTTGCTACGCATACATCTTTTACCAGTCCGACGCATATACTGCACATTTGTTAAATTCCGCGACGCATCTATTTCGGCGCATGTATGACAGTGAGCACCTGTACAATTTTCAAGAGAAAAAGTTTACCAGTTCTGAGTACCCATTTCAGCTTAGCTCCAAGATCAGAGATCAGGTCCTGCCTTGTAGTCAGTTTTCATCCATTTTGTCCAAAAAATCTCTCTTTCATCAATCATCCCATTCACCTTTTGTCAAGTCTTTCTAATCCCCAAAGTTAGAGGTTCCCATATCAGATCAACATAGGTCCCTTTTTTGTATCATTGTGAATTCAAGTAAACTTAGTAGGTCACATAACTTTGCTAGTGGTTTGTTGTACGACTAGTCCCTACATAGTAAGATAGGTATTGAGTACCCTTACTAGTGGCTACCATCTTGTATCAACCACCTTACTTGAAACCATTGAGCGAGAAAGTCCTTTGTCCAAGTCTTGTCCTAGGTATCCTATTCACAGCAGTCTCCGTCGGCACCTTGCCAAAATTTCTAGTCCCAATCCACTTCATCCCGTGTCACCTTGCATGGTTCTTACTAGATCTTAGTACAAAAAGCAACTTGAAATGGCTAGCTCATCTAACCACATTGTCACACCTCATGATAGTGACGAAGATATCTATTACTAAGATTATCAAGAAAACATCCAAAATCAGAAATTCCAACGCCTAATAGAGAAGGTGCTCCATGAAGACCCTCATAAGTATTTCTATCATCTTTGTAGTCTTAGAATTAAACTCCCCACAGATTTTGATATAAACTCAATCATGGAAAACATGGAAAATGATCACGAAAAGGAAAAGAATGACATAGACCCAAACGCAAATGATAAAGGAAAGTGAACCATGGATCAAAATGCTCCTATGGAAGAAATGAGAAAACAACTTGAGAATCTAACGCAACAAATCTCAGATCTCAAGACAGGTACAAACGCAAAAAACTACTCCTTGGAAGATATTGCACCATACCCCTTTGATAAAAGTTTGATCATGAAACCATTTCCCTATCAGTTCGAAGTCCCTAAGTTTGACAAGTACAAAGGGAAAGGGGACCCTAGAGATCATATTAGGGAATTCAACACAACATGCTTGGAAGTAGCTCACAATGAGACCTACTTAATGAGATTATTCCCAACATCCTTAGGTAGTCAAGCTATGGAGTGGTTCTCATGCCTCCCACCGGGAATCAAAACTTTTGATGAACTAGTCAACAAATTTATCACGCACTTCTCTTACAACATTGAACACGAGGTATCTATGCTAGATCTATGCAACACCAAACAAAAGAGTGGTGAGTCATTCGCCACCTTCCTGCAATGATGGAGACAACTAGCAAGTAAGTGTTCTTATGATATACCTGAGAAGTAGCTATTGGAGATGTTTGTCCATAACCTCAATACCGACCTTAGCTATCAAATACAAATACAATGCCCTATATCATTCTCAAAAGTCATTGAAATGGGATTGTTCATCGAAAAAGCTATGGTCGCCAAGGGGGCAATCAAGTTATACAAGGACACCCCAACCTCCAACTACACAATGCACAAATCAAAGTTTTGGACCAAGAATAAGAATGTTGTCAATGATGGGGTAGTGGATGCCAAGGTGGCAACTCCCAAGCAACAACCCATATTCACTCTAAAAGGAGAAACAAACAATGTTACGCCCAACAAACCATTCTCTCGGGAGCCAAGACCTTGGTTTAGTTCAAATCCAAGGTGAAAGTTCACACCATTGGGTGAGTCTCAAGAGTCCGCATTAAGAAAGTTATTGGCTAACAATGAGATTTCGCTACCACCAACAAGTGATTATGAGCATATAGTCAAACCTCCCTATTGGAAGGACACGGACTATTGTGAATATCGTAGGGGAAGGGGCATACAACCAACAGTTGTATCCACCTCAAAAATGTTATCCAAGATGTGTTCGATCAAAATCAAGGAGGAACACAATAACGTACCTCCAATGAGACACATGTGGCCTACAGGGATCTACTTCTAAATCATGACAGGCCGTACAACAACAATAACAACCATGGCAACAACAACAATAGCAGCAATAACAACAGTCGCAATAGGCCAAACCAGAATAGTGGGACTAGTAATGCCAACTATGCAAGTGTGCCATTTGACTATACCATAAATTGCATTTTTTAGCATGTCCCGCAAATCAATGTCATCACGTCCAACCAACAATCAGGACCTCACAGAACTAGTTGTAGTATAATTACCTGCAGTGGTAAAGTTACACTCAATACCGCCCCTCCAAGGTCGTCACCTTCTCAATCCAACTTCTGTCAATACAGTGTCATCGACCAACTACAAAAAACTCTGGCCCAGATTTCTATCTTGGAGTTATTGCATCTATCTCCTTCCCATAAGGAGATACTTGAGAAAGCCTTAGTGGAAACCACGGTCCCCAATAATTTGGCCCAAGAAAAGTTTCAGACCATGGTAGGTAATCTGACCTCCTCCAACACCATATCATTCACCGAGCAAGATGACCTCTCTATGTCTCAATGCCATAACACCCCTCTACATATTGTCGCCTTCATCCACAAGCACTGCATCAAGAGGGTTCTCATTGATGGGGGTGCCGGTTTAAATATTTGTACGTTAAAGTTGGTTCTTGCATTGGGGTTCTTCGAAAATGCAGTTGATCCAAGGAGGAAAATTACCATCAAAGCATATGATGAGGAAGAAAGAACCACAAAGGGAACAGTAGTCCTACCCATACAAGTGGGACTAATAATAAAAGATGTTGTGTGTAGTGCCCCCTCGTTGTTGGCTTGTGATAGTGGCAGTTCTGCATTGCTCTCTGTCAGTCAGAGACAGTCATTAGTCTTTCATTGCATGGATACAGTTCTGAGACATTGGATTAGTATGTTATGGTGTATGCTCACTTTGAGCTTGATGGACTATGTTCGATGGATTTATTTAGACATGTGTTATGAGTCATGATTACTGCAGTTATGATACATTAGACATGATTAGTAATGGATTAATATTTGCATGTTTTATTAGATTCATTGATATCTGGTTTCAAATGCTGTGGTTATAATCATGTTCAAGAGCAGGGACAGTGTAGCATTACTCGCTTCAAGTACCCTGCTATGCCGCAACTCTCTGACTCTTCGGGTGTAGGCATAAGTGTATTTGATCGTATACAACTAATTGTTTGAATGCAGGCTGCAGGTACCGAACCTTGACTCCACCTGAAATAGCAGGTTTGAGTGGGTTCTTACACCAATGGGTATCAGTGATGGGAGATAACGTGAGTTCTATTCCACTAGGTTGGTCCTTGCCTTCTGTTGTGGTCTCAAGTCGTGTTGTGTTCTTTGGCTTGGTGGAATCCTCGTTGTTATCTCCTAGCTCAAAGGGGTGGACCTCAGGGTTCCACATGGTTGGGAGGCAGAGCTATCCATTGGTCTTTTTGGAGATGCAGTTTGAGCTCTACACAGAGGTGTTCCAGTTCCAGTTTGCTTCCTACCTTCGATGGTGTTGTATACTTTCTTATGCATTCTTTTGTAAACCAGCGTGATCGGTCTTGTAATCTTGTATTTTAACTTTGTATATTATCTATCTTGCTAATGTAAAAGTTGATCTTATTTGTGGAAGAAGTATAATGTATTTCACTTGTGTGGTTTTAATTTTCTATTCACTAATGCAGTTGTGTTTCCCTAGAGTTGTTAGAAGAGCAATTTCCTTTATGTTGTGTATTAAGGTATATTTGGTTTCTGTTTTTACACTATCTTGCTTTCAAAAAAAAATTATTCCTGGAATTTTTCTTTTGTTAGCCTAAATCTCTAGGGTTGCATGATGGGGCATTACATTTGGTATTAGATCCAGGTTTAAGCACTAGGTACTCTGGTTACAATTGATCCCATTATGTGACCTAATGCTTAAACTCTGTAGATTAACTGTATCCTAGGTTGCAATATTGAGACCTCTAGATTGTTATTGTTGCTCTAGGTTAAATGATTTTCTCGTTGTAGTGAGTTGGTATGAAAGTTGATAAGTTTATAGACTTGCTCTTTAAGAAATGAATGCTTTATGTTTCTTATGTGTCTGCTATGTTCCTTCTACTTCTTCTCTGGAAATGTGATGTTACATCTAACAATATGTTCTCCCTGCATGTTAATGCATCTAATCATCTGGTGGCATCATGCATCATGAGCTATGTGGTTATGTGATGTTGACATCTTTACATGGATGTTTGAAAATCTATATCAAACCCCTAGATGGTCATGACCTCTTATGGAAGAACTGTTGTAATTTATGGAAGTTATCATCGTATATGCCCGTGTAAGAACTGTATGCAGGAGATCAAATGAGAGCTTGTGTTGGGCCTATGAGATCATGAACATGATAATGTAAGTTTGAATTATTCCTATATGTGATATCATATATTTCTTTTATATCTTCTTGCATAAGGAAGCAATTGCATATCTCCATAGTTTAGTAGAAAGAAATTGTATTGTAATAAAGATAGAAGTTGCTTAGATAAGAGGATGTAGTTAGCATAATTTTTTGAGTGTTGGCGTACATTCTCTAACACATTCTGGACCTTGTGTCCTTGAGTGTTGTGTAGCGAACATTCCCTTTTTGTGGCTAAAATTATTCACATCGTGATGTGAATTTGTTGTAACTTGGTGGTTTTGGAAATTTTGACAGTTGTTTCATGTGTAGTAGGGGGGTTAACAGTGAGTTTTCTTTCTTTGAACCTTCTTATGTCAGGAATGGTCACCAAGACTCTTTCCTTTATTCTTGATTTATTGGAATTTTTTGGCACTTTGTGATTTAAGTTGGATTTGATTGTTTTTCCATGTGGGTTTGTATCTATTTTTTTTTAAATTTTCTATGGTGGATATTCCAAATGTTTGATTCTGTTGGCCCCATTTTGTGGTAAGTGTTGTTTCTATCATGTTCATTTCAAACCTCTGATAGTATGTTCAAGGGAGGACTCCGTGGAGAATTGCATTTTGCATGGTTGGTAATTAGTGGAAATAAGATATGAGATGAATCTTTCAGTAGTTGTATGTGACTGCAATTATTTTGATTGTATGAGATTGCCGAAAAAGTGTCATTAGTTATGAGTAGATCACAGGATGCACCATAAAGGTAAAGAATTGATGTTTCTCTTGTCTTTTATTGAACATTTGTGCTTGATTTATGAACAATTGTTTATTATGGATGAGTATGTTGGCAATGGAATTTGGCAATATTAATATATTATGTTTCTACCCTAGCCTGTGACTTCTAGGAGTAAGTCAAGTTTTAGGGGGGGAGGATGTAGTGCCCCCTCGTTGTTGGCTTGTGATAGTGGCAGTTCTGCATTGCTCTCTGTCAGTCAGAGACAATCGTTAGTCTTTCATTGCATGGATATAGTTCTGAGACATTGGATTAGTATGTTATGGTGTATGCTCACTTTGACCTTGATGAACTATGTTCAATGGATTTATTTAGACATGTTATGAGTCATGATTACTGCAGTTATGATATGTTGGACATGATTAGTAATGGATTAATATTTGCATGTTTTATTAGATTCGTTGATATCTGGTTTCAAATGTTGTGGTTATAATCGTGTTCAAGAGTAGGGATGGTGTAGCATTACTTGCTTCGAGTACTCTGCTATGCCGTAACTCTCTGACTCTTCAAGTGTAGGCATAAGTGTATTTGATAGTATACAACCAATTGTTTGAATGTAGGCTGCAAGTACTGAACCTCGACTCCACCTGAAATAGCAGGTTTGAGCAGGTTCTTACACCAATGGGTATCAGTGATGGGAGATAATGCAAGTTCTATTCCACTAGGTTGGTCCTTGCCTTCTGTTATGGTCTTGAGTCATGTTGTGTTCTTTGGCTTGGCAGAATCCTCGTTTTGTTATCTCCTAGCTCGGAGGGGTGGACCTCAGGGTTCCACATGGTTGGGAGGTAGAGCTATCCATTGGTCTTTTTGGAGATGCAGTTTGAGCTCTACGCAGAGGTGTTCCAGTTCCAGTTTGCTTCCTACCTTCGATGGTGTTGTATACTTTCTTATACATTCTCTTGTAAACCGGCGTGATCGGTCTTGTAATCTTGTATGTAACTTTGTATATTATCTATCTTTCTAATGAAAAAAGTTGATCTTATCTCTGGAAGAAGTATAATGTATTTCACTTGTGTGGTTTTAATTTTCTATTAACTAATGCAGTTGTGTTTCCCTAGAGTTGTTAGAAGAGCAATTTCCTTTATGTTGTGTATTAAGGTATATTTGGTTTCTATTTTTGCACTATCTTGCTTTCAAAAAAAAATTATTCGTGGAATTTTTCTTTTGTTAGCCTAACTCTCTAGGGTTGCATGATGGGGCATTACATTGTGTGTCAAGTCCTAGATAGGGAGCTCACTTATAATATCCTTCTAGGGAGACCATGGATTCACGCCATGAAGGTTGTTCCCTCTACTTATCACCAGTGCATAAAATTCCCACACAATGACAAGCAAGTCACCATTCAAGGCGACCCCGACCCCTATCAGCATTGCAACTCTATCCTTGCAAAACCTGAGTACCTCATACCAAATAACAGAGCATATATATCTCCTATCCCACATCATGATCATACCACTGAAGCCTCCTCATTAAGGCCCAAAGAGCAAAAAACTACCATAAAAGAAAGTGGAGTGGGGGAATACTCCATTGAGTAGAACCTCAATCTTGCCAAGATGCCTTTGTCTCCTAGATCTTTTGGCCGACCCAAACATTTTCCAAAGCCATATGCTCCTCCTATAGCTCCCACAACTCCCTTTGTAAAATGGGGGACCTTATCCGAAGAGACAAAAGAGAGAGATATCCTACAATGGCTTTATACTGAAGAAGAGAACACACCGCAAAATCTACCCAAACTCCCAATAGAACTCTATGGGAGAGGTGAGACTATCCTACATAGAATGGGATACGAGGGACAAGGCCCCATTGGCCTCAGAAAAGAAGGAATCATTGAACCTATTCAACCTTCATCCTCATCAGCTAGAAACACAAGTGGCCTAGGATACAAAGGCAAGGGCAAGGCTAAAGAAAATGCTTGTCTTGTAGAAATGATCCAAACACTCCAAGAGGATAGCGACATGGATTCTAATGAATATGAGTGGGATGAGCTAACAGAGGATTCCTATGACAACAAAGAGGTCGATACCATCCAAACTTTTAGCCCCTACTGTGAGGGACAAATGCTACCGAACAGACCATTAGATTCTAATTTTCCCATCTCTGAGATTATGGCTTTCGAGGAAGGTTCAAGTTCCATTGCAATAAACAACTTGGAGGAAAGTACCATCTCGAGCACCATCCCTACCAATGCTCCTAACATTTCCAATCACACTATCAATGAATCAGGTCTATCCTTCGACTCCCTCCCCCTCGTGCACCCTGAGCTTATTGACTGGGATCTGCGAGGAACCCCCCAATTAGATATGTTCCAAAATGACGATGCTTACATTGATTATATGAAATTTAGGGACCACCTACCCAAAGGAGATCATAAAGCTAGTTTCGCCATTGAACTTAATACCATGGCTTACTTCGGAGAGGGTGCCAAGATTTCCAGTGGCAAAAATATCAAGGTAAAAACTGGATCTGATGGTGAAAACTACTTTGTGGTAGTGTCAGAACCCAAAATAGTAAAAAGAAAGGACGTATCCAATGGTGAAAACCCAACTGTGACACCTGACGATGGAAGGCTTGACACTCTCCCTAATGACATGCACCAGGAAAAGTCACAGATTATTGTGGAACCAACAGAGCCTGTTAATATTGGAATAGAAGAATAGCCTAAGATTAGCCACTTTGCTAAGTCTCTTACCCCACCAGAGAAGACCAGGTTTGTACCGTTCTTCAAGAAAAAGAGAGGCAGGTTCACTTGGTCGTATGCAGACATGCTAAGTCTAGACCCAAACTTAATTCTAGATCATCTTCCATTGGACCTAGGAGTAAAACCAGTGAAGTAGAAGCTTAGAAAGATGCATCCACATATAGCGCTATTAGTCAAAGAACTCAAGAAATTACTGGATGTAGGGTTCATCAGAGCTATAGACTAGCCGAAATGGATATCCAACATTGTACTAGTATCCAAACCTAATGGCCGTGTCAGACTATGAAATGATTTTAGAGATCTAAACAAAGCATGCTGCAAGGATGACTTTCCATTGCTAAATATAGATATCATAGTCGACTTAATGGCAGGGCATACCATGCTGTCTCTCATGGATGGATTCTCAGGTTATAATCAGATCAGGATAGCACCAGAAGACCAACATAAGACAGTCTTTACTTGTCCATGGGGCACTTTCTGCTAGAATGTCATGCCATTTGGGCTAAAAAATGCAGGAGCCACATATCAATGTGCTATGACGACCATATTCCATGATATGATGCATGTAACAAGGGAGGACTATGTGTGTTTGGAGTCACTTCAGAGATTAGACCAATTCCAAGTCAAGCTGAACCCAAAGAAATATATGTTCGGAGTCACAAGCTACTAGGCTTCATCATGTCGACAAATGGAATAGAGGTGGACCTAGCCAAAGTCAAGGCTATCATGGACATGCCACCACCCAAGACTCTTCCTCAATTAAGATCATTATAGGGCAAGCTACATGCAATTCACAGATTCATATCATAGCTAGCAGACAAGTGCCAACCATTCAGTCATCTCCTACACAAGAACATTCCATTCAGATGAGATGAAAGGTGTGAAGAGGCCTTTAACAAGTTGAAAGAATATCTTATGAATCCACCCATTCTCATGCCTCATATCAAAGGGCAACCACTGATACTCTACATATCTACTACACCTACAGCTCTTGGGGCTCTTCTAGTGCAACAAGATTATGAGAATAAACAAAGAGCCGTCTACTACATCAGCCGAACATTAGTGGGCTATGAATTGCAATATTCATAGATAAAAAGATCATGTCTTGTAGTAGTTTTTGCTTCACAAAAACTCTGACATTATATGCTTGCACATCTAGTTAAACTCATTGCAAAATAGATCCACTGAAGTACCTACTAAGCAAAGCAGCTCTCACAGGTCGCCTAGCTAAATGGGTAATGCTCTTAAGCGAATACAACATTGAATATGTAGACAGAAAAGCTATCAAGGGATAGATCATTGCTAATCAACTAGAAGATGCACCATTATAGGACACCACACAAATGCAATTTGAGTTTCTGGATGAATCCCTATTCAACATAGCAACACATTCCTGGAAACTCTACTTCGATGGGTCCTACACAAACCATGGATCGAGGGCATGAATCCTGTTTGTGACTCCTCATGGCGACACAATTCCAAAGTCTTACCGTTTGTTATTCCCATGTACCAATAACATAGTGGAATATGAAGCCTTAATAATTGGTCTCAAGATGGCAACTGAGTGGAAAATCCAAGAACTACATGTCTATAGTGATTCTCAACTAATAATCAATCAAGTCAACGATGATTACCAAACCAAAGATGAAAAGCTTGTCGCATACAAGCAGATCGTTGACAACTTCAAAGAACACTTTGGGATCATCTCTTTTGAACAGATACCTAGGATTGAGAACAAAGTAGCAGATGCCATGGCAACCATCGCCTCTCTCTTGGAAATACCTGAGAATGAGTCACGGTACGAGTTCTTAGTGGAAACTATCTGATAACCAGTTTATGATCTTCCTGAGACCCATTCCATATGCCTTCTAGTTGGATCTGATTCACCTTGGTACGGTAAGATTTACACTTACCTCAAGGACAACATCCTCCCACCAGACTTATCTTCTAACCAATGACAAACTTTTATACGCCAAACCTTTCGCTATACCATCATTGCTGATACCCTATACCGACGTGGTCTAGATGGTACTTTACTCCGTTGTTTAGAACGAGAAGAATCCATAACCGCCTTGCAAGATGTACACGAAGGGATCTGTGGAACACACTCTAGCGGTCCTTCATTAGCCAAGAAACTCATGCATTTGGGTTATTACTAGTTGAACATGGAAATGGATTCATATCAGTTTGTCAAGAAGTGCAAGCAGTTCCAAATACATGGGAACCTGATACATGCACCAGCTCAAGAGTTGAGACCTTTAACGACACCTTGGCCCTTCTGCCAATGGGGACTTAACCTTGTGGGAAAGATCCATCCACCCTCATCCAACAGCCACTAAGTATTTTACAAAGTGGATTGAAGCCGTTCCCCTCACCACCATCACAGGTAAGCAAATATCCTCATTCATCCTGAATTACCTCATATGCAGATATGGCATTCCTTCATCCATTACATGGATAACAGAAGACCATTCAAAAACTAGGATGTCCAAGAACTCTGTGAGCGTTTCAAAATCCAACACCGTTTCTCCACTCCATACTACCCCCAAGGTAACAGTCAAGCTGAAGCATCCAACAAGACCATCTTGAAAATTCTTAAGAAGATAGTCAACGATGCTGGCTGTGATTGGCATATCCAACTCAATCCTACTCTGTGGGCCTACAGAACCAGTATACACACTCCCATAGGTGCTAGACCCTACACCCTTAGCTATGGCTCAGAAGCTATCCTCCCCATTGAGGTCAAAGTACCATCTCTTAGGGTGTCGTTAAAAGGTATCATATCAGATGAAGAATACAGAGTCTCCAAGTTGCAAGAACTAGAGTTGCTGGAAGAGAGGCGACAAAAAGCCTTTGATCATCTCAAAGAATATCAACAAATGATGTCAAGAAGCTATAACCACAGAGTTCACCCAAGAATCTTTAAGGTTGGTGATCTTGTTCTTAAGGAGAATCCTCGCAACCAACAAGACAGAGAAAAGAAAGGCAAGTTCGAACCCAACTAGCTTGGGCCTTATGTAATTGTAGCAGCATATGGATCAGGGGCATATTAGTTGGCAATGTCAGAGGGTGAGCTATTCGATGACCCGATCAATAGCATGCACCTCTGTAATTTCTATACCTAGGAGAACCCCAATGCAAGTGGGGCATATAATGCAAAAAAATACAAAAAAGTAAAAAAATTAGAAAAATACAAAAAAAATTATCCTTTGGTGAAAACTTGGCAAACAAGCACCTTGGATAGGTATCATGGTAAAAACCTGGAAAATAAGCATCATGTTTACTTTCTAGCTTCTTCGTGCAAATAAAAGCAAGTGGTGAAAACCTGGTAAAACAGGCGTTACTTGTGATAAACCATCTCCCCCATCTTTGGGAAACCAATCACTTTGAGTCCATTATTCCTTCACTCGTATCCCATTCGACCCATATCTGTCCCATAATAAAAACTTGACAGTTACCTATCATGGCTTGATACTCTCTCCCTTTGTGGCCTTGTCAACCAAGGTTTTGTCCCATACCGTATCCATAGTATTGAGCTTGCTATAGTGTTCCTCGTCAGTTTTCCATGGTCCAAATTAGTGAACTACATTGCCTCTGTGCCGTCACGTAGGGAATGCCATTTTCTATGTGCCCCCGAGGCTTCCACTGTCCCATCCGTCTCGTATCTAGTCCTTCTATTCATCTGAGTCCATCTCCACTTTCTCTCACCTAGGTCTTAGGTCCGTTAGGGTTTACCCTGAACTACGTTGCCTCTGCGTCATCACGTAGGCAAGGCCATTTAGCAATGAGCCCCCAAGGCACTGGGTCAGTCCCTTAGGGTCCATCTCCCCAATAAAGATTGTGGAATCTTCTCACCAAACAAGCAAGCACAAGCGAAACCCGCTCTTTTTAAGTAGAAATCTTGATGCAGGACATTAACCTATCCAAAGCAAAGAAAGTACATGAGCAAACTGATCCACATGATTCTATCTAAATTATGGCAAGAAAGATACATCTAAATGCAAGAATGTTTCGTGTTGGTTAGATTAACTTACAAGGTCTTGATTTATGCTATCATGCCTTTCTATGCCACTCGAGGATGCCAAAAGCTAGAGATGCTATGATGGGGGCATGATTATTTTCTTTGTTTGTTGTTTGTGGATTAAACTTTAAGTAATGTGAAGCCTTGTCTAACGACATGATCGGCAAAAGATCATCGAGGACATCAAAGGTCTAACATGAACGGGGGCAACCCTTGTTTGTTGATACGCAAGAAGTACTCAGGTCATCTTGGTTCAATTATACCTCAATGCTTGTAGTAACTTGCTAAATCAAAATCCATGTAAGCAGTACTTAAGTCATCTTGGTTCAATTATACCTAGATGCTTGTATTAACTTACAACATTTCAAAAAAAGTACCAAAAAAATGCCCAATAATGAAATAAAGCACTTCAAAATACTTGCACTGTCAAGATGTCAAAAGAAAAGCATCCATTTATACATCCATATCCCATGCAATAAAAGATCCACAACATGCAGAGTATTAATGTTTACAAAAGCTTGTGAGTCCTTCTATCGAGTCTTTCTTCTATCAATTAGATTTCTATCTATCATCATATCTTTCATCCTTGCCTAGTCAGTGTGAGCAATGATCCAAATGCAAGGTCCATCCTTAATCCATACCGATCAAGTCAAGTCAATCTTGTCAAATGATCCAATCACAATAAGTGGTCTTGATCCTTGTCTGGTCATAAATCAACTCAATCAATTATAATCAATCACTTGTCTTATACAGGATGTTGCATTGTTGAAATCAGGCCAATACACGCATCTTACACGACATGCTTCATTTCCTAAAACCAGACATTATCCTTCGTGTTTACTCTAGGGATCTATCGTTCCCCGCCATGACAACACGCCTGCCATGTTGGTCTAGGGATATATTGTTCCCCACCATGACAACACTGTCGTATATCATTATCAATTAATCAGTTGGTTTATAGCTTGACAGGGGCAATACCTTGTTTGTTCTTGTATAATTTGTGCATACTTGCTTGCTTGCTTGTGTGTGTTATCATTTTCTCTTGCATCATGTATCATTCGGCTCTTTCTTCACCCATTTTCCTCAAACCTAACCTTATTCATCATAAGATTGTCCATCTCACGCCTTCTACCTTCTCCCCATTAAATCTCCCGAGGGGGCATCCTATCAAACTTGTACCAGGGGCAAACTGGGGCATGTATCATTATCAGACTATCGATTTCTTTGAAGCAATGCTATAAATTGCATTGCATCAAAGAGGGGCAAAATGTATACACCTAAAAATGACATGATTCAGTCTAAATAAATATTCTTAATATTTATTCCCTTCCAATTCTTCTATCAATAAATAAATAAACAAATTCATTTATTTGATTCACATTCCTCTTAATTAATTAAATATCAAAACATTTAATTATTTCTTCTAAAGTCTAAATTAAATAAAATTAATTTATTTAATTAAATTCCCTAAATTCTTCTAATGTCTCACATAATTAAATAATCCTACATTATTTAATTAATCATAAATTCCTCTATCCTAAATCCACCTCATCAAGTCCACCTCTCTTTTCCACCTCACCATGTTGCACATGTAATTAAATATTTCAAATATTTAATTAGCTAATATTCTCTCACCCACATATCCTATTTCTTCTCTAATCAAAGTTAGATAACTCATCAATCAAAACTGTTAACTAATCAATCAATTCTGTCAGCTCCTCAATCTATTCAGGTAACTGATCAATCAATTCAGTCAATTCCTCAATCCATTCTATTAACTCTTCAATCAATTTTGTTAACTACCCTGTTATATGATGGAGGTGGGACACTTGTCCTCTTTCTATTTTTTGCACATTCCTCAACCATTCTCAACCATTGATCTGCTTATTTCTTCTCAACCATTGATCCTCATTCTCTCAAGTCTATAAATGGAACCTTATTCTTCCATTCTATTCATCCAGGCTATTCGTATGGTTACTCTGCAAAAATTCACCAGCGCACCTTTGGCACCCTTTTACCATTCATTAGCTTGAGATCACCATTTTCTTTGGAGCTTCTCTTCATTGCACATTTATCACCACAGCCATTCACTATCGACATTCTTGAAAATAGCAAAGGAGTACACTCTCTGAGGGCCTACTTCATACAAATGAGGACGATCGTGATAGGCAACAATAGAAGTTTAGATTCAAGGAAGGTTTGCATTATTTTATTCATTGCTTCATTTTATTCAATCTTCTTAGTTTCACTATTCTATTGAGTTATGGGTATTTGATGTTGTTTGTTGCATATTCATTGTTGATCCTATTTTACCCTAACATCTACTACCATTTAGAAATGACAATTTAGAAAGAATGAAACTTACTTTAGAGAGAATGCGACTACATTAAGGTTTCAATTTTTCTTATATAATGATTTAAAAGATGTGATTTAACACAAGAATATCTACCATCCCTCTATTGCCTTTGTCCTCACCTCTTAGGATCGACTTCACTATAAATTATTAAAGTTTTATAAAAAATAATACTTACTTTAAAATGTTAAGATGATATGATTATCATAAAATATTAAGTATTCTAAAAGAGAATGAGATGAATTCCCTTAAATCTAATGACTTTCTTATAGAAGTGTCTTATAAATGATACAAATGGATCTTAAGCCATTTTAAGGAAAGGATTTGACTAACATGTTTGCATCAAGGGATTCGACTTTATGTTTAAGGGATGCGACTTCCCTTACTAAAGGAAGTGTCTTTTATTAAGAGGGAAGCAACATTTCAAGAAATTCCTTTGACCTATTTCATTATTTATTCTGACCCATATGAAGATATACAATCAGTAAAAAGAAATGTGACCCCTTTTTAAAAAAAGAATTTTATCTTCTTAAAAAAACTTTTAGTTTTTTTTTCTAAGCAATTTGATGTACTAAATAAATCATATATCTTTTTAAAATCCTAATACATATAGATATGGGTTTTTTAAGATTGATTAATTTTAAACTATATATATATATATATATATATATATATATATATATATATATATATAATGGTTACATTCCAACCAAATTTGATGCTATAAATATTTAATTGTTGAAAGGAGAATCATACTCTATGTATGACTAATCAAAATGATAATATATCAATTGTCATAGTTAAGGACAAGGAGAAAAATGAATACAACTTCACTTTGCATCACACAAGGGAAGAAGCCATTAGTATGAAAATTCTCTTACTTATAAAAATGGTTAGCATTTCCTAACCCACTTTTGATAAATTTATTTTAAACAATAGAAAAGACACACCAAATGTTTTGCATATTGATTGAGTATAATGAAATTTCTCATCAAGTTCTACATGTCTTTCAGTATAACCTGTAAAAATAATTAGTATAGCCTAACCTACTCTAATACCATGTTAGAAATTAGGATCTTAAGATACTAATTATTATAAACAAAATATAAAATAAATAGAATGAACATTACACAAGTATAGATTTAACACATTACACAAGATATGTATAGGGAAAACCTTTTTGGGTAAAAAACTCCATAAAGCATCATTTTATTAAAACACTTACAAAATATAGTCTATTAAAAAATAGACTGAATTTGGAGATATACTCCTCTACATACTTCCACATGGTCAATAATACCTTATGTGTAGAGTGATATAATTCACTATAAAACTCCAAATCACACACTTTCAAATGAGAGAGAACCTGCTTAAATAAAGGAGAAGGGGTGACAAAATACCTAAAGGGGTATTAGTCACATCCATTCAAAGCAACCATTTGTAAATAATTAATAATCTAATAATTATTTGAAGATTATTAGTTATTAAATGGTATATGCTTTATAACATATAGGGTTTTATAACATTATATTAGAACATTATATAAATGGTATAAGGGTATGACCCCTAATAACATTATGTTCTAACAATTAAATATGTAATAATGAAATTATAATTGGATGTTCATTCACATGAGAGGAAGGAAATGGAAGAAACTGCATATTTATTCTATTTTAAGAACAAATTAGTGTGAACAATTTGTTTATATGCTAATCACTGCTTTGTTGAACTCTACAGTGATGTCCATGTTTCTTTTGGGAATAAATTGAAGTTCTACTATTTTCTTCATTGCAACAAAATATTTATGACTTCTGTCATAGACTAATTTATTCCATTCCTCTCCACATTATTAACCCTTTGTTTTGTTGATTGATTTGTCAAAAACCTATTTTGTCAATTAAGTTTGACTAGCCAACAGTTTTACAACGTATCAGTTGGTTAAGCTCTTCCATGGATAGAGGAGAGATCACTTATTTGTTGGTCCACGCTCTCACTATAGCCCAACCAAATCTGCAACAATAATTGTTGTTCAACCTCTTCCATTTCAAGGCATTCGAAGAAGCCATATAAATCGTCATTATAATCATTTATAGTGTACATAGAAGGGCTACCAGGAATACCTAGTTCCTCATTGCTGGCACCGAACAAATAATCAAGTTCAACATTAAAAGTATAACCTTCATTCCTACTAGACTCTAATTCATCAGATGCATTATTACTTCTTTGTACATCATCTCCAAAGGTGGGGCTTGACACAATTTATTCTTCTAACATCTTCATCATATTCCACATAATCTCTTCCTTTATCTCTTCACAAGGCAAACCCAGGTCCTTGTTATCCATCTTACTCATAACTTCAGAGACAACATCGAGGTTAGAATCCTTGCAAACACGCTTTGCCAGGCTGGCTTCTGATTTTTCACACTCACAATGCTTCCTGCTTTCAGCTTGCTTCTCCATTAATGTTTGGTCACGACCTTTAAATTCAAATAACACTACTAAAATGTACTTCTCTGTTGTGCAATGAAA
Source organism: Cunninghamia lanceolata (assembly GCA_027924645.1). Classification (NCBI taxonomy): domain Eukaryota; kingdom Viridiplantae; phylum Streptophyta; class Pinopsida; order Cupressales; family Cupressaceae; genus Cunninghamia; species Cunninghamia lanceolata. The sequence continues at coordinate 7,766,807 of BSBN01000400.1, forward strand.
TCTAATGGTAGGACGATGCAGTTTATATATAAAAGGAGTTGGGGAAAGGATGGATGACTTGCGACAACTGATTACAAAACTTTGTCTGTAAATTGTAGAATGTGTTTGGGCTTCTTGGACTAATAATTTAAACGGGTTTGGAACCATGGCCTGAGATAACAAGGGATTTTGGCACACAAGATATGGTTTGTTGTTTGCATATGATCTCTATTTTGGATCATTGACCCACGTAAACATCACATATGGTAATTCGATTCTCTTCTTTACTAAGAAAGCACAAGTTAGACGTAATGCCAAATAGATTTCGAGCCATCTATCAAATATGTGGGGACGCCTATTTTTATGTGTGCGTCATCATAAGCAACAATGTCAAAGGGGAGATAGATGAAACAACCATTTTTTGACATGTTAGCTAGCAATGCTATGCTTATAGCTTTTGTCTCCAACAAAGTTTAGAGAGCTGACACTAGATTTCAATCTAGTTTGAACTATTGTTGGATATATATACTTATCATGATTAGAGTCTATGATAATTAATTAACCAAAATTAGTTTAGTTAGGTTAAACTGGGGCTCTCTCAAGTTTAAAAGTATCTTATCTTACAAGGTTAGATTAGTAATTAGAGTAAAATTAATAAGAAAATCAAGTGTGAGATTTTATTTGAAATTAAGGTGATATTATGTTTGATTATTATTGTGATAAGATTTGGTTTCAATTATGAAATGATCATGGATAAGACTTATCTCATGATCAATTGAAGTTAGTAATTTTGAGTTGAATATAAACCTAGGTTAGCATATTGATACATATAGTTGAATCAAAATAATAGTTAGTTAGAATTTTAAACTTAAGTTTTAACATTAAATATATAAATTTGGTAAAGATATTAACCCAAATTTTTAACATGGGTTGATTCTTAACTAGAATATAATGCCTACTTGGGTGGTTATAAGAATAACATTTAACATGAAAGTAATTAATTAGAGTTTGGTCACTTTGGATTAAAGTAACCTAGGATATCAATACTCACATTGAATGAAGTAAGGCACAATTTCTAGGTTTAAGATCAAATTGACGCTTGGTATGCTAGTTGATAAAGTATCCCTCTAGTTTGCAATAGGGTTTCACTCCACTTGGATGCTTTAGAACATGAGGTGGTAACTAGTGTTTAAGTCCATAATTGCATTCTTGAATAATTAATTAAACTAGAGCACTGTGTACTATGAAGATGATGACATATGCTATTATATCTCCTAGATAATAGTAGACATGAATAAATATAAAGTTTTTTCTTCAAACAAATATTCTTAAGGAACATTATATTTTTTGAAAATGATCACCAATCATTAATTGGTCATAATTAATAGCTTTAAAAAATAAGACTAGTTTTTGGGGTAGATTTACTTTGGCAAGAAGTGAGGTGTTACACTTTGTATCCATAATATTATTATAAGAGTTCATAGTAGCACACTATTTTTACATTGCTTTGTTGCCTTTATAATAATAACTTGGATCTAATGCATGTCTAACTCAAATGTAACCCTTGTATATACTATAATGAGATTGCAATGGTGTGTTGTCAATTGATAAATTATATCTTTAGTACAACCATAGGTCTATTGATCAATTAAAAGTTTATGCTTGATGGTTACCCTCTTTTGTATAGTGGTAGGTATGAAATATAAAATTGAATTAAGTAAAATATAATACTAACTCATGCTAAAGTAGAGGGTCCTACCAAAGAAAGAATCCAAATGAAAGAGGAGGGAGGAGAAAAAAACTCACCCCAAAAAATGACTTCCCCCAAGTAAAAGCCACTTCAAAGGGCAAGGGCAAAACTCAAAAGCTAAAAATAGGTCTATAAATGAAAGATAGGAAGCCAAGACACGAATTCTAGGAGACTCATAACTAATTGATGGCATGTACAAATCTATAAATGCCATATTTCACTTATGCACTAAGACTATGGAAAGGTTTGGGTAGACCACAAACCTTCTTATTTCTTATATGTGAATGTAAAGGTTAAGCCAGCCATAAATATATTGGAAATGCATGATATGTAACAACCAATGCAATAAATTTAAATAAGCTAATGTAAAGCTTTCCATAAACATGTCAATTAATGATTCACAAAAATTCCTAGGCTTTAACGATAGAGGAAGACAAGTGATTTAGGTATCAAATAGTGGTTGGAATGGATTAGTGGATGGGGGATTAATCTCATTCCATGTAAGATCTAATAAATGGGGAAAGATGCCCTCAACATAGTCTCACCATGGACTTAGATCTAGGATAGCCAATAGGTCAAACTAGGGGAAAGAGTAAAGTCAATCAAGAGAAATCCACCTATAGAGATTATGGTAAATAAGGAATGCATTTCTATGTTATCAAGTTTCTTTTCTTTTCTTCTTTCATTTATTTATTTTCTCACTTTTTTGTTTTTTTTTTCCTTGGATATTTTGAATATTTTTTCTTTTATTTATTTTTGCATTTGTAACTCAACCACATATATTTCCTCCCATACAACTAGTAAGATGTGAGGGCTCATCATTGAAGGAAGAGAACATGATAGGAGTGACCATTTGACTTGAATGACTTATAATGCTACTTTTATTTGTTAATATCGCTCAATAGTAGGTTGTGCCTTTCATGCTTGACTCTTGATGATGCAAAACAAATTATGAGAGCCTACCTAGATAAGACTCTAGGATGAATAATTTAAATCACATTTAATGGGAAAAAAAGGGAAAGATAAAAACATGGACTAATCATGAATCTCCTACTTAACATAGGGTAATGCATATGGATAAGGATGAAAGGAGATATTAGATAATAATGATAGTATGTGAAGTGGAGGGTACAATATCTTAGAAAGACACAATAGGTTCCTCAAGAGTACCATAAGAAAGAAAAGATAAAATATTCTATGGGAAATGAGAAACTATGCTAGCATGAGATGAAAAGTGCATGAATAGGGAAAATATAAACATGGTCTATCTACTAAGATGGAAGGCATTAATTGTTTTAGAAAACTCTTCACCTTCCATGGTTCATTATAATAAAAATATTCCACTACCTAGATCTTTTAGCATGTGGGAAAAATCCTCATCAAATACATTAACCTAGGACCTATAAAAATTTGGTTAACAACGTATGGTGCTCAATCCAATAAATAACTAGTAATTTATTATACTATCTCTTAATGACTTATTAATGACCTTGTATTTTATAATAAAGCTTTTGTATAGTGAAACAATGCTCATAAATTCACACAACTCTTCATAGGTTTAAGGTATTATTTTTATCTTCGTAAAATTGATGAAAACTCTAATGTTAAAATTTTTCTGAGGGTGCATGTCCATGGCATGGTTCTCATACTCTTGAGGGCACATTGGTACTTAGAGTTTAATAGTTTTGATGGTCACCTAAATTATATTTTATGTCCTACCATGAATGCTTTCAATTGCTATCTCTTCCCTTGAGAAATTTACATGTAATCTAGTAGATCCCTCCCCCTAAGGGGGAGCATTAGTTACAATATTGCTAAAACAACTAGTCAAAAAAAGGGTGGGTAGGGTTGAGGAATATAGAAGATGATCTAAACACTCATTAAGTGAAATCTTGAGAGAATCTAAATCTTATTCATTAGAGAGCTCAACTAACAAATGTATTGAATCCCATCCCTAGGAAGAACAACAATCCTAGAAGGGGCATAAGCCTACAAAGAGTGAGCATCAAATGGGAAGATGATAAGGTAATCTTGATCTAATATTTGCACAATCTCATTAGTGATTTTCATAGATATGTTTGAGTTGGTTCTGACAATTTTAGTCTTCTAGGGTTGATCTCTTTATTGAACCTAAGAGTTTCAACTTTCATTGTCTCAACCACCTTAATGGGAGTGGAGTAGGAGGAAAGGATATTAAATTGGTTGATCAGGGGTTAAAAATTAGAGTGAACATTACGTTTATTCTTTCATCTTGAACTAAATGAAAGGGATCAAGATCCCTCTTTGGTATAAAAAACTCTCCTCAAAGGGAGGAAATTGACCTCCTAGTTCATAACATGGAGGTTATAGCCTTTGTTTTATGGATCCAAGGACATCCCAAGAGAAGGTTATAGCTAGTATCCCTATCAATGACATATAAATCAATAAGGATAGTCATATGTTTGAGGTTAATGGAAAAGGTAATCTTCCCAATTATAGTATCCTTAAAATTATCATACCCTCTTAGCATTTTTTCAAAGCTAGTGATGTTGGCCTCCCTATATCCCATCCTTTGTAGAAGGGATAAGGGGAACACCTTAACTACATTCATTATCTACCATCTCCCTCTTGATATAGTTATTATAGACCCACACTTGTAAATATAAGAGAGAGTCTACTCTTATCATTAATTTATCTTGGAAAGGCATCTACTAAATGTTGTAGTAGAAAGTTTTGTCATCAACATGATTAACCTACATCTTAAGAGGTGGGGTGATATAATTCAAGTATTTCAAATTTAACAACTCTAAAAAATAGACATATGGGTATGAGAGTTCCTAAGCAAATCAAATTGATGAAAAAGATGTGGGTAAAAGTTAATTTGAAGTCCTTCACTAGATCATAGTGTTGAATGCACAAGACAACTGAGAGGACAGGGGGGTAAATCAATTGTATCAAAAATTTCAAACCCTCACAAACATTCAGATCCACATTAACCTTTAAACTTGTTATGATGTTTAAGCATGAAAAGAAAATAATAGAAACTGAATCATAACAACACCAAACACAAGGTAACACCATATTTTACATGGAAAACCAAAGAAGGGAAAAACCATGGTGAGGATTAGCTCACAATATAAAGTAGTAGCAATACTGAATTACAAAAGGCTCACTTCTAGAGGGTTTACTGCCTAAGGCTCACTATCCAGAAGAAAGAAAGAAGGGCTCACTGCTAAAGGACTCACTATCTAGAAGAAAGAGGTAGAAGGGAAGGTTCACTACCAAGGATGAATTGATATAATTGCATCTAACCTATGCATGGAGTTCAATTCCAATGAAGCTCATTATTCACCACAACACAAACAACACCTTTGCAGCAACAAAAAAAAATAGTAGACACCTTTTGCTCACTGCATCCAGTAGCCTAACACATGAAAGCTCTCATTGCACTGATTAAATTCACATCACAGACATCATATCCATCATGCATGCATCTAGTCATGAATCCTTGACACTTATTTATACCATCATCAACCTTGAAAACATTCTCTAAGGTTGGCAACATATCTTAACCCATAAAATTTAAATTAGGTTTGGATCAAAACATTCCTGTGGAGGAAAGGAATGAATGTGGACCACATCACACCTTAGCATGGACCTAAATCCACTCTTACATGCTTCATCATGCTTTCACAATTAATGAAGGACAACCACAATTAGTGTAAACAACCATGTTAGCCAAACTTGTGTTAACACTAAACTTTTAAGTGCATGCTTTCTCAAAACCAAAAGACAACATGTGGACGATGCACCAAGATTGAACATGATCTAGAAACATCCAAAAGCACCTAAAAACCAACAAAGTCTTTTGCAACATCTTTTACCTGAAGAAAGTTCACACCATAGCACTTAGATTACTTTGTCATCAACTGCAACTCAAGAAACCATCAACTACAACTCAAGATATGAACTTGCAGAGCACCAAACCATGAACCACTTGAACTAAAGAAAGATATAGACCTTATAAGAAAAATTCTAGAACTGCAAAGCTAGAAACAAATTTGCGGAGAAATGCGAAGCAAAACAGTTTCTCCCAAACAATTCTACACAATTCAGAAACACTATCTGCATACTAGTGAACACAACTTTCTCTATACAATGAACCAGAGTACAAAATCTGGAACATAACATCTCTGTCCACCTTTGAACAACATATCCAAACCACACAATTAGATATTCAATTAGGAAGAAATGAGGAGTAAAACTCGATCACAACTCTGTTAAGCCAGTCAGTCTCTTCAGCACATTGTTTCCTTTATTAATCAAAATTTTTCAAAAGCACTTGGAAACCAACCATTAGAAGCATATTCTCAACATCTTCAGCATCTCTACAAAGTAACCAAAACATCTTCAACAATAGCTCATATCATCATATCTGCACAACCTTATCTCTGATCTCTACTCAACACAAACTACTCATACTCTTGACACAATTGACACCAATGACAACACAAGCTTGTTGACATCAATGACAACACTGATTAGTACATACTTGCAACAATCTCCCCCTTTATCATTGATGGCAACACATAATGTGAAAAACCATGAAGACACAACTCTACACCAAACTTCTTTACTTTTAACTCTCCCCCTTTCTCTTACACATCTTTCTCTCTCTCCCTGATCATAGATTCATTTCTTTTTTACATTGCTCTCTCCCCCACTTTGACATCAATGACAAAGGGTGACACACCTCTTCTTTCACTCTTATCAAGTCACATGATCTTTTCTTTTCACTTCTCTGAATACTCCCCCTTAGGAATGCACATGAAACTGTATCAACTCTTACTCCCCCTAACTGTAACAATGATCATGACAACTACCTGCCCCTTGAGAGGTAGGCTCCGAGATCAGTCCAGAAAAAACATGAATCTTGAAATCCATTGGACTGATGCACCTCCTTATGCATCTAGTTCAAAGGAGGGGAAATAACCCCCAACTTCTCCCAGAGATACTCAAATGTATCCTTAGGAAGAGCCTTAGTGAATATGTCAGCAACCCGATCCTTTGTAGGAACATACTAAAGCTTCACTTCATTCTCTGCAACCTTCTCTCTTAGAAAGTGATACCTAATTGAGATATGCTTTGTCCTTGAATGCATCACTGGGTTCTTTGAAATGTTAATAGCACTCATATTATCACAAAAAATAGAAATTGGCTCATCATACACAACTTTGATAACCTTCAAGGTTTGTCTCATCCATAACACCTGTGTGCAACATGATGTTGCAGCAATATACTCTGCGTCTATAGTAGATAAAGACACCAAATCTTGTTTCTTACTTAACCAAAACACCAATCTGCATCCAAGAAAGAATGTACCACCACTTGTACTTTTATTGTCACCTACACAATCAACCCAATTTGTATTTGTATAAGCACTTAGAATAAAGTTAGTATCTTTTGGATACCACATACCATGATCTAGAGTGCCCCTTAAATATCTAAATATCCTCTTAACTTCCATAACATGTGACTCTCTAGGATTTGCTTGAAATCTAGCCACAAGATAGACCACATGCATAATATCTAGTCTAGTAGTAGTCAAATACAGTAATCCTCCAATAATTGATCTGTACTTTCTCTGATCAGCCTTAGGAGATTCATCATTCTTGCTCAACTTACAACCAGTAACCATAGGAGTACAAACTAGTTTAGAATCTTCCATTCCAAACTTCTTTAACAACTCTTTTACATACTTTGATTGAAAAATGAAAATACCCTTATTTGTCTGGTTGATTTGTAACACAAGGAAGAAATTCATTTCCCCACACATTGACATTTCAAATTCTTTCTACATTTCATCTACAAAACTCTTACACATACCTTCATTTCCACCAAAGATTATATTATCTACATACACTTCCACAATCAGAATTTGATCTCCACTTACTTTGATGTACAAATTGCTATTTGTAGACCCTTTATTGAATCCTTGCTATAATAAATACATGTCTAGCCTTGCATACCAAACTTTGGGGGCTTGCTTCAATCCATATAGTGCCTTCTTCAACCTGTAAACCATATCTGGCTTATCAGACAAGTAAAATCCTTCTAGTTGCTCTATGTACACTTCCTCTTCCAACTCACCATTCAAGAAAGCAGACTTCACATCCATTTGATATACTTTTAAATCCTTATGTGCTACAAAATCCAAAAAAATCCTAATGGCCTCCATTCTTTCCACCAGAGCATAAGTTTCCTCATAGTCTATTCCTTCCACTTGTGAGTAGCCTTTACACACAAGTCTTGCCTTGTTCCTTATCACTTCTCCATTCTCATTCAATTTGTTCCAAAATACCCACTTAGTTCCAATTACATTTTTGTTCTTTGGTCTTGCGACAATTTCCCAATTTTGATTCTTCTCAATCTGCATAAGTTCTTCTTCCATAGCCTTGATCCAACACTCATCCTTGCATGCCTCAACCACTGTTTTAGGTTCAACTTTAGAAAGTAAACATAGATTTACCTATTCTTCAGCAGCTTTGCTTCTTGTCAATACACCTTTGCTCTTATCACCAATGATCTGGTCTTCAGAGTGATGCTTTTGCACATACTTGGGAGTTTTAGAGGTTCCTTCTAAAGATTCTTTTTCTTTAACCTGTACTTCTTTTTCTTTAGTTTCTATTACCCAATTTTATTTTCCAACTCAATCAAGTGGAGCTGGTTGAGTTTTATAGTTTTAAGGGGTACGTGTCGGTTATTAGTAAGTGTTTTGTAAAGAGAAAAACACCATAAAAGAACCTTAATTAAATGCAATTGTTTACAATCAAGAAGAAACATACAACATTGCAGATTTTGATAGGCTTTTTTCATTATTTATAAATGTCAAATGAAATTCTCCCACACAAGCTGTGGGAATGACTACCATAATGCATTATAAAAGGAAATGATGCATATAGAAATGAAAGCATAAACAAAGACAAGGGATCCGTCATTGCCTTGTAATGACAAATCCCCGCAGTTGAGCAGCTCCATCTTCAGCTCCTTCATAGAGGTCACCCTGCTACTCTAAAATACATGTAAAGAGAGAAGAGAAAATTGTGTCAAAGCTTGGGATACCAAATCCTTTCATATACATCATCATTACATGCAAAATTTACTCCTATAATGCATTATATCAGTCTACAGTCATCATATATATCACAGGAAAATGAAGAACAAATCTGAAACTCGTGATTTTGTCTAACAAGTTTGTCTAATGTGTAGATGTAGGTAAAGTTTCATTGTTGTTTACTTCATTTAATGTTGTAGTATGTGGGGTAAAGAAGCCTCCCACAAGGGTCAAGCCTGACATACTTTATTTTTAATGCAAGAAAGAATTGGTTTTCAATCTCAATACAAACATGAGAAACAACTATGTCAATTTGCCATATAGAACAACTATAAGGAATCCATTATGCCATCAAGAGAGCCACAAAGTACATTCAAGGTAGAAATGACAAATTAGATGAGCAAGTATAGTCAACTTGATAATGCAAAGTCATCAATGAAGAATGCACATTTTCAGTTGGTTGTTACAGTCATATGAGATGCAAATGTGTAGTTTGAACAATACATATAGTTGTCAAATGGACAATCAAATATCAAGTGCATAGAAGGATTATTCATATGGTTTTTTCATACACAAAAAAGCACAAGGATGGGGTGCAACCATAAGAATAAAGTCATACACAGTCATACTCAACACTAACAAAGCCATGCATAGTCAACTAAGACAAAGTATGAGATCGTGTATGTCCATGAATGATCCTGTAGCAGTTGAAGTGCATTACAAGAAGGCAATAAATCATGAATAGAGACCATTCTTGTCCATATATAGGACAAGTAAACAAAGAACAACTGGTATTGCATTACTTATCAAGTGGATTTACCTAGAACAAGAGAAAAGTTTTAATCAAAGTGATCAAGACATCCAAAGATGACAAATGGTTTGCTGGAAGAGAATTGATTACCGTTGGTCTTTCATTGATTGTATTTCTAGTTGTGCTTATGTTTTATGCCTTGGGAATTGAATCAGATCATGAAATCATGCAAATGATAGGTAATGCAGTCAGTGATCCTAAGAAAGATGAGTTATTGATGGCATAAATTTATAAGACAACCAAGTAAAAGGCATGTGAAAATAGTTGGGCAGACAATGTTTTTTCATGAGACAGTCTCACAAGGAAAGGAATCAAATGAACAAAGTATAGGCATAGTTATTCTTGCAAAGGATAGTCATCGACAGTTAAAGGGACAACCATATCAATGTCATACTATAGCTATAGGAGATAGCTTATCCAACATTTGCCATGCCATAGTTCATGTATGATCTCACCAAATGCAATAGAACAATGATGTGCCGCTACATAATTAATAGTGAAGCCAAATATCATGAGGATGCCATGCCATGCCTTCAATGCATGGTACAAGTCACATCTCATCAATATAAAAGTCACACATAAAACATTTGCTGCAACATTGACATGATTTATATTCAAATGCAAACCATGATCAAACATACCTATATGCCTAAGGAATGAATTATAGAATAGCAATTGAAACAATTGTCTTGTATGAGTGAAAACCATTGTCAAAATCAACTGTAGGATATCAAGTACATGCCATTAATGATACAGTAAACTAGCTACCAGTGACAACTAATGCTATTTCAGTTTTGAAATAGAAAAAAAAGGCCACTTCACTATCATTACAAGGTCCAATTCTGGATAATGGTCATCCTCAGTCTCTATGCTTGCCACTATTCCATACAAATAAGATAGTTACATCTCTTCTTCCATAGAAGAGACCTGTATATGTGGCAACTCATTCAAGAAGAACCAAATATCTATCTAAAGTCAGTAAGGTTTATTGTATATACTTGCAAGTAGGAAGATACAGTGCCTTCAAAATACACAAGCTCCCTACTCCAGATCAATTGATGGATTCTATTTGCACCACTTAGCAGATACAAGTCTTGGAGGATCTATCTTAAAATGGAATAAATTTATCGATAAACACTCTGAAAAGGATAATGGAGGAGGTATTATGACAGATGCTGCAGTAGAGAAACATAAAAGAGAAGATAACGCTGATGTTTTAGGAGATGTAGTTGTTGATGTCAAGGGACAAACAAAAAGGCTAGTTGCTTATGAAGGATCTAGTTGCAATGATGACACTTTGCATGCTATATGTACAACTAGTACCCTAAAAAAATTTACTTCAAGGAGGCTGTCAAACATTGGTGTCAAATATATACAAGTTGAGAATAGGAATCAACTTAATAGATGTTCAAATACAATCAGTCATGCCTTGGCTACTAAAAAGATAGATGGAGTTTACACAATGTAAGATCCATTTTGTCAAAGAAACAACAATATTCCCAGTCTTTTACAAGATTTGGTAATTGCAACAAGGAGGTTGACATATACCCTCACACTCATGACAGTGAAAAGTGGTAATTTGTACACAGTTCCTAAAAGGTACTTGCTCCAATATGGACTATAGATTGACACACAAGGTTATCTCAGAACCAATGCCAGACTGTCCATATTTTCTTCTTGGAATTTGTATAGATGAGTGATGCAAGAGCATCTAGTGGTGTAAGGGCAATCTTGCATCACCCCAAAAAAAAGATGTGCTTCAAAATTGTTAATGTTATTTCTATTTCTTTTCAAAATTTGTGGTTCTGGTTCCATAATCGCTTGAATAATGATGTAGAACTTTCAGTTTTTCCAAACTGCTAAAAGTCGTAACCTGCCATTTTTAGAAAGTTTGCATTTGGGCACGGATTGAAGTGAAAATTTATAGGAAGTTATATAATGGAAATATAATACCTTTGGTGAAGGAATCACACAAAGATCATTTGCGAGCTGAAAGATATTAAAGTTTCTATTTCCTGAAAAATGCCTGAAAATTATTCAAACTCAGGTTTGAGGAACTAAACAACCTTGTATAGGCTTGAAAATGGCCAAAATTGGCCAAGCAAGTTCTTAGTGCATAGAGCACTCCGAAATTTTTCCAACGCATAAAACGGATCGTCAATCGGACACCCGAATCAAAAGTTATGGCTCCTAGAAGTTGACCTATTTTTGGAGGGAGATGCAAATTTTGAAATTAGGTTGTTGGCTGCCAAAAAGGCTATTAATAACCATTTTTGGGAACCCTGGGTAATAGTAGAGTTAAGGGGGCAAGTGTGGACTCAAGAATAGGTGGGAAAATAGAAACCCTAGCTGATTTGGGATTATAGAAGGTAGGTGATTCTAGAGTCTTCTGACAGGAAGCTGTAATGTGTTGCAGCCTGTGGAGGGTTGATTCCTCTGATTGTATTTGAGCTTCTATAATGTAACAAGTGGTCCAAATCAATAAACAAAGTTCTATTTTCTATGTGTAATTTCTGTTGTTGTGTGTTTTATGATTTACCCCTTCATTAAGTGGTATCAGAGCAAGGGTTCCTGAGTGTGTAGACAGATCGTTAATCGTGAGGCAGTTTGCACCAGGACTTGAGGTTGTGGATTTGTTGCGGAGATCAAGATGCCTCCACGAAGAAATCGTATTGGGAGGAATACTTTGATAAAAGAGGGTTTTCGAGCCCTACAAAGGCAAATCGGTACATTGCAAGAGGAGCTGCGAAGAGGGTTTGATCCAAGAACAAGAGAAGAAAGCGAAGATGAAGCTGAAGAAGAGCTATCCAAGGAAGAACAAGAAGCTGGAGGAGATCCTGTAGAACTTAGGTTGTTGAGGGCCATTTCAAAGATTGGAAAGAGGCCCAGGATCAAAGTTTCTACATATTCTAGAGATTTAACTCTGGAACAGCTTATTGATTGGATCAATGACATGGAGGAGTATTTTGAGTATGAAGATGTGGAAGACTCAGATCGGGTCAAGTTTGTAAAAACAAAATTGAAGGGCCATGCCAGTATTTGGTGGAAGGAGGTCCAGTTAGAGAGGAATAGAAGAGGAAAAGGAAAGATCACCGGGTGGGATCGAATGGTGGAGAAACTGAAGAAGTAGTTCATTCCTGTGGACTATGAGATGGAGTTGCTAAAGAAGCTGCAAGGACTAAAGCAAGGTAACAAGTCTATTAAGGAGTCTACAGAAGAGTTTTATAAAATTACTATTAGGATAGGTCATGCAAAGCCCAACAAGGAGAAGGTAGCCCATTACATTAATGGGTTGAGGCTGAGTATTCAAGAGGAGCTGAGCCTAGTTAGAATGACCACCATAGAAGATGCATACCAATTTTCCCTGAAGGTGGAGGAGAAGCTAAATAAAAGATTTGACAGTAAGCAAAGGGGAAGAGGTCAAGGCAGAAGGACTGGTGGAAGACCCTATGGGGGGTGAAATGAAGATTCAAAGAAAAGTGAATAAGCTGGAACCAGTCAAAATTAGAGAGGCGATAATACCTACCACCCTCGTGACCAGAACAATGGTGAGAAAAGAGGAAGAGGCCGACCTGGGCAAGGACCTGGAAGAGGAGGTTTCAGAGGAACTTGTTTCCAATGTGGAGAAGGACATCGAGCATACGAGTGTCCACAACATCAAGGAAATAAAAATAGAATACCTAAAGGTAATGCACGAGTTGCACATGTCGATGAAGATGCACAATCTGAGCACTCTGAAGATGCTAAAAGGAGAGAAACCCTAGTTGTCAGAAGAACTTTGTTGAATGAGGAGAAAGAACCAAATCAGAGGAAGAGTTTATTCTGCACAAGGTACAAATGTGAAGGTAACTGTTGTGATATTATTATTGATAGTGGAAGTACTGACAATCTTGTTTCAGAGGAGATGGTTGACAAGTTAAAGTTGACAAGAAGAAAGCATCCACATCCATATCGGATTGCATGGTTGTAGGACCACAGAGCTTTGGTCAATAAGCAGTGTTTAGTGAAGTTCAAGATTGGGGACTACCATGATGAGGTGCTGTGTGATATCATACCGATGGATGCATGTCATATGTTGTTGGGGAGGCCATGGCAGTATGATAGGAGCACTGTCCATGATGGTCATGGAAACACATATTCCCTAACAAAGGATGGAGTTTGTCACAAGTTGAAGCCCTTGAAGGAGGTGGAAGAAAAGGTATGTAGTACTACTAGAATTTGCTTGGTAGATGGTAGAAAATTTTTGGAGGGTATGAAGCATGAGCATCATTGCTATGCATTGATTCCTAAGATTAGTCAAGAGAAATGTGAAGATGTACCAGCAGAAGTCTCAAAGATGTTGGAAGAATTTTAAGATATTGTCTCTGATAATGTACTAGAAGGTTTACCACCAGTAAGGAAAATAAGTCATCAAATGGATTTGATACTAGGAGCCAATTTACCAAATAAGGTAGCCCATAGAATGACCCTTGTAGAGAATGAAGAGTTGAACAGACAAGTTTAGGAGTTGTTGAGGAAGGGACTGATAAGGGAGAGCCTAAGTCCATGTGCGGTACCTGCAGTACTAGCACGAAAGAAGGATGGAGAATGGAGGATGTGTACAGACTCTTGAGCCATCAATAAGATAATGATCAAGTAGAGATTTTTATTGCCAAGAATGGATGACATCATGGATTGTTTGAGTGGAGCTAAGTACTTCATGAAGATTGACCTAAAGAGTGGGTATCACTAGATCCGTATCAGAGAAGGAGATGAATGGAAGACAACCTTCAAGATAAAGGAAGGTTTGTATGAGTGGTTATTCATGCCATTTGGGCTAACCAATGCACTGAGCACATTCATGCGGCTCATGAATGAGGTACTAAAAGAATTTTTGGGAAGTTTTGTTATTGTTTATTTGGATGATATTTTTATTTTTAGTAAGACTTGGGATGAGTATCTGATGCATATCAGAAGAGTTCTAGAGAAGCTGAGGGAGGAGAAGTTGCTGATTAATTTGAAGAAATGTAGTTTTACAAAGGAGTTAGTATACCTGGGATTTTTTGTCTCAGAGGAAGGTCTTAAGATGGACCCAGAAAAAGTAAGGGCTATCATTGAATGGCCTATGCCAAGGAGTGCAATAGAGGTAAGATCTTTTCATGGTTTGGTGAGTTTTTATAGAAAGTTTATCAGGAATTTCAATAGCATTTGTGCACCCCTAACTGAGACAATGAGAGGGGATAGAAAAGAGTTTAGATGGACTAAAGGAGTAGATAAGAGCTTTGATACATTGAAGCAGAAAGTCATAGAACAACCTGTTTTGGCACTTCTAGATTTCAATAAGGTATTTTAGGTAGATTGTGATGCTAGTGGTAGTGGTATAGGAGCTGTTTTGAGCCAAGAAGGTAAGCCCATTGCCTATTTTAGTGAGAAGCTTAATGATGCCAAGAAAAAGTGTTTTGTTTATGATCAAGAATTTTATGCAATAGTTCAAGCTTTGAAGAAATGGAGACATTATTTGTTTCCAAAAGAGTTTGTTTTATATATTGATCATTAGGCTTTGTAGTATCTTAATAGTCAAGGAAAGTTGAACCAAAGACATTTAAAATGGGTTGAGTTTTTGCAGAGCTATACTTTTGTTTTGAAGCACAGGAGTGGGAAGTCCAACAGAGTTGCCGATGCCTTGAGCAGAAGGCAAAATTTGTTGACAGAAATGAAGATAGAAGTTGTTGCGTTCGATGAGCTCAAAAGTTTGTATCCTGAAGATCTAGATTTTGGAGAGGCCTAGAAAGCTTGTTTGGAACTTGTTACTTTGGACAGGACAAAATGGTTGGATTTCATAATCTAAGATGGCATGTTGTTTAGAGGAAGCCAACTGTGCATTCCAAGAAGTTCCATGAGAGAGAACTTGATTAAGGAGAAGTATAGTGGAGGATTGGCTGGACACTTTGGTCAAGATAAGACCATTGCTATTGTTGGTGAAAATTATTATTGGCCATAGTTGCAGTAGGATGTGAGGAAATTTGTACAAAGTTGTAGAGTGTGTCAGATGGCAAAAGGAACAAGTCAGAATACAGGGCTATATTAGCCATTACCTGTACCAGAGAAGCCATGGGATGATGTTAGTATGTATTTTGTTCTTGGATTACCAAGGGCACATAAAGGACATGATTCCATTTTTGTGGTGGTCGACAGATTCTCAAAGATGGCACATTTCATTCCTTGCAAGAAGACTAATGATGTTGTTCATATTGCTGAATTATTTTTCAGAGAGGTGGTGAGATTACACAGTCTACCAAAGAGCATAGTTTTAGATTGAGATACCAAGTTTGTTGGTTATTTTTGGAGGACATTGTGGAAGAAACTGAAGATAGATTTGAAGTTTAGTTCTGTACAGACTGATCGACAGACCGAAGTGGTGAATAGGAGTTTGGGTAACTTGCTATGATGCTTAGTAGGAGATAAGCCCAAGGGATGGGATTTGATTTTACCATAGGTAGAATTTGCTTACAACAATTCTGTCAATAGGAGTACTGGTAAATGACCATTCCAGATTGTATATGGGAATAGTCCAAGAAATGCTTTAGAGTTAAGGAAGTTGGACAAAAGAGAAAAGACAAGTGCTGAAGCTGAAGACTTTGTAGAACATCTAAAGAATTTACATGAAGAGGTGAGAAAGCACATAAATAAGATGAATATTCAGTACAAGGCTAAGGCAAATCAGAAAAGGAGGTATAAGGAGTACTAGGTAGGAGATAAAGTCATGGTTCACTTGAGAAAAGAAAGGTTCCCAATTGGAACATACAATAAGTTGAAAATGAAGAAATTTGGACCGTGTAGAATCCTGAAGAAGCATGATTCAGGAAATGCATATGAGGTAGAGCTGCCGAGTGGGATTAATATTTCCCCTGTCTTCAACATTGCTGATTTAACAAAATATCATGAGGGTGGCACAGAGGATGGAACAACAGAAGAACAGTGGAGTATTCTGGCATCTACTTCAATGGAGGAGATAGAAGAGATCTTGGATAGCCATGTGGGAAGAAGTACTCAGAACAGGCAATATGAAGAATATCTAGTGAAATGGAAAGGAAGACCTATTGAAGATTCTTCTTGGTTGTCTAAGGTAGAGATTGACTGTTTGGGTTTTCCTCACACAAACACTTGAGATATGATAGGGTCACTTCTCAAATTACCCTGGGTGTTTGATGCAGGAGCATCTAGTGGTGTAAGGGCAATCTTACATCACCCAAAAAAAAGATGTGTTTCAAAATTGTTGATTTTCTTTCCATTTCTTTTCAAAATTTGTGGTTCTAGGTCCATAATCGCTTGAATAATGATGTAGAACTTTCAGTTTTTCCAAACTGCTAAAAATAGTAACCTGCTATTTTTAGAAAGTTTGCATTTGGGCACGGATTGAAGTAAAAATTTACAGGAAGTTACATGATAGAAATATAAGACCTTTGGCAAAGGAATCACACAAAGATCATTTGCGAGATGAAAGATATTAAAGTTTTCATTTCCTAAAAAATGCCTGAAAATTATTCAAACTCAGGTTTGAGGCACTAAACGACCCCATACGGGCCTAAAAATGACTGGAACTGACAAAGCAGGTTCTTAGGTTCTTAGTGCATAGAGTACTCTGCAATCTTTCTGACACATAAAACGGTTCGTCAATTGGACACCCGGATCAAAAGTTATGGCTCCTAGAAGTTGACCTTTTTTTGGAGGGAGATGCAAATTTTTAAAATAGGTTGTTGGCCTCCAAAAAGACTATTAATAACCATTTTTGGGAACCCTGGGCAGTAGTAGAGTTAAGGGGGCAAGTGTGGAGTCAAGAATAGGTGGGAAAATAGAAACCCTAGCTGATTTGGGGTTACAGAAGGTAGGTGATTCTAGAGTCTTTTGATAGGAAGTTGTAATGTGTTGTAGCCTTTGGAGGGTTGATTCCTTTGATTGTATTTGAGCTTCTGTAATGTAACAAATGGTCCAAATCAATAAAAAAAGAGTTCTATTTTCTGTGTATAATTTCTGTTGTTGTGTGTTTTATGATTTACTCCCTTCATCAATGAGAGTTGTCCTTATAGGAATGTGAATGTGAATTCCAAAACACCTATTTGTGATGGATGTCTCAAAGGCTTTTGTCTTGATAGTGAAAAGTGCAAAAAGAAAAAAAGGCACACATACAAATGTCCATAGTATGCATCAATTTGGAATTGCTCTGAGAGATCAATTTGCAAGTTTCATCATCCAAAGAGAGTAAAGGGAGCATCTATAACTACTGACGATATCAGTCTAAGTACATAAGAAGAAGATACCACTGAGGCTAACATGACTGAAGATAATACTTTACAGAGGGGCAGGTCATTTTGCTTTGACCTAGGAATGAAAACCAATGACCGGGTAAGTGCAGGAAGATGGGGGGCCAAAAAGGGGTCTTAAGTGGCCACTTTTTTTCTGAAATCAGGAAATACTAGCCTTGGATGAGAAATTGAGCATAGTTCCACTCAAAATTTGGAGATGCAACCAAAACAATGTTCATAGTGCTCCGAGTCTACTTTCTAAACTACTATTTTGTTTTGAAAATGGCATAGATTAAGGGGTTCAAAAGAGGGAGCCACAGAAATTGGTGTTGTTTCTGGCAAAAAAACATAACATAGCATGTTTGGTGGCTCCCTCAAAAGGTCAACTTTTTTTTGGTATTTTTAAAATCACTTTAGTGAGAAATTAGCTAATAGCATGTAGTTTATGCCTGATTTTTCTGATAATTTTTTGATGAATATTTGATTTTTTACTAATTTTCAAAGTGGACACATCCTAAAAAATAGAATTTTGGCCGTGCTACCCCTATAAATTTTGAAAACTAATTGAAAATCATTTTTTTATTTTTTTAATATTTGTAGAATGGAGTCTAGTTTCTAAATATGTAATTTTTTTGAAATTTGAATGAATAGTTATTTTACAATGAAAAAAAGACCAAACAGTGGTTTTTGCCTAAAAACGGACACACAAACAAAAGAAATTAAAGATGAAAGGCTTAACATTGTTAAAATGTGAAAAAAATCACATCGTCAAATAGCTAAGAGAAAGCCTAACATTACCCATGTGTTCGATTTGTTTGACCTTGAAACATGTGCAAATCTGAGGGTTAGCACGAACGAAATTATGTGAAATTTTGAAGAATATAGAAAAACACGTCTGTGACTGTTCATAAGGCACTCCAAGCCTTTGGGTTGGAAATCCAAAGCAAATCCCAAGGCCAAGGCTTAGGATTCCCAAAGCAAGAAATAATGCGAGTGCATTATAACGCGCTCACGTTTTAACGTGCTCACGTTATGTTTTGCCTTGCATTTTTCTTTCCCGCAAGTCTGTTGTTTGCCATGTTTCACATAACGCGAGCGCGTTATAACGCGCTCGTGTTATGTTCCCCTCAAAATTTTTTATGTTCAACGCTATTAATCATGAGGGTTAAGGGATAAGGGATAGAGTTGGAGGGTTTAGGGATAAGGGATTAGCGTTTAAGGTATAGTATCTAGCCCGTTGAGGGTCTAGGAATAGGGATAGCGTTTAGGGTTTAGGGTTTAGGGATAGGGTTGAGGGTCGAGGGATCAGAGTTAAGGGTTGAGGGATTAAGGTTTGACATTGAGGGTTGAGGGTTGAGGTTCAAGGGTCGAGGGTTTAGGGATAGGGTTTAGGATCGAGGGATTATGGTTAAAGTAGAGTGTGGAGGGTGTAAGGATTAGGGATAGGGTTGGAGGGTTTAGGGATAAGGGATTAGGGTTTAAGGTATAGTATCGAGTCTATTGAGGGTTTAGGAATAGGGATAGCATTTAGGGTTTAGGGATGAGGGATTATAGTTGAGGGATGATGGATTAGGGTTGAGGGTTGAGGGATTAGGGTTTAGGGATAAGGTTTAGGGTTGAGGGTTGAGGGATTAGGGTTTAAGGTATAGTGTTGAGGGTTGAGGGTTTAGGATTAAGGTTTAGGGTTGACGGATTAGCATTTAATATCAAGGTTAGGGTTAGAGTGTCGAGGGTAGAGGGATTAGGGATAGGGTTTAGGGTTGAAGGTTTAAGGATTGAGGGTTGAGGCTTTAGGGATGAGGCTTTAATGCTTAAGATATAGTGTCAAGTGTTGAGGGTGTAGGGATAGGGTTTAAGTTTTAAGGGTTAAGGGTTGAGGGATAGGGATTAGGGTTTAAGGTATAGTGTTGAGGGTCGAGGGATCAGAGTTAAGGGTTGAGGGATTAGGGTTTGACATTGAGGGTTGAGGGTTGAGGTTCGAGGGTCAAGGGTTTAGGGATAGGGTTGAGGGTCGAGGAATTAGGGTTAAAGTAGAGTGTGGAGGGTATAAGGATTAGGGATAGGGTTGGAGGGTTTAGGGATAAGGGATTAGGGTTTAAGGTATAGTATCGATTCTGTTGAGGGTGTAGGAATAGGGATAGCATTTAGGGTTTAGGGATGAGGGATTAGAGTTGAGGGATGACGGATTAGGGTTGAGGGTTGAGGGATTAGGGTTTAGGGATAAGGTTTAGGGTTGAGGGCTAAGGGATTAGGGTTTAAGGTATAGTGTTGAGGGTTTAGGGATAGGGTTTAGGGTTGAGGGATTAGAGTGAAGGGTTGAGGGATTAGGATTTGACATTAAGGGTTGAGGGTTTAGGGTTTAGGGTTTAGGGTTAGGGTTGAGAGATGAGGGATCAGAGTTAAGGGTTAAGGGATTAGGGTTTGACGTTGAGGGTTGAGGGTTGAGGTTCGAGGGTCAAGGGTTTAGGGATAGGGTTGAGGTTGAAGGGATTAGGGTTAAAGTAGAGTGTGGAGGGTGTAAGGATTAGGGATAGGGTTGGAGGGTTTAGGGATAAGGGATTAGAGTTTAAGGTATAGTATCGAGTCTGTTGAGGGTTTAGGAATAGGGATAGCATTTAGGGTTTAGGGATGAGGGATTAGAGTTGAGGGATGAGGGATTAGGGTTGAGGGTTGAGGGATTAGGGTTTAGGGATAAGGTTTAGGGTTGAGGGTTGAGTGATTAGGGTTTAAGGTATAGTGTTGAGGGTTGATGGTTTAGGGATAGGGTTTAGGTTTGAGGGACTAGGGTTTAGGGTTGATGAATTAGGGTTTAATGTTGAGCAATGAGGGTTGAGGGTTGAGGTTGAGGGATAGGGTTAATGGTCAAGGGATTAGGGTTAAACAAGAGTGTCGAGGCTAGAGGGATTAGGGTTTAAGGTATAGTATCGAGCCTGTTGAGGGTCTAGGAATAGGGATAGCATTTAGGGTTTAGGAATGAGGGATTAGAGTTGAGGGATGACAGATGATAGATTAGGGTTGAGGGTTGAGGGATTAGGGTTTAGGGACAAGGTTTAGGGTTAGGGTTGAGGGATTAGGGTTTAAGGTATAGTGTCGAGGGTTTAGGGATATGGTTTAGGGTTGAGGGATTAGAATGAAGGGTTGAGGGATTAGAATTTGACTTTGAGGGTTGAGGGTTTAGGGATAGGGTTGAAGGTCGAGGGATCAGAGTTAAGGGTTGAGGGATTAGGGTTTGATGTTGAGGGTTGAGGGTTGAGGTTCAAGGGTCAAGGGTTTAGGGATAGGTTTGAGGGTCGAGGAATTAGGGTTAAAGTAGTGTGTGGAGGGTACAAGGATTAGGGATAGGGTTAGAGGGTTTAGGGATAAGGAATTAGAGTTTAAGGTATAGTATCGAGTCTGTTGAGGGTTTAGGAATAGGGATAGCATTTAGGGTTTAGGGATGAGGGATTAGAGTTGAGGGATGATGGATTAGGGTTGAGGGTTGAGGGATTAGGGTTTAGGGTTGAGGGTTGAGGGATTAGGGTTTAAGGTATAGTGTTGAGGGTTGATGGTTTAGGGATAGGGGTTAGGTTTGAGGGATTAGGGTTTAGGGTTGATGAATTAGGGTTTAATGTTGAGAGTTGAGGGTTGAGGGTTGAGGTTGAGGGATAGGGTTAATGGTCAAGGGATTAGGGTTAAATAAGAGTGTCGAGGGTAGAGGGATTAGGGTTTAAGGTATAGTATCGAGCCTGTTGAGGTTCTAGGAATAGGGATAGCGTTTAGGGTTTAGGAATGAGGGATTAGAGTTGAGGGATGACAGATGACAGATTAGGGTTGAGGGTTGAGGGATTAGGGTTTAGGGACAAGGTTTAGGGTTAGGGTTGAGGGATTAGGGTTTAAGGTATAGTGTTGAGGGTTTAGGGATAGGGTTTAGGGTTGAGGGATTAGAGTGAAGGGTTGAGGGATTAGAATTTGACATTGAGGGTTGAGGGTTTAGGGATAGGGTTGAAGGTCGAGGGATCAGAGTTAAGGGTTGAGGGATTAGGGTTTGATGTTGAGGGTTGAGGTTTGAGGTTCGAGGGTCAAGGGTTTAGGGATAGGGTTGAGGGTCGAGGAATTAGGGTTAAAGTAGAGTGTGGAGGGTATAAGGATTAGGGATAGGGTTAGAGGGTTTAGGGATAAGGGATTAGAGTTGAGGGATGACAGATTAGGGTTGAGGGTTGAGGGATTAGGGTTTATGGATAAGGTTTAGGGTTGAGGGTTAAGGGATTAGGGTTTAAGGTATAGTGTTGAGGGTTGATGGTTTAGGGATAGGGTTTAGGTTTGAGGTATTAGGGTTTAGTGTTGATGAATTAGGGTTTAATGTTGATAGTTGAGGGTTGAGGGTTGAGGTTTGAGGTTGAGGGATAGGGTTAATGGTCAAGGGATTAGGGTTAAATAAGAGTGTCGAGGGTAGAGGGATTAGGGTTTAAGGTATAGTATCGAGCCTATTGAGGGTCTAGGAATAGGGATAGTGTTTAGGGTTTAGGAATGAGGGATTAGAGTTGAGGGATGACGGATGACAGATTAGGGTTGAGGGTTGAGGGATTAGGGTTTAGGGACAAGGTTTAGGGTTAGGGTTGAGGGATTAGGGTTTAAGGTATAGTGTTGAGGGTTTAGGGATTAGAATTTGACATTGAGGGTTGAGGGTTTAGGGATAGGGTTGAGGGTCGAGGGATCAGAGTTAAGGGTTGAGGGATTAGGGTTTGACGTTGAGGGTTGAGGGTCGAGGTTCGAGGGTCAAGGGTTTAGGGATAGGGTTGAGGTTCAAGGGATTAGGGTTAAAGTAGAGTGTGGAGGGTGTAAGGATTAGGGATAGGGTTAGAGGGTTTAGGGATAAGGGATTAGAGTTTAAGGTATAGTATCGAGTCTGTTGAGGGTTTAGGAATAGGGATAGCATTTAGGGTTTAGGGATGAGGGATTATAGTTGAGGGATGAGGGATTAGGGTTGAGGGTTGAGGGATTAGGGTTTAGGGATAAGGTTTAGGGTTGAGGGTTGAGGGATTAGGGTTTAAGGTATAGTGTTGAGGGTTGAGAGTTTAGAATTAGGGTTTAGCGTTGACAGATTAGCATTTAAAGTCAAGGTTAGGGTTAGAGTGTTGAGGGTAGAGGGATTAGGGATAGGGTTTAGGGTTGAAGGTTTAAGGATTAAGGGTTTAGGGTTGAGGGTTTAGGGATAGGGTTGAGGGTCGAGGGATCAGAGTTAAGGGTTGAGGGATTAGGGTTTGACGTTGAGGGTTGAGGGTTGAGGTTCGAGGGTCAAGGGTTTAGGGATAGGGTCAAGGGTCAAGGAATTAGGGTTAAGGTAGAGTGTGGAGGGTATAAGGATTAGGGATAGGGTTGGAGGGTTTGACATCGAGGGTTGAGGATTAAGGTTCAAGGGTCAAGGGTTTAGGGATAGGGTTGAGGTTGAAGGGATTAGGGTTTGAGGCTTAATATATAGTGTCAAGTGTTGAGGGTGTAGGGATAGGGTTTAAGTTTTAAGGGTTCAGGGTTGAGGGATAGGGATTAGGGTTTAAGGTATAGTGTTGAGGGTCGAGGGATCAGAGTTAAGGATTGAGGGATTAGGGGTTGATGTTGAGGGTTGAGGTTCGAGGGTCAAGGGTTTAGGGATAGGGTTGAGGTTGAAGGGATTAGGGTTGAAGTAGAGTGTGGAGGGTGTAAGGATTAGGGATAGGGTTGGAGGGTTTAGGGATAAGGGATTAGAGTTTAAGGTATAGTATCGAGTCTGTTGAGGGTGTAGGATTATGGATAGCATTTAAGGTTTAGGGATGAGGGATTAGAGTTGAGGGATGACGGATTAGGGTTGAGGGTTGAGGGATTAGGATTTGACATTGAGGGTTGAGGGTCGAGGGTCGAGGGATCAGAGTTAAGGGTTGAGGGATTAGGATTTGACATTGAGGGTTGAGGGTCGAGGGTCGAGGGATCAGAGTTAAGGGTTGAGGGATTAGGGTTTGACATTGAGGGTTGAGGGCATTTTCTATCAAGAACTTAAATATGAGGGCTTGCCCCTTCATTGTTATGCCTATCATATGGCAGAGCATCTGGCAAGCCCTTGCAGGAAAAAGATGTGATCAATGCAAAGAATGTGATGAATCTATAGCAGGACAAAATGCGAGTGCGTTATAACGCGCTCGCGTTTTATATTTCTATTGAAATGGTAAAAAAGTGGTTACCCCCGTGATCCAGGCCCACATGCTCTATTTTCTTACTGATTTTGCATGTACTCTGACAAAAAAGAACTACTTTCATGCTATTGGGAAGTTCACATGCGCATTTGACACATTGTACCACCTTTGCATGATCTTTCCACCACCTTTTCTACTTTGCCAACTTGAGAAGAAGGAAATAACATAGTTTTCACACCAAGTTTGATATATATCTATTCAAGTTTCAATTTTTGTAGTGTTGC
The DNA here is from genome assembly GCA_027924645.1 of Cunninghamia lanceolata. Classification (NCBI taxonomy): domain Eukaryota; kingdom Viridiplantae; phylum Streptophyta; class Pinopsida; order Cupressales; family Cupressaceae; genus Cunninghamia; species Cunninghamia lanceolata. The sequence goes on from BSBN01000400.1 coordinate 7,791,149, forward strand.
AATGTTAATTGTGATTCAATTTTAGGAATTTAACATTGAAAAGGAAGCAAGTGGTGAAAAACTCAAATTGTTGAGGAGTTTGATGCAAGAAGATAAAAAAACTACATAATTGGGTACTCTCTCCATTCAAATCTTCATTTTTTAGGTATGTCAAGTCTTTACATGCATGTTCTTTACATTTTCCTTATTTCAGATTGAATTACTTTATCATGCTTTATCATACATGTTTAAAATAGACACATTCCCAATCAAGAAAGCAGCCTACAATCTCACATGATGCCATGTATATTTTCTACACTTAGGCTCTTTAATAATTATGTGTAATAAACAAACCTTAACATACCATGATGTCAAACTATACAAGAATAAATCCTTACAACATAAAAAAAATACAATCCCACTATTATCTTGTATTCATTTCTTAGGAACTAATATTGGTCTCTTTATCATGCTACAGACAAATTCTCCGTCATGCTGAGGAAACGATCAAGAATTAAATGAACAAAGGAAGAGATAGAAGCTAAGAATGCAAAAAAAGCAGTGGCTATGAGGGAACTTCGTGAGAAGAGGAAATTGGAAATGATAAATGAAGACATACCAATTGAAGAGGAACCACAACCATCACAAAGAGAACGAATGCAAAAGCTTCGTGGTACAAGAGATTTGAATACCATAGTTGGAGACAGGTCCTTTACCGCAAGTCAACATGTAGGGACACCATCTACCACATCTCAAGTTGAGAGTACATCATCACTCACATGTGATGAAGGAGGTACGCCATCGTTCCCACCTCAACCTCAAGGTATGTCATCTATTCCGTCTTCAATCGAAGGTATGCCATCTAACCCATCTCATTTAAATATTGATGAAATTCCTAATGTTGAGATGAATTTACCTAGCTTGACACCACCTAGAATTTTGCATAGAAAGCCAAAGTATTTGATTGATATTGATGAGAATATTTTGCAGCCAATGGAAGGTAAGATTCCAAAACGCACTTGTAGAAGATATGCTAATAAGATTTGGAGATTGTTCTTTGAAAAGTTAAATGAGACTGCAAGATGTCAACTATTCGTTGAAATGATGCGAAGTATAAAGTATAGGTCTATCATGAAGATTCTTGGGTTGAGAACATCAGAGGCTTCAAGTGAAAAATCTATTGTCAAGAATCTAATGAGTGCGTATGAGAGTGTGGGTAACACCTCACGCACAAAAGATAGTAATGCAACATGGCGTGTGATTAAATCAACTATAGTAAGTAGTCAAACGAGGAAAGCTCGTCTCATTAGAAAGACAAGTCAAGAATTGAGAATTAATAGGAAAAATTTATCAAGAACCGTTGGAAGATGCCAAAGAATTGAGGACACTAATGCCAATGAATTATGGGCGTTCTCAGGGAGACTACCATGAAAAGATAAATCAATTGTTGAAGCATTGAGATCACTAATTGAATACTTTTGGAAGAATTACACAAGGGTATCTCCAAATCAAAGGGATGTGGTAAGAAGGAGAATCGGTAGTCAGAACCGCGAGCCACATCCAAAGCATTTTTTGGATGAGACTCAAACACAGTTTTATGGTAAATTTCTAGAGAAGTATCCTCAAATTAAAATTTGTCAAAAATATTTTGAATTGTTAAAACCTTTCTATGTTAAGATAAATCACACACGCACTACTTGTTGTTGTAGATTACATGTTGAATTTTCTAACCATTTTGATGCTTATAGGTCTATATGTTTAGATATGCATACTAACAATGATTTGCAGGGTTGTGCCATATGTGGCCCACCAACATCTTCAAGAGACTTCATATCAAGAATTTTATGTGAAAGAGAGGAAGGTCAAATATTCTACAAGAAATTATGCTTGGATGGCACATGTCATCGTTGTGGTGGCTTGCAACATTTGCCAATATGTGAACATATGGAAATAACACATGCGGTTGGAAATGAACTAGTAGAGTTTGGCAAGTATAAAACAGTGGCATACAATACAAAAGATGGTAAAGAAGCAAAGAGGTGTGAATTAGTTATTGAAAAGATTCCAGTGTATCAGTTTATGCCTATATTTTGTGACAACATAGTGTATGAGTATGCAAGACATGCCCATAGAGCTCGATGGTTGGACTTGCAATTCAAGTTATGCAAGGACACATTTCTGGTTGGTAGCATTGTTTTAGTCGTCGACTTTACAGAAGGAGGCAGTGTAAAGTTGCAAAGGGGTGTAACTTTCGTCCTGCTCCTGATGCGACCAAACTGACTATTCCAACGCGTCTGAATAGGTACATTTACGCTAGGCATTGTCCTATTTTTCACCCAAACATGTCGAAATAGTCAGAGCTACATTGTACCCACGATATCCCTAAAGAGTCCAAAGTGTAAAAAGGCTGCAATCTTTGATGAGATGTTACTCAAAAATCGTGTCACTTAGAAACATTTTGTCTAAGGCAATGTGATCATGCAGAGTGCCTCTACAATAACCTCTCTCAGTTTTTTATAGCTCTGAGGCATTTGCTCGTGATGAAAGGTTTTTTGCTGCCCGAAAAATGGTCAGAAGGAGGCAGTGTAAAGTTGCAAAGGGGTGTAACTTTCGTCCTGCTCCTGATGTGACCAAACTGACTATTCCAACGCATCTGAGTGGGTACATTTACACTAGGCATGGTCCTGTTTTTCACCCAAACATGTCGAAACAGTCGGAGCTACATTGTACCCACAATATCCCTAAAGAGTCCAAAATGCAAAAAGGCTGCAATCTTTGACGAGATATTACTCAAAAATTGTGTCACTTGGAAACATTCTGTTTGATGTAACGCGATCACGTAGAGTGCCTCTACAATAACCTCTCTTAGTTTTTTATAGCTCTGAGGCATTTGCCCGTGGCAAAAGGTTTTCTGCTGCCCCAAAAATCGTCAGAAGGAGGCAGTGTAAAGTTGCAAAGGGGTGTAACTTTCATCCTGCTTCTGATGCGACCAAACTGACTATTCCAATGCATCTGAATGGGTACATTTACGCTAGGCATGGTCCTATTTTTCACCCAAACATGTCGAAACAGTCGGAGCTACATTGTACCGACGATATCCCTGAAGAGTGTAAAGTGCAAAAAGGAAGCAATCTTTGACGAGATGTTACTCGAAAACCGTGTGACTTAGAAACATTCTATCTAAGGAAACATGATCACATAGAGTACCTCTACAATAACCTCTCTCAGTTTTTTATAGCTCTAAGGCATTTGCTAGGGTGAAAGGTTTTTCGCTGCCCCAAAAATCATCAGAAGGAGGCAGTGTATTAAGTCAGGATGAAATCCTATTCACTCTAGGTGCCTGTTTTTCACCAAATCGCACATGCGCCTTGAACAAGTGATGCTACAATTGGTGAACAAAATGGGCGCCTTGAAGAATTGAGCCCTCCAAGACATCTTGCAATTGCCTAAAAGTCCAAAATTTACATAAGTGAGTTAAGGCACCATTTTCCATCTCCAGAGCCTCCTTTGAGCGCCTTAACATGGAGTGAATGTTTTAGTCTATGAAATATTGCACCTAAAGAATATAACAACCCCTTGAGTCACTAGGATGAACTAAGTTAACAAAATGAACTTCATTGAGGGAGGCGCACTTGTGTCTTCCTGCTAAAACCTCTAAAGGGTAACCATCTCAACAAGTGTCTCTAATCCCAAGACAACTCTAGCCTCACCCAAGTCTCGAAGTATGTATGAGAACCTACAACCAATCAATCCATGTTAAGCTCCAAATGCAACACTACATTATCATGAAGCTCCCAAGCACATAACCAATGTACTCAATACCAAGAGAACCAACAAGACCACTGTCAAAACTCCAACTACAAAATTAGGTATCCAAACATGACATCATGATCTAACATCTCCTCCTAGAAGATCACATGCACCAATACAGACATCCTAGTCTCAAGAGAACTTGTATCATGCTAATACTCTAATCTAGAATCAAGAGTCCACCAAGACACACTACCAAACACCTCTAAACCAAGGATCAACATCTACAACCACATGAAGATAATCATCTCCTAAAAATAGTAGCCAATATGTCAAAGCACTCTCACTACAAATAACAATCATGATCCAAGAGTTTGTCCATTACACCCAACTAGTATATAAGATCATCCATCACTAGGTGACGAATCCACATCACTATCAAAGCAACATCCATCCTCTCATCCCAATGCAACATACCAAGGCGCAAATGAGCATAGACAAGGAAAAATAACAAAGTCATCCCATGGATATAGGCAATATGCATTCAAGTCATCCCACTACAATCAATGAGGTGTGCATCCCAAAAAAATGCATAACTTGTAGATCCCAACCATTGAAAACATGCAAAATCATCATCACATTAGTAATCATCATCACATTAGTAAACATCATCACATTAGTAAACTAGTAAACATCATTTGCATCCATACTTAAACCAATCTTATTGTTGTGTTTGATGTGTCCTCTTTCAAACAACCATTTAACAAAATTTGAGTCCAAACAATAAACATTTACAACCATAAACATCTCAAAGTCCAAAATCCAAACATTCTATCATCCTTAATCATTTCCATCATGGACCCTTGGTTTGAAAAAATCATTATGCAAGATAAAAACCCTATGCCTATTACCATGTCCGAGGCTCATGCAAAACCCAAAATGATTAGCCTAGTACCATGTGTCATGTCCCCATTCCCGGCTTGATCATCAAGTGTATAATGGATTAGCCTATTCCTCATTCCTGGAGGCTAATTCCAAATGATGAGGGAATGAATTGGTTTTGGACTAACTCTATCTGTTTGTTTTGCAGGAACAAGGTTAGAACCCTAAAATTTGACTAAGTATGGAAGCTTGGAAGCCTAGGTGCCCATTTCACTCCAGTTTTCCTTACTAAGCGCCTAGCACAAGGATCATCCAAATTAAGCACCTAAGAACCTCAAGGCACCTATACATGTTTCTAGGGATCCTCCAATTGAGCGCCTAGCACAGATGGATGAAGATTGAATGTTTTCAAGTTAAAGATGTCCTTTGGGTGAACTCACAGCACTAGGCACATGTGTTGGTTGGAACTCCTTGGATCTGGCACCTAGGATTGAAAGCCTTTGATGAGGAGAGAAGTCTCAAGGCCTGGTTTGGTGCCCTCACTTGCCTACCCCACCCTCAGAATGCGCCTAACCTTCATAAGGCGTTAACACTCTATTTTGAGCGCCTAGTAGGGGGTAATGGATAGATTGAAGGCTTGGGAGCTAAGGAAAGTCACTTAGATGAATAATCAAGATTGAAATAAGAAACTCCTAGCCAAGGCGCAAAATTCCTCAATTCTGGCATCCAGAAATCAAATCTAAGTAAGGCGCTCTTTCCATTTGCCAAAGGCTCTATTAGCACCCTTGGTTGATGATCTCTCCAGACAACTGAAATGGCACCCAGTGGATCTTTCAACTTGTATCAGGAAGAAGGGAAGCATTCTCAGTGTTGTTCAGATAATCTAAGTTGTAAAGTTAACAAGGAATAGAGCCAGAGGACAAGGCACACTTATTGGTCTCCATCACCTCAGAAATGCGCCTAATGCAGTTGGTGTCAACTTCCCTCTTTCTAGCCTCCAAATGGCGCCTAGAGTCAAAAAAGGATTTCACTGAATAATGTTAATGTTTTGAGCATCAAACTCTGCTTGGTGCATACCTATGCTCTTGCAACCTCAAATTGGCGCCTAGGGTTCAGTCATCTTCCTAAGGCATGGTTCTGCTCCTCCATAACCCTGTTTTGGCGCCTAAACTTGGAAGTACCTTGATGACTTGGATTAAGATGGAATTCACCTCCAAAATGTTAGGTGCTTGATAGAAGATAAAGGCGCTAGGGTAAAAGAGCTTCAAAAGTTTGATGTCAAGTGTGAATTGAGATAATAGGCGCTGATACCAGTTGACATTACTCCAAACATGCGCCTAAGAGAGATGCAAGTCCCCAAGACCAATTTTGGAACAAGGCGCTCCATCAGAGGGTAAGATGATAATCCTTGGAAGTCAAGTGTTTCAAAGATTCTTTGAGAAATTGACAAGTTGTAACCTAGGCGCTAAAACCCCTGAGAATCCTCCTATCTGGCGCCTAGTCAGAAGAACACTAATATTGCACCTAAGTGAATTTGAGTGTCAATATAGAGTCATCAAACCCCACCAGACGTTCATCCATGTCTCTGCTACCTCAAGGAAGCGCCCAGCTTAGGATGGTGCCTAGTCTAGTCTCTACTACCTTTAGTTGGCACCTAACCCTAAGAGTCTTGCAACTATGACATCATATTGGCACCTAGAACTCATGATGCATGAAATCAACACCTGGGTTCCAGAGAACTCATTTGGGCGCCTACTCTTGGAAATAATCCAGAGCATCCATAAACTCTAATAGGCACCTAATGTTGGCAAGGTGCAACTTCAGGAGGAGATCACCTCAACTTGGCGCCCAAGTCAGAAATCTGTGCCTAAGGATCTCTAGGAGTTAAGGTTGTTACAATTACCTAAATGCTCATTGGTTAGAAGGGTAGCATTTAGATTCGTGTCAGGGCCCCTGGATAAGTTCTCCAACTCAAAATGAGTCATCAGATAGAATATTCCCTTGTATATGCTTCTTGGGAAACATGCCTTGGTTCCTCTTTGTGCATTAAAAAATGTGTCTTCATTGCCTTTGGAAGGCCTATAAAAGGAGAAGCCCTCTCATTCATTTGTTATCTAATCATTTTGATAGAATTCTCTCTACAAAGCTATTTAGCTTGTGATCTTGAGGCCTGCGAGTTTCAAGTGTTGGGGTGATGCTCCCTCAACAAGCAAGGTGATGCTCCCTTGTGATATTGTGAGGTGTTGACATTCAGTTGACACCATTGAGTTTGATTGAGTTGATCAAGTGTAGACACCATTGTAAACATCAAGGCTTCAAGGCCTTTCTTTTGTATCTCCATTGAATAAGTTGTAACTTCATGCTATTGAAAGCATTATCCATGTAATAAGACATTGCAAGTTGATTGAGTCAAATAACTACACAAGTACCCAACTCTAAGGTTGATTCATTCAAGTAGTTATCTTTGATGTATATCTTCGTGTTGTTGAAGTAGTCGATGAATTGATAGCAAGTAAAATTGTTTAAGTAAGGAAAAATTTTCGTAGAACTAGTTGGGTATCTTACACCATGCCTATCCATCAAACACCACAATGCAATCAAAATCCTAACAACATGCCCATGATCCAAGATCAAGTGCAATCATGCAAAGATATTATCAATCACAAGCCTATTAAGAATGAACTAGAGTCTTCTAGTACCATACTTTTCCATCAAACACCATCATGTAATCCATGGCCTATCAAGTCTATCAATGAAAATGCAAACATCCTATGTAATACAATCAGACTTTAAATATTTGAAGTAGCCATCTACAAATATCCATTCAAAAGTGGATTTATAATGCAAGTATGGACGCCATCAATAAAAAAGATTTGTATTAACCAAATATCCATATAGGCATACATCAATATCTGTCGATATAAGTATAACATATATACAAAATAGCCATATAGGCTTACAAGAATGCCATATAGGCATACAATGTCAACTATGTATAATACAAAATATATGTCCACAAATGCCATATAGGCATACAACAAAGGAACACAATAAAAAGTCATTCCCCTCTGGCTGGTGAAGAGAATAAATTACGAGCAGCCTTTGATCTTCTAGGGGATGGAGACATGCATGTGGGTGGTCTACTACGAATCCGAGGGCTACTCCTCCTATTTAGTTCTTCCTGCACCTTTACCTGTTACAATAAAAAGTATAGACATTAATATATAGAAATTACATGTTATAATAAAATGAAACATTTATCAAAATAATCACTTATCGCTAACATATAATCTATCTCTTCGCTTGCCTCAATAGTAGGAATAGGCCCTGGTGATGTCATGTCCTATAGAAACCATCCAGATAGAAATTAAACTTCAAATCAATAATCTTTTGATTTTTCAAAAAATAGACAACTATAACAATGAATGTAAATTGAAATTTACTAATCTGCCTCATACCCCTATCAATGCCATGGAGCTATGAATCGCAGAGGCCACACCCTGCTCCATTGCCTTATGAACATGGGGAGGTGTATTCGCAGCCTGCATCATCTGGAAATAAAACAACATTATTCAATTACAAAAACTATAATAGTGATGCAAAACATGGCTCCTAACATACACCTACATTCATCTAAACATGGAAGTACACACAATAAAACACACAAATCACATACAAAAATTTAGTAAGTACAATTCATTCATTAAACTATTTATTTTATTACATCCGTAAAGCTTTGAAGTCCACCACCACTGGTAGGTGTTGCCATGAAATCTATAGTATTAACCTATTCAACATCAAAAATCAGAAATTAGAATACCATTAATATAACGATGCTATTCACATGTAATATTTATAATTGTTTACTAGTTACATACCTTGACAATAGATGATCTAGTGAAAAATGCAGGTGGAGAACCACTGAAAACTGCATCGACGCTATGACCCTGAAATTTCATTAAAATCATCAATTTAAATTAGTTAATCTTGTATTTCAAAAATAAAATTTAATAAATTAAATTTAATAAACTTGCTAATATTTAGCTGAGTATCAAGGCCGAAAGTCTCACTCAAGAGGGTATCTGTCATCACCATCTGCTCAGTTGCAGATGTAGCCTGTGCACCTGCGTCCTGACTGTCCATGGGGTCGTAACCACAGGCTGGCTCGCAAGCCTGGCAAGTATGCGGTGGGACCCTACTCCTCACACTATCTCCCAACCCACTTTGTGTTGTAGGACTGGCATGCTCTATGATGCTCTGGGTCAAGGCACTAATCGACCTCAGTGTATCGACCTCAACACTCTCCTTCACAATGGAAGGGATAGAAACATGCTCGTGGGCTGGTCTATTGATTACTCGTCTCACTACCCACTGTGGCTCAAGACGTGCCCCTGGTCTATCCTGTGCTGAGCCCCCACCTCTACCCTAGAAGTCTCGCATATCAAAATAGTTTGGCACTTTATTGAGGACAAACTCGCAGTAGAGTTTCCTCAAAAAGTATTGCAGGACTTCATTATTATTGCATAGAGGATGGTCAAAAACCATCCACCACCTCTGCGCGAAATTATTCCTTATCACTTGGTTGTTGCACCAATGGATAGGGAACCTCTTGCATGTAATGGGTGGAGGTTGATTTGTTTGTGGGTTTGTGAAAATTGAACACAAGTCTAATTTTGTAGTTTGTAATTTTTTGACATCTTGGTATGACAACTTGTCTGCATAGTAATCTCTAAACTCTCTTTTTATCGGTCCAACTAGTTATTTGCTTGCTAATTGAATTTACATTTGATAACATAGACTCAAGAGATTCGGCAAGCGTGGACCTATACAAGGTTGAGGTGGAAGGATCTTTCAACCTTGCAATTATATCTTCAATCTATTTTTTGTTGTTTTCAATTTGCCCCATTATATTATCTTGTGTTCCAGGGGCATGTTGAGGAATGAATGGAGGAGGTTGTTGTTCTACAGGTATTTCCTCCTCAGGATTTTGTGGATTTTGAGGAGGAGGAGGAGGAGGAGGAGGAGGAGGTGCATTAACATTTCCTGACAATTAACGAAATATATATCAAAAATCAATAAAAACCTACCTATTTAGAAAGAAATTCAAACAAAAAAACAAAGATAACTCACCCCTTTGGCGTGCTCGACGTCACGATGGCATTTTGGTGACGAATTAATAAGCTTTTTGTGTTGATTGGCGTTTTGCAGAATGCGAGCGCGTTTTTGATGGTTTGGAAGCCGCGGGCAGAGGAGAAAATCAGAAATGAAATTTGATTGCTTTTTTTTTAAAATTTATAGTGGGCCATAACGCGAGCGCGTTATAACGTGCTCACGTTATGGCTCGGTAATGACGAGCCTAAGGCTTGTCATTGCCAAGCCATAACGCGAGCGCGTTATAACATGCTCACGTTATGGCTCGGTAATGACGAGCCTAAGGCTTGTCATTGCCAAGCCATAACGCGAGCGCGTTATAACGCGCTCGCGTTATGACTTATTTTTTTTTTAAATTATTTTGGCCACTTTTTGGCCCCCCATCTTCTTGCACTTACTCGACCCTGATTTGATGCTCAAACCATTACTTTTGTTAAGATGACAGGTGTAAAATATGTTGCTCAACCTAAACCAACAAGCAATTGGACTTACTATTCTTGCCTATACTAAAGCATTGCATGGTTGGAAAAATCTTTAAATAGCTGGTAGCTATAACGCAATTCCACAGAAATTTGAAGTTGTTAAAGAACACATTGAGGCCGAGTCCTCGGTTGAGAATAATGAGATTGTGAAAATTATGGATGATAGAGAATGTAAATTTTTTTAACTCATTTCAAGAAAGAATACACAGAACCCTCCAAATCACGCCTCTAGCAGCGCAATATACAGAAAAAAATCTCAAAAAATGAAGAATCTACAGAAAAAAATGAATTACCTTTTTTTGTACCGTTTGCTGTGTCAAATCACATATTTCTTCCTTGAACAACCTCCATTTTTACCTCAGTACAGTCAAAATGCAATACAAGGTGGTCGGCCATGACAAAACCAGAAGGTGCATGAGAAACCAGTCAAAAAGTCATGGCCAGAGATGCCCAAAATCAGCCCAGAATTGACTACCAAAGTCAAAATCTCAGAGAATACAACTTGCCGAGTATTTTACTCAGAAAATCCATAGAATTTCTGCATTAAAACTCTCCAGAATGGATGTAAATCATTCAATTTTGCTTTCAGAACCCTAGTCATGGCGGCACGACAGTGAGAGAGAGGAGTAAAATGCAAAAATGAATTTTTTTTTAAGGTTTTCCTTGTTTTTCATGATCGACCTAATTGTATAGATAATGTTTTTTGACTTTTGTTTCAAAAAAAACAAAATCATTGATATCCTTTTGCCTATGGTAAAGACCTTGGAGTCTTTGCAAACCTAATCATGATGCACATAGGGGTCATGAGACAATATGATTTTTGCCTTTTGTTATTTTCTCAAAGTCAAAAAACATTATGAGAAACATAAGGTCGAGAGCCTTATTTCACTAAGGCATGTCATGGTAAAGTCATAAGGTGGGTGAAATGTTATATGTAAGGCATTGTAATGTGTATAGGGAGGCATAAGGGTCACTTTGAAATGTATTGCATAAGACCTTGTGACCATAATGATGTATATTGTGAACTGCGTAAATTGCATAGGAGTCATAAGGATGCAATATGATATATGACCAATGTAATACGACATGATGTTTGTATCAAGACCATGGAGAGAGATGCGAGTAATGGCACAAAGTATATGGGACGTGATGCAAGTATATGGAGGTCGTATTTTGCCTAGGAATTACAAAGTACTTTATGTTGATTTTGCATAATCTAGAGATAGATTAAATATATTAAACAAACGATAAGGTAATAAATTATGAATTACTTTATCATTTGTAATAAAAATAGAAAAGGGCAATAATAGACAAATTTATCACACATGGCAAAGTAAGTCTCGTCGATTACTTTGTCATTCTTTCACAATATTTAATTTGTCCCTAAACCATGCAAAATCAGGAAATTAAATATTTGTCCTAAATGCCATTATTTTCTGCATAGGTTTGTAGTAAATTTGGAATGTAAAACATTAACTAAAGTGGTGTAATTATAAACCACTTGGCCAATGTTAATTAGATGCAGAAAATAATGTGTATTTATGTTATTTATTGTGCAAATATCAGACATTTATGATGCTACAAGGGAGGTTGACAAACAGGGAGAAGAGTTATTGCACAAATTTGACTTGTTTTTAGTGGCCTTAAAGAGCATTTAAATGCATTTTCTAGTGCTTTTATGATTAATGATGACATGCCCTGACTTTTTCCTCATTGGGAACTCACTTTGGAGGACTTTAGTGAGATATTTTGAGGGCTTTTATGAGATGCATGAAAATGGAGGTTTCTCATCCTTATCTTGTTACAGCTACTTGAAGAGTATATATTCATTCATTTAACTCTTTGTAAAGGAGTTCTTTTTCATGCAATTTCTGGAGTTAGTGATTTTTCTGCAATCCTTACTCAGTTTGCGCATGTCTTTGTAACCCTTTTAGCATATGAAATACAGAGAACACCTTGGATACCATTGATAGTCAGATTTTGCCTTCCTATTTTTGCAATATTGCATATCATCAAGTGTTTGATCAAGTCATTTGTGAGGTGTTTTTGTTTCCTTGTGACTTTGTCTCATATCTCAATACCTTTTTTGCAAAAGGTGTGTTTATGCAAGTTGCAAAATGTGTCTTAAAGTGTTATAAGGCTTTTTAAATTGTGAAGTTAGCTTCCTTTTAAAGAGTTTAATGCATTTAGGCCTCTTTCTGAAGTGTTTTTGCAAACATACAATAATAGGTTGTGCAAGTTTAGTTTCTATTATCTATGTCTAAGTGTATGCAAGTTTGAGTTTCATTAACCATATCAAGTTTGGTGAATCACCCTTATTTTCACATTTTCCAGTTTTAACTTTCATTTTCAAAAGCATTCCTTTTCCCTTTTCCTCCACAAATCCAGTAGATTCTAGGTGATAACCAACTAGGAAGCCAGCCTTCTTCGGAGGTTCCTTCCATCACAGGACCCACAAGCTTGGAAAGATCCTATGTTTCTCTAGATTGCCAAGTTCTGCAACTTAGCAAGGGTGTAAATTTGAGATACAACAATTTCTCCTTCTCCTCCGTAAGAAGACTCATCTGATTCATATTCATTAACCTCTGAAATCTTCTGTATATCTTCATCAATCTTAACATTAGCACTTTCAATAATTTTCTTAGCCTTTTGTTGTAGCACTGATAAGCTTTGCTTCTAGTAGAATACCCAAGGAAGATACCTTCATCACACCTTGCATCAAACTTTCCTAATTCTTCATCTCTTTTGATATAACATTTATTTCCAAAAACTGTGAAATATTTAATAGTAGGAATCCTTCCATACCATAGCACATAGGGTGTCTTTGTGTCATTTGCTCTTACTTGTACTCTGTTATATATCTAGACAACAGTCTAAATTTCTTGTCTCTAGTAGACTTTTGGTACGTTTTCTTCTTTTATCATTGTTCTGGTAGCTTCTTGAACAGTCATGTTCTTCCTTTCAACCACTCCATTATGCTGAGGAGTCCTAGGGGTAGATAAATGCCTCTTTATCCCATGATCCTCACGAAACATGTTAAACTCATTAGAAGTCAATTCTCCACTTTGTCAGACCTCAAACATTTGATCTTCATACACATTTCATTTTCAACCATTTCTTTAAAGGCTTTAAACTTATCTAGGGCTTCTGATTTTTCCTTAAGAAAAGTGACCCATGTCATTCTAGAGCAATCATCAATAAATACCATAAAATAATTGTCACCTTGAAAATTCCTTACTCTAGTAGGACCAAAAAGATCTATATGTACCAATTCCAACATTCTGGTAGACGACTAATTCTTGACTTTGAAGCATATTCTTGTTTGCTTTCCAATCTAACATTCCTTATAGACAACATTGATGGGCTTTATAATCTTTGGTAGATCTCTCACAGCTTGAACTAAACTTATCCTTACCACGCTATCAAAATTGATGTGACACAATCTCCTATGGCATAGCCAAATCTCACTAATCTAAGTCATAAAGCAATAACTATCACCAGCTTTGAGATAAACATTTCCACTTGTCCACTTTCCATTAGTAATCACTATTCCAGAGCTTTTTCTGATCTCATAGCCATCATCCTAAAACATAAGATTGTAACCATTCCTACACATCTATCCAACACTCAAGAGATTATGATTTAAACCTTTGACGTAAAGAACATCATCAGTGTTATGCTTTCCATCAAAATTGATTGAACCTTTTCCATAGATCTTAGCAACTACATCATCACCAAACCTAACTACTCCACCATCATATTTTTCAAGTTTAACAAACTTACTCTTATCACCTGTCATATGACTTGAGCATCCACTATCAATGACTTAGTCATCCTTTTCTCTTATAGCAAGAAAAATAGACATTACAGTGCCTTTAGGGTTAAAGTACTTGCTTCCAGACCCTTTTCCTTCACACAACTTCTAGAATTAGTAGAAATAGTTTCATCTCTTAGGGCTATGAATAAACATTCATTATCATTATCATCCTCATAATTAGATTCGTTAGATATTCTTGCATCTTTTCTAACATAGTAACTTTTCTTAACCATCTTACATCTATTTTCCCTATTCTTAATTCTTAGAGCTTTATCTGGACATCTTGAAGAAAAATGACCTATTTTTCCACAACTAAAACATTTAAAAGGCAACTTACCATTGATATTTCCCTTGTTTGACCTTATCATCTCCTTCATAAACACTTTCCAACTTTTTCCAAATCTAATTAGCAATTTTCAAATTCACAACTTTCACCAACCCAAAATTAGTAAGACCACTTAAAAGAGCATGTTTTACTTTACCATCTATTTTAGCAGCTTTGATCTCATCATCAGTATTTATACCATTCTTAGGTCCAGTGTAATTAGACCTAACAAATTTCTAGATCTCATAACCAAGAGCAATTAGAAAGGCTTCCATCCTTACCTTCCAGAGAGCATAGTATGATCCATCAAACAAGGGAATATCCTTCTTGTGCATCATCCTAGATCTAACTCAAGCTATTAAGATTTCTTCAAAGGATCCTTGCTCTGATACCAATTGTTGAATGCACAAAACAAATAAGAGGGGGGTGAATCAATTGTATAAAAAATTTTAAACCCTCACAAACATTCAGATCCACATTAACCTTTAAACTTGTTATGTTGTTTAAGCATGAAAAGCAAATAACAAAAACTAAATCATAACAGCACCAAACACAAGACAACACCATATTTTACATGGAAAACCCAAGAAGGGAAAAACCATGGTGAGGATTAGCTCACAATATAAAGTAGTAGTAGTGCCGAATTACAAAAGGCTCACTGCCAAAGGACTCACTATCCAGAAGAAAGAGATAGAAGAGAAGGCTCATTGTTAGGGATGAACTGATATAATTGCATCTAACCTATGCATGGAGTTCAGTTCCAATGAATCTCAATATTCACCACAACACAAACAACACCTTCGCAGCAACACTAAAAAATAGTAGACACCTTCTACTCACTGCATCCAGTAACCTAATGCATGAAATCTCTCACTGCATTGATCAAAGTCACATCATAGACATCATATCCATCACGCATGCATCTAGTCATGAACACTTATTTATACCATCATCAACCTTGAAAACATTCTTTGAGGTTGGAAACACATCTTAACCCATAAAATTCAAATTAGGTCTAGATCAAAATATTCTGGCAGAGGAAAGGAATGATTGCAGACCACATCACACCTTAGCATGGACCTAAATCCACTCTTACATGCTTCATCATGCTTTCACAATTAACAAAGCACAAACACAATTAGTGTAAACAACCAAGTTGGCCAAACTTGTGTTAACACTATGAACTTTTAAGTGTACGCTTCCTCAAAACCAAAAGGCGACATGCAGACCACGCACCAAGATTGCACATGATCTAGAAACATCCACAAGCACCTGAAAACCAAAAATATGTTTTGCAACATCTTTCACCTAAAGAAAGTTCACACTGGAGCAATTAGATTACTCTGTCATCAACTGCAACTCAAAAAACCATCAACTACAACTCAAGAAATGAACTTACGGAGCACCAAACCATGAACCACATGAACTAAAGAAAGATATAGACCTTATAAGCATAAGTCTAGAACCACAAAGCGAGAAATAGATCTGTGGAGAAATGCGGAGCAAAACAGTTTCTCCCACACTTCTGCACAACTCAGAAACACTGTCCGCACACTAGTGAACACAACATTCTCTGCACAAGGTACTAGAGCATAAAATCTAGAACATAACATCTCTAACCACCTCTGAACAACATATCCAAACTGCACAATCAGATATTCAATTAGGAAGAAATGTGGAGCAAAACTCGATCACAATTCTGTTAAGCTAGTCAGTCTCTTCAACACACTATTTCCTTTATTAATCAAATTTTCTTAAAAGAACTTGGAAACCAACCATAAGAAGCATATTCTCAACATCTTTAGTACCTCTACAAAGCAACCTAAACATCTTCAGGAATAGCTCATATCATCATATCTACACAACCTTATCTTTGATCTCTACTCAACACAAACTACTCATACCCTTGACACAGTTGACACCAATGACTGTTAGGGTTAGCTGGTAGAAGATATCAATTAAATGCAAAAAAAGATTAAATAGAGAAATGGAAATACATAGAATTAATAACAATGAGAGACAAGTTTTAACGTGGTTCACCCAAACTCCTACATCCACCAAACAGAGAGTCTAATATTATTATCCAGTAAATCAAACTGATTACAACTAGCAATCCCTGCAAGTCAATACCATTGCAAATGCTACAATACAATATATCAAAACCCTAACCCTTAGCCGCTTTTATCAAGCCTTTTTTTTTGGTTACAAAAAATTAGGGTTTTCTTATGTCGGTCACAAAAATAGGATTTTTTATGTCAGTCCTAAACCCCGGCGAGGATACATGGCTAGTGTACAGTACTTTCCTGATCAGTTGCCACCTACCAATAATCTCCCACTTGGAGACTGATCAAGCTCCACACCAAACAATCTCCCACTTGGAGATTGAGCCTGGACGACACCGCTGCACGTGCAGCTCCCACTGGAAATAAGCACCCTGGACTCTACTGTTCTATTTTTATTGTTTTTAGTCTAGAAGACCAACCGAAGCTGAAGAGGAGCTCAACTTCTCCCTTGTCACTGGATTTGTAAACATATCCGCTGGATTTTCATCTATATGTATCTTTTCTAGCCTTAAATGTCCATTATCCAACACCGAATGAATAAAGTGATACCTCAACTATATGTGTTTGGTCTTTGAATACAAAGTAGAATTCTTTGTAAGATGTATGGCACTCTGACTATCTGTATACAAAGAACTGTTCACCTATTGTTTGCCCAATTCTTCCATGAAAGAGGTCAGCCATATCATCTCCATGCTTGCCTCGGTTGCAGCTACATACTCTGCCTTTGTAGTGGATAAAGCAACCACCTTTTGCAATCGTGAGATCTAGCTCACTGTTGTCCCACCTACAGTAAAGACATAACCTATAGTACTCCGCTTAGTATTAATATCCCCTGCTAAATTTGAGTCTACATAGCTTGCTAAATCAGTATTAGAGCCCCCAAAACATAAGTGTTTATTGGATGTACCTCTCAAATATCTGAGAATCCATTTTACGGCATTCCAATGCCCAAATTTGGGATGACTCATATACCTGCTAACAACTCCTACAACATGTGCAATATCCAGTCTCGTACATACCATGGCATACATTAAACTTCCTACAGCTGAAGCATATGGTATCTTGCACATTTTTCTTCCTCCTCTTGTCTCTTAGGACACATCTCCTTAGTCAATTTCAAATGACTAGGCAAAGGTGTGCTGACAGCTTTTGCATTCTCCATGTGGAACTTCTGCAACACCTTTTCAACATAAGCAGCTTGAGATAAAGTCAATTTTCTGTTCATCTTATCTCTACAAATTTTCATACCAAGGATTTGTTTTGCTGCCCCCAAATCCTTCATATCAAATGACTGTGCTAACTACTATTTTAACTCTCTTATGTGATCCATGTTAGACCCAGCTACAAGCATGTCATCAACATATAAACATAAAATAATGTAGCTATCATTATCAAACCTCTTAAAATAAACACAATGGTTAGAATTACACCTGTTGTAGCCTTGCTCAGCCATAAAACTATCAAATTTCAAATACCATTGCCGAGATGTTTGTCTCAGGCCATACAAACTCTTTGTCAATCTGCACACCAGTTTCTCCTTACCTTTGACCTCAAATCCTTGGGGCTGTTCCATGTATATCTCCTCCTCCAAATCACCATGGAAAAAGGTAGTTTTCACATCTAGCTGTTCCAAATGCAAATCTTTAGCAACCACAATACTTAAAACAATACGAATAGAAGTCATCTTGACAACCGGAGAAAATATCTCATCAAAATTAATGCCTTTTTTTTGTGCAAATCCTTTTACAACTAACCTGGTCTTAAATCTTTTCTTACCTCCATCTTCCTCTTTCAGCCGGTAAACCCATTTGTTTGGTAAAGCCTTTTTACCTGCAGGTAACTTACATAATTCCCAAGTCTGATTTTTTAGCAAGGAGTCCATTTCTTCTTTCATAGCAAGCTCCCACTGAACCTGTGTATCCACCTGCATAGCTTCATCATACCCTTCTGGTTCACCAGTATTTGTTAACAAAATAGAATACAAAGAGGGAGAAAATATTTTAGGAGGTCTACTTAGCCTTGTTGACTGTCTAACATTCACTGGAGTTTGTGGTATTTCTAGTTGCTGTTGTGGAGCATGAGGAACCACTGGAATATCACTATTTGGAGTATCATCCAGCACCACATAATCTTTTTCTTTCTTCTCATGCTGCTGCAACTAATCTTTGTACAACACCTTCTCATTGAATATAACATCCCTACTTCTCACAATTTTTTGATTTTTAAAATCCCAAAGCCTATAACCAAATTCATCAATGCCATATCCAACAAAGGTACACTTTTTTGATTTTGCATCCAGCTTGGTTCTATTTTTAGAATCTACATGTGCAAATGTTTCACATCCAAAGGTTTTGAGAAAAGAATAACTCACCTTCTTACCTGTCCAAGCTTCCTCTGGAATACCACAGCCCAAAGGAACTGAAGGACCTCTGTTAATTAAATATACAGTAGTGTTGATAGCTTCTACCCACATGTTTAAAGGCAGCCTAGCATGCAATCTCATGGTCCTTGCATGCTCCATTATTGTCCTATTCATGCGTTCAGCCACTCCATTTTCCTATGGAGTCCCTGGAACCATTTTTTGCCTACGAATTCTATTAAAGGAACAATAATCTTCAAATTCTTTGTTGCAATACTCACTGCCATTATCAGATCTGAGACATTTTAATCTTTTACCCGTCTCATTCTCAACCAAGCTTCTCCATTTCTTAAATGTTTCAAATACATTAGATTTCTGCCTAAGGAAATAAATCCATACCTTCCTAGTTGCATCATCTATGAATGTAACATAATATCAAGAGCCACTAAGAGAAGATACTTGAGCCGGTCCCCATACATCGGTATGCACAAGCTCCAACTTTTTATTTTTCTTTTGCTTCCCATCCTTGAGAAAACTGACTCTCTTTTGTTTTCCATACACACAACTTTCACAGAAATCCATATTAATACATTTCAGACCTGGTAAAACTTTTTTAGAATGAAGTACCTTCATACCTTTTTCACTCATATGCCCAAGTCTGTTATGCCACAATGTTGTTTCAGAACCTGCAACAACTTTTCCCTTCTTCCTGCAAACCTGCAACAACTATTCCTGAACTTGTTTGTTTTTCTCTGTAATAGCTAATGTAGAAGGAACAGTATGACCTGTACAAATATATAAGGTGCCTACTTTCACACCTTTTGCTACTACTAAGGCACCTTTTGAAACCTTCCAATTTTTATCAGTAAATGTAACAGTGCAACCTTGTTCAGTTAGCTACCCTGCTGAAATTAAATTCCTACTGAGCCTTGGAACATGCCTTACCTCTTGTAGTAGCTAATGATTCCCATTCTGCAACTTAATCTTAATTCTTCCCTTTCCAACAATCTGATAGGGTTTGTTATCTCCCAAATAAACCAGCCCAAAATCCCCTTGGACATAATTTAGAAAATAACTTCTATGGGGCGTAGCATGAAATGAGGCCCCTGAATCTAAAACCCATGAATCATCAGCATTATCTAGGGAAAGAATCAAAGCATCATCTTTAGATTTATTACTTAGCACATTTGCTTCCTTATTGCCTTCTTGTTTGTCTCCTGCTTTATTTTTCTGAGACCAGCAATCTTTTTTCAGATGACCTGGTTTCCCACAGTACCAACAATCCTTCTGTCCTCTGGTTTGGGATCTTTTGTCCTTTAATTTTCCTCATGACTTCCCATGACCTCCAGAACCTTTTCCTCTCTCCTTTTATCTGCCCCTACTTTCTGCATTCAAAACACTACCTGATGTGGATCCACCTGAGCTTTTCTTATGAATTTCCTCACTCAGAATAACACCAACAACATCATCAAATTTTAGGGTATTTGAACCAGAAATAGAGTTACTAACCGCCATTACCAAACTATCCTAGCTTTCAGGCAATAAACATAATATCAAGAGTGCTCTAACTTCTTCATCAAATTTTACATTTAAAGAAGTCAATTGACTAACAATCATATTAAATTCATTTAAATGACCTGTCACAGATCCACCTTCAACCATTTTCAAATTAAACAAACGCTTCATGAGAAATACCTTATTTGAGGCTGAGGGTTTTTCATACAATTTAGCCAAAGCTTTCATCAGACCATCTGTTGTCTTCGCTTCTGTTATATTGAATGCCACCGATGGTGCCAGGCACAACCGAATGGTTCCCAGTACCTTTCTATCAAGAAGATTCCAATCCTTATTAGACATTGTTGCTAGTTTCTTGGATACTCCTTCCAACGACATCCATAAATCCTTTTAATAGAGGTAATTCTCTATCTGCATCTTCCATAACTGATAGTTCTGCCCATTGAATTTATCGACCTTCAATTTACCCTTGTTCGCCATTGCTCCCACTCAACCGTGAGACTTTCCTGCAAATGATAATCGAACACAACCCGCTCTGATACCACTTGTTAGGGTTAGCTGGCAGAAGATATCAATTAAATGCAAATAAAGATTAAATAGAGAAATGAAAATAATAACAGCGAGAGACAATTTTTAATGTGGTTTACCCAAACTCAGGCTACATCCAACAAACAGAGTGTCCAATATTATTACCTAGTAAATCAAACCGATTACAACTAGCAATCCCTGCAACTCAATACCGTTGCAAATTCTACAATACAATATATCAAAACCCTAACCCTTAGCTGCTTTTATCAAGCCTTTTTGTCGGTTACAAAAATTAGGGTTTTCTTATGTCGGTCACAAAAATAAGATTTTTTATGTCGGCCCTAAAAAAAATACATGGCCCCAAACCTCGATGAGGATACATGGTTAGTGTATAGTACTTTCCTGATTAGTTGCCACCTACCAACAATGACAACACAATCTTGTTGACATCAATGACAACACCGATTAGCACATACTTGCAACACATAGGGAACCACAGAAATAGGATACTTGTACCTAAAGGAGACCTCATAGATTTAGTTTTAAACCTTGTTAGTTAGAATGTGATATTTCATTGGGATATAATTCTACAATGGTGAGCATCTTAGACTTCCCCTTTTGTCTAAAAGGTGGGATAAGAAAGGATCATTAGTAGTGAAAATAACATTTGAGATAGAAGAGGTGGAAGGGTTAGATTAGTTATATTGTGATTCTTTTCGACCATGCTCTAGAAAAAAGATTTTAACAAATCCTTAAATTTTAATTTTGAGAAGAAATGGATCCCTTGGTGCAAGGATAGGAGTTATCATGAGAGTTTAAGAATAGGTCTATAAATTTTTGTTGCTAATCCTTAGGTAGTTTCTTTAAATGAAATAATTATGGTCCCACCACATCTCTATGTCTTCATTCCTAGTCCCATGAAAAGCATATTATATTGTAAGGTCAAATCATGGAATTGAGGTGGATATTATTGAGGTACCTACTATATCATGGTCAACCAATATCTTGATAGTAGTTGTTTGAAGGAGGCTACTCAATAATATTTATTCCTTAAGTCTCAGTTAGTCGACCCTAATCAATAAGGATTTACAAGTGGAGTGTATCAATATTAATGGAGATAGATTTAACAATTGTATGAGCAAATCCCTAAGTTCTAAAGCCAGTTAAGTATGTCTTTTTGGTGCCTTATTCACACGAAGGAGATCTCTTGCTAGAGTCCATTGGAAGATAAGGATGATGGAGGCTCAAGTTATTTTCTTTAATGGAAATATGGAAGGCTACTCTAGATCGGCCATGTACTCTTTGAAGGACTGTTAAAATTAATGGAAGAAGCATGAAAATGGAAGGGAACTTAATGAAGATATCAAGTGCTTTCAAAAAAATTTAAATTTCATACTCAAGGATGGATTTGATCTAAGATACCAATCATTTCTAAAATGAGTTGGATATTAGTGGGTAGGGCAGAGAAGTACATTGCCTTTGTTTCTCTAGAGGCCTATATACATAGCCTCTTAAGCTGAGGCTTATTATTCTCTAAATAGTTGAAGGAAAGTACTTTGTTTCTCTTTTGTGATTTGCAGGTTTAGCTATGGTGGATAATAGGATAAACCAACGGTTGCATGGGAACCAAAGATTTGGGGGAGAATCAAAATAATAGACATGATGCAGATGGTGGATTATGATTGCACCATGGTTCTATTTGCCGTGCGCAACATCTGTGGCCATAAGTGGATTTGGGGATATGAGGAGAGAATTCTTAATTATTGAGATGTGGTATCACACATACTACCCAATATAATGAACATCATCCAGGATGGCGGATTTGTTTATGCAATCACCACGGGGCTCTTCTATGACCATATCTAGAACACAAATAAGTGGAATCCTGCTTTTAAAGAATATGATATGATGAAAAGGGATGCATTAATTGGAGTTTTAATCAACATTCATAGCCTCAAAACATCTCCACTCATCTAATCTATGTACAGGGTGATGCAGGAAGGGATAACATGTGTGGATATGGATGGTGTGGAGAAGGTCCTCAAGGGCAACAACTTCTACTTCTCAAAGAAAAAGGTGCAACACATTAGGGAGGTGTTTGTTTCCATTCAATTTCTACATGTTCATATGCCCGATTGGGTGCCCCACCTCCCAAGGGAAATCTTTGATAATTCAGATGATGAGGACGAGCTGGAAGAGGACGACCTGATGGACCAAAGTGATTTACCAGGCATGGGGGCAACCTTGGGAGGTGCAGAGGATGAGGTTAATGGAGATGCCTAACATGTTGCTATCAGGGTGGTGTGTGGAGTGTGTTTAGCTATTGTCTCTAGCATTGGTTGGTTGGCAGTTGGACGTGTTTATCTTTTTCTGTCTCCATGGTTGCAGTAGATCAATTTAATGGCCATTTTAGGCCTTTACTTTTGATTGTAAATATTACTGTTAAAACTTTGTGTTTGGAGGCCTATCTCCATTTTGTATAAATCTTTTTATCAGTAATACTTATGGGTGGCCTACCACCTTTTTCTCTAAAAAATATTATTCCTTGAGTCACATATCTTTGTGAGTCACCACCATTGTTGTGGCAACCATTATTTTCATATTGGTCACCTCTACTCTATTTAGTTGTAGAGGCATGTTAGAAAAATCATTTATTGTAGTACTCTTGTTACTTTATAAAAAGTAGAGGTAGAGTCATTTTTGTTAGAGTTTTGGTTGCTACTCTACCCAAAATTAATTAGTCACCCATCAGAATCATGTGTGTGCCTAGTATTTCTATTAATAGTGGCCCAATCAATATTCTAGGTGCTCTTTAAGGCCTCTTCATAAGACCTATAAGGGAGTTTCTACATCTTCTATCATTTACTCATGTTAAGATATTATAAAAAGATCAATAGCTTGAAGTAGTCCATATGGGGAGTGGTAGTGGAGGAGTAGAGGACTTTCCTCTATTATGGGACAAAATGTGCTACTAGCTCATTATGATAATGTTTAATGTGAAGTAACTCCCTTATTCTCAATTTCAAGAGTCTATTCATGTAAAAGGTACAAACAAAATCCTTAATCAATTATTTGAGTGAGTGGATAGACCATTTTAGTATTTTATAGTAGTCGTCTAATGCTACACCTTCAATCATATTGGGAAAAAATTGTGACCATTACATCCCATGGAAAGAGTTCTCTAACAACCATTGCATAATATTTAATATTTACCTTTAGGTTTCCCTCTCTCTCTACTTTAGGAAGATTAGAAAGCCTCTAGGAAGGACCATGTTTCTAATCACATGGTCTTATGGCTTCTTTAAGTACTTAAGATAAGTGCACCTAATATGGGACCATGTATGGAAGAGGAGGATAAATACCATATTCTGGAGGAGCTACATAAGCAAGATATCATTGGATGGCATGCAAATTCTAACCTACTAATGATAGTAATAGGTATGATATCAACCTTGTATTCCTACGCATATGTCTCCAACTTTATTGGAATGTGTAATTTTACACTGATAGGAAAGATGTGATATAATTAATTGTTTATTATTACTCCTTAGGACTTGTAATATTTTTGTAATGGAATTACCAAGTGAGGCTATAGTTTGAAAGAGTTGCATTCATCACCAGCATCAGAGTTATTAAGTATCTATCTCTAATGTATTGCTTGGTAATTAAATAGACAAGAATGGACCATATTCATCATTTTGGTGGGACCCTCATTAGTCTCCATGTTAATAGTAGAACAATAGAGTTGGGGATGTGTACCTACTAGTGTAATGAGGTCAAAGATGCCTTTGTGAGAGGATATCTATCTTGAGTGCTATCATAATTGCATAGGGGCAATGGATTTTTACTTGTTAACCCTAGTTTTAGTGGCCACTTATTTTAAAAGAAATAATTTATAGTTTCATATTTCTCATTCCTCTCTAAATTGGATTTATTGGATAGAGGGTCCATAGTGTGTTGTAGTTTAAGTATTAATTACGATGCAAAATACTACCAAATTAGAGAGTTAAGTAGATTATATTGAACTAGAAAATTTGTTCTTGATTAGTAAAAGCTTTGTGTTTGTTTGGAGGTGGATTTTTTGTGAAAGGGTTTTTCCATGTACCTCCATTGTTATTATGGTTTTCTGATTTTAATTTTCTAATATCTTCTTCTTCATGTTAAATTGATGGTTAATTTCATGAAGAATTGGTGGTATAGAAAATGTTTGAGGCACAAAGAAATGTTGGTATTACTTTATCTTATGCTTGATGTACCTTTTTTAGATATGCTAAAAAGTGGCCATGGGGTTTGGATGTCTAGATTTATGTGAAGGACTAACATATTGGAATGAGAACATTCAAAAACTTATTCAAATTTGGAGAATTGATGTATATATAAACATTATGATATCATAAGCTATGCTACATTTAAATATAATTTAATCACACCCTTGTTTAAAATATTATGAGTGTGAAAGTCCAATGTTTACTAGTTAGGCTAGGGGATTTCTAAGATACTATAGTATGAGGTACCTAAGCATCCAAGTCATAATTGGGGTGATTGGTGGTTGCACCTAGCATGCACATATATTAAGGTTTATGAAGCAAGTGTCCCACCCTATGGGTTTCCCAAGCATGTTCCCACAAGAATTGTAGTGCTAGTGTAAAATTAGTCAAGGGGAATCTCTTGATGACCACTTTTATAAGGTAGGGAAGAAAGCATTATTATGATATTGTTTGGCATGTATGATTTCTTTCTTAACAATCAAAACTCTTTGAAATGTACCACAAAATATTGGACATGTATTATTTTACACCTAAGGAACTTATGGATGATGACCTTAAAAATTTTAAGCGTGAAAGCAAAACCAAGGTGTATAGTAGAAGTGGTGATAGACACAAATTTTTAGATATTGTAGACCTCCTTAGATGTTGCAAGGATGAAAATGAGTATAATTAGGAAGGTACACATTGGAAAGAATTAAGAGTACTGAAAGAGAGAAGAAAAAATACCACAAATGCCTTAGGGGATTGCTTGAAAATATTGACCTTCTTAGCAGTGCTGATATGCTCATGAAAAGTTCTTGCTAATTTTTGATAATCACCAATGCATAAGAAAATAGATTGACCATTATCTCTATTGTTTGGATTAGTTCAATCAAGTTACTAATTAAGGAAGTGCTAGGTTTTGATTATTTTGAGGCAACCATCCTTAATAGAGTGAATGTTGAGATTGCTTCCATGTCCATTTCAACAATCCAGGATTGTTTAAAGAGAAAAGATGTAGTGAAAATATTGAGGGAAGAATTCATTTTTAGTCCTTTTAAACAAGTGTAATTGCACAATTTTGGATGTATTTGCAGTTTAGAAGTTGAGGGACCCTACTTTTTCAATGTATTATAATTTCATTAATTAATGAATAAATTTTAATATTTATAAATAATAGAATTGTAATTTTAATATTTTATATAATTTATTAACTATTTAGACATTAATAAATAATAAAATTGATAATCTTATTATATGACAATAACATTTTAGTGAAATTTATGTTTTTTAAGGCTAAATAAAATTTGAGTTTAGTTGTGGGTGGAATGGTGGGCACCCTTGTTGATAACTGAGAGGGGGGGGGGGTGAATCAGTTATCCTAATAATTTGTGCTTTCTGAACTTTCTTAATAATCAATGCAGCATTAATTCAAACAAGAAAACATAACCATGAAATGGAAATACACATGACACAATATTTTTGATGTGGAAACCCTGTTAAGGGAAAAAACCACGGGGTGATTAACCCAAGATTGTATTCTCTGTTAGACGAATGGAAATACAAAATGGCACTTGCCAATTAGGGCTCACTGCCCGAGCACAATGCTCACAGAAGGCACACTGCCTACAAGAGACACACTATCTACAATTTATAAAGAGTGTAATACAATACTTGAACTGATAAGGAGCATCAACATATACTAGAGTTCAGTTCCGGTTAGGCTCAGTACACTGATGTGCTACACTTCATCTTTCCTCTTCTTTTGTGCTACTCTCCTTTCACATACTGGACCTTCCTTTCTACTTTTCTTCGAGTCTACTGCTTTTCTTCACACATTACACAAAACCACGACACACCACATAACTAAAATCATCTTATATATATATACAAAAGTGATTTCATCACCTTTCTAGTTGGCATCCTGAACAATTAATAATTTCCTCAAACTCTGATTTGTCGGCTGAATCCTTGCACACAACGTAATATAGATCAATCATATACTTGTAGAAGTAATCAATTATGTCGGCCAAACATAACTTATGTCTTAAGAACCTTTTCCATCATCAGTAACACATCCGGAATAATGTCTGATGTTCTACCAGTCAGTTCTTCCTCTGTTCACACTGTCACTTGGGAACCTGACACTCAAGCATTCATATCTCTTTATCCTTTCCACACCAGAGGCTCAAACCCTGGAATCTATTAGTCAAGATACTCCTCTTGACTTCCCCAAATCCGTACTTCACTGGGATACTTCTACTAAGAGATCCAGACCTGTCTGTTGGACCTTACTGACTGCTTTGTTCTTGCTTACCGGACCTCAACACTTCTTCAATCTGACTTCTGGTGACGACCTATCATGACTTGCGGATGTGAAGGATAACCTTTGTTGCCATCAATGACAACATTCAAGAGTCCATATAGTGTCTCCTGCCAACAATCTCCCCCTTTGGCATTGATGGAAACACTTAGTGAAAAATGACTAAGTGTCACACTATACTCCCCCTTGGCTGATGCTCTGTCTCTATGTACATTTACCGAAGCTCCCCCTTAGTTGGATTCCTCATTTTTCATTGCTCCTCACTCCCCCTTTGACATCAATGGCAAAGGGTAGGGTCCGCACACCAAAATTTTCAAAATTTTAACTATACTTGTCCGCATAAGTATATACATATGGCATACTTACATAAAATGAAGTATGTCTGAAAAAGTTGTTTTTAATTGAATGAATTCTATAGCCCAACTTTGCTTCATTCTGTCCAAAATTGATATATGACTGCTCAACAGGAATGCAAATGCATCTGCCCTTTTTAGATCTATTGTATCATTGGTCTTGGCTGTGATTTGAGCTTTGTTTATGGCCTCATGCATGGCCTCTAACTTAGGGACAATTATCCCTCTAAGCTCACTCAACCTACTGATTCTATTTTTCTTTTCTTTTTCAATCTTCTTAATTTCATTCATAACTACAACCGTTTGACATTCTTGATTTATTATGGATGTAGTAAGTGGATCAAAATTTTAAGAAAGTTTTATCAGTTTATCTTCCTGTTCTTTCATTTTCTTCTCAATCTCCACTGTTGTTTTAGACCAGGATATACAAAATTTGTATACATCACCTCCATCCTTAAGGGAATTTTCCAAACTTTTTATCCCAGTATCCAGAACTCTTCTGTTATTTGAAATTATCCCTTGCAGCTCTGAGAATCTCTTGTCCAAAAACTCTTTCCTAACCTTCTCCTCAGCTGATTTCTCTAGAGAATCAAAATGTGTGCTAACACTATTGACTAGAGTTTTAAGATTACTGGAAGAGGAGGCTATGGGATTCTTCTGAAAAGATGGCATGATCTTTTCCAACACTCCAGATGCTACCTCTATAAGCTCACAGTCTTCCATGTGAGATTTCAGTAGTTTCTCTTTGACCTTCGCATTTGCAAATGAAGCTATCTTCATTGTTTGTACCAGAGATAGAGAGTCAAAATCTAATGGCCCTTTTAGTAATTCTAGTTCATCCATCTCATTAGTTGCTTTTGTCAAGAAGTTCTTGACAGATTCTGCAGTGTCTCTTGTCGGAGACAGATTCTTTTTCTCTTCTACAGTGTCACTTATGTTCTTTTCAGCTTGACTTCCTTCTTTACTTTTCACCTCTTTTTCTTTGTCCTTTATTATTTCTTTTTCTTTAGATCTGGAGTTAATAGGGGAAATGAATGCACTGTGCAAAGTGTTTCTCCCAGATGGCTTTATATTGAGGTTTGATCTCAAAGGAATCATCTATTAACTGCTTATGATAGATATCCATTAACTTTGAATCCCCAAATTCTTCAATGTTTGCATGAATGTAAACCCTAACATCTTCTACATGTAGAACCCCATGCAGAATGCTTGAAAATGCGCCTAGGGAATCAACTTCTAGAGATTTATATGGATGCTTCTTAAATTTAGGACGAGGTCTATCAGAGATCTTCACAACATTCGGAGTAGCCATTTCCAAAAAGGTTTTATAGCGAGAAATTTAGTAATGAAAAATACCTTTTCCGTATTAAGAGTTCACTGAAGGAGCCGGATTTGATAATCTGAATGAAATGATTTTAATGGCTGAACCTTGGGAGTTGAGACAACTTGATGCAGAGCTCCTGTTTCTTTTCATCTTGAGTGCAAATGTGCAAATGACAAACGAATGACCTTTTTTATTTCTGAGAAGCCCTAATTTTCATCCTGCAATAAATGCGCAACCTAATTCATTCCGATTTGCCTTGTTTGTCTTATTCGGAGACATAACCTTTCTGAATCACTGAGATAGATTTTGAAGTTATTCTTGGAGAGTAGTGATGATCTATCTTCCTTTCACTAGTCATTTGATCTATTCGTAGATCAAGACTCCATAGTTTGAATCATATCAGACCAAACTTATAAAGAATCTATTTTTACCGGAGCACTGTTTTACCGGATCAATTCTGGAAGAATTAGATTCTTCAAATCTTCTTGCAAATCTCTCAAATCTTTACCATAACCCTTTTAGATGTTTCTTTAAGAACCCTTTAATTCGCAGCTTCTCATGTGCCAATTTTAGGCACCAATTGACTGGCTGGGGGAATTGCCTTATCTTTTGTTACTCCCCCTGAGCCAGAGCTCCTCTATTTAGTTTTCGGATGGAATATCAGCACTAGATTTTGGTGCGGATTCATTCCCTACATTCTCTATACTTTTCTTCACCCAAATCTTGTTCATCTCTCTTTGAACTTCATCTGCATTTACTTTTCTTTGGCCTCTATCTTGATTCTGATTATGAAGCACCAGACCCCTTTTGTCTTGATTCTTGCTTCTATAGAATTTGGCAATATGACCGGATCTATTGCAATTATAACAAATAACATTTCTTTGCATATTTGATTGATATCCTCTTGATCTGCGTTGATTAGCCCTATGACCCATTCTATTGCATGCAAAGCATCTACCATTAAATGAATTGTTTATCTGCATATTTATGCATTCATGAGATTTGTGACCATACCTTTTGCAGTTGAAACACTGTCTGGAGAAGGATGTATTGGTTTGATTTATTCTCTTTCTGCACTTATTAGCTTTATGACCAAAGTTATTGCAGTTGTGGCAATATCCATTGAAGGGTGGATATCTTTGAGCATTAGGCTGTCTTACCGGAGGTCTTCTAGGCTTGTTCCTTGGATTTTCTAATCTAAGATTCTTCTGATCGGATTCGGAGCTTTCTCCTTTCTCATATCCTAGACCACACTTGTCATCTACCCTCTTTTGAATTTCAAGAAAAACTTCAAGTTGAGCAGAACTTATCTTGAATTTCTCTTTATATTCATTTGTTGTTTGAAGATCCCTTTTAAGAGAGATAATTTGATCCTCAAGTTTTTCTTCATTATCTTTAGCATCTTCAAGATCAGATTCAAGATGTCTGATAATTCTATCCATCTCGTGGCAATCTTCTGATTTCTCCTTGAGGGATTGTCTTAGATCATCTTCAGTTTTTCTCTTCTCTTCAACCTCTTGGGTAAACTTCATAACTCCTGATTCCATTTCATGTCTTACCATAATGATTTCTTTTGATAACTTTTCACATAACTTGGTTTTCTCCTTCAGATCTTCATTTGTATCATTGGCTTCACCTTGACTTGCCAATTGCTGAAGTAGCTCCTTTCTCTTTTTCATGGAGAAAGTTAATTTGTCTTTTAGTTCTCTCATGAAATCATCAGCCTGTTTTAGTCTTTCCTTTAATTCATTGACTTCAGAGTTTGACTGCTCAAGATCATCAAGGGCAGTCTTGAGTTTCTCCCTTAACCCATATACATCCATTTGAATTCCCAGATCTTCCTCAAGCTATTAGACTCTGTTAGGAGGAACTTGGCTCTGATACCAATTGTTGATAACTGAGAGGGGGGTGAATCAGTTATCCTAATAATTTGTGCTTTCTAAACTTTCTTAATAATCAATGCAGTATTAATTCAAACAAGCAAACATAACCATGAAATGGAAATACACATGACACAATATTTTTGACGTAGAAACCCTATTAAGGGAAAAAACCACGAGGTGATTAACCCAAGATTGTATTCTCTGTTAGAAGAATGGAAATACAAAATGGCACTTGCCAATTAGGGCTCACTGCCTAAGCACACTGCTCACAGAAGGCACACTGCCTACAAGAGATACACTGTCTACAATTTATAAAGAGTGTAATACAATACTTGAACTGATAAGGAGCATCAACATATGTTGGAGTTCAGTTCCGGTTAGGCTCAGTACACTGATCTACTGCACTTCATCTTTCCTCTTCTTTTGTGCTGCTCTCCTTTCACATACCGGACCTTCTTTTCTGCTTTTCTTCAAGTCTACTTCTTTTCTTCGCACATTACACAAAACCACGACACACCACATAACTAAAATCATCTTATATATATATGCAAAAGTGATTTCATCACCTTTCTAGTCGGCATCCGGAACAGTTAATAATTTCCTCAAACTTTGATCTGTCGGCTGAATCCTTGCACACCAAGTAATGCGGATTAATCATATACTTGTAGAAGTCATCAATTATGTCGGCCAAACATAACTTATGCCTTAAGAACCTTTTCCATCATCAGTAACACATCCAGAATAATGTCTGATGTTCTGCTAGTCAGTTCTTCCTCTGTTCACACTGTCACTTGGGAACCCGACACTCAAGCATTCATATCTCTTTATCCTTTCCACACCGGAGGCTCAAACCCTGGAATCTATCAGTCAAGATACTCCTCTTGACTTCCCCAAATCCGTCTTTCACTAGGATACTTCTACTAAGAGATCCGGACCTGTCTGTCAGACCTTACTGACTGCTTTGTTCTTGCTTACCGGACCTTAACACTTCTTCAATCTGACTTCTGGTGAGGACCTATCATGACTTGCAAATGTGAGGGATAACCTTTGTTGCCATCAATGACAACATTCAAGAGTCCATATAGTGTCTCTTGCCAACAACCCTATCCATACATGATATGGAAGGGTCAATCACAAGAGAAGGGACATTTGAAGTGTTATCATTCAAGACAAACAAAGCCATCATCTCCATGCATGATAGAGCAATCAAGCCACGTGGAGTCTTCATTGCAAAGGTTGATATATAAACATAAATTACTCTTGCACAAAACTGCTAGACAATTTTAATTGGAATGAAATGATTATAGATCACTCCGAGAAGGAAAGACAACATAGGCTCATTAACAGTTATGACAAGTGAAAAGCCACCAGCGGAGGAAAGATCTAGATGGAGCATCTTTAACTTTATTTTTATTGTTTCCCTCGTGTGTTTTGGCATAATTTTCTCTTAGCCCTTCAGAAAGAGGTTTGCGTCATCCCCTGGCTCTAATGGTGGCCAGTTCCAGATTTATTGCTCGAATCGCCATAGAAGGCTTGGTAAATATGGGGGTAGATACCCCAATCCAATTAGAAAGTTCGGTAAGGCAAATGACCTTTAAGGGTGAAATCTCTAACTAGATATTGAAAAGAGTAATGCGGTTGCACGATAGTCTTTTGGTGGCGGTAGTGAAAGTCATATTGGGTAGAGATCCTTTGGGCACAGGGGAAACCTATAGGGTAGACACGAACATATCTTTGAGATTCCTTGCGGTAGTGCTTGATGCAGGAGTCGCCAAGGCAGAGGCTAAAGGGTTAATCACTAAGCTTTTCAAAGTTGAGCTCCTGTGTGGTTTGGATAGGACTCTCAATGCAGTCTTCATCGGTGTCGAAGACCCTTGTCCAAAGGACATTCCTCTACTCATGGACCCAGGTGAAGTTGTGAAGGTTTTCCCATTTCTCCTCAACCTTTAAGGTTTGGCATTATTGGAGCATAGAGAACTGGTGTTAAAGGCAGTGTCATTTCTGAGGAAAATGCTGCAGTTGGAAGCTGTCAACGGGCATTTCGAGTGGGTACAAGAATTCTAGACCCTAGCGCAAGAACTGGACCTCATGTGAGAGCATCTTCAGCTATCTGGTGATCTATTTTTTGTTTTTTGAATTATCAGTCCCGAAGAACTCTTATCCTTACTGCGGGTGTATGCATAGATAGGAAGGCTCTTATATGTTTATGTTTGTATAGTTGTAGATGAGAGGCAATATAGGCCATTTTTTATGCCTCATACGACCCTGCGTGGTCAATTTTCAAAGTCTCGGACCTTGCGAGGTTCCTATGAATTAGATGCAGGAATATCTTCTGGTAAGCTGTCTATGGCTACCATTGATGTATGAATTTCAAAGATCAATATATAAACTATCTTTTTATGCAGCAAAAATAAATAAATTTGAATTTAGCTATTAATTAAAACAAATTTTGAAATATAATTCCTATATAATTATGAAATAATTAAGACACAAGTACAACCAATTTAAGACAAATTAGAAACACTATAATGAAAAATAATAAGCATTTACATCATCCTAACAATGTATTATATAAGCAATTCTTAATGTGTTTCCTAATATAATAATTTAGTGTAAAGTTTTCTTTTTTAAAATAGGATGACTATTTACCACTTTTATCTATAGATAAGTTGATAGGAAAATTGATAGAATTATCTTCTTGAAAATAGTTGAATCCAAATTCAAAACTCTTTTTATCACCTTTTTATAACCATTAACCATCTATCCATTAAATTCTTCTATGATATCATATTTAAACATTTTTAAAACAAATACACTTTAGAAAGTTTACAGTAAATACTAAATGGCATAGCAAAGTGAGGCAACCATCTTTATTATATTATTCATTCTAAATAGTATATTTAAACTACTTATGTCTATACCCCACCACCTCCACCACCACCCCCGCCTCCGCCACCACCTCCGCCGCCGCCTCCACTGCCACCGCCACCTGAACCACCACCTCCACCACGTCCTGAACAACCACTACCTCCTCCTGAACCACCGCCGCCGCCACCACCACCACCTCCTCCTCCTGAACGACTACCTCCACCACCTCCCGAACAACCACCACTACCACCTTGTCCTCCGCCTCCGCCTCCACCCCTCGCCACCGTACTGTCCAGAAGGATCGATGCAAATATAAGGCCCAACAGAATATAGCATATTATGTTGGTACGATATGCCATTTCTAGCTGCAAAACATCCACACATAAACAATCAACTTGGAGAAGCTCAAGTATGGCATTTCGTATTTATAGTTTTTTTGGCAGCCTCTTCAAACCATTAGAAAAATTGGTCTCACCTGCTCAAGATTAACTTCTCTTTTTTAATGCATGGAAAAGCGTATGATGAACTATTTGTTAGTTCTAGTAGAAGATATTGACGTATGCTTTTGATAAATTGTTTAGTAAAAGCTATTGAAGTCAGTGTAAAATATATGCCTAAATTTTTGACATTAAAGGCCATTTGGAAACACATGATTATTGACTGTCAAAGCTTACACAGCGAACTCTGCACCATATAAACAAATCGTCCGTCTTATTATTATTATTTTTGACTTTAGTCCTCTCCAAATGTACAAAAGACTCCATTCTCACATCATTATTATTATTATTTTTTGACTTTAATCCTTCCTCGTTGGAATTCGGTTTGAAAGCCTGCAGCAGATCTTAGCCTTTCGATCTAATTAATTCTCACATCATTATCGACTCAAATTCAAAATCTGACATGAAAAACATAATTGTAGTTGAATTTACTTACTAACATTTGAACCCACCCATTATCCATCCCTTTCACACCACAAATTGCGAACATAATAATGGATCATCTAATTCTCACATCATTATTGTCTCAAATTCAAAATCTGGCATGAAAAACACAATTGTAGCTGAATTTATTTACTAACATTTGAACCCACCCATTGTCCATCCCTTTCACGCCCACAAATTGCGAATACAATAATGGAACATCTAATTCTCACATCATTATTGATTCATATTCAAAATCTGGCATGAAAAATACAATTGTAGCTGAATTTATTTACTAACATTTGAATCCACCCATTGTCCATCCCTTTTACGCACACAAATTACGAACACAATAATGAAACATGGTGAATGTAGTTTTCTGATAGAACAAGTCCCTTATAACTCCTACACGCTTTTTATTTACTAATATCTTAAAACTTAGTCATTATCCATCCCTCTCACATCTTTTATTCCTTCAAAAATAACCTTTTCCTTAACTTAATTTAATGAACTCTAAATTAAATGATAGTTAGGAATGATAAAAACATGTAAATTAAAATTATTTTAGAAAATCAAATACAAAGGTTAAGATATTTATTTTATAGAATAATGTTGAAGAAATAAATTTATGTTGTATATATTTGAATTTTTAGGTACAAAAAATAAGATGATTTTAATGTGTTTACTGAAACTTTTTGTTGAACTGTGACAAGTTTTGTAGGTCAATTTTGAGACTCTTAATCAATTCCACATTTTGCAGATTTGATCTCTAGTGCAGTCTTGATCTATTACAATGTAAACTTTTGTAATATGATTTGTCGTAACATCTACATTTCACTAACTATTAAGGACTAGCGATATTTCAAAATACCTTGGGGAGATTATTGGCTCAATAGATTTAAGTTCTCTTTGGTCAACCCCTTTGATGACTATCTTTTACAACCTTAGAAAATGTTGACAAACAACAAACAAGCAATGCAATGTTCTAAATAAGAATTTTGATGTAAATTTTATTCTTTTTAAAAATCCAATTGAAAATATTCCTACTGAATGCTTCTTAAAGTGCTAAGATTTTTAATAATTCTAGGATGTGAATAAATGTTTAAAGGAATGTAATCAAATACCAAGATATAATGAATTGCCACACAAACATGAGCCAATTTGGCTCCTAATGGCTAGTGGAAAAGGGTGGTAGTTGAGAAAATTAAATTAAAAATTTTCAATTTCAACTTAGATCTATGTCATGTGGGATTAGGATAGGATCACTGCTACACGCTACATGACCAACCAAGGGCATGGAAATATAGATCTTGAGGTATGGAATGAATGCATGAAAGTTTGGGCTAATAATAAGGCATATGTATGGACATAAGTCTAAATAGAGAAAGGTTAAAGTTGAAAATGTGTGGAAATGTGTGATAGAGAGAGCAAATGGGAGATGAATAAGGGTCAAGATAGGAGCCAAATATGGCACAAGAGTGTGCCACATGTTTCTATGTAATCATATTAAGGCATTGCATCAAAATGGGCCCAAAACTAAATGGGAATTGGTATGGGTATGCAAATTTCATCATTACACAAACATCGGACACACATTTGACTCCACGTACTAAAATACTTTGTTGATTATTCTTATGCTAGACTATTTTTATCTATTTTTAGTACTTTAGTGACCAATCCACACATGATTGATATGACCTATTTCACTATTTCGAAAAAATTCAATTTTGGTTTCTAGATTTGTGAAGTTTTTTATTACCTATATGACATGGATGTTATTCATAAAAATGTAAGTGATCCATACACTAAGGAAGCATAGATATGGTTTGATTAATTAATAAACAAACACTATTTTTACTTGTAATGTTGTGCTATGTCCATCCTTGAGAAGATCTAGACACTAATATAACCATGAAGGCCTGAAACTCTAAAAAAACCATGAGTTGTTTGGTTTAATTCCTAGATACCTTACAAATAATTTTTAGCCAACTTATTATCTTTCAAACACTAATTCTACTCAACAAACATTATTTCAAGATAAGTGAAATATTTTAGTCTTTTATACTATTAGGACCCTCATATGTATAACATTCAATTTAGATTTTGGGCATGCTTTTAATTACCTTCAAGGATGGTGCATAATATAACTATAATGAATTCCTAATAAATTTGGAGCTTTCTTAGAAATGATGTTTTCTATTTTACATTGCCTACATTAACTTACCTTAAGCCCCATATGTGCTAATGTATCTAAAATTTACTCAGTATTATTTCTATTTTTTTAATGACAGAGCTTGTTGTATTTACTTCTCTAGGATCATGATTGGTGGATATTTATTTTTTTTCTTTCTCTTAGATTGAAATATTCATATCTATGAGTTTTGATGAATTTTAGTTGGTTTGGAAAGTATCTCAATTATGTCCTATCAAAGTACTTTTTTTGGGTCTAGTGTGCACACAATATTTAATTTTGCTACTGATATATATATATATATATAAATAGTTTCTTCAAATGTTTTTTTATCTCTTTCAAGCTTCTTGTTTACAAATAAGTCTAGTTATTTTTACTCAAGATCTATTCTCTATTATTGTACTTCATTTTCCTTTAGGATGCACAAAAACAAATGGAGTCCATCCTCTACCTCTGTCTCTATCTTTGTCATCATATCTCTTATAGTTTGGAACATTTGATTTTATAATATAATCCTTATTTTAGTTCTATCATTCTTTATGATGGATTGTATCGATCATATCCTAAAATGATGTTCTTGATAAGTTTATAGGCTTCTTATGATGGAATTTTTTTCTGAGTTGATGGTGCTGAGAAGTCTTTATGAACCTTCTATATCATTATTTGACTATATGTTTAATACAACAAATCTATGTTTCTCATGAAAATTATTTTTCTTGGGGACTAAATCCAAAATGGTCTTTATTTTTTATAATAGAAGCTTCAAAGATCCTCTTTTATCCTACTCATAATTTAACATTATTTGGTATCCATTTTAGGTGGCACTATTTTCTATCATGTGTATATAGATTCATAGAAAACACATTTGATTCAAGTTTTTTTTTTGCAAAAATCTACTACAATCACATCTTGGGAGGCTTTGTATTTTGGAAATTTATTGCATGGTTCATAGCTATCAAAATAAATATTTTTTGGAATATGAGACATCATTAGGCTAGAATATTGACCTAATGCAGCAAACTATAAAAAAATGTAGGCTTACATAATACCCCATTAGAAGAGGTGAGTTGTACAAGTAGGTAATCACCATCTTTTCAACCATAGTTGTGGTGGGTCATAGAACCACACCTACCTATTCTTACCTCGTGGCATCATGTAGTTGTTTTGTTATCAAGGTCTACTTGAAACAAAAGGCAAGATCATGGTAGCATCATGGAATTTAAAATAAGATAAAAAAATCACTAAAGAGAGAGGGGGGGAGAAACTCACCATTTTCATGATCAAAATGAAGGACAATAGGACTAATCATTCATGATAGGTTTATGAGATACTTTCCCCTTTGATCATTAAGTACCTAAAAAAAGGGTTAGTCCAATAGACTATACCATAAATAGTAAAAGGAAAACAACCTAGAAGCTAAATGTATTGTAAATAAGTAAGAGTGCTGCAAGGAAGAAAGGAAAGCATAAGACATGGCTTAGGACCTAGGAGTAAAGGAAAGTGAAAATAAAGTGAATAAAGTGAAGCTTTAAACTTAAAATGAATTTATGATATGCAATGAGTAGGGTGTAAAAGGAGAATGTAAGGTGAATAAGAAGAAATGAAAACCATAGAAAGTGACCTGACTACCAAACCAAAAAGTAAAGCAACAGTCACAACTACTCCTAGAGTAAATCCAAAAACACTATGCAAAGTTAAGAAATAAAGCCAGTGAATTAACCAATTTATAGAAAACTAACTCATACCAAAATGGAGGTTCTTGCCAAAGTAAGAATCTAAATGAAAGAGGATGAGAGAGAAAAAAATGCCAAAAATAAATTTATGGCTTTTTCAAAAGTAGAAGCCACTTCAAAGGACAAGGGAAAAACTCAAAAGCTAAAATGGGATGTCTATCAATAAAAGATAGGAAGTTAGGCCACCAATTCTAAGAGACTTGAAACCTTCTTATTTCTTCCATATGAATTTAAAGGCTTTAATCCAATCATGAATACAATGGAAAGGAATTCAATATGTAGCAATCAATGCAATAAAGTTAAATAAACTAATGCAAATATTTCCATAAATAGGTCAATTAAAGAGTTATAAACATTCTTGGAATATAAATATAGAGGAAGACAAGTGAATTAGGGGTGAGAATACTAGTGGGAATGGAATAGTGGGTAGGTGATCAACCTCTATTCATGTAATATTTGGTAAATGGGAATAGACACCCTCAACTAATAGTCTCACCCTAGACTTAGATCTAGGATAGCCAATAGGTGAAACCACAGGAAAGGGAAAACTCAATCAGGATAAATCCACCTATAGTGATTTTGGTTGATAAGGAATACATTTATATGCTATCAAGTTTCTTTTCATCTTATTTCCATTGCTAATTTTCTTACTTGTTGAATATTTTTTGAATCTCTCGAATATATTTATTTTTTCTTTTTTAGTTTTCATTTTCATCTCTCAACCACTTATATTTTCCCCAACAAATACAGTAAGATGTGAGGGGTCAAAATTGAAGTAAGAGAAGGTGAAAGGAGTAACCATTTGAATTGAGTGACTTATGATATTCCTTTTGTTAATATAACTCAATCGTAGGATAAATCTTTAGGAATTGACTCTTGATGAGGTAAAACAAATTGGGAGGGTCTACCTATAATCCTTTAGGATGAACAAATGAAATGGGATATAATGGAGAAAAAGGGAGAGATACAAACATGGACTAATCTTGAATCTACTATTCAACATATGGTAATGCATATAAATAAGGCTAAAAGGGGATATTAGATAATAATGACAATATGTGAAGTGGAGGGTACAATGTCCAAGAAAGAAACAAGGGTTTTTTCAAGACTACCATAAGCAAGAAATGATAAAATATGTTGTGGGAAAATGAGATATTATGCTAACATGATAAATAAAGTGCATCAATAGGACAAATTATCTAACTTGATAATCTATTAATATGGAAGGCACTAATGGTTTCAACAAACTCTTCACCTTCCATGGTACATTACAAGAAAAATAGATCACTACCTAGATTTGTTCCCATGTGTGACAACCCTAATCAAATACATTAAACCAGACCTATAAAATTTTGATTGAACACCTATGGTTCTTAGTCCAACAAATAGGTGGCTCATTTCTTATAGTATCTCCTAAAGGGTTACTGATGACCTTGTAGTTTTTAATAAATCCCCTATATGGGAAAATGATGGTCACAAATTCACTCAAATCTACATAGTTTTTAGGTATTATTTGTATCTCCTTGAAATTGATGCAAGCCCTAATACATCCTTTTTTTGAAATGGTGCATGTCCATGGCATGGTGGTCATACCCTTGGAGGAACACTAGTATTTGCATGCCAAAATGGATAGTTGTACCAAAGCAAGAACCTAA
This sequence comes from Cunninghamia lanceolata, assembly GCA_027924645.1. NCBI lineage: Eukaryota > Viridiplantae > Streptophyta > Pinopsida > Cupressales > Cupressaceae > Cunninghamia > Cunninghamia lanceolata. The sequence continues at coordinate 7,831,497 of BSBN01000400.1, forward strand.
ATGAAAGAGGATGGGAGATAAACAATCCCAAAAGCAAAATGACTTGCACCCAAGTAGAAGCCACTTCAAAGGGCAAGGGAAAACTCAAAAGATAAAAATGGGATATCAATGAAAGATAGGAAATCAATGTTAGAGTATATTAAGCTCACTTAGGATAGGGCTACTTTTAGTCTTAGGAGTTTCAGTGCTTTAATTAACACGTCTATGTTTAGAACAAGTGTCTACGATCACTTATCTTGAGTTAAGTAGTTGCATGCATGCCTATCTTTAGGCCACTACTATTCTCAAGATTGCTTTCCTATTTTTGGCACGTCTATTCTTAGGAGACTTATGCCTATATGTACTTGATCATTGAGCTAATACATCATTCGGTTTTGCTTTGCATATTACTTATGTATTTGATAGTATTGAGTGTGCGATTATTGATCTCTTGTGACTCGTGCCAGTACTTGCAATATTCCACGACAGTTCTTAGTTTCCACATGGTATTAGAGTGGGAATGGTAAGGTTGTGAATCTGGTATTCCATCAAATTCCTTTGAGCATAGCATTCATTTTTGCATTACTGGTTCAACAAAGAGGTATTTACTTCACGGATAAGCATTTTACTGTTGTTGAGGAGCTTTTTTTTATTTTTTTGAAGGCATTTTTTCTGTTGCTGAGTGGTCAACACTATTCCAAAAGTTTTTTTTTTGCAAAGGGTTTTCTTCCTTTCTTTGATTTATGTGAGATTGCATTATATTGCATTGTACATGGATACCTAATTAGGCCTAGTTGCCGGGACCCATCTTCTTTCTTCACCTAAGATTTGCTTAATGGGGGTGTTAGTGTATATTAATCTCACTTAGGATAGGGATATTTTTAGTCTTAGGAGTCTCAATACTTTAATTAGCATGTAGATTTGTTTAGAACAGGTGTCTAGGATCACTTATCTTGAGTTAGGTAGTTGCATGCATGCCTATCTTTAGGCCACTACTATTCTCAATCTTTCTTTCCTATTTTTGGTAGGAGACTTATGCCTATATGTACTTGATCATTGAGCTAATACATCATCCAATTCTACTTTGCATATTGCTTATGTATTTGATAGTATTGAGTGTGTGATTGTTGATCTCTTGACACTCGTACTAGTACTTGCAATCTTCCATGATAGTTCTTGGTTTCCATAGTCAAGCCACCAATTCTAGGAAAATTGGAACCAATATATGGCATACAAATCCCAAAATTCCATCCTTCACTTATGGACAAAGGATATGGAGAGTTTTGGGTAGACCACAAACCTTATTGTTTCTTATATGTGAATGCAAAGGCTAAGTAAATCATGAATATAGTGGAAAGGCATGATATACAATAGTCATTGCAATAAATGTAAATAAACTGACAAAAAGGTTTCAATAAATAGGTTAATTAAGGATTTACAAACATTCCTAGACTCCAAAGATAGAGGAAGACAAGTGACTTAGGGGTGGGAATAGTTGTGGGAATGGAATAGTGGATAGAAATAGACCTCTATCCTAGTAAGACCTAATAAATAGGGCTAGACACTCTCAACTAATAGTCTCACCCTAAAATTAGATCTAGAATAGCCAATAGGTCAAAACCTAGGGAAAGTTAAAGTTTAATCAAGAGGAATCCACCTATAGGGATTGTGGAACTGATAAGGAATGCTTTTCTATGTTATCAACTTTATTTTCTTCTTTCTTTCACTAATTTTATTTCCTTTTGGATTTTTTTGGATTTTTTGAAAATATTTATTTTTATTTTTTTACTTTTCACTTTCATCTCTTAACCACCTATATTTCCCCCCACAAAAATAGTAGGATGTGACATCTCATCATTGAAGGAAGAGAAGGTGAGAGGAGTAACCATTTGACTTGATTGCCTTATGATGTTGCTTTTGTTAACATGTCTCTATATTATGCTAACTCTTTGGGACTTGGCTCTTGATAATGTAAAATAAAGTGGGAGGGTCTACCTATAAGACTTTAGGGTGAACAAGTGAAAATGTATATAATGGGGAAAAAGGGAAAGATACACACATGGACTTATCATGAATCTCCTACTCAACATAGGGTAATGTGTATAGATAATGATAAAATTAAATATTACATAATAATGAGTATATGTGAAGTGGAGGGTACAATGTCTAAGATAGACACAACATTTTCCTCAAGGGTTATGGGAAAGTGAGATGTTATGCTAGCATGATACACAAAGTGTACATGAATAGGACAATTGTAAACATAAAATCTTAAGATCCAAGGTATTAAATTTGGTTTAAAGAAACTCTTCACCTTAAATGGTGCATTACAATAAAAACACACCACTAACTAGATCTATTTCTATGTGGAACAACACTAATCAAATGCATTAAACCATCCTATAAAATTTGATCGATTGCCTATGATTCTTAGTCCAACGAACAGGTGGCCCATTTCTTATACCATCTCTTAAAGGGCTATTGATGATGATATGTGCATAAATATGGAGGACTAAAACGTGACAAAAAAATGGGCATGTGCACCAAGATGGGCGACCAAAACGTGGCCAACCCTTAATTTGAAGTGAAATTTGACATAACATGAGCACATTATAACATGCTAGTGTTACGGCTTGATATGGCTCAGAAATACCAAGCCATAATGCACTCATGTTATTTATTCATTAAAAATAAAGAAAAAATATATTTTTTTAATTTGTAACATATGCATGTTATAATGCGCACACATTATAATGTGCTCATGTTTCATTTAAACTTGCCTTGGAATCCCACCCTTAGGCTTGGATTTATCTTGGATATCCAAGTCAAAGGGTTGGGCCTATATGGAAGGTGCCTAGAGACATGTTTTCAAAAAAACATAGAAAAACAACTAAATCTTGAGCATTTTCTCCACCAGGTTTACACATTTTTTGATGTTAATCTGAAAAAAATGCAAAGATGACTTCAAGTAGTTTATTATCTTTCTAACCATGTATTTTTTTTCTAAAATTTAAAAACATTAAGGTTTCCATCTTCAATTTATTTTTCTAGTGTCTTCTATTCTTGCCAAAAACCTTATCTATAATATTTTTAGTGTCATTTTTTATTTGTTCATCCAAATTTAGAACAAATTACATTTTTAGATCCTAGATTCTATTCTATAAACATTAAAAAATTATTTTTGATTAGTTTTCAAACTAAATCTTAAGTCAATCATCATTTCCTTGAGGTCCTAGACCTTATCATCCAAATTAAACCAACTCAAATCTCCATCAATGTAATCCAATAAAAAACAATCATCCAATCAATCACCTAATCTAAGATCTTGCACCATAATCCAAGTTTCATCCAACCCAAACTGATCATCCAACAAGTGCTACCACCCGTAATCTAATCTCAAAATTAATTTTTCTTAAAGTCTTAGCCTACATTATGTAATCAATCCCAAATCATCAAGTGTTATGCATCCTTGACCTTGATTAAATTGTCATGAAAAAAAAAATAAACTCAATCCCAATCTAAACCAAGAAAATCAATCATCAAATCTAGTTTAGCCCAAATCCACTCCAACATCAAGCTACCCAAGGTCCTAGACTTAATCTCACAAATCCAAAATCCCCAATCTTTAAACATCAAAGAAAATCTTAAGGTCCAAACCTTAGAACTCTAAATCCATCCATCATGCAACATCATCAAACCTCATCACAATCCAAATCAAAATCATGAATCTATTTTATTTTGATGAGTCCCCTCATCACAACCAATCCAAAAATAATGCCCATGTAAAACCTAAAATCAAAGTCAAAGTAAAATTCATGATTCCATTAGATGAGCTCCTTTATCCAAACCAAGCTAAAAACCTATTTGAAACTAATGCCCTGGCAAGACCCAAAATCAAAGTAAAAACAAAAATTCTTGCATCCATTAGATGAGCTCATTTATCTAAATGATGATGATGGTGATAATAGACTTGTGGATCAAGACAAATATCATGATGGCTATAGTCTTGATGATGAAATCCTTAACAACATCATTATGAACAAGATTTCCATACATTTTAATTACCCAAATATGAACAACCAAGAATATGCTAGCACTAGCTACCCGCTAAACCAAAATCAAATATCCATAAGTCATCCTCATACTGACCTTGGCAATGGAAACATAATTCTAGGACTAGTTTAAGTAACTCAAAGCCTCATCCTCCTAAGTGAGTTCATCATCCAAACCTTCACAAACCTACCAACAATCCAATCCAAAATCCTATCAATTATCTAATCCTACCCCACCCAAATGATCTATGAAGTATTTTATCTAAGGACTACTAGCAAAGGATCACAATCAAACAAGATAGAGAAAATTTAAGGAGTCTTGTAACAATTATAATCCCATACCATCACTGTTTGAGAAATACAAGAATTTTGTATACAAGAATTTTGTTGACAATAAGGTTAAAAATCTAAGCCTACTCAGGTTGCCTAAGAGCCCCCTAGAACCATTTCCACCCAAAGTCAAGTACCATAATGAAAAAACATTGCCAATCCAAACCTTGTTAAGACTAATCAAGATCTCCTTAGTGATACTATTTATGTAAGCCAACCTATGTGGGAAGGTAAATGAAAACACCATAAAATATAAAATTCACAAGATCCATCACACCCATAAGCATTAGAGGCTTCTCACTAATCAATATGTAGGAATCAAGGAGTATATCCATGAGATAATCACTAATGGGGATATCAACACCAAATAATGTACATCCATCATGTTAAAGGAACAATTAAGGATATGTCTAGAGCTTGTCTGAAAGAATGATCAACCTTGCTCATAACCAAATCAAGACCAACCTATCCAACATGCTCCCATCTATGATCATGATCCTATCTATGACCCAGAGAACCAAATTGATCCCCTTACCCAACTTTACACCATCCATGATCAAGAGATTGAAACTCATCTCATCCATAATCATGCAACCATGTCCATGCTCAAGAATTCCACACTAATCCTCAACACATAGTAACCAATACCCATATACTCTACAATACACAACCATACTCTCTATACACCTATAGCAGAACAGCGTATATACCTTACTACCAGGGTTTTAGGGGGATCAGACCAGATGGTGATAGGAATGGGCAACCCCTACAATCTCCACAGGGGCAGCTGACCACTTGCAGCACAACAGCAGATATTCTCCACTACAAATGCAACTCCACTCATTGCCATTTCCAAAGCTAAATACCCCCGCAAAACCCCCACTTCACTCACCCTCATTCACTTTTGCCATTGCCTAAAGAAACAATAGGGCCGTTGCGACCATGCCGATGTTAATAAGTAGATGCTTCAAGCAGTGGAGGACCAGACAATTCTAATACTAAAAAGATTTTGTGTGTCCACCAGGTCAAAAGATTTTCTGCAGATTTCATTAGTACAAATCGGTCGAGCAAGTCAAAAGAAGCTGCCTATGTACAGTCAAAATCTTATCAAATCTTTTCACTTAATAGGGCTGGTACTGTAGACACGATAAGACTGCTACTTCAAATTGGACATGCTAAGACTGCTACTACTTCTGCTACTGCTGACATGATAAGGCTGATACTAAGAACAGAATTTTTGCAAAGAAAATGAGTATAGATGCATTAAAATGACCCTCGGGACAATAGAATTTTTGCAAAGAAAATGAGTATAGATGCATTAAAATGACCCCCGAGACAACAAAATTTTGGCAAAGAAAATGAGTATAGATGCATTAAAATGATATCCATCATCCAACTAGTCCTATCCATCATCCAATAACGTCCACTTTCCTTGATGAGATACTTGCTCCCCATAAACACATAGACAATCAAGTAAATGACATTGATCGTGTTGTCCTAAATTTTATCTTGAGTCCTCTTGAGAAAATTTGTGCCATTTTGGGTTTATGTCTCTCCTCCTTTTCTTTCAAAATTAGCCTCACCTTCAGTAAGAAATTCCCTGTGCAAATTTGTTCTCCTAAGTCCAATTTTGAGCCCTTGTAAAATGATGAATATTTTATTTTCAACAAAAATCCTTTTTGGTGAACTTTTAGAAGGTTCGCAGGTTTGCGAACCTACCAATTCACTAAGAAACTTGTTTTCATTAATAATTTTTCAAAAAAAAAAATTGGTTCGCAAACTATCCATCCCACCAAAACAGTTGTCTTTTCCTTCTGTATTTATTCCTCCCTTTTTGATAGTTTTTCTAGTTCACGAACCTCATCTTTCACCAAAAAAATATTTTCAATGAACATTCTTTTGTGTTTCAAAGATTTCTTAAGTTCACGAACTTAACATTTCACTAAAAAATAATGTTATTAGGATAATTTCTAAGTTTGAAGCCAAATGAAGAAGAAAATTTCACAGACCTTATAGAATGACAAAATAGAGTTTGCAACTTCACCAAAACACCAAAATAATGAAACACCAAAATTGAAGATGAAGATGTAAACTATTCATGGTTTCAACTTTGTGGTCAAGGAGAAGTGTTGAAAAGATTGAAAGAGACAAGGTTTGTGAGTTTTGATTTTCATTGAAACATTGAAAATAAATAATAATAATAATGAATGTGGGAGATTTGTAAGTTCGCAAACTCTTCAGTTCATCGAAGGAAAGTCTGTTAGTTCTAAAATATATCAAATTGCAGAAAAAGGGGCTTCAAACTAAAATTTTAGTGATTTGGAGAAAATGTGAACTCTCTAACTTTAAATTGAATAACCTAATTGTGGTTATTTAAAGTTTTTTCAGGCTCTTTTTCTCCATTCCACTTTCAAAACCTGTGATTGTCTCTACTATTGTTCACTACACTCTATCGTTCAACACATCACTTCCTCTAGTTGAATAAAGGTTAGTGCTCCCATTATGCCTAATTTCCTTGTATTTTGTTGCTTACATTTTTGTTTAGCTTTGCACAAACCTCTATTCACTATTAAACATTTCACGAGTTTTGTTTATCCCAAATCTTTACATCTCTTGAAAATGTTATTTCCTTTATTGCCCAAACTCAAAACCCTTACTTTCTTAACTTTGTTGCTATCAAAACCATATAAGATGAAGTATAAATATCAATGATAGGATCATTTGGTCATACTTCAAAACCTTTTGGATAAAGTGAGAGAAATGACCTAGGGCATATAGATTTGGAGAATTTTTGGAAAAGAACGGACACTAAGCTAAGAGCTCCTATGACCCAAACAACTTTTGTGACTGGTTAGCTCACACAACTGGATTCCTAGTTGTAGTGCAATGCCCTAACCTCATGCTTGCTTGCGTAAGAAATTATCATCCTAAATCCAGAGAAGTAAGAACAACAGATGGCAGAGTCATTGCAAGATTGGATGTGCCCATCCCTAGAAATTACTCTTAGGTCCTAGTACTCATGGATGAATATACTGATATGAATGTATAAAAGGGTTGGGACTACTACTCAGATAAGAAATATTTCTACTTGTCCAACATTACCAAACATTGGTTAAAAGTGGAGAAAAAGGATAAATCTATTATATGTGTATTGTTCTTGGATGGTGAGGTGTTTGTTGACCCATCTATGTTTTGGTTGTTTGTTAAGGATTTGTTATTTTTGTTGTGGTTTACCAACCTTGAATTGGAATCATACTCCCTTCTTCCACTATCAATAGCATCTTGACCAATTCTAAGGGCACATTCAAACATTTCTTTGTATGAAATTTATAAGGGAGTTTTGGACTTGCTCTCATATGTCATTATTGAGGGCATGTAAGAAAAGATCACATAGCTCCTTATGATCTATGTTTGGTATGCTAGTTGAAGAATAGAGAACTTTCATCCATCTTATGATAAAATGTGCGATCGATTCATTGCTTTCTAAGGGAGCAGATGTGGTAGTATGACCTGATGAATGTTGTAGCCAATAGGCTGCTTTAAATACTAAAGTCTTGCTCCTAAGAGGGGGTTATATGTAGATGGTATTATTCCTCCAAGAATTGTCCCTTCAGGTGGAGCTTGTTGAAAGGGTATGATGTATTGTTGATATCCTAATAAAGTTGGATAACTAGATGGTGTCATGTTTATGTTTTAAAAATTGGGTGGGTTTGTTTATGGTTGATTTTGCATCATGGGCATCCCACCTATGTGATTGAAACTTGATATGTTGAATGATGAGGGCAAAGGAGGCATGAATAATTCACTACTTGTGTTGTGGGAATGAAATCTTAGATGGGGGGAGTTTTGGGTTGCCCCCTGGTTTGATTTGATTTTGTTAATGAAAGTATTTCCCTATACCCTAGGTCTTTCCTCAATTTTTTTGGTAATATTGTTCATCATTTTTATCCTTGAGGGTCTTGATCCATTGGACCAAGGTTTCTATAATTCCTAAGAGTGAGGCTTCCTCTATTCTTTGAATTTTTGCACCTTGCAGTGGATTGTTTTGTGGTGGGGCTTGAGTGGTCATATTTGTTCTTCTTGATGACACTTGACATGTTGTAGATCTTTTATCTTGATGTGCCACATGAAGGGATTTTTTTGCCTCCTAAGCATCTTGGGAGATCTTCTCTCGATGGATCACCTCATTGTCCATTTGGATGGTCATTTTCACATGGCTTGTTATGCGTTGATATTGTTGATGAATTTCAGACTGAACACTCAATTGGCATGTTTTGATTTGATCAAAGTTTTAGGGCTCTTGTTGGATGCATGTTGAATTCAAGAGTCTTTAGAGTTTGACTAATTTGAGATTGAAGCTATTAGATTTGAACATGTTCTAGTTTCATTGGAGGGGACATTCCCCTGGACACTATGTGATTTTGGCTTAGTTTAGGGATGCAGGAAACACTACAAAAAGAATGAGATGAACATGGAAGTGAGAGATGAAAGTGTAATGGAAGAAATGTACAAATATGTGAAAGAACCCATCTCAAAAGAATTTTCTCTTCATGTTGGGTTCACCAAAATATGTGCTCTCTAAAACATGACTCAAGCACAATGTGAATAAGTCAGCTTTGATATCACACATGAATCACCTCCTTTTTATGGGTGACCTCCAAGTCACTCTCACTCTCATGGTAGAAGCTAGTCAAGTTGAGTTGAGACCTAGGGGTGTTTCTATTCGTGGGGAAGAAAAACTTCACGGAGGGTGGTTGCTTGGCTTGCAAGTTGAGTATGGGTTTGACAAGATCAATCTATGACTGTTGTAGTGGAGATACTAATATGAACCAAAGGTTCACTAGCCCTATGTCTCCTATTGGATTTCTCAAGTTCCAATGCCTAGTGGGCAGACTGTTTTTCTCATTGATGCGTCTAGAGCATTGTAACCTATCCTTGTTTACTTGAATGTGTTTTTGTATGATGCGTCTTTGTTTGATAATCCTAAGAGCATGTTCTTTCCCTTCTATTATTTGTTGTGCGTGTTGTGGTCTTGGGTAGATTTCATCTATCTCTTTGAGAATAGCCTCGATCCAACTCCCTCTAATCCCTAGGTACATCAAATACTTGGGATAAAGTGGTGTTGACTAAGCGTTGAGATAGTTTGACTTATTGTTGACTTGTGTTGACTTTGACTTGAAGTCAAAGTTTTGTTTTTCTTTTGTTCAATTTGTTTGAATGTGAAATGTACCTCATGATGAAATTGAGGGTTTGACCTTGTTTTGATTTGAAATATACATGTCTCGTGATGAAATTGAAGGTTTACTTTTCTAGGTTTCCTAATATTTTTGTGTTTTTATATGAAATGCAACTAATATGAATGAAAAACAACTTTTGGTTCATTTTCCAAATTGAATAAAAAAACTGATCTAATTAGCTAGAAATTGAAATAGGAATGCAATTAAACCTATGTTTTTGGTATTTTGTGAGATGATTTTTGAATCTAATCTATAAATTGAAATTACTTGAATGAAAATTTAAGCTATGAATTGCAATAAATCTAATCTAAACAATGCTAATCAAATTAAATCAAAACTAATCCTATCAAGGAAAAAGAAATACAAAAATTACTTCTCCAAGAGAAAGAGTGCTATCTAATTAACTATTAAAGCATGAAAAACTTGGATTCTCTTTGGCACATGAGCCTGGCATATCCTCATAAGTCCTTTTTGTGGCAACCTCCTTTCCTTTGTATTAGTAGGGAACTCCTAATAGCAATAGGGATGAAGTGGCAATTGACTAAATGATTGAGCTATTGAAGCTATTGAAGCACCATGGCTTAGCTTTTTTGAAAGCAATTTGTGGGTGTAACTATGCTATTGAAGCTTTTGAAAGCTTGGAAACTACACTATGAAAGAAAAAGGCTCACAAGTCCTATGAAAATCATAAGGATGCTATGGAGAGAAAAAAGTTCAAAGATGGAAATGGATTGTGCAACTATGATTTTTTCCTCCTAAGGGAAAGCTTTAAAGATATGCAAAAAATAAAGAAATAAACAAAGAGGCTCAAAGACCTGTGAAGAAGCTTGAAAAATCTTGTGAAGATGAGAAAATCATTCTTAGACTTGAGAAATAATGAAGAGGTGAGGGATATTTATAGGTTGGAGGGGCTCACAAATGGTGGAATTGATTAAAGAGTTAACTCCCTTGATTGGAGAGTTAAAAAGATTGATTTAGGCGTGAATAGACATGATTAGGGAGTGATCTAGGCTTGATAGATTATCACTCAAGAAGGAATGGAGTTAGCATGGGATTGATGGAGAGATAACAATAGCTTTGTGGGAGCTGAGAATAAAGTGATTGGGAGTGTACAAGGAGTTAGAAATAGACTAGGATTAGTTAATGTCAAAAAAGCATGCAAACTGGAGCAAAAATGAAGCTAATTTGGGCACGAATTGAAGAGAAACTCGTAAGTTACAACACAATTGGGCCACCTAGTTTGACAGAGCAAGTCACCCAGGAAAGATCCTAGTTTTTGGAAGGGTCGCCTAGGGAAGATTTGGAAGACAATATGGGCGACCTAGAAAGAATGGGTTCTACAGGTGGTTTTGGAGGCTAAGAATGATTAGAGGGGGATGAAGATGAATTTAGATCCTAGAAATAGATTGAAAGATTTCAAGAGGGTGGGTTGTCAATTTTTCTAGGGCAGGTCACCCAAGGGAGATCTAGGGTCACCTAGTGGAGATCTTGAAATAAAAGGGGGTGACCTAGAAAGGAAGAATAGAGAGATAAAAGTGATGATGGGGAATGGTCTAGGAGGTCAATTGTAGGCCTCTAAAAGGTTGCAATGGATGAAAGGAGCATAGGGAAAGTGAATTTCCCATCTTGTGGCACTGATAGATTAAGTCGACATGATTAGAAAGAGAAAAAAATAAATTGTTGACATAGGGTGAATGATGAAGACACAAGACCTAGGAAGGTTAGCTCTAGGGGACTGAGGAGACACAAAGAACTTTGATCCACATGTCACCAAGATGAATGTTGCTGAGAGGTCATATTTACATGCTTATATGTACATGTTTAGGACTACATCTCATCATTATATTACCATGTAGGGCCATGCACTATTTTAATGCTTACAGTCTGAATTGGGGTGATTGGTGGTTACACTTAGCATGCACACATATTAGGGTTTATGAAGCAGTTGTCCCACTTGATCAGTTTCACAAGCATGTACAAACAAGAATTATAGTGCTAGAGTAAATTTATTAGTGCATTGAGTACGACATGCTAGCACTTTATAGTGAGTATGTTAGTAATGCCCATAGTAGGGGCATGGATGTTATCATCTACAAGTGATTGGTGTCAATATTATTGTGATTACATCAAGCAAATGCCAAGTGGGATCAAGAGTCTTGGCTATTTGAATATTGTGCTTATCATGAGCTATATAGGTAGGAAAGTCAACCTAAATTTCAAGTGCAAGCCATCCCACACATAAATAGGATATCAATTTTATTGCAAGAATGTGCTCAAGGGTTAACTAGTGAGCATGTATGAGTCCATTGGGTGGTGTTCACAATGGAAGTCAAGATTATATAGAGGATCGGGTCATAAGAAAAGAAAAATAATTGACTTTTAAATTAGGCATTGGGAGGAAGTTGTGTGCTAGTGGTTAGTGAGGTAGTTTGTGATAACTATAGTGTATAATGGGAAATCAAATAAAAAATAGTGAAGAATGACCATTGTGGTAAAGGTGAGTGCTACAATTAGGGTGGAGGATAACAATGATAGTAGCGGCTATGGTGGCAGCTGATGGCAATAGTAAGTAGTTATGACGGAGGCTTGTCATAATGATAATTATTAGTGCTTTGTGCTAACCAGAACATTCAGTGCACAAACCCAACATGTAGTCTAATACATGGGCCATTAGCATCTTTTTCCCCTATAGCTAGGCTTGGGGTAACCTTGACCATTGGTAGAAGGTATGATAGTATATGTGGGGAAGGCTATTGGGGTTGGTCATGCAATGAGGTGAGGTACATGGTTAAGTGGGTGACTTGTTATAGGGAGTCAACCCCAAATTAAATTAAAGGGGGGCTTAGTCAACTTAAACAAAGGTCATGGACCATGCAACCAAGGTTGTTGATAATGCATGGCTAAAGTGCTTGACCAAAATGTGATCTTAGGGAGTTCTCTAGGTCATGTGAGTAAAATAAAGAGCATAAAGAATCCATGGAAGAAAAGACAAGGGACATTGCAAGAAAGAGCCCAAGGCTAGACAAGTGTTCCTAGAAAAGAGGTCAAGAGAGGGGGACCCTAATTTTTAGTGAAAATTGGGCATGTTATACAAGTGACAAGAAGACCCATTTTGATTTCTCAAGTTTCCTAAGGGTCATTAATGGGCCAACTTTTGTATTTTAATGTGACATGCAAAACCCACATAATGTAAAGTTGTATGAGTATAGAAGCTACATGGAATTTTAATTCATGAAGAACTAGTAAAATAGAAAAAGTTTGAGTCACAAAAGGAATGTAGGTATTACTTCATCTTATTCATCATGCACCTTTTTAGATATGCCAAAAAATGGCCTAGGCATTTGCATGTCAAAATATATGCAAGGATTGACATATTGGAAATAGAACATTGAGAAAATAATTCAAATTTGAAGTGTTCATGTATATATAAGCATTGTGACAAGGAAAGATATACTACATTTGATGATAATTTTATAACACTATTGTTCAAAATATTATATGAATGTGAAAGGATAGGGTTTACCAGGAGATCTAGGGGATTTCTAAGATCCTATAGTATGAGCCCCCTAAACGTCCAAGTCTCAATTGGGATGATTGGTGGTTGCACCTATCATGCACATATATTAGGGTTTATGAAGCAACTATCCCACCCTATGGGTTTCACAAGAATGTGCAAACAAGAATTATTGTGCTAGAGTAAATTTGTTAGATGAAATCACTTGATGACCACTTTTATAAGGTAGGGAAGAAAATATTCTTATAAAATTATTTTAGAATGCATGATTTCTTACTTAACAATCAAAACTATTTGGAATGTGCCTAAAAAATGTGGACATGTATAATTATACACCCCAAGAACTTATGGGTTATGAATTTAAGCATTTTATTCATAAAAAGGTAACCCAAGGTGCATACTTGAGATGTAGTGATAGACATGACCTTTTATATATTAGAGACCTCCTTAGAAGTTGTGAGGATGAAAATGAGCATGATTAGCAAATACATAAATGAGAAAGACTTAAGATTAATAAAAGAGAGAAGAAAAAAGATGACAAATACCCTGGGGCAGTGATTCAAAACATTGATCTTGCTAGGAGGGTTGATACCCTCATAAAAGTGTTCACCACTTTATGATACTTGCTAAGGAAAAACATAAGAAATATATTAGAATGAACTACAAGTGGAGGTAGAGGAAGCTATGTAGTTAGAATATGATGAATTAGTGTAATATGTTGATAGCATTTTTGTAGCTCTAAAAGATTCCATTAAGTCCCCACAAAAGAGTAATTGTTGTTTATCTAGGGATTAAATACTATTGAAAATGGGGCCTTGCAAACATGTAGAGGAAGCAACTTGTGCCTAACCCCTAGAAGAAAGAGATTGAAAAAACAAAGGTAGACTAGGGCATAATTCATTCTATGTACTTAAGTATCTACTAGATGATGTTATACTCTTGTATCACCAATAATTTGAGAAGAATAACAAATTTATTAGGAATAATGAAGAAACTTTGAACAAGCTTGGGAGATCTCTACTAATAGAGGCTAATTTTTTATTATTATTATAATAAAATGGAAATAGATTTTAGGGCATTATTTTAGATGCAAGATTGGGCATTATCTTTGTTGTTTAGACTAGTTTAGTGGTGTAGCTAACTAAGGAAGTGCTAGGTTTTGATTATTTATAGGAAAAAAACTATAGCATAATGAGTTTTGAGATTGTTTCCATCTTCATTTCAACAATCCTAGATTGTTTGAAGGACAAAGATGTAAATAAAATATTGGCTCACAGTATTGTGAGGGGACTTTAGAGGATGTTTAAAGGTCATAATAGTCAATTTTGTTCACATTTTGCCTATTTAAGGGATGAAATTTATGGTTTTGTTTCTATGGCATCCTTTAAAGAACTTGAGGCCACATTCTTAGCTTTTGCAAGAGTGGTGTAGAAGATTTACTCTTTTGTTTTTGAAGGTGGTGGAGTATGCTTCATTCCATCTTTTCAATTTTTGAAATCATCTCTAAATTTAAAATAATGAATGAGTAGAGAGAGGCCATAGAGCCATGAAGCTTCTAATGAGTATGCTAGGTCTAGTTCTAGAGGCAAGTAGAGATGGTGGTGTAGGAGGAGAATTATCTTTCTTAGAGGAGTTTGTTTTTTTCTTTTCTTTGAGTAGTAATTGCTACTCTTGGTTTGAAATGTTGGTATCGCATGTAGTTTTTCTAAGCATAAGTTAAGTTTGGAGCTCCCTAATTTTCAAGAAGAGCTCCTATAGTTCAATTATATTCTTTCTAAACAATTGTAATCACATAGTTAGTTTGCAATTCTTATACTTGAATTGTATTTTCATTTTAGAAATTGAGGGACCTCACTGCTTTAGTTTATGTATAAAAAATGAAATAATATAGTGTAACATAATTTGATTAATTATTGAGAAAATTTTGGAATAAATTTTAATATTTTTTAAATAATAGTATTGTTACTTAATATTTATACTCTTTGGGCTGGGGCCTAGCTCAATTGGCAAGAACTTCCTGCACGAGGTCACGAGGTAGTGCCCACCTATATTGTAGCATGTGTTTACCCATGTTGAATAAAAAAATATATGTATACTCTTTATCAAATTTTTAGACATTAATAAATAATAAATTTTATAATATTATTGTATTACAACATTTTAGTTACATTTAAATCATTTTTACATCAAATTAAACTTGAATTGAGCCAAAGTTAAAATAAAACTTGAAATATAATCTCCATATAGTTATGAAATAATCAAAAGCACAACAATGAGGGAATAAAAATACATTTAGATCACCCTAATGAGGTATTTATATAGGTCATTCTTAATGTGCACGCTATTCTATGAGCCACTTGACTAGTTGAATTATAATTTACACAACATTTAATCATTTTAATCTTATCAATTGAATAATTTAAGTAGAATAGTAGTTTAATTATGTGGTTTGCTAAGTTTCTATAAATCAAACCTCTTAATCTATAAATTGAATAATTCAAATAGAATACTAATTCAATGTGGTTTGCTAAGTTTCTACAAATAATTTAAAGAAATTAAGATTTATGAAACTCAAAAAAATATTTCTTAAAAATGATGAACTCCTACACATAAATCATAGTTTAAATTGTATAATTATCACAAAACTAAAATATTAGAATAATTAAAAAAAAAAACCAAAATAACTACCATATTCATCTCAAAATTCTTTATCTCTAATACACGTTCAATAGCAATATAAAAGAAACCAAATAACTACCATACCCATCTCAAAATTCTCATCTCTAATACACATTCAATAACTGAATTTTAGGATATACTAATTGGTGCTTTTTAATTGAACCCAAATCGCCACTTCACTGAATAACAATGGCTGAAAGCAGCTTTATTATAATATATTTGAATTGTTTATGGTGCTTTTTTATTCAACCCAACTAGAGACCCTTAGTTTCCAGGCCCGTAGCCATGGACACGGCCGCCGCCGCCGCCTCCTCCTCCTCCTCCGCCGCCGCCGCCTCCGCCTCCGCCTCCGCCACCCCTCGCCACCGCACCCTCAAGCAGTATCGACGCAAATATAAGGCCCAGCAGAATATAGCATATTATCTTCGTACGAGATGCCATTTCTTACTCCTAAACTTGCACACACAAACAACCAGCTTTGAGAATCTCAAGAATGGGATTTCCTATTTATAGTTTTTTTCTGCACTCCCTTCAAACCATGAGAAATATGGGTCTTTTTTAATACATATAAAAGCGTTTCACGTAAGTGAGAAAGTGATTTGGCAATGAACTATTTGTTAATTTTACTAGAAGATATAAATTCGTTTAGTAAAAGCTATTGAAGATAGTTGCAGGCGTTTCAAGGCCTAATTTTTTTGACATTGAAGGCCATTTGGAAACTGGTGGTATCCCCATCCACCGTTCATCATTGTTTTCTGGAAACACACGATTATTGACTGTCAAATCGAACGTAGCAAACACAAACAAAGTCATCCGTAAACTATCTACTCAGACCAAATGCACAAGGGATTCAATTCTTCCCAAATGTACAAGAGATTCAATTCTCATATCATTATTATTTTTTTGAATTTAATCCTTCCCAGTTGGAATTCGGCTTGAAAACCTACAGCAGATCTTAGCCTTTCGATTTAGTTCTCACATCATTATTGACTCAAATTCAAAACATGACATGACAAACACTATTGTAGTTGTATTTATTGTGACTGGTGTTATCCCCATCAACTGTTTAACATTATATTCTGGAAGACATGATTATGATTATTGACTGTAACAGCTAATGCAGCGAACTCTGCACCGCACAAACAAACCATCCGTAAACTATCTACTCGGACCAAATGCACGAGAGATTCAATTCTCACATTTTTATTATTATTCGACTATAATCCTTCCCAGTTGGAACTCGGCGTGAAAGCCAACAATAGATCTTATTTTTTCAATTCAACTCACACCATTATTGATTTGATTAGACTCTTGACATGAAAAACACAATTGTAGTTGTATTTATTTACTAACATTTGAAAACCTTCTCCTTAAATAACTTGGGCTAATTAAATGAATGCACGCAATTAAGTATAGGTTAATTTACATTAATAAATGATAGTATTAGAATTGATAAATATGTGAAAATTAAAATTATTTTAGGAAATTAAATTTAAAGGATAAGATGTTTATTTTATAGAACAATGACGAAGACATTCATTTATGTTGTATAGAACTAACTTCTTAGGTGAAAATAAAGAGATGATTTTAATGTATTTATTATCTAGAATTTTGTGTTGAATTATGGTTCTTTGTAGGTTGATTTCATAGCTCTAGACCAATTTTGTATTGGATATATCTGATCTTTGATGCATGTTCTGATATGGAGTAATGTAGACTTTTGTAATATAATTTTTGATGGATCTAGACTAATGTAGACTTTTGTAATATGATTTGTCGTGACCTTTTCTTTTCACTAACTATTGAGGGTTGATGTTATTTATAAAGACCCTGAGGACATTATTGGCTCACTAGGGTCAAGTTCTCCTAGAGAAACCCCTTTGACGACCATATTTTACAATCCAAAAAAATGTGTTGACAAATAACCAATGAATGATGCAATGCCCCATATCATAATTCCGATATGAATGTTGTCCATAAAAATTGTAATTGACCCATACATTGTGGAAGCACAAATATGATTTGCTTAATTTATAACAACCTTCTTTTTTACTTGTTGGGATTTTTGTGTTCCAGTCAGTCCTAGTGTTGTGCTATGTCAATTCTTGGGAAGGTTTGGAACTAATATATGCATAAAATCTTGAAATTGTAACAAGAACCTTGAGTTTCTTGGTTTAATTCCTAGATTCCTTACAAATAAATTTGAAGCAACTTAGTCTCTTTCTAACACTAATTCTAATTGATAAACTTTGTTTCAAGATAAGTGAAATATTTTAGTCTTTTATATTATTAGGACCTATTGCCACTTGTGCAACACACCACATTTCCTCCTTAAATAGGGACACACCTTTTTATCTTTCACTTTCTTTTGACCATCTACAGCTATGCCAGTTCATAGCCTCACTAATAATCGATTAGATAAATCCCATTACGGTCTAAGAAATTTCTTTCCCCCTAAGCTTTGTTATCTATAATCATATTCACTATGAATCATGCTCAGAGGTTCATGGTAGCCTATGTGTTTGGCTTCTACTTTAACATGGTCCTAGTCCCTCCTCCTCCTCATGTGCTCTTTAATTATTGATTGTATTAAACTAATGTTAATTAATCCTCAACCTTCTACATTGGCCGTGTATCATGATTCCATTCATAGTGGTGTGCACTACTAATGATCTTATCATGCTCCTATAGACTATTGGATGAAATCTCATCTAACAACTTGTGCAATCCTACTTTGACACCATTTGATCCCTCTACTTTGGATTACATGGGCCCTTTGATCATCCAAACTTGCATTTGATCTCATGACTATCAATTATGATCATGTGATGAGATCATCCTATGCCCACCTTACTTATATCTCATCTTTGTAGACCTAATGGTTGAACCCCAAGCACTAGGAACTATGATATGTGGCCTTAACTTCTACCATTTGTTAGATCATTTTTGATCTAATAGTCTACACATCTCTAAGGATATTTGAGCTTAGGCACATCCCTGACATGAAATGACCATTGATATTTCCATTTCATGATCTCTATTGTGTGGTTGTGTGTTTCCCCACTGATAATATGAACTCTCTTTTTAGGCTTGTGTTAGCTAACCATACTACTAGCTAATCTTAGTTGTGGACTCATCTATGACATCATCCATCCTCATGATCTTGTTGACATCACCTCCTATGCTTGTGGAATATATCATATTATCTTAGGCCCCACCTTTTACCAAATCATCCTCTTCCAACCAATGACACAATCCCATGACACCTTTGAACTCTAACATCATTTAGGGGTGTGCTAATAGTTAATATCCTCTATCGTCTTATTTCATTGTGTGACATACATTTCGGATTGCACTAGCCAATCAATCCACCAACTCATTTTCTTTAGACCCAGCATCAGATTGCTTGTCTATTTCATCCTCTTTTGTGCATGCATAATAAATGATCCTCGGACCCCCTTATGTTGACACATCCTATATTAACTAATGACACACTCTAAAATATTTTAAACTCTAACATCATCCTCATGTTTTGTTGGTAGTTGATTATTGATATCATCTAATGACCCACACAATCCTAAATCTTGAAGAGATCTAACATCTTTCTAGAATCTAGATTATGCTCACCATAGATCATGGATCTTAACTAATGGTTTCCAATATTCCATCATACAATGAGTTCATTCTCTCTTTCTATGCCTACATGGATTGATATAATTAGGTATCGCAATATGGTGGCCCCGTCTCTCATGCTAAGGTGTTTCCTTTTTTAGGCTGCCACATATGATCACATGCAACTAAATTTGATAGTTGACTATGGATTTTATTATAAGCATTCCTAGGGATTTAGAGCTTAGTGAATGGATGGAGCTTGGATGAGCGAGAGTGCGGGAGTTTTCTTGCAGCCTGTGTAGCAGGTATGAGAGCTATATCAGCTAGCATACACCCTGCTAGGCCATGGGCCTTTATGTAGGTGCCTTGTCTTTTTTGGGATGTGCTTAACTATTTCCTTTTGTTGTTTTTCTTTTTATTTCTACCTTTTTCTAGCTGGTTGCATTGGAAAAATCTCGGGGAATGGAGGTTGATGGGGATCCTGGGGAACCCCCTCCTCTATCTTTTAAAGGGACTATTCAGAGGGATGAGCCTTCCTCATCCAGGCATTTTGAAGCCATAAATAGCCTCATGCATACTGTGGCAGTGGCTAAAAATGATCATCTTTTTGGATCTCAAGAGCCTCTGAAGGCTCTGAATGTGGATAATCGCCTCAAATATAATGGGTGTTCAGCAAAAAGTGAAGATCACCCAGTTGTGGTTATTAACCTAGATTCCATTGTGAATGAGGTTTTGTACCTGACTGAGCATGATTTGATGTGTAAGTTCATGGGAGTTCGTATTTCGCTACCTTTCCTAGACGCATGGGCTAGGAAGAATTGGAGCCCTAAGGGGGACATAGAAATTATTATGGCTAGCAATAGGTTTTTCTTTGTGGTGTTCTCTCGTATTGTTGATCGAAACATTGTTTTTGAAGGGAGTCCCTATTTTCACAATCAGGTAGGTCTTTTTATTAAACCCTAGCACATAGGGTTTGATTTGTATGAGGAACTTCTAGTGAGTATTCCAGTTTGGATAAGGTTGCCCCATTTTCTATGGAGTTTTGGCAGTAGGATGTTTTGCACTCAATTATTGTTGTTCTAGGCAAACCCTTGGGCCCATCCTAACAAACCATTGATAGGAAGGTAGCCACTTTTGCCCGACTTTGTGTTGAAATTATTTTGAATAATCCTCTTCCTAAGGCCATATAAATTAGATTAGGTAGCATGAGTTGGATTCAATAGGTGGATTATGAAGCTCTTCCTTTTTGCTGTTGTTTTTGTCATGAATATGGACATCCTCAGAGCAAATTCCCTAAAGGGAGGGCTAGACCTCCTCATTTGGGTTTGGCATCTCAATCAGCTAGTACTAAAGGAAAAGGAAAAGTTTTAGGTCAAACTAGTAGGTTAGATTCTTAGGGTTTCATCTAGGTGAAATCTAAGGCAAAGGTAAGGACAAGGAATTGCCATCTCAAGGCTAACCCTAGGGGAGCCTTCAACAAAAGATTTGATGTTTTGGATCAATTTGAGGAGATGGAGGTTGTAGAGATGGAAGGCAATTTAGTGGGGCAGGACTTGCATTTTTTAGGTTTGGTTGTTACTCCTCCCTCAGAGCAGGACCCTTCATCTGGGCTATGGGTCGCTACAGGAGAGGGGGATGGACCAGAGCAAGGTCAGATGCAAGATATGGTTAGGGAATAGGAGGTGGGAATGGTAGCCTCAGAGGGACCAGACATTGGTCTTCTAGCAGAGTCCCAACTTGATCCTCAGGAGGTTCTGGGGAGGGTTGGCCCTTTGTATGGGAAAGTTGCCAAGGAGGATGGTAAAAGGAAAGCTCAGGGACACTAGCTGTGGGGTTGCAACAAAAATCCATTAAGAAAGGAGGGATGGATAAATCTTCAAAGGTAGGGTAGAAAAGGGATTAGGAGAAGGTCTAGCTTTTGGGAGAGTCCTTGGTGGAGTCTGGTGTTATTAGGACATTGGACACTCACTTCGGTACTACTCAGAAATGATTGTTATTTCATGGAATGTAAGAGGTATGGGTATCATCCCTCAAAAAAAGGCTACTCAGGACCTAATTTGAGATCACAAACATGATTTGGTTTTCCTCCAAAAGACCAAACTTTCAGTGGAGGATATGAATTCCATAGCTTCTAAGATTTGGGGCAGGGGGTTATGTTAGTGTGTTGGCTCTCAAGGGGTAGTTGGTGGGGTTTCTTGCTTGTGGGATCCTAGCAAAGTCACACTAGTTTTGTGGATGGGCAGTAGGAAATCTATCTCTCTGCTGGTGACTTTCTTTGTGTTGGGAGAAACTTTTCTTGTCAATAATGATTATGTGTCCACTGTCTTCCCTGGTAAGGTTCATTTTTGGTTTCACATGAGATATGTTCTCTCTCTGGCCCTTGGTTTCACTTGGATTCTAGCAGGGGACTTTAATACTATTTGTACTATGGAGGAAAAGCCAGGAGGAGTGGGGAGTTTGGGACCAGCTTCTTCTCTGATGAATGCTAATGTTTCTTTTCTTTATTTAGTGGACATGAAACCCTCTAATGGCACCTTTACTTGGCACAATAGATGGTGTGTCTTAGAGTCTATTTCTAAATGGTTGGATAGGTTTTTGGTGTCTGACTCTTGGATTGGGAATCAGTGGACCACCTCATTAGAAATTTTGGGGTGGAGAGACTTTGACAATTGGCCCATTAAGATTTTCTCTTCCTTGTTCTCCTTGCCCAAAAAGCCCCCTTTTCTATTTTAGATCATGTGGTTTTAGGATTGTGAGTTGTACAAATTTGTGGAAACTTACTGGTTGGAAGGGAAGCTCACTTTTGGGACAGCTATGTTCTCCTTTTTGAAGTAGCTCCAGTTTGTTAAATTTAAGCTTAGAACATGGGGCAGATCCTCCTTTGGTAATCTATTTCATATGAAAAGATTAGCACAGGTTAATCTTGATGAAGGTACTTTCCATATTAAGGAAGAAGGAATGTTAGGGGAGCTATTACGAGAAGAGGTTAGGTGGTCTAAGGAACTATTTGAGTGGGAACTATGGGAGGAGATCTTCTGGAAACAGAAGTCTTGAGTAGATTGGCTTCAAGAGGGGGATCAAAATACATATTTTTTTCATCACTTGATGAAGGCTCGTAGAAGTGGTAATGGTTTGGTCTCTCTTGTCTCTGCTTAGGGGGTAAAGCTAACCTCTTTCCAGGCAATTTCAAAGGAAGCAGTTTAGTTCTTCTCTTCCTTGTTTAATGAGTTGGGCTTAGTGGCTACTGCTGAAGAGAGAGGTTCTTGTTTATATCCCTTCTTTGGTTACTGGTGACATGAATTCTTCTCTCATGGACCCTGTTACTTTAGAGGAGCTAGAAAGAGTGGTTGTTGGAATGAAATAAGGTAGGGCCCTAGGTCCTAATGGCTTTCCTATTGAATTCTTCCAAGATTTTTGTGATATTATTAAGTTTGATTTATTAGAGGTGGTTAGAGAATCCCAAAACAACAAGTAGATGCTTCATTCTATCAACTCTACTTTCCTTGCTCTTATCCTAAAAAAGGAGGGGGCTATTTCTCTCGATCATTTTCAGTCTATTGCTTTGTGTAATGTGACCTACAAGATAATCACTAAGATCATTGTTGACAGACTCAAATGGTGGTTCCCTATATGTTGATTTCCCCAGAGCAAGGAGGTTTTATGCAAGGGTGTCAGATTTTGGATGGTATAGTTGTAGTTGTTGAGGCTATACACTATGTCTTCCTCTAAGCAGAAGGCTATGTTTGCTAAGTTGGATATGTAATAAGGCTTATGACAAGGTCTGTTGGTCCTTCCTTAGGCACATTCTATTGGCCTTCGGCTTTTGTTCAAACTAGGTGAGATGGGTCATGAGCTGTGTTATGTCTTCTTCCTTCTCTATTCTCATCAATGGGATTTTGTCCTCTCTCTTTTCTACTTCTCGTGGTCTTCAGAAAGGGAACTCACTTTCCCCTTATTTGTTCATTTTGATGGCTAAAGCCTTGGGACACTTGTTATTGCAACACAAAGAGAGGGGCCTAATAAATGGCTAGAGTTGGCCCGTAGGTTTGGCCTCTCATTCTCACCTTGAGTTTGTGGACAACACTACTCTCTTGGGCATGGATAGAATGGGAGAGGCTACTAGTTTCAAGAAATCTCTGGATACTTATTCTCTTGCTTCTAGTCAATGGATCAATAAGGAGAAGTCTAGTATTTTTCTTCTTCAATATGCCTGAGATGATTCAACATAGGATTACTAATTTTCTACATTTTTAGAATGATAGTCTTCTAGTGGAGTACATGGGTATTCCCTTAGTTGCTAGGACTTTGAGGAAATTCACTGGAAGAGGATTCTGGTGAAGCTCCAGTTAAAAGTCTCTCAATGGACATGTCGGTGGTTATCTTTGGCTAGCAAGCTGACCCTTCTCAAATCTATCCTTCAATCTCTTCCGTTATATCGGTTATCCCTTCTATCAACTCCCAGGAGTTTTTTCAAGGAACTGGAGACCATTATGAGGAAATTTCTATGGTTGGGCCTATTGGAATACAATAGACCACTGAGAGGGGGGGTGAATTAGTGGTATAACAATCTAATTTTACTAATAATTTGAATTCTTGTAAAAACTACTATGTCAAAACACCAAAGCACTTAGAAAATAAAAGAATCATATCAAACACATTATAACACAAGGTGTATGTGGAAAACCCTAAAAAGGTAAAAACCATTGTGTGAAGAGTTGATTGGGTTTATTTTTCCAACTCAACCTCACAAAAGAAATTAATTACTATTATACTATACAAGGATCTCACTGATTACACTTCTAAGAGGAACACCAATTCCTTACTCAATCAAGAGCACCAACTCCAAAGATTTAGGAGCACCAACTCTAATCACAAAAGATGATTAATGTACAGAGTACTACTCTATTTACAATGGCATAAAAAATCAAATATAACTTATACAAAAACATTTACTCACTCACCACTTTGCTCCCTTTATTCTAAGTGTATACATCAATAACCCATCCTTCTTTTACCACCACATTCAAAGAATGAATCTACAAATATTTCACCAGCAACACTACACCAAAAATTGTGCTTGATTTATCATCTCATCCAACATCAAAAATCCCTGGGACACAAAATTATTATTAGTTTTGAAACTACCAAACCATCATATAAGAAAACATTTAACAAAACTACTCAAACTACTGTTAAACAGGTAATACAGGTCACTGCCTGTCAAACTTCATACATAGGGAAGTATCCATTATAGGTTTGAAAAACCACTATTGATTAAATCCTTCGCGCCATTCTAAGATTAAATGAGCACTGTTGATTTGAGTCTTCATGCCTTTACATAGAGCAGTGAAGGGAGGAGCTGATTCCAACTAGGTCAAGGGTCCAGTCATTGAACGAAGACAAAGGCTCAAGTAGTCAATTAAGTGACAAGTGACCGGTGATAACAAGTCACCAAAAAAATAGAAATAAAGAACAACCTATCTAATAAAGTGAACACTTTATCCCTTGAAGGATTAGGTCATTTTAGGGTTTAGGTCTTCAAACTTTGTCAAACCCAAATATGCCATCAAGGATCATTGACTTGAAATTGGATCATTAGCTTCTATAAACAACTTCTGTTGTAGAGGATAAACCAAATGATTCCATGATATTGAAATGATATAGGGATTCCTTTGATCTTGAAACAAACAAGAACTTTTCTCTTGGAGAGAATTAGGTCCTTAGGGTTTTAGGACCACAAACAAAAATGTTAAACCCTGACTGGTAGAGAAAACTTATACAAATGTGTGAACAATAGAAACACTTTTAGAGATGAAACTTGAATCCTTGATGCTCAAGAAGAACATTTAAACTCCTATTGAGGATGTGACATGATTGTAAGGCACAATGATATCCTAGTTTTCTATATCCACCAACCATTTACCATGATTTCAATGACACAAAGTCAGTCTTGATCTTGTGAATGACTTTTGGTTAGAGAAACATTACCAAGACTACTATTGACATCAATGACAAAATAATGCCAACAAACTCCCCCTTTGGCATTGATGTCAACACTTATAACAGTTGCACCTATTTAGCAACATATGCTCTTATCAAGCTCCCCCTACAGGACACTATCACTTTGCTAGGCAAACTGACTTGTCACCTGACATTGATCACTACCACAGATGATTGATTCTCTTGACTACCCTATCATCCTAGGTGCCCTTAGTAATTTATGTTTCTAAAGTTGACTATGAATCATACAGATCACATACAGACCATATACTGATCATATCCTATGACCTATTAATAGTCTATCTCCTCAAAGTCCAAGGTGTATCACTGTTACTCAAAATTGTATCACTGTGCAAAAGGATGTAAAAGGCATGCTCTAATACAAACACTATCAAGATACAACATACATTTGATACAAACAACTCTAATATAATCTGATGCAAACAACTCTAATATGCTCTGATACAAACACTGTCAAACTATGATACAAACAACTGTAATTGATGACTAAACTTTACTCCCCCTTTGACATTAATGACAAAGGGTGGGCTGATAGAGAGACGTATACTGTTCTAGTTTCAGAGATGTAGAATAAAAGTCATAAACTCCCTTGAAACTATACTAGAACCCTTGAGATATTAGATAGAAGAAAGAGATTGAACACCCAACCCCTGTCTCAAATACTCAAAAACATCCTTGGGTAAAGGTTTGGTAAAAATATCTGCCACTTGGTCCTTAGAAGCAACATAGTCCACTGCAACCTCATTTGCTATTACTTTCTCTCTCAAGAAGTGATAGTTAATAGCAATATGCTTAGTTGTTGAGTGAATAATAGGATTATGGGATATGTTGATAGCACTAGTGTTATCACACATAATGGAGATAGGTTTAGGAACTTCTACCTTGATGTCTTGAAGAGTTTGTACCATCCAAAAAACCTATGTACAACATGAAGCAGTAACAATATTTTCCACCTCTGCAGTTGACAAAGGCACTAACTCTTGCTTCTTTCTAGGCCATGACACTAATCTACCACCCAATAAAAAGGCTCCACCACTAGTACTCTTCTTGTCATCAATGCACCTTGCCCAATCAGCATCAATATAGGCAAGTAATGTGAAGTGATTAGTTCTAGGATACCATAAACCATAGGGTGTATGCACAAAGATGAGGGACCAAAAAAGTCACCAAGGCAACTTTTTGGTCCCATACACACCAAAACACGAGCACATTCTAATGCGCTTGCATTATTTTTTGCTTAAAAAGTGTAAAAATAGCCATTTCTCCCATTACCTACAGCTAAAAGAGTTAGTTTGCAGAAAAAAGAAACAATATAGCATGAGGGCATTCAAGGAAGGTGAAACCAAGCAAGTGCAAGAGAGAAATCAATGTTTTCACAATGCCACCTCGTCAAACCCACTCTGGAATATGTCATGAAGCAATGTCAAGGGACTTGCAGTCGAAGAAGGTAGGGTTTGATTAATTTTTGTTAGTTTGAAAAGAATTTTTGACTCTTGCAATGTTTGATTAGTTTTTTATATTGCATTTATCATTAATGAGGCAAGAGAAAACACAAATCCAGCTAAAGGGGGTCAAAACAACCCCCAAAACCCTCCAAACCCTTAAAACCCACCTTCACGTCCTCACAATGAAAGGTGTTACATCCCTCCTTTTGAAAACAATTATACTATTTACTTTCTTGCAAATTTCAGTAAATTACTATGTTGAGAACGACATGAAAACTGACAATTTATCTTACAAAGTTGTTATATGAAATTGCGGAATCTATTGATTACGATCAAGATATGTAGACTAAATGTCTTTATAATAAATGCAATGATGTTTGAATATATTATATTTGGATCATAGATGCTTTGACCACAAAATTGTATGCGAGTCTGTCAATGCAAGAACAGGTGGACCGTGTTCGACGGAAGAGAAAGTATCTTCGAGAGAGAGTATAGACTCTGGAAACTAACCAAAGGTGTTTGCCACTGAGATCGCCAAACAGATAGATAAACCTGGGAACCAACAAGTAAGTCTTGTTTGTCGGTTTGGGTAGTTTATTTGATGTCGACGTCAAAGGATAAAGTATAACATCCTAGTCAGAAGTCGTCTTGTAGAATCTTGGAGTCGTCGATGGCGTCGTAAGTCCATAATAGCAAGTCGACTTATTTAGACGTTTAATATTTACGTCTATAAGTATTTAATGAGTCATCTTGTGGCGAAATTGCAAATCTTGTCTCGTAGTCGAAAAACGCGAGAAGTCGGCTTTGTGCGCCTAACGTTGTAAGAATTGTTTGCGTTACGTTCAATCCATCGTGATTGACGTAAAACACGTCGAACTCGTGAATTTATTCTTTTCTGTAGATCGACGAATGTCGATTTAACGCGATAGCGGGTAATAATTTGTGTGTCCGTCGTTTAGCTTGAGTCCTTCCTTTTGGCTTTGACCGCGAGTTATTTTGGTCTAACCTTGAGCCTCTTAGTTAGAGTGGTCTTAATCACCCTTTCTTATTCAGCCATAGAGATGCCGTAGGCAATTGTTTATTCATTACCCTGTAATGTTTAACTCCTCAATTTGACCTTTAAATTAGTCTTGGAAAGTTAAATGTTTTGTTTATCTGGAAAGGACGGAGTTGTTATGTCCTTTAACAAGCCATACCACCGAAGGAGCTTTAATCATTCTTGTGGTTGTGGTGAGTATCGAAGTCGGTTATACTCGGATATGCTGACCACCTTGAAGCTTAGGCATGTTTCGCTAGATGTTGAATGTCTTATTTTCCTCCACCATCGGAGAGAGTGAAAGTTTAGCGAATCATGATAGAAACTTAAACCATTTGATTTAATGCCAAGCTGCCTCATCATTGAGGGAACGGAATCATAGGTGTAATTGTTCATTTTACGTCAGATGTTCTTTCTTCATTACGGATATGAAGGCCACGTTTTGCTGTTGTTCAAAAACGTGAGAAGACCGCCGCTAGGTAGCCTTTCTCCACGTCATGTGAGGTCTCACTTTGGAGGTGGGACATATGTGGTTAGAAAAACCCTCATCATGGGCTTGAGGTGGCGAATGAGAAGCCATTATACGTTTGTTGAGGCCGAGATTCCATGAGGCAGTGGAGTTGCTGTTGTTTAGGAGAGGAAACTGCGAAGTGTTGAGGAGTGAGTGGGGAATATGGAAGGAAGATGGGATTGCGAATTGAAGAGGAGGTTAGAAGATGGCCGAGTAGGAGGAATAAGGGGGATAGGAAGACAGTTAAGGAAGTTGTCTTGGTTATGGTTGGAGGATAGTTGCGGGGGGAGGAAAGGGAAACGGCATCAAGAGATACCCGACGGGGGGCAGTGAGATTGGGGAGTGCAACAAAGATTCGGGGGGCTGTGTAGAAGGCAGTGGATGAATTTGTTTATGGGGAAAAGGAGAGCATATCATGGTATAGAGAGAGAACTACGAAGAGATAAGGGGAAGATAGTTTATTAAGTTGTAACGCTGTGCGAAGGGGGTTGGCTGTGCAAAGAGAGCACAGCTGTGTAGAGAGAGGCCTTCATCAGAGGGAGAGGTGAGAGTTAAGGAAGTCGGGTGCTGTCTAGAAGAAGTGGGGAAACGAACAGCTGAGAGGGAATGGTGAGTTACATTTTGTGCACCGTGGAAAGGATAGAGGGTCTTAGAAGTTGCTAAGAGGCAGTGAGAGACTGGTTTGGCAGAGAAGAAAATTGTGGAGTTTGTCTTTGCTCGAGAAGTGCCCGGTTGAGAGGAGGATGACTAGCCAGAGGAGAAAAGAACTTGGCATGGAAATCCTTATTTCTGTCAATAGGTTTTTACCATTTTCTCTTCTGTTCTAGGAATAGATCAGTAAATGAGTCTAATTTATGAAAGAATAATTATGTTTCAATGAATGAAAAGTGAAGACAATCTCTTCTACTGCGAAACTATGTGAGGTTTATTGTTGTAAATGTTTCATTGCTATCTTATAGTAATAAAAACCTCAAGTGTCTTTAATGCTGCTGTTGAATTGTTTGCTAGAACTTAGAAGATAGATTATTATTTCTCTTGGAAGATGCCGTAGGACGATAGAACGTAGGTCACCATGTTTTTCCTCAAAGATGGAACAATGCATGATTGCTAATGTGAACTACAAACTTCAAAAGACGTAGCATATTAAAGAGTTCCTTTAAAACTGAGGTATTAACGTAAAATTACCCTAAAGTATTTTAAACGATAGCTGCATTGCAAGAAATCACGTTGTTCCACGTGCGTGATGTGTGGAAGACTAAAACCACAGAATTAGAGCATGCTCAGTGTAAACTTTACTGTGTTTGACAGCCGAAGTTGTAGTTGCAACTAGCTTGAGTCGTTTCCGTCTTTTATCTTTTGTTAGAGGTCGACCGTGAGTGTGGGTCATCTCTAAGGTCATATGAAAGAGTTCAAATCTTTTATTATGATAATGTGCGATTCTTACCTCAATAAATTATGCAAAATTATTGACTTAAAAGCGAAGTAGGGAGTTAATGTCCTTGTGTCGTAAAACGTCATGTTTTTATGACGAGCTTGTAGAGTGGAAAACCCGCATGTGGAATTTAGATTATGTTGCATGCGTTGACTCTAGTTTCATTTTGGTAGACCTTATGTGTCTAGAACCTCTGAAATCTGGGATAACGGGAATATGTATTAGATACTTGAGTGTGTTGCGCAAACATGGGAACCGAGTACACAACTATGAAACCACTTAGGAGTGGGCGCTTATATATAATGTTTTTACAAGAAATGGGTTTTGAAACTATGAACTCGGGATTAGAGTAAATGTTGTGCCATGCGCTATTATAGGAGGATATCCTAAGCCCTTGAGGTCATCAAGGTCGTCAAAATAGTTCAAACAATGCAAATAGGAAACTGTAGGATTTCAACCAGTTCAAGTCGAGTAGGGTGGGTGAACCAAGTTCATGCGTTTTTAGAACGCTAACTAAATACAAATCCTTTGGCCAAGGTGGTGTACTATCCTTAAGTGCATCGAACGTTCACCGTAACTGGATGGCATTTCTTGTGGAGGGTCGTGCATGACTAGAGGGTATCTAGGGATCTGCACGATAACAAGACACGTAGGTTACAACACCAGAGCTCAGATGGCAAACACTGATGGTTATCCAAAGTCTATCCTCTTGAGTAGGGTAGGGCCACTTCCAGTTAGGAAGGAGTGCGGGAGACTGACGGTCAGTGGTTGGAGGTTAAGCTCCTTGAAGATACTTTCTCTTCCAAATATTGAGGAATTGCCGAGTCTTGAACGTGATGGGTTGACAATCGAGATGCATGGTAATGGTATGTTTCCGATATTTGTTATTTCAAGAAAATTTCATTTGTTAGAAAACAAAGTGTTTCAATGTATATCATTTCTTTCAGTCTTTATGAAAATGCAATCATGTTTATGATAAAATGAAAATGTGGTATTGGATTATGGATAAGTTTATTTATGTATTTGATTACCTTGTTAAAAAAAAAAAAATTTACCGTTGTGAAAACTTAGTTACTTTTTGTCATTTCGGATGTGGATGTTACATATGGTATCAGAGCTAACCAGGTTCAGCACTAGGGCTGATGAGTCCACTAACCTGATTAGAAAATCATCATTATGCGGGTAGCTAATGATTTGGTTTACTGTGCCAGGATGGCATACAGCAAGAGAACTGCAAGAAAGTCCTTCGCGGGTAAGAAGCGTTATCTGCAAGCTAAGCAGAAATGACTTGCGATGGTCAAGACCATAGAGAAAACCAATGACGAGAATGACATTTGGCTTGATGATGTGGAAACCTTAGCCAATGCAATGTCACGACTTAAGCGAGTGAGGAGAGAACTCCTAGAGGGAGCAGCGATGGCGGTTCGAACCATGATCAACCGTTGCTCCTGGATTGAAACTAATAGTGTACCTGAGATTGTACCCAGTACTATACCCATGATCACTAGAGATTCACGTATAATGCCTAGAGCTGAGATTATTGAGTTATCTTCTGATAGTGACTCTGAGGGGTATACACCTTGTGATTATGTGTCGGACAATGAATCCGAAGGTTACACTCCACTAGATAACACTATGTAGAAACATGAGATTTGTCTATCTCTAATGATGTAGAAACAATTTTGCAAAATGAATAAAGACAAAATTTTGGTTTGAGAACAATGATGATTATGATCAAATGTTGTGTTCTTTTGTTGGTGTTTAATTTAATAAGCGTAAAACTGATTAGTATATGTTTAAACAGGTGTGAAATTTCATTAGCATGGACCAATCATGGTTTAACGAGGGGGAGGATCGGGAAGGTCATAACTCTCGGGAAAACTCCACTGACAAGTTGGATAGGATCCTCAACATGCTCACTGAAACCAAGGAAAGGTTGAACAAACTAGAGAGGAAAATAGATGAAACTGGTAACACAGAGGATGGAAACGAGAACTCACACTTCACAAGCAAGAGTAAGCATTGGGAAAATGGCACGTCAAGTGAACATCATGATGACAGTGAAGCCCAAAGAAGAACCAAGGATAAACTTGCCTTAGAGTTATCTAAGGATATGAAGAAGGTTAACCCTCCAAAGTTCGATGGAACGAAAACTGGAGATGCAGCTGAAGCATGGTTGATTGAAATGGAGAAATATTTTGAGATCAGAAACTACTTGGAGGTTACTAAAGTTGTGTGGGGAGCCTATCAGCTGTCTGGGGAAGCATCCACTTGGTGGATGAATAAGAAAATGGAGTTGGAACTAAGGCCCTTGAAGGTGACATGGGATGAGTTCATGGAACTATTCTGAAAACGGTGGTTACCACAGTTGTATTTTGATCAGAAGCTAACAGATTTTCAAAACCTCAGGCAAGGTGAACTATCTGTGGTCGAGTATGCAGAAAAATTCACTAGGCTACTGAAGTATGTTCCCCAATACCAAAAGGACGAAAGGTTCCGAATCAGAAAGTTCATCATGGGACTCAACCCTCAGATCGGTGGTGAAGTGGAGGTGCATGGTCCAAGCACAATGGATCAAGTTTATGAAAAGACAATAAAACAGGAGCAGAAGATTAAGTCTATCTCCGCTTACCGTGACAAGAAACGCAAGAAGTTTGATAAGAACTTCAATGATCAGTCTTTTAAAAGGAAAAACGATAAGGGATATGGAATCAGGAGGTTTGATAAGGGAAATCGAAAGAATCAAGGAGGATTTGGTAATGAGCGCAGAGGTGAAGATTTTAAGAGAAATGCAAATTTTAAGAAGAATGGTGATTCTGCAAGTAGGCCATCTGAAAAGCGAGGACCTATAGGAGGATGTTTCTCTTGCGGAGGAGATCATTATGCCAACCGTTGTCCCAACAAGAAGCTGAATGGGAGGCCTAGGAACACGGAGCTTCCTTCCCAACAGGAAGCCTTTCAGCAAAGGATTCATGCCGCTCTTGACAATCGGCAAGCAGAGTATCAGATCACTCCTATTGAGATGACAGGTACCTTATTTGGAGTTCCTGTTTCTATTCTATTTGATACTGGTGCAATAGAAAATTTTGTGTCACCTAGAGTTCTAAGTAAATTTTCTAGAAAAGCTGGCTTTATGTCAAAACCTTGGACAGTAGAGTATGCAAATAATTCAAAGGCTCAGGTAGAGCAATGTTTGTTCGAAGCTAGGATTGATGTTTCTAACCTCACCACTAAGGTAAACTTGTACGTAGCGCCTTTAGGGTCCTACGATGTCATCCTAGGAATGAGCTGGTTGTGGAAACATTGAGCCAAAGTAGATTGTTTTCATAAAACCATTGAGTGTCTGGATGAGATGGGCAAAACTATAAATCTCCAAGGAATTCAGAGGGAAATAAAGGTTAGATCCATTTCTTCAAAACAACTGAAGCGGGCTAGGCGAAAGGGGTGTCAACTTTTTGCAGTTAAGATGGACCTAGTAGAGGAAACCTCAGAGAAGCAATCTTTTGAGGAAAGATATCCATTTCTGTGCAACTTTAGAGACGTATTTCCTGAGGAGTTACCTTGCTTGCCTCCGAGGAGAACATTTGACTTTGGTATAGATATTAAACCAGGATCGGAGCCAATCTCTAAAGCTCTGTATCGTATGACTACCACTGAACTTATGGAATTAAAAGCTTAGTTGCAGGAGCTTTTGTCTAAGAATTTGATTAGGCCAAGTGTATCACTGTGGGGAGCCCCGGTTATCTTCGTCAAAAAGAAAGATGGAACTCTCAGGCTGTGTATAGACTATAGGATGCTTAACAATGCAACTATAAAGAACAAGTATCCTTTGCCATGAATTGATGATCTATTTGACCAAATGCGTGGCGCATCGGTCTTTTCCAAGATAGATCTGAGATCTGGATACCATCAGTTAAGGTTAAAAGATGAAGACATTCCCAAAACAGCTTTTAGAACGAGGTATGGTCATTACGAGTTCATGATGTTACCGTTTGGATTGACCAACACACTTGCTGCTTTCATGAATCTCATGAATAGCGTATTCAGAGATTGTCTCGATAAGTTTGTACTAGTCTTCATTGATGATATTCTGATCTATTCCAAGGATGAAGAGGAGCATGCACGACATCTTCAAATAGTCTTGCAGTGATTAAGGGAGCATAAGCTGTATGCAAAACTCTCCAAGTGCACTTTCTTTCAGAAAGAGGTACAGTATTTAGGGTACATAATATCAGCCGATGGGATATCAGTTGATCCGACCAAAATAAAAGCTATTATGGAATGCCCGGAGCCTACCAATGTGTCAGAGGTACGAAGTTTCATGGGATTGGCAGGGTACTACAGGAAATTCGTGTTGAATTTCTCAAGCATTGCTAGTCCTATTACCTCTTTGCAGAGAAAAGGAAAAAGGTTTGTGTGGATGGATGAATGTCAAAAGGCTTTTGACTTGTTAAAAGAAAAATTAACAACCGCTCCAATTCTGAAAGTTCCTGATCTAGAGGGAGAGTTTGAGGTTATCGCTGATGCCTCGGGG
Organism: Cunninghamia lanceolata; assembly: GCA_027924645.1. NCBI lineage: Eukaryota > Viridiplantae > Streptophyta > Pinopsida > Cupressales > Cupressaceae > Cunninghamia > Cunninghamia lanceolata. Next base: position 7,865,882 of record BSBN01000400.1, read on the forward strand.
GAAGCATTGGGAGGTGTGCTTATGCAAGATGGCAGGGTAGTAGCCTATGAGTCAAGGAAGCTGAAAAATTATGAGCAGAACTACGCTCCTCATGACTTAGAGATGGCAGCAGTGGTTCACGCCCTTCAGATGTGGCGACATTACTTGTTGGGAAGGTCTTTTATTTTAAAATCTGATCACCAAAGCCTTCACTACATATTCACACAACCTAATCTCAATGCAAGGCAAAGGAGATGGCTGGAACTAATATCAGATTATGACTTTGAAATTTCTTATATCAAGGGCAAGGAAAACCGAGTAGCGGATGCCTTAAGCAGAAGAAGGCATATAGCCTCTATAATCTCTATACATGCTAACTTTAAAGATTTAGTATTGCAAAACTTATCTGGGGATGAGTATTTTGATCAAGTGAAACAGGCTCTGCACCTAAACCCTAAGGACCCAAGATATGACGGATTCAGTTTTGAATCCGATGGATTGCTGAGATTCAAGGGAAGAATTTATGTCCCTGATTCAAAGGAACTTAGAAACCTTGTGTGGAAGGAAGTTCACTGTGCTCCTTACTCTGGACACCCTGGTGTAACAAAACTGTTAGCTGATGTCAAGCAGTTATATTTCTGGAAGGGAATGAAAAGCGATGCTGCAAAGTTTGTAGCTAGTTGTTTGGAGTGTCAGAGAGTGAAGGCAGAACACCAACATCCTGCTAGGTTGTTCTACCCACACGATATTTCAGAATGGAAATGGCAAGTTATTAGTATGAATTTTGTCTAGGGGTTGCCAATGTCTAAGAATAGGCATGATGCAATATTGGTTGTTGTGGATAAACTAACCAAGGTTGCACATTTCATACCGGGAAACTTGACAGATGGAGCACATCTTTTGGCTCAAAAATTTGTGAAAGAAATTTTCAGGTTGCATGGGGTACCTGAAAGGATAATATCTGATAGAGATGCTCGGATAACTTCACGATTTTGGCAAACCTTATTTTTTGCATTAGGGACTAAACTGAATGTAAGTACTGCTTATCATCCCGAAACTGATGGTCAGACAGAAAGAGTGAACTAGGTATTAGAAGACCTTTTGAGAATGTATTGCATGGATCAGCAATACAGATGGGAGGAATATTTACCTCTTGTCAAATTTGCCTATAACAACTCCTATCATTCTGCCATTAAGATGGCACCATTTGAAGCATTATATGGAAAGAAATGCCAAACTCCTATAAGCTAGAAGATAGGATAAGCATTGGACCTGAAATGCTTGCTGATATGGAAGAAAAAGTTAAAGTGATTAGGAAGAGATTGGCAGAAGCCAATGACAGGCAAAAGAGTTATGCAGATCGCAAGCGAGTGCCTAGACACTTCTCTGTTGGCGAGAAGGTACTTTTGCAGGTGAAACCCCAAAAGAGTTCTATAGAATTCGGTAAATCTTCGAAATTGGCTCCTCGTTATGTCGGACCTTTCGAAGTTCTTGAGATTATAATCCGGTTGCCTACAAAGTTGCTCTACCTCCAGCCTTGTCTAAGATGCATAATGTTTTTCATGTTTCGTATTTAAAGAAATATTTTGTAGGTAATAACCACATCCTTAACTGGAATTCCTTACATATGCAAGAACCCGGGGTGGTTGTGATCGAGCCACTCAAGGTGCTCGAAATGCGTAAACTTCGTTTATGTAATCGAGAAGTTTTGCAATGCAAAATATAGTGGGACCAATATGGTGAGGATAGCGCCACTTGGGAAGACTACAAAGACATTTATCAAAGATTTCCAAAACTTTTTAAAGACATTAATGTTGCATTATAGAAAGTTTGATTTAAGTTTAAGTTTTTGGTTGATAAACTTAATCATCGGGGATGATGATTTTTAAAGGGGAAGGATATGTTACATCCCTCCTTTTGAAAACAATTATACTATTTACTTTCTTGCAAATTTCAGTAAATTACTATGTTGAGAACGACATGAAAACTGACAATTTATCTTACAAAGTTGTTATATGAAATTGCAGAATCTATTGATTACGATCAAGATATGTAGACTAAATGTCTTTATAATAAATGCAATGATGTTTGAATATATTATATTTGGATCATAGATGCTTTGACCACAAAATTGTATGCGAGTCTGTCGATGCAGGAACAGGTGGACCGTGTTCGACGGAAGAGAAAGTATCTTCGAGAGAAAGTATAGACTCTGGAAACTAACCAAAGGTGTTTGCCACTGAGATCGCCAAACAGATAGATAAACCTGGGAACCAACAAGTAAGTCTTGTTTGTCGGTTTGGGTAGTTTATTTGATGTCGACGTCAAAGGATAAAGTATAACATCCTAGTCGAAAGTCGTCTTGTAGAATCTTGGAGTCGTCGATGGCGTCGTAAGTCCATAATAGCAAGTCGACTTATTTAGACGTTTAATATTTACGTCTATAAGTATTTAATGAGTCATCTTGTGGCGAAATTGCAAATCTTGTCTCGTAGTCGAAAAACGCGAGAAGTCAGCTTTGTGCGCCTAATGTTGTAAGAATTGTTTGCGTTACGTTCAATCCATCGTGATTGACGTAAAACGCGTCAAACTCGTGAATTTATTCTTTTCTGTAGATCGACGAATGTCGATTTAACGCGATAGCAGGTAATAATTGTAGCACATTTCACAGTTCAGGATGTTGTCTTTTCATTGATGTCAAAATATCAGGATATCAGGATGTTGCATTTCACAGTTTTCACAAGATGCAGTTGACAGGTTATGCAATCAATGTTGTGAAGTATGCAAACAGTGTTGTGAAGTTGCAATCAGTGTTGTGAAGGATTTTTCATAAGGTTGGCTTTATGAATGGTCTTCATCAGTGACATGGTCTTCATCAATGGCAATGGTTTTCAGTTCAGTGATTTGGTCTGCATCAGTGACAATGGTTGTTAGATCTCTCAGTTTTGATCTTTCAGTGGTCCTTCATGGTAATGACATCAATGTTGATCTTGTGTGAAGTTGTTTTGTGACTTAGTCATTTCAGTGGATGACATTCATTGCATATTATCAATTTTTGGTTTAGGGCAAGGGCTTGCATCATTTGACAAATGTTAATATGCATTATATTAACTCCATCTACATTGAGTTCATTACAGTGGCAGTCTGATGAAGCATGGTGTTTCATTTCAGTGTTTTAGTATTTGGAGTATGTGATTTTTGACAAGGTATATAGTGGTTGATATGGTAAGTGTGGTTGTCTCAACATTGACTAAGTCTTTTACATTGTTTATACATTGTTTAACCTTTGGCCGTCATAACTCTATGCACTTTATGTTATAAACTTAAATTGACCGGTAAAAGAGGTCATCGGGGCTTTAAGTTACAATTTAAGGGTATCAAACTCGTCGATGTTACCGGCCCCTTGTGCTAGGCCTCGGGTGAGCGCCGGTGGAAGACTCAATAGAGGGCGCGAAAAAGCCGATCAACGGCTTAGGTTTAAATAACAGATGGCGGGCCGCGCAAATCAGAGGGTCAAGTTTTAAATGGAAAGTTTTGTCAAACGGTCAGTCTGTGCTATTAAAGTTGACGTCCTCTTTTGTTAAAAAGGCAATAAAGCTATTCTTTTTGGACCTATCTCACCGAATTTCAAGGGTCACTAAAGTTGTTTTTTTTGTGAAGGAAAGAGTAAAATTTTAGAAGGTTTCCAAGTATGAAGAATATGAAAAGGCAGTGTTGTTCGAAGAGGGTTCATTTTTTTTGTTTTGATGTTTGATTTTCATGTGAGAATATGATAAGTTTGAGAAGAAAAACAAAGTTGAAGTTGAACCGGTTATTGAAGATTTTTTGTTTTTTGATTGAAATTCTTTTTGTATATATAGATTTTGTTTTGAATGGTAGTAATAAAAGAAGAGTTGCAGATGAGAGATATGTAATGAGAATTTTTTAAGAAGTTCTTTTGGAGAATGGAATTGTTATGTAATTTTTGCAGGAATGGAGAATCATTTTTTCAGGGATTTATGTTGAGATTCTTCAATGATCATGATGGAGTAATGTTTGTTCAGAGAAAGTGAAGGTGTCAGAGAAAGTGAAGGTGATTAAAGACTATAATTTTTCAGAGAAGATAAATTGTTCAGTTTACAGAGAGAGAAAGTTCAAAATGGTGAATTAGTTTGAAATTATGTTGCAGAGGTATGAAATATATTGAAGATCAAAATTGATTGACTGTAGGAGTTGAAGACAGTTAAAGGTTGATTGAAAAATTTATTTTATCTTAAAAGGGAGAAATAAGGTTTTGGTTTTTATTGAAACAGGGAAATCCCCTGAGTTATAATTTTTCATTGAATGTTGATAATGTCAGTGAGACATGCAGAGAGATAAAATTTGCCAGTGAGGCAGAATTGTAATGTCAGTGAGACAATTGTAATCTGAATTTTGTGTTAAGCCAGTGAGGCAGTTGAGTGGTTTTTATACCCCAGGAGGGTTTTCCACTCGGGAAATTTCTTGTGTCAAATATGTGTGTTGATACTCTGCATATTTACTTTGTTTCTTCTGAAGAATTCTAAATTGTGAAATTAGATTAATCAAAAGTAGTAAAAAGTGTTAAAATTGTTAACAACACTGATTCACCCCCCCTCTCAGTGTTGTGTGTATTCCTACAATAATTTGTGTGTCTGTCGTTTAGCTTGAGTCCTTCCTTTTGGCTTTGACTGCGAGTTATTTTGGTCTAACCTTGAGCCTCTTATTTAGAGTGGTCTTAATCACCCTTTCTTATTCAGCCATAGAGATGCCGTAGGCAATTGTTTATTCATTACCCTATAATGTTTAACTCCTCAATTTGACCTTTAAATTAGTCTTGGAAAGTTAAATGTTTTGTTTATCTGGAAAGGACGGAGTTGTTATGTCCTTTAACAAGCCATACCACCGAAGGAGCTTTAATCATTCTTGTGGTTGTGGTGAGTATCGAAGTCGGTTATACTTGGATATGCCGACCACCTTGAAGCTTAGGCATGTTTCGCTAGATGTTGAATGTCTTATTTTCCTCCACCATCGGAGAGAGTGAAAGTTTAGCGAATCATGATAGAAACTTAAACCGTTTGATTTAATGCCAAGCTGCCTCATCATTGAGGGAACGGAATCATAGGTGTAATTGTTCATTTTACGTCAGATGTTCTTTCTTCATTGCGGATATGAAGGCCATGTTTTGCTGTTGTTCAAAAACGTGAGAAGACCGCCGCTAGGTAGCCTTTCTCCATGTCATGTGAGGTCTCACTTTGGAGGTGGGACGTATGTGGTTAGAAAAACCCTCATCATGGGCTTGAGGTGGCGAATGAGAAGCCATTATACGTTTGTTGAGGCTGAGATTCCATGAGGCAATGGAGTTGCTGTTGTTTAGGAGAGGAAACTGCGAAGTGTTGAGGAGTGAGTGGGGAATATGGAAGGAAGATGGGATTGCGAATTGAAGAGGAGGTTAGAAGATGGCCGAGTAGGAGGAATAAGGGGGATAGGAAGACAGTTAAGGAAGTCGTCTTGGTTATGGTTGGAGGATAGTCACGGGGGGAGGAAAGGGAAACGGCATCAAGAGATACCCGACGGGGGGCAGTGAGACTGGGGAGTGCAACAGAGATTCGGGGGGCTGTGTAGAAGGCAGTGGATGAATTTGTTTACGGGGAAAAGGAGAGCATATCGTGGTATAGAGAGAGAACTACGAAGAGATAAGGGGAAGATAGTTTATTAAGTTGTAACGCTGTGCGAAGGGGGTTGGCTGTGCAAAGAGAGCACAGCTGTGTAGAGAGAGGCCTTCATCAGAGGGAGAGGTGAGAGTTAAGGAAGTCAGGTGCTGTCTATAAGAAGTGGGGAAACGAACAGCAGAGAGGGAATGGTGAGTTACATTTTGTGCACCGTGGAAAGGATAGAGGGTCTTAGAAGTTGCTAAGGGGCAGTGAGAGACTGGTCTGGCAGAGAAGAAAACTGTGGAGTTTGTCTTTGCTCGAGAAGTGACCGGTTGAGAGGAGGACGACTAGCTAGAGGAGAAAAGAACTTGGCACGGAAATCCTTATTTCTGTCAACAGGTTTTTACCATTTTCTCTTCTGTTCTAGGAATAGATCAGTAAATGAGTCTAATTTATGAAAGAATAATTATGTTTCAATGAATGAAAAGTGAAGACAATCTCTTCTACTATGAAACTGTGTGAGGTTTATTGTTGTAAATGTTTCATTGCTGTCTTATAGTAATAAAAACCTCAAGTGTCTTTAATGCTGCTGTTGAATTGTTTGCTAGAACTTAGAAGATAGATTATTATTTCTCTTGGAAGATGCCGTAGGACGATAGAACGTAGGTCACCATGTTTTTCCTCAAAGATGGAACAATGCATGATTACTAATGTGAACTACAAACTTCAAAAGATGTAGCATATTAAAGAGTTCCTTTAAAACTGAGGTATTAACGTAAAATTACCCTAAAGTATTTTAAACGATAGCTGCATTGCAAGAAATCACGTTGTTCCACGTGCGTGATGTGTGGAAGACTAAAACCACAGAATTAGAGCATGCTCGGCGTAAACTTTACTGTGTTTGACAGCCGAAGTTGTAGTTGCAACTAGCTTGAGTTGTTTCCGTCTTTTATCTTTTGTTAGAGGTCAACCGTGAGTGTGGGTCATCTCTAAGGTCATATGAAAGAGTTCAAATCTTTTATTATGATAATGTGCGATTCTTACCTCAATAACTTATGCAAAATTATTGACTTAAAAGCGAAGTAGGGAGTTAATGTCCTTGTGTTGTAAAACGTCATGTTTTTATGACGAGCTTGTAGAGTGGAAAACCCGCATGTGGAATTTAGATTACGTTGCATGCGTTGACTCTAGTTTCGTTTTGGTAGACCTTATGAGTCTAGAACATCTGAAATCTGGGATAACGGGAATATGTATTAGATTCTTCAGTGTGTTGCGCAAACATGGGAACTGAGTACACAACTATGAAACCATTTAGGAGTGGGCGCTTATATATAATGTTTTTACAAGAAATGGGTTTTGAAACTATGAACTCGGGATTAGAGTAAATGTTGCGCCATGCGCTATTATAGGAGGATATCCTAAGCCCTTGAGGTCATCAAGGTCGTCAAAATAGTTCAAACAATGCAAATAGGAAACTGTAGGATTTTGACCAGTTCAAGTCGAGTAGGGTGGGTGAACCAAGTTCATGCGTTTTTAGAACGCTATCTAAATACAAATCCTTTGGCCAAGGTGGTGTACTATCCTCAAGTGCATCGAATGTTCACCGTAACTGGATGGCGTTTCTTGTGGAGGGTCGTGCATGACTAGAGGGTATCTAGGGATCTGCACGATAACAAGACACGTAGGTTACAACACCAGAGCTCAGATGGCAAACACCGATGGTTATCCTAAGTCTATCCTCTTGAGTAGGGTAGGGCCACTTCCGGTTAGGAAGGAGTGCGGGAGACCGACGGTCAGTGGTTGGAGGTTAAGCTCCTTGAAGATACTTTCTCTTCCAAATATTGAGGAATTGCCGAGTCTTGAACGTGATGGGTTGACAATCGAGATGCATGGTAATGGTATGTTTCCGATATTTGTTATTTCAAGAAAATTTCATTTGTTAGAAATCAAAGTGTTTTAATGTATATCATTTCTTTCAGTCTTTATGAAAATGCAATCATGTTTATGATAAAATGAAAATGTGGTATTGGATTATGGATAAGTTTATTTATGTATTTGATTACCTTGTTAAAAAAAAAATTTACCGTTGTGAAAACTTAGTTACTTCTTGTCATTTCGGATGTGGATGTTACAAAAGGGATACTCAAGAAAACTACCTAGGGCAAATAAAAGGAAAAAAAGGCATCTTCAAGCTCTTATTGAAATGCTAAACAATCCAAGTGTAAGCACTAATTGTAGGAGAGCGCTTGTGAAGTCATTAGATGGGATTGTTTCCCACACCGAATCGGTGACAAAACAAATCACCGAATTTCAATACTATAGGGAGAGGTGTCGGCAATACTATGTTGACAAATTGTCTTATGAACAAGTGAAGAATAAAAAAATTATAAAATCTTAATTATCTACACATGTTATTAATCCTAAAACTGGCCAAAGATTAGAAGAAACTTGCAAATGGTTCCCTATTCATTGGTGTAGGAATCAAGATATATCCCAAAACTTTTGGGATAGATGGTACATGGTCTTCGATGAGTGCCCATACAACAACAATGAGGTGCCACAATATTTCTTGAGGAAACTCCATTATGAGTTCGTCTTCAAAAAGATTCCTAATTATTTTGACATTTGAGAGTTCTAGGGTATAGGTGGTGGCTCTGCCCAAGATAGAGAGGGGGCTCAATGAGATGAAAACCATGTACCTAGACACTTGTTGAGGCTAGAACATGTGTCATTCCCTTTGACTTTGAAGGAGAGTGTTGAGGTGGAGATATTACATTCATTGACTACTCTCAAGCAGTCTCTAGTACAACACACCGATGATCTTACCCAGGCTGATGAGGGTGAGAGAGGTAGGCATCATTTGTCCCCACATTTGTGTAGTTCATGTGGGAACCTGTGTGATTATGGGACACAAGACTCACAGCAAGACTCTCGGCAGGATGCTGCGATGCAGGCGTAGCAACATCCATATTGGATGAGATTGTTCTCACTGATGATGTCTTACAGTGTACATTTGGTATTACTCTCAAGTAAATTTTTACAAGTTTCATATTGATTTAATATATTCTTATTTGAAATCTGTAATTAATTTTATATGACTATCTATATTATAATTCAAAAATCATGCAATGAAATTCTAGGGTTAGAGTCTTCATCCTGCCTCAGTTAGCCATCCATTAGAGGATTATGAGAGGAGGTTAGGTCAGCAGGTATGTAATTTATCACATGATCGTAATTATTGTACATATATCAATGGTAATATTATTTTGTGATAATTTGATGATTTCAACAGGGAGCTTCATTGGCACCTCCATAATTTCCTTGGTCCCCTGGATGCAAAACCACTTAGATGGAGGTAAATTTAACCATTTCTAATCATTATGCATTTAAATAATGTTATGTATTTATTTTCGTCAAATAATCTTGAACTCTATTTTCAGATGCTAAATATGGAGACTCCTCCTCATCTTCGTGAATCAGTGTAGGTAGGCATTGTTGTAGCCATGATGCCTTCAAATCCTTTAACCGAGGTATGAGCTAATAACATGAAAATGTCATAATTTTGTATTTATTTTTTTAACTCGTCATTTGATGTACATAAATGATATTTATGTTTAGTCAATTTTGCTTCTTGATGCTTCTCAGAAGAGGTCACAACTCTAGCCCATCCAACTACGGATGAAGAGAGAGAAACAATGATCGAGATTGATCATTAGATAGTGGTAAGTGATCGATTACATATGTGATGTTATATATTTCATGTTTTCTATATTAATGTGCATATTGTTTGATTGTATTAATAGGTGGAGCTGCAAGAACGTCTATTGAGGTCTACTCAACGGCAGAGAGAGGATGGGTCACTGATTGGCTAGGACCACTAATTATTTGTTGAAAGTCCATAGGAAACTAGTTTTTGGGACATTTTTTTATGCCTAGATGGCTTTGTATACATACTTTTGTATGTTACCTATGTATATTTTTGTATATGCCTGTATGGCTTTATTTGGACATGCCTATATGGCTTTGTATATAGACTAGATGTTATGTTCATGACATTATGTATATGACAGTTTATATTAAATATTTAGTATGATGATCAATTGTCGTTACAGGAATTTGGTTTTACACGTGCCAATTGCATTTGTTTAAAAGTTTATCAATCATTTTCAAATAATCCATTTTGTGCATATCTTGCAATCATTGTATTCCATGAGATTGTGCATTTCTTTGAGGCATCATGTCAAATAGTTCACGCGCCTTGTCTATGCTTCCACACTTTTCATACATGTCTACAAGGGTAGTTGCAAATACAATATGTGACAAAATTCCTATATCCTTTATGCTTTAATGGTTGTCCACACCATGTTCCCCAGATCCCATTTTGGAATAGGCAAGGAGGATGTTGTATAAGGTTGTACAATTTGGTTTTAGACTTGCCAATTGAATTTGGTTGAAATTTTCTTTTGTGCATTTGTGAAAGTTTTTAAAGCCTTATGAAAACCCCATTTCATGCATATCTTGCAATCATTATATTCCATGAGACAACATTTCTTTGAGACATCGTGTCAAACAATTCACGTTCCTTTTATATGTTTCCACACTTTACATACATGTCTCGAAGGGTAGTTGCAACTACAACATTTGAGAAAATTCATGTATCCTTTATACTTTAATGGATGTCTATATCGTGTTCCAAAGATACCATTTCTAAGGTTTTGGGATTTGGATTTACACCCGCTAATTTCATTTGCTTGAAAGTTTCTAAAGCCTTATCAAAAAATCCATTTTATTCATATCTTGCAATCATTGCATTCCATGAGGCAAAATTTCTTTGAGGCATCATGACAAATAGTTCATGTGCCTTGTATATGCTTCCACACTTTGCATACATGTCTTTGAGGGTAATTGCAACTACAACATCTGACAAAATTCCCATATCTTTTATCCTTTGATGGATGTCCATTTTGGCATAGTCAAGGAGGATACTAGCTAAAGTTGTTGAATTTGTCTTTACACCCGCCAATTGTATTTTCTTGAAAGTTTATAAATCCTTATCAAAAAATCCATTTTTCGCATATCTTGCAATCATTGCATTCCATGAAATGGCATCATGTCAAATAGTTCGCGTACCTTGTCTATGCTTCCACACTTTGCATACATGTCTCACAGGGTAGTTACAACTACAACATTTGACAGAATTCCTATATCCTTTATGCTTTGATGGATGTCTATACTATGTTCCAAAGATACCATTTCTAAGGTTTTGGAGTTTGTCTTTACACCCGCCAATTGCATTTGCTTGAAAGTTTCTCAAGCCTTATCAAAAATCTATTTTGTTCATATCTTGCAATCATTACATTCCATGAGGCGACATTTCTTTGAGGCATCATGCCAAATAGTTCACATGCCTTGTCTATGCTTCCACACTTTGCATACATGTCTTCAAGGGAAGTTGCAACTACAACATCTGAAAAAATTCCCATATCTTGTATCCTTTGATGGATGCCCATTTTGGCATAGGCAAGGAGGATACTGACTAAGGTTGTGGAATTTGGCTTGACACCGGCCAATTGTATTTTCTTGAAAGTTTATAAAGCCTTATCAAAAAAATCCATTTTTTGCATATCTTGCAATCATTGTATTCCATGAAATGGCATTTCATTTCAAGGCATCATGTTAAACAATTCATGTACCTTGTCTATGCTTCCACACTTTCCATACATGTCTATAAGGGTAGTTGCATTTTGGTAGAGATATGGAGGATGCTGGCAAAGGTTGTGGAATTTAGCTTTACACATGCCAATTGCATTTGCTTGAATGTTTATAAAGTATTTTTAACAATCCATTTTTTCCATATCTTGCAATCTTTACATTCCATGAGAGGACATCTATTTGTGGTGTTGTATCAAATAGTCCACATGCCTTGTCTATGCTTCCACACTTTGCATACATGTCTACAAGGGCAGTTGCAATTACAACATGTGACAAAATTCCTATATCCTTTATGATTTGATAGTTGTCCATACGTTGTTCCAAAGATCCTATGGTAGTACAGATAAGGAGGATGCTGACAAAGGTTGTGGAATTTGGCTATACATGTGCCAATTGCATTTTCTTGAAAGTTACTAAAATCTTTTCAACAAATCCATTTTTTGCATATCTTGCCATCATTGCATCCCATGAGAGGACATCTCTTTGTGGTGTTCTATCAAATAGTCCACATGCCTTGTCTATGCTTCCACACTTTGCATTAATGTCTACAAGGGAAGCTATGATTACAATATGTGACAAAAATCTTATATCCTTTATGCTTTGATGGTTGTCCATACGTTGTTCCAAAGATCTTATGTTGGTCCAAATAGGAAGGATGTTGGCAAAGATTGTGGAATTTGGCTTTACACGTGCCAATTGCATTTTCTTGAAAGTTTCATGATAAATCTCAGTGAATACTTGAAGGAATCGGGACATCATACATCTTTTTAATTAGGATCATTGCTAGATCAACAATGGGTTTGATCTTCATATAGGGCACCCCTATAAATGACATCCTTGTCCTTACACCTTTTAAAATCCAAAAATCTCTAATATTTATTTTTATATGGTCACTTTCCAAATCCACTATTTTAGGCCTTGAAAACCAAGTGAAACTTGTCCATTTACTTTCTTTTTCATTATTTCTTATAAAGTCTTTTATGACTTGCTTCAAATTTTTAGTTGGTTTCACATCTTCCACTACATGTTGACAATTTTACATCTAATAGAATCTTGTACATACTATTCTTGACCTCTTATAATTTTTTATACTTATAGAAACTCTCTAGACTAGGTTGTTCCCTAGTGGACTAGGCTACTATCATAGGTGTTAAATAAGGACTAGGTTGTCCCTTTGTCCAAAATCAAACAAATCAACTTACATGACCTTCTAAATTCCTAGAAAACTTCATCTTCTAATTCTAAGCAATTCAATTTTTTAAAAATTTTAATTTGACTATTGGAACTTTGGTGCATTATTCACCTACATAAAGTTCCTAGTAAGGTTTCTCATGAAAGAAGTTGATGGACTTTGTTCTAGGTTTATGTTGATAGTTATCTGGTAGAATAGCAAACAATTGTAGTGAGCTATAGAAGGTAGCAATGAGTTTTAGGTGTTGCATTTTAGCATGGAAACTTACATAAATCTAATGCCACTATTTTTCCAACCTCAGGCCATTTTGAAGGAGAACTCACAACTGCATAATTGTAGGTATGTCATTATAAGTATTTATTATAGTGTAGGTACACTTGTATTGTTGTTGGAGGACACATGGTAATGACCATGAACATGGTGGTATTATAGAAGATGCTTAGAGGTACTACAAGTAACTAGAATTAATTAGTTGTTTGTCATACAAAGATCAAAGATAGCCCTAGGTTGACTATCATGTATCAAAGGCGTTATTGACTTGCTAGAGGATACTTATACCCTAGCATTATGAATGCGAAGTCTACCAGTAGGGAGTGTAGAAGAGAGAAAGAAGAGGACTATCATAATGAAGAGACAGTTGTGTTGGTAATTAGAGAGTAGAAATCATAAATTAAGAAGGGAAGACAGCCCCATCAAGTCAAGCATGTCATTCCCACATAAAGAGAACCCTAGCAAAGCCAATAGACTAACTATGACACAGTACACTTATGGACAAGCATGCAATCATGAATTAGTCTTAAAATCAAGAATGTGATACTCATCAGCAAGAAGGCAATCACTTAGCTTTGGGACTATTATCATAGCATTAAAGTCTTCTCCCCAATCTAGTCACTTGTTCATCAATAAATGGATATTCATGATAAGCATAACTCACTCATGTATCATGTAAGGTAACAACCATAGGATCAATAAATGGACTGTTAGAATCTGAAAAGATTAATAACCCAGAAAACTAGTGCAAAGAATAGATATTAAAACTATGAATGCAAATGATACGAAATCAAAATAGCAACACAGAGTTAGTCTCCAAGAGAGTAATGCAAATGCTAGAAGCAAAATAGCATTAAGAGGATGCAAAAGCAAAAGATGCAAAATACAAGCCAGGTAGCATGCTTATATAGACTAGGAAGAGAGAGGAGGTGGCAACACCGACCAATGAGGAGCAACCATCTATCGGACTAAAGATAGCAAAGTATCTTCCCAAGATAGCTAATGGATGCTCACATGTAGGAAGGTGACACCTCGCAACTACTCACCTAATAAGACATGCTTTATTAACCTAAGCGAGATTAATAGAAGTGTAGGAAAAACCTAGGAATATAGGAAAAATAAATAATCCATCTAGGAAATAAAAACCTACACTAACACCCCCCCATAAGCGAAGCTTAGGTGGATGTAGAAATGGGTCCCGGCAAATCAAGCCTGATGAGGTACCCATGTACATAAAATTCCCCCCCAAACAGAGAGAAAAGAGACCCCCCCAAAAGTAGAGAGAGTCAGGACTCCGAGTGAGAGGAAGAAGCCCCCCCAGAAGATGAAGCATCCCGCACCCCCAGCAAAGCTCGCAAATGAAGGAACTTGCTCTCAGTGAAGGGTTTGGTGAAGATATCAGCAACCTGCTCGGAAGTCGGACAGTAGCGAAGGTCGATGACGTGGCTATGGATGAGCTCCCGGATGTAGTGCATGTGGACCTCTATGTGTTTGGTCCGCTGATGATGGACCGGATTCCGTGAGATCTGAATAGCACTCTGGTTGTCACAAAATATGACTGATGGCCGTCTGATCTGGATACCAAACTCAGTGAGAAGATTCTGAAGCCAAATGGCCTCAGTAGAGGCATTCACAGCCCCCCGATACTCGGCCTCAGTAGAAGATAGAGCAATAGCAGATTGCTTCTTACTCGACCAACAAATAGGACCTGAACCAAGTGAGAAGCTGTAACCTGAAGTAGACTTGCGATCCTGAGAATCGCCCGCCCAATCTGAATCTATGTAGCCCACCAAGTCAAGCTCAATACCCGCTGCATAGTGAATCCCAAAACTATGAGAACCCTGAATGTAGTGAAGGATCCGCTTGGCTGCTTTCCAGTGCAGCTCATGAGGCTCCTGCATGAATCGAGAGACCATGCCTACAACATATGAAATGTCAGGTCTCGTATGAGTCAGATAAATGAGACTCCCAACAAGCTGTCGGTACAAAGTGCCATCAACAAGTGGAGAAGAACACTGAGCCTCAAGTTTGACTCCAGAAAGAAAGGGAGTCGGAGCAGGCTTACAGTCAGCCATATGAAACCTCGAGAGCAAATCTAGAGCATACTTGGACTGTGTGATGGTGATCCCAGAAGAAGACTGGTAGATCTCAATCCCGAGAAAGTAATGCAACAAGCCCAAGTCAGTCATCAAAAACCTGTCATGAAGGGCAGTTTTGATAGCCCCAATGGTGGATGAAGAACTCCCTGTGATCAGCAAGTCATCAACATACAGAACTAGAAATAGGAGTGAATCATCCTACTGCAGAATGTAGACATTGGGATCAGAATGGCACCGAGTGAACCCAACTGATAGAAGGAAGGAATCCATCTTGGCATACCAGGCTCGAGGAGCCTGTTTGAGGCCATAGAGAGACTTCCGGAGAAGGCACACAAGTGAAGAATCCTGAAGGAACCCCTGTGGCTGCTCCATGTAGATCTCCTCCTGAAGGTCACCGTGAAGAAAAGCACTCTTCACATCCATCTGGTGTACTTCCCAACGATTAGCTGCAGCAATGGCAAGAACAAGTCGGATGGAATTCATTCGGGCAACTGGTGCAAAAGTCTCAGAGTAGTCAATCCCAGGAACCTGGGAGAATCCTTTGGCGACCAAGCGAGCCTTATACTTGTCAACCGACCCATCTGCTGCAAATTTTGTCCGATAGATCCACTTACATCGAACAAGTTTTCTTCCCTTAGGAAGAGGGACAAGATCCCAAGTGTGGTTCCTCATCAAGGAACTATACTCCTCCTGCATAGCTGTATCCCACTCAGGAATACCAGAAGCCTCATGAAAAGACTGTGGATCTGAGGCAGTAGCAATGAAGACATGTGGAACATCCTGGAATTGTGAACGAGTTCGCCTGGTGTCTGATGGATCCCTAACCCAATCACCTGCAGACTGCAAGGTCTATCTAGCCCAAAGTGGACCGGAAGATGGAGAATCTGGAGGGGAATCATCAACCTCTGAATGATGACTAGGAGAGGAAGGAGGTGAGTCCTCTGAATCGCTCTCTACATCAGAAGTGGAGGTTGAAGACTGCTCAGGTGAATCTGACTCATCAGAAGATCTGTCATGTATCCCAAGTGACTCCAATGTCAAAGTAGAAGGAGGTGGAGAAGTGATAGAAAGTGAGCTTGAAGAGCCCTCCTCAAACTGAACACTCCTCTCGATGAACAACTCATGTGTAGTAGGGTGGAGCAACCGATAACCCTTCACACCATCAGGATAACCTACAAATATGCAAGGTCTGCTCTGCGGATCCAAGGCCTTGCGTTTCTCTGTAGGAATGTGGGCCCATGCAGGAGAACCAAAAACTCGAAAGTGCTTAACTGATGGTTTCCGACCGCTCCAAGCTTCAAAAGGAGTGACTCCCTTCAAGGCTCGGTGAGGAACACGGTTCTGGATATAACAAGCACAGTTAATGGCCTCTGCCCAATACTGTGGTGCAAGAGATCTGGAGTGAATCATGCAGTTCGCCATTTCCTTCAAGGACCTATTCTTCCGTTCTGCAACACCGTTCTGCTGAGGATTGTATGGAACTGAATGCTGCAAATCAATCCCCTCTGAAGTGCAAAACCTCTCAAACCGATGGTTGACATACTCACCACCATTGTCAGTGCGCAAAACTTTGATGGCTTTCCCAGATTGCTTCTCTACAAAAGTCTTGAAGTCTTGAAAATGATCAAATACCTCTGACTTCTGTTTGAGAAAGTACACCCAAGTATATCGAGAAAAGTCATCAATGAATGTGAGGACATATCTAGCCCTGCTGAAGGAAGGATGCTGAAATGGACCAGCCAAATCACTATGAACTAACTCCAGTATCTGTGAAGCTCTCCATGCCTTACCTTTGTCAAACTTTTCCTTAGGATGCTTACCAAGAATGCAACCTTGGCAAACACCACCTGAAAACTGAACTGAAGGCAACCCTGTGACCATGCTCTGCTGGTTAAGCTGCTGCAAGTAGCGGAAGTTAAGATGGCCAAACCGCTCATGCCATAATCTACTCACATCATTAGAATGAGTGAGCAAAACAGTCGAAGGAGGATCAGGAACAAAGTGAGAAAACAGATAGAGCCGTGACTGATGATCTGCTCTCCCAACTGCAACTGTAGAACCACTATGCAACTCACGAATCTCCACTGAATCAGGAGTGAACTCAACCCGCTTGCCTGAACCTGTGTGAGTGATCTGGTATACCGATAGGAGATTAGTTGATAATGAGGGCACACAAAGAACATCATGGAATGTGCCATCCCCCACATCAACAGACCCTCTCCCACTTACTTCAACAGGAGTGTTATCACCCATCAAAATAGAAGGCATAGTACACGGCTCCAAGGATGCAAGTTCTTCCTTAGATGAAGCCATGTGGTGCGAAGCACCCGAATCAAGAACCCAAGTGGATGGTGAAGAAGCAACTGCAACAAGGGCCTTGCCCTTTCCTTTCCCCTTGCTGTTTTCTTTTGCCTTATTAGACCCCTCATTAGAACTCTGTTTGACAGACTCAGGAACACTGATATTATTCTTCTCAAGAATGTGTGTCAAGTGATCAATTTGTTTCTTCAGACATTTATGTTCATCATGACCGGGTCTTTTACAATAGGCACATTGGACCCTCTCTTTCTTAGGCTTGTCGCCCTTGGAATATTGGGTCTCATTAGTTGCTTTTGAAGCAACCGTTATCTGATCCTTCTTCTCCTTGCTATTCTTTTGTTTCTTATCCTTACTATTGTTGTTACTACTTTGTCCTTTCTGTTCTTTTGTGCCTTGGTTGGCAGCCAAGGCATGTGACTTAGAGGACTTAAGAGTGCCCATCTGGATTAGCTTGTCCTGTTCCCGAGTGAGATTGACAGCAAAATCATCTAAAGATGGCATGGTGAATTGAGTACCAAGTGCACCCTTAGTAGCATAGAAAGTAGAAACAAACACAGAATATTCTGAACTTAGCTTAGAGAGAATACTAAGAATTAGTTGTTCATCTTTCTTTTCAATTCCACATTGTTTTAACTGCAGCCTTAGTGATTTCAATTTAGTGAAGAAATCCTGTATTGTGTTGAAATTGCCTGGACTTAAACTAATTAGTTCATTTTCCAACATATGACCCCTCATTGAATCTTGTGTGCCAAATAGTGTTTCTAGCTTTGTCCAGATTTCATTTGGTGTATTCAAAGACTCAATGTGAAAGAGCAAATCAGGAGAAACAGACAAACACAATGTTCCATATGCCTCATCACATTTGTTAAACCACTTAGGCTTATCTTCATCTTTAGCAGGTTCAGTTTCAAGTCCCATAGTTATCCTATTTAATCCAGCTTTCCTTAAGTGAATTGTCATGCGTGATTTCCACTCAAAGTAATTGTATGGAGTTAGGATAGGCAGATTTGTTTGATCCATGATGAAGAAATGCAGAGAAGAAGTGTCGAAAAGAAGAGAACCCAACCAAGACAACCCCCCCTTTTCACTCAATCAAAGAACCCCCCCAAGAAAATATGATTTGGCACTTTATATTAGTGCGTTTACAACTACCACTAGCAATAAATACTTAGTGGTCTTGATTTCAATGCATTACAAACCCTCATGAAGAGCATATGCTGAAAATACAACTTTGGCATAATATCCAGAGAAATAAACAGCACCACTGCAATCTACTCGAAAAATCATGCACTTTCAAAAAAAGAATCGCCTCGATACGAGGTCGTATGTGAAAGTTATGATCCTCCGAAGTTCCCAAAACGAGAACCGTGCAATGTCACGACTGAGAATCTGCAATTTCTGAAAAATATTGGCATCAAAATCAAAAAACGACTGTACTAGTGCATAGAGCACAAAAAAATAGCCAAAATCAAAAAAAATTTCGTGGGAAAAGGAGTCCGTATGAGCAAGAACGGAGCATTTGAAAACTGTCTTCAGAACTGCAGCTACCAACGGAGAGGGGTCCTGCTGTAGCTTTCTGAGCGCGTTTCTGTAAAATATACAAACTGCATGCAAAAACAGAAAGATACCCAGATGGTTTTTCTGTGCTGCGAACAAAACCCAGAAGGCGTTTTTCTTGCAAATGCACAGAAGATGTTGCTCCAGTGTAAATGGAACGCCTTTAGCTACAAAAAATGACCCAACAACCAAAAAATGACATGCAAAGGCTGAATCAGATGCTGGAACCTGCAATATTGATTCAAAGGACCAAATATGCAAGCTGGTTGTCAGATTTAAGCTTGAAACCCCGGTTCCGCAACTGTGTATGACGATCTCCGATTTCGGTGAAACGAAAGCCAAATCTGACTTTCTCAAGCCTCCTGGACGTGTTGGAACAGCCAGAAATGCTGCCAGTATAACCAGAAATGCTGCAATCACCCAGATTTCATAAAACACATGTGCAACCCCAGAGATTAAAAAAGTTTCCGTCAAACTTTTCTGATTCTCAAGATCATCCGAAGATGCAAGAGAAGAGCATACTGGGTTTTTCAAAAACCTGCAATAAGATTTATTAGCCCCCCCCGAATCTCTCAAATATGGAAACTAAAATCTACTCTTGCACATAGAATAGCTCTGATACCATGTTAGAATCTGAAAAGATTAATAACCCAGAAAACTAGTGCAAAGAATAGATATTAAAACTATGAATGCAAATGATACGAAATCAAAATAGCAACACAGAGTTAGTCTCCAAGAGAGTAATGCAAATGCTAGAAGCAAAATAGCATTAAGAGGATGCAAAAGCAAAAGATGCAAAATACAAGCCAGGTAGCATGCTTATATAGACTAGGAAGAGAGAGGAGGTGGCAACACCGACCAATGAGGAGCAACCATCTATCGGACTAAAGATAGCAAAGTATCTTCCCAAGATAGCTAATGGATGCTCACATGTAGGAAGGTGACACCTCGCAACTACTCACCTAATAAGACATGCTTTATTAACCTAAGCGAGATTAATAGAAGTGTAGGAAAAACCTAGGAATATAGGAAAAATAAATAATCCATCTAGGAAATAAAAACCTACACTAACAGAGACAAATCACATGTCAATTTAGTCATAGGTATAAAAAACTATCCTTATTAGAAAAGATTATAATTTTGTATCTCAGACCAAGGGTATGTACAAAGGAATGCTACAAGTGTACATTAGTAATGCATTCAAGTGACTTCATTGACATAATGGGATAGTCAAATGCCACACTACCACATTACTACGATGGTCTAATATGAGGGTGAGATTGTTATATGATGATAAAAGATTCCATTTGGGAGGATCTAGCAATTAAAAAACTAGTCATATGATTGCTAGGATAGTGTTGTCCTAGCAAAACAGAGAAGGTTGTTATAAAGATCTTAGAACACTCATCTTATAAATGTACAGTTATATGCAAATGGTAGTAGTCATATGTCAAGCTTAGAATGGCCATATCAACCTAAGGACTACTTGATTGAATCCTCAGGGCAATGAGAACATCATATATAATTCTGTCATTCCATTATGGTTTTAGTTATTTGGTAAAATTTCCAACCTAGAACACTTCTAAGGCTTCATTAAATGGTCTAATATATAAAGAAAGATTTGCATGAGTAGTGGCAGTGGAAAATAAGGAACCAGTACAATTAGAGATCAAATCATCTGATGACACATGGTATGATGTGTCTCTGGAATTAAAGAATGCATGGCTGACTATGCATTACCTTGAATTTCCAAAAGAAGAGGACCATGAGCTAGCTGTGGAACAATTTAAAAGCATACAAGATTTGAGGTCAAATTTTTTGATTCTCAGTGAAGAAGCTTCAAGATCACTATTGTGAGAAAGTGAAGGAAGACATGAGCATTTGCGCTTCCTATTCGAGCGATGAGGAAATAAAGTTTTTCGATACCGTTGTGCAATGGATCTGTTATATTTCTTAATTAGTTAGTGTTAGTTTTTTCATAAATAATTTTGAATGTCAATGCCAGGAGTGGGGCTACTTTACATGGCTTTGTGTGTTAGGTATTAGTTTTAGTTCTTTGATCAGCTTACCTCTACTTCAATCATGGTGTCAAACTTAGAATGGTCATATCAACCTAACGACTACTTAATTGATAGAATGGTCATATCATGTTCTCATTCACCAACGCGTTGGTGTGGGTGGGTAAATGCTAGGGAGGTCTCATTTGGTGTGCCAAGTGTCCCAGTCATTCCAAGTAGTAGGCTATCGGCAAAGTCCCTTAAGAACCCTAAGACCAAAAAACTGCCAAACTTTGATGGAGTAGTTCTCAGAATTCATGGCATATGGGAATGTTCTATTTGGACCTACAAGTGCATGTGGGGTCTATCCATAATAACCTCTCTCAGTTTTAGTCAACTCCAGTCTGTTAGACTGTGGCAAAATCAAATGTATTCTTGCAAAATGCTTCAGTTTCATGCAGTGGAAAGGTGCTAGGAATGACATTTTGCATTCCATAGCTCATGGTGCTGAATGGACTTTGCCAACACATCAGGGTGGGCAGTTAAACGCCAAGGTAGGTCTCATTTCATGTGCCAAGGGTCCTAATCATTCGAGGCAGCAGGCTACTGACAAAGTCACTTTAGATCCTAAGAGCAAAAACTGCCAAACTTTGACGTAGCAGTTCTCAAATTTGTGGCAGTTGGGAATGTTTTGTTTGGACCTACAGGTGCATGTGGGGTCTATCCATAAGAACATCTCACATTTTTGGTCATCTCTCATCCATTTGACCATCCCAAAATCAATTACATCCTTGCAAACTACTTCAGTTTCATGTAGTACAACCTTGCCAAGTGCCATATTTTTTGTTTTTCTCATCGTGGGGCCAAACAGACTATGCCAACACATCAGGGTGGGTAGGTAAATGCTATGGGAGGTCTTTTTTCATGTGCCAAGTGTCCCAATCATTCAGGGTAGCAGGCTACCGAAAAAGTCCCTTAAGATCCCTAAGACAAAAACACTACCAATCTTTGACAGAGCAGTTCTTAGAATTCCTACTCCATGTGTACTTGTAGGTCCAAATGGAACGTTCCTAGCTACCATGAATTCTGAGAACTGCTCCATCATAGTTTGGCAGGTTTTTGGTCTTATCTTAGGGATTTTAAGGGACTTTGTCGGTAGCCTACTATCCCAAATGAATGGGGTGCTTGGCACATGAAACGAGACCTCCCCTAACATTTAGCCACCCACCCTGATGTGTTGGTGAAGTTCATTCAGTCCCACAAGCTATGGAATGTAAAATGTCACTCCTAGGACCTTTCCACTGCAAGAAACTGAAGCATTTTGGAACAATGTGTTCCTTGCCACCATAGGCAAACGAAATTGATTTAGCAAAAATCAAGGTAGGTGTTTGTAGGTGGACCTGACATCCACCTATACATGCAAAGAAGATGTTCCTAGGTGTCACAGTTTGATGGAATAGTTGATCCAAAGTTTGTCACCTTTTTTTCTTAGGACTCTTAAGAGATTATCTGCATTCGATATAGCCAAGAATGACCATGAGGCTTTGCCACTGAAAATACATCCACCCTAGCATTTACCCCCCCCCCCCCCACTCGAATGTGTTAGCACCACATGTTTGACCCCAAGAGATGTCGAATGTAAAAATTCAGTCATAATACCTTTCTGGTAGATGAAAATTCAATACTATAAAGGTGTTCTCACTTGATCCAATGTCTTGTAGGGCATCAATTGAGGCTTCCCTTACTGTTGCTATCAATTATTTGTCATTAAAACTCATTAAGACTCATTATGAAATGGTAATATCATTAAAATGAATTAAAACTCATAGTAACATTGTTAAAACTCATTAAAACTCATTATGAAATAGAAAGTAAAGGACATATCATCGTGAAATAATCATGAAAACCTACTTTACTTTCCTTCCAAAGGCAACTTCATAAGGATTATGCCTATCTCCATCATACTAAAATCCTACATGCAAATGCAATTGCATTATTTAGCTAAAATGACTAGCTAAAATATACAAGGTGAAATGAGGATAGCGAAGAAAAATAACATAGCTTTCTATCATTCCACTAATTCAATCCAATGAACCATTAAGGTCTGCTCTAATCTTTATTGTGTTGAGTATTGCCTCGTGATCAGACTCACGAACCTTCCACAAGGTCTTGTTCAATGGTATACCTCCATATTTGATCAAATGAATGTTTGATTCCACAACATGGTTAGAATAATGAAGAATCTTCCTGTGTGTGTCAAAGTCCTTGAACAACCACACATCAGAGTTCTTCATTGGGTACCTTCTAAGCCATGTTCTAGTAACAACCATTAATCATGTAGGGTACTCAATATTTTCTCCATCTATAATAGGGGAACCTAATTTCATTTTTGCCTCAACACAATGACACAAATAATAATCCTTTCCTTCTTCATTGTCTTCAGCTGCAATAACTGCATAAACATGCCTTATATTGATATGTGCATTCAGTTCGATGAATATAGTCAACAATACAAGAAAAACTACAAAATAAAATGGCATATTGAATTTTATTAAATTTGAATGCCCATAATACCTAGTTGAACTAGATCTGAAATAATGTCAAAATCAACCGATGATTCAATCTCTGTCATTTGTAGTGTTGTCGATAGTTGATACATGTCTTCTGGTTTCATTTAAATTCTCAAAGAATAATTTCCATATCTTATTCACATATCTTTGGCAAGTGTGCTTGGGAATCTTATCCTGCATGGGCTTCAACACATTCTCATCAATATCGATTAGAAACTTAGGCTTCCTATACAAAATTCTAGGAGGCGTTTTCATTGGTAAAGTTGACTCAACATTAGGAATTTCTTCAATGTTTACTTGAGATGGGATAGATGATGTACCTTCAATTGGAGATGAAAAGGATGAAAAGGCTTGAAGTTGAGATGGAGAAGATGGTGTACCTTCAACTTGGCATGTGAATGATGGCACGCCACCAACTTGAGAAGAAAATGAAGATGTACCATCAACTTCACCTGTGAAAGATGGAGTGTCTCCAATTCAAGAAGATAATGATGGTGTTCCTTCAACTTGACCTATGGACAATGGAGTGCCTCCAACTTGGAGATTCAGTTTCCTCATTGAACGGAGGTTTTGCATTCATTCCCTTTATGCCACCAATTCCATCTCTCTTAGCTTCATTAGATGTGTCATGTTCCTCTTCAATTGGCAATGGTGGAATGTCTTCTTGTATGGTTGACAATTTCCTACTTTCGTGAATTTGCCTCATTCTTTCTCTTTTCCTCTCATTCTCAGCTTCACACTCTTCTAGTGTTAGAGTATTTTCTTGTTTCCTCGGCATGATGAATAAGACAATGATAATTAGAACTTTGAGGGGGCTTTTGCAACAAAAGTCAAAATTGGAGAAGGAAGCAACAACTCTTGACAATTCCCAATAATGAAAATGGTAGACAATTTTTTAGAATAGAGGAGTTTGGGTAGATTGTAATAGAAGACTTATTCTTCCTTTATCAACCCTCATTGGAGCCTATCCTTGCATACTTTGGTATGTACACATGCACATTGATTCATAACAACAGATCCTTAAATATGTAATTTGGTTCATAACAGTAGATCCTGATTCATAACAGAAGATTCATAATAGCATATTCACAACAACATATTCATAATAGTAGATTCATAACAACTAATTCATAACAGCAGATCCTATCCTTTATCAACTATCTTGGTATGGTTCTACAAGTCTAATTTTTAGTAGAGTTAGAGTTAGGACAAAATAACAAGGTGCATAAATTTAGGGCAGAGTTTTGTTTCATGATGACCTACTTGTAAAGGAGGATCTTTTGTGAGTTTTGTAAAGGTATTGGCACTTTGGGAGAAGAAAATCATAGTTTGTAAGTTGAACAAATGCACACTATCAATAATAGTCATGTTGAGTTCTCCTCATTTCATATTGTTTGTTATGTATCATGAAAAGATAACCCTAAGAATAAATCCCTCATAGATTGTATCAAATCCTAAGAACATTACAAATTATATGCAAATTAACTAGTGACCTAAGAACACCTAGAAACAAAATACTTGCTAGTCTATCATACCTAGATTTATGGATAGTTATTTTTCTACTAATTTTGGATGATTATGAGGATATCAATGCATGGTCATAGGTATATTGTATTGTACTCCTTAGGATTACAAGGTAAGAGATGACAATGATGAAAAGGACTGATTATATACAGATTAGAATTGTCAAGCACCTTATATGGACTATCAACACAACTAGGACTATCATCATAGTCAATAGGAATATCAAACCCTATGAAGATAATTTGATATATTGTCAAAGTGTAAAGGAGGGGTTTTCTAGGAATCATAAATGTATAGGACAATCACTGTAACCTTAGGAATATCACATGACATTGTTCGAACAATAGTCCAAAATAAGAATGATCAAACCCTAGGACTTTCATAATTAAATTGGTGCATTACAAGGGCAATCACAAGATCATTAAAGGATACATGGTGAGATAGGTTATTAAATAAGAATATAATGATGAGAAGATGAGAAGGAAGAAGATCTAATGAATATCTAAGGAAGAAGTTATCATGACAACAAATAGAATGTTTCTATTGCAAATTTGTTTATTAAAAATAGATCTGCTCTAAAAGTAATTCTTGAGGATACAAATTGGTTATGTCATGTGGTCAGTATGGTCAATTGACCTTTAAAGGCATGAACTTGTTATATACTAGAAGATTTGTGGATTGTTCAAGATCTTGTTAAAGAGTTTGATCATAAATTGATAAGATAGTGATAGAAGCCTATGTGGTAACCATGCATTGAGAATTGGACATTGTGCTATGGCATGGAGACTTATTACAACCAAGTGTTTCTATGGTAGCAATTGCAAGATGCTTGGTGAAGAACTCACTATTGCATCATGAGCTAAGTGAGTTGCTAGAGCATGTATGGTAGTGCAAGGGCACATGTGGCAGTGTTGGAGTGCATGTAGTGACAATTGAGAACATGTATATGTTCTATAGAATGTTTTGAGGTATCACAAGTGATAAGAAGCAATTGAGATTTTGTCTTTGTTATCACAAGCCATAGTTTGATTTTAGTTGCAGTGTAGGAAGACATACATAGTTCATGTGTTTTCATCAACAACTTTTGACTAAGTATGAAGACAAGTATGACAAACAAGCTAAGTATCCACTGTACCCTTGTAAGCACTGAAAGTGTTGAATTATCACAATCAATCAATACAAATCAGTCAATTGGTAGTAAAGAAGACATTGAGTATGATGGCACACCTAGTCCCAATGATGAGCATGAGGTGAATGGCCAAGAGGGTGATAATGACAACTCATTACTATATGAGAACCAAATATATTTCAGATTTGCAGCATTAATAGCACTATATTTTAAATGTTAATACAACCGGTTACATTAGAGAGAATGATGATAATACTTTGTTATAGGGAGGTATCAATGACATAGTTCAAATTCAAGACACAACAAATTCTATTAATGATTCAAGATACAACAAAATCATGTATATATCATATTTTAATGATTCTAATTCTATTAATACACATAATGGTGACTTTTTTAACTTAGATAGTTCCACATTTAGTGATTATGAGTGTTCTACAGAACATAAAGTGAATTAAATTGGACATAAAGAACATACCTAGAATTTGATATTCGAGTTGACCAATCCTCCAAAATTTGGCTTTAAAATCCTTAAATTATTCTTTTTTGCAAGTTTGATTATGAATTCTACATGACTCTAGAATAGGATTAGTGAAATTTATGGAAAAAACAAACATATATCATCAAATTCAATCTATATCAATGGTAATTAGCTTTGAAACAATATGAGAAATGAAACTTTCAATTTAAATAATCAAATTTTGTCCAAAAACATGCAAAATTAGTTCTTCTATGTTGAAAAAACAAAAAAGGTGGTGGATTGATTAAAAAATGATTCTTAATATGTCAAACAACACGAAAAAATGTTTTCTTGTTTGAAAGCACACATGAAAAGCAGGGAATAATAGACATGTGGGGTCTAAATCATAGATGCCACATGGTTTTTTCCCATTTTTTTGCTTCCCATAACGCGAGCGTGTTATAACGTGCTTGCGTTATAATGCAAGTGCATGTTGGGAAGCATGAAAACATTAATCTTTAATGCATGCAAACAAGTAAATTTAGTGTTTTCTCTCTAAGTATATATTTATAAGTATATATCTATAAGTATATATCTGTAAGACATATATCTATGCAAACATTTATGTATAAGTATATATCTATCTCTCTATCTCCCTCTCTCTCTAAACACATAAACCCTAAATAATGCCCCTAAACCTTTATCTCCTTGTCTCTCCCTCTCTAAACTCCTAACCGCTAAACCCTATACCCTAAGCCCCTATCTCCTTGTCTCTATCATCCTTCTACCTCTCAATCTCTTTGCATATGTCTTTGCCCATGTCCCTAATCCTCTATCTCCCAATCTCTCCCCTTGGTCTCCTCTATATCTCCCTATCAGTCCTCTCTCTCTAAACCCTAACCTAAACCTCTAAACCTTAACCCCTAATCCCTAAACCATAAACCCTAAACCCTAAATAATGCCCCTAAACCCTAAACCCTAAAATCAAGCAACCCTAAACTCCTAAACCCCAAACCCCTAAACCATAAACCCTGGAAGCAACCCTAAACCTCTTTCTCCCTATCTCTCCCAATATTTATTGGTCCATCTCACTTTATCTCTCTCTAAACCCTAAACCCTAAACCCCTAACCCATTAACCCTAACCCCTAAACTCTAAACCCTAAACCCTAAACCTGAGCAACCCTAAACCCCTAAACCCTAAACCTAAGCAAACCCTAAACCTAAGCAAACCCTAAACAATTCCCCTAAACCCTAAACCCTAAACTTGAGCAACCCTAAACTCATAAACCTCAAATAATTCCCCTAAGCCCTAAACCCTAAACTCGAGGAACCAGGATAAACCCCTAAACCATAAATAATTCCCCTTTAACCCTAACCCCTAAACCTTAAACTTGAGAAACCCTAAACTCATAAACCCTAAATAATGCCCCTAAAGGTCTAAGAAACCTTAAACTCATAAACCCTAAATAATGCCCCTAAACCTAAGAAACCCTAAACCTCTCTCTCTCTCAAAACCCCTAAAACTCTAAATAATGCTGCTAAATCCTAACCCCTACATAAACCTGAGCAACCCTAAACCCCTAAACCCTAAACTTAAGCAACCTTAAACTCAAAAAGCTGACCAACCCTCTCTCTCTCCAAAACAAGAAAACTAGGACTCTCTCTTTCCCTATCACCCTATCTCTCCCCTCTATCTCCCCTTCATATCCATCCTCTCTCCCTCTCCCTCCCTCTCCCTCTTCCTTATCAACAAAGAACATGGAAACAAGAAAAATAGGACATGCAAAGAGGGATGAGGATATAAATTGGGATGATGAAATGGAAACAAGATAACTTATGAAATTTCATTAGATTGGAAGAATGATGAGGAGAGGTAGAGAGGGGAGGGAAGTAGAGAGTGAGAGAGTGAGGGTAGGAGGAAGAGATGGGAGGGAAGTAGAGAGTGAGAGAGGGTAGGAGGTAGACAGGGGAAGGAAGAAGAGAGCGAGAGAGAGGGTAGGAGGTAGAGAGGGGAGGGAAGTAGAGATTGAGAAAGGGTACGAGGTAGAGAGGGAAGGGAAGAAGAGAGTGAGAGAGAGGGTAGAAGGTAGAGGGGAGGGAAGTAGAGAGTGAGAGAGGGTAGGAGGTAGAGAGGGGAGAGAAGTAGAGAGTGAGAGAGAGTGTAGGAGGTAGAGGGGAGGGAAGACGAGAGTTAGATTGAAGGTAGGAGGTAGAGAGGGGAGGGAAGAAGAGAGTGAGAGAGAGGGTAGGAGGTAGAGAGGGGAGGGAAGTAGAGAGTGAGAGAGAGGGTAAGAGGTAGAGAGCAGAGGGAAGAAGAGAGTGAGAGAGAGGGTAGGAGGTAGAGAGGGGAGGGAAGTAGAGAGTGCGAGAGAGGGTAGGTGGTAGAGAGGGGAGGGAAGAAGATAGTGAGAGAGAGGGTAGGATGTAGAGAGGGGAAGGAAGTAGAGAACTTGAGAGAAGGTAGGAGGTAGAGAGGGGAGGGAAGTAGAGAGTGAGTGAGAGGGTAGGAGGTAGAGATGGGGGGAAGAAGAGAGTGAGACAGAAGGTAGGAGGTAGAGGTGAGGGAAGCAGAGACTAAGAAAGAGGGTAGGAGGTAGAGAGGGGAGGGAAGTAGAGAGTGAGAGAGAGGGTAGGAGGTAGAGAGGGGAGGGAAGAAGAGAGTGAGAGAGAAGGTAGGAGGTAGAGAGGGAAGGTAAGCAAAGACTTAGAGAGAGGGTAGGAGGTAGAGAGGGGAGGGAAGTAGAGAGTGAGAGAGACGGTATGAGGTAGATAGGGGAGGGAAGTAGAGACTGAGAGAGAGGGTAGGATGTAGGGAGGGGAGAGAAGTAGAGAGTGAGAGAGAGAGGAGGGAAGTAAAGGTGAGAAAGAGAGAGGAGGGGAGGGAGAGATGAGGGAAGGGAGTGATTTAGCTCAGCATAACGCGAGTGCATTATAACATGCTCATGTTATGCTTAGGCTTGGTAATTACCGAACCTAAGGATTGGATTTGCCTTGGGATTCCAACCCAAAGGCTTGGACTTTGTTTAGGTCATCCAAGGACATGTTTTTCCAGTTTCTAACAAAATTTAGATAATCTGGAGTGTGCTCCCCATCACGATTGCACTTTTTTCAATGAAAAGTCACAAAAAATACCACCATAATCTTAAGCTCTCTATTAGTTACCTAACCATATAATTTTTTTCACATTTTGAGTACGTTAAGGATTTCATCTTTAATTTCTTTTGTTAGTGTATCCATTTTTTGTCAAAAACTAGTGTGTAGTATTTTTGACTTTTTTAACTGTTCATCAAAATTTCAAATAAGTTTCATTTTTAGAAACAAGATTCCATTCTACATGTATTCAAAAAACAATTTTGATTTTTGATTAGTTTTCAAAAAATTTAGGGGGGGGGGCACGCTCAATTTTCTATTTTTTAGGATGTGTCCACTTTGAAAATGACTAAAAAATCAAGTATTCATGAAAAAATTATTAGAAAAATTAGGTATAAACAATATGGTGTTAGCTAATTTCTCATCGAAGCGATTTTTGAAATACTAAAAAAAAAGTTAACTTTTTAGGGGGAGCTCACCAAACACTATGTTATGTTTTTTTGAGAAAAAATAGGACCAATTTGTGTGCTCCCCCTTTTTGAACCCCTTAATCTCAACCATTTTTGATAAAAAATTGTAGTTTAGAAACTAGATTCAGAGCAGTACAACTATTTTTTTATTGTATCTTCAAATTTTGAGTGTAACTATCTTCAATTTCTCATCCAACATCAATATTTCCTGATTTCAAAAAAAAGTGGCATCTTAAGACCCCCTTTTGGTCCCTCATCTTTGTGCACTTACCCCATAGTCTAATGTGCCTTTTAGGTATCTAAAGATTCTTTTCTCTGCATTCACATGAGATTCTTTGGGAGATGATTGAAATCTTGCTACAAAAAACACTGCCTACATGATGTCAGGCCTAGATGTTAAATATAACATACTACCTATCATAGACTTGTACATAGTTTGATCTGCATTAGGTGAATCATCAACCTTGCTCAACTTGCAATTGGCTATCAAGGGAGTACTGACTGGTTTTCATTCATCCATTTGAAACCTCTTAAGCATCTCCTTTGCATATTTAGTTTGGGAAATAAAGATACCTTTGTCAAGTTGTGAAACCTGTAATCCAAGAAAGAAGGACAACTCTCCAAGCATAGACATTTCAAATTTTGATTTCATGAGGTTGGGGAAATCTTTACACATATCATCATCACCACTACCAAATATGATGTCATCCACATAAACTACAACAACTAGTAAGTCCTCACCTTTTGATTTGAAATATAGATTGCTATCTACTCCACCTCTAGTGAATCCTTGCTTATGCAAATACTTGTCCAATTGAGAGTACCATGCTCTAGGGGCTTATTTCAATCCATACAAGGCCTTTTCTAATCTATAAACATAATTATGTCCTCCTTCACACTGAAAACCTTCAAGTTGCTCCATATAGACTTCTTCTTCGAGGTTCCCATTCAGAAAAGTTGATTTCACATCCATTTGGTACACTTTAAAGTTCTTATAGATAGAGAAGGCTAAAAACATTCTTATGGCCTCAAGTCTAGCCATAGATGCAAATGTCTCTTCAAAGTCAATACCCTCAACCTGAGAGTATCCTTTATAAACAATTCATGCTTTGTTTCTAACAACCTTACCATTTTCATCTAATTTGTTCCTAAATACTCATTTGGCTCCAATGCTATTCTTGTCTTCAGGCCTAGGATCTAGTTCCTAGGTTTTGTTCTTCTCAATTTGACTTAGTTCTTCCTCAATGGCCTTGATAAAACACTCCTCTTTGCTAGCCTCGGTGTAATTTTTTAGCTCTATTGGAGATAACAAGAAAACATTAGCTTGGTAATTTGATTTAGCAAGTCTTCTTCTAGTCTGTATTCCTGCATCTTTGTTCCCAATAATCTACTCTTCAGGATGATCTGTTTGTATAGTTCTTGAGGGAGTCTTTACCATAGTTTCAATAGGTTGTTCAGGTGTCAATTCTTCTTTTGGAACTTCTACTTCTTTTTCTAATTTAGATTCCTCTTCAACATCTTCTAACTGATGTTTTTCAAGCTGCCATTGTTCATCAACTTTGGCATTAGTACTTTCAACAATTCTTTTTAGCCACTTATTGAACCATTTGTATGCTTTGCTATGAGTGGAATATGCAAGGAATATTCCTTCATTACACCTAGACTCAAAGCTACCTAAGCCTTCTTCATCCTTCTTAATATAACATTTGCTATCAAATATTTTAAAATATCTAACAGAGGTTGATTGATCATACCATAGTTCATAAGGGGTATACTTGGAATTGACTCTTAATTGAACTCTGTTCAGGGTGTATACAACTATATGGACAACTTCTTTCTAGTATAAATCAGACAAATTGGCTTCATTAAGCATTGTCCTAGAGCCATCTCCTTGACTATCCTATTTTTTCTTTCTACCACACCATTTTGTTGAGGTGTCCTTGAGGCAGAATACTATCATTTGATACCATGTTGCTCATATAGTCTTCAAACTTCCTTGATGTATATTCTCCGCCTTTATTAGACCTCAAGTATTTGATTTTTTGGTTTGATTCCTTTTCAACTAGCTTTCTAAAAACTTTGAATTTTTCAAATGCCTCTAATTTGTGTTTTAGAAATGTTACCCAAGTCATCCTTGAGTAGTCATCAATGAATAACATGAAATATCTTTCTCCACTTAAAGCTTTTATCCATGTAGGACTACACAAGTCTGTATGTACTAACTACAATGGTCTTGTGGATGATTGCTCTTTTGTTTTGAAACTAATTTTGGTCTATTTTCCATTTTGACATTCTTTGCAAGTGTTGTTGATAGGTTTGGTGATGTGAGGCATGTCTCTAACATTCTAATTTTTACTAACTTTGACTAGATAATCAAAGTTTAGATGCCCAAGTCTTCTATGCCATAACCAAATCTCCTCCACATGTCCCATAAGGCAAATTCTTTCTTGTCCATCTCTGTTTTTAGTCCTTTTGAGACTGTATATATTACCTTTTGTTCTCATATCTTCTACCACTATTTTTCTATTTTTTTTCTTTATTTCACAGACTTGAGCATGAAATAAAATGTTGTAAATATTAGCATTTAATTTTGCACCTTTTGGTGGAAAAGAAAAACAGATAGATGTGCAATAGAATTGCTCTTTGAATTTGGAGGGGAAGCTCCCTGTAAAATAAAACTTAACTAAAAATTTTACAATCTTTTTGGGTTTTTGCAATGTATGGGAAGGCAGAGGCATACATTCAATGGCAAAGCAAAGATTTTTATGCTTTTTGTTTGAAAATAAAACCTAGGCTACATGCTTGCATTACTCAGCTAAATTCAGAGGCTGAGTAAAGCAAGTACACAATTTTAGATTGATTGGACAAAATAACACCATACAATGATAAAGGCAAAATATAATACAAAGTTGTGATTTCACTCTCAAAACAGAGAAAACACACATCAATGGATACTTAGAAGCAAAACAGGCATAGTAAACTCTATTGAATGAATACGAACTCACAATCATATGAACATATGACAAATAACAACTTCAGCGTAAGACATGCATAAGAATTGCCATTGCTTTTCATTCATTGATTGAACACAATTTTGACATCTGGATACAAAATACTAAAAAAGACTAACTCTAAAGATCTTGAATGTTGAAATCTAGCTCTAAGTCTAGATTTTAGAATCATAAAAAAATTCTCTGAAAAAGAATTCCTCTTTACATGCACACAAAGCACTTATTTATATTACTAAAAACCCAAGGTGCAAGGAAATAAAAGGAAGAGTTAACTAATACTCTCCAACCTAACCCTAATGTTGCATGAGAAGCATGCAAGCTTATTAGCAATTAAAATAATAAAATATCTCTCATGTGATTCAGTTAACTGAACTTGCATGTTATTACACATTGAGTTCCACTTAAAAATATTTTGCATGATTTTCAAAACAAATCTAAAAATTGATTTATCTTTGAAAAGCAAAGTCAGTTCTCAAAATAGAAACTGCTTTGTAAATCCCTCCAACTTCCCAAAATAGAATTCTCCTGCAGATAGTGAAAAAATGGCTAAGTCTGAGAATTGAGATTTTGCTTGAATTCATCAACCTTAACCTCTTCTGGGATAATGATAGGATCCAGATGCATGATCTTCGTCCGTGGGATGGTGTTTGCATCCTCCACTGTCTTCGCAAAATCCAAATACTCCTTATCCTTTGAATATTCATGAATGATTGTCACCATGGAAAAGACCTTTTCCTGAGGTGGGTATGTGATATAAATGAGAAAATTTGAACATAAAGGCCTTAAAAATAACTTTTCCTTTAGCTGTAGATGGTAATTTTTCGCTAGAACAATCATAACCAACAAGGAAAAAGCTTGAAAAAACTCCAAAAATGGCCGCCAAGGACTGATCGCTGCCTTATGAGTGTGCAAAAGTGCCTCTAGATGATGTAGAATGGAGGAAATGTTGCCTTGGAGTGACAAATCTTCCTCCTTATTGAAGTGTTGGCCTAAAAAGTGTCTTTAACCTATCATAGAAAAGATTGAAACCCTCAACAATAGCTGCCAATGTGAAGAAATGATCTCCTCTTGTGTGATCATGCCTTGGAATGCAAGAGAGAGGTATGGAATGATGCAAGAATGTGTCAACTTAGCTTTGTATATGAAGATCCACTCAAAACCCCTCCAATCTACCTTTGAAGCTTCATGAACCCTCAACAAGGGTTGTCTAACTTTGAATGTTGCCTTTACTCCTTTGCTATGCTTTGGAAAGTGTCAAATAACAATGAATAAAGTCTCCTTTATAGTGAACTCCACCTTTTAGGGTTTCCAATGTGCTTTACTCTAAAAATAGAGTGTTTTTTTATTCTCCTCCATGCAAAAAAGAATAGGTTGAAAAAGGAGTGCAAATCACCCAAAAAGGGTGCCTTTTTCAAGGCTCAAAAAGGACTGCATTTTGGCAAAAAGGGGCTCCTTTTTTGGAGGTACAAAAAGGAGTTTATTTTGGCAAAAAGACACTCCTTTTTGAAGTTTAGGAAAAAATGCGAGTGCATTTTGGCAAAAAAGCACTCCTTTTTGAAGTTTTTCAAAAAGGAGTGCAGTTTGGAAAAAAGGAGTACCTTTTTGGAGTTTTGCAAAAGGGGGTGCAATTTCCCCAAAATGGACACCTTTTGCCAAGGCACTTTGCCTTAGCAACTTTCTCATATTTTGCCTTTAAAAATCTTGACTTTTGCCTTAAGATTTTTATGAAAACCTTATGATTGTTTCACCATTTTCCATGCTCTATCATCATGACTTTTGTGCTTGGAAACCTTGCCTTGGCCATTTTGATGGAGGTTGCCTGGATCACTGTCATTTGCCTCTGCCTGTGACGCTTCTTTTTGCCGTAACTTCTTCATTTGATGACGGAAAGCCTTGAAGTTTTGAAATCAAGCTCATATGATCTGAAGCTCTCATTGAAGCCTCTATCTCCATGAATTATGCTCCAAGGCGAAGCACACTTAGCCAAAAATGCTCAAAAAAATGCCTTAGAATTTTTTTTAGAAATTTCAAAAATTTTAAAATTGAATTTCGATTTGCTAGATGTGTTTGCATTACTTTCCTTGGTTCCTTTGCATCGTTCAATAGTTCTATGTCCTCTGAACAACATTGAAAACTTGAATCTGACCCCTAGTAGATGAACTTCTTCAACTTTCTATTTTTAGAAAATTTTGCCAGCATCCATATCTAAAGAAACCCAGAAACCTAAAATTGATGTCTATTTTTAGAAACTTTCTAAAAATAGAAACTTTCTATTTTTAGAAATTTTGACTTTTTGACTTTCGACGACCAATTTTTTAGAATCTCACAAAATGCCTTTTATGAAGCAAAAATTTGATTTGGCATAACATAGCCAATTTGGCTTCTTTGAATCCTTCTCCATTCGGGCCTTGTATCGATTTCTTTTGATATATCTTATACCTGCAGGGTTAGGAAATAATGACAAGGCGACATGGTGCTTGGGAGGTGTGTTTAGGCATCTTTTTAGGGTGTTTGTATGCATAGATGAAAAATTTCATATGGGTACAACATTAGGCTTTGTCTGGGGACCATGGTGTATACTTGCGGCATAGGAGGACCTCAGAATCTCTAGGTTTACAGTGTATATCAGTGTCTTATCAGTTGGGCAGTAGAGTCAATACATTTACCTAAAATCACCTAAAGGCAGAACTGGTCTACCTAATGGAACACGACAAATAAACATTACATAACTGGGAAAAACAATACTACACAACAAATACATTACAGAAAGTGGAAACACAATACAAAATAATTTGACATACAAAATGCACTTTTTTCAAGAGAGGACAAGGAAAATGAAAAATTATTACACAAAACCATCAACAGGTTTAGAAAAATAAGAATCTCTTCTCCTGAGCTAGTAAATTTGTCTTGGAAGCACATAGTCTTTC
Source organism: Cunninghamia lanceolata (assembly GCA_027924645.1). Taxonomy (NCBI): domain Eukaryota; kingdom Viridiplantae; phylum Streptophyta; class Pinopsida; order Cupressales; family Cupressaceae; genus Cunninghamia; species Cunninghamia lanceolata. The sequence goes on from BSBN01000400.1 coordinate 7,901,843, forward strand.
TTCTTTAGCAACACCTTCTTGAAAAGCCATGATTCATGTGGGTAGACACAATCAGGCCATGTGAAGTTCATGATGAATTGATTGATGTGCATGAGCTCTGGTGGATCATCTTCTTCCATAGTGAAAAAAGTTTACAACAGGTGAAGGTACAGAACCTCCTTTTGAAGGTATGAAGCAAGATCTTGTGGCCAAAGTATGCTTGTGGGAATGGTAACTACTACATATAGAACTTGACATTCTTCATCCATGTCTTCAACATATGTAACCTTGAACTCAGTCCATGAGTCATCCTTTGGAAAAGGTCAAAGCTACTTATATAGAATGTCCATCACTAGTTCTTGGCTTATTGGATTCAAAATTGTTATGATCAATTTATCTAGTGATTCAGGTACTTCTTCATGATCCTCTTCAACTATGTCTTCGTCTATCTAGTCCTCAGAATATGAATGTGATAAATCATCAAGATCTGAATCTTTAGGTATCTAATTATCATCAAAGTTCACCTACTAAAAAACATCTTCATCTAGTAGTTCACCTCACCATTCATCATTTTGAGCCTCATCAGCTTCCATGGAGCAATCTCCTTCAATGATTGTGTCCTTGAGAACATGAATGCAAAAATTTGGCAGCATCTCATCCTCGGCAACCACACACTTCTCCTCCTCTGACATGCATGCAGGATCAAGCACGTATTCTTCTAAGCTTTATTTTTCTTGTTCTTCTGCTTGAATGATCTCAAACATGACATATCTCACAACACACTTGTTGACAATTTCTAACTTCTTCATATGATTCTCTTCGGTGACCAAGACTAAATATTCAATGAGCTTTTCTTCTACACGAGCCTCTTCATTTGCTGCTTCTTGTGTTGATTTTATCACATTTATGATGTCTTCTTGCACAGGTTCATGAATAACCTCAGAAGGTTTAGCATCATCTTCCTCACTAGTGTGTATGAAATTCTCTAGAGACAAAGATGAAGATGGACCAAACTACAAAAGAAAACTTATAGTATCTTCTATGGAAGATTCACTCTCCAAGTGATGTAGGAAACTATTGAGATCCAATGATGAATCTTCCATATGATCTCCTGATTTGATAAATTCCTCCAATGATGAATCATCTTCAAAATGAAGATCTCGTTCTTGCTCCAATTGCAATGCTTCCTTGGTCTTTTCTCATTTGAGTGTATCTGACACAGGTTTTTCAAACCAACCTTCAAAAGATGGCAGGAATAAATTGGATTCATCATTGCCCTCGTTAGAACATATGATTTCTTCTTCACAATTTCGCTCTTGAGAGATGTGTTGCACTTCTTCCTCCTCAGAGAAAGTAGGCAAGTTGTGCAGTTCTTCATGTTTTTCCATCAACGATCCTTCTTCATATTTGAAGAAATTATGCAAATTTTCATCTTTTGATGAATAGTCATGTTCCATACATAAACACATGATGTTGCCTAAAACAGAGTTAGGAAAATGATTCCTTCTAACATTTGATTTACACTAGGTAAATCCCTTCATAGATCCGCCATCAGATTTGTCAAAAAGACGTTTAGGACTATTTGATAATCCTTGATTTTCATTTGATGCTTCTAATATTTGCATGAATCTTCTCATCTCCAGGCAATTTTTTCCATCATGTTGGTTTGTTGTGTGGAACAAGCAATAGATTTGTACCATAGAAGACACATCCATTACTTGATGCACAGATAAAGCAAGTTGATCACTAACATAGTTAATGAAAGAATCTTGCATATTTAAAGGAGATGGAATCTGCCTAAATGGTACAACATTCAAGGGCACTAATGGCTTGATTGAATCTCTCTGGATCTTTCCTGAAGTGATCATATGATCCTCTAATTCAACAACATACCCTTGAGCTTCTTACAGTTTTGTAGCATGTCTTTGCTTGAGATAGAAAGAAACCTTTGAAGAGTGTGCATTGGTGAAACAACTTAGCAGAATTTATGATGAAGGCTTCAAGGTGTTTGAAAATTTTCCAACTAGATGGTTGAATCTGGCCATGAACTCTCACATCGGCTCACTTCTATCTTTCTTGATATTTGAGAGTTGTGCAAACAAGACATGACTATCTTCTACAGGATTGAAACGGGCAAGAAATTTCTCCCTCATCAACTCCCAACTTGTCATAGAACTAGTAGCAAGGTGATTAAACCACTCAAGTGCTAAGCTTTGCAATGATTCCATGAACAACCACAATGCAACATCTTCATGTGTAACACTGAGAATCCCGCAAGCGGTGGTGAAGGTAGAAATGTGCTCATCAGGATGCTGCTTGCCATCACCATAAAACTTCAAGAAACTTTTTCTTGATCCTTCAAGAAGCTCATGATTTTCTACTAGTGCCAACAAACTAATTTGATTTCCCCACGGCTGAGGTGGACGATTATTGACATGATTGCCTCCTTGATCCACCATAGGAATCTTTCTTTGAAATTGGAAAAATATGTGAACTCTAGGCCTCTTTGATTGCAATGGATAAGGCAAAGGTCTTATGTCGATCCCTAGTAGAGTCACCAAAAACTGTTAGCATTTAATTTTGCACCTTTTGGTGGGAAACAAAAATGGACAGATGTGCAGTAGAACCGCCCTTCGAATTTGGAGGGGAAGCTCCCTGTAAAATAAAACTTAACTAAAAACTTTACAATCTTTTTGGGTTTTTGCAATGTGCGAGAAGGTAGAGATGCACATTTAATAGCAAAGAAAATCTTTTTATGCTTTTTGACTAAAAACAAAACCTAGGCTACATGATTGCATTACTCAGCTAAATTTAGAGGCTGAGTAAAGCAAGTACACAATTTTAGATTGATTGGACAAAATAACACCATACAATGATGAAGGCAAAAAATAATAAAAAGTTGTGATTTCATCCTCAACACAGAAGAAAACACACATCAATGGATACTTAGAAGCAAAACAGGCATAGTAAATTCCATTGAATGAATATGAACTCACAATCATATGAACAACTGACAAATAACAACTTCAGCATAAGACATGCATAAGAATTGCCATTGCTGTTCATTCATTGATTGATCACAATTTTGACATCTGGGTACAAAGTACTAAAAAAGACTAACTCTAAAGCTCTTGAATGTTTAAATCTAGCTCTAAGTCTGAATTCTAGAATCATAAAAAATCTCTCTAAAAAAGAATTCCTCTTTACATGTGCACAAAGCACTTATTTATATTACTAAAAACCCAAGGTGCAAGGAAATAAAAGGAAGAGTTAACTAATACTCTCCAACCTAACCCTAATGCTGCATAGGAAGCATGTAAGCTTATTAGCAATTAAAATAATAAAATATCTCTCATGCAATTCAGTTAACTGAACTTGCATGTTATTACACATTGAGTTCCATTTAAAGATATTTTGCATGATTTCCAAACCAAATCTAAAAATTGATTTATCTTTGAAAAGTAAAGTCAGTTCTCAAAATAGAAACTGCTTTGGAAATCCCTCCAACTACCCAAAATAGAATTCTCTTGCAGATAGTGAAAACAATGGCTAAGTCTGAGAATTGAGATTTTTCTTGAATTCATCAACCTTAACCTCTTCTAGGATAATGATAGGATCTAGATGCACGATCTTTGTCCGCAGAATGGTGTTTGCATCCTCCACTATCTTCACGGGATCCAAATACTCCTTATCCTTTGAATATTCATGAATGAGTGTGATTTGGCCTCAATAGTAATAGAAGAGTATGCACGGTTGCTTTGTGGCTTGGAGGAGCTTTCTTCTTCATTGTCCTACCTTAAAAAAGATAAAATTAGACCTTTTTATGCTCACTGTCTTCAAAACTTAGGCTTTTCTTTTCGCTGTCCAACTCTAATTTTTCATGAAAATGTATATTTTTGGCTTTGGAAATTGAAAACTTGTAGTTGTAATTTCAAATATTTGTCGGATCTGAGCTCTAGATGGTCAAGGATGATGGAAAACATCTTTTCCCGAGGTGGGTATGTGATATAAATGAGAAAATTTGAACATAAAGGCCTTAAAAATCACATTTCCTTTGGTTGTAGGTGGTGATTTTTTACTAGAATAGTCATAACCAGCAAGGAAAAAGCTTGGAAAACCTCCAAAAATCACTGCCAAGGACTAAGCGTTGCCTTATGAGTGTGCAAAAGTGCCTCTAGATGATGTAGAATGGAGGAAATGTTGTCTTGGAGTGACAAATCTTCCTCTTTATTGAAGTGTTGGCCCAAAAAGTGTCTTTAACTTGTCATAGAAAAGCTTGAAACCCTCAACAATAGCTGCCAATGTGAAGAAATGATCTCCTCTCATGTGGACATGCCTTAGAATGCAAGAGAGAGGTATGGAATGATGCAAGAATGTGTCAACTCGGCTTTGTATATGAAGATCCACTCCTTAAAACTGCTCCAATTTGCCTTTGAAGCTTCATGAACCCTGAACAATTGCTGCCTAGCTTTGAACGCAACCTTTACTCCTTTGCTATACTTTGGAAAGTGTCAAATAACAATGAATAAAGCCTCCTTTATAGTTAATGCCACCTTTTAGGGTTTCCAATGTGCTTTAATCTAAAAATAGAGTGCTTTATTATTCTCCTCCATGCAAAAAAGAATAGGTTGAAAAAGGAGTGCAAATCACCCAAAAGGGGCGCCTTTTTCAAGGCTAAAAAAGGAGTGCTTTTTGGCAAAAAGGAGTGTATTTTGGCAAAAAGGCACTCCTTTTTGAAGTTTTTCAAAAAGGAGTGCATTTTGGCAAAGAGGCACTCCTTTTTGAAGTTTTTCAAAAAGGAGTGCATTTTGCCAAAAAGGAGTGCCTTTTTGGAGTTTTGCAAAAAGGAGCGCATTTTGGCAAAAATGAGCACCTTTTTGGAGTTTTGCAAAAGGGAGTGCAATTTCCCCAAAATGGGTGCCTTTTGCCAAGGCATTTTGCCATTGAAAATCTTAATTTTTGCCTTGAGATTTTTGTGAAAACCTCGTGATTGTTTCACCATTTTCCATGCTCTTTCATCATGACTTTTGTGCTTGGAAAACTTTGAATTTTGCCTTGGCCATTTTGATGGAGGTTGCCTAGATCACTGTCATTTGCCTCTGCCTGTGAAGCTTCTTGCTGTCATAACTTCTTTATCTGATGACGAAAAGCCTTGAAGTTTGGAAATCAAGCTCATATGATCTAAAGCTCTCATTGAAGCCTCTATCTCCATGAAGTATGCTCCAAGGTGAAGCACACTTAGACGAAAATGCTCAAAAAAATGCCTTAGAATTTTTTTTGAAAATTTTCAAAATTGAATTTTGATTTGCCAGATGTGTTTGCATTGCTTTCCTTGGTTCCTTTGCATCGTTCAACAATTCTACGTTCTCTGAACAACACGGAAAACTTGAATCTGACCCCTAGCAGATGAACTTCTTCAACTTTCTATTTTATAAAATTGTGCCAGTATCTGTATCTCAAGAAACCTAGAAACCTAAAGTTGACGTCTATTTTTAGAAACTTTCTAAAAAAAGAAACTTTCTATTTTTAGAAATTTTGACTTTTGACGACCAATTTTTTAGAATCTCACAAAATGCCTTTTATGAAGCAAAAATTTGATTTGGCATAACATAGCCAATTTGGCTTCTTTGAATCCTTCTCCATTCAGGCCTTGTGTTGATTTCCTTTGATATATCTTGTACCTACGGGGTTAGCAAATAATGACAAGGCGACATGGTGCTTGGGAGGTGTGTTTAGGCATCTTTTTAGGGTGTTTGTATGCATAGATGAAATTTTTTTGTATGGGTACAACAGTAACCACTATCACAAATCTGACTAACACTTAATAGGTTGTGATTCAGACCATCTACATAGTAGACATCATGTAAAGGTGTTGTATCATCTAAAAACAAAGTTCCCTTGCCTTTTATTTGAATTGAAAAATTGTTTCCAAATTTAATAGAGCCTCCAATATAATCTTCAAGTTTGGTAAATTTTCTCTTATCACTAGTCATGTGATTTGAGCATCCACTATCTATGACACATAGATCTTTCTTTTTAGCATGCAGGGTAGTTTGTACCAACATTGATTTTTCAACTTTCATGTCTTTTTATTTTTGCTTCCTTACTGTTTTTGATTTGTTCTTCTTATCAGGATTTGTAAGGTTCATAGTCTCCCTGAGATGAGCATCACCCTTATTTTCTTGTTCATCAAGATTAGGTCTACAATACTTGGCTATATGACCAAAATTATTATAGTTATAGAATCTTAGATTGTTAAAGATATCAAAAGGATTTTTGCTAACAAAGTTAGATCTTTTTCTAAGAACAACCCTATAATCACTAGCTTTACGGCCATATTGATTGCAATAAAAACAATAACCATATAAATATCAATTGAACCTAAATGGAATGTTTCTTCTTGTAATAGGTGGTCTTCTGAGCTTCCTGTCTCTGACTTTTATAAAGTTATTTGCATTAGTATTCTTGGTTGGATTGTTGTCATTAGCTTTTGAAGGAGTTTGATATTTTTGTTCAACTTCTTTCACTTGAACATCACAAGTTTTTGAGCTTTGGCCTATCTCATATCCCAGACCAGTCTTATCTTTATAACTCTTTTGCTTACTCAAAAAGTCTTCCAATCTACGGGTATTATCAAACCTTTCTAACTTCTTTCTTAAAGAGATAATTTCTGCCTCCAAACCTTGACAATCTTTTACCTTGACTTCTAACCCTATCTTAATCATTTCTTAAACTCTTTTTCTTTCCTCAAGTTGTGTTTTCAGACTTGTAATCAGTTGATCTGATTCTTTAATTTTGTTGATCATCTTTTCACTATCCTTCAAGGCCTAATATTTTGTATAGAGGCCTCCTTTTTCAATCTTTTTATTTCCCTTAGGGCACAATTCAGTTCACCTCAAGGTCAACTTCATCAACATCAATTTCCCCTTCATTATTAGATTCATTAACATGTTTAACTCTCTAATCTTCATTTGGACTTTCAGTAGCCATAAATAAGGTCTCTCCTTCATCAATGTTTTCTTCAAAGTTGCTATCAGACACATCAGCATCTCTGATAAAAAGGCTTTTCTTCTTTTTATAAAAACTCTTTCTTCTAAAATTATATTGTTTATTTTTGCCTTGCTTTCCACCATCCTCTTCATCACTTTCAAGTTCTCCATAAGGACACTTAGTAGAAAAATGTCCTATTTTTCCACAGTTGAAGAACTTAAAAGGAAGTTTTCCTTTGTACTTCCCTGATCCTTCTTCAACTTTCTAACAAAGTTAGATTCTTTGACATCCATATCCTCTGAATCAGAATCTGCTTCCTTACCCTTCTTTACAAATTTGAAGGCAGCTTCTCTACTTGTAGATTCTTCATTATATGTCCTCATTTCATAGGTTGTGAGAGTGCCATGTAATTCATCCAAGGAAAGCTTATCTAAGTCTCTTGATTCTTCAACTACAAAAACCTTAGAGTCATATCTAGAGGGAAGGGATCTTAGTACCTTTTTGACCACAACTGATTCTTTCATCTTCTCACCAAGACCACGAATTCCATTAACTATCTCATCAACTCTAAGAAGATAATTTGTTATCTTCTCTTCATCACTCATCTTTAACCCTTCAAATTTTACTTTGAATGTTTGCAACTTGGCTTGTTTAGCTTTTTTTATAAATGCTAATCAGTTTCTTCCAAATATCCTATATAGTTTCACAGTGCATGACCTTCACAAAAACATCACTAGACAGACCATAAAGAATATCATTCTTTTCCTTGGCATTACATTCATAAGCCTTTTTTTTCATTTGCAGTAGTAGGTGGTTGAGAAGTTACAGTATATCCACTCTCTATTGACATCCACACATCAAACCCCAAATAGGATATATAGGTTTTCATCCTAATAGCCCAAAAAGAAAAATTGGTGCCATCAAAGAGAGGTGCTCTAGCAATAGAAGATCCTTCATGATTAGCCATAGTATTCCACTACCAAGATCAACCTAAGTTTATTAAACTTCTGCAAGGAACCTGCTACTCTGATAGCAATTGTTGGAATACAATAGACCACTAAGAGGGCCGGGGGGGCGAATCAATGGTATAACAATCTAGTTTTACCAATAATTTGAATTCTTGTAAAAAATACTATGTCAAAATACCAAATCACTTAGAAAACAAAAGAATCACATCAAACACATCATAACACAAGGACGTATGTGGAAAACCCTAAAAAGGGAAAAACCATTGTGTGAAGAGTTGATTGGGTTTATTTGTCCAATTCAACCTCACAAAAAAAAATTATTACTGTTATAATGTATGTCTCACTGAAAAGGATCTCATTGATTACACTTCTAAGAGGAACACCAATTCCTTACTTAATCAGGAGCACCAACTCCAAACATTCAGGAGCACCAACTCTAATCACAAAAGATGATAAATGTACATAGTACTACTCTATTTACAATGGAATAAAAAATCAAATATAACTTTTGCAAAAACATTTACTCAATCACCACTCTGCTCCCTTTATTCTAAGTGTATACATCAATAACCTATCTTTCTTTTACCATCACATTTAAAGAATGATTCTACAAATATTTCACCAGTAACACTACACCAAAAATTGTGCTTGATTTATTATCTCATCCAACATAAAAAATCCTCGGGACACAAAACTATTATTAGTTTTAAAACTACCAAATCATCATATAAGAAAATAGTTAACAAAACTGATCAAACTACTGTCAAACAGGTAATATAGGTCACTGCCCGTCAAACTTCATACATAGGGAAGTATCTGTTATAGGTTTGAAAAACCACCATCGTCGAAATCCTTCACACCATTTGAAGATTAAATGAGCACTATTGATTTGAGTCTTCACGCCTTTACATAAAATAGTGAAGGGAGGAGCTGGTTCCAACTAGGTCAAGGGTCCAGTCATCGAACAAAGACAAAGGCTCAAGTTATCACTTAAGTGACAAGTGACAAGTGATAACAAGTCACCAATAATTTAGAAATAAAGCACAACCTATCTAATAAAGTGAACATTTTGTCCCTTGAAGGATTTAGGTCATTTTAGGGTTTAGGTCTTCAAACTTTATCAAACCCTAATATGCCATCAAGGATCATTGACTTGAAATTTGATCCTTAGCTTCTACAAACAACCTCTATTGCAGAGGATAAACTAGATGATGTCATGATATTGAAATGATATAGGTATTCCTTTTATCTTGAAAAAAACAAGAACTTTTCTCTTGGAGAGAATTAGGCCCTTAGGGCTTTAGGACCACAAACAAAAAATGTTAAACCCTGACTGGTAGAGAAAACTTATACAAATGTGTGAACAACAAAAACACTTGTAGAGATGAAACTTGAATCCATGATGTTGAAGAAGAACCTTTAAACTCTTGTTGTAGATGTGACATGATTTCAAGGCACAATGATATCCTGGTTTTCTATATCCACCAACCATTTACCATGATTTCAATGACACAAAGTCAATCTTGATCTTGTGAATGACTATTGGTCAGAGAAACATTACCAAGACTACTGTTGACATTAATGACAAAACAATGCCAATAGGGTCATCTTGATCATCACAAATAGAGTCTTGTTATGTGGGATTAAGTGTGTCAATCAAAAGAGGCCAGGGGTCTTGGGATCAGAAATTCTAAGCTCAATAGCCATGCTCTTGATGCCAAGATTTATTGGAGATGGTGTACTTCTCTGGACTAGCCTTGGGCTCAAGTCTTGAACCACAAATACTTGGGGGGAGTGGATTCTTTAGATGTTCTTCGAATAGATCTTGCTAGGAAGGGGTCAATGATTTGGAATACTCTGAAAAGAGAGGCAACACTTTTGAAGGATGGTCTCTTTTGGATTATTCATAAAGGTAATGAGGCCTTGTTTTGGTTTGACTTGTGGGATGGTAATCCCCCTTTACTTTGTTCTTTTCCTCAGCTTTAGTCCTTGAGTGAGGTTTTTGTGGAGGCTGGGTGGCTTTAGGTTGCTGATTACAAAGTTCTTGCGTCAGTGGGGAGATTCTTGACTACCCACTAGTGGGATCGTGAGTGTTGGCCCAGTGGAGGGTCTCAAGAGGATTAGGATACTCTAGCCTCTATTCTTGATGAGCATCTTTGTTGTGGTTTTGAGGAGGTTGATAAGTTGGCCTGGGGGTTCAACCCCAAAGGTGTTTATTCTATCTCTTTGGGCTACTCTTACCTTTTCCAACAAAAAATGGACTTGAGAGGAGGCCCTTGGTGGAAGCGTGTTTGGAACTCATATAGTTGGCTTAAGTGGAATCTTTTTATGTGGCTGGTTAGTTGGGGAAAGTGCCTCACTTGGGACAATATAACTAGAAGAGGTTTCTTTGGGTCATCCTTCTGTCATCTCTGTTTGTGTAGTGAAGAGACTATTAACCAAGTCTTTTTCCATTGTACCTTTTCAATCACCCTTTGGGACCTTTGGTGGAAATTATGGAAGTATCTGGATGTTCAAGCTTCATCCTTGTTTGAGTTCTTGAAGAAAATGGGGAGGCTACCGGCTTCTGCTACCTTCCTAGTGGCATCCTGGGAATCTGGCCCTTCCTTTGTGGTTTGGCAAATCTAGTTGGAGTGTAATAGGCCTATTTTCCAGGAGCACCAGTGTGGTATCTTGCAGATTTGGTATAAGGTAAAGAGTATGCTCAAGGAAACTATTAAAGCTAAATTTGTTGTGGAGGAGCCTCTTTCTTCTAATGATGCTTAGATTGCTTCTCTCCTTGGTCTTTTTGTTTTCTCAGTTCAGTAGGTGCATCCTGATGTCCAAAAGTAACTTTCTAAAAAGGTGAATCATTTGGGTAGGTGGAGCCCCCCTCCTAGTAGTTCCTTTAAGATTAACACAGATGGGTCAGTTCAAGGAAATCTGGGGGTAGCAGGGATAGGAGGCATTGGTAGAGACAGTAGAGGAACAATAGCCTTCTTTTTTCCACTTTTATGGGTGTGCAGTCTAATAATCAGATGGAGGCCTGGGTGGTGCTCAAGGCTTTGGAGAAAGCCGATGAACAAGGTTGGAGTAAGGTGATGTGTGAGCCTAATTCTATGATCCTAGTTTCTGTGTTGAATGAATAAGATCTTCAACATGTTTCTTGGAGATTAGCTTTGATTGTTTGACCAATTCTTCAGGTTGTTACTTTCTTTGAGTTTGTTTCCTTTGTTCGCATTCCTCAGGAATGGAACAAAGCGGCTAATTGTTTGGCAAAGTGGGCTTTTGATGCTAGAGTGGGTTGACAGGCTAAGGAGTGGGATCATCTAGATCTGCTAAAGGCTCAATAGTTCCTTCAAGTTCTCCAGGATGATAGTGATTTGTAGCCTTGGTTGGTGGTTAGTTGGGTTTTCTATTGTCTTTTCCTTTTGTATTGATGGGTTTGGGTTTGTCTGCATTTTTTAGGATATTTATACTTTTCACTAACTTTAATCACAGCCGGATCCTGACGAAAAGACAGATTTTTTTTCTTACCATCACATGATTCCTGCCAAGAGATCTTATTACCCTTTATTCCTAGCATTGGTTCCATCTTTGTATCCTCTGCACATTTAATGACCGTTGATGCTGCATCCTCCTGTCGCTCAATAATCTCCTCATTTCCCTACCAACTTTCAGCCTTATACACATCTGAGAGAGAGATTAGTCCTTTCAAATATAAATCTAATCTTGTAAGAAAAGATAGACAATTAAGCTCACCATGCTCTGCGGACTTATGTATCCTACACCTTCCAAATAAACCATAGCTATATAAATTTTTAGGATAAAGCTGGTTATTCAAAGCTTTCTGAAATGAAGGAATGTCAACTTGAAAACTGTCCCTATATGAGTCCATTAAAAATGGGACCCTCTTTCAACTTTTTAGGCCTTTGAAATTTTATGAGATCTAACATATCTTAGAATATAGCATTTAAAACTCAAAATTTTAACCCTAAACCAAATCAGGCCCTCCTTCTAGCGCCAGAAAACTGTTGGTGATTGTTTTGATGCAATCAGAACAATAAGTTAAAATTCACATAAAATGAACTGAAACTATACTTGAAAGATAAGAAGGAATCATTTGAGATTCAACTAATCCCAAGTCTACAATGGTTCAATTGGTCAATGTGAAGCTGTAATGTTCAAGGGGCCTTACGTAGTTTAGGTTTGTTTAGTGGTTTACTGGACTAAGAATATGCAAAAAGGTCATGAGATATGTCAATACTTTTCATTCCTTTGCATAAAAGTGTTACTGTGCTGCAAGTTTTAGATGGTTTTCTTGAATTTTTGCAGCTTTCTTCTTTATCTATTTATGAAAACTGTCTACTTATAGCTCTATTATGCATGCTTCTTCAAATTTGAGACAATTTCCTTTAGATTTCTACGTTTTCAGCTAAATATTTCAGATGGGTTGGGAAAAGTTAGAAAGATCTAATCTATACCTCATTTAATCTACCAAAGGATCTAATTGTTTCTGTTATGCACTATGTAAATACCACAGTAATTTGATCAAATCCACAGTAAAAACCTTAAATGCAAGTTCTGAGCATTTTCACAAACATACATTTAAAATTGCAAGCTCTCAAAGAAAATATTTCAAAACACAAAGAAGAGCAGGAGAACACTCAGAAGATAGATGCAGAACTCCAGATTCTATTGTATCAGAAACGAATAGTCATACACAATTTACAATGTAGGAATGACTCTTAGTTTCATTGATCATACTACAGAGAACTTACAAGCTTTACAGATACAGTAAGGCAGCCAGACATTCCACGCGCACCTTACTGCAGACAAACAGGCGACCTCCTTCTTCTACTTCTAAACTATGCTAACTTGTTGTATGTTCCTAAAAGAAAATCCTGTTGTAGCCACTGTTGTTTTCCTAAAATCCCTGTTGTAGAGTATTACAGTGTAGAGAGGCACAATATAAAGACATTCTGATTGTCCTCACCACAGCAGAAACCTAACTGAACCCCTGGTTCAAACCCCTGGTTACAGCAATAAATACAGGTGAACCAGTTCTTCAAAATATCTCTGAGCAGTGTCAAATCTGGGTGAAATATTGCCCCTTCTGAGAAGTTCCGGCAACTGGGTAATAACTTCTGTTTGTCTGTTGTAGTAATACTCCCAGCTGCAACTCTGTCCTTCACTTGAATGGCCTTGACTTTTTCGCACTTCATCCTTATCTTCCTGCTCCTGAGATCAGATTTCCTTCCTTCATGAGGTCACTATGTTGACTTTCCAGCTGCTTCCTCAACTGCAAGCCTGCAAGACAAGACAAGCAATAAGTATTTCATTTATCACATAAACAGCAGGAAATTAAAATAATCGTTTAAACCCAGGTGACTGCGCAAAATGTGGAAATCAGATCCAGAATACTCTCAAAACGCATTCAAAACGCATTCAGACCACTGAAAACCCATCGGGTCAACCATCGCTGACCAAAAAAAATGCCACGGGCGCCAAAAAATGGTTTAAAATTCCACCGCTTCATTTCCCGCCCATCGGCATGACTATCGCTATCGGCGTGTCAAAAAAAACATGTTGGTCGATATTCACTTCATCTGCATGATACTTTGGAAATATGATGCTCTCCCTTCTGAAGGTCCAGATGACATCATCAGGATGTTTCGCTTCTGTGTAATGGGGAAAAGAACAACATCATCATCATCATCATCATGTTGAAGGAGAAAAGGAGGATATGGAATATGATCCTGCTGCTGAGGAAAGGAAAATGATGGTGATGTCATCGTCATATTCGGGCTTCATTAAAATGCAAAAAATGACGTCATCATCATGTTCAGTTAAGATCAGGGGGATAATTATGATATCGGGTCACCTAAGGAGCATGATTGGGATGATGAATGTAATATGACCTTTTTGCGGCCAAGGTAACCCTCTTGAAAGATCAGGATGATGATGATCATCAGGATATTTGGGGCTTTTGTCGAACTTAGAATAAGACGTCATCATCATATTCGCAAACCGGATCGTGTTTGGAAAATATCCTGCCGAAGGGAAATGTGATGATGATGATCATCAGGATATTTGCAAAAGGTCGTTCTTTCTCAGTAGGAGGACTTTACGAAATGTCGGGTGAACAAACAAGATCATGATGATCTTGACAATATGACAGGATAAAAATATGATGATCCTCCTCATCGAATTATCATGATGACGTAACCATCATATTTCGTCTTCGGAGCATGAGGATGAGTGAAGGTCATCATCAGGTTAGCGCTAGGGTGATATTCAAAATATGATCATGCTGTTGAGGAATGGAATATCACCTTCTTCTTAAAAGATAGGGTGATCATCATGATATTGCAAAAAGGAGATCAGGAGGATATGAAGACGTCATCATCATCTTAGCGAATTTCAGCAAATATCAGGATGATGACCCTCCGATAGGATTTTAACATGCGCATGCAAATATGCCGATGGTGGATTTTCTAAGTCAGGGTGATCTTATATTATCAGCATGATATTATAATATTAGGCGATGCAAAAATATCATGATGCTCGCGATGCGAAAGACCGCTCGACGGGGGAAACTTACCGTGACTTAAAGTTGACGTCATCATGATATCCGGATATTTGAACCTCAGGATATTATGGGGGGGGGGGGTTCAAATATGATGATGATGTTCTTCATACAGTAAAACTGAGTTTATTAAATATGACCCTCCTAAAATCATGATGCTCATGATGCGCATAAGGCCATTTGACGAGTAAAGGGCACTACCACCTAAGATTGACGTCCGGATATTGCGACTGCATGATTTTTATCGGGTGATAGACCAAGATCATGATGACCTTGACAACATGAAAAAATATGATGATCACTTGCGATTATCAGGTTTGACCAAAACTTTGACTGTGCATAACTTCCACATATGGACGAATTTTCAAGTGAAGTAAAAGGCAAACCTGCATGAAATTTCAAGCTCTTTCTAAATATGAGGTCATAGAAACAAAATATGAACTTTGACAAACTGACCTCATGATGATGACCAACCTCATCCTGACCTTCATGATGATGATGCACCTGACTCATTTTTACCAAACCGCCAGAAAGCAGACAAACACAAGCAGAAGCAAAAAGCAAAACATCAGCAGGGGTCCCCATTTTGCTAAGGAGCATAATGGGGCGTGTTGTGAACATCACAACAACTAGCAACCAAAACAAAACAATTAAATTCAGAGTGTTCAAGGAAACTAGATGAAATGAACTCATAACTTCCAACTATCTTTCTTGCAAATTACTATTCAGCTTGAGACTCAAAGTATTCAATAAAGATGCATGAACTTCCATTTTCAGTTTAGTTGTGTGCACGTGATTAATTATCCTCATCTTGAAGATCGGTTGAACAAACCAGTGACTGACATTAGCCTGCGTAGGTGAGGATATTCCCTCATAGCCGACCGGATAGAGCCTTGCTGCCAGCGAGCGTCTATAGCCCCTGCAAGGTTATCGTTACAATTCTCCTAAGTAGAGCCCCACTGCCAGTGAGCGTCCATAGCCCCGGTAGAGTTACTTAGATGGCTTAATCTGGATTTTTCAGTATAATCCGCTTTATTTATTTATTTATTTTTTGTTTTCTAATTTTGAAAGATTTCATAAGATATAGCAATTTGTAACTTCATGATGCAAGGAGTGGACACTTGCTGAAATTAAGCTGAGAATTGTAATGGTAGCAAGGGTGACCTCTGATTTTTCACCTAATATCTACACTGGTATGTTCAACAAACCCAAGGATTTTAGGTGTGTCATTGTGAGAAACCTGCTTTGAATTCTCAATCACATTTATTGAATACAAAACTTCAGAAGATGAACCACTCTCTACATTCATGACAGTGACAAATTATGTGTAAATTGCAAATGATTAACCTGAATATCCTAAATTTTATACTGTTTTGAATGGTTGCTAGTTTTGCTCCTTAATACTCTAAAGTAAAATAAAGATCCCTGCTGAGGAGACAACAAACAAACCAAACAAACAGGCTGTACAAACAACACAACAAAAGAAAAAACTATACAAACAGAAAGAAACAAAAAGCAAAAAATAAACAGAAGACAAGCTATACAAACAGCTAACCTAAAAAGAAAATAGCAAAAGAAGAACACAAAAAACAAAAAACAACCACCTCCAGACTATATACAAGCCTCTACAAGGCAATCAGAAACCCAGGAAAAAGACCCAAAAACACCCCTACTTGCATATTTCTTTAGGTTGTGCAGGAGTAACAGGGTATTAGTTATGGTCCTCATCCTAGCAGATTTATCTTTGAATTCTGAAAAAAATTCTGATATTCTAGATTCATTGTGTTTATCAGAATAGCTCTTAATGACTAGTAACTGAGGCAGCTCATCAGGTTTATGATTAATCCATATGAAGGTCCTATCTCTTGAATTTCCATAATCAAAATAGCCTTTATCATTATTTACTAAGGAAAGGAAAGAGACAACCTGATGTGCCTTTAGCTCTGTGGAACACACTTGTTCATTGATAGCTGGCTTTTCATTTAGCTCTGCATTTTCATTGCCCAGCTCTATGTCTAGTCCCTTTTCAAGTTGAAAGATGAATGACTCTAGATGTATCATTTCTTCATCTTCATCCAGCTTTGTTCCTTCATTCTGGATGTTCAGTTTATCCTCAAATTTAGCAAACCTCTCAATGTTCTCATTAGTTTCCTGCACATCAGCACTTAAGTAAGTATCTTCATCATCATCTGATATACGGAATTTAATCATTTCTAAATCACTTGAGAGTAAAGGTGGGACAACATCTTTAGATTGACAAGAATACTCCCCTGTCTTATTTTTAACATGGCATGGGGGGGATGTCTGATTGTGTACAGCAGCTACATGATCCTCTGTATCCTCTTCTTTCAAGAATTGTTCATCAGATGACTCACATTTGTCATTTAGTGAAGAGTCTAATCTTATTGACCTGCAACAATCTTGATTTTGATCATTTAGTTTAAAGAAGTCAGGTGTAACACTAGGATTTACTTTCTTTTCTATGACTTCATTAGCTTCTATAGTAGGGATCTCATCAATTTTAGTGCATTTCAATTCTGCCAATGCTTGTTTACATTTCTTTGCCAAATCATGTTCGTTAAAACTTTTCATGTCAGACCCAGAGGTTTCTTCTTGACAAATATTCCTTAGTAGTTCTATATATTTATCAAATGTATCAAGATGAACCCCACTTTCCTTTTCTTTTTCATTAAATCCTTTTTGCTTATTATCTAGAAAAGGGACATGAGCTGTGATTTCTTCTCTGCATTTTTTAGGATATTTATACTTTTCACTAACTTTAATCACAGCCGGATCTTGACGAAAAGACAGATTTTTTTTCTTACCATCACATGATTCCTGCCAAGAGATCTTATTACCCTTTATTCCTAGCATTGGTTCCATCTTTGTATCCTCTGCACATTTAATGACCGTTGATGCTGCATCCTCCTGTCGCTCAATAATCTCCTCATTTCCCTGCCAACTTTCAGCCTTATACACATCTGAGAGAGAGATTAGTCCTTTCAAATATAAATCTAATCTTGTAAGAAAAGATAGACAATTAAGCTCACCATGCTCTGCGGACTTATGTATCCTACACCTTCCAAATAAACCATAGCTATATAAATTTTTAGGATAAAGCTGGTTATTCAAAGCTTTCTGAAATGAAGGAATGTCAACTTGAAAACTGTCCCTATATGAGTCCATTAAAAATGGGACCCTCTTTCAACTTTTTAGGCCTTTGAAATTTTATGAGATCTAACATATCTTAGAATATAGCATTTAAAACTCAAAATTTTAACTCTAAACCAAATCAGGCCCTCCTTCTAGCGCCAGAAAACTGTTGGTGATTGTTTTGATGCAATCATAACAATAAGTTAAAATTCACATAAAATGAACTGAAACTATACTTGAAAGATAAGAAGGAATCATTTGAGATTCAACTAATCCCAAGTCTACAATGGTTCAGTTGGTCAATGTGAAGCTGTAATGTTCAAGGGGCCTTACGTAGTTTAGGTTTGTTTGGTGGTTTACTGGACTAAGAATATGCAAAAAGGTCATGAGATATGTCAATACTTTTCATTCCTTTGCATAAAAGTGTTACTGTGCTGCAAGTTTTAGATGGTTTTCTTGAATTTTTGCAGCTTTCTTCTTTATCTATTTATGAAAACTGTCTACTTATAGCTCTATTATGCATGCTTCTTCAAATTTGAGACAATTTCCTTTAGATTTCTACGTTTTCAGCTAAATATTTCAGATGGGTTGGGAAAAGTTAGAAAGATCTAATCTATACCTCATTTAATCTACCGAAGGATCTAATTGTTTATGTTATGCACTATGTAAATACCACAGTAATTTGATCAAATCCACAGTAAAAACCTTAAATGCAAGTTCTGAGCATTTTCACAAACATACATTTAAAATTGCAAGCTCTCAAAGAAAATATTTCAAAACACAAAGAAGAGCAGGAGAACACTCAGAAGATAGATGCAGAACTCCAGATTCTATTGTATCAGAAACGAATAGTCATACACGATTTACAATGTAGGAATGACTCTTAGTTTCATTGATCATACTACAGAGAACTTACAAGCTTTACAGATACAGTAAGGCAGCCAGACATTCCACGCGCACCTTACTGCAGACAAACAGGCGACCTCCTTCTTCTACTTCTAAACTATGCTAACTTGCTGTATGTTCCTAAAAGAAAATCCTGTTGTAGCCACTGTTGTTTTCCTAAAATCCCTGTTGTAGAGTATTACAATGTAGAGAGGCACAATATAAAGACATTCTGATTGTCCTCACCACAGCAGAAACCTAACTGAACCCCTGGTTACAGCAATAAATACAGGTGAACCAGTTCTTCAAAATATCTCTGAGCAGTGTCAAATCTGGGTGAAATATTGCCCCTTCTGAGAAGTTCCGGTAGCTGGGTAATAACTTCTGTTTGTCTGTTGCAGTAATACTCCCAGCTGCAACTCTGTCCTTCACTTGAATGGCCTTGACTTTTTCGCACTTCATCCTTATCTTCCTGCTCCTGAGATCAGATTTCCTTCCTTCATGAGGTCACTGTGTTGACTTTCCAGCTGCTTCCTCAACTGCAAGCCTGCAAGACAAGACAAGCAATAAGTATTTCATTTATCACATAAACAGCAGGAAATTAAAATAATCGTTTAAACCCAGGTGACTGCGCAAAATGTGGAAATCGGATCCAGAATACTCTCAAAATGCGTTCAAAACGCATTCAGACCGCTCAAAACCCATTGGGTCAACCATCGCTGACCGAAAAAAATGCCACAGGCGCCAAAAAATGGTTTAAAATTCTACCGCTTCATTTCCCACCCATCGGCATGACTATCGCTATCGGCGTGTCAAAAAAAACATGTTGGTCGATATTCACTTCATCTACATGATACTTTGGAAATATGATGCTCTCCCTTCTGAAGGTCCAGATGACGTCATCAGGATGTTTCGCTTCTGTGTAATGGGGAAAAGAACAACATCATCATCATCATCATCATGTTGAAGGAGAAAAGGAGGATATGGAATATGATCCTGCTGCTAAGGAAAGGAAAATGATGGTGATGTCATCGTCATATTCGGGCTTCATTAAAATGCAAAAAATGATGTCATCATCATGTTCAGTTAAGATCAGGGGGATAATTATGATATCGGGTCACCTAAGGAGCATGATCGGGATGATGAATGTAATATGACCTTTTTGTGGCCAAGGTAACCCTCTCGAAAGATCAGGATGATGATGATCATCAGGATATTTGGGGCTTTTGTCAAACTTAGAATAAGACGTCATCATCATATTCGCGAACCGGATCGTGTTTGGAAAATATCCTGCCGAAGGGAAATGTGATGATGATGATCATCAGGATATTTGCAAAAGGTCGTTCTTTCTCAGCAGGAGGACTTTACGAAATGTCAGGTGAACAAACAAGATCATGATGATCTGGACAATATGACAGGATAAAAATATGATGATCCTCCTCATCGAATTATCATGATGACGTAACCATCATATTTCGTCTTCGGAGCATGAGGATGAGTGAAGGTCATCATCAGGTTAGCGCTAGGGTGATATTCAAAATATGATCATGCTGTTGAGGAATGGAATATCACCTTCTTCTTAAAAGATAGGGTGATCATCATGATATTGCAAAAAGGAGATCAGGAGGATATGAAGACGTCATCATCATCTTAGCGAATTTCAGCAAATATCAGGATGATGACCCTCCGATAGGATTTTAACATGCACATGCAAATATGCCGATGGTGGATTTTCTAAGTTAGGGTGATCTTATATTATCAGCATGATATTATAATATTAGGCGATGCAAAAATATCATGATGCTCGCGATGCGAAAGACCGCTCGACGGGGGAAACTTACCGTGACTTAAAGTTGACGTCATCATGATATCCGGATATTTGAACCTCAGGATATTATCGGGGGGGGGGGGGGGGTTCAAATATGATGATGATGTTCTTCATACAGCAAAACCGAGTTTATAAAATATGACCCTCCTAAAATCATGATGCTCATGATGCGCATAAGGCCATTTGACGGGTAAAGGGCACTACCACCTAAGATTGACGTCCGGATATTGCAACTGCATGATTTTTATCGGGTGATAGACCAAGATCATGATGACCTTGACAACATGAAAAAATATGATGATCACTTGCGATTATCAGGTTTGACCAAAACTTTGACTGTGCATAACTTCCACATATGGACGAATTTTCAAGTGAAGTAAAAGGCAAACCTGCATGAAATTTCAAGCTCTTTCTAAATATGAGGTCATAGAAACAAAATATGAACTTTGACAAACTGACCTCATGATGATGACCAACCTCATCCTGACCTTCATGATGATGATGCACCTGACTCATTTTTACCAAACCGCCAGAAAACAGACAAACACAAGCAGAAGCAAAAAGCAAAACATCAGCAGGGGTCCCCATTTTGCTAAGGAGCATAATGGGGCGTGTTGTGAACATCACAACAGGGTTGTGGAGGTATGGTTGCCTTCCCATTTGGTTTCTCCTTTTTAGTGGTGGTTGACAGGTTGTCATGAGGTCCTAGCACTTTAGTTGAAAAATACATCAATTATGTCAATCATGTAGTGTCCAAAGGTTGTATGCAATAGGGGATGTTTTGGCCATCTCTGTTAGTAAGATTTTCTAGATTTTTGAATTGGTTGAAAAAAAAAATTAAACTAGAAAGCATGAAATTGTCTAAGCTAGAAAGCATTCATATTCCTATTCTATAAAGAATGTAAACTATTTAAGAATCAACACTTGCAGTTTAACTATGCAATTTAATCAAAGGTGACTAACTACTAATGACTAACTATTAACTAAAAGTACACCTAAAATCTTTGAATCATTAGCTAACAATAGTTTCATGAACATAGTGGATGCTTCAAAAATTCTAAGTAAACAAAGACTTAGAGATTAGTAACTTAAAAACACAACCTGCAGGGACACACAATAGAACTAAACACAGAATAACATTTATCTAAATATAACATACATAGAACAAAAATAACAACATTTAACAATAAAAATACTTATCTACTCTACCTGAAGTGGCTAGCTCTTAGGCATTCCTACTAATAGCTCAAATCACATATATAGTACTTTTGTAGCTTCAAAGTAAATCCATTCATAGCACTTCCATTACTCAGAACAAATTACTTAGAACAATCTGATGATATTCATTCATTCATATCATAAAAGTGTAATAGTACACAAAACATAATTGAACAGTATTCAGAACATATCATAACAACATATCCTTGTTTTCAGTAGCTACACATATATATAATGCACTACTACAAAGTCCTAATTTGTAGATGGCAGGAAAATACCATTGAAAAAGTCTTAAATAGAATTACAACTGATTGATGTTCATGACATAAAACATAATAAAGGCTCTGAGTGGAGTCATAAAGTCTCAAATAGTCTTAACAGAAATTAATAGAATGTTTTAAGAAGTCCTCCAATATGCACGTGGCGCCCCAACTTCCGGTACTCTGACTTCAACCACTTGAAGTCCACTCCTTTCATAGGCCATGCATAAATCTTACACAATTACTTAAAGTCTATACCATTATATCAACATTGTTAGCTAATTCCAACCAATTTGAGAAATAAAGATTTATACATCATTTTATAAAAAGTACACAATTATTACTTCTAAAAATAAACAAATTGGCATGGCTGAGGTGGTTTGCAAGAACAAAAAGGGGTATTTATCTCATCATAAGAATGAGGTTGTTTATACCTCATCAGTGGTATGTTGGTTGTCAATGTTTGGACTAGTACTGGTTGTATTATTCTTTTTTCCATTGAATAAAGCTCTTTTAACCCTTTTTTAAAAATAAATTATAACCATGCCTAGTGATAGTTTGACTGGTCATCCTTTATATACAATTCCCATGCCTATGTGTCACCCCTATGGTCATGCAATGTATCATTTGATATGTAAATTTTATGACCCCTAGTTGATCTTGTAATAAGAATAATAATTGGGTTTTCTTTCCCATTTGAATTGTGAAAAGTGTGGTGATGATTTGATGTTTGATGTGTTAGGTCCATGGGATACAATATTCCTATGTTACATGTCTCACAGGATAGGCCTAACTATATATATGAAATCATTTCATAGCAAATTAGATTTCTTAAGCTCAAATTTCAAATTTCTTTAGTAACATCCCTAAAATTTTAATTTGTGTCCCTTCTCCACTAGTATATGGCTTAATAAACCAATATCAAGTATGAATTTGATCTCTTTAAGATTGTACAAACACTAGAAGAATAATTATAAGCACCTACTACAACAAAATAATGGCAGTTGAGCTTATCGAGTACCTCATATGCATAGAGGATCCAAGATCACAACATGGTTAGACATTCATTTGTAGGCTATACATAACCTAAGCCTTTTATATAAGTCAAACCCATTGTTAGACATTGATTCTATGGGAAACAAGGTAGATAACTAAGAGGGGGGGCGAATCAGTTATCTTAAATAATTTATCTTTTTGTTCTTCTTTAACAATTAGTGCAACATCAAAACAAATAAGCATACATAACCATGAGAGCAGAAATAAACTCAACACACATAACACAATGATTTTGACGTGGAAAACCCCGTTAAGGGAAAAACCATGGGGTGACTAACCCAAGAATGTATTCTCTGTTAAAAGAATAGAAGAACAAAATGACACTTGCCAATTAGGGCTCACTGCCTACAAGAGACTCATTGTCTACAAGGTATATAGAATGTAACCAGGTGTTTGAACTGATCAAAGACATCCACATATGCTGAGGTTCAGTTTTGGTTAGGCTCAATATACTGATCTGCTACACTTCATTCTTCCTCTACTTAATGCTTCTAATCTGTCACATACCAGATTTGTATAGTTACTTCCACACTACTCTCTACTTTTCTTTGCACACTATTTCACACACTCACACCTTCACATCAAAATCCATCTGGTATATATACCTGCACAAAGGGTTTCAACATCTTTCTAGTCAGCATCCAGAATATTCAAGATTTTCCCAAACTTTGGTCTGTCGGCTAAATCCATGCTTACTAAGTGATGCGTATCAAAAAGATAGTTATAGGAGTCATCAATCATGTTGGCCAACCATGAATGATCCCTCAAGAAACTTGATCACCATAAATATCTCATTCGGATTAAGGTTTGATGCTTTGCCGGTTAGTTCTTACTCAGTCTGCTCTACCTGTCAGGAACCCATTGCTTAGGTGTTCCTATCTTTTCACTCTTTCATCATCGGAGGCTCAATCTCTAGAATGTTGCATTCATGGTATTTCTATTGACTTCCCCAAGTCCATAATTTTCTGAGATACATTCTCTGAGAGATCCAGACCTGATTGTCGGACCTTGTTGCATGCTCTGTTCTTGTTCACCAGACCAAAACACTCTTCAATCTGACTTCTGGTATAGACATATCATGTGCTACGGATGAGTGGGATGGACTTTGTTTCCATTAGTGACAACACTCATGAAGCCACACAGTGTCTCTTTCCAACAATCTCCCCCTTTGGCATTGATGGCAACACTTAGTGAAAAATGACTAAGTGTCATAGCACAGTCCCCCTTGGCTGATGCTTTATTTTTATGTACACTTTTCTGGAGCTTCCCCTTAGCTAGATTCCACATTTTTCACTACTCCTTACTCCGCCTTTGACATCAATGGCAAAGGGTGGAATCCGCATACCAAAATTTGCAAAATTTAACCTATACATAGCTGCATAAGTATATATACAAGTGATACTTACATATACTTAAGTATATCCGCAAAAGTTGTTTTCTACTAGAAAAATTCTATTGCCCAACTCTACTTCATCATGTCCAAAATTGAGATATGACCACTGCAAAGGCTTCTGCCCTCTTAAAGTCTGCCGGATCATTGGTCCGGGCTGTGGTCTGGGCATCAGTTAGGACCTCATGCATTGCCTCTAACTTGGGGATAATTATCCCTCTTAGTTCACTTAGCCTGCTTATTCTATTCTTCCTTCTCCTTTCTAAGCCTCTTTATTTCATTTATAGTGGCAATAGTCTGACACTCTTGATTCATTATGGAAGAGGTGAGAGGATCAAAATTTTGAGATAAACTTGATAGTTTGCTCTCTTGTTCTTCCACCTTCTTGGCAATGTCTACTGTCACGGTGGACCAAGATAGACAAAATTTGTATAAATCTCTGCCATCTTTAAGAGCATTTTCTAAGCTCTTTATCCCAATATCCAAATTTCTCCTATCATTTGTTATTAGTCCCTACACCTCAGAGAATCGCTTTCCCAAAAATTATTTCCTGACTTTCTCTTCTGCTGACTTCTCCAAAGAATCAAAATGTGTGCTAATAGAATTAACAAGAGATTTCAAGTTACCAGATGAAGATGCTAAAATATCCTTCTGGAAGGATGGCATGATCTTCTCCAATGCACCAGATGCAATCTCTATCAGCTCATAGTCTTCCATGTGAGACTTCATAAGCTTTTCTTTTGCTTTGGCTTGAGCAAAAGATGCTACCTTTATTGTCTGGACTGGAGAGAGAGAGTCAAGATTGAGTGGTCCTTGAAACAGCTCCGGTTCATCTAATTCCATCATTTCCTTGGTCAGGAAGTCTTTAATTGCTTATGCAGTATCTCTTACTGGAGACAGAGTCTTCTTTCCTTCTGTACCCTCAGAACTGTCACCTGAGGTCTTCTCTGTTTGGTCTTCTTTTCTTCCTTTTACCTCTTCTTCTTGACTGATTTCCTCTTCTTTTCTTTGTTCTCCTTCAATTGAGGAGTTTGTTGGGGGATTCGGAAGAGAGATATTTACTTCTTCATGAACTTCCTCTTCTAGAACAGAGGAATCCAGGTTCTTAGTCTTCTCCTCACCTATCTCCTTTGACTCTTCTGCAATTTTCTCAGTAGAGTCTTCCTTTGATGCACTTAATCCTTTGACATCAGAAGGTTCATCACTTATGTCCTCTATAATAGGAATATTGAATCTTTTGTATACATTCTAGAGGATGTCTTCAATCTCTTTTGCCACCTGATCAGTCTCTCCGAGCATAAGCTTGTTCATTCTGGCTTTGCTCCAGAACTCATCCTTGCAATCCTTGAAGATCATGTTCATTTGTTTAGGAGTGATAGAAGGATAGAGTTGAATAGCTATCTATTCTCAGATCTCCATATCCTTTTCCTTAGCATTGTTCTTTCTCATTTCAAGTTCCTTCTCTAGGATTTTAGGAATTAGAGATATGATTTCAATGAATGCTTTATTATAGATGTTTAGATACCTGACTATAGCATCTTGCAGGATCTCTGGTAAGCTTCACTACATTCATCATAGAATTATGTCATTGGTTGTAGATTTCCATCCATGGTGACTACCTTGATGTCATCATCAATGGAGAGAGTAGGCCTTTCAACAAATTCTTCTTCTTCTTCTTTGTTCTTGCTGGCAGATGATTCCACATAAGTTTTCTTTTTCTTCTTCGTTTTCTTAACCTCCTCATCTGTCTCTATCTCTTCATCATCCTTTTGACTTACATATGACCTTGTGGCCTTTGTCTTAGTTCTCTTCTCTCCTTTTTCAGATGTCTTTGCTTCCAGTTTTGAGGCTTTTGGGCTCTTAGTAGTGGCAGGTGCAAAACTCTTTGAGGATCTAGTCCGGGAGGGGGCTTGCACCAGAGCACTTTCTTTTTCTGCTTCTTGCCTTTCTTTCTTTACCCTTTCTACTTTCTCTCTATTGGCATCAACTACTTCCTTTGATATCCCATATCTCTTTGCAACTTCTTCTACTTCCCTTCTCACTTTTCTCTTGATCTCAGGCTATCTCAGTTCAACATGAACTTTTACACTCAACTCTTGGAAGGTTCCAAACCTTTCTACCTCAGGGTCCTTTGGTTGACTAAGTAGGTGTTGGACATGTAGTTCCAAAATTTTCTCATCCACCTCATAGCCCATTGGCATAATCTAGACTATTCTGGGCTCTACTGCCTCCATTAGGCATTGATCAATGTCTACCATGAAGCACACTATATCCTTGTATTTTTCAACTAGAGATTGGGGGATTCTCTCTCTGGCCTGTATCATGCCTTGGAATTTTTTGAAGTAACCCCACAGTGCTGTATTTTGTGCCTTGCATCACCAAGCCCATACATATAATCTCTGATTTGTATGGCAACAGGTCTGCCATTTTTCCATATCCAGCCACTAGTTCCAGGTAGCTCATTCATATAGTAGAAGAATAGACATAGTATCAAGCCACCATACTTAAATGAATTCTTTTTATCCTTCTTTATTTTTTGCAAATTCTCTAACAGTTGGTTTAGGAGAAGCTCACAAAGATCATAGTCAACATTTTTCCTTAGCATTTCATACGCAGTATATATAGCAAATCTGGATACTGAATTCTCCCTACTGGAGTGATAGATTTTGTAACCAATTATCATAGAGGCAAATTTGATATCTGGATCTATGATGTCTTCTATTGTCATTGCCCTCTTATCAAATTTTGATCTGGTAGCCTCACTTATAGTTTGGTTTTTGACTGATTTGAGAGCAGGCAACCCATTGGATGAGTGCAATCTGGTTACTGCTCTAATGGAATCTTTTGTGATCTTAAATGGCCTCATCAACCACATGAAGTTGTCATGCATTCTACTCAGAACATACCTGACCCATTCATCTTCTGTAAAATAGGGGACATGGATGCACTGTCCAAAATGCTTATCCCGGATGGCCTTGTATTGAGGTTTAAGTTCAAATGTTTCATCTACTAATTGCTTGTGATAGATATCCATTAGTTTGGATTCCCCAAATTCCTCGATGTTGGCATGAATGTATACCCTAACATCTTCTACATGCAGAACCCCATGCAGAATGCTAGAGAATGTGCCTAGGGAATCAACTTCTAGGCATTTGTAAGGATGTTTCTTGAACTTAGGGCACTGTCTATCAGTGAATTTAACAGCATTTGGAGTAGCCATCTTTCAAAGGATTCAAAGAGATATATTCAAGAGCAGAAAATACCTTTTATGCTTCTAGGGTTCACGATAAGAGTAAAAAGGATCGCTGGTTGAATCAAATTCTACGGTTGATCCTTGAGAGAGTTGAAGCAATATTGTTGCAGACCTCATTCTTCCTTCTTCTCGAATGCAAATGTGCAAATGATGAACAAAAAAAACTTTTATATCTATGGAAACCCTAATTCCATTTTGCAATAAATGCACAACTTAAGTTATTCCAGTTGCCTTGTTCTCCTTATCCTGAGAGATCTTTCTAGATCACTTGAGATGCACTTAGAGTTATTCTCGGTGATTATTGACAATCTATCTCCCTTTCTCCAATCATTCCATTTATCCACATATCAAGAGACCTCAATTTTTGAATCATACCGGATCGAACTGTGAAAATCCTACTCTTACCGGATGACTATTAAACCAGATCAATCTTGGATGATTAAGCTCTTCAAAACTTCTTGCGAATCTTTTACCAAGGGTTATTTAGATATCTCTTTGAGAACTCTTCAATCCGTAACACTCCATGTGCCAATTTTAGGCACCAATTGACTGGCTGGGGGAAATTGTTTTCCTTTGTGAATCCCCCTGAGCCAGAGCTCATCTATTTAGTTACCAGAAGGAATATCAGCACCAGATTCTGGTACGGATCCATCCCCAACATTTTTTGTACTTCTCTTCACCCAAATCTTGTTCATTTCCTTTTGAATTTCATCTATATTCACTTTTCCTTTTCCTTTGTCTTGATTTTGGTTATGATGCACTGGACCCTTTTTGTCCTAATTCTTACTTCTGTAGAATTTGGCAATATGACTGGATCTATTGCAATTGTAGAAAATAACATTTCTTTGCATATTTGACTGGAATCCTCTTGATTTGCATTGATTAGCCATATGTCCCATTCTATTGCATGCAAAGCATCTACCATTGAATGAATTGTTTATCTGCATGTTTCTACATTCATGAGATTTGTGACCATACCTTTTGAAGTTAAAACACTGTCTGGAGAAGGATGAATTAGCTTGATTCAATCTTCTTCTGCACTAATTTGCATTATGACCAAAGTTATTGCAATTGTGGTAGTAACCATTGAAGGATGGATATCTTTGAGCATTTGGTTGCCTTACTAGAGGTCTTCTAGGTCTGTTCCTTGGATTTCCTGATCCAGAATTCTTTTGACCGGATCCGGAGCTTTCACCTTTCTCATACCCCAAGCCATGCTTGTCATCTACCCTCTTTTGGCTTTCAAGAAGAACTTCAAGTTGAGCAGAGCTTATCTTGAATTTCTCTTTGTATTCATTTATAGTTTGAAGATCCCTTTTAAGTGTATCTATCTGATTCTCAAGTTGTTCTTCATTGTCTCTGGCTTCTTCAAGATCAGATTCTAGATGCCTAATTATTCTATCCATTTTGTGGCAATCTTCTGACTTCTTCTTGAGAGATTGTTTTAGATTATCTTCAATTTTTCTTTTCTCTTCAATTTCTTGGGTAAATTTCACAACCTCTGATTCCATTTCATGTCTTACCATAATGACCTCTTTTGATAGCTTCTCACATAAATTGTTTTTCTCATTTAGATCTTCATTAGTATCATTGGCTTCACTTTGACTTTCTAATTATTGAAGTAGTTCCTTTCTTTTCTTCACTAAGATACTTAGTTTTTCTTTGAGTTCATTTATGAAGTCATCAGCTTGTTTGAGTCTTTCCCTCAAGTTATTGACTTCAGAGTGAGATTGCTCAAGATCATCTACAATAGACTGAAGTTGTTCCCTCATACCATACATATCCATTGAGATTCCTAGATCTTCCTCAAGATGTTAGGCTCTATTAGGAGGAACTTAGCTCTGATACCAATTGTGGGAAACAAGGTAGATAACTGAGAGGGGGGGTGAATCAGTTATCTTAAATAATTTATCTTTTTGTTCTTCTTTAACAATTAGTGCAATATCAAAACAAATAAGCATACATAACCATGAGAGCAGAAATAAACTCAAGACACATAACCCAATGATTTTGACATGGAAAACCCTATTAAGGGAAAAACCACGGGGTGACTAGCCCAAGAATGTATTCTATGTTAAAAGAATAGAAGTACAAAATGGCACTTGCCAATTAGGGCTCACTGCCTGAGCACACTGCTCACAAGAGGCTCACTACCTACAAGAGACTCACTATCTACAAGGTATATAGAATGTAACCAGGTGTTTGAACTAATCAGAGACATCTGCATATGCTGAGTTTCAGTTCTGGTTAGGCTCAATATACTGATCTGCTGTACTTCATTCTTCCTCTGCTTAATGCTGCTAATCTGTCACATATCAGATTTGTATAGTTACTTCGACACTGCTCTCTGCTTTTCTTTGCACACTATTTCACACACTCACACCTTCACATCAAAATCCATCTGGTATATATACCCGCACAAAGGGTTTCAACATCTTTCTAGTCGGCATCCGGAATATTCAAGATTTTCCCAAACTTTGGTCCGTTGGCTGAATCCATGCTTACTAAGTGATGCGTATCAAAAAGATAGTTATATGAGTCATCAATCATGTTGGCCAACCACGAATGATCCTTCAACAAACTTGATCACCATCAATATCTCATCCGGATTAAGGTCTAATGCTCTGCCAGTTAGTTCTTGCTTAGTCTGCTTTGCCTATTAGGAACCCATTTCTTAGTTGCTCCTATCTTTTCACTCTTTTATCACCGGAGGCTCAATCTCTGCAATGTGGTAGTCATGGTACTTCTCTTGACTTCCCCAAGTCCACACTTTTCTGAGATACATCCTCTGAGAGATCCGTACCTAATTGTTGGAGCTTGCTGCATGC
The DNA here is from genome assembly GCA_027924645.1 of Cunninghamia lanceolata. NCBI lineage: Eukaryota > Viridiplantae > Streptophyta > Pinopsida > Cupressales > Cupressaceae > Cunninghamia > Cunninghamia lanceolata. The sequence goes on from BSBN01000400.1 coordinate 7,932,219, forward strand.
TTTGTTCTTGTTCACTGGACCAAAACACTCTTCAATTTGACTTTCGGTATAGACATATCATGTGTTGTGGATGAGTGGGATGGACTTTGTTGCCATCAATGACAACACTCATGAAGCCACACAGTGTTTCTTGCCAATAGATTCAGATGTGTCAATAACATACAACATAATAAATGCCTAGATTCAAAATTAGCACCTAGGCTAGAATTCTATAGAATTCTATCATTAATGAACTGCCACCTACAAAATACATCTAGGTGCACTTCATCTTGGGCCAAAACTCTATATATAGGGAGGTAATTTTATTTTGGGAGAGGAAAGGGTCTTGGGTTATAAATTTTAAAGGCTAGAAGATTCTATATTAGGAGTCTTGGGAAGTAGTTGGGTCTTAGAAATGTTGTAACAACTCTCCTTTAGTGCAAGCAATTTTGTGGGGAAACTTCTTTCTAAGTTTGATTCATATTGTCTATAGATACTATGACTATTTCTTACATAAGCTTATTATGTAAACATCTTAATAAGCATAAACATATATTTGGATATGATGTTGGTTAGTCATAAACTATGCATCATTTTATGGTGGTTGTTTCATGACCTCTTGCACTTCTAGGTATAATCTTCTATGTGTTATACTCGATTATTAATTTATATTTTCTTGTAGGTTTGTTGGTTAGAACTAGCACATGAAACATGCTGGTTGTTTCATATTGTCTCTATTATTTCCATATATAATGTTTCAAGTTATTTCCCATAGATGCTTGCATCTCTCTTGTCTTCAAATTGAGCTAGGATTGCATGATTGCTCTCTCTCTCTCTCTCTCTCTCAATTTTCTTTTATTTTCCCTCTTTCCCTTTATTCTTATGTTCTTTCTTTTAAACCTATCAGAATATGTTCTAGTTTTTTTTTAATTTTAGTTTTATATTTCATCTCTCAACTTGAGTTTTACCTTGACTTTTGAGAACCTCCTCAAATTCATACTAGGACCCTTTTTAAAACATCATCTCATATGCTAGTATGTTATCCAAGAAAAAACAAAACCTAGCAATTTTGAGACATTTGGAAGGGTTTTAATCCCCTTTTAAGAGAGAAATTGGTCTTTTGACTCCTGGGGTTGGTGGACACCTTGACCATGTCATTTTTCCCATCAATATTAATGGTGATAGAAGAAAAGAGGACTAGAATTATGGTAGTTTCACACAAGTTTTAAATTCCTTTTAAGTCACCTTGAGCATTCAAATGTTTAATCCTTTTTTATAATATTTTAACTTGCCTATGATTCAAAATATCACATTTTTAGTAGATCACGTGGCTACAAATTTCTTCTATGGTTAGGAGGAAATAGTTCCTTGAAATTTCTTGAACTCAATCACCATTTACTTAAAATCCTTATGGATTCATCCTAAAATTCTAATGAAATGGAACTTATACAATTGAAGAGCATACTTATGAATATAAATATGCTCTCATTTGTGCCCAAATTCATCATGAAGGCATGGCTTTTTGCATGTTCCCTTACACCTTGAATGAATCTACTTTCAACAAGTGCCTTTCCTTGTTTGCTATGTTGATAACCTCTCAAGTTTATCTAAAAATAAATTGTTGAATTATTGTATACCTCTTGTTACCCTTGAAATCATGTATCATCAATTTTTAACCTCTCACAAAGAAGCCAATGGGGCAGTGAGCCTCTTTAAAATATGATTTCACAAGTTATATTGCTTTTTGGTAGACCCATATAAGCTAACAAAGGCTATGGCTATTTAGATATACATTATCATACTCAACCCACTAACATCTATGTTTCTAAGGAATCAAAACCCTGCAATCACTACTCTTTCTCAATCATACATTGATGCTAGTACGTAACACCCCAAGATTTTGCCTAAGATATTAATGGTAAACAAAAAGATAATTTTTTCTGATATAATTCTAACACAATGTGTCAAAATTTACACCTACAGACTAGATATGTCATGACATAATGCAAAAAATCTCGCAATGCATTATGTTAATGTTGTCACAAAGGATTGCACCCTGAATGCTAAGCCTTTAACAGCTTGGCAATCCCATGCAACATGGGAACATTCTTAGACTATGGGTTTGTCTATGGCGAGAATGAACCTCTAGAAGAGCTAGATCCCTTTAAATGCCCCTTAGATATGATGTATTTCATTGAAAAGAGATAGAGAAATGATAAAATAAATTAAACTAAAAACTATTTTAAGGGGTGATGCACCAATGATTGAATATCCTAGGTTGCAATCTGATTCACAATTATCTTCAATACACATGTTCATACAACTCAAACTGAACAATCTTTACTACATAAATGTTTCACAAAAAGGCATGAAATAACTTGTACAATCTATAACCTGTAGTAGAATTGCACTTTTGTATACTTGCATTCAAAGAACAAGACAGTTTTGAAGTAAAACATAATAAATCTTTATCAAATCATTCAAAATGAGACAAGACACCTAAATCTGAATAGAAGAACACCTGATATTATTGATAATATAATAAAAACTCTACAAAATAACAATGAAACTGCTGAAATAAACTATTGCTACTGCATAAAACTTGTTAAAATTGAGTTACAAGACCAAATCTCTCTCTTTGCAATGTGCAAAGGCAAGGGAAAAAGCAAGAATTGAGGAAAAATGATGAGCTTTTTTTCCCTATAATAGAAAATCTGTCTCAAAAATGCAAAGGGGAGTCAACTCATGTCCAACTGTACTCCAACTGATGCATGAATATCCTGAAAAAGCAACTCCAAGTTGTTGGGCGAGAAAGAGAGAAAAACCTAAAATTTAGTGCCCAAAACTACTCCAAGATGAGCTAAAATAGCTCAAAACTCCACCTCCCAAGTTGGTTGACCCAAAAACTACCCAAAATAGCTCAGTTTGACCTTAAGCCAAAAATAGAAAAGAATCTCCTTCTGCATGATTTTACAACCTCAATTCAACTCTTACTCCTCTTTTTGCATGATATGAGGGTAAAAATAACCTATTTCAACAAATATTAAAGGCAATCATGTGACTTACCTTAATAAGTGTTATGTGAATGTCTATTTTTCTTCTAGGCTTTTATATAACAAGTATTAAGGCAATTTATAAAAATATTGCACTTAATAGGTGTTAACATACATTATTCTTGCCTTTATTTATACTAAAAGGGAAGGAGTTTACATAATTCATTCAATTTACCTTCTCAACACAAACTCTCCAAGCTATCCATGATAACCTTTCTACCCTTTGACTCTACTAAAAGCACTCAAAACTGTCCTCATGCAAAAAGACCCTAAGTCAAGGCAAACAATAATTAAATGGTTATCATATCCCTTTGGTCTCAATATTCATTATTTAAAAAAAAAAGCTAGAAAGACATCATCACATCCTTATAACTCCACGCCTTCATCATCTCTCCTAGGCATCATGAACTTCATGTTTTGACGATGGGCCCCTTGGGTATTTTCCAATGATTCTTAAAAAACAAAAGTAAAAAAACACATGATGAACTTGTGTTAGGGCTTATAAAAATAGCTCTCAAGCCCTAAAAACATCTCATTTTCACTCTCTATCTTCTTGGTTTGCCTTTCTGTTGTACTGCCATAAGGGTTTTGGAGAACTGTTTGAAGCTCCTCAAGGGTTTCCTGTGTGTATGATGGTGCTTTTCCTTGCTCCACTAGTAATCCTCTTCTATTATGTATAATGTTGTGACTTTGATATGCAAAATAGTGAAAACACCTCTCTTAAATGCTAGTTTAAGTGAAAAAACTGTGATGAAACCCTGTACCTTTCTCTATGATTTCTTTGTATGAGACAAAAGAACTATTTGCTCTTGCTTTGGTGATAGAAAATGATGAAAAATGAACTTTCCTTTGCTGTTCCATGGTGAAAAAGATAGTGTTTATCTCCAGTTTTAAAACCCTTGTTGTTATTCCTTGAAATTATAAAAGGCTTTCCTGTGTTGTTGCATATTGGTTCTCTTCATATATTGTTGCTACTCTTTTTGATGGTCAAAAAGATGAACCTTTAGGCTACCTTGTGAGCTAGTATACACAATAAAAGAGATACTTCTTTACTATTTTCCTTTTGTACATGTTCTATCATTTCTTCATGTTGTAGCATATAATGGTTTTTCTTTATGATGCTCTATGCTTCTCTGTTTATATTGAGACAACAACAAGAAACTCTATATTTGTTGTGCTACAAGGGTTTCTGGGAGACCAAAAGTTTCCTTGTATACTTCATTTGAATGGACACTCCTTTGTGCTTTTATGGGTACCTCATGTCATGAAAATAATGTATTCTGGTCTTATAAGAGACCTAGGGGCTAGATTTCATTCGACAACCCTAGTTAGGGTTTCTATTCATCATCTCTGCTATGGCATCTACCTTGTTTGTTTTGGGAAAACTGTGTGAAAATATGCTTCATTTATCTCCTTGTTCTATGATAGAAGTTGAGAAGAGTGGCAATAGGAAGGTTGCTCATTGTTTTTCAAACCCTTGCTAGGGTTTCACTGTTCTATGCATCTATCCTTAAAACAAATGATGAATGCCTCCCTTTTATCACTGTCATGACCATCCTTTAATGCATTATATAGCTGCAGTCATGTTTTGTCTTTATTTGACTGATTTTATTGCAAAATAATCATACTTCTATGGTTGTTATTTCATGTGGACTAGTTTTACCTACTATTGGTAGTAGAAGCTTCAAGTCATAGGAGTGGTGACTATTTCTATTTATGATATAATAGTGAGGGCTTTGACTACTGATCTGTCTCTCTAATCATACAAACCCTTAATATTTTCTTCAAACCTGAAGCCGAGACAATGACCATCTGTAGACTGACTTGTATACCTTTTATGTCTATTCCACTTATTCCTTGCATGATGTCCCTTTACAGTCTTTAAACCTTTTGCACAAAGTTGTTTGTTGTAGACCTCTGTCAACTCTCCTTAGGCCTTCTATTTGGCTTAATAGGTCTGACTATCCCCTCCACTTATAAGTATGATCATGTAACATACACTAAAAAGCCTTTGAAAAGTATAAAATTCTCTGTAACAATTTGCATTCTTAAAATAGAGATAGAAGATATATAGAGATGACTTTTGATGTGACAGTCATTTCATTGTGATACTATCTTAGATCATTTCTCTAAGATACGTCATTCAATCAATGGTTACTATGGATAGCCTTGTGGGCTATCAAAGTGTAGCTCTTGTCTATTCTTCTGCTGTCCAAGGCTACTTGCTTGATGATCTTTGTCTATTCATACTTGTTGCTCCTTCAATGGTACAGACCTTTTCTTGATGTTATTCTACATTAGCATTTATCTAACCATTGTTCTACTCCTTATGTTACTTGGATCATGCTGGTTAGCACTAATTTGTATTTGTTGTTACTCCTTTACTTCAGAAGATGTGGAAGAATCTGCTCATTTTGCCTCCTTCTGGTGATGAAATAGTAATGAGGCTCCTTTGCCATGATGATGTGACTACCCATCTATTAGGACTATTCTTCTAATAGAACTACTTTTTGATGAACTCTAACAATGGTGACTATGGTATTTGTTCCTTTGTGTTTCATGTTGGTTCCTATCACTTGACTACACTATTGCATCTATATTAGGTTTAACTACTGAGGTTGATTGCTCTTATCAGATGCAATTTGATTGTTGCTATTTATTTTCATATGGATGTTGTGTTGTAAAGACCTCTATTCTCCATAGTGGCATACTGTCCTCAACATATATGGTGGATTTTGCTATTATAACCATTTGGATATAATCCAATAGTGACAATATTACCACTTTTGACTTTTAATGACCTTTCTTGCTTATCTTCACATGTCTTGAAGTAATTGGGAAGCTCTGAGAATTCAAAAAACAAGGCTTCTTTGCTTCTATTGTTGCATACTATCCTTCTGGATATTGTTGTTCCTGTAGACCTATCCCTCTGTATTTGCTAAGGCTGCTTCCTTTTCTAATGGACTGGCACCACTAGGCTTGACACCTTTACTCTGCCTGTAAGTGGTCCCTTTAGGTCCTTCACCATATATATTTGACTATGATAACTCTAAGCCTTGATTACCTAGCTATCATCTTTTGTAAATTGTGAAGGGCTTTTACTCATGACTGTATTGAGGCTCAGTGTGATAGGTTACTCTCCTTGGGCTATTAATTTATACTTCACTATATTATGGTTCCTATATGGTCTTGAGACCTCATTATACCTCTGTCATTTGCATCCTTTCTTAGTTGTACAGGGGTCTCCTAGAAGATTTAAAGTTACTATAAATGTCCTATCACTGATCTTTGTAGTCTTTGAAAACATAAGACCTTTATATACTCTTCAACCTTGACAGTACTATTTCCTATCAATGTTGGGATTGTCTTTTAATCTATGACAGCCATGACTGCTCCTTGATTGCTCCTTTGTAATAATGTTGTATCTATCCTCTGGCTTCATGCTCTGATAGTCATCTTATGCTGGATCTTTACTTCTTCATTGTATTTTTTACCTTATGTTGTACTTCGTCTTTATGACTACTCCCTTGTTTACCATAAACACAAGGCTCTTCGAAGTTGTTAATAGTCTAACTTATGTGGTATCTTTAGATTGTATACAGTCACTTTTAGACTATCCTTTTATTGTTCCTTTATGGTGTTGGCACATGTACCTTCATTGTCTTTCGATCTTTTGTAGGTTGCTTTGCTATGAGTGATATAAGTAGATCTTCATGACTGTCTTAGCATATATAATTGTTATAAACAAATGCCATTTGACTGAATGGTCTTCATGTACCTGTACCTACACAGTAAACAAACAAGTTAGATAAAACATAGAGGCTAATATCCACTCCTTGATTGTCTAGTCTAATTTCTCTTTCCTGCTTCATCCTTTGATTAGATATCTGCATATGATGTCTATTTATCTCCTTCAGATTTATGGTTAGATGATGTGTAAGATATTAGGCACTTTTGATATAACTACATATAGGAGAGACAATATACCCTAAGCTCTGACAATCATGTTCATTTCCTCTTGCAGGCCTTCGTGAAGCTATCAATAGGACAACTAAAGATGCTGATGCAGATATCAACGAGATTCATCATTCAGACAATGATGTGTCCCTCTTCTCTTTTACATGCTTCCTTTACTTCAGATGTACTTGATATTATGCATTGCATCATATACAAAATCTTAAACAGTTACTCCCATTGCTTGTGTGGGATCATATAAACACTTTTCTTTATGAATATAAATAGTTATTTCATGCAATGACTTTGTTGGGAATTAGTGTCCACATAGGTATTCAGAATATTGCATTATAGGATGCATATAATAATTATATATTAGGTTAGTAGGTTTGTTATAGTTTGTTAATAGGTATGTATGTGTTTGTATTGAGTTGTTAAAACAACTCAATATATTTAGTTAAGTTGTTTGGGTAGTTTCCTATGAAATAGGATTATGAGAGTCCTATAAATATGTGATGTATTTGATTGAAAAGATATCAACCATGACATTATCTTCTATAATATTATTTTGCTTGACTTTGTCCCTTATTTTCTTTTATGGTATCAGAGCCAAGTGCTGGAGGAGGTTCGAGGTTAGTAGAGTTTAAGAGCAATCAAGAGGTTGTTTGAAGAAGCTGCCATAAAAAGAAGATCATAGGAATAAGAAAGTGCAAAACCACACAAAATAAAGGGTTCCATAGCCTGCAAAGATAAGAAGAGGTTGCAGCCAAGGAAAGATAATAGTTTTTGAAAAAGGCATGAAAAGTTTGCATCTCTCATACAAGAAGATGAGTGAAAAATTTAAGGCTACAAAAATAAACAACTCAATATATTTAGTTAAGTTGTTTGGGTAGTTTCCTATAAAATAGGATTATGAGAGTCCTATAAATATGTGATGTATTTGATTGAAAAGATATCAAGCATGACATTATCTTGTGTAATATTATTTTGCTTGACTTTGTCCCATATTTTCTTATATGGTATTAGAGCCAAGTGTTGGAGGAGGTTTGAGGTTAGTAGAGTTTAAGAGTGATCAAGAGGTTGTTTGAAGAAGCTGCCATAAAAAGAAGATCATAGGAATAAGAAGGTGCAAAACCACACAAAATAAGGGGTTCCACAACTTGTAAAGATAAGAAGAGGTTGCAGCCAAGAAAAGATAATAGTTTTTGAAAAAGGCATCAAAAGTTTGCAGCTCTCATACAAGAAGATGAGTGAAAAATTTAAGGTTGCAAAAATAATTATGTGAAGATCTGTAGCTTTTGGAAACCCCATAGCAGTGGTGTTAATTATTATAAGCATTGTAATTGTTGTGGTGGAGTCCAGATCAATTTTTTGGCTCAAAGGCTCATTTAGAGATTTGTTTTGTTTGTAGCTGAGTTTATTCTTGATTGGTTCGTATTCCTTCTTGCATGGTTCATCCAGAGTATAATTGTAATATGCAATTAGTATTGTTTTATTATTGGAAGATCCCTCAAGATTACCAAAGTCATGTTTACATCTACAAGTGTTGCATTCTTTTATAGCATGGGGGAGTCTTCTTTGTTTACACAATAGTCTTCATTATGGAGAAAAGTTGTGAATCTAGTTTTCACTACATAACATAAGATAGGGAGTTTGTTGAAGTCGCAATTTATTTGGCTAGCAACATTACTAACAGAGAAGAGAATTGTTGTATGCATAGTGGCCCACTAAATGACTGAAGTTGTGCACCATTGAAACTCATGAAGATCATGGTATTTGTTGTTGCCAATAATGGTTTAGTTCTCCCAACCTTGATGATGGCCATAAATCTAAAAAAAGAACTCGTATGCCCCTTTTGGGATGGAAAATGCTTGATAGACAAACTCTATCACTCGATTCAAGCCATCTAGTCATGATTCTCGACCCAATCTTAGTTGTGGAAGCCAATAATAGTGGAGATAGAAGAGAAAAGATATTGCACAAGAAATTTGAAGTTAACTTTTGATAGGTTCTTAATAATAGGTTGATTTATTGTCTACTTTGGTCTCTTAAAAATATATTATTTCATTATTCAATTCATAATGTTTTTACTGGTATGCCCGAAGTGAAAGAGTTGAGTCATTTAAATTAGTTGTTTTGTAATTTTTAATTTAGGTGTCTTATTAGTTCTTATAGAAATATTTTGTGTCAAGTCAAAGTCAATTTGTGACATTCTAGAATAGGATCCATTTTCTAGAGTTAGTAATTTTCATGTCATCAAAAGTATGTGTGAATGTAAAAGTGTTAAAAATTATAAATAAATTAAAAAAAATTATTCAATTGGAGTGCATGATCGGTGGTACCCAACATTCCTTGTAAGAAGTTCACATCAAGGGGGGGATATATTCTTTCCTCACAACTGATGAAATGAGCCTCAAAAGATAAATTTTGTAAGTAGCAATTTTACTAGAGGTTGGAGGCACAAGAGGCTAGAGGACACTCATTGACCTCTCGTCAGTCACTAGCAATGAGGTCATAAATTGCATTAGTGACAAAAATATTTGTGCCAAAATGACTAAAGCCAAGATTAGTTTCTAGGTGGCAGTGGTAACCATCTCATATCATTTGTGATCATAGTGGCAATGATCTATAATGCTAGCAGCAAACACAACGAGGACTTGGTTCTCAAGCTTTGTAAGTTGTGGTTGGATGTGTGTGTCCCCAATCAAATTTCTTGGTTGTATGTGAATGGATGTGTTTGTCCCCATTCGTAAGATGGTGTAAGTGATTGGAAGTGTTTGTCCCTAGTCACATAAGTTTGTGATTATGATTGGATGTGTTCCCCAATCGTAATTGTTGTGAGCAAATGTGTGTGTCCCTATTCATAACCTTGATGTTGGATAGATGTGTTTGTCCCTATCCAAACTTGATGTAAGACCTTGGATAGAAGTGTTAGTCCCTATCCTTGGTTCCATGGGTGGATGTGTTTGTCCCTATCCTTGGATGAAGGTATACTGAGCATAGTGAGGCTAGTTCCACTATCGCTTTTCATAAGTATATGTGTATGTCCCTACTCATACCTTATGATGAGCTATTATGTGGTCATCAAGTATTGTGATGTACTTTCACCCCATGTTCACACTAAGGGGGGTGTTGGGAATTAGTGTTAACATAGATGTTAGGAATATTGCATTATAGGATGCATATAATAATTGTATATTAGGTTAGTAGGTTTGTTATAGTTTATTAATAGATACGTATGTGTTTGTATTGAGTTGTTACAACAACTCAATATATTTAGATAAGTTGTTTAGGTAGTTTCCTATAAAATAGGATTATGAGAGTCCTATAAATATGTGATGTATTTGATTGAAAAGATATCAAGCATGACATTATCATGTGTAATATTATTATGCTTGACTTTGTCCCATATTTTCTCATAGACTTGTGTATTACTTCTCTTTTTTGTAAATCAATTGCATAAAAATAAAATGAACATTATTGCATAGCATAGGTGTTTATAATCATGATTTAGGCTTAGCAAGATTTTATGTACCTTTCTAAAATGTATCAAACTACAATGAATGAAAAATGAACACAACTCCAACACAATCTAAAATGCATAGATTAGCTTTAACTTCTCCTGTTAGTCCTAGGATATCTCCTACCCTGGTAGACTATCCTTTCATCTTATCTAGCTCATGTAGCAACTCTAATTGAGATGGTACATGATCTTAGTAACATGATCACTTAAATGGTCCTCCATTAGGATATTAGGCCTTCTAGGCTGGCTTGTGAACTTGAACTTTCTTCTCCCTTCCTATTGAACCTCTTTGCTTCTCTAAAGAAGCAAAGGTAACTATTGTTACAACCCAACCCAATTAGGCTACAAAGCATAATTTTTTAACAGTTAATACATAAATCATGGATAGACATGCATAAAAAGTACACTATGTCACATGATGACCTCATCAAAGAAACCATATGAGAGGGTAGAGTTTCCTCTAACTACATTGAAATAGCACAAGAGCACTACCCCCATCTCTCAGAAAAAGAGAAGACATGAATATGAATAGACCTCCATTTCCTCATCCAAAGAAACCTAAGCATTGTTCAATCCCACAAACCAACGAAGACACACTCACACATCCTAAAAATGTGGATTCAACAACATCCCAAAACAAGGAATGTCAAATGGTAAGATGAGTCACTATCTTGACCCAATCTCACAAGAGACTATCTCTTTCCTCCTTAGGCATGAACTCTAGAAATATGAAGAATAACTAGTAAAGGAAATAAAATAATACTAAATTAAGATGATAGGCAATTAAGGCAAACCCTATAGAACAATTTTAATTTATGAAAAATTTTCCTAAAAATTTAACATCTTCCCAAGTTATACTATAATTGTCCCTATTGGACCAAGTCATTCATTTTGCCAATCTAGACTTTCCTAGGTGATTTGGGAATCACCCCTACCCATCCTAGGATCACCCATTTCATCAGTAGATTGACAACTTTTTCTAGTCTAGTATTTCGTAGGTGATTTTAAAATTTCTCCTAGCTATCCTAGGATCACCCCTTTAATTAGTACAATCACCCATAATAAAACAAGTGATTCTAGATTATCAGAATGCCTTATTTTTTGTAACAAGACCTCAAGGGACTAGATTTTTAATTCTAGAAAAGGCATAAGGATTATCTACAAACCTACTAGCCAAAATAACATTTGATACCAAGTTGAAACCTTCATAAAAGTACAAATTATGGTCTAAAAACAAGAGCATTGACAAGCTAAGGAAAGTCATGAAGGTTGAACATACAAAACATGTTATAGCATCCTCAGTTTATAATCTATTATAAAATGATCTAAATCAATGGTTTCTAAATTGATTAGGGTTTAATTTACCATATTTAACATGCCTAAAATCATAAATTCATTTTAAGAAAGATATTCTACTATTCATAAGTCAAAATTCTTTTCTAACTAATTCAATAAAAACATATATGAAAAATCTTAACTTCTAATCAAGGGTTGATTAAACAACATCATACTAGTGATTCTAAGTTTATTATTTCATCAAATATATAACATAACAGAAGCAACACGTATAATTTCAACTTCTAATGTAGCTATGCATACACATCTTAGAATTGGGACTATTCACATCATAATAAATCCCTCACAAGATGAGGTAAGAGATCAACTCTAATACCAACATATACATAATATAATGTAATGGTTCTCATCCCAAACTTGCATAATTTAATATTAATATATTAAAGTTCATTAATAAACAAATTAGCACTTTGATCAAGGATCAAAAGCTCCCATATTATAATTATTCCAATAAACCAAAAAGGGAAAGCTACAACCATCAAGATGTCACAAAAGTCTCACACAACCTCCAATGTGCATTTCAAAAAATCTATCTAACCCTAATGATGTTCAACACCACCCAACCATGTGGTACCTTGAGGATAAACTAGGAGCTAATTGATTGGGTATTCTAAAAACACTCATGAAAACAAAGTTTTTAAACAATGACACATACCAATCACATCCCACACATAGTGTTTCCAAGAAAAGCATACTTGAAGGATCCAGAATCAACAATGAATGCAAATGCATGGATTTGACTAACACCAATTAGATATGAATAATTTGTTAAAACAAGAAGGAAATGATGACCATGTATAATTTGAGGAGTGTGAGCTCCCATATATAATAGGAGATTCCCAATGACATTCAATAATCACAATAGGATTGACATGTTGTCTTATAGTATCATTCCATGAACCATTAATAACATATCTGGTACTAGATGACAATTAAACATTCATTAAGTTTATTCATGTATAAACCCCACATAATTTTATATTTTTATGATTTATTATTATAAGCCTTGAATCTTTTGGGTTCATTTCAATTAGAGGGTGGTGAGATTTGACTTCTCTTCTACCCTAGTTTCTTATTCCTAAAAGCCAAAAGGAAGAATTTACAAAAAAAAAAAAAGTGGTGTGGAAAATGAGGAACAAATAGTGACACATGTTTCCAAGTCATAGGAAATCTCATTTCCATAGGAGAAAAAATTATCCTAGAAAATGCAATCAACAAATATGGTCTCAATATTAATTTTTACCTTTTCGAGAAATATCAAACACCATACAAATTTCCAATTCCACCATTTATGAACCTTGGATTTTCTTCAATTTTTGAAACATTAAATTTTGAAAATCAAGATATCATTTAGAGTAAAACAATGAGGATACTGATATATTCAAGTCACATAAAAATTTCAAGAAAATTTCATTATAGTTCTAGCTTAAATTTATATTTTCCAAAAATATGAAAACCTACAATTCAAAATTCTATAATAAACTAATTCATACATTTTATTTCAAATCTCTCCCTACATAAGGAAAGCCAAATGTAATCCACCTAATGTGGAGCATAGAAAATGGATAATTTTCTTGAAACAAAATCATATTCATAAAAAGAGAAATACCTTAAATAATATTAAAATGTCAAAAATGGAGGTTTATGTTTTTAAATGTAAAACACAACAATCTTTGGAAATTATCTTTAAGTTTCCAACCAAAGCTCCCAACTACAAGAAATATTTTCAAACAATTCTTTTAAGTACAAGGACTCACACCATGGAGGAGAAAAGAGAATGAAGCAATAAAAATGAATAGGTGTTTTAAAATTGCATTTCCTTTTACCTTTTGTCAAAAGTCCCTAAACCCCCAAATAGATTTTTGCCCTTTTCATATTCAAACTAGGTAATTTCTAAAGTAGATATTTTGCATAAAAGACATTTTCATTTTAAATGGATAATGCATAACATTTCCAAAAATTCTATCTATCCTTTCTAATTTCCTTTCAGTAATGCAATTAAATCTATTTTCATATCACCTCATAGACTAAGGCATTAATCAATACAACCTATAAAACTCCTATTTTTGACTCCAACATATTATCCTTTTCAAAAATACTTTACAAGCATTATGAATACTAAATAAATACAAACATAAGAATAGCTAATAAGCCTATGTGAAACACGCATACATGTTTTACAAGTTTTAAAAATATAGACATATATAATCAAGACCAATTTGGATCAAGTATTCATAGGGTTACATAGGTCTCATCTCGTAACTTGAATCAAGATAGACTAGAAATTAAAGAATAACACATATACCCAAGCCAATTGTCATAAAGATTAATCATTGTTGGGTAACCTGTGCCTTCACACTTAACTAAAACATCTTGCATATTTGCACAATACAAGGAAAGGTCAAGCACAAATATAAAAAACCAATGTGATATTATCCACAAGACAATATCAAATAACTATATCCAACTAAAAATCATCTACAACTAGCATGATCTAGATTTAGAAGATGATAAATCAATAATCCACAATGTTAAACTAGATAATATAATCATCATATATAAAGTGAAAATAGTGAAGCTAAAATAATTCTAGAGTTGAAACATATATAATCATATGTCTCCAAAATACATAGTCCAACACCCCAATAGGATGACAAAAGATCATTGATAAATATGGTATCAATATATCAATATCAAAACCAAACAAAATGATAAGGTACACATGCTTATGGGAATTACATCACCCTGTGCTTAAAATAGGCTCACTCCTAGAAGATTGCAAAAATGTGTGGACAAAGAACCCTAAACTATGTAGCATCCTCCCAAGTAGGTGCTATGTGATCATGGTGGTCCAGTTGGACCCTGACGTAATCCAACTCTTAACCTCAAAGTCTTAGCCTTTAATGTTGTAATATATGGATGGGCCCCAAAGAAATCTTCCTACCCTCATCAAACTACAAGGCACCCCAATCAAGAACATGCATCACATCTAGAATATATTATGTAGGCACATAAACATGGAACACATCATGGATGTGCAAGATTAGGAGACAAGGAAAGATGATATGTGATAGGATCAATCCTCTTCAAGATCTCAAATTTCCCAAAAAAAAATTGTACCAATCTTAGAAACTTTTCCATAATAGGTTAGGGTCTTGTGTAATCATACTATAAAAACACTTGATCTCCAATAGACAAGTGTTGATCCAATCTCTTGGCTTTGAAATACTTCTTTTGAAATCCAAAGAAACCAACAAATATTCTCTATTTTGAATGCCATGCCACTCCATATCTTGAAAAATCTTGAGACCAATGAAAATTTGATTCTTAATGATCCTACAAGGCACACTATGCAAGTGAAAAACATCTTCCATGAAGACATGCGCCATGGAGACAACATTGTAGGATGGCCTCATAAGTGAAAAATAGACAACCATGGTCAACTTGTCCACCATCTCCATGATAGTATTATAATGAGTAGACAAAGACAAAATGATGAAAAAGTCCATCAAAATCGTGTCCCACTTCCACTTAGGAATGTCATGCATGTAAAAAAGACTTGTGGGGATGCTAGTTCCATACCTTCACTCTCTAGCACTCAAGTATGTAAAAAAGACTTGTGGGGATGGCATGGTTGTATCTTTAGACATCTATTCTATTATATTTGTTGAGAAGTCACTTGTTGGTTACTTTACGAGGTCCTGACATATGTGACAAAGAGATACTATTGATATATATTTGATTGGTCACAATATATGTGCACTAGAGAGCATGTAAATTTATATCCTGTAAGGGATTATGGATGCAATATTTGGTTTAGTCACTGAGTTGTGACAGAGATCTAATGATATTATCATCATCAAATGTTATTCTTATGTGACTGTCATCTATTGATTGGTGTGATTGTGTGATGCAGAGTGCTTAGTGGAAGGGTACAATTTGAACCACAAGCTTGATCAGTGAGAGGGTGGCCTATGTCTTGGTGATCTATCCTCATCGGCCAAAATTTGATCATCGACAACCACTTGTGAGGCTAGGCTGATACACCGATACCTTCGACTTCACCTGACTACTCCCAACACTTCAGTGACACTCCAAACATCGGCGAAGCCTTAAGTCCTTCACCTGCTATGCCGATGCATTATGCTACCTTCAGCAAGACTTCCTTCGTCGGTGAGCTCCTAGTTTGTTCTCCCGACACGCCGATATACCAACTTAGTATATGCATGACATGACTTGTTATTACCAGTGAACTAAAGTTTCTTTACCTTGATGTCACCGTTACTACCAGTCACCTTTTGTATCTAACAAAATGTACATTCTCAACATACATTTGCGATATGCATTCGCAATATACGTTCAGTGAGACTAAAGTCATTCCTCACTGATGAACTTCCTACTATCGGCCCAACACCACTAATCGGTGTAACCTCCAAAAGCTTCCCCGAGGACTAAGTTACACCAATGACACTTCCACAACTCTGTAACTCTCAGATACTGAACAAATATGTAGAAACAAAAACCCAGCAGAACGGAAAGGGTTTACAATCATCTGCAGACACTTGACCACCATCAATTTGGCCACTCCACTAATAGTACTTCTCTTATCGTTCACTGACTAGTCACATAGAGATGCCTAGTCAACTAATGCCCAAACTCCTTGGATCCCTAGGTGTTGACCCAAAACAACAGAAAACACAAAATGTACATTGTATTCCTCCATCACACTGAACATGAGAATATTGATTTCAGTGGACAGAGGAGATATAGTCCATTTATTCACAGAACCCTATTTTCTAGGTTTTTAGACCAGTCTTTGCAAAAGGAGCGAGATCTCACAAACTACAACACTATGAGACACCAGACTAACTGTCAAATGGAAACTACTTCAATGCCTGAACATCACCAATTAGTTTCAGATGACCAACTAACTGTACAAAAAGACTGTTACAGAAAAATACTCAGAAAGAACAATGTTTCAACACACCCAAAAATCCAGTTCTTTATTCATGCATGCTTCTCTCCTGTAATTACATCCAACTTCTCTCCTATAAAAGGCTTGAGACATTAGTTCAACTTCCCTCCAACTGTACAAACTAATATTGAAAGTCAGTTAGCCGTTGGTTCTCTCATATCACAAGAAAACTACATGTTTTCATTGTGTGATTACATCAAACTTGACCAAACATGGTCTACATAGGTCTAGTGACCAAATTGACAAAAAACCTTGTTACAAACATGATGGGGCTTAAAAAGCCTTCTTGAAAACAAAAAACAAAATGATGCAGGAGCATCCAGAGGTGTAAGGGCAATCTTGCATCACCCAAAAAGAAGTTAATTCAAAACCATTGTAGTTGTTCTCATTTCTTCCCATAATTAGTGTTTTTGGTTCCATAATATCTAGAATAATAATGTAGGACTTTCAGGTTTTCCAAAACTGCTAAAAATAGCGACTTGCCTATTTAGTAAAGTGTACCTGCTATTTTTAGAAAGTTTGCATTTGGGCACGTAATGAAGCAAAAACTTCCAGAAAGTTACATAATGGAAATATAAGACCTGTGGTAAAGGAATCAGGTAAAGATCATTTGTGAGCTGAAAAATATTAAAGTTTTTGTTTTCTGAAAAGCCCCTAAAAATTTACGAAACGAGATATGAGGCACTAAAACTTCTCATAAAGTCTCAAAACGTTGATGAAAATCCATTTATAAATTTTTAGCGTGATAGTTTACATCGTGAGCTTTCCAGCGCTTAAAACGGTTCGTCAATCGGACACCTGGATCAAAAGTTATGCTTCTCGAAAGTTGACCTACTTTTGGAGGGAGTTGCAAAATTCAAAATTTAGCTGGAGGCTACCAAAAAGTGCTATTTATGACTATTTTAGGAACCTTGGGTGGTAGTAGAGTCAAGGGGGCCAATGTGGAGTCAAGAATAGCTGGGAAAATAGAAACCCTAGCTGATTTGGGGTTACAGAAGGATGAAGATTTTAGAGTCTTGAGGTTGGGGAAAGCTGTAATGTGTTGTAGCTAGTAGAGGTTTTATCCTCTGATTGTAATTGAGCTTCTGTAATGTAATGAGTTGCCCAGTTCAATAAAAGAAAGTTCTATTTGCTGTGTTCAATATCTGTTATTGTGTGTTTTGTGATTTACCCCCTTCATCAAGTGGTATTAGAACCAAGTTCCTGAGTGTGTAGACAGATCGCCGACTGTGAGGTAGTTTGCACCAGGACCTGAGGTTGTGGGTTTGCTGTGGAGACCAAGATGCCTCCACAAAGAAATTGTGTTGGGAGGAATGCTTTGACAGAAGAGGGTTTTAGAGCCCTACAAAGGCAAATCGATGCATTGCAAGAGGAGCTACGAAGACGGTTTGAGCCGAGGACGAGAGAAGAAAGTGAAGGTGAAGATGAAGAAGAGCTATCTAAGGAAGAACAAGAAGCTGCCAGAGATCCTGCATAAGTTAGGTTGTTGAGGGCCATTTCAAAGATTGGAAAGAGGCCCAGGATTGAAGTTTCTACATATTCTAGAGATTTGAATCCAGAATAGCTTATTGATTGGATCAATGACATGGAGGAGTATTTTGAGTATGAAGATGTGGAGGACCCGGATCGGGTTAAGTTTGCAAAAACAAAGTTGAAGGGCCACGCCAATATTTGGTGGAAGGAGGTCTAATTAGAGAGAAATAGAAGAGGAAAAGGAAAGATCTCCAGATGGGATCAGATGGTGGAGAAACTAAAGAAGCATTTCATTCCTGTGGACTATGAGATGGAGTTGCTGAAGAAGCTGCAAGGACTGAAGCAAGGTAACAAGTTTGTTAAGGAGTATATAGAAGAGTTTTATAAAATTACTATCAGGACAGGGCATGAAGAGCCCAACAAGGAGAAGGTAGCCAGTTACATTAATGGGTTGAGGCTGAGTATTCAAGAGGAGTTGAGCCTGGTCAGAATGACCACCATAGAAGATGTGTACCAGTTTTCCCTAAAGGTGGAAGAGAAGCTGAATAAAAGATTTGATAGCAAGCAAAGGGGAAGAGGTCAAGGTGGAAGGACTGGTGGAAGACACTATGGGGGCTGAAATGAAGATGCAAAGAAAAGTGAAGAAGCTGGCACCAGTCAAAATCAGAGAGGTGACAATACCTACCGCCCTCGTGACCAGAACAATGGTGAGCAAAGAGGAAGAGGAAGAGGCAGACCTGGGCAAGGACCTGGAAGAGGAGGTTTTAGAGGAACCTATTTCCAATGTGGAGAAGAAGGGCATCGAGCATATGAATGTCCACAACATCAAGAAAGGATGAATAGAAGACCTGAAGGTAATGCATGAGTTGCACATGTAGATGAAGATGCATAGTCTGAGCATTCTAAAGATGCTGAAAGGGGAGAAACCCTAGTTGACAGAAGAACTTTGTTGAATGAGGAGAGAGAACCCAATCAGAGGAAGAGTTTATTCCGCACAAGGTGCAAATGTGAAGGTAAGTGTTGTGATATTATTATTGACAGTGGAAGCACTGATAATCTTGTTTCAGAGGAGATGGTTGACAAGTTGAAGTTGACAAGAAGAAAACATCCACATCCATATCGGATTGCATGGTTGCAGAAGGACCATAGAGCTTTGGTCAATGAGCAGTGTTTAGTGAAGTTCAAGATTGGTGACTACCATGATGAGGTGTTGTGTGATATCATACTGATGGATGCATGTCATATGCTGTTAGGCAGGCCGTGGCAGTATGATAGGAGTGTTGTCCATGATGGCCGTGCAAACACATATTCCCGAACAAAGGATGGAGTTCGTCATAAGTTGAAGCCCTTGAAGGAGGTGAGAGAAAAGGTATGTAGTACTGCTAGAATTTGCTTGGTAGATGGTAGGAAATTTTTGGAGGGTATGAAGCATGAGCGTCATTGCTTTGCATTGATTCCTAAGATTAGTCAAGAGAAATGTGAAGATGTACCTGTAGAAGTTTCAGATATGTTGGAAGAGTTCCAGGACATTATCTCTGATAATGTACCAGAAGGTTTACCACCAGTAAGGAAGATAAGTCATCAAATGGATTTGATACCAGGAGCTAGTTTGCCAAACAAGGCAGCCCATAGAATGACCCCTGCAGAGAAAGAAGAGCTGAACAGACAAGTTCATGAGTTGTTGAGAAAGGGACTGATGAGGGAGAGCCTAAGTCCATGTGCAGTACTTGCAGTACTAGCACCAAAGAAAGATGGAGAATGGAGGATGTGTACAGACTCTCGAGCCATCAGTAAGATAACGATCAAGTATAGATTTCCATTGCCAAGAATGGATGACAGCGTGGATTGTTTGAGTGGAGCCAAGTACTTCACGAAGATTGACCTGAAGAGTGGGTATCACCAGATCTGTATCAGAGAAGGAGATGAATGGAAGACAGCCTTCAAGACAAAGGAAGGTTTGTATGAGTGGTTAGTCATGCCATTTGGGCTAACCAATGCACCGAGCACATTCATGCGGCTCATGAATGAGGTACTGAAAGAATTTTTGGGAAGTTTTGTTATTGTTTATTTGGATGATATTTTGATTTTCAGTAAGACTTGGGATGAGCATCTGATGCATATCAGAAGTGTTCTAGAGAAGTTGCTGATTAATCTGAAGAAATGTAGTTTTGCAAAAAAGGAGTTAGTATACCTGGGATTTGTTGTCTCAGAGGAAGGTCTTAAGATGGACCCAGAAAAAGTAAGGGCTATCATTGAATGGCCTATGCCAAGGAGTACAATGGAGGTAAGATCTTTTCATGGTTTGGCAAGTTTTTACAGAAAGTTTATCAGGAATTTTAGTAGCATTTGTGCACCCCTAACTGAGACATTGAGAGGGGATAGAAAAGAGTTTAGATGGACTAAAGGAGCAGACAAGAGCTTTGACACATTGAAGCAGAAAGTCATAGAACAACCTGTTTTGGCACTTTCAGATTTTAATAAGGTATTTCAGGTAGATTGTGATGCTAGCGGTAGTGGTATAGAAGCTATTTTGAGCCAAGAAGGTAAGCCCATTGCCTATTTTAGTGAGAAGTTTAATGATGCCAAGAAAAAGTATTTTGTTTATGATCAAGAGTTTTATGCAATAGTCCAGGCTTTGAAGAAATGGAGACATTATTTGTTGCCAAAAGAGTTTGTTTTATATACTGATCATTAGGCTTTGCAGTATCTTAATAGTTAAGGAAAGTTAAATCAAAGGCACTTAAAATGGGTTGAGTTTTTGCAGAGTTATACTTTTGTTTTGAAGCACAGGAGTGGGAAGTCCAACAGGGTTGTGGATGCCTTGAGCAAAAGGTGAAATTTGTTGACAGTAATGAAGATAGAGGTTGTTGGGTTTGATGAACTCAAAAGTTTGTATCCTGAAGATCCAGATTTTGTAGAGGCTTGGAAAGCTTGTTTGGAACCTATTACTTTGGATAGAACAAAATGCCTATTACTTTGGATAGAACAAAATGGTTGGATTTAATAATCTAAGATGACATGTTGTTTAGAGGAAGCCAATTGTGCATTCCAAGGAGTTCCATGAGAGAGAACCAAATTAAGGAGAAGCATAGTGGGGTTAGCTGGACACTTTGGTCAAGATAAGACCATTGCCATTGTCGGTGAAAATTATTATTGGCCGCAGTTGCAACAGGATGTGAGGAAATTTGTGTAGAGTTATAGAGTGTGTCAGATGGCAAAAGGAACAAGTCAGAATATAGGGTTGTATCAACCATTACCTGAACCGGAGAAGCCATGGGATGATATTAGCATGGATTTTGTTCTTGGTTTACCAAGGACACAGAGAGGATATGATTCTATTTTTGTGGTGGTGGACAGATTCTCAAAAATGGCACATTTTATTCCTTGTAAGAAGACTAATGATTCTATTCATATTGCAGAGTTATTTTTCAGGGAAGTGGTGAGACTACATGGTCTACCAAAAAGCATAGTTTTAGACTGAGATACCAAGTTTGTTGGTTATTTCTAGAGGACATTGTGGAAGAAGTTGAAGACAGACTTGAAGTTTAGTTCTGCACACCATCCACAGACTGATGGATAGACAAAAGTGGTGAATAGGAGTTTGGGTAACCTGCTACGATGCTTAGTAGGAGATAAGCCCAAGGGATGGGATTCAATTTTACCACAGGTGGAATTTGCCTACAACAATTCTGTCAATAGGAGTACTGGTAAATCAACATTCCAGATTGTATATGGTAATAGCCCGAGAAATGCTTTTGAGTTAAGGAAGCTGGACAATGGAGAAAAGACAAGTGCTGAAGCCGAAGACTTTGTAGAACATTTGAAGAAATTGCATGAAGAAGTGAGAAAGCACATTAATAAGATGAATATTCAGTACAAGGCTAAGACAGATTAGAAGAGGAGGTATAAGGAGTTCTAGGTGGGAGATGAAGTCATGGTTCACTTGAGAGAAGAAAGGTTCCCAGTTGGAACATACAATAAATTGAAAATGAAGAGATTTGGACCATGCAGAATCATGAAGAAGCATGATTCAGGAAATGCATATGAGGTAGAGCTATCGAGTGGGATCAATATTTCTCCTATTTTCAACATTGCTGATTTATCAGAATATCTTGAAGGTGGAATAGAGGATGGACCAACAGAAGTGCAGTGGAGTATTCCGGCATCTACTTCAACAGAGGAGATAGAAGAGATTTTGGATAGCCGTGTGGGAAGGAGCACTTGGAACAATCAATACGAAGAATATCTAGTGAAATGGAATGGAAGGCCTGTTGAAGATTCTTCTTGGTTGTCTAAGGCAGAGGTTGACCGTTTGGGTTTTCCTCACACAAACACCTGAGACGTGACAAGGTCACTTCTCAAATTACCCTGGGTGTCTGATGCAGGAGCATCCAGAGGTGTAAGGGCAATCTTGCATCACCCAAAAAGAAGTTAATTCAAAACCAATGTAGTTGTTCTCATTTCTTCCCATAATTAGTGTTTTTGGTTCCATAATATCCAAAATAATAATGTAGGACTTTCAGTTTTTCTAAAACTACTAAAAATAGCGACCTGCCTATTTAGGAAAGTGTACCTGCTATTTTTAGAAAGTTTGCATTTGGGCACATAATGAAGTAAAAACTTTTAGAAAGTTACATAATGGAAATATAAGACCTTTGGCGAAGGAATCAGGTAAAGATCATTTATGAACTGAAAAATATTAAAGTTTTTGTTTTCTGAAAAGCCCCTGAAAATTTACGGAACGAGATATGAGGCACTAAAACTTCTCATAATGTCTCAAAAAGTTGACGGAAATCTGTTTATAGATTTTCGGTGTGATAGTTTACATCACGAGCTTTTCGGTGCTTAAAACGGTTCGTCAATCGAACACCCAGATCAAAAGTTATGCTTCCCGGAAGTTGAGCTACTTTTGGAGGGAGTTGCAAAATTCAAAATTTAGATGGAGGCCGCCAAAAAGTGCTATTTATGACTATTTTGGGAACCCTGGGTGGTAGTAGAGTCAAGGGGGCCAGTGTAGAGTCAAGAATAGGTGGGAAAACAGAAACCCTAGCTGATTTGGGGTTACAGAAGGCTAAAGATTCTAGAGTCTTGAGGTTGGGGAAAGCTGTAATGTGTTGCAGCCAGTAGAGGATTTATCCTCTGATTGTAATTGAGCTTCTGTAATGTAATGAGTTGTCCAGTTCAATAAAAGAAAGTTCTATTTGTTGTGTTCAATATCTGTTATTATGTGTTTTGTGATTTACCCCCTTCATCACAAAACATGACTCCTGCACCATAGAGAAGGTGCTCCTGCACCATTGTGCAACTATATCTATACTGGGTTGAGTATGCTAAGTTGTATCTATTACTTTCCTTGTGAATTCAAAATATATTTTGGTAGTGAATATTGGTTGATCATTATAAATGAGTTTTATTGAGAAAATTATACCCTAGCAAATACTTATCTATTTTTATGACTGTATTCAGTTTAAAGACAGTGAGACTATTATTATTATAATAATATGTATTTGTTATAGGATTTGAATACTTTTAGAGTCTCTTATCTAAGTTTTTTCTAAAAGTTTAAGTTACCAATAAAGGGTGGTTAGTTGTAAACCATTATTGGAGTTGTAGCTATGTATAACGTTAAATGTTAATGAGTTATATGCTAAAATGTCAAGACATCATAAGTGAGATGATTAGGATATGAATACTCTATGTTTATGATGTGTAATAGCATCCTTAGAGGTCTATCTAGTAATCATTATTCTTTGAAATATTTTATTAAAATTTACTTTTATAAGACTAAAAGTTAGTAATGGATGTATTGTCTTTGGATATTTTATCCATCAACTTGAATCCCAAGCTATCATGGTGAGATGATAGGACAATCATAAGTCGTACACTTTGATTTATGTTGTATTACATAATAGCAGGATTTTATCTATGCAATGGGTTTAGTTTGTTCTAGCTTCCATTGTGGATCGTTCAATAGACATTCTTTTTATGGATTAGTATATAGTTGAAAAACTATATTAAAGGACAAGTGTGGGTGGTTAGCTAAGCCTTTGCACAAATGTTAATGTACTAATTTTTTTATTAGCCTTTGATTTTATATTTAGCCATAGAGGGTTTTATACATGATTACTCACTAGAATATGTTTAGAAATATAAGTGAGTTTAGGTTATTTCTAACTAGTAAATGCCTGGATCACAAAATAACTAGTTGCATGAAGGGTTTACCAAGGATTGGAATGATTAGATTAGACTATACCTTGAGTCTTATGGGTAAAAGACCCAAGTGTGTAACTTGATGAAGAGTTGTGTTGATGAACTGCGAAACCTCTGATCTCATACATAGGCAAGGCCATTTCTTATGAGCCCCTAAGGCATAGGTTTGGCCCCTAGGATGGGTCCATAATTGTGTTTGTGAATTCTCAAGATCCTTGGTGAGATAAAGCACTAGATTAATTACTCAAGTAGAGTAAGATGTGGATTAGTTTGTCTAGCCTTATTATAATATTGAATATGAGTTATTCTTACCTTATCAGATTACTAGTGTAATCATTAATGAGATAAGATATTATGACATTATCATTTCAGGGATGCATTATGGAATTATTGATTTCATAGTGTATCACTTGTATGGATTTAGTGAAATAAGATTTAAATTATTTGATATCCTTATGATTCATGGTCATGTGTTGATGTAAATCATGATCAAATGAGTGCATTGTTGTAATTCATATTTTTTTATTTATGATATTTGTGAATTTTATGGGGTGTTGTTGCAGATCCCATCCTTCTATTTTCTCTTGATATCCCACCCTATCCTGAACTCTTGGACCCAACCAACGTTTGTGTCCTTCCTAACACCACACTCACTGATCTTGTGCCTTTTCAGCACACCCTCCATGCCATCTTCCCCGATGTCCTCTGCCCCACCACCATTGACATAGATATCCCCTACCTGTAGCTGAAGCTCAAACCAGAGCATTACCCCACCCCACTATTTCACAAGCTTAAGTGCATGCTGCATTCCCTATCACCTCTTAGCCCTTCATCATCTATTCCATTTGTGGAGGATGTCCCACCACCCAAAACTCATAGTGCTCACCCTACAACTGATACCATTGATGAACTATGGTTAGTATATTATTTTGACAATGACAACAACTGTCTCGATTCCTCTCCTAAAGAGTGAATCACCAAGTTTGCCCCATATGTCTTCTCATTGTTTATGATTTTTACACAATCTCTGATAATTTTTGTTCCTAGTACTCCTAAGGATTCTACTGCTGCTAGTGATCCCCACACTTGGTTCTAGGAGACTCTACTAGTATTGCTCTTGATGTGGTCTTGTTATCAGCTCTTCCTCCATCCCCCTATGCTTATCAAGATTGGGACTAGTATGATTTGATGACACCTAACCCTTGAGGGCACTACCTTCATTTCATCTATTTTTGTATGTGTTTTCCTTTTTGATAGTGATATTTTCCTTGTGCACATATTCTATATTGTTAGTTCTTCCTGGAGGACCCACAATACCCTAGTAGACATGTGGATACAAGAGGAATGACTCTGTTGTAATATTCTTCTATTTGTCCCTAATTTCTTCTCTATGTCATCTTTTTGTTGATTGTTGTGACATTTTGGGGATGATGCAAAGCGTTAGAAGATTTAGCTTCCTTCCATGTTGACCCAAAATTTTTAATTTTATTCTATCCTTTTGTGACCCTTCTTCCTTTATACTCGTAGTTCTACGTGCTTGGGGAATGATGAAGATTCATTGAGTTGTCCCTTATAGATTACTTTCCCTATGCATACTGACCCCAAAGAACATAGATCCCTTAGTGTTTTTGGTGTTGTTGCTTATTTTTATGTGGTAATAGATAGTGTTGCTCGGTGTCATGCCAACAACATCACTTGTGTTGTCTCTTTTGGGGGCAACC
The DNA here is from genome assembly GCA_027924645.1 of Cunninghamia lanceolata. NCBI lineage: Eukaryota > Viridiplantae > Streptophyta > Pinopsida > Cupressales > Cupressaceae > Cunninghamia > Cunninghamia lanceolata. Next base: position 7,958,463 of record BSBN01000400.1, read on the forward strand.
CTATTTTTCATTTTCAAGAAGCAACCTTGAGAACACAACTATTTATTTATGTTTCTTCAAGTTCTCTTCCCCTTTTATCTCTTAAAATTAATTGCATACTAATGCTTTATGTAATTATTTTACGGTGGGGTCATAATTTCCTGCTTTACACCTTTTTACACATGCCATGTGGATGGTTCTCTCTTAGCAGTGTTTGCTCTAGTAATATTTTTGTAGCTTGTGGTCCTAAGCAGATGCACTTGCTTGGCCTACCCATGCTTTTTAGCTACTCCTTTGGCACTCGTTGTGAGTCACCTAACGATGCAATTTATTAGTCCTAGTGGCCCACATGAGTTTAGTATGGTTCCTAGCTCTCATAGTGTACTAGCCCTAGAACCATACTTGGCATCCTTCTAGCTCTCGTAGTGTGCTAGAAATTCCCCTTTGCTGTTTTTTCTTTTCTTGTGTGTGATGTGTGTTGGTTTGTTTTAGATAGTAATAGTTGTGTATTAGATTATATGATTTGCTAAACACTTGGATTTTTGGGCAAAACCATATTTAATCTAATCCTTTTAGAATGTTTTACATATATGTGATTCTAACATTGCATCTTGTGTAGGTTTATTGTCTAATACAATGGTTTTGCAAGTTCTCAGCCTAGGGCTTCATACCTCTACTTGAAGAATCTCTTGCATCCTCTACAGTATCCTTTTTGGAGGTATACATGTTATGATATTTTTATTTCTACTTTAGCTTGCATATGCATGTAGTGTCATACGTCCACTAAAGTAGGGGCTAAATGTAATGTCAAAAATTGCATACCCTTGCAATATCATGATACGTTTGACAACCACATTAGCGCTTGCATCTTCTCTTTGCATTATAGGCTAAGGTTTTCTTCATTCTAGTTCCTTTCTCTTAACTTTCATCAAATTTTGTTTGAATGTTTTGCTTGTCACATTGTCCTAAGGTGTTCTATGTAACCAGAAACTTAAATCAATTGGACTCAAGTGCTATGCGTAGACGTTTGCGCGACATGCTAATGTCTCACATTTGTTTGGTGTCAGTTGACCATCCCTTGGAATTACCAGATGCCTATGGGATTGCTGTGTAACACCCTTCCAAGGCGCAAAAAATCTCCTTGTATGCTATTTCAAGGATTTCTTCCTTTTGGTGGGGATTCATGGGATTTTGAATGGATGGATTTTAAAACTCTCACAATTTCTCTCTTGCTCCCATACTCTACTTGGTGATATTGCTTGTGAGATTATTCTCTACAATAGCTATTGGGTATTTCTTTTGCATTCTTGAGTTAGAGATCAATTCCACTAGTTCTTGGAGATTGTTGCTTGCATAGTATTCATTTGAAGGCTCTTCCTTTAAGGGTTTTAAAGCTATTTGCACTAGATTTCAGCCCTTGAGGACCTACAACCTCTTTCCACTTTCTAACCCGATAATATTGTTCCATTTTTCTTGTTTGATGCTTTGCATTTAATTTTGTTAGCTCATAGTTTATTTACTTTCTTTCCTTTTATGGTGTAGACCACCAATTTGCTTGTGTTATTAGGTGTAGACCATCATTATATTTTTTGTTGCATTGGCTGCATGTTTAAAGATTTCTTCCCCATAGATCAGGAAAGTAAATCTCTTTAGTTTATTTGCTTTGTTATTGCTCTCAATTCCTAGATGCACATAGGATAGGAGAACACACACATTTTATTACTTTCCAATCATCTATATCAATCTGTTGCTCATGGAGGTAGAAATACCAAAATTGAGGCTTAACTAAGGCAAGCTCTTTAGAAACACAACCATTCTCTTCTTTCCTTTTGTAGATATTCTTGCAATGTAGGCTTCTCAACCACATAGAGGTTTCATTATCTTCTTCCTTCTCTTTCTTACATCATATTTTATTTCATTTCCATAGCTTAATTACATTATTTTGGTATTTTGTGTTACTTGGAGACTGTTGGGTATTTTGCTTGGCTATCCTTGTGTTGTGTAGGGGTCTTAGGTCTATATAGAACTGAGAATTTTTATTTTTCTAACATTTAGGATTCCAACTCTTAGTGTAGACATCCCCACAATGCACTATCATCTAGGGCAGTGAGCTCCCTTTCTCAGTGAGAGGTTCCTCTTTTGGTCACTTTTCCACCTCTACATCTATTTTCTTTAAATTTTTCCTATATCTATCTTTTTCTAGAATTTGTGTTCTTCTTTCCTTCATTGTCAAGCATCTAGTCTAGTTTTTTGGTTTGATTAGAACGCATAGTGGTTCTATTAAGACCTAGAGTTGGTTTTATATATCTAAACACTATATAGAAGAACCTAAGTGTAGCATGAGTGAAGAACCCCCTTGATTGAAGATATTCAATTAAGGAGTAGTTTTTACTACACTACAGAAACCTTGTGGCATTCACTCTTAGCAATATTACTCACCATGATAGAAAACATTTGGCACCTTTTTTGCATACTTTTATTTAGCTGCATGGCTAAAATCATATCAAGTGAGATGAGTCTCTAAGTTTTATCTATCACAACATGCTACCATGATCATCTATGCACTCCATTTGATTTTAGTAATAATTTATAGTTCCTAATGAGCATCAAGTTAGTACATACTAAGGATGATCTCATAAGATCCTAATGGTAGTACATGTAAATCTATAGTGGTGCTAAAGGTTCCAAGACCCAACACACAACCATGCACAAGCGAACTTAGTTCTACATTAGAACCTATGTGGTGTAGGGGCACCCCTTCAACAACCTTCAACAGGATAAATATGCACAAGAGGGAGAAGAATAAGACTTTAATATATTTTTGGACATTTCATGTTACCATGTAGCATTTGTATGTCATTGGCAAATGTAACATTTTATATTACATTGTATGTTTTAACATCTCTCTTCCCAAGGCCAGTATTTGACATCATGGAAAATAGTAGGCAGTTGGATTATGTGCAGGATTAAGGCAAATGTGTTGTATTATTTGATGTTTTGCTGTCTTAAGCAAAATAGGTGCCATATGATTAATTAGGGTTTCTGCTGTTAACCTTGAAACAAACAAATTCCCAAAAATAGAGGAGGGGAGTAAACAAAAAGGGAGAGAGGTGGTCGAAAAGAGGAGTTCTTCCATTTTTCCTATGAAAATGATCAATTGTATGTAGCTGAAATGAAGGAGTAGAAATTCTGTCACCCTTTGTTTTACAAATCTGGATTCTGTGTAAATTCTTAGTGTATCGCATTATTCTCTGTATATCAAATTTATTTCGTATATTATTTGTTGTATTTAAATTTAATTCTTCTGTTGCTGAGATGCATGGTTAAATCCATTCCACTGGTGGATTTCTGTGAAATCAGTGGAATGGACTTGTAAAATAATTTTCCATTTTTGTTTTGTTCTTTTGTTCGATGAGCTTGATAGAGTAGAAATTGTGGAATTCGTCGCAGAGGAAGTTGTCAGCGGGAAGTTCAAACATACATTTGATGTATATACATCAATTGTATGTGGAGACAGTATGTGAATATATCTCATTTGCATGCGAACAACTTCCTGTGTATATACTGTGGAAAATGGTATGTATAAAAGTCTGTTGAGTCAAATTTGTGTTGGTCGCTGAATATACAATCCCTGTATATATCACCAATGTACTTGAGTACATTCTGCTTGTATCCTACAATCATATGTGAAAATCCATTGCCTGTGTATATCGCCAAAGTATATCAACAGACAATTCTTGTGTCTATCAAAATTATCTGAAAAGATACATTTCCTGTGTATATGTCCATTGTATGTTATAGATAGTTTGTGAGTATATCACTATTGTATGTAAGTATCAGTTTGTGAGTATACTGCAATTGCATATCGCTGTTGTATGTTGTGAAAGTGTGATGAAAATATACATTTCATAAGATACAAAAGATGGACCGACCGAGGTGGTAGTTAGTTTGTATGATTGGGTTGCTTTTTAGCCTGTGGATACAAGGGATGACCGATAATAGTAGGTGACGAGGACCAGTGACAAGGAGTTGTCAATTGCATGTTCCAATTGTATATAACAAATGTATGTTGAAACATACAAGGGTTCGTGATACAAGTGTTAACTGGCCACAACAGGTAAGAGCCTTTTCAGTCCACCGAGAAAAGCAAGTCAATAAATGTATATTGGAATGTACATTGTACACATACATTTTGAAAGATACAATGGATGACTGGCTGTGACAGTCAAAGTAGATGAAGATGTGATGGGAGACTGGTGATAGAAGGTCAGGAATTGCATATATAAGCTGAAGTCATTGGTGTGAGGAGAATCCATCAGGAAAAGTATTGGGAGTCACAGTGAAGGCAGGGTGTCACTGATAGAAAGCACATTGGCGTAAGAAAAGCATCGGGTGAACAAAATTTTGTGAAGCCGATAGTACATGTTCCTGCCAATCGGGGTGACAACTGAAAGTGTCACTGATAGAGAGTTTATCAAAATGAGTCTTATCATCGGAAGATGAGAAGAAAGCTACGCCGATGATAGGAAGTCTGAGTGATAGTGATAAGTCATCGGTGTGAGTGGTGCATCGGTGGGAGAATTCTTGAGTGAACCAATGGTATAAGGTGTGACCGATGTATAGAAGATTTCGGTGAGACATTTGTATGTTCTGGCCGATATAGACAGAATTAACATTGTGTTTGGGTGTCCGCTGTGTACCCACTTTGCATCATAGTGGTATCAGAGCGAAGGAGTGTTCTTTGGGTAGAAGAAGAAGACAAGATGTCAGAAGGAGAAGGATCAGAAACATACCCAACAAAGATGACCAACATTGAGTTGACGACCTTAGTAAGAAAGCACATGGCAGAGAGTAGAGCAGATCGAGCTCAGAATCAGGTATTGAAAGAAGAACTAGAGAAGTTGAGGGACAGAGTAGAGAAAGGGGAAGAGGATTCTGGTAAGCGAGAAGACAGGGATGAAGAGTAGGTCCCTAAGAAAGAAGAGATAGAGGTTCCTGTAGACCAGAGACCCTTACTCAATGCCCTCAAGTCCACGGAAAGAAGGACCATGGATATGAAAATAGACCTGCCAGTGTTTGCAGGAAAAATGGAACCTGATTCGGTGATGGAGTGGATAGACTCCTTGAATAATTTCTTTGAGACTGAGGAAATACCAGACCACCAAAGAGTGAAGATGGTTCAGTCCAAAATGAAAGGGGTTACACTAACTTGGTGGAATTTCATCCAAGATGAGAAGGTGAAAGAGGGAAAGAATAGAGTTGAAACATGGAAGAGAATGATGGCTTTAGTGAAGGAATCCTATGCTCCATTGGATTACAATATCCAATTACATAAGAGGAAACAAAATTTGAAGCAGAAGGAGCCAGATGTCAGCTCGTACATAGAAGAGTTCATTAAACTATGTGTAAAAACAAAGGTAAAAGAGGGTGAGGAAGAGAAGGTAGCAAGGTACCTCAATGGATTGAGGTTTAACATCCAAGAAGACCTAAATCTGCATAATCTAGATACAGTTCAGAAATGCTACCAATTGACACTCAAAGTGGAAGAAAAATTAAAGAGAAGGCATGAGCAGAACAATAGAGGTAGAGGGAGATAGCAAAGAGGAGGAAGAAGTCCTTTTAGAGGCAGAGGATTTGGATACCAAAGTGAATCCAACCAAGAGAACAACAGAGGAGATAGCAGTCAAAATCAAGGGGGAAGTTATAATCAAAGAGGAAATTTTAGGGGTAGAAGACCACCATTTAGAGGAAGATCTCAGGGCAGAGGACCTATTAGATGTTACAACTGCAATCAAGAAGGCCATATAGCCTTTAGATGTCTAGCAAAGGCAACAAGTTCAATAGGAGAAAAGAGGATCAATCTGATCCAAGAATCTGATTGTCAAAGTGTAGCAAGCTCAAGCACTAATCAAAGTGTGAATGCTCCTGATAGTTATGGATATCCTGAGAGAGGAGAATCTTTGATGATTAGAAGAGCAATGACCACCATGAAGGTGCCCAGCAAAGAACCCCCACAAAGGAAGTCTCTCTTCAGAACTACTTTCAAGGCAGGAGGAAAGGTATGTAAAGTTCTAATTGACTTTAGATCCACTGAAAATTTTGTGTCTTTTGAAATGGTAGAAAAACTTAAGCTCAGAAGACTGCCACATCCTTGCCCATACAAGGTCTCATGGCTCAACCAAGGTCAACAAATAGTTGTAGAGGAGTAGGCTTGGGTAGAATTTCAAATTGGCCCATAAAAGGATAGGTTATTGTTTGACATTGCCAAGATGGATGCTTGTCATCTCCTATTTGGAAGACCATGGTAGTATGACTTGAAAGTATACCATGATGGAGTTAGAAACACCTATTCAATCACCAAGAATGGCAAGGTGATAGAATTACTACCATTAATATAGAATGAGGTGGAGTCAAAGGGAAAAGAAGTCAAAGTGGTGATGGTAGCAGGCAAACAATTCATGAAGGGGATAGGAGAAGAAGGAGTAGTTACATATGCTCTAATTCCTTGCCTAAAAGTAACTAAAGAATAGAAGCAACAAGTCAAGGGAGAGAAGAGACAAAAATTCATAGATCCAGCTGTCCAAGAGCTATTGGACAAGTACAAAGGCCTTATCTCTGATGGAATGCCAAGTTCCCTACCACCTATTAGGGACATTACCCATTGTATAGATCTGATCCCAGGATCTACACTTCCAAACAAAGCAACATATAAGCTCACTCCATATCAGAATGCAGAGTTAGCAAAGCAAATTGAAGAGTTGTTGGAGACAGGCCTAATTGGCAAGAGTTTAAGCCCATGTGTAGTACTAGTTGTACTAGCACCAAAGAAGGAAGGCACCTGGAGACTTTGCACTGATTCAAGGGCGATCAACAAGATAACCATCAGGTCTAGGTTTCCAATCCCTAGGATAGAAGATTTACTTGATTGTTTAAGAGGTGCTAAATACTTCACTAAAATAGATTTAAAGAGTGGTTATCATCAGATTAGGATTAGACTTGGTGATGAATGGAAAACTACATTTAAGACCAATGAGGGGTTATATGAGTGGAAGGTCATGCCTTTTGGTTTGTCCAATGCCCCTAGTACCTTTATGAGGTTGATGAATGAGGTCTTGAGGGAATTCATGGGAAAATTTGTCATAGTATATCTAGATGACATCCTGATTTTTAGTAATATGAGGGAAGAGCACCTCATCCATATAGACTTGGTTCTCAAAAAGTTACATGGAGAGAAGCTGATGATCAACTTAGGTAAGTGTTTATTCATGTAGGAAGAGATCATCTACTTGGGATTTGTTATCTCACATAACAAACTGAAAATGGATCAAGAGAAGGTAAGTGCCATATTGTCTTGGCCAACTCCCAAAACCTTGAATGATGTTAGAAATTTTCATGGGTTAGCAACCTTTTATAGGAAGTTTATAAAGGGATTTAGTCATATTTGTGCACCCATGCTTGACACTATAAAGGGAGGACAGAAGTACAAGTTTACATGGACAAAGGAGGCAGATAATTCCTTTGAAACATTGAAGAAGAAGGTGGCTGAGCAGCCAGTTCTTACATTTCCTGACTTCAGCAAGATTTTCCAGGTAGCATGTGATGCCAGTCACATGGCAATTGGAGCAGTACTTAGTCAAGAAGGTAGGCCTATCACATTTTTTAGTGAAAAACTAAATGATGCAAAGAAGAAATACTCATCATATGATTTGGAGATGTATGCTCTAGTACAGTCACTCAAAAAGTGGAGGCATTACTTGATACCAAAAGAATTCATAGTGTTCACAGATAATCAGGCCCTTAGTTTTATAAACAATCAAGAAAAGCTGAACCATAGGCATATGAAGTGGGTGGAAACTTTGCAAGCTTTCACTTTCACACTCAAGCACAAGAAAGGGGTCAAGAACAAAGTAGCAGATGCTTTGAGCAGGCGGGTTCTGACCATTAGTTAGATCCAATTGGAGAGTGTTGAGATTGACTCTTTGAAGACAATGTATAATGATGATGAAGACTTTGGAGAGATCTACAAGGTATGTACTTCTTTTGGTGACAAGTATCATGTTGAGTTCTCTGAATTTTTGATCCAAGATGGATTACTTTTTAAAGGGGGATAGTTATGTATTCCAAGGTGTTCTATGAGACTAAATATTATTTAGGAGAAACATTGTGGGGCCATGGTAGGACATTTTGGTCTAGATAAAACTCTTGGTCTTGTAAAGAGGCATTACTATTGGCCTAAGCTACAGTTAGATGTGAGAAGATTTGTGGAGACATGTGTAATATGTCAGAAAGCAAAAGGAAGATCCACAAATGGAGGTTTATATCAGCCCTTACCCATTCCTTCTAGGCCATGGGAGAGCATAAGCATGGATTTTGTACTAGGTTTGCCTAGGACAAGGAAAGGATATGATAGTGTTTTTGTGGTAGTAAACAGATTTAGTAAAATGGCACATTTCTTGCCATGCAAAACCACTTGTGATGCTTCGTATGTTGCAGACCTATTTTTCAAGGAAATAGTGAGGATCCATGGATTGCCATTGAGCATAGTCTCAGACAAAGATGTAAAATTTATTGGCCATTTTTGGAGGACTCTTTGGAAGAAGCTTGGAACCAATTTTTCCTTCTCATCAGCCTACCATCCTCAAACAGATGGGTAGACTGAAGTTGTTAATCATTTATTGGGAAATTTGTTAAGGTGTTTAACAAGGGAGCATGGAGAGAAGTGGGATAATATCCTAACACAAGCAGAATTCTCCTATAATGACACCATCAATAAGAGTACAGGAAAGTCACCTTTTCAGATAGTATATGGAATCCATCCAAGGGGTATTCTAGAACTGAGAGATCTACCTATAGGCGAGCCTATTAGTGCAGATGGAGAAGCTTTTGCATTAGCCATCAAAGAAGTGTGCATGATCAAGTCAAGAACCAACTTCAACAAACTACATTGAAATACAAAACATATGTTGACAAGAAAAAGAGGGATGTACAATTTGTTGTTGGAGATTTGGTATGGGTTAATCTGAAGAAGGAGAGGCTCCCAAAAGGTCAATATACCAAGCTAATGCAGAGAAAGATTGGACCATGTCAGATTTTGAAGAAGTGTGGGCAGAATGCCTATGAGATCTAACTCCCTCCCGATCTTGGATTGTCACCCATTTTCAATGTATGTGATTTAACTTCATACAGGCAGCATGTAGATGTAGAGCAGGAACCATTACAAGATCTAGTAGAAGATGATATTCTTAAGCATGATCCACCAAAAGTGAAGAAGATATTAGACTCAAGAGTGACAAAGACGACAAGGAACAAAGAGTACATGGAATATTGGGTGGCTTGGCATGGGACACCCGATTCAGAGGCAATTTGGATGACTGTAGATCAGATCACAAACAATGGTGCAGACCTTCAAACTCTGATCTCAACGGGGCTTGAGATCTCTTCTCCGGGGAGTATGGTGCAGGGGCACCCCTTCAATAGCCTTCAATAGGATAAATATGAACAAGAGGGAGAAGAATAAGACTTTAATATATTTTGACATTTCATGTTACCATGTAGCATTTGTATGTCATTGGCAAATGTAACATTTTATGTTACATTGTATGTTTTAGCATCTCTCTTCCCAAGGCCAGTATTTGACATCATGGAGAACAATAGGCAGTTGGGTTATGTGTAGGATTAAGGCAAATGTGTTGTATTATCTGATGTTTTGCTATCTTAAGAAAAATAGGTGCCCAATGATTAATTAGGGTTTCTACTATTAACCTTGAAACAAACAAATTCCTGAAAATAGAGGAGAGGAGTAAACAAAATGGGAGAGAGGTGGTTGAAAAGAGGAGTTCTTCCATTTTTCCTATGAAAATGATCAATTGTATGTAGCTGAAATGAAGGAATAGAAATTATATCACCCTGTGTTTTACAAATCTAGATTCTGTGTAAATTCTTAGTGTATCGCATTATTCTCTATATATCAAATTTATTTCATATATTATCTATTGTATTTAAATTTAATTCTTTTATTGCCGAGATGCATGGTTAAATCCATTCCACTGGTGGATTTTTATGAAATCAATGGAATGGACTTGTAAAATAGTTTTCCATTTTTGTTTTGTTCTTTTGTTTGATGAGCTTGACAGAGTAGAAATTGTGGAATTCGTCGCAGAGGAAGTTGTCGGTGGGAAGTTCAAATGTACATTTGATGTATATACATCAATTGTATGTGGAGACAGTCTGTGAATATATCGCATTTGCATGCGAACAGCTTCCTGTGTATATAATGTGGAAAATGGTATGTATAAAAGTCTGTTGAGTCAAATTTGTGTTGGTCGCTGAATATATAATCCCTGTATATATCACCAATGTACTTGAGTACATTCTACGTGTATCCTGCAATCATATGTGAAAATCCATTACCTGTGTATATCGCCAAAGTATATCAACGGACAATTCTTGTGTCTATCAAAATTGTCTGAAAAGATACATTTCCTATGTATATGTCCATTGTATGTTATAGATAGTTTGTGAGTATATCACTATTGTATGTAAGTATCACTTTGTGAGTATACTGCAATTGCATATCGCTGTTGTATGTTGTGAAAGTGCGATGAAAATATACATTTCATAAGATACAAAAGATGGACCGACCGAGGTGGTAGTTAGTTTGTATGATTGGGTTGCTTTTTGGCCTGTGGATACAAGGGATGACCGATAATAGTAGGTGACGAGGACCAGCGACAAGGAGTTGTCAATTGCATGTTCCAATTGTATATAACAAATGTATGTTGAAACATACAAGGGTTCGTGATACAAGTGTTAACTGGCCACAACAGGTAAGAGCCTTTTCAGTCCACTGAGAAAAGCAAGTCAATAAATGTATATTGGAATGTACATTGTACACATACATTTTGAAAGATACAATGGATGACTGGCTGTGACAGTCAAAGTAGATGAAGATGTGATGGGAGACTGGCGATAGAAGGTCAGGAATTGCATATATAATCCGAAGTCATCGGTGTGAGGAGAATCCATCAGGAAAAGTATTGGGAGTCACAGTGAAGGCAGGGTGTCACTGATAGAAAGCACATTGGCATAAGAAAAGCATCGGGTGAACAAAATTTTGTGAAGCCAATAGTACATGTTCCTGCCAATCAGGGTGACAACTTAAAGTGTCACTGATAGAGAGTTTATCAGAATGAGTCTTATCATCGGAGGATGAGAAGAAAGCTACGCCGATGATAGGAAGTCTGAGTGATAGTGATAAGTCATCGGTGTGAGTGGTGCATCAGTGGGAGAATTCTTGAGTGAACCAATGGTATAAGGTGTGACCGATGTATAGAAGATTTCAATGAGACATTTGTATGTTCTGGCCGATATAGACAGAATTAACATTGTGTTTGGGTGTCCGCTGTGTACCCACTCTGCATCACTATGGCTAACTCAACATTCCAATTAATATCCTATATTTTTACCACCAACCTACAACGCTAAAAAAGAGATGGGAAGTAAAGGAGTCAAAATCTCTTAAATCATATAGAAGAAAAACCTATACACCATCAAGCATACCTTAGGTCTCTACAACCATGCCCTAATGATCTACATGGTAGTCATCAACCATTATAATCACTTAGTGAGAACTAATAGCATCTCCAACCTTTTTCTCTAACACTAGAATACATTGACCACCAACTACAATTAGTTCTTTCAAACTATACCTAGCAATGTAGCACTCCTTTCTACATGTGTAACATGGTCCAATGATCTCTAATGTTATTAGAATTTCCAAAGTACTCCATGGATTATTAACTAATGTGTTATGATAAAACGTGAGGCCTTGAGGAGCTTGATTAGCCAAAGGTATTGTTATAAACAACACAACACTAAGAGGGGTCATGTGATCGATTATTCACATGGTCCTAAATATTAGAATATATGGTTTGGTGTTGGGAAATGTATGCTTGGGATGTTGTCTAATTGCTAGGAGCATAACCAAAGTTTTGAACAACATTCAAACGAGTATTCAAGGCTACATTTGGTAGTAATTCTTGTTGCATGGGAGCTAAATTTATCTTTGGTAGACAATTATAAAATCCAACCAAGGGTAGTTGTCTTGGAGCAAATCCTTGCAGCCTTAGTTGATTTTCAATTGTGGTAGCCTCGGTGAATGTTTAAGATAGGGTGGATATTACTGTTGAACACACCAAGATATTGAGAGGGGGGTGAATCACTATCAAAACAATCTTCAACTTTAACAAATTCAACTTATCAGGAGAAGATTAAAACTTAAGCATCACAGTATTAACACGAACATGAAAGATTAACACAATGCACATAAACATATAACACTAGATATACATGGAAAAATCTAGAGGGGAAAAACCATGGTGAGGTTTAACTCACAATATATGAAGCTCAAATAACAACTTTGTTTTAGGGCTATAACCCAAGGAAGCTACTACTCCCTGAAAACTTTGATTTAGGGTCAATCCCAAGGAAGCTACTACTCCTTGAAGACTTGGTTTTAGGGTTGTTGGTTAACAAATTTGTCACCTAACTCTATATTCTCATGCCCAGACAGATGACAAATGTAAACAATAGTTGAGACTATTATATTGGTGTTTTATAAAGGCTCTCTGCTTATTTTACAAGGCACAGCTACCTTTGATAGATATTCTTATGAATGAAAAACCAAGATTGCTTTTAACTAGAAAGAAAAAACAAAGGCAGAGCTTTTAACCATAAAGCAATAAAGGCATAAATTTGTTGTTCCAATAACTAGAAGTACAAAAACTTCCACCATTGGATAGTATTTAGAAACTCAAATAAACATCATACACCATATAATCACCACTCTAAACAATATATCAATAGATAAACCATCCACAACAGTAAGCCAAAACTAAAAATATCCAACCACTTCAATGCACAAATTCTACCAATGCCAGTAGTAATACATTCAACATAGGAAGAATATAAATTGAAATAACCATAACACAAAGTCTATGATCACTTAAATCTCCACTGCATTGATTTTCATTAAATGCATAAAACAATTAAAAATAAAAAGTATCCCAATTCTCTATCACCAAAACAAAGTTTGCCAAAAAGATCCACACATAGACTTGCACATCAAATTTATATTAAGCCACATGATAATTGTCTTTAACCCTAACGGCTTCTTGGTGATAGCCAATTTAAAAGAGAGTTTAAACAATAATAACTTAAAGGACCCTCCAGAGCCAATAGTTCAAGAGCATGTAAGATATTTGTTAAAACATAAAAGGAGAATTCATTGAGGATTTCCATATCCTCATCGCCTACATCATCATCATCATTTTGTGCCATATCTTCATCTTCCACCTGTTCAGTTTCCTTACTCATGTCCTCTCGTGCCACTTGAGCTGCTTGTACTCTTCATCTAGCCTTGTATGCTTGATACTTGGTGAGAAAAGGGGAGAGGGACATGCCACTTGGAGTGCCAGTCATGCTAATCCTACGCTTCTTCTTGTGAACTGCCCTATCTATATCATCAATCTTTTGATGAATCTCATCTAGCTAATTCTTGACAGTTTTAATGTAAGTAGCATTCCTTGCCATCTTCTCAAGTGATTCACTAGTTATGGCATTATAGTCCACTATCTCCTCTATCACCAACTTCTTGAAGTTTTGCTTTCTTTCTTTAATATCCAATAATTTGTCCTCATTTTCCCTAGTCACTTCAATTTCTAAGACAACAAATTAACCCTAATATTTTTCATTTCAGCATAGTAAGTGGCTATCGCATCCCTCATATCATCCTCGACTGATGTCAACACAATTATTCTCCATTCGAGGACATCTATCCAAGCTGGTACATCAAACTCATTTGGGGCATTTATAATTTATTTAGCTATTAAGACCTTGACATCCATTTTGGCCATTTCTTTGATTTCCATTGAGGCTAAAGAGAGGCTATGATGATCACTCCTAGATTTTTGAAACTTTGTAATTAAGACCTCTCTTTTACTGGAGATAGAATCAAATGACTTAATAGCTTCTTCAACAAATAGGAGACTATTAAAGACTACCTTTTCTATCCATTGATTCACAGCATCCTTCAAAACCCTAGACTATTTTATTTGTTGCAAAAGACCGGGATCTGGCACACTTACACTTAAGTCTAGCATTGCATCTGGCGAGGACGTTGTAATGTTTAGAACTGATTAAATAAAAGATGATAAAGCACTTACTTGAGCACGCAGTTTGTGATTCTCCTCCTGTTCTTTATTGACCATCATTGATAAGTTAACTAAATATTCTGCATGATAAATATCCCCTTAAGTGGTAGAAGGTCCCAAATCAACCCTGCTGACATTGAAATCCGCTTCAGTCACTTCACCTTCATTCTTATTTCCCATAGGGTTTGCAATCTCAAGGAATTGATTGCCTATTGTATACACATAAAAATGGCTCGTGTGGAATTAAATGAATATTTTAATATTTACTTTATTCTTGTTCATCTATCAATTGAATAAATATTCTAATTTATTTAATTAGTTCATTATTCCAAATAATTAGATAAATATTAATTTATTTAATTAAGTATCCTAATTCCTCTAATGTCATATATAATTAAATAATTCTAAATTATTTAATTATTTCCCCTATGTCCTAAGTCCACAAATCCACATCACTTCCACCTCACTATACACCTCACCATGTTGCACACATAATTGAATATTTTTAAATATCTAATTATATAATTATCCTCACCCACATGTCCTATTTATCCTCTAACCATCCCTATTTCTTCTCCACATGTGTCCTATGATTTCTCAATCATCTCCAAGGTCAAAGACACTTGTCTTCAAAATCCTAGTTTATCTCTCACATTCCAACAACCAAGAGTCCTTCCAAAATCTGCTCATAGTCTTCCACTTTTAACTCACAGGTCTTTGTGAGCACAATGACATGTGGCTTATGGTTCCACATATTCCTCTACCTTGTAAATGTAGTAGGAACATCTCCCATGTTTATCTCCCTCATCCCAACCAATTCCATCTCAACCATACATGTCACAGACAACTGCTCCAATCTTGGATCTTGTGACACTTGGAATTGGCCTCTCCTAAGACTATAAAAGGAAGGTATCTCTCCCTCATTTGGATCATTCACAAGAGCTTAGTACATATATTCTACAGAAACTCCACCATAGTTCCCAAGTGTGCCTTTAGCTCTACTCATTTGCATTGTAATCCCATTATCCTCATCTCATAATCATCAACCATAGCTGCATATCATTATCTCCATCCTTCATCTTAGTTATTGCATTGTAGTCTCATTGCATAATCTTCCACATAGCCATTCTATCTTTTTCATCTCAACAGCAAGGAAGTACAACTTCTGAGAGTTCTATAATCACACAAGATCAAAGAGAGATAGGCAACAATTGAAGGCACAAGGTAAATCTATTTGCAAAGGTATATTTTTTGTTTATTTGTATTTGTCTTATTTCCGTTGAGGTATTGAATATTTTAGTAGTTTCTAAAGTAGTTTAGAAATTCAATAACACCTGTAGTATGGTCTGTGACCATTCTTGACATTCTCCTGGAATGCTTGGGCTTTGGAGTCTCCTGTAGCAACTTAGCCACTGTATCAACACCAGCATCCACCATTGTAGTATATCTCTTTTTCTTTTCAACCACTTTCTTCAACCATGAAGGAGAAGAGGTGGAAACACTAGTGAAATTAACCATACTTGCAACACCATCAACCTGAACTGATGAAGAATCAGGTGCAGGGGGGATTATTTAAAATAGGAGAATTTTGGGCACTCAACAAAGACTAAAAAATATTATCTTCTCCCAACTATGTAAAAATCAATGAATCACTATCATTAACAGGGCCATTAACTAGTAGCACATGGTTTGCTTTCTGTGAAGAAGCAGCCAATCTGGTATCATCTTTCACTCGCTAACCATCCAGCTCACACATGGATTTCAACTAATTATTCTCCTCAGGGAGTCCTTCGCCATCCCTGCTTGATTGTGAGCCAACTCCTTGCGTATTTGGGTCCGAACTAAATGTCTTTCTCTCAGAATGCATAGCTTCAAACCTACCTTGGCTTTGAGCTGATGAATCATTAGCTGTATTTGAACCAGCTTGCTCTCTAAACTTTTTCCTCAACCATTTCTTTGTTCTCCTTATGACACCAAAAGAATGATGTTTAATGTTAGTGACTTCTCTCTCTGACCATCTCACAGGAGGGAGAGGTTGCAATGAAACTTCTTGAAAACTAGTATCCAGAATGTTTGTACCATCATCCACAATATCAGGCACTTGCATGGGGAGATCAAAAGCACGAATTTGATCAATTGTCAATCTAATGATCTCCTCATGAAATTTGTCAATTGCTCATGCATACTATCTCTAATTATTTTGGCGTAATCAATCTGATGATTTCCACAAATTAACAAAATGAAACAACACATCCAGAAAGAAAAAGTATCAGATTGAGAATTTCCCACCACACGGTTCAATAACATAATCATGTCTGAATTTCCTCCTTAAAATGGCTTCTTTTGAGATTGGCGGGAAGTCGTGACTTTCCCTTTCTCCCTATCTCCAACCAACCCCTTGTAATGCAATTCTAGCACCAGTCTCTTCTCTCATTATAATAAGTCTAAGCTGATGACACAGAAACATCTGTATTCTCCTCATACTCATCCAGGTTCAACACAAGAGAAATTGACATAGATTCAATCTTTGCAACCACAGAACTATCAAAAGCTCTTATTTCTTGCGATTCTGGAAAGTAGTTGTTTACGCATGTGATCTCCAACTCAGGGCAACGAACTACAGGTGGAAAACCCCCACATCTGCCCAAGCCATTATTCACAATTTTGGTAGCAAGGACTGACCATCCTTCAGGGTGCATTCTTAGCTAAAAGTCATCAAAATCAATGTGCCCCAACTCTATGTCTTTCACCCCAGATAAAGTGTTTTCTATTACAGGACCTACGAGAGCTCCTTGAAACTTAAACTTCATCTTTACTAACTTCAGAAACTAGTTCACAAGAGGCTCGGAGGCAAATATAGGTGAAATAGAGAAATACAAAGGACTCACAGGGTTTTTGTAACACAGATTCATGAAGCTATGTGATTTTTACCTCCCAAAAAATGTAATTCTTTATACACAAGAAAGAAAGAAACTGAAAATGATAGCCGAACGTGCTAACCTGTGAACCTTGAATCTTGCACACTCTTCACATGTTGTGGGCTTATTTCCTTCGCTCTGCAATGCTTCTCCTTTGATGAAAGGACGAACACTTCAAGTGAGATAGTGAATTGGTTTAAATTTGTAATGCCACATCTCACAAAACATTCATAAATGGCATTAATTTCTTGTAACATGTCAATCTTTGAAAATCCCACAATATTCCATAAGTTATCTCTAGAAAATGTACCACGATGTTTGTACGTACTCCAACTTAAATGTGGCATGACATCTGTCATTTCCCTACATCGTACACCAGCTTGGATGAAAGTACCTTGGGAGATGCAATCCATCGTAGTTGGGAAGTCGAGAAGGAAATGAACTTTTGAACTGATGACTTCAAAGTTCAGAGGTTCAGAAAATCTCTGACCTTCTGATTAGACTA
This sequence comes from Cunninghamia lanceolata, assembly GCA_027924645.1. NCBI lineage: Eukaryota > Viridiplantae > Streptophyta > Pinopsida > Cupressales > Cupressaceae > Cunninghamia > Cunninghamia lanceolata. The sequence goes on from BSBN01000400.1 coordinate 7,976,075, forward strand.
TAGGAAAGAGGATTAAGACTGACATAAGAAAAAATTGATGCTAGATTCCATAGCAAGTCAGGAAGTCGAGCGGTTCATGAACTTTGAACCTACTAACTATAGTTCAAAAACAAGGAAGATCGTCGACTAGACAATGAAAACAAAGAGAAATGACCAAGGAAAATAAGAAAGGAAAAGGAAGTGGCAATGAAGACAAAGGATGCGTGCGTTAGCAAAAAGTTTGAATACTAAGAAACAATAGGCTCTGATTGGGGATGAGGACCAAGAGGGATGAAGAGAATCTAGACAAACCATGGTAACAAAACCTTATTCCAAAAGGGCAACAATGTCAAACCAAAAACACAACCACAACCAAAACAAAAAGGGAACGAAAGAAAAGAACTATGGTACAAGGTAGGACACCAGAAAATTACTAGTTGAACAACTTCAAGTCTTTCCCATTATAAGCAAGAGGCAATGGCATTCCATCTGGATAGGACAATAAATATGCATTTTCTCCAATAACCTATATGATCTTGAAAGGTCCTCTCCATAATGAATCAAACTTCTTATAAGCTCATTTTGGTTCCCTTCTCTTATCCCATAGAAGCACAAAATCCCCTTCAACAAAACTTCTCTGCCTAGCCTTCTTATCAAAGATCTTTTTAATGGACTGCTAATGCTTGGCTATCCTATCCACAACCACTTCCCTCTGTTCTTCCAATCGATTTAGATACATAACCCGCTTCTCCAGAGCTGTTTGAAATTGTTCATCTTGGATTGCCTTCTACAAATTTAGCGCAGATAACTCTAGGGGAATAGGAAAAGCACTATCAACACCATACACTAATTGGAATGGTGACATGCCAATAGATCTCTTATAAGTTATTCTATCAGCCCAAAGAGCATCATACAGACTTTTGTGCCATACGCTTTGATTTTCATCGACCAGCTTCTTGACAATTGTGATGAGGTTTTTATTACTCGATTCAGCTTGTCCGTTGCCTTGTGGGTAATAATTGGAAGAATGAGCAAGGCTAATGCCATAATCATAGCAGAAAAGAGTAAACTTAGAAGAAGAAAAACTAGAGGCATTGTCAGATACAAGTTTCTTAGGCACCCCAAACCTAACCAATATATTCTCCTTGAGAAAACTACACACAACTTTAGAAGTCATGTGTTTCACAGGAATTGCTTCTACCCATTTAATGAAGTAATCTATAGTTGTCAAAATATGAGTGTGTCCAACACTGGAATTAGGATTAATAGGTCAAATGAAGTCTAATCCCCATTACTGAAAGGGTTCATCCCTTACCACTAGTTTTAGAGGCAGTGTAGGCAGCTGAGGTCTGCTCACAAATCTTGAACATTTCTCACACTTTGATACCTAGTTATAAGATCTTTGAAGATGCCCGGCCAATAAAAACATTGACGTAATATCTTAAAGGTAGTTACTGAGGCTGAAAAATGTTCCCCACAGGCTTCATTATGGAATGTCTCCAGCAACTTCCTTTGCTGCTCTTTATCAACACATCTCAGAAAAGTGCCATCTATTCCCCTCTTATATAGATTTTCCTCCCACAGATCATATTTACAACCTTTGAGTTTTAGATTCCTCTTTTCTTTAGCAGAGAGATGAGGAGGACAATCTCCATAAGTTAGGAAATAAGCAACATCTGAAAACCACTCATCAACGGTACTATTAAATAAGACCAATGGCAATTCTTTGTTTTCACTCACCTAATTTTCTACAATAATCTTACACAACCCTTTACCTCTCACTAGGTTAGTGGACTTAATTTTGACATCATATTCTTGAACTTTTGCTATCCAATTCCCCCTATTATTGCATGCAATCTCCTGTTGTGTAAGAATGCATTTAACCGTAGACTCGGGAACATAAACAAATGCATGTGAATGTAAAATATAAAATCTGAAGCTCTTAAGGGCCTTCACTACTACATATGCATGTTTTTCCAAAGCAGAGTATTTCAACTCATGTTTCTTCAATAGTACAATCATGAAGGCTATTGGAGCCTCTATTCCCTGGTCGTTCTTCTGTAGTAGAATGGCTAATAAAGTATGTTCAGAAGCGTAGCAATTGATGATAAAATCCTTTTGGAAATCAGGATGTACAAGCGTGGGTGCATTAGCAATATCTATTTTAATATTTTTAAATGCTTGCTTACCTTCAACACTCCACTTAAAAATAGGGTGATTCTTCATCATCTCAGCAATGTGCCTAGTTAGTTTAGCAAAATTTGGAACAAATCTCAGAAAATTTACCTAGCCAAAGAATGACCTTGTATTGCTCTTGGTGGAAGGTAAGCTTAGCTGTTGAATTGCCCTAATTCTTTCTAGATCAATCTTTATCCCATCCTTTGAGACAATATGACCTAGCAGTTTCCCCTCAGTAATAGCAAAAATAGATTTCTTAGGGTTGAGGGAAATACCATTCTCCTTGCAGCATTGCAGAACTATCTCCAAATCATATAGGTGATTAGCCCTCTTTTTAGAAAAGACTATTAGATCATCCAGGTAAACAAAAATGATTTTGTTCTTCAGAGCTCCAAAGGTCAAATCCATTGCTCTCTGAAATGTGGCCCTTGCGTTGATAAGGCCAAATCCTATTATAGGCAAATACACCAATGGGGGTGGTGAAGGCTATTTTGTACTGATCTTCAGGAGCAACCTCAACTTGAATATAACCTAAAAAACTATCAAGCATGGACATCATCTCAGAACTAGATATTGTTTGTAAGATTTGATCCATAACTGGAAAAGGATAATTATCTTTCAAAGATGCCTAATTTAAGTTCTTGAAATCAACACAAATTTGAATTTCTCTATTCTTCTTCCTAACTAGGACAATATTAGCTACCTAGGTAGAATGGTGGATAGGGTAAATGATCTTCGCCTTCAACATCTTGTCTATCTCATTGAAAATAGCTTCTGCCACCTTTGGATTATAAGTCCTCTACTTTTGTTTGAAAAGTAAATCTCCAGGCTTTAGTGGGATATGGTGTTGTACTTCTCCATTTCTAAACTTCTTTAAATCTACATAGCACCATGCAAAAACATCCTTATATCTAACCAGTAAATAAATTAATCATTCCCTTTCTTTTAGAGAACAAAATTTTCCAATACAAACAATCTTTGGATCATCCTCAGTTCCAATGTTCACTCTATCATAATCAGCTGATGAATTGATTAAAACTTTACTCTTCTTTTTAAGATACTGATCATGTTGATTAAAAAGGTCTTCTATTGAAACCAAACCTTTAGGGATCTTATTTCCTTTTAGCTAAATGACTTTAGAATTCAGACCATCTTGAGAAACAATTTCATCTTCTAATACATCATTACTTTCATCTTCACTTCCTTCAAAAAATATGTTGGCAAAGGCTTCTGCTTTTTCAAGAAAAGAAATTATCTACTAGTCAGAATTAAACACTTGCCAATGGTTAATGTTATCTAGAACGTTAGGTCTATACACTACCTCAATTCAATATGGTTTTTCCTTGAAGTCAGGATGAGGTAAGAGGAGAGAAACTGAGACAACTAAGGAATCAACTCTAGTGTTTTGTTCTCTGGGTATTGCTTCTATAGAAAAGGCATCAAAAACTTCAATTTGGTCCCACACTCTATTTCGGCAATGTCTCAGTCTTCCATTCTTAACTATGTACAATTTCCTTACTTGTTTTACAATCAATTCAACATCACCCTTGACCTTTAACTATTTAATTCCCTTTTCTCTAGCCAATTCGAAGCCTAACAACAAGGCTTCATACTCTATAGTGTTGTTCATGTTTTCAAACTCAAGCTTATAAGCAAATAGAAAGATGAAACTGTCAGGAGAAATCAAAACAACACCAGTCCTGGATCCAGTAGAAGAACAACTACCATCAAACTCTAAAGTCCATATCTCATCTGCCAGGGTTGGACGGATCAGGCTTGCATGGTTATCCTCTTCTGACATACACATATATGTGCTTGACCCAGTTTCTACAAACAAGATATCTTCCCTAGGGTCTCCAGATTTTAGTATAGTAAACTTGGCCTTTGGTTCTGGGTTCAGGCGAAACTTCTTCCCATCTACAGGTATCAAAGCATGTGACCAATCCATCTAGATTTCCCAACCTAAATCTTTGCAAAAACTATGACATAGAAACATTCCATAACTTGTAGGTATATCAGCCACCAATATAGTTAACTTCAGGCTTTTCTTAGGGAAAGCAACTAAGATGGCTTGTGCATCTTTAATCTGACCAAGGATAGGCACAGGAGAACCATCCATAGAAAAACACTTGCCATGGGAGGATGTGTGGGACAAACCTAAGGCCTTTGCAACTTGGGTTCGCATTACATTGTCTGAAGCTCTAGAATCAATAACACAATTACTGAATCTATACCTAAGAATATACAATGACACGTAGAAGGGTTCTAGTTTTTCAAAAGGGTTTTGACGTATTGATTCTTGGGAGTGAGGGTTTGAATAGTTTTGCTTCTCAACTTGAGCTTCATTAACATTTGACGCCTGAGCATTGCAATGAGAAGGTGAAGGTTCTTGTTTGACATACTTAATCAGCCTATCTAGTTCTAAAGGATTGACTCTTATATATTCAGCCTGGGAAATTTGAATATTTGTATTCTTACACAGCTCAACAATATTGAAAGAACTAGATACAAGTGCTTCAGGAGAAGAAGTAGAAGGTACCTCAACAGATGCTGCTTTAGTGGTGGTATTGTCCATCTTCTTAGCACTTGAATTATTTTTCCTAGTCAGAATGTACTTTGGAGCAGAAGAGGAAGAGCTAGGTTGGTTCTTAGGGTCATATCCTTTTTGGGCCTATTGACCTCTTGTGAATACTGCATAATTTAGATTTCTAACCTCGGTATAAACATCTTCTACATCTTCATCCTTTGATTCATACTAGAAGAAGTTAACACTAGCATCACCAGGTGTAGAAGGTTCCTCGACATAAGGTTCTTCCGCATGTTCATTCATCGAAAGCATCTGCATAACTCTCATCATCTCAAGGCAAGAACTTCCATCATGGTCTAATGTAAGGTGAAAATTACACATCATGTGATTATTTTTATTGGTAGACGGTCCTTCAATTGCCAATCGCTGAGTTGGACCAGGTAAGGGAAGAGGTCTGTTTAGATTTCCCACTAGGTTATGATCTTTCCTTGTCGCATCAGGATAAAAAGATTGTTGATGACCCTTAGGCACCTACAATTTCAATGTAATAATATCATTGGCTAATCTCTGGATAACTAGGTCAGTAGAATTTACAGCTGATGGCCTACTTGTCTGTAATTCTCTTTTCCATTTACCAGTAGTTCTAAGGTCATCTTCTACTACTATAGCTTTGGTCATTGGTGGCACCTTCCCTTTTTATTGCATAACTTACATCTGAGGGAAGTGCATTGATAAAGAAACATTTCAGTAATTCGTCTCCAGGCATGACCTTATTAGGAATTATGTTAGCAATCTTGTTGAATTTTGCTACAAATTCTCTCATTTGCTCATGAATTTCCTTTTTCATTGAAGAGAGCTGGGCTACCAACATATACTCATTATCGACAGTCTTAAACCTTTCTTCAAACAAGTGCCTCATAGAATCCCAATCATTAATGGATGCATTTGGTGAGTGATAGAACCATTCAATTGAAAGGAAGCTAGGTGTGCAGAAATTGCTTCCTACACTAATCTAATGAGGAGAGATGTATGCAAATTTAATTTAATTCTTACAACTATAGCAACATAGAACATCTAACAAAGATATTGCAGCAATACACATACACATAGAAAGTAGACAGAAGAGAGAGAGACAAGATATACATGGGGAAAACCCTTATAGGTGAAAAACCCCACACTCCAAAACATAGCTCAAATGTATTACAGCAAACAATAACAGATTACAATACAGTTTCAGAGCCAATGCTCTTTCAGGAGTCTTTGAATGTCGACTCTAGAGATATTCTGGCAGCATAACAGTACTTGTACCAAAGTTATCTATCTCCCATCCAAGCACCTATTTATATAGAGTTTATAAGGCAAATATGGAACCTCCTAGAGATGGGCGTCCATCTTGGACTCATGCCCCAAAACCCATGCCTAAGGACACTTGTCCAACATCCCATCCTGAAGTGGTGCCTGGTCCCAAGATAGGTTACGACAGATGCTCTTACACACCTTACAGTTGTCATAGAATCTATCATACACTGACTAAAAATATCATATTCCTCTTACATGTCATAACCACCCTTGACCGCCCAAAGATGCCTTTCTCTCGTGCAAAGATACTCACCAACACTTGTCATTAAATAAAAAATCATTTGAGGTTTCGGGAGTGTTGCCCCTGAGCCCCCACAAGGGCGTTGCCCCTGGACCCCGCAAGGGGCTACGCCCCTTGACCCTGTCTTGGGGGCGCTACCCCCAAACCCTTGTTAATTATTCAAGGGAAAACCGCGGCTGCCAAAGTCACCAAAATTTACCCTGTTGCATATACACAAGGTGCTGACTATGCCAACTCAACATGGGATAAATAAATACAACATTAGGAATTTGCAAAGGTTGAGACACCTTAATTGCCAACATCAATGGCAACTTTAGTGAGTGACTCAATGAAGAGTCTAACAGGCACATCTTCATGTTGTGGAACAGGAAGTAAGGAAAGCATTTATATGCTCTTCAGGAGTGACCTTCCCATCACCCTTAAACTTAGTTACAATCTTTCCCAAGCATCTGGGTAAGTCATGTAAATTTCTTCCAAGATTTAAAGGTCCAATGGCAGCACCCCATGGGTCAGGTGGAGGCTGAGCCATATTGAAGGGAGTATGGAGTGGGAAATTAGCTTGTAATGGAAGAACATTTCTGTTAAGAGTGAGAACCTAATAGGATGAACTAGAAGATTGATTTTTAGGAGGGGGAGAGGATGGCCAACTTAAAGACTTAACTCTCCTTGTAGGAGGGAAAGGAGGAAAATTTAAGGACTGAAGTAAATCAAAATCATAATCAGAAATGCCCTTTTGTCTATCACTCCAATTGTATCTTTTCATAGCCAACCTTCATAAATATATAAAATAAGACAATGCAGAGTCACCAAACCACTTACTGGTTATTTCAATGAATGGCTGGTTGGTTACATACCCAGTTCTCTCCTCTAACAACTGGATTCCTCCTTCTATTATCAGGAACTTCTTAAATTTGGAAGGGTCTCTCTTCTAGGCACAGGGCCTTCAATAAACACAACTTCCTAAGCCTCACCAAAATGACATGCATTTTCTCTTAGGATATCACCAAGATTCTCTTCTTCTTCAAGAACTTCATTCACTTGATGATACTTTTGATTTGTTCTCCTATTTTTTTAGGCAACTAGTTGCAGACCAGTGATAATATCTTCTTGATCACCAACTAACCAGTCTACATTAGGTTGTAGAACTAGTGCATGTCTTCCTTGGAGAACCATGCAATAATAAAGTAACTTACTAAAATTAATTTAAAAAATGTCCCCAGTAGAGTCGCCAAAAATCTGTTGGTTAACAAATTTGTCAACTAACTCTATATTCTCACACCTAGATAGATGACAAATGCAAACAATAGTTGAGCCTATTATATTGGTGTTTTATAAAGGCTCTCTACTTATTTTACAAGGCTTTTCTACCTCCAATAGATATTCTTATAAATGAAAAACTAAGATTGCTTTTAACCAAAAAGTAAAAACAAACGCAGAGCTTTTAACCAAAAAGCAATAAAGGCATAAATTTGTTGTTCCAATAACTAGAAGTACAAAGACGTCCACCACCATAGTATTTAGAAACTCAAATAAACATCATACACCATATAATCACCACTCTAAACAATATATCAATAGATTAACCATCGACAATAGTGAGCCAAAACTAAAGATATCCAACCACTTCAATGCACAAATGCTACCAACACCAATAGTAATACATTCAACATATGAAGAATATAAATTCAAATAACCATAACACAAAGTCTATGATCACTTAAATCTCCACTGCATTGATTTTCATTATATCCATAAAGCAATTGAAAACATAAAGTATCCCAATTCTCTATCGCCAAAACAAAGTTTGCCAACAAGATCCACACATAGACTTGCACATCAAATTTATAGCAAGCCACATGATAACTGTCTTTAACCCTAATGGCTTCTTGGTGATAGCCGATTTAAAAGAGAGTTTAAGCAACAATAACTGAAAGGGCCCTCCTGAGCCAATAGTTCAAGAGCATGTAAAATATTTGCTAAAACATAAAAAGAGAATTAATTGAGTATTGCCACATCCTCATTGCCAGCATCATCATCATCATTTTGTGTCGCATCTTCATCTTCCACCTATTCAATTTCCTTACTCATGTCCTCTTGCACCACTTGAGCTGCTTATGCTCTTTGTCTAGCCTTTTATGCTCGATACTTGGTGAGAAAAGAGGAGAGGGACATGCCACTTGGAGTGCCAGTCATGCTAATCATGTGCTTCTTCTTGCAAACTACCTATCTATATCATCAACCTTTTGATGAAACTCATCCAGCCCATTCTTGACAGTTTTGATGTAAGTAGCAGTCCTTTCCATCTTCTCAAGTGATTCACTGGTAATGACATTATACTCCATTATCTCCTTTGTCACCAACTTCTTGAAGTTTTTCATTATTTCTTTAACATCCAATAATTTGTCTTCATTTTCCCCAGTTGCTTCAATTTCTAAGACAACAAAATTAACCTTAATATTTCTCATTTTAGCATAGTAAGTGGCTATCACATCCCTCATGTCATCCTTGCCCGATGTCAACACAATTATTCTCCATTCAAGGACATCTATCCAAGCTGGTGCATCAAACTCATTTAGGGCATTTATAATTTGTTCAGCTATTAGGACCTTGACATTGATTTTGGCCATTTCTTTAATTTCCATTGAGGCTAAAGAGAGGCAATGATGATCACTCCTATCTTTTTGAAACTCTGTAATTAAGACCTCTCTTTTACTGGAGATAGAGTTAAACAACTTAACAACTTCTTTAACAAATAGGAGACCATCAAAGACTACCTTTTCTACCCATTGATTCACAGCATCCTTCAAAACCCTAGACTATTTTATTTGTTGCAAAAGATTGGGATTTGCCACACTTACACTTAAGTCTGGCATCGCATCTGGCGAGGACATTGTAATGTTTTGAATTGATTGAATAAAATATGATAAAGTACTTACTTGAGCACATAGTTTGTGATTCTCCTATTTTTTCTTGACCCTCTTTGATAAGTTGTTGACTAAATATTCTACATGATAAATATCCCCTTTAGCAGTAGAAGGTTCCAAATCAACCCTGCTCATGTTGAAATCTGCTTCAGTCACTTCACCTTCATTCTTGTTTCCCATAGGGTCTACAATCTCAAGGAATTGATTGCCTATAGTATGGTCTGTGACCATTCTCGACACTCTCCTGGCATGCTTGGGCTTTGGAGTCTCTTATAGCAACTTAGCCACTGTATCAACACCAGCATCCACCATTGGAGTATATCTCTTTTTCTTTTCAACCGCTTTCTTCAACCATGAAGGAGAAGAGGTGGAAACACTAGTGACATTAACCATACTTGCAACACCATCAACCCGAACTAATGAAGAATCAGGTGTAGGGGCGATTATTTAAAATAGGAGAATTTTGGGCACTCAACAAAGACTGAAAAATATTATCTTCTCCCAACTATGTAAAAATCAATGAATCACTATCATTAACAGGGCCATTAACTAGTAGCACATGGTTTGCTTTCTGTGAAGAAGTAGCCAATCTGGTATCATCTTTCATTCGCTGACCATCCAGCTCAAACACAGATTTCAACTTATTATTCTCCTTAGGGAGTCCTTAGCCATCCCCACTTGATTGTGAGCCAACTCCTTGCGTATTTAGGTCTGGACTAAATGTCTTCCTCTCATAATGCACAGCTTCGATCCTACCTTGGCTCTGAGCTGATGAATCATTAGCTATATTTGAACCAGCTTGCTCTCTAAACTTTTTCCTCAACCATTTCTTTGTTCTCCTTATGACACCAAAAGAATGATGTTTAATTTTAGTGACTTCTCTCTCTGACCATCTCACAGGAGGTAGAGGTTATAATGAAACTTCTTGAAAACTAGTATCTAGAATGTCTGTACCTGTTGATAACTGAGAGGGGGGGGGTGAATCAGTTATCCTAATTATTTCCCTTATTGAACTTTCCTTTTAATTGAAGCAGCATAAAATCAAACACAAAACATTAACCATGAAATAAGAAACACATGACACAGTATTTTTGACGTGGAAACCCTGTTAAGGGAGAAAACCACGGGGTGATTAACCCAAGAATTATTCTCTGTTAGAAGAATAGGAAATTACAAAAATGGCACTTGCCAATTAGGGCTCACTGCCCGAGCACACTGCTCACAAGAGGCCCACTGCCTACAAAAAGACACACTGTCTACAAAGTGATGAGAATCATAGTCTTGAACTGATTGGAAGCATCTGCATATGCTGGAGTTCAGTTCCGGTTAGGCTCAGTACACTGATCTGCTGCACTTCATCTTTCCTCTGTTCTTTATTCTGCTATCTTTCACATACCGGATCCTTTTTGCTACCTCTGCTCTTTCTCTGGACTTATTCGCATATCTCTCTACACACCCTTCACACTTCACAACTAAATCCATCCTCTATATATATCCGCACAAGTAATTTCATCACCTTTCTAGTCGGCATCCGGAACAGTCTAGTTTCTTATAAACTTTCATTCTGTCGGCTGAATCCTTCCTCACCAAGCAATGCGGATCAAGCATATACTTGTAGATATCATTAATCATGTCGGCCAAACATGATTCATGCCTTCACAACCTCTGTCATCAATAGTAACTCATCCGGAAAGCAGTCTGATACTCTGCCAGTCAGTTCTTCCTCTGTTTTCACTGTCTCTCAGGAATCCGGTACTCAACCATTCATATCTTTTTCCTTGTCCATCACCGGAGGCTAAATCCTTGGAATATACCACTCAAGGTAGTCCTCTTGACTTCCCCAAATCCGCACTGCACCAAGACACTTCCTCTGAGAGGTCCGGACCAATCTGTCGGACCTTGCCACATGCTCTGTTCTTCTTCACCGGATCACAACATTCTTTATTCTGACTTCCGGTAGAGACATATCATGTCTTGCGGATATGTGGGATGACCTTTGTTGCCATCAATGACAACAACCATGAATCCATATAGTGTCTCTTGCCAACAATCTCCCCCTTTGGCATTGATGGCAACACTTAGTGAAAAATGACTAAGTGTTTTCACTATGCTCCCCCTTTGCTGATGCTCTGTCTTTATATACAATTTCCGGAACTCCCCCTTAGTTGGATCCCTCATTTTTCACTGCTCCTCACTCCCCCTTTGACATCAATGGCAAAGGGTAGGGTCCGCATATCAAAATTTTCAAAAATTTCTTATACTTAGCCGCATATTTACATACTCACATATATTGAAGAATGTCTGCAAAGGATGTCTGTAATTGAATCATTTCGGTAGCCCAACTTTGCTTCATTCTGTCCAAAATTGAAATGTGACCACTTAACAAAAATGCAAACACTTCTACCCGCTTGAGATCTGTCGGATCTTTTGTTTGGGCGGTGGTCCTAGCATCACTGATGGCCTCATGCATGGTTTCCAACTTAGGGATTATAATCCTTCTAAGTTCTCCCATCCGGTTGGTGATGTTCTTCCTTTCCTTCTCAAGATTCTTTATTTCATTCAAGACTGCAATAGTCTGACATTCTTGATTTATTATAGAGGAAGAGAGAGGATCAAAACTTTGAGATAAGCTTTGTAGCTTATCCTGTTCCTCTTTTATTTTCTTGTCAAATGCTGCTGTTGCCTTTGACCAGGATATACAAAATTTATAGATATCACCGCCATCCTTAAGAGCATTCTCTAAGCTCTTTATTCCAATGCTTACAATCTTCCTATCTTTAGAAATTAATTCTAATATCTCTGAAAATCTCTTATCCAAAAATTCCTTCCGGACCTTTTCTTCAGCTGATTTTTCTAGAGAATCAAAATGTGTATCAACACTGCTGACTAAGGTTTTTAGATTACCGGAAGTGGAGGCTGTCGGATCTATTTGGATTGATGGCATGATCTTCACAAGTACTCCGGAGGCAGCCTCTATCAACTCACAGTCTTCCATATGAGACTTCAGGAGCTTTTCATTTGCCTTGGCATTTGCAAATGAAGCTATCTTCATTGTTTGTACCAGAGAGAGAGAGTCAAAATCAAATGGGCCTTTTAGAAGCTCCGGTTCATCAATCTCTAAAGTTTCTTTACTCAAAAATTGTTGAACAGTTTGTGCAGTGTCTCTTGCCGGAGACAGATGTTTCTTTTCTTCTGCAGTCTTAGAACTGTCAACCTCTTTGTCTTTCACCACTGCTTTCTTCTCCTGTAATTGCTCTTCTTCTTTGGATCTGGAGACTGTAGGGGAAACCGGAGGAGAGATGCTAACTTGTTCATGGGCCCCTTCTTCTGGAGCAGAGGGTCCCAAGTCCTCACTTGTCTGTTCAGGGCTCACTTCTTCCGGAACAGAAGATTCCAAATCAGCAGCTGTTTCTGCACCTAAGTCCTCTACAACAGGAAGATTGAACCTTTTGAAGGCCTTCCGGAGGATCTCTTCTGTTTCTTGGGCCACTTTGTCAGTCTCACCAAGCATGAGTTGATTCATCCTGGCTTTGCTTCTGAACTCATCTTTGCAGTCCTTGAAGATAATGTTCATTGTCTTGGGATCAATTTGAGGATATAGCTGAATAGCTATCTGCTCCCGGATCTCAAGATCTTTGGCATGAGCATTATTCTTTCTTACTTCCATTTCCTTCTCTAGGCTTTTAGGAATGAGAGATATGATCTCAATGAAAGCCTTATTGTATATGTTCAGATATTTAACTGTGGCTTCCTACAGAGTCTTTTGGTCTGCCTCACTGAAGTCATCATAGGATTCAGTCATTGGTTGAAGGTTTCCATCCACCGTGACCGACTTGATTATGCTCTCTAGTGACAGAGTGGGCTTTTCAACAGTTACCTCTGCCATTTCATCCTTGTCTTGGCCTGTGGAGGGCTTACCGGATCCTTTCTTCTTCTGTTTCTTTACTTCTCTTACTCCCTCATCTGATTCTGTTTCCTCTTCATCCTTTTGGCTTCCATAAGCCCTTGTGGCTTTTGTCTTGGATCTCTTACCGGATGCCTGGACTTCCGGTTTTGAACTTTTGGTTGAGGGAGGTGCAAATCTCTTTGTTGATCTGGTCCGGGTGGGAGCTCCAACCGGAGCACTTTCTTTGCTTTTCTCTTCTTCCTCGGCCTTCCTCCTCTTTTCCCGGCTGGCATCAAGTGCCTCCTTTGAGATACCTAGGCCTTGAGCAATGTGCTCTACTTCTTTTCTTACCTTTCTTTTAATCTCAGGTTCCCTGAGTTCTACATGTATTTTTACACTCAGCTCCTCAAAGGTTCCAAACCTTTCTGCCTTAGGATCTTTGGGCTGACTTAGCATGTGTTGAACATGCAGCTCCACTATCTGTTCATCAACTTCATACCCCATGGGCATGATCCAGACAGTCCTTGGCTCCACTGCCTCCATTAGGCACTGATCAGTGTCAACCATAAAGCACACTGAGTCCTTGTATTTCTCAATGAGAGACTGAGGAATTCTCTCTCTTGCTTGCATCATGCTCTGAAAGTTTTTGAAGTATCCCCATAGAGCTGAATTTCTTGCTTTTGCATCCCCAAGTCCATGCAAGTAGTCTCTTATCTGGACTGCAACAGGTTTGTCATTCTGCCATACCCATCCACTTGTTCCGGGTAGCTCATTCATGAAATAGAAGAATAGACATACAATAAGAGTACCATATTTAAAGGAATTCTTCTTATCCTTCTTGATTTTCTGTATGTTTTCCATTAATTGGCTTAGTAGTAGTTCGCAGAGATCATATTCTGCATTCTTTCTTAACATTTCATAAGCAGTGTATATTGCAGTTCCGGATACAGAATTCTCCCTGCTGGAGTGGTAGATCTTGTATCCTATTATCATTGATGCATATTTGATATCCGGATCGGAGATGTCTTCAATGGTCATTGCCCTTTTGTCAAATTTTGATCCGGTGGCCTCAGTTACAATGTTGTTCTTGACAGATTTGAGGATAGGTACTCCTCCGGAGGAGTATAGGCCAGTTACTGCTCTAATTGCCTCTTTTGTGATCTTGCAGGGTCTATCTAGCCATAGAAAGTTGTCATGCATCCTGCTCAGTACATACCGGACCCATTCATCCTCTTCAAAACAGGGGAAATGAATAAATTGCTCAAATTGTTTCTTCTGAATATCCTTATACTCTGGTTTAAGCTCAAAAGCATTGTCAATCAGCTGCTTGTGATAGAGGTCTCTTAATTTGAATTCCCCAAATTCCTCAATGTTTGCATGTATGTAAACCCTAATGTCTTCGGTGTGTAAAACTCCGTGAGGAACACTAGAGAAGGCTCCTAGTGGGTCAACCTCCAATGATTTGTAGGGATGTTTCTTGAATGAGGGGCGAGGTCTATCGGAGATCTTAACTATGTTTGGAGTAGCCATTCTTCAAAGATTTGCAGTGAGGTAATGAAAAACGGAGAATACTTTATGCGCCTTCGGTTTGCACGGAGTGGTTGGATTGATTTCTTTATCCAATAGCTTCGGCAGGAGATCCTTGGTGTGCTTGAAGAACCTTGTTGCAGAGCTCCACTTTTCGCTTCTTCTCGAGTGCAGAATGAGCAAATGACCTTTGAGAAATCCCTTAAATTGCTCCGCGAACCCTAATACCTGTCTGCAATAAATGCTTCACCTACATCATTCCGGTTTGCCTTGTCTGGATAGCTTGGAGTATCCCGGATTAGTCCTGATCTGTGGATATCATCCGGATCTTTCAATCATGAATAAATCGAGGTAGCATATTACAAGATCATCTCAAACACTCTGTCCAATCCGCAGAACAAGATAGTGCATTTCTGGATCTTTCCGGACCTTTTTGTAATCCTTTATCATACCGGAGCATCTCCCTGAACAGGTCTTATTTGATCGATCACAGCTTCTTCATAACTTCATGCGGACCTCTGAAAACTTGACTGAAGTATCTCAAGATTCATATCTACAAACCCTTTGATCCGCATCTTGTGCCACATCCGACACCACTTGTTTGGCTGGGGGAACAAGATTTTCTTTGAGTCTCCCCCTGAGCCTGAGCTCACTTTTAATTTCCGGAAGAAATATCAGCACCAGAGTCTGGTGCGGATCCAACCTCTACATTCTCTGAACTTTTCTTCACCCAAATCTTGCTCATCTGATTCCTAACCTCATCCGCATTCATCTTTTGTTTACCCTTGTCTTGATTCTGATTATACACCGGACCTCTTTTGTCCTGATTCTTGTTTCTGCAGACTTTAGCATTATGACCGGACCTATTGCAGATTTGGCAAATAACATTTCTTTGCATATTTGACTGATATCCTCTTGATCTGCATTGATTTGCCATATGACCTATTCTATTTCATGTGAAGCATCTACCTTTGAATGATTTGTTTACTTGCATAATTCTGCATTCATGGGATTTGTGTCCATACCTTTTGCAGTTGAAGCACTGTCCGGAGAAGGATGAATTATTCTGATTCATTCTCATTCTGCACTGATTAGCTTTGTGACCAAAGTGGTTGTAGTTGTGGCAGTATCCATTGAAGGATGGATATCTTTGAGCATTTGGCTGTCTTACCGGAGGTCTTCTAGGCCTGCTCCTTGGATTTTCTGATCCAAGATTCTTCTGACCGGATCCGGAGCTTTCTCCTTTCTCATATCCCAAGCCATACTTGTCATCTGTCCTCTTTTGACTTCCAAGAAGAACTTCAAGTTGAGCAGAACTTATCTTGAATTTCTCTTTATATTCATTTGCTGTTTGAAGGTCTCTTTTGAGAGAGGCAATTTGATCCTCAAGTTTTCCTTCATTATCTTTGGCATCTTCAAGATCAGATTCAAGGTGTCTGATAATCCTGTCCATCTGGTGGCATTCTTCTGATTTTTCTTTAAGAGATTGTTTTAGATTGTCTTCAGCCTTTCTTTTTTCTTCAATCTCTTGAGTAAACTTTATAGTTCCTGATTCCATTTCATGTCTTAACATAATGACTTCTTTTGATAACTTTTCACATAACTTGGTTTGCTCAGTCAATTCTTCATTTGTATTGCTTTCTTCACTTTGTCTTGCCAACTGTTGAAGCAGCTCCTTTCTCTTTTTCATAGAGAGACTTAATTTGTCTTTTAATTCTCTCATGAATTCATCAGCCTGTTTGAGTCTTTCCTTTAATTCACTGACTTCAGAATTTGACTGTTCAAGATCCTCAAGGGCAGTCTTGAGTTGCTCCCTTAAACCATATGCATCCATTTGAAATCCCAGATCTTCCTCAAGCTGTTAGGCTCTATTAGGAGGAACTTAGCTCTGATACCAATTGTTGATAACTGAGAGGGGGGGGTGAATCAGTTATCCTAATTATTTCCCTTATTGAACTTTCCTTTTAATTGAAGCAGCATAAAATCAAACACAAAACATTAACCATGAAATAAGAAACACATGACACAGTATTTTTGACGTGGAAACCCTGTTAAGGGAGAAAACCACGGGGTGATTAACCCAAGAATTATTCTCTGTTAGAAGAATAGGAAATTACAAAAATGGCACTTGCCAATTAGGGCTCACTGCCCGAGCACACTGCTCACAAGAGGCCCACTGCCTACAAAAAGACACACTGTCTACAAAGTGATGAGAATCACAGTCTTGAACTGATTGGAAGCATCTGCATATGCTGGAGTTCAGTTTCGGTTAGGCTCAGTACACTGATCTACTGCACTTCATCTTTCCTCTGTTCTTTATTCTGCTATCTTTCACATACCGGATCCTTTTTGCTACCTCTGCTCTTTCTCTGGACTTATTCGCATATCTCTCTACACACCCTTCACACTTCACAACTAAATCCATCCTCTATATATATCCGCACAAGTAATTTCATCACCTTTCTAGTCGGCATCCGGAACAGTCTAGTTTCTTATAAACTTTCATTCTGTCGGCTGAATCCTTCCTCACCAAGCAATGCGGATCAAGCATATACTTGTAGATATCATTAATCATGTCGGCCAAACATGATTCATGCCTTCACAACCTCTGTCATCAATAGTAACTCATCCGGAAAGCAGTCTGATACTCTGCCAATCAGTTCTTCCTCTGTTTTCACTGTCTCTCAGGAATCCGGTACTCAACCATTCATATCTTTTTCCTTGTCCATCACCGGAGGCTAAATCCTTGGAATATACCACTCAAGGTAGTCCTCTTGACTTCCCCAAATCCGCACTGCACCAAGACACTTCCTCTGAGAGGTCCGGACCAATCTGTCGGACCTTGCCACATGCTCTGTTCTTCTTCACCGGATCACAACATTCTTTATTCTGACTTCCGGTAGAGACATATCATGTCTTGCGGATATGTGGGATGACCTTTGTTGCCATCAATGACAACAACCATGAATCCATATAGTGTCTCTTGCCAACAGTACCATCATCCACAATATCAGGCACTTGCATGGGGAGATCAAAAGTATGAATTTGATCAATTGTTAATCTCATCCAACTTCTCCTCTGGACTTCTCTTTCATTTAGACAATCCTCCTAGTAATACTCCAGTTGAGGTTTATGCTAATAAGAACCACCCCCATGCATATTCTCCTTTACAAAATTTTAACTATCAGAAGATGTTTTGGTCCATAAACTATGAAGACCAAACTCAGACAATGCCTTATCTACATTTCTTGAAACATCATTACTTTTACAAGAGTAATATGAAAAAGTCATAGGGAAAGAATATCCCTTTTTCTTCATGGCATGATATTTAAAATTCACATAAGTCATTTTTCTACATACCTCCAAAAGTACAAGATAGTCAGATGGATACCGTGGTAATTTTAGCAGGGCATTTTCATATCCCCCAATCCTTATGTATGAAAAATGATCAAACCGCACATAAAAACTTCCAAAATTCATAACAAGTGTAGCTGCACGCACTAAGAACCTCTGTTCTAATGTGCCATCAATTCTTTTTGTCAACCACATTGTAAAAACATCATTAATTCTTCAAAAATCTTTAGCAGCTTCTTCTTTCTGAAGCTGAAAGAAAGTGTCATACACAAGTGTGCCGATGGCAGGTAAACCTTGGGACCTTAAGCCAGGCCAAGCGACCTCTCTATGAGCTAAAAGATACATCAACTGTAAACCCATGTGAAACTCCTTATTCCTCGAGAAATTTGTCAATTGGTCATGTATACTATCTCTGATTATTTTGGCCCAATCAATCTGATGATCTCCACAAATTAACAAAATGAAATGACACATCCAGAAAGAAAAAGTATCAAATTGAGAATTTCCCACCACATGGTTCAATAGTGTAATCATGTCTGAAATTTCCTCCTTGAAATGGCTTCTTTTGAGATTGGCGAGAAGTCGTGATTTTCTCTTTCTCCCTATCTCCAACCAGCCCCTTGCAATGCAATTCTTGCACCAGTCTCTTCTCTCATTATAATAAGTCTAAGCTGATAACATAGAAACATCTGTATTCTCCTCATACTCATCTAGGTTCAACATAAGAGAAATTGACACAGAATCAATCTTTATGACCACAGAATTGTTAGAAGCTCTTATTTCCTGTGATTCTAGAAAGTAATTGTTTATGCATGCGATCACCAACTCAAGGAAACAAATTGCAGGTGGAAAATCCCCAGCTCTGTCCAAGCCATTATTCACAATTTTGGTAGCAAGGACTGACCATCCTTCAGGGCACATTCTTAGCCAAAAGTCGTCAAAATCAATGTGCCCAGCTTTGTGTCTTTCACCCCAAACAAAGTGTTTTCTATTACAAGACCTACGGGAGCTCCTTGAAACTTAAACTTCATCTTTACTAACTTTAGAAACTAGTTCACAAGAAGCTTGGAGGTAAATGTAGGTGAAACAGAGAAATGAAAAGGACTCACAGGGTTTTTGCAACACAAATTCATGAAGCTATGTGATTTTTATCTCCTAAAGAATGTAATGCTTTATACACAAGAAAGAAAGAAACTAAAAATGATAGATAGATGTGCTAACCTGTGAACCTTGAATCTTGTACACTCTTCACATGTAGTGGACTTATTTGCTTCTCTTTACAATGCTTCTCCTTTGATGAAAGGATGAACACTTCAAGTGAGATAGTGAATTGGTTTAAATTTGTAATGCCACATCTCACGAAACATTCATAAATGACATTAATTTCTTACAGCATGTCAATCTTTGAAAATCCCACAATATTCTATAAGGTATCTCTAGAAAATGCGCGACAGTGTTCGCACGTACCCCAACTTAAATGTGGCATGACATCTGTCATTTCCCTGCATTATACACCAGCTTGGATGAAAGTACCTTGGGAGATGCGATCCATCGTAGTCAAGAAGGAAATAAACTTTTGAAATGATGACTTTGAAGTTCGGAGGTTCATAAAATCTCCAACCTTCCAACTAGACTATAAGAAAGAGGATTAAGACTGACACAAGAAAAACTTGATGCTAGATTGCATAGCAAGTTAGGAAGTCAAGCGGTTCGTGAACTATTGAACCCACCAACAATAGTTCAAAAATAAGGAAGATCGCCAACTAGACAACGAAAACAAAGAGAAATGACCAAGGAAAATAAGAAAGGAAAATGAAGTGGCAATGAAGACAAAGGATGCATGGCTTAGCAAAAAGTTTGAATACTAAGCAATAAGGTTCACTCCCAAGGAAGCTACTACTCCTTGGATTGAGAACAAACTTACAAAAGATTACAGTATGATAGTCCTTCTACTATCTAAAAACTGACATTGAAATCCACACCTTTGATGATTGCAATTCTGCCTTTTCACACTTTCTTCTGATGATCGTATCAGTTAGGCACACTCTAAACTTTATTACTGTCACCAATATGTCTTCAAGAAGAATCAGGACAACATCTACAACTTATGCTCTTTGTGCTTCAGTCGCACATCATAATGCATTCATTCTGCTCCTTATCTTGATTACGAACCTTATCAATAACTTTACAATCACACCAAACCTCATTCAATTTGATTTACAATTCATAGAAGATATTACATTTATTACATTTCTTGTTAGCCAGATACAATATGAAAAATACATTCACAAGTCAGAAAGACAACACACAACATGAAATGTGTAGAGAACAAGTCCTAAACAAGACTACATGCTACACCAACAGAAGTCTCATTCCTTGAAGACATCAACACTTGCTTTTAATTAGGTCCAAAACATCCTTCATAGCATCAACCACCAAGGAATTACATCCACACACTTTGCTCATTTTAAAATAGGATGACTTTAAGAAAAAAACATATGAACCTTGAAGTATAACGACCACAACAACTTGAAAACCTTGTGCGGTACTAGAAACAAGAAATATCTTCATGAAATCTTTCCATATGAGTCAATAGGACTCATACAACATTCCCAAACACTCCTTTACCTCTTCACACCAAAGATTTTGCACTGCGCATCTTTAATCATGAACTTTGAGAACAATCTATCATCCGAAACACACTGCAACATACTATCATTGAGAAATTATGCTTGCAAACACCTTGAGACTACAAGGAAGCATGTAATGCACATCCATAAACATGTCCACAAAACTACAAAGGCAACCATTTACTTTTGGAGGAATTTAGAGCATTCTAATAGGCCTTCAACACTAGCTTACTCTGTCAAAACACATGTCGGTACCCTATCATGCATAAATCTCATAGCGGAAGGAAAAATTATTTGAAATTTCAAAATTATCACCTTCACTTCACCGTAAACATATTTCTAGAACTATATATCCATATATGTAAATGTGGAGGAATGCAAAGCATTTCATTGTCCTACTTAGAACATCTTCATAGAAATAACACTGTCTTCAGTCTTTCAATAGCAAAACACTATTCTGGTAATCTAATCATCATGAAACTTGGAACACACATGATTTAGGCCATCAATAATATCAACATGACATTTGATCATCTTAGTGCTTCTAACTCCCATATTAATATTTCTTCATACTTAACTCTGCACTGATCAAGGCATGACATCAAACCATGAACTATATCTTCTCTCTTCTCTTGTTGGATGGGAATGACGTCCAACCATGAACACCATCACACCTCCATGATAGTGTTGACATTAATGACAACCCTAGGAATGATATACGTAACAATCTCCCCCTTTGGCATTGATGGCAACACATGCCTGCACAATTCTCCACCTTTGACATCAAGGACAAAGGGCAACCACTACCCACTCATCAGTGACCATACACTTGCACATTGTTTTTAAGGGCATAGGTTCTTCTTATAGCAAATAGACTCCTCCTATCATTAGTAACCACTACCTACTCCCCCTGAGAGGTAGCAACCATCACTCCAGGAACAAGATATAACATGAACTCCCCCTGGACAGATGAGCTATTATGCATCTAGCAAGAAGGAGGGGCAATTACCCCTAACCTCTATCAGAGATCCTTAAAAGTATCCTTTGCAAGATCCTTTGTGAAAATATCTTCTATCTGATCCTTTGTTGGAACATATCCCAACTTCACTTCCTTATCTACAACCTTCTATCTCAAAAAGTGATACGTGATTGCTATATTCTTGGTTCTAGAATGCATCATTGGATTCTTGGAAATATCGATACCACTTGTATTGTCATACAAGATAGGAATAGGATCATCATACAATACCTTGATATCCTTTAGGGTTTGCTTCATCCACAACACTTGTGTATAGCAGGATGCTGCTGCAATGTACTCTACCTCTACAATAGATAAGGACACTGAATCTTTCTTCTTTCTTTGCCATGAAATCAATCTTCTTCCTAAAAAGAAGGAACCACCACTTGTACCTTTCTATCATTAACACAACTAGTCCAATCAACATCAGTGCAAGAACTCAAATCAAAGTCATTACCTCTTGGATACCAAAGGCCATAATCTAGATCTCTTTTCAAGTATCTAAATATAGTTTTCACTACATTCTCATGTGTTTTCTTGGGATTGGCTTGATATCTGGCAACCACACATACTGCATGCATAATATCAGGTCTGGAAGCAATCAAGTATAACAGTCCTCCAAGCATAGATCTATAGATAGTCTGATCCACCTCTAGAGACTCATCATCTTTACTCAAGTGACATCCAGTGACCATGGGAGTACTCACTAGTTTTGAATCCTCCATACCAAACTTCTTCAATAGCTCTTTTACATACATAGCTTGAGAAATAAAAATAGCACCATCTAGTTGAGTAATTTGAAGTCTAAGGAAGAAAGATGCATCTCACCAATCATAGACATCTCAAACTCTTTTTGCATCTCCTCTGCAAACCTCTTACACATATCATCATCTCCACCAAAGATAATTTCATCAACACATACTGCAACTATCAATATCATGTCTCCTTCCTTGATTTAAAGATTTCTATCTATAGTACCTTTCTTGAAGCCCTGCTAAAGTAAGTACTTGTCCAACCTAGCATACCAAGCTCTAGGTGCTTACTTGAGACCATACAGATCCTTCTTGAGTCTGTACACCATGTCCGGATCTTCTGATATATGGAAACCATATGGTTGTTCAATATAAACCTCTTCCTCTAGATCACCATTCAGAAATGTTGACTTAACATCCATCTAATATACCTTGAAGTTCTTATGAGTAGCAAGAGTAAGGAACATTCTGATTGCCTTCATCCTTACTACCAGAGAAAAGGTCTCTTCAAAATCAATACCTTCAACTTGTGTGTATCCTTTGTATACCAATCTTGCCCTGTTCCTAACAACTTCACCTTCTTCATTTAGTTTGTTTCAGAACACTCACTTTGTTCCTATAACATTCTTATTTGCTGGTCTGGGAACTAATTCCCATGTCTGGTTCTTCTCAATCTGATCCAATTATTCTTCCATGGCCTTTATCCATCGATCATCTTTGCTAGCATCAACAAAGATTTTGGGTTCTACCTTTGATAACAAACACAAGTTTACTTGTTCATGTGTCTTAGCAAACCTTTTCCTTCTCTCCACACCTTCATCCTTATCTCCATTGATCTGATTTGCTAAGTGGTTCTTCTAAACATACTTTGCTAGAGTCTCAGGCATCTTCTCTAGTTCTTGTTCCTTTTCTTCTTTCACTTCTTCTTCATCTTCAATGCATGGAAAGATATTAGATTTAGAGTCCTGTGATTCATGTGAAATCTGACATAGGTTTTCATCTACCTTGACATTTGTGCTTTCAATCATCTTTCCCAACCTCTTGTTGTAGCATCTTAAGCCTTGCTTCTGGTTGAGTGACCAAAAAAGATTCCTTCATCACTTCTTGAATAAAACTTTCCTAGGTCTTCTTCATCTCTTCTATTATAGCATTTGCTGCCAAAGATCCTAAAGTATCTGACTATGTGAGGTCTTCCATACCATATCTCATAAGGGATCTTAATGCTATTGACCCTCAGTTGCACTCTATTAATTAGATAGATAGTAGTGTGAACTGCATCCTTCCAGTACATATTAGGTAGATTTGCATCTTTCAACATTTCCCTAGACATCAATTGCATAGTCCCATTCTTTCTTTCCACTACCGCATGTTGCTGAGGGATCCTAGGAGCTGACAGATGTCTCCTAATACCATTATCTTCACAAAACTTTTCAAATTCATTTGTAGTAAACTCACCTCCTCTATCAGACCTCAAAAATTTGATCTTGGAACCTACTTCATTCTCAACCATAGCTTTGAACACTTTAAATTGATCAAGGGCATCTGATTTTTGTCTTAAGAAAGTAACCCAAGTCATTCTAGAATAATCATCAATAAGAAACATGAAATACCTCTCACCTTGTTGACTATTTACTCTTGTAGGACCACGTAGATCAGTGTGAATCAGCTCCAATGGCTTTGAAGAAGAATACTCCTTGCTTTTGAAATTTGTCTTTGTTTGCTTTCCTATTTGACATTCCCTGCATACCGTATTTGTAGGCTTGATTATCTTATGCATGTCTCTCACTGCATGAGTAGAACTGATCTTTACCATATTATCAAAATTGTAGTGTCCCATACTCTTGTGCCACAACCAACACTCACTGGATTGAGCCAACAAACATGTTCTTCCATTTACCTCCTTCAGATGATAGATGTCACCATATGTTTTGATACCTTTTGCAACTAGTTTTCTGGACCCTGCCTTCCTGATTTCACAACCCTTGGCATGAAAGGTGAGATTGTACCTCTTGCTATACATCTAACGGACATTGAGAAGATTGTGTTTTAGCCCTTTGACATAGAGGACATCCTCAATCTTGTTCTTCCCATCAATAGTTATAGCACCTTTTCCACAGATCTATGTTGACTCATCACCACCTAACTTGACACCACCACCATCCCACTTTTCAAGGCTGATAAACTTCTCCTTGTCACCAATCTTATTATTTGAGCATCCACTATCAATTACCCAAGCTTTGGCTTATTCTCTTGCTTGAAAGACAATCCATACAACCATTGATATTTCATTATTTTGGTTTGTTTGCAAGGCATTAGTCTTCTCAAATTTTCCAACATCATCCTTTTTGTCACCAACACTCAAGGCCATGAAGAGTGTTTCATCATTTGAATCATCATGATCCTCATCTTTTGAAGAATAACTTCTCTCTATGGAATACATACTTCTTTTAAACTTATCTCTCTTGTGACTCCTTGATTCCTTGAAAGGACATTTGGAAGCAAAGTGACCAACCTTTCCACAATTGAAACATTTGATGGGTAACTTGTACCTTTGTATTTCCCAATGCCTTTCTTCAGTCTTCTCACAAAATTTACTTCAACTTCATCAGAGCTCTCATCTTCATCAGCAACTTCTTCCTAAATGTCTTCATACTAACTTTGAAGGTAACTTATTTCTTTGGAGCATCACTGCCAAACTCTCTCATTTCAAAGGCAGTAAGGGAACCAAACATTTTTTCTACAGTGTATGTATATCCAAATCTGCATTCTCCTCAATGGTAGATACCTTATGACTATAAGATTTGGGAAGAGATCTTAGAACCTTTTTCACAATCTCATCTTCTTTCACTTCTCCACCAAAACCTATGATACCATTGACCACTTCATTCACCCAAAGCATATATCCAACAATGTCTTCATCCTCTAAATTTTTTAGGTTCTCAAATCTGCTCTTGAAGATCTACATCTTGGTTTTCTTTACTTTCTTATCTCCTTCATAAATGGTTTCAAGTTTAACCCAAACTTCTTAAGCAAAACTACAACTCATTACCTTTGAAAGTTCTGAATTGGCTAACCCACTAATAATAGAGAACTTTACCTTGGCATTGTTATCATAAAACTTGACTTCATTTGCATCTATAGGAATAGTAGCAGGAACTTTGTAACCAAACTTGACAGAGTCCCAAACACCACAACCTAGAGAATTTATATAAGCATCCATCCTTAGCTTCCAAAAAGCATGATTTGTCCCATCAAACCTAGGTATCTTGTTGGATTCATTTTGTGCCATCCTGGACCTTCCTCAAGTGGTTAAGCTTCCCTCAAAGGAACTTAGCTCTAATACCAATTGTTGAACACCCGAAGATACTGAGAGCAGGGGGGTGAATCAGTATCAAAATAATCTTCAACTTGAACAACTTCAACTTATCTGGAGCAGATTAAAACTTAAGCATCATAGTATTAACATGAACATGAAAGATTAACATAATGCACATCAATGCATAACACCAGCTATACATGGAAAACCCTAGAAGGGAAAAACCATGATGAGGATTAACTCACAATAAATGAAGCTCAAATAATAACTTTGTTTTAGGGCTACAACCCAAGGAAACTACTATCCCCTAAAAAACTTTGATTCAGGGTCACTCCCAAGGAAGATACTAATCCTTGAAGACTTTGTTTTAGTGTCACTCCCAAGGAAGCTACTTCTCCCTAAATTGAGAACACACTTACAAAAGATTATATAGTATGATAGTCCTACTATCTAAAAATTGACATTAAAATCCACACCTTTAGTGATTGCAATTCTGCCTCTTCACACTTTCTTCTAATGATCATATTAGTTAGGCCCACTCTATACTTTATCACTATCACTAATATGTCTTCAAGATGAATTAGGACATCATCTACAACTTCTTCTCTTTCTCCTTCAGTCGTACATCATAATGCATTCATTCTGCTCCATATCATGCTTGCAAGGGCCTTATCAATCACTTTGCAATCACATCTTGCCTCATTCAATTTGATTTACAATTTATACAATATATTACATTGCTTGTCAACTAGATACAACATGAAATATACATTTACAAGTTGGCCAAACAACGCACAACATGAAATGTGTAGAGGGCAAGTCCTAAACAAGACTATGTACACTACATCAACAAAAGTCCCATGCCTTGTGGACATCAACACTTTCTTAATTAGGTTCAAAACTTCCTTCACGGCATCAACCACGAAGGAATTACATCCACACACTCTGCTCATTTGAAAATAGGACTGATTTAATAAAAAACACATGAACCTTGAAGCATAAGGGCCACAACAACTTGAAAACCTTGTACGGTACTAGAAACAAGCAATATCTTCATGAAATCTTTCTAGATGAGTCTATAGGTCTCATACAACATCCCCAAACACTCCTTTACTTTCACACACCAAAGATTTTATGCCGCACATCTTCAATCATGAACTTTGAGAACAATCTGTCATCCAGCACACACTGCAACATAGTGTCATTGAGAAACTGATCTTGCGGACTACCAAGAGCCTTGAGAGTAAAAGGAAGCATGTAAATTGTACATCCATAAACATGTCCACAATACCACAAAGGAAACCATTCAATTCTGGAGGAATGTGGAGTATTCCAATAGGTCTTCAACACCAGCTTACTCTGTCATAACAAATCTCAGTACTCTATCATGCATAACACTCACAAAGGAAGGACAAATAATTTGAAACTTTAGAATTATCACCTTCACTTCACCCTGAACATAGTTCTAGAACCACATAGCCATATATGCAAATGTGGAGAAATGCGGAGCATTCCATTGTCCTAATCAGAACATCTTCATAGAAATAACACTATCTTCAGTTTGTTAACAACAAAACACTCTTTCGGTAATCTAATCATCATGAAACTTGGAACACACATGATTCAAGCCATCAGTAACACATCTGATCATCTTAGTACTTCTAATTCCATTAATATGTCTTCATACTTAACTATGCATTGATCAAGGCATGACATCCAACCATGAACTATATCTTCTCTCTTCTCTTGTTGGATGGGACATGACATCCAACCACGAACACCATCACACCTCCATGATAGTTTTTTTTTTAACTTTCATATATATTACTAATAAAGGAAGGAGTAAATATAGTGGCCAAGGATTGGGCAAAGAAATCTAGTCAGAATGTAGGCATTCTCCTCCTTCACTTTGTAAAAGCATGTGATAGAATTGAATGGTCTTTTGTGATGATGATGCTTGAAACTATTGGTTTTCCTGATAAATACTGTAACATGGTTAAGATTCTTTTCATGGACACCACTGTTCAAATTGATGTGAATGGATCTTTATCTAATTCCTTTACTTTGGAAAGATTGATTAGACAAGGTTGCCCCCTTGCCCTTGCACTGTTTGTCATTGCCTATGAGGCTCTACATTATATATTAAGAACAAATCTGATTGGTGGTGAACTGAAAGGTATAACCTTGCCTAACATGGATACATTACTAAACATCCAATTTGCAGATGATACAACACTTTTTCCTATAATAGAAGAAAACAACTTAAAGTAGCTTGAACATAGACTGTCTATATTTTGTCATGCTTCAAGTGCCAACATTTCTTTTTCTAAATCTATTTTGCTAAGCTAGAATGATTATCCCCCAGATTGGTTTAGTATTGATTCCTTGCAATGGGGAAATGCAGATAAACAGGTAAGATTTCTAGGCATCCCCTTTTCATTTAATCCTTCCTCGAAGGATATGTGGGATTGGATGTTTGGAAAAGTTAACAAGAAATTGAACATACAGTACCTCTCTCTTGCTGGTAGCAGTTAGGTTTGTCAAAAGATTATGTCCGCATATTCCAAGTACTATGCTTCATCCTAGATGTTTGCTAGTTACCAGGTGAACATCAATTAGAAAAGGATAATGTCATTCTTGTTTTCAGACGTGAAAGGGAATAAAAAGATGCATGTAGTTTCTTGGGATTGCTGCTAGCTGGGGAAAAAATATGGAGGAATGGGGCTCAAAGACTTGAAGATTTAGGGTGCAACTCTTGTTACAAAATGGATATTCAAGGCTTTAGAATGCAATGAACCCTAGAAGGTATTAGTCATGAACAATTTGAGATTGGAAACTCCTAAAAAGGATAGAGATTGGAAGAGGATGAACCTTCTAGACACTGTGTTAGGGGAATTCACTGTTAGACCTGTTGGATTAGTAGTGTTTGCCTTAATATGGAAGGCTTGAGAGAAAGTTAAACATCTTATTGGAAATAGGGATGCCTTTAATAATATTGAGAAAATAATTCATAAAGATAGATAAATTTGGTGGAGTTTGAAACATAAAGATAAAACATTTGCCTTGCTTCAATGTTATTCTGCAAAGAAATGGTATAATCTGGGCATTGAATCATTTGGTGATGTTATAGGAGGTAATACCATGAAATGTTGGATAAACTAAGAAATGAGTTTAATATTCCTGAGGCTTAGAAAATAACTTATGCTATTCTCAGCAATGTTATAAACAGTATCATGCAACAAGGTGCAGTCATAAAGAAAACAGTTTGGAAAGGATTTAGATGGAAAGATGGCACAAAGCTGGGAAAGATAAAACCCAAGAAATTGTATGAATGCTTACTGAGTCTAATTTGGTCACTGACCACATTAAAACTATGTGAAATGTTGGTCTAGAGTCAAACTTGTTGTCCAAATACCTGAGTGATGTCCATTCTAAAGTGATTGAACCGAAAATAGTTGTTTTAAATGGCTTCTACTCCTCAAAATATTGTCATTAGGAGCTGTAAAAAAAATATGTCTCTACTGTAATGAGCCTGAATCTTATGAACATCTATTTTTTGATTGTAAATTTGTTAAAACTATGTGGGAATATTTTTTAAAGTCCTTGATAGGTGTCCTATCTGAAACCTGTGTCTCCAAAGTAAATGTTCTATGTGGTTTCATCAATAAATTAGATTTTTTTGCAAATTCTTTTTGGAATATTTTTACTACTAAATTTTTATGTTTTTTGTGGAAGGCAAGAAATGAGAATGAATATCAGGGGAGTGAAAGAATCCTTACAGGGTCTTGTATTAGACTCATTGTTCAAATGATTGATGAACAAGCCACTGCTACTATGAAAATTCCAACTGATAGGTTCATGAAGATTTTTGATGAAGGAGAAGGTACAGTATAAAGGGCTGACATTCAAACTGCCAAGTTTTGGCCACATGAGTATAGGAAGGTAGATCCTAAGTTCTTCAAAGACTATATGGAAGCACATAATAGGTACATTAGGCATGACAAACCAGACATCAAGGAAGATAATGATATGGAGCTGATGGAATTCTCTTGCCAAAACTTTGATGTAGATAGTGTTTGTTGAGGATCACTTCAAAGTTGGGTAACTTCAAGGACTGGGACACATACTCCAAAAGTGACAATAGAAATCAGGTAAAATACAAGGCAGAAGGTGAAAGAGAGCAACAAATGAAGGATGCAGATATGGAGCAGTCATAGATAGATCAAGATTGCCAGATGAGGGACAACTATCCTATAGAAAGAGCTGGAACCTAATACATATATAGAAGTGGTTCAGGAACATATGACTTATAGATATAGATATTGGCTTATAGATACATATCAGTTTATATTTTAAGTTTAACTTGCAAGACTCTTTAGTATATTACTATATGATGTATAGTTTTTTAAGTGGCCTCCATGATAGTATTGACATCAATGACAACCTAGTGACAGTGTTGACAACAATGAAAACCCTAGGAACCATATGTGTAACAATTACAAGATCCTAATTCCTAATGAACATAGAAATGAAAGGGTCCAATGCACTAAGATAAATTTAAATATCCATAGACTCTATTAACTTATATGGGTCTTGCCACAGGTTATACAATCTATAAACCATGTATTAAATAGGCTAGTAGGCTCATTATGTTCTTTATGAAGGGTTTCAAATTGATGATACATGATTACAATGGTATAAATGAGTCTAAAATGATTTTAAAATACATCTTCCATGTTAGCCCAAGAGGTAATTGACTTGACATGCAAATCAAGGTACTAGTTTTATTTGGATTCATTAAAAGTATAGGGGAACAAGTGACAAGACACATCTTCATGAAAGATTTGAGCTTGAATAAGAGCATCCTTGTATGCAAAAATATGTTCTTCAGCTATAAAATTTGCATTAAGTAGGAATTTAGGGATGAATCTCTTAGGATTTTTAAGAAAATGGTGACCAGATGATAGTATATTTAGAGAATTATTCTATACTAACTAATTTAGTGGGTTTGCAACCATGTGAAATGATTAAGATAAAAATAAATTAGTTATGGCTGAATTAGGGGAATGCAACACATGAAACATTAGACCTTGTCTGAAAATAAAAAGAATTTTTATCCAACCCTCATTCTAGCAATAGAAATGTTAATTGACATAACTAGATAGTTCTTATACTCATTAAATCTATATAGACAAGCAATTGAGTTCTCCATCAAGTTACTTGCATAGGGGAATTCCAACATTCTATTCTTATAGCTAATTCCCAACCTCTACCTTCCAGAATTTCATCAAAAAAAATCTTTTCAAAAAAGACAACTATTTTATATCAATACATACAAGGATTCATACCTCATTAATTACACGCATAGTTTTTCATTAGAATATTCCCTCATGAATATTCAAATATTTATCATTGTATATTTCTCACCAAGGAAGATTGAACCATGTGGGCAAGAACTTGGAGAGCATAAACCTATCACAACAACCAATCAAAGGGCCAATAAACTTTAATTTGGTAGATATTTCTTGGACCTATGTCCTTGTCAAATACTTTGAATCAACCATTTATTTTAATGCAACAACTTCCCTCTTTATATTTGAGATTCTTCTAAATAATATTAGTTGCAACCTCATTGAACTTCCCTGTGAATTTGGTCTAGCATCATCCATGTCCTTGTTTAAAATATCTTGCACATTCCACAAATCCAAACATTATGTTCTTTTGGTTTATCAATTGAATTAGTGTTTAAATTAAACCTTAACAGTATATATTAATGTTTAAAGTTTAACCCATAGAGCTTCAATATGGCCATTATGTGGGAGATCATGTTTAAATGGTGACCAAATGGACCTTAACTAAGGTAGGATTGCCTTTGGTAATTCTCGTGGTAGGTGCATGGATGTTGTCATCTAAGAGTGATGGTTGTCAATCTTATCACAATTAGGTCAAGCTAATACAAAGTGGGATCAAAAGACTTGGCTATGTGAACACTATGTTTATCATGAGCTATATAGGAAGGAAATTCAACCCAATATCCAATTTCAAACCATCCCACACTTAGATGGGCCATCAATTTTATTGCAAGCAAGAGGGGATGTGTGTGAACTTAAGGGATAACTAGTGAGTATGTAAGAGTCCATTGAGTGGTGGGCATGATGGAATTCAAGATTGGATTGAGGAGTGAGTGGTAAGAAAAATAAAATGATTGACTTTTAAATTAGCCACTAGGAGGAAGTTGTGCGCTAGTGGTTAGTGAGGTAGTTTATGATAACTACTATGTACAATGGGAAATTCAATCAAAAAATAGTGAAGGATGACCATCATGGAAAATTTTAGTGCTAGAATTAGGGTGAGGGGTAGTGATGATAAGAGTGGCTATGGTTGCAATTCATGGAAATAGTAATTAGTTATGGTGGAGGCTTGTGATAATGACAATGACTGGTAGTTTGGGCTGACTAGAACAATTAGTGCACAAACCCAACATGCATTCTCATACATGAGCCACCAACATCTATTGTGCATTATAGCTAGGCTTGGGGTAACCTTGACCATTGATAGAAGGTATGATACTACTATTAGTGGAAGGCTAATGGGGTCGATCATGCAATGCAGTGAGGGACATGGTTAAGGGGATAATTGTTTATAGAGAGTCAACCCAAAATTATAATTAAATAACATGCCTAGAGGATTAAGGGTCCACAAACATTAAAGGGGGGCTTGGTCAACTTAAAAAAGGTCATGGACCATGTGACCAAGGCTATTGATTATGCATGGCTAAAGTACTTGACCAAAATGTGATATTAGGGAGATCTGTAGGGCATGTTGATGTAAAGTAGGTTATAAAATGATCAAACACAATCAAGCAACCACTCACAAGAACCCTTAGTCATTATCTGTTGGCTTTCCTTCTCAAACTACCATTGATCCTTGTAGCCTTTCAAAAAGGCCTTTTTGAACATAACTTTTGGAGAAGACCTGATATATAGGAAAGGAGACCATTTAGGATACCCTTTTGGCCATTATAACACATATCAAGAAATGGGGTATGATTATTTTGTAAGGAATGACTCAATTTTTTATTGTCCTCTTTCTTATTAGGCCTAATTAGGTCTCCTAGGCTTGGTCTTCCTCTAGTTCTTGACTTCAAATGGGATTTTATTTATTTCTACACATCCAATACACTCAACAAGATCCCAATAAACTATTCCTCTATCATGAATAGTCCTATACAATCATATTCATCAAACCCTCTAGACCTACTAGGGTTCTTGACTGAAAACAGGGTAAACTATAGCAAACTGTCATGAATTTCTCCTCCCACGTGCAAAAACCCAAATTGTGAGATGTTAGAGGACATCAAAACAGACTTTATTACTAAGTTCATTGACCAAGTCATGTGGTAAATGTGAGAAATTGAATTTTTTGTGCTTCTTGAAACCCTAGGCAGAGTATAGGATGGTTTTCACAAAAAATGCTATAAAATGCACAAAACTTAACAAAAACTGCTCAAACTAGTTGCATTAGAAAGGTATGTTCTGCCTCCAACTTTTCTAGTTGGTTTCAAGGCTGTATAGTCTATACAATATGTACAATCACGTGAATAACAATCAGTTTTTTGAAAAAAAAAACAATTTTTTTAGAGTGCAAAAATTGAAATTTCTTCATTCCAATCTCCTCCCAACCTTCCCAACCTTGGGATTCATGTTTACAACATGTATTTATGCTTTCCCAATCATTTTCCAACTACCAACCACCTACAACTAACTTCCGAATCAAATTTGCAACTTTAATGCACTTTTTGACAACTTTCACAATGACAACTTTTACATCTTTGTTACAAATGTTTACAATTTTTGACCAAGGGACCAATAACATTCCAAAATGGATAAAAATGATACCAAATAGTCATAAAATAACTTATTAGACCAAACACATCAAAAAAAAACCTAAAACCAAAATTTGACCAAATTTTACCATATGCCCTGAAGTGCCCCTACACCATACTCCTAGGGAAAAGAAAAAAATTCAAGTCCACTTGAATGGGAGGCTTTAATATTGTTCAACTTGGACTCCTAGAAATGATTAATCTGACATGTACTATGTTGGTCCAACTCTTTCATTCTACTCTATACCTATGCTTCGGTGAAACAAATCAAGAAGTGTCTCGTCTTAACTTTAGGTCTCCTTAGTGTCTTTCAAAAGTATTTAAGCTTGTCAAAAGGAGCAATCATTCTCGCAGATGCATCTCTAAAGTCCTCTGTCCCCATTACTTCAACAGTGAAAAATTTACCACTACATTGTGTAGGAACATCAAACTCAAAGCCCTTGGTCTCCTTAGTGTGAAAGGATTCAACTTCTTGTGTAGCATTATCCTCTACAATTTCTTGTTTGCTCTGCTTTCCACATTCTTCTATGGATCTTGCAAATATTACAACTTTTGATGGAGGAGTCATAGGTTGAGCATTCACAATATCACAAATTACCTTGTTAACTACTGTCCTCTCTGTTGTGCTTGTAGAATGATTGATCTGCTGCTTCATCATATCATCTTCAGGTAGAGAACATGATGAGAAAACATACTGGAATGGGTACAAAGAACAGTGACCTTGCATATACTCTTGACCATCCCAATTGACTAGGTTTATTACTGCCTACTCAATAGACTTTGTAGACTGGTCATCCTGCTCCCTCTTGACATTATTATTGTCATACATTCCCATATTGGCAAATAAGTCAATATACTCATATTTGCTGCCCTCTAACATCCTTAAATAATAACTGATTCTTCTCATTGGAGGAAATGAATTAGTAGGTTCATCAACAACAATGTTTATACCACCCTTCAACATGTCCTGTATGTCCCAAGGCAACTCACCAATGTGTACTGCTGATATGACTATCCTAGGTCTAATTATTGTGTCAAAGTCTACTTTTTCCTCCTCCTCGGATGGCTTAGGCTCTTCCATCTTTAACAAAGACTCTCCAAGGTCTGGTTTTGCTATCCTCTCTTGCTTTCTTCACCTCTAAATGATCTTCTTGATGGGCCACTTTACCTTCTTTCTTATTAGCCAATGCCAACCATTTTCCTGGCTTGCTTTCTCAAGACAATGTTGCATCTCAAGATTCATTCTTTCTTGAACTTTTTTCATTTGTTCCAAGGCGTGCCTCAACTCTATTATTTCTTGCTAAACATTTATTTGTTTTTCCTTCTCATTTTTATTTTTCATCTCACTTCCCTTTCTTCTCATCACTTGTTTCTTGCTTGGTACCTCCTTACTCTGCAAGTCTCCATGGACTTTTCTCCTCAACACTTCCATTCTCCTTTTGTAAGAAAGTCTCTTTCACCTTGCTTCTTCTCAATGCTTCTTCTTGTCTTCGTGATACCTCACCTTAGGTCCCTTTCTTTTCCCTTAGCCTAGTCTTTTGGTATCTAGGTTCTTCCTTCAACCTATTAAAAAAGACAATACAAAAAAAGAGTCTTTAGCCATCACTCAATGGGCTTTCCTTCACAAACTGACCTTAATCCTTGTAGCCTTTCAAAAAGGCATTTTTGGGCATAAATTTTGGACAAGACCTGATCTCCAAGAAATAAAACTTGTTTCAGATACTCATTTGGCCATTATTTAACATATCTCAAAATGGGGCATGACTTCTTTGTACAGAATGACTCTATTTTTTATTGTCCTCTTTTCTGACTAGGCCTAATAGGGCTATTTGGCTAGGTCACAATGGAGTTTTTGACTCAAAATGTCTCCAAATCTATTCTAACACTTCCAACACATCTCACATGATCTCAAAAAACTATTTATGTCACATGGATCCTTCTCCAATAACCTTTACAACAAATCTCTAAGCCTATAGTGTCTTCTAGGTCTCATAGATAGAGATATCAGACCTAGGGCATCATCAAAATATGTGTAAAACTACACCTCTGCCCCTACAAGTTTGGAATATCAAAATACATATATACATTGGCCATTCCACCAAGTTTTACGGGTTTCTACTGGTAGAAGGCAAAGATATGCATTTTTCCCCAAAACAGATAACCCTAGGTAGGGTTCCAAGCAATTTTAAATAAAAAAGCAATAAGTTTAAAAATATCTAATGAAAGTTGATGAAACCAAAAGGAAATTAAACTAGATTGACATGTCCATCCATCCCAATTAATCTTAGATCAAATGGTGCACCATACAGTCCGCCCAAATAACAACACTGGAACGTTGGAAATTGCAGAAAATTCAAGTCTTCATTCAAAAATTCTTGTTGAACCTACACACCAACCCTCCATTTGAATTGGAGGCTCATATTTATGCTTCTAAAATCAAGTTATGCCCCCCAACCAACCTACAACTACCATTTAACAACTTTTAACAAACTCTTAAAAAGTTGTCATTTGACAAGAAAATTTTTTATGACACCACTTGACAACTTTTGACAATGTTTTCATTTTTCCAACTAAATGACACCAAACCTTCATCAATGACTCCAAATAACTTATATTGGCCTAAAATGACCTTATTAACATTGAACAACACAAAATAAGACAAAAACTCAAACTTTGCCTCTTGTAGGCATCAGGTCTTGAGGGTGCTCCTGCACCACATGTGGGTCTAATAAAGAGAACAAAGGCTCCATTAAAGCAAACAGAAAGGACTTTGCAAGAGAGAGTCTAAGGCCAGACAAGAATTCCTAGAAAAGAGGTTAGAAGAGAGGGGCACCAATTTTTAGAGGAAATTAAGCATGTTGCACAAGCGAAAACAATAACCATTTTAGTTTTTCAAGTTGCCTAAGGTTCATTAATGGGCCAACTCTTACATTTTTATGTGACTTTCAGAACCCACATAATACAAAGTTGTATGACTATGGTTCAAGCTACATGAAAAATACAATTCATGAATAACTAGTGTCATACAAAAAGTTAGAGGAACAAAAGAAATGTAGGTATTAATTCATCTTATTCATCATGTACCTTTTTAGAAATGCCAAAAAGGGGCCTAGGGGTTTGGATGTTAAGAGATATGCAAGGATGAATATATTGGGAATAGAACATTGAGAAACTAATTCAAATTTTAAGTGTTCATGTATGTATAAGCATTGTGACAAGGAATGGTATACTACATTTGATGATAGTTTTATCACACTATATTCATAATATTATACAAATGTGAAAGGATAGGGTTTACCAAATAGCCTAGGGGATTTATAAGACCTTGTAGTATGAGGTCATTAAGAATTCAAGTCTCAATTGGAGTGATTGATGGTTGTTCCTAGCATGCACATATATTAGGGAACTTATTAATAAAATCTACCACCCTATGGGTTTCACAAAAATGTGCAAACAAGAATTATAGTGTTAGAGTAAATTTTTTAAAGAGAATATCTTCATGAACATTTTTATAAGGTAGGGAAGAAATCATTATTATAATATTATTTTAGAACACATGATTTCTACCTAACAATCAAAATTCTTTGAAATGTGCTTAAAAACATTTGGGCATGTAGTAGCCTACACCCAAGGAACTTAAGGATTATGACCCTAAGCATTTTATTCATGAAAGATAACCCAAGCTAGATAGGACAAGTGGTGTTAGATATTACCTTTTAGATATTATAGACCTCCTTATAAATTGTGAGGATTAAAATTAGTATGATTAAAAATGACGTACATAGGAATGAATTCAAGGTATTGAAAGATAGAAGAAAAAAGACCACAAATACACTAGGGCATTGTTTCAAAACATTGATCTTGTTAGGAGGGTTGATACCCTCATGAAAAGTGTTCACCGCTTTATGATACTTGCTAAGGAAAAACATAAGAATCATATTAGAATGAACTACAAATGGAGGAAGAGGAAGCTATGGTTTTAGAAGATGATGAATTAGTTTAATATGTTGGTAGCATTTTTGTATCTCTAGAAGAGTTCATTGAGTCCCCACAAAAGAGAAATTGTTGTTTATCTAGGGATTAATTATTTTGAAATAGAAGATACTATTGAAAATGGGGTCTTGCAACACATGTAGAGGAAGAAACTAGTGCTTTCCCCCAAGAAGAAAGAGACTAAAATACCTAAGGGAGATCATGAGATAATTTCTTCTATGTACCGAATCACTTATTGGATGATGTTAGAGTCTTGCCTCACCAAAAAATTGACAATAATAAACAAATTATTAGGAAAAAGGAAGAAACTTTGAACA
Source organism: Cunninghamia lanceolata (assembly GCA_027924645.1). NCBI lineage: Eukaryota > Viridiplantae > Streptophyta > Pinopsida > Cupressales > Cupressaceae > Cunninghamia > Cunninghamia lanceolata. The sequence continues at coordinate 8,013,961 of BSBN01000400.1, forward strand.
AGTCTAGGAATATCTATTGATAGAGGTCAAATTCTTCTTTTTTCTTATAATAAAGTAGAAATAGATTTTAAGGCATTAGTTTTAGATGCTAGATTGGATATTATATTTGTTGTTTAGACTAATTCAGTGAAGTAGATAACTAAGGAAGTGCTAGGTTCTTATTATTTTGAAGCAACAACCATAGCATAATGAATTTTTAGATTGCTTCCATCTTCATTTCAATAGTCCTAGATTGTTTGAAGGACAAAGATATAAAGAAAGTATTAGCTCGTAGTATCATGAGGGAAGTGTTTAGAGGATGTTTGAAGGCCATTTTAGATTACATAGTAGTAAATTTTGTCCACATTTTACCTATTTTAAGGGATAAATTTTGTCATCTTGTTTTTGTGGCATCCTTTAAAGAACATGAGGCCAAATTCTTAGCTTTGGCAAGAGTGGTGTAGAAGATTTAATCTTTTATGGTTGAAGGTGGTGGGGAGGACTTCATTCAATCTTTTGAATTCTCTAATTTACTATGTCCCTTTTGAAATCATCTCTACATCAGCATAGTGAATGTGTAGAGAGGGCCCATAGAACCATCAAGCTTCTAATGAGGATGTTAGGTCTAGTTTTAGGGGGAAATAGAGATGGTGGTGTAGGAGCATCAATAGAAGAAGGAGAATTGTGTTGGTCAGAGGAGTTTTCTTTGCTTGTTTTGAGAAATAATTGCTACTCTTGGTTTGAAGTGTTGGTATCCCATGTAGTTTTTCTAAGAATAAGTTAAGTTTGGAGCTCCCTAATTTTCAAGAAGGGCTCCTATAGTTCAATTATAGTCTTTCTAAACAATTGTAATCGTGTATAATTAGTTTGTAATTCTCACATTTCAATTGTATTTTCATTTTAGAAATTGAGGGACCTTACTCCTTTAATTTATGTATAAAAAACAAATTAATATAATGTATCATAATTTCATTAATTAATGAGAAAATTTTAAGATAAATTTTAATATGTTTAAATAATAGTATTGTTGTTTTAATATTTATATTGTTTATCAATTTTTAGACATTAATAAATAATAAATTTAATAATGTTATTATATTACAACATTTTAGTTTCATTTAAGTCATTTTGAGATCAAATTTAACTTGAATTGAGCCGAAGTCAAAATAAAACTTGAAATATAGTTCCCATAGAGTTATGAAATAATTAAAAGCACCACAATGAGATAATACAAATACATTTAGTTCACCTAATCACGCATTTTTATAGGCCATTCTTAATGTGCACGCTATTCTATAGGCCACTTGACTCTTGAGTTATAATTTACAGAATATTCAATCCTTTTAATTTATCAGTTGAATAATTCAAGTAGATTAGTAGTTAAATTATGTGGTTTGTTAATTTTCTACAAATTAAATCTCTTTAATTATAAATTGAGTAATTCAAGAATAGTAGTTCAATTATAGTGTAGTTTGCTAAGTTTCTTCAAATGGTTTGAAGAAATTAGAATTGATGAAGCTAAAAAAATAATTTTTTAGAAGTGATGAACTACCACACATAAATCTTAGATTAAACTATATTATTATTGGTAGGCATGAGTTTCCCAAAGGCTATGACAATAATGAGAGTGCTTCTAGATTCAACTGTGTATGTTTTTGCTTCAACATTTCAGATCATTCTCAATGATCCATCATCAGAACTCTCCTCTTCCTCATGATGGATCATTGAGTATGATTAGAAATGTTGAAACAAAAACATACACAGTTAAATCCAAAAACACTCTCATTATATTATTATTATGAAACTAAAATATTGTAACAATTAAAAAGAACCCAAATAACTACCATACCCATCTCAAAGTTCTCATCTCTAATACACATTCAATAATTGAATTGTAGGATATACTAATTAGTGTTTTTTAATTGAACCCAAATAGCCACTTGACTGATCAACAATGACTGAAAGCAGCTTTATTATACAATTCATTATTGAGAAATATGGGTCTTTTTTAATACATAGAAAAGCGTTTCACGTAAGTGAGAAAGTGAGTTGGCAATGAACTATTTGTTAATTTTACTAGAAGATATAAATTCGTTTAGTCAAAGCTATCGAAGATAGTGATAAGATATGCAGGCCTTTCAAGGCCTAATTTTTTTTTGGCATTGAAGGCCATTTGGAAACTGGTAGTATACTCATCTACCATTCACCATTGTTTTCTGGAAACACATTATTATTGACTGTGAAATCGAACGTAGCAAACCAAACAAACTCATCCGTAAACTATCTACTCAGACCAAATGCACAAGAGTTTCAATTCTTACCAAATTTACAAGAGATTCTATTCTCATATCATTATTATTTTCTTTGACTTAATCCTTCCCAGCTGGAATTCGGCTTGGAAACCTACATCAGATCTGAGCCTTTCGATTTAGTTCTCATATCATTATTGCCTCAGGATTACTGACATGACAAACACAGTCAATACAGTCAATATTCGATAGTCAAATCTAGAAACATTCAAATCCAAGCCAAAATCTAACATCTTTAAATGACATTCAAATCCAATACTATGGACTGGGGAAATCTAACATCAATGACACACAATCCAGCGAACGCAGCGAACTCTGCACCGCACAAACAAACCATCCATAAACTATCTGCTCGGACCAAATGCACAAGAGATTCAATTCTCCCATCATTATTATTATTCTTTTGCCTCGGCGTGAAAGCCAACAATAGGTCTTATTGTTTCAATTCAGCTGACATCATTATTGACTCAATTAGACACTTGACATAAAAAAACAAATGTAGTTGTACTTATTTACTAACATTTGAACCTTAAGATAACTTGGGCTAATTAAATGAATGTACGCAATATTTTATAGAATAAGATGAAATAAATTTATGTTGTATAGATCTAACTTCTTAGGTACAAAAAGAAGATGATCTTTATGTATTTATTATTTGAGACTTTGTGTTGAATTATGATTTTTTGAGGGTTGATTTTACTCTTATGGACAAATTCCACATTGTGCAGATTTGATCTTTGATACATATTCTGATTTGGACTAATACAAACTATCATAATATGATTCCTTGTGACCTTTGCTTTTCATTGAGTAATAATAATTGACACTCTTTAGAAACACCTTGAGTAAATTGTTGTCTTATGTTCTTCTAGGTCAACCCCTTTGATTACCATCTTTTATGGCCTAGGAAAAGTGCTGACAAATTAAAAGCAAGCAATGCAATGTCCCATAGGAGAATCCAGATGCAAATACTAATCCTTCTAATGCTCCAAGTCAAAATCTTCTTATTGAATGCTCCTTAAAGTGCTATGAGTTTGAATTATTCTAGGATGTGAATGAATATATTTATATAGCAAGGCATAATGAATTGCTTAACAAACACAAACCAATTAGGATCCAAATGACTAGTGGAAAAGGGTAGGATTCGACAAAATTATATTTAAAATTTTGAATTTCATGTCAAATCCACAATGTGCAAGATTTGGGCAAGATCAGTCCTACAGATCATATGATTGACTAGGGACATGGTGTAAGTGTATATATATTTCATACACTTAGGCTTAAGCCTACTTAGGTGTGCCTTTATACAATCTTGGCACATGCCTCATTGAGGTGTCAAGGTTGTTGGGCAATTAGGAGAGGTGTCGTCAAATTGCCCACTAACTAGCCACCTCACACTAGTTTTTAGGGAGGCAACTCACCACCACTCATAGTTGAGGAATCCTTTCCTCAACTAACAACTTCCTCTCTTCACCTATATGTACAACTTCTTGCACATAGCACACAGAGCTCATAGCAAAGGAAAAACCCTTGTATTTGGGCCAGAGTCAGCAGAGGCCTAGACGAGAGTTCTCACAAAAGCTGCGGTGGATCTCACCACCCCTCGACGCCCTCACTCATTGCAGACGAAGACATGGAATATGACGAAAACCCTTCTTCATCTTTCGAAATGACTTCAAATTTTCATGTGTGGGACCTCAACATGGAGAATCCAGAGGTACACAAGTAGCTTCCAGATTCATGCATCTTCTCTCTTTTTGAGGGTAGTTTTTTCCCACAGGGTTTTCTACCTTATCTCCACTTCATTAGAGATTTTTATTGTATATGGGTACCTAATTAGGCCTAGTTGTCAGAACCTATCCTTATTTGTGCCCACCTAAGCTATGCTTAAGGGGTGGTGTTAGTGTATATTTTACCTTTGAGAAGAAAATGTTTTGGGAGATTGAGGATTTGGGATGGGGTTGTTCTTATACATGGAAATGTGGATCTTGAGGGAACACATGAGCACTATGTGGAAATGAGTGATGGAGAGAGCAAATGAGGGATGTATAAGTATTGAGGTAGGAGTAAAAATTGGGACAATAGTGTGTCGCATGTTGCTATGTAATCATATTAAGAAATTCCCTCAAAATGGGCCCAAAATTAAATGGGAATGGGAAAGGGTTTGCAAACTTCACAATTACACGAACATTTGACAACCATCTCACTCAAGTAACTAAATTATTTTGTTGATTATTCTTATGTTGGACTATTTTTCTCAATTTTTGGTAGTTTAGTTACCAATATGCACATGATTGATAGAACCTATTTTACTATTTTTGAAAAAATCAAATTTGGTTTCTAGCTCTGTAAATTTTATTTTTGTCTATGTGACATGGATGTTGACATGAATGATGTACATAAAAAATATAACTGATCCATACATTATGGAAGCACAATTATGATTTGCTTAATTAATAACAACCACCTTTTTTACTTGCTGGGATTTTTGTGTTCCAATTAGTCCTAGTGTTGTTTTATATCCATCTTTGAGAAGATTTGGACACTGACATATGCACAAAATCTTGAAATTCTAATAAGAGCCTTGAGTTGTTTAGTTTAATTCTTATTTTCCTTACAAATTTTTTTTAACCAACTTATTATCCTTCTAGTTCAATAATTCCACTTGATAAGATTTGTTTCAAAATAAGTGAAATATTTTAGTCTTTTATATTATTGGAACCTATTGCCACTTGGGCAACACATCCTATTTCATCCTTAAATAGGGACCCACCATTTTAGCTTCCACTTTCTTTTGATCCTATACAACTATGCTAGTTTCTAGCCTCATTGATAATCGATTAGAGAGATGCTATTATGGTCTACAAACTTCCTTTCCCCCTATGATCTATTATCTATGATCATATTCAATATGAATCTTGTTTTGATGCTCATGGAAATCCACACATTTGTCTTGTGCTTTAACATGGTCCTACTTTCTCCTCCTCATGTGCTCTTTAATTATTCATCCTATCAAACTAATGTTAATCAATCCTTGCCCTTCTACATTGGGCATGTATCATGATTCCATTCATAATGGTGTGTGTTACTAATGATCTTATTATGCTCTTGTGGGCTGTTGGATGAAATCTCATCTAACAACTTGTACAATCCTACTTTGACAACATTCAATCCCTCTACTTTGCATTACATGAGCCCTTTGATCATCCACACTAGCATTTGATCTTATGACTATTAACTATGATCATGTGATGAGATCACCCTAGGCCCACCTCACTAATAGCTCATCTATGTAGACCAAATGGTGCAACCCCAAGAACTAAGCACTATGATATGTGGTCTTAGCTTGTACTATCTACTTGATCAATTTGATCCAATAGTCCACACTTCTATAAGGAAATTCGATCTCTAACACATCTCTAAGGTGTAATAACCATTGATCTTTCTATTTTATGATCTCCATTGTGCAGTCATGTGTTTCCCCATTAACAATATGAACTCTCTCTTTTAGGATTGTGCTAGCTAATCATACTACTAGATAATCTTAGTTATGTGTCCCTCTATGACATTATCCATTCACAAGCTCTAGTTGACATCATCTCCTATTCTCATGGAATATATAATATTATATAGAAGAACCTCAGTTTAGCATGAGTGAATAACTCCCTTGATTGAAGATATTCAATTAGGGAGTAGTTTTTACTACACTAGAGAAACCTTGTGGCATTCACTCTTAGAAATATTACTCACCATGATAGAAAACATTTGGCACCTTTTTTTCATACTTTTATTTAGTTGCATGGCTAAAATCATATAAAGTGAGATGGGTCTCTAAATTTTAGCTATCACAACAGGCTACCATGATCATATGTGCACTCCATTTCCTTTTAGTGATAATTGATAGTTCCTAATGAGCATCAAGTTAATCCATACTGAGGATTATCTCATAAGATTCTAATGGTAGGAAATATAAATCTATAGTGGTGCTAAAGGTTCCAAGACCCAGCACACAACCATGCACAAGTGAACTCATTTCCACATTAGCACCTATGGCTAACTCAACCTTCCAGTTAATATCCTATATTTTTACCACCAACCTACAATGCTTAAAAAGAGATGGGAAGTAAAGGATTCAAAATATCCTAAATCATATAGAACAAAAACCTATACACCATCAAGCATACCTTGGCTCTCTACAACTAATCTCTGATGATCTACATGGTAGTCATCAACCATTATAATCATTTAGTGAGAACTAATAGCATCTCCAACCTTTTTCTCTAACACTAGAATACATTGACCACCAACTACAACTGATTATTTCAAACAATGTCTAGCAATGTGGCACTCCTTTCTACATGTGTAACATGGTCCAATGATCTCTCATGTTACAAGAATTGCCAAAGTACTCTATGGATTATTAGCTAATGTGTTATGATAAAATGTGAGGCCTTGAAGATCTTGATTAGCCAAAGGTATTGTTATAGACAACACAATACTAAGAGAGGTTATGTGATGGATTATTCACATGATCCTAATTATTAGAATATATGGTTGGGTGTTGGGAAATATATGCTTGGGATGTTGTTTGATTGCTAGGAGCATAACCAAAGTTTTGAGCAACATTCAAGTGAGCACTCAAGACTACATTTGGTAGTAATTTTTGTTGCATGGGAGCTAAATTTATCTTTGTTTTCTACTATAAAATCCAAGGAAGGGTAGTTTTCTTGGAGAAAATCCTTACAGCCTTAGTTGCTTTTCAATTGTGGTATCCTCGGTGAATGTCTACGATAGGGTGGATATTACTATTGAACACACCAAGATATTGAGAGGCGGGTGAATCAGTATCAAAACAATCTTCAACTTTAACAACTTCAACTTATCCGGAGTAGATTAAAACTTAAGCATCATAGTATTAACATGAACATGAAAGATTAACACAATGCACATCAACACATAACACCATATATACGTGGAAAACCCTAAAAGGGAAAAACCATGGTGAGGATTAACTCACAATAGATGAAGCTCAAATAACAACTTTGTTTTAGGGCTACAACCCAAGGAAGCTACTACTCCCCAAAAACATTTATTTAGGGTCATTCCCAAGGAAGATACTACTCCTTGAAGACTTTGTTTTAAGGTCAGTCCCAAGGAAGCTACTACTCCCTGAATTGAGAACACACTTACAAAAGTTTATAGTATGACAGTCCTTCTACTATTTGAAAACTGACATTTAAATCCACACCTTTGATGATTGCAATTGTGCCTCTTTACACTTTCTTTTGATGATCAGATCAGTTAGACACACTCTACACTTTATCACTATCACCAATATGTCTTCAAGATGAATCATGATAGCATCTACAACTTCTGCTCTTTCTCTTTCAGTTGCACATCATAATGCATTCATTTTTTTCCTTATCTTGCTTGGAAATGTTATCAATCACTTTGCAATCACACCTCAACTCATTCAATTTGACTTACAATTTATATAAGATATTACATTGATTGCATTGTTTGTCGACTAGATACAACATGAAAAATACATTTACAAGTCGGCCAGACAACACACAACATGAAACGTGTAGAGGACAAGTCCTAAACAAGACTACACGCTACACCAACAGAAGTCACATGCCTTGTGGACACAAACACTTGCTTATTTCATTCCAAAACATCCTTTATAGCATCAAACACCAAGGAATTACATTTGCACACTCCATTCATTTTAAAATAGTGCAGCTTTAAGAAAAAACACATGAACCTTGAAGCATAATGGCCACAACAACTTGAAAACCTTGTGTGGTATTGGGAACAAGAAATATCTTCATGAAATCTTTCTCGATGAGTCTACAAGACTTGTAAAACATCCCCAAACACTCCTTTACATCCACACACTAAAGATTTTGTGCCACACATCTTTAATCATGAACTCTGAGAACAATCTATCATCTGGAACACACTGCAACATACTGTCATTGAGAAACTAAGCTTATGGACCACCAAGAGCTTTGAGAATGAAAGGAAGGATGTAATGCACATCCATAAACATTTCCACAAAACCACAAAGGAAACCATTTACTTTTGGAGGAATGTAGAGCATTCCAAGAGGCCTTCAACACTAACTTACTATGTCAAAACACATGTTGGTACTCTATCATGTATAACTCTCACAGCAGAAGGACAAATGATTTGAAACTTTGGAATTATCACCTTCACTTCACCTTGAACATAGTTCTAGAACCATACATCCATATATGCAAATGCAGAGGAATATGGAGCATTCTATTGTCCTACTCAGAACATCTTCATAGAAATAACACTGTCTTCAATCAACAAAACACTCTTTTGGTAATATAATCATCGTGAAACTTGAAAAACACATGATTCAGGCCATCAATAATATCAACAAGACATCTAATCATCTTAGTGCTTCTAACTCCCATATTAATATGTCTTCATACTTAACTCTACACTGATCAAGGCATGACATCTAACCATGAACTATATCTTCTCTCTACTCTTGTTGGATGGAACATGACATCCAACCATGAACACCATCACACCTCCATAATAGTGTTGACATCAATGACAACCCTAGGAACCATATGTGTAACAATGTCCCCCTTTGGCATTAATGGCAACACATACCTACACAATTCTCCCCCTTTGACGTCAAGGACAAAGGGCAACCACAACCTACTCATCAATGACCACACACCTACACATTCTTTCTTAGGGCATAGCTTATTCTTATAGCAAACAAACTCCTATCATCAACAACCACTACCTGTTCCCCCTAAGAAGTAGCCACCATCAGTCTAGGAATAAGATATAACATGAAATCTCCTTGGGTAGATGCACCATTATGCATCTAGCAAGAAGAAGAAGAAGGGGCAATTGCCCCTAACCTTTGCTGGAGATCCTCAAAAGTATCCTTTGCAAGAGTCTTTGTGAAAATATCTTCCATCTGATCCTTTGTTGGAACATATTCCAACTTCACTTCCTTATCTACAACCTTCTCTCTTAAAAAGTGATATCTAATTGCTATATGCTTGGTTCTAGAATGCATCACTAGATTCTTGGAAATATTGATAGCACTTGTATTGTCACACAAGATAGGAATAGGCTCATCATACAATACCTTGATATCCTTCAAGGTTTTCTTCATCCACAACACTTGTGTATAGCAGGATGTTGCTTCAATGTACTATGCCTCTATAGTAGATAAGGACACTGAATCTTTCTTCTTGCTCTGCCATGAAACCAATCTACTTCATAAAAAGAAGGCACCACCAGTTGTACTTCTTCTATCATCAACACAACAAGCCTAATCAACATCAGTGTAAGCACTCAAATCAAAGTCATTACCTCTTGGATACCAAAGGCCATAGTCCATAGTTCCTTTCAAGTATCTAAATATCCTTTTCATTGCCTTCTCATATGTTTTCTTGGGATTGGTTTGATAATTGGAAACCACACATATTGCATGCATAATATCAAGTCTAGAAGCAATCAAGTACAAGGGTATGTGCAAGGTCATGATGGACCAAATAGTGGCAATGGAGAAAAAAATTATTGGATGAAAAAGTGCTAACATTTAGACTAATATTTAGATTTGGATGGAAATGGTGTTAATATTTCTAGCTTAAATATGGATTCCCTCCAAAAATGCCTTGGGATTACCTCATATAATTTGAGGAAGTGGGAGTCCCAAAACTTGCCAAAGAAACTTGCAAAACCACCCATTTAGTGTTATCCTAAAAATTTCCACAATTTCATCCTTGAAGCTGACAAACTTTTTTGTAACTAAATTTATTCAAAGGAAAAGAGTTTATAGAGGAAGCTATTAAGATTTTTAAAATATAATATACACCTCATAATAATTTTAATAGGTAATTATTATTAATTTTCTACATACACTATGTATGATTTCCTAATAGATATACATATTGAAAAACATCCATAACTTTCAACATATTAATCCTTTTTTAAATCCAAAAGATGTGTCACATTCTAGGATTTATTGGGTATGCATTAAATTTTTTTTAAAAATAGTTTCATATATTTTGTACCAAGTTAGGTTGGTTGGAAAATTCATTTTTAATATTGTAAAAAAGTCACAATAAAAAATTCATAAATAATTATTTATTTACTTTAAAAATTCAAAACAATATGTGTCACATCCGCTCATGTGTCCTTTACTTAAATCCAAATCATGGAGGAAAAATATTATCTTTTTCTCATACTTAGGTTGGCGGGAACGACACCTGCTTTTTATGTTTTTTTGAAAATTTTAGTAGTGCTTCACTGAAATATCCAATTTTCACCAAACTATTTTTAAAAGTTTTAGAAAACAAGTAGTAGCTCATAAACTACACTCAATTTATTACAACTTTTATTATTACCTTATTTCTAGATTATGTAGATAACTCATTCAATTTTTGACATGAAGTTACTTAAGTCTATTTTTCACATTTACATTGCCACTTAGGGATAGTGTTTGGCCCATCATGATCCTGCACTTACCCACAACAGTCCTCCAATCATAGATCTATAGACAGTTTGATCCACCTTCGGAGACTCATCATCTTTGTTCAAGTGACATCCAGTGACCATGGGAGTACTCACTGGTTTTGAATCCTCCATACAAAACTTCTTCAATAGCTCTTTTACATACTTAGCTTGAGAAATAAAGATACCACCATCTAGTTGAGTAATTTGAAGTCCAAGGAAGAAAGACATCTCACCAATCATAGACATCTCAAACTCTTTTTGCATCTCCTCTACAAACCTCGTACACATATCATCATCTCCACCAAAGATAATGTCATCAACATTTACTGCAACTATCAATATTATGTCTCCTTCCATGATGTAAATATTTCTACTATAGTACCTTTTTTGAAGCCCTACTGAAGTAAGTACTTGTCCAACCTAGCATACCAAGATCTAGGTGCCTTCTTGAGACCATACAGAGCCTTCTTAAGTCTACACACCATGTCTAGATCTTCTGATAAATGGAAACCATCTAGTTGTTCAATATAAACCTCTTCCTCTAGATCACCATTCAGAAATATTGACTTAACATCCATCTGATATTCCTTGAAGTTCTTATGAGCAGCAACAGCAAGGAACATTCTGATTGCCTCCATCCTTGCTACTAGAGCAAAGGTCTCTTCAAAATCAATACCTTCAACTTGTGTGTATCCTTTTCATACCAATCTTGCCTTTTTCCTTAAAACTTCACCTTCTTCATTAAGTTTGTTCCAAAACACCCACTTTTTTCCTATAACATTCTTATTTCTTGGTCTGGGAACCAATTCCATGTTTGGTTCTTCTCAATCTAATCCAATTCTTCTTCCATGGCCTTTATCCATCCATCATCTTTGCTAGCATTAGCAAAGTTTTTGGATTCTACCTTTGATAACAAACACAAATTTACATGTGTCTTAGAAAGCCTTCTTCTTGTCTGCACACCCTCATCCTTATCTCTAATAATCTGATCTACTGAGTGGTTCTTCTGAACATACTTTGTTGGAGTCTTAAGCATCTACTCTAGTTATTGTTCCTTTTCTTCCTTCACTTCTTTTTCTTCATCTTCAATGCATGGAAAGATATTAGACTCAGAGTCCTCTGATTCATGTGAAATCTGATACAGGTCTTCATCTTCCTTGACATTTGTGCTTTCAATCATCTTTCCCAACCTCTTGTTGTAGCATCTATAAGCCTTTCTTATGGTTGAGTAACCAAGAAAGATTCCATCATCACTTCTTGAATCAAACTTTCCTAAGTCTTCTTCATCTCTTCTGTTACAATATTCAAGCTACCAAAGATCCTGAAGTATGTGATTGTGGGAGCTCTTCCATACCATAGCTCATAAGGGGTCTTTGTGTTATTGACCCTCAATTTCACTCTGTTAATTAGATAGACAACAATGTGAACTGCATCCTTCCAATATATATCAGGGAGTTTTGCATCTTTCAACATTACCCTACACATCTCTTGCACAATCCTATTCTTTCTTTCCACTACCCAATTTTGCTAAGGGGTCCTAAGAGCTAACATATATGTCTCCTAATACCATTATCTTCACAAAACTTTTCAAATTCAGTTGAAGTAAACTCACCTCCTCTATTAGACCTCAAACATTTGATCTTTGAACCTACTTCATTCTCAACCATAGCTTTGAACACTTTAAATTTATCAAGGGCATCTAATTTTTATCTTAATAAAATAACCTAAGTCATTCTAGAATAATCATCAATAAGCAACATGAAATAGCTCTCACCTTGTTGACTCTTTACTCTTGTAGGGACACATAGATTAGTGTGAATTAGCTCCAATGGATTTGAAGAAGAATACTCCTTGCTTTTGAAATTTGTCTTTGTTTGCTTTCCCATTTGATATTCCCTGCATACTATATTTGTAAGCTTGATTATCTTAGGCATTTCTCTCACATCATGATTAGAACCGATATTTACCACATTATCAAAATTATTGTGTCCCATTCTCTTGTGCCATAGCCAACACTCACTAGATTGAGCCAACAAAGATGTTCTTACATTTAGCTCCTTTAGATGATAGATGTAACCATATGTCTTGATTGTTACATCCCCAACTTATGATTTAGCTTAATCTTGCTTTTGTGTGGTAATGAGGATGATTAATCATAGTTTAATGATTAGATGTTTGTGGAAAATATCAGATTTAATTATAGATTATGTGAATACTGATTAATGTTAGTTAGACATGAGATTACATATTGATATGATTATTTAATGTTAGTGTGTTAAGTTTAACATAGGGCTAATTATTTTTTCCCTTAGGGTGGTTTTTTCCCGTATCGGGTAGTTTTCTCACTCGCCACATATTTCTTGCCTTTATAAGGCACTATTGTACATTATGTAAATTATCTCATCTAAATATATTTTCATCTCTTGTGAAATAGCCTTGTGTTGCTTCTCTCATCTATGAAGATTTATTTGCAGGTTGTGATCCTGGGCTTGGTGGTTGACACCAACATGGTATTAGAGCCTTCAACTTGCCCTTTCTTCTACTGTTGAGAGTTTTCATCAGAGCTGTTTTGAGATCATTATTCATGGAATACATTTAGAAGAATGTTCATCCTTATCAATTTCACCGATTTGAAATTGGAAGTCGATGAAGCAATATTTCTGATGTAGTGAGAGGCCAATTCACTGCTGTGATTTGCATCTATTGTGGGTGTCAATTAAACCCTTCACTGTTGGCATGAATTGTTGTGGGAAGTATTTTTTGATACACAATTTCAGCTTATTGGGGTTTGATTTGGAGCAGGCACGATCTACACCACACTCCATGCCATTAACATAACAATTTCCCACCATTCAAAGACCACTTTTTTTTGCTCAAGACCTGTGAGTTGAAGGCGGATTGGAGGTGCTAGTGGTTGGTGTTTGTATATATGCGGCCACCATTCTTTTGTAACGGTGTTTCTTCCTTACTAGGAGTAATTCCATTTACCTACTGGGTGTGACAACATTCTAGCTGATAGAACATTTTTGGTAGACTTTACAAATCTCAAAAGTTTCAATCAAATATTACTTGAGGATTTGTTTTGAGTTGGTGTGGACTGAGGCCATCCTTTGGATCTATTTGGATAGTTATCCCATATTTGCCCTACAATAGGCCTCATTGCATTTTTTATGTCTTGGCACTCATATTGTGCTTGTGAAGTGCTTTGTGTCTTGTGGATCTACGGTATTTGTGCATGGTATAATTGAGACTTGAGTTCTTGAGGTTGGTGATTGGTGCGAATAAGGGGATTTGTCGAGTGGTCAAAAAACATATTTTGGTGGTTTCACTTTCTCGTGGGCTGTTTTGCCTTCCACTCAGTGGTTTTCCTAATTTTGTAGGTAAATATGCCTAATTTTGTTGATTTGAAGGTTTCATGTCTTTGTAAACTCGGAGAATTATCTTGTTATTATTAGTTTTTCATTTCACCCTTCTCTAATCATCGTGAAAAGAGAGAACTATAAACAATGGAGAGATGGTATATTAAAGCAATTGAGATGGCTTCATCTTTTTCCATATCTATATGGTCTTGTTCCTCAAATCGGTACTTTTTGGAGCAAAAAGTTTGTTTGACATTCCAAAAGAGATCATGTTTTCAGAGTGATTGCTCTTCATGTTGATGATAATGCATTGCATTTCATTGCTGATATTGAGTGTCTCCATGCTCTATGGACCAAACTTTGGGAGTTATATGGAGATCCTGATACTCCACCATTCCTAGATGATCTTTCTTTAGATTGTCTTGTACCTCTTGATGATTCAGATAATATAGCATATCAATTTGATACACTACGAGAGTTTACTTCTTTGGAACGCCTAGAACATCTTGATGATGAGGATGCTGAGGTTTCCACTCCTTCTCCTACAGAGATACATGTTGAGCCTTCACATTCATTGGTTTCTACTTTCCATGATCCTGAGCAATAGGATTATCATTGTCTTCCTGCTTGGGATTTGTATTTTCCAAACACTGGTTCAGTGTTTGTTGAATCTCACATTTTAGACATGGAAGATACATTTGAGGGATTAATTTTCCTATTTAATGATAGTTGTGGTACAACTGTTATCACTCCATCTTTGTCTTTGGAGAATGTTCAAGATCAGTTTCCAATGGTACCTCATTTGTCACCTTCTATTGTGGTTGGGCATGTTCCTGATTGGTTCATGGCATCATTTTCCATGGTCTTGGTGACACATGAGCCAATTTCAGAGACATTATCATCCTACATTTGGATTTTTCTTGCTAATTCCTATCCAAAATGGGAAGCATACCTGCATTTGTACTTGGTTTTGTTTCTTCTAAAAGGAAGACAAGTTGTTTGTAGACATTGGATCATGTTTTGTCTTCAGGCACTTACCACTTTTGTAGGAGATTACACATTGTGGGGGAGCTACATAGTTTCTCTCTTTCCCTCTTATGGGGGGGTTATTGATTGTATATACATGATATATGTAGTCCTTGGGGGCTGGTATTGAGTCATCCATCCATGCATCATTTTGTTTTCTTTTCTCTTTTGGAGAGAGGTTATTTCCCACAGGGTTTTTTCTCATTTTCTCTATTTGTGAGAGATTTGTTTTTGCATTGTAAATGGGTACCTAACATGGTTGTGTATTTGGGACCCATATTGCATCTTGATTTTGCATAATAATTCTCCCTAAGTTTGCACTTAAGGGGGGTGTTAGTGTGTTAAGTTTAACATAGGGATAATTAGAAAAACCCAACCCACATCCATCTTTCCTACCATATCCATCAAATAACTACATCCATTTGTAACCATCTAACGATAACCTATCATAGCTTGGTGCTGTGTCACCCTTATCACCTTATCCAATAAGGTCATCCAATCTTATCATCCATCCTATCATTCTATCACAAGTCCATTGTCAATATCACAAGTACCCTGAACTATGTTACCTCTACGTTATCACATAGGCAAGGCCATCATTGATGGGTGGCCCCTAAGGCTTCCTTTCCATCCATATCCATAATCCTATCGTAAACCTTTGCATATATTCCATTCATCCATTTACGAGTGTCATCCTTCAAGGTCGGACTATGTTGCCTCTGTGTTGTTATGTAGGCAAGGCCATCAATGATGAGCCCCTAAGGCTTCCCAACCCCTAGGTCTTAGGTCCACATAGTTTGCCTAAAGTGAACTATGTTGCCTCTACGTCATCACATAGGCAAGGCCATTTATCAATGAGCCCCCAAGGCACTAGGTCAGTCCCTTAGGTTCTGTTTCTTCATGTCTATTGTCAGTTCATCCATGATAAATTGATCCTTTACTTGACTAGGGGCAAATCCTCAGCCTAGTTAGTAAATTGGATTTTTGAATGCTACAACTCAGAGGATAACATATTGGATCATAGTTTTATCACTAGATGACAAGTAGCACAACAAGCAAGCTTTAAACATCATCTTGACAAAGAGACATCAAACTAAACCTGACAACACCAACCTACCTAAAACTATCAAACATGACTCTATCAGTTATTGCAAGAAAAATATATCTATGGCATGAAGGTTTAATGGTTGTTTAATTCTTATATCTTGATTTTTGTTATTATTTTTCCATGCTACTTTTAAGGATGTCAAAAACTAGAGGAGCTATGATGGGAGCATAATTATTTTATTTTTTTGTTGTTTGTAGGTTTATCTTTAGTAATGTGAAGCCTTGTCTAAAGACATGATCAAGATAATGATCATCAAGGAAATTAGAGGTCTAAACATGAACATGTGTGATCCTTGTCTGTTGACACACAAGCAATACTTAGGTCATCTTGGTTCAATTATACTTAGATTCTTGTATTAACTTGCTAAATCAAAATCCATGTAAGCGATGCTCAGGTCATCATGGTTTAATTATACCTAGATGCTTGTATTTTTTTACAACATTTTAAAAGCTCAATGATGAAACAAAGAACTTCAAAATCGTGTACAATAATATGACAAAATCCACATCCATACATACCAAATTGCATTCCATTTCATTATAAGCATTTTCATCATTATCAAAATTCCAAGTGTCTCAAGATCTAAGTTATCCATTTATCCAAATCATTTCATCCATTAACCAAATCATTCTTCTAATTATCTTTCATTATCCAAATCAATTCTTCTAAAGTGTCTTGTTATTTTATGATTGAGTATACTTGGCATTAACAAAAACAAACCTTTTTTTTGCATATCATAAACATGTCCATAATCATAGAGGCATATCACAAACATGATAAGCCATAAATGCATATCATTTTAGGTCATTAGGTTACATTAACATTGTAAATCATAATTGTCCATAAAAAGTATCATATAGTCATGTCATCCATCCATATGAGTCTCATACATAGAATATATCATTGAAAAATCACATAAACATAGAGTGCATAATCATCAACATATCTTACATCATTACACATACAGATATACATTATAGGTTTTCATTAACTCTATAAGTATGCAAACATAAAAAATGTGTAGAAATCATCACATATAAAATCATCACATATAGAAACATCATCGTGTCCAACATAATCATCATAGTATCACATCATCAAGTCCAACATAAGCATAAACATCAATATCAAAAGCATGTAGGTCATATATAAGCATAATCATCAAAACATCATAACATGAGTAGTGTCCATCCATAATCAATACATCATAACATAGTCCATCAAACACTAGATCATATATATCATTATCATCAAAAGAATAATAATGTCCAAGTGTACAATGATATGAAAAAATAATACATCTTGAAATGTCTACAATATGGTGTATACAAAATACTATGACAAAATGATATAGGTCTCTAGGAGGCATTGCCTCCTGAAGGTGCCATCTACTGTGTCTAATCATCGCCCGATGTTCTTGCACCTGGTGGTCCCCTAGGTGGCTCCATAACTCCACCACTCTCTGTAAATGTCTGTCAAGACCTACTGTAGGAGCTCAGGTGGAAGTTACGTGCTCGTCACTTTGGAGGCATTACCTGCTCATAGAGTGACTGCCAGTAGAAAATCTCATGGCCAAACCTCACCATCTTTGCCACTGTCTGCCCTATGGGACCCTGTCTTGTAGTCAGCTGTAATTGCTCAAGTAGCACCTCCGCCCTAGTATACCACTAGATCACGGTATCTCTCCCCAATCTAGTTGTTTGTAGCTCACCCTACAGCCAGGTGATCTGTCCTTGCATCTAACTTAGCTGTATCTATTGCTAGGCTACCTGGGCTCATAAACTTGTGATTACTCCGTCATCTGATCCCCATGCCTAAGGCTGCACAGGAGGCTGTATTTGTCCTGGCACTACCAACTATGCCTACTAGGCAAGATCTTCGTCTACCTATTGTTTAACTCTCTTGACGTCTCCATCATCTCCATTACTCCCACCTCCACCACCACCACCTCTATCATCATCACCCCCACCCCTACCACCCTGGCCACCTTGTCCTCCTTGTCACCTCCGTCACCATCAAGGCTCCTCCTCATCCTCCTCCTGATCATCTAGTATCAGGGCCTTCTCTCTAGGTCCTGAGTAGTGAGGGAATGGGTGTACAACAAAATAGTCAGCATAATCCTGTGTCATGCCTGTGTCAACCATTGCCCTCCTCATCGACCATGGCTGGTAAGGAATCTGTAAGAACTCTGCCTATGCCTGCTCATAAAATGCATCAGGACCATATCAAGGATGCTCCTTGTGCATCTTAGCAAAGATGGCATTCCCTTGCGGCATCCCCTGGATCTTGTTAAACTACTAGTACACACAAGAAATGATGTGCTCTCAAGTACATAAGGTGTCCTCCCTATTAGCCACCTGGTCTAGAAACAAAAAGGTAACTTCGAGGCATCCTCATCCCATACCTCACAATCTATGTAGGGGTGCCACATAACTGAGTCGACATTGTCAAATGCATGCCACAAGTACTCTAGCTTTCCTAGCTTGGGCTGAGAAAGACTCTCCTGGAACATATAAGAATATGGTTGATATCTACCTCGAGTGCCCAAACCAATTGACCGAGTAATCATAATGTGGCACCATGCCCAAATCTATAGCAACAAGATTCCACATGACAAACTAGAGGATCCATCGTACACAAACTGATGTAAATAATGATAAAGGCATGCAAGCAAACAAACACCCCAAGCATATCGGGTGCCCTCTATAGTGATACACTCTAGAGCCCTCCCCCATCCAACAAAAAACTCGTGTGACCTCCTGTCAGGGCACACTATCCCTCCAATCAACCTAGTAATAACCGATGGAAGAGGCTCATAGTAGGCAACCATGTCTACCCAAGTGATCTTTGTACCATCAATCATCTCATCATCAAAGACTCAGCAGCACTCATCTAGCCTAGCCCCAGTCTGAGAGTCGTACTCCATGAGCTCTCTATCAATTGGAATCTACAGAATCTGATGTACATCCTCCAAAGTCACAGTGATCTCCCCAGTAGGAAGATGGAATGTCCCATCCTCACTGTGAAATCGCTTAGCGAGCGCAGTCAACATACCGAGATTAGCCCGAATGTCAGGCATAAAGCAAACAAAAGATAAACTGGCCGATCCAAGAATCAGGTGATCAGTCTCTGTCAAGTATGGTCTAAGCAGCTATGTCACCAAAAATCACTCTGAGACATAAGTACATCATCAAGCTCCTCCTACAATTAGCCAAACACGCATTAATCAAACAAAATTAGCTAAACTACAAATCTATCTATCAAACATCAAGAACTTACCTATTTTTAATAGGAAATCTATCCTATCATCTCTCCTGAGATTCTATCAATCTCAAAGATGACTTATCAGTTGGCGAACATCGATCACAATGCCGACTTTATCAAATTGCTAAGTATTTTGACTATCTAAAAAATAGATGCACTTTTATGTTAGTCATTTACATAGATTCAGGGTGGATGTGCATAATCCCCTTATATTTGCGTAGAAGCATTCAAATGTGCAAGTTCATGAGGTATGTGCGCAAAATTAAAACATTTGCGTAGAATTAAAACACATGCATAACATCCCCTTGTGTTTGCGTAGCATCAGAGAAAATGCATAGTTCTATCCTATGTTTGCAAAATTAAGGTGTTTGTGTAGATTCCTATGGTGTTTGCACAAAATCATGGCATTTGCACCAATTCATGGGGCATTTGCACAGAACCATTCTTTCGGTGAATTCATTTGACCTAACTTTGACATAGGTTTATGACCCTAATAAATGCACCTAAGCTAAAATTGAAGGTGTGCTTATTGGTGGACCATACCTTGCTGGACGGTTGAACCACCGGATCCTCTCGAAGCGGTGCAACTCAACTAGAATCTATTGCATCAGGGCTGACTATTGTTCACAACTACACTATGATCTCCTATAAACTCTCGAGCAAAGACAAGTGTGCAAATGACTAGGAATGTGACCCTACATTTCCTATTTATAGTGCATTGAACCCTAATTGGAGGTGTTTAACCTTGTGCATGCTGGGGCATGTTTTTTATCTAATTTTTCTTCCACGTCAACCAATTTCTTCATATGCGTAACACATCATTCAACCTTTCTCATCATGAGATCATTCGTCATCCTGTCATCACATTCTTCTCATCCAATATCCCGAGGAGGCATCCTATTGTCATTAACCTATACCAGGGGCAAACTGGGGCATGTATCAAAATCATGCAGAAAAATTTTATTCTTTGAAACAACATGATAAAACACATTGTCTCAAAGAGGGGCAAAATGTATACACCTAAAACTGGCTAAGTTGAATTAAATAAATATTTAATATTTACTTTATTCTCATTCCTCTATCAATGAATAAATTCACTAATTTATTTATATGATTCACATCATCATAATTCTACAACAAATCAATTTATCAATTCTTCTAATGTCATCCTAATTAAATAATTCTAAATTATTTAATCAATCATCATATCCCAAAGTCAAAAGTCCATAATTCCACATCATCCAAACCACCTCACAATCCACCTCATCATGTTGCACACATAATTAAATATTTTAATATTTAATTATCTATTTATCCTCACCCACATGTCCTATTATTCCTCCAACCATCCCTATTCTCATGAGCATGGTCTCTCCATGTCATCTTGGTCAAAAGACACCTTGAGACACTTGTCCCATAAGTCCCTATATTCCTTCCTGCCATCCTACAAACAAGGTCTCCTTATTTGACCTTTACTCTATGTTCTTGGTGAGCCTTGTGACATGTGGCCTCATGTCACACCTCTCTCTCCACCTTGTCAAGGTGAGAGGAACATCTTCCATATTTTTCTCCCTCATCCCAACCAATTCGATCTTCACCATACACATCACAAGACTTCTTCTCCATCGTTGAGATCGCAACACTTGGAATTGGCCCCTCCTTGGCCTATAAAAGGAACCCTCATTCCCTCATTTCAACAATCCAAGAGCTTTTGTAATCTTACTCTGCAGAAATTGTACCAACGTACCTTTGGCAAAGTATCCTCATTGCACTTGCATAATCTCATTATCATCACAATCATCCAACCATGTCTTAATATCTCCATTATCCATCTTCATAGAGTTGCATTGTTAGTTTAATCTTCATTGCACAATCTATCACTAGCCATTCTCCTATTTGTCATCTTCAATAGCAAGGAAGTACATACTTTTGAGATCTCAACTCATTCATAAGATCAATATGAGATAGACAACCATGGAAGCTACGAGGTGAATCAGTCTACGAAGGTAATATCTTTGTTTATTGTATTTGCATCAATTTCATTGAGTTATTGGATAGTAAGTAGTTTAATACTTTTCTTCATATTTCCTCTAACACATACCTCTGATCAAATTGCTGATATCTTTACAAAACCATTGCCTAAAGAAGTGTTTGAATCCCTAAGAAAAAGGCTTGGGGTTTTATCAACTTCCTCTCTTTAATGATTTTATCATGATATTGGATTCAGAGGGAGTAATTGTTTATTTTTTGATGCAGTCTTGAAATCCAATCAGTTTTATTGTTTTTGTTTTCAAAGTTTTGAGAAAATTTAGTGTAATGTAGTGTTGCTAAGAATATGAAGTGCAGGGCAGTTTTGATAAGTTGCAGGGTAGCATCTCTGTATGTTGATAGTTGGAATAGCTAGGGCAGCATCTCTATATAAGTTGCAAGGTAGCTTTCTTCATGTTTTGTTATGGCATCCATTCAAATTCAAAAGGTTATCTACATATGCAGGCATAAGATAATCTTGTATGAACCTTGGTGTATATTCAAGTGTCAAAAGCTGAGCCTTGGTGTATATTTAGTTTGGACTATATTTCAGTTGTGACAGTTTTAGTTGCATTAAGATTCATTTTATTTCCTCATCTAAACCTCATGAGACAGGGGGAGTATATTGTCAGCAGACAGAAGTCAGTTAAATTCATGATTCTCAAATACATGAGACAAGGAGATTTGGTGCAGGTCTTAATGTTAAATATGCAACAATATACTGTCAGTAGTTAGTGGACAGTGAATATTTTTATTGTCTCTGTATTCTTCTTTGATTGCTGATCTCAATTTATGACTGTATTGAAGGGTAGTCTTTGCCATTGATTGCCAAAAAGGGGGAGACAAATTGAAAATATGATATGGTTGCTTGTTGATGGTATACAATGCTAATGTTTTGACATCAATGCTAAAGCCAAAGGGGGAGTTTGTTAAGTTTGGCATGATGGTTGTCTTTCCATTGATGTCAAAATGATGTGGTCACTAGGTATGGTTGATCTCTCAGGTACTCTATTTGGAGCTCAAATTATGATGACAATGTAGTGTCTTGTCATTGACGATAGACCTCTTCATGTGGTTGTACATGAGTTGACTTGGAATTGGAGATTATCTTATGTAATGGATGCTTTCAGTTTCAAGCACATGTTGCTTCAAGTGTTCACAATGTTCACATGCATCTTGTTGATATCTTCATGCAGTGGTAGATGTATTTGTTAGGATGGTGTTCATGTTGATCATTGGTGTAATGGTTCATGCTCCATGATGTCTTCATTCAAGTATAGTTCACATGGTTCACATACATGATTTATGTTCATTCATTCATTCTCAAAAAAATCACATCATAATGTGACTAGCACTCTGATTTCATACAGTGAGGAGATGTATTGTTTTATAGACGTGTTGTTATGATGATCTTCAATGAAAAGGTGTACTAAGTAGTTGGTGCTTTGATGTCATAGATGTTTAAGAGTTTTACTTGCTAGGCTACTCATGTGTAGAGATATATGGTCATATATGTAGAGACATATGGTCTTTCATGTGAAGGCACTTGATCATTCATGTTCAAAAACAAAGAGACAAGTGTGAGCTCTTAAACCCTAAAGACTCAAGAAAAACCCTAAGTCCTAAAGCTACCTTATACTTCATATGTGACCGACAGTTGCTTTATTTCTATTTTTGTGTTGATTGGGCGAACAGGTAAAGGCAACTTAAGTTATAAACTTAAGTCTTAAACCATCGTCTGTTGACCGGTCCCAACTTCCTAGGGCTACCAATGGGCACAAGTCATCGAAGTCTTATGAGCACCAACGTCAATCATGCGGTAGAAATCAAAAGGTAGAATGATGCAAAATAAAGATCTAAGGGTCACCTTTTAAAGTTTTTTGAAGCTTAAGAGTCACTTTTGGGTGGTTAATTTTGACTTGCAGAGTCTGTATATAAGGCAGAGAATAGTTCTTTGAAGCTTCTGAATGATTAAGTGTGCCATAGAAATTAATTTCTTTTTGTGTGTGACATATCACGATGAAAGATATGAATGGATGTTGAATATGAGTGAGCTCTATTTTCTTATATAGTTTTTTTATGCAGTTTTGTCAATGATGTAGGGATTTGAATTGAGTGATATGAAGAATGAAAGTGTGTGAAGTTGCAAATAAAGATTAATAACACAGAGATAAAGAATCAAATAGGGTCTTAGTGAATATGAGAGAATGGAATATGAATAGAGCATATGAAAAAAGAAGATTGGTTGTGAGCAACTGAAAAAGATGATTGACTATGTATTATGATAAAGAGCAGATGAAAAAGATGATTGACTATGTATTATGATAAAGAGGAGATGAAAAAGAATATTGTTTTTGTTGAAGAAATCTGAGTCTGTGTGAGAGAGAGTGTGGTAGTGTAGAGAAAGAATTTTAGACAGAGGACATCAAAATAAAGTATGATGCTATGAAAAAGAATATGTAGAAAGAGTAAGGTATGTTGTTACAGATTGAGGTGATTGAAAAGAGTTTTTAGAGAGGGATATGTGGATTGAGAAGGTTCTTTTGGGGATGAAAAAGTCTAATGAGAATTAAAGAATTCTTGTTCATATAAACACCAGTATGCAGGGTGATTGGAGAACCTTTGTACTTTTCGAGAGTTAAGGAGATATTCTTGTAATCTTCCTTCATGGTTTTTGATGTCGTAAATCTTCTATCATAGAAACATAAGAGTATGTGAGTCAAGATGTTGAAGGTGTATTTTGTTGGTGCATATTGTAACAGGGTAACCCCCTAAAGTTGAATTTCTTCTCTCATTGTTGAGGCTATATTCAGCCAGTGAGGCTTGTATGGTCAGTGAGACCTATTTGTTGCCAGTGAGGCATGATTTTATACTTGTCAGTGAGACATTTTGTTTAAGCTAGTGAGGCATTTTTAGAGTGGTTTTTCATCCCTATGAGGGTTTTCCACTCATCAAATCAGGTGTTATGTTTCTTGTTTGTCTTTATATGTTCATATGCCCTAATGATTTGTTCTTAAGCTCCTGATTCATACTTTTCATTATCATACTTGTGCATATGTGTTTAACAGATCATTGAAGTCTTCCTCTCTCTTTGTCTTGTAAGTTAAAAGTGCAAAAAGTTTTAAAAGTTTATACAACACTGTTTCACTCTCCCTCTTAGTGTTGTCCTATACTTTAACACACTTAGCCACCAAAGTTTTTTTTTAATTTCAAACTATTCTTCTAGAAATACCCAATAAGATTTTGACAACCTTGGAGTATCTGATGATTAATTTCCAACCAAAATTTCCAAAGAATAAAGACAGGACCAATGTCTAAGACCAAAAAAAGGAAATAGGCAAAAGAAAGAGGACATCCCAAACTAGCCCAAAGATTAGATAGAGAAGTAGCATGAACCAAAGGTTTGTTCTAGATGTGCCACCACTACCTCCAAAGACCCTAAAAAAAGGAACATTGAAAGAAAATATGAGTTGGATACACTCCCCATTAACCCCACAAAGAACACATTTTGAGGGACCTTTGAATCCTCTCTTTCTTATGTTGTCCTATGTAAGATATTTATTTTGAAAAGGTAACTAGAGAAATAAATTATACTTAGGCCAACAACAATTGTTCTAGATCTTTAAATTCCACCAAGGGAAATCCCTGTAGCCGATTCTTTCCTATTCTAAAATTTGGTACCCATGCGAAATCAAGTAAACCCCTTTAGAATCATAGCCCTAAGAAGGAGCATCATCTTACTCTAGATAATAACACATGGTTGGTCTTCCATAATAGAAGATAGGGCAGCTTGAGAATCCAAATCTCCCACCAAAGGCCAACTGCTCAAATCCTTCCAATGATAAATGAGATTCCCCCAACAAATGAAAATCCTTGAAGTCTAAAACTTTAGAACACCTAGCATCTAGAAATACCTTACTCAAAGGGAGTAGATGGGGAAAGGAGATGAGAATCGGGATGAAGATCCCATGAATCTATCCAAAAAAGAGCATTGTAGCCACAATTAAGAATCTAGACAAGGCCTCAATTAATAAGAAATGCATCCTTCTGAATAGTATTCCAAATCATAGAGCCTTTCCCAAACAAACCCATTCTTGAAACCTCAGTAGTAGCAACACCTTGTAAATATTTATAGCTTAGAAGTTTGGTTCAAGGCTAATCCTACTACTTGCACCATCTCCAATAAATTTTAGTAACCAAGTCTTGGCTATTAAAATTAGATTGCCTAAGACCAAGAACACCATTTTCCTTAGGCCTATAAACCCAATCCCAAATAATAAGGCTCCATTAATGAGAGTCTAGATTTCCTACTCAAAGAAACTTCCTAGAAAGAGAATCAAACTCCTTTATTAAACCTTTAGGAGTGAAGAACAAAAAAAATATATAGATGGGAACAACCTATATAACAATGATTTAAAAAGGGTAAGATGCCCTGCAAAAGACAACCATTAGAAGGTCCAATGGGTAACTCACATTCTAAACCCATTAAGAATCCTCTTCCACTAAATTCGATTAGGAAAACCAACCAACAAGGAAATTCCAAAATAATCCAAGGGAGGCTACCTTAATTTAAACTACAAAATAAGAGCAATTCTCCATTGAATAACCAAAGGAGTATTAACAAAATAAATATTTGACTTATCCTCATTAATCTACTAACTAGAAGCAACCAAATACATATCCAAAGTGCTCCTAAAAGTAACAACCTCCTATATTTTATCTCTATACACTAGAAAATGAGCAAAGGAGAATAAACCAAAACACTATTAGGCTCCTATTCTACTCAAATCCTAATATACGTCTGATAGAGCAATAAAGGAATGCATACAACAAGAGAAGCTAAACAATAAACCTCAAATGCAAACCTTTTTCAAGTGGATGTGCTCTTTGATGATGTTGTGATGTAGGTGGCTCCTCCAAATAGTAGCATTACTTTGCAATTCATGGAGTCTTAAAAATGGCTTGGGTGATCTAGGCTATTTATAGATTTTTTGGATAGTGGATGAAGGGCTAGCATTGATTTAGGTAATCAATGGTTGAGGATTGATGAAAGGCTTGGATGCATGAGCACTTGCTAAGTGGCATGCATTGGTTGGTTAAGAAGGGATGTCCTTGGATTGAGAGGAAATCAAGGGTGGAAAAGTGAATTGGATAAAGTGAAGGGATGGGATTGAATGAGGACCAAAGGACTCTTGTACACAAGATTTTGACCATACCTTTGTAAGAGACCCATGTGGTCTTGTACAAGAGGTCATGCATTTGTACACATAGGAGGATGGGGAGGATTTGACTAGGGTTAGTTTAGGATAATGGAATGTGCAAGTAGGGGATGAGTTAATTATGTAGGTTTAGGTCACCTAATCAAAAGTGTAGAAAAAAGGGAGTTAAATAAATAGTTATATTTATTTAATTCATGGGATGGGAAAAGGGGAATTAGATAAATGAAATTTATCTAATGTTTGGACTATAGAAAGGTTAATAAATGATTAATAAATCATTTAGGCCACGGTTAGGTACCGATGCAGGTATGAATGAATAGTGAATAATACATGAATAGTGATTTTGACAATAAAATATTGTTTAATTAGGTTTGAAGGGGATTTGATCAATCAACTATCTAAACATGTGTTTATTTAGTTAATTGTGAAGAAAATGCAATTTAGGGATGTTTAGAGATGGTTTAGAGACGTTTAGGGATGAATAGTATAAAAAAAGAGGGATCTGGATGGTTAATTGGATAAATAGGGATTTATCCAATTACAGGGTTAAATGATGGTATGGTTAGGGTTGAACTATGTCAAGACAAAAGAGGTGGACAATTTTAGGTGTCTACATTTTGCCTCTTTTTGAGATGGTGTTGCAAAGTAGCATCATTTCAAAGAGAGATAAAACATAGCATTGGATAGGATTAGAAGAAGATGGTAGGATTAAGGATAATGATGCCCCAGTCACTCAAAGTGAGAGTGAAAAGGAGGGATGATGGTAGGAATGATGATAGGGATGATGCCCCCTCGAGAGGGTAGGTGGGTTCAAAGAACTTGGGTGTGCTCTTGAAAGGATGAAGAGGGTTAGATTAGAAAGAAGAGAGTGGAATTTAAAAGACCACATTGATTGGAGGGATAGGGTAGATTGGATGTAGGGGATGAGAGAAAAATGGACATGGATGGTCAATGAAGGATGAAAGGAAAGGATTGGGAGGACAGTTTTGTGTATCATGCCTACAATATTGCTTGTACCTTTAAGATCCAATTACCTTTAAGATCCAACTACCTTTAAGACCCTTGTAAATGAAGATATTAAACAAAAATGACATCCAAAACAAGATATTTTTAAGACCTAGAGAGCCCCAAGAAAGTAGTTGAGGAAATCCCTCAAACAATTTTATCGAACCCATAGGTAAACCCTTGCATTTGCAGTATTCAATCAAAATGATAAAAGAAAGACAAATTTTGAAGACTTGGATGCCCCCATAAGATTTGTTCACAAAATCCCTCAAACAATTTCATGGAACCCATAGGTAAACCTTGGCTTTTGTATTATTCAACAAAAAGACTCAACAATAGACTTACAATGTCACACAACAAGGTTAAACAACATGGAATACTAACATTTTTAGTTTTTCAACTTGATATTACTCTACTGTTCATAGTTTCAACAAAATATCTTGACAAGGCATGACAGATGGTAGATATATATACTCAGTTTTCATGGCCACAACTCATTTTTGGCTATTGGGAAGTGGTAACTAATTCATTATCAACCCACCCTCGCAGCCATCTACAAAAGTAGGAAAATGGTGCTTAAATTTTTTCTTTTTTCACATGAATTCAACTCTAAAAAACTTTCTCCATACAAATTATTTGGACCACACATATTCATAAAGGAATAACTTAACCAATCAACACATTGTAAGATAGCCGGTTGGTTAAAATTCAACTGACATAACTATTTTTTGACAAATCGATCGACAAAGAACATGGCCAAATAGGTCGAGAGAACATGGTTGAATAAGTTGATGATAACAGTCGACATGGAAGGGGGTCAGAAATTCTATAAACAATCGTCACAACAATGTGTTGGTTGTTTATGGTGGATAGTCGTAAAGAGCATATAAACCTACCCACAACACTTAGGTAGTGGCTCCAACAAGTTTTTGGTGGGTATTTTTGTTTGTAACTTGACCCTCGAAGCCAGTAGCAGACGTGTTCAACACAAGTCCGCAAGCATTTTAGGTTCAAATAAAGGAAATGACATCAATGGTTGAAAGCTCCACATTTTTCAATGTCCCGGTGAAGATAGGTTCATCATTGTTGGAAGTGACCATTGGAAACAACATGATAGCTAGCATGCCATCTTCCATCATCATGGTATAGTACTGTATTTTAGCATGCTAACATGAGGTCTTAGGCATGACATTTTGAATGGAGAATAGCCGATGTTGTGTAAACGGTAGGAGCTATGTAAGGGGTTAACAAGGGGGAAGCGGAGGAGGGGTTGTCTTAAGACGAGCATACCAGCCAACTATCTTTACCACCTCCTCCGCTTCCACCTTGTTCTTGTGCTACCGCACCGTCAAGTAGGGTCGCTGCAAATATAGCATATTATCTTCGTACGAGATGCTATTTCTTACTCAAAAGATCCACATATAAGCAACCAGCGATGAGAAGCTCAAGCATGTCATTTCCTATTTATAGTTTAGTTAAAGCTATTAAAGATAGTGTAAATCATGCAGGCTCATCAAGGCTTAAATTTCTGACATTTGGAAATTTAACCACTCTACTTAAACATCATCCACTGCAATGGTCAAACAGTCAATAGTAATTTTACACCTTATCCACAACAAAAAGGTGGTAAATATTTGTCCTATTTTTATTGACCAATATTGACTTTTAACCTTAAAGTGGGTGATCTTTAAGAATAACCTTGCCTCATTTATTATTGTTTTATGGGAATACATGATTATTGACTGTGAAAGCTAACGGGGTGAACTCTGCACCACATAAAGAAATCGTCCGTAAACTATCTACTCGGCCCAAATGCACAAGAGACTCAAATTTCACATCATTGTTATTTTTTGGACTTGAATCCTTCTCAGTTGGAATTCGGCTTGAAAGCCTACAGCACATCTTTAACCTTTCTATCTAATTCTCCCAGCATTTTGACTCCAATTAAAAACATGACAACACAAACACAATTGTAGTTGTATTTATTTA
The DNA here is from genome assembly GCA_027924645.1 of Cunninghamia lanceolata. Lineage (NCBI taxonomy): Eukaryota > Viridiplantae > Streptophyta > Pinopsida > Cupressales > Cupressaceae > Cunninghamia > Cunninghamia lanceolata. Next base: position 8,043,767 of record BSBN01000400.1, read on the forward strand.
CTGACATTTGAATCTAGCCATTGTCCATCCCTTTCACGCCCACTAACTGCAAACATCCTACGCAGGGCTGACAGAATTCTTATATGTAGATTGTATGTGGATTGCGCAGGGCTGACAGAATTCTTATAGTCGGAAGCGGAACAAATTCTGCAATTCGCCAGACTTTTCGAATGGTCTGAGAAATTTCCTCCGTAGACTATCTCTCTTATGGTTGGTGTGAGAAATTTCTTCCGTAGACTACCTCGCTTCCGAATGGTGTGAGAAATTTCTCCCGTAGACTAGAACGCGAAAATTGTTTATTGAAGTGTCAGCTGTTGTTAAATAGCATCCATTTCAACATGGGAAGTCAATTTTGACCCAACAAATATTTACTACTTTTTGTTGTGAATGAGGTGTGAAATAGCTATTGACTATTTGACCATTGAAGTTGATGATATTTAATTAGAGTGGAAAGATGACTGATGTGAGAATGACTAGTTTTCTTGGGTTTAATTTACTCCATCCTTGATGTTACTTTACACAATATTAAAAAGTGATGAATGTAGTGGACTTTATTTACTAACATCTTAAATCCCAACGATTACTTTACACAATATTAAAAAGTGATGAATGCAAAAAAAAAAAAAAAAAAAAAGTGATGAATGTAGTCCTGTTTAACATCTTAAATCCCAGCCATTATCCATCCCCCTCACATATTTTATTCCTTCAAAAATAACTATAAATTAATCTAGATTAATAAATGCTAGATAGGAATTATAAAAAGTTTCTAAATTAAAATTATTTTAGAAAATTAAATTTTAAGGATAAGATATTTGTTTTATGAAACAATGATAAAAAAATAAATTTATGTTGTATATAGCTCAATCTTTAGGTATAGAAAAATAAGATGATCTTGTTGTGTTTATAGGTTAATTTTATGGCTCTCAATCAATTTTACATTGCATAGATTTTAACTTTGATACACAATCTTAATTTGACATGATGTAGACTTTTGTAATTTGATTCATTGTACCATCTGTGTTTAACTAATTAGCCAATATGTTTTTATATGTGAGCAATATAGTGGTCGAAAAATTGTCTCACGCTGTAAAAAATATTCATGCCAGAAAATTTTCTAAACTCATCGGTTGTTCCTATCGGTGTATTCCTTGAACCTCCTGTGGGTGCAAGTGCTAGTTGTTAAGAGCTGGTGATATTTAGAAATAACTTGAGGAGATTATTGACTCACTAGGGTCAAATTCTCTTATGTCAACCCCTTTGATGACTGTCTTGTACGGCCTTGGAAAATGTTGGCAAACAATAAACAAGTGATGCAATGTCCTAGATAAGAATTTTGATACAAAAATTGTCCTTCTTAACACTCCATTTCAATATATTCGTATTAAATGCTCCTTAAGTACTAAGATTTTGAATGATTCTAGGATGTGAATATATGTTCAAATGAATTTTTTCAAATACCAAGATATAACAAATTGTCACACAAATGTGAACCAAGTTAGGTCCTAATGGCTAGTCAAAAAGGGTGGTAATCAGCAAAATATACTTCAATTTAGATTTTAGAACATATTTTTAATTATGTTTAAGAATAGTGCAAAATATCACCATAAAGACTTCCTAATAAATTTAGGAGCCTTTGTTGAACATAAAATTTCTATGATCATAAATTTTACATCAGTTACCATTAACTTACCTTAAGACTCACATGCACTCATATATATTGATGCATCTAAATTTTACTTCGCAATATTTTCTAATTTTTCTTAATGATAGAACTCATGGTATTTACTTCTCTAAGCTCATCAATGGTGGAAATTTAGACTACCACTTGAATTTTATGATATACTAATTGGTGCTTTTATGATATACCATAACTACTTGACTGAGCAAAGTGATCCAAAAAGAGAGAAGTAGGGAGAATGATTATGAGGACCCTGTGACTCCTTCAATGGAGGTGCAAAGCGAAAAAGGGACTTTCAAAAAAGGGAGATTTGAGTAGGAGGATTTCAACATTTTGGACAAGTTGGGTAGGTTTACTCAAAATTCTTTGGAACAATTTGATTTCAAACCACCCTCACTTTGAACTGGTTATTTTTTAGGTTTTTATGCCCTCTTGTTAGGTCTTAAATTGGCTTTATTAAATAATTCCTCTTACAAATATATTTGAATTGTTTATGTTCTTCGTCCAAATTAGCGATGTACAACTTTTTGCCGGGCAAAAAATTCTACTCAATTTAGTTTTTCCTTTCTTTATATTGGAGTCCTGTTGTTGGATGAAAATCAACGATTGACGGCGAAATCGTAGGTGCTGATTAAGAGTCGCGAGTCGTGATTAATTTGAACTCAATCTTTGTCGTGTAAAAGCAGCTGCAGAATTTTCTTCGCTCAGAAATAAACAAAAAAAAAAAATAGTAATACATAAGTTCCAGAATTTATTGGTCCTTTGACTAGATACAGTTTTGTCATCAATCAAAGGGATTCAAAATAATTGGCTAGGTATTAACAGTCCCTTGGCGTGTAAATTGAATCCTGACTAGAATTCAAATATGATCTAGTCGTAATTAAATCAATACCACACAAACAAATTCTGCAATTCACCGGACTTTTTCGACTGGTGAAGTCTCCCGTAGACTAAAACAGGAAAAATGCTTTTTTCTTCCACGGACTGTTAGCTGTCAATTATTGTTGTGTAGTAAGAAGATGACTGATGGGAGAATGAATGATTTTCTTGGGTTTCATTTACTCCCTCTTATACGGCCTTAGGAAAACAACAAACACGCGATGGAATGTCCTAGATAAGATTTTTGATGCGAAAACTGTTCTTTTTAAGACAAGTCAAGATATTTCCATTGAATGCTTTTTTGAACGATTCACCAATGTGAAAAGTGTTCAAATGAATTTATTCAAATATAAAGACATAATGAATTGTCACACAAATGTGAACAAGGTTGATTCCTAATGATTAATCAAAGAGGGCAGTAGTCAACAAAATAGCATTCAATTTAGATTTAATAATATATTTTTAATTATGTTCAAGGATGGTGCAAAATATCACTATAAAGAATTCCTAATAAATTTGGAGCTTTGTTAGACATAAAATTTCCTTATATTACCTACATTAAAGTCTCACATGTATTAATGTCTCTAAAACTTGGTATACTTTCTAATTTATTCTAATGATAGAAGTCATGGTATTTACTTCTCTAGGCTCATGAATGGTGGAGATTTTGCCTTTTTCCTTTGTCTTAGATTGAAATGGTCATTGCTATGAGTTTTGATGAATTTGACGTGGTTTGGGAAGTATCTCAATTGTGGCCTCTTTTGTAGGTCTATTGCACACACAATATTTAATTTTGCTGCATTTAGATGTTGTGTGTTGCTTCTTTGAGGGTTTTGGATCTCTTGCTAGCTTCTTGTTTCACGAATAGCTATTGTTAGTAAGTATTTATTCTCTATTATTATACTAGATTTTTATTTTGGATGCACAAAAATAAATGGAGTCTATCCTCTACTTGTACTTCTATCTCTATCATTATATCTTTTATAATTTGGGACTGATTTTATAATATTTGCCTATTTTTGCCAGTTCTAACACTCTTTATGATGGAGCATATCCTAAACTAATGTTCCTTATAAGTGTATATGCTTCTTATGATGGAATTTTACCCTAAGTTGATGTTTGAGAGCAATCTTTTTTAGTGTTCTATAACATTATTTATCTATATTTCTCATAATAACTAATTTTCTCGAGGATTAAATCTAAAATGGCTTGTTTGTTTGATAATAGAGGCTTTAAAGCTCCTCTTCTAGCTTACTCATTTTTTTTTATATTATTCAGTAGTTGATAATCGCACCCTTTCCATGTCCATCTATTTTAGGTGGGACTATTTTCTATCGCATTTAAGTCACCCATTTTAGGTGGGACTATTTTATATCACATTTATATTGATTCTTTGAAAGTGTTTTTCATTTAGGTCAATTTTTTTGCACGAATTTACTACGAAATATCTTGGAAGCCTTTCTATTTTGGAATTTTATTGTATGGCTTAGTGCTATCAAAATGAATATTTGTTAGAATATGCAACATCATTGGGCTAGAATATTGACCCAATGCAACAAGGCATAAAAATGGGTGCTTACATATTACCTCCTTAGAATAGGTAAGTTGCAAGACTAGGGAATCACCATTGCTTGAAAGATAGGTGGTGGTGGGTCATAGACCCTACACTTACCTATGCTTACCTAGCAATAGCATGTATCTATTGTTAGATACTATCAACCTATAAAATAAACGAAAAGATCATGGTAGCATCTTGGAATTTTAAGTAAAATCATAAATCACTAAAGGGAGAGGGATAAACTCACCATGTTTATGGGATCAAGAAATACATGTACCATGTGCACATGGGCCTCTAGCTATAGTGCCTACAAAATGATAAGAAATAGACTCAAACATAGCAACATGGTAAATAGAAAAAAAAAATTGTAAAGTGAAGGACAACAGGACTTGCCAATTATGCAAGGTTTACTATAATAGAAAAAGGAAACCAACTTAGGTTTGCTAAATGCATTGTAAAAAGTAAGAGCATTGCAAGGAAGCAAGGCAAGCACAAGACAAGGCTCAAGATCTAGGGCCAAATAGAGTTAATGAAATGAATCTTTAAACTTAAAATGAATTTATAAGGTGCAATGAATGGTGTGCAAAAGAATAATACAAAGTGAAAAGGAAGAAATGAAAAACATAGAAAGAAAACCTAACTATTGAAAAAAAACCAAAGGAGTAGAGCATCTACTCCTAAAGGAAATTCAAAAAACATTGTGCAAAAGTAGGAAATAAATCTAGTTAATTAACAAAAATAGAAAATAAACTCATTAAAAAATTGAGGGTCCTCCTAAAGAAAGAACCTAAATGAAAGAGAAGGGGAGATAAAATCATCAAAGAAAAATAACTTGCCCCCAAGTAGAAGACACTTTAAAGGTCAATGAAAAAATGCAAAAGATAATAATGGGATGTCTATCAATGAAAGAAAAGAAGCCAAGCCATTGATGCTAGGAGATTTGAAAGCAACTGATGGCATACAAATCCCAAAATGTCACCCTTCACTTATGTACTAATATAATGAAAAGGTTTGAGTAGACCACAAAACTTCTAATTTATTATATATGTGAATACAAAGTCTAAGAAAATCATGATTATGATGGTAAATGCATGATATGCAAATATTAATACAAAAAATTTAAATAAATTTATGCAAAACTTTCTATAAATAGGTTGATTAATGATTTACAAACATTCATGGACTCCAAAGTTAGAGGAAGATAAGTGATTTATGGTTGGGAATAGTGGTGGGAATGGAATAGTTGGAAGGGGATTGATCTCAGTCCATATAAGACCTAATAAATGGGGATAGATGCCCTCAAATAATAGTCACCCTAGAATTAAATGTAGGATAGCCAATAGATCAAACTAGGGGAAAAGGAAATCTCAATGAAGAGGAATCCATCTTTCTTCTTCTTTCTTTTGCTCATTTTCTTGGTTTTTGGATTTTTACTTTTTTTTAATTAAATCTTTGGAATATATTTCTTATTTTTTTGCTTTTTTATTTCATCATTGGATCACCTATAGTTTCCCCCCCATAACTAGTAAGATGCAAGGGCTCATCACTGAGGGAAGAAAAGATGAGATGAGTGACGATTTAACTTGAATGACTTATGACACTCCTTTTGTTAACATATCTCATTAGTGGGCTAAATCTTTGGGACTTGACCTTTAATGAGGTAAAATAAATTGGGAGGGTCTAACTATAAGCCTCTAGGATGAACAAGTCAAATTGAATATAATGGTTGAAAAGGGAAAGATACAAACATAGATTTATTGTGAATATCCCACTCAAAATAGTGTAGTGCATATAGATAAGGCTAAAATGGGATATAAGATAATAATGATAGTATGTAAAGTGGAGGGTATAATGTCCAAGAAAGACACAACAAGTTCCTCAAGAGTACTATAAGAAAGAAAATCTAAAATATGCTATTGGAGAATGAGATATTATGATAGGATTCAAGATACAAAGTGCATGAATAAGACAAATATAAACATAACTTATTAAGATGGAAGACAGTAATGGTTTCAATAAACTCCTCACCTCTCATGGTGTATTATAATAACAACATGCCACTACCTATATCTTTTACCATGTGGGACAACCCTAATAAAATACATTAAACCTATATATAAAAAATTGATAAACCACTTGTGTTGTGGGAAATTTGATGAATAAGTGGCCCACTTCTTATACCATCTCTTAAAGCCTTACTAGTGAACATGTAGTTTTTAATAAATCGCTTGTATGGATAAATAATGCTTAAAAAGTTAACCTAACTATTCATTAGTTTAAGGTATTATTTTTATGTCCCTAAAATTAATGTAAACTCTAATGCATCCATTTTTATTAGGGTGCATGTCCATGACATGGTTGTCATACTCTTGGGGAACATTAGTACATGTAGGTCAAGGGTTTTGATAGTCACACAAATTATCTTTTAGGTCCTTCAATGTTTGTAGAAAGCTTTGCATCAATTATTCAACCTAAAAGGATTTATAATTTATGACTTCCAAAGAAAGAAAGAGGGTATGTGCACCAAGATGGGGGACCAAAAAGAGGCAACAAATCAATTTGAATAAAAATATGGCATAACATGAGCATGTTATAATGCACTCATGTTATAATGTGCTAGTGTTATGGCTTGGGATGGCTGAAAAATCCCAACCCATAACATGCTTGTGTTATTTCATTTTTAAAAACAAATAAAAATCCCTCTTTTTTGAATTTATAACACATGCAATGTGTTATAACACAAATGTGTTTCATTTAAACATGCTTTGGACTCCAACCAACCCATAGGCTTGGATTTGGCTTGGGTATCTGAGTCAAAGGGCTAGGACTGCATGTAAGGCGCCCAAAGACTTGTTTTTAAGAAAACATAGAAAAACAACTAAATCTCAAGCATGCTCTCCATCAGATTTACACATTTTTCAATGTTAATATAAAAAATACTAGGGTGAATTCAAGTTTTTTAAATTAGCTTTATAACCATGTAATTTTTCTAAAATTTGAAAACATTAAGGTTTCCATCTATAATTTCATTTGCTAATGTCTTCTTTTTTTGCCAAAAACTTATGTATAATATTTTTGGTGTTATTTTTCATCTGTTCATCCAGCTTTTTAAAAAATAACATTTTAAGATTCTTGACTCTATTTTATACATTCAAAAATTAAAAAAATGATTTTCAATCAGTTTTCAAAAAATTTAAGGGGGGGGGGGGGGGAATGCTCAAATTTTTGTATTTTAGGATGTATCCACTTTGAAAATTCATAAAAATCATATGTTCATTAAAAAAGTTGTAAAAAATCAAACATAAACTATGTGATGTTAGCTAATTTTCCACTGAAGTGATTTGTAAAATACTTTTAAAAAATCAACATTTTAGGGGGAGCACAACAAATGCTATGTTATATTTTTCTGAAAAAAATAGGAGCACTTTATGTGCTCCCCCTATTTGAACCTCTTAATCTCCACCATTTTTTTTAAATAGTATTTTAGAAACTAGATTCCGAGAACTAAGAATCTTGTTCTTCTCACATCTTCAAATTTGGGCATGGCTGTCTTAATTTTTCATCCAAGATCAATTTTTGCTGATTTCAAGAAAAAGTGGCCACTTTTGACCCCCTTTCAGTCCCCCATTTCCATGCAGATGCCCAAGATGAAGTAAAAGTTCCATGCGGCCACTCCTCCTTCAAAGATAAATTACATTCTAGATGTTGTGACTAAAACTAACTTAGGTCATGTGGATTTGGAAGATTTAAACCAAAGAATGTATGTAGATGCCTCGACTAGCAGAGCTCAAAGAATGGTGTGACAATGGGATTACATAGGTAGTTGGATTTCCTATATTAGTTCAATCCTTGGAGTTGGTTATGGCATGTGCAAAATACTATGATGATGGAGGAAGAAGAATTATGGGCCCTCAAGGAAAAGATTTATCAGATATTTTTGTTAATGTAATAACTAAGATATTTTAACTTCCTCATCTTGATATGCTCATTCAGTTGGATATGCAACAAGCCTTGGATGTATATAAGAGGATGTTAATAGTTGTTTAAGATTAATGAGTAAGATATGGATGATAAAGTAGAGAAAAAAAACATCTATAAACTCTTAAGACCATTAATGAGGAGTGATGTTTAGACCAAAATTAGAGATATGATAACTGTAGTGCATAAGATAACAACTTGTCTTAGAGAGTTACACCCCCCAAACAAAGTGATCTTACATCACACTACTCTAGAATATCTAGCTTTAACTAGAGAAGAAGTTCTATTAAACCCTTACAAAACTATCATATTCAAGAAAAGATATTAACTCAAAAATACAACTTTTCTAAGTCAAATAAGAGGGAAATATTATTTTCATAAAATCAGAGGATATTTCAAGGAATAGAAATTAGAACTAGAAATAATACCAATGGAAGAACCTATCACCAGAAAGAGGGATTCTCAGCCAAGGACACGAATGTGTTGTGTAGATGTCTACATGTCACACAATCATCTGTATGGTGTTGTACAGATTGTAGGGTTTGACAATATTAGTCTATGCTTTCTTAGTGGGCTTTTATTATTTTTGTGTGATTTCTTAGTCAAACTACATAGATAGATAAATCAAATAAACTAGAAACGCTAAAGTCTCTAAAAATGATAAAATTAACACTCACAAGCCTCCATGTGATTGATTGCCTTAGAATCTCCTACTTATGGTAGAGTTCAAAAGAATTTTGGGACTGCTAAGGAGTTTTCCAAGAATGGTCAAACCTCTGCTTTGGTCTTTCAAACTCCACATGTAATCAAATGATAAAGATGTTGGAAAAAGTGTGTGCACCTATCCTAAGCGTGTCTAGGAGTTAGAATGTAGTGACAAAGTGTGCTAGGAGCACTTCTCTAGTCTACAGGGAGGATAGTAGGCCTAGATTGTGGATTGGGTACCTCAAATGGTGGTTTATGCCAATGATCTATAAAAGGACAACACGGGAATTGCTTGAGTAGTTTTGAAAAGAGGGTTGATTCACTACTTGTGCAACATGATCAAATAAATCATGGGAGAAATGAAATTATCAAGAACAAATCACTTTCTATTGGAACATGATAAGGAAAGCACCCAAGGATTCACTACCTTATTCTCATGGATTTGAGTGTTGAAGATAGGAAGGGTTTTTAGAGAGTAAACTATTGTTCACCACCTATTGAAAACACCTTAAATGATAGAAAGAACACCGAAGGAATCTTTTGGGAGAAGCCTATGCTTCTATGAGAAAATCTATCATTGTGATTGATTTGAATAATTTACACAATAACTACAAGAAATTGCAAGTAGATCGAGAGAAGATTGCAAGATTATGGGATAACAAACTAAGAGAGAATCCTATCTACTGTGAGAAACCTATGGAGAAAAATTGGAGCTTCAGATAGCTAGTCCATATGCATTCTATGAATCAATGTCTTCTAGTTAGAGAGATCTTCTAGATAATAGTCATGTCTCTTCATTGTCCTTATCTTGTGGTCAAGAGTAGGCTAAGGATAGCAAAGGTGTATGCATGAAAGAATTATAACTATCAAGAGATATTATGAGGTGCTAACATGCATGAGTAACACACATTTTGAGATGTTGTATGACATAGGATTCTAGCACATCACGTAGATGTTTGAGAATCATGCTAGTGTCTAGAGAGAATTTTCTCAAATTTGACACACATGCCTAGAAAAATGTCAACATTAATGCTCTAATACAAATTTGATAAAAACTTGGTTTGGGAGAAATAATCCATAATTAAGTCTAAGTAGTTTTAAGGCATGCTACAAGAATTGGTGCTAAGGTAGGTGCAAAACATGGCATGCAATTGTAGGGTCTGTAATTTTTTAGGCTACATTTTGTCCCTACTTTAGCAAATTGATGAAACCAAGTGAAAAGCATGCTAAAGTACAATAATGAAATATTGGAATAAAATATCATCATGGAAAAGGATACTCTAGAAGTCATAGGGGTCCTTTAGATAGAATATGAGATGTCCCTAGTCTATGACCCGTAAAACCATAGTGTTAGAAACCATAAGCCCTACAAAACCATAATGTTAGAAAAATACTATCATGTAATTCTATAAGACCAAGAAAGATTTTAGGAGCATATAAATCTATATGACACATATTAAAGAGATGGGGATAAAAGAAATAACATGGAAAACAAAAGCAAAAAGAAAATTGAGTCCACAAGCAAAAGACCTAGCTATAAAAATATCTCATTTCTTGCATCATTCCCAAATAGAATGTAAAAATATCTCATTGCTTGCTTATATATTATCCTAGATAATATAACTCTTCACACACATATGATAAACTATAAAAAATATAATATCAAACCTAAAAAACAATTATTTTACATATCATAAAGACACATGAATGATTTAATATTCCTAACATTAGCTATTATTGGACCAGTATGATAGAGCATCTTATTACAACCTATAAGAAGGTGTAAGAGACTATTTTTAGCATGTTTTTTGACTATTCCATATGAGGGCATTGGATATTTTCCTACTTGGGTGCATTATTTAAAGTAGAGGTTATGATACATGTAAGACACTAAAATTAGCTAGATTCCCTAAGTGGGCATTAGATTTTTTTCAAGTATGGGTGCCATGTTTAATGTAAATTCCTCTGTAAGCTATGTCATGATCCATTGGATCAACAAATATCATATGTATACAAGAGAGCCAAAAAGATCAAATCACCACATAAGCATTCAACTTCATTGTTTTTATCTAACTTGTTTGTGCAATGTGCAAGTACAGGTACATTCATCATTATGCATGACATTTCAACATGTGGTTAAAAATGGGCTCCCACAAGGGTTGAGCCCAACATGCTACCCCCTAGATCTTAAGAGGGATATATGATAAACAAGAAGCTTTCAGATCAATAGATAAAAACATATTCTGATTGAAGATTAATTCATAAGTAACATTGTCCATTCATATCGGCCATACAGTCATACCTAAAAAGTACAAGAAGTGAATAAAAGTATAGATGAAGGCAATGGTGCCCATTACAACTTTCAGTATTGGAGGTGCTTGCTACCACAATTAGCACATGAAGGGCAGTCACCACCCTAAACCAATGACTAGGGTGCCATTGTGAAAAGAATCCTCTCATTGCTCAAATGTACCTCCTATTTCAAACCTTCAGTGTGTGCTTAGAATGGTGGCTTCCTTCATGTGGTGAATGTAACTAATGAACACCAGAATATGATAGCCATAATGGACAACAAATGCCAGGTATGTTATGAGTTGTTCGCCTATCCAATTCATCATTACATGTCATAATGGTAGCATCAAATGAATACATAAGTATCATGGATGGAAGACAAGGTGTAGTCATGACTATAGGACAACCTTAGTGAATAGGACAATCACCATCAAAAGATAAAGAATAATCATATCAAGAGCATGATAGCTAAAGATGTATCATGCAGCAGCAGTCATAGATAAGAGAATAGTCATTCTTTTTAGATGACTATCACAAAATAGTCAAGCACAACATAGTTTGTAGAGTCCAAGTTTCCAGAGTAGTTTCAAAGACAATAACACTACATTGCAAGGACTATGGAGTTCAAGATGGTCAAGTGGTGATTGAAATGCAAGTAATGGTTCCATGGGATGTTGGAGGCTTACATACATACATTCCAATCATGTTGATAACCAATAGGGGACTATCATAGTTTCTGTAGCAGCTCCATCCAAGAGATTAGAAGCTCTGTATACAAACTTGTGACTGTGGTAGGAATTTCCAAAGGTTATTGAAGATTTAAAGTTAACAAAAATAGAGTTAGAGGCAAATGAAATGCAAGATAGCAGATGTATGAAGCCAAAGGAGACATATATCAAAGGAAAACAGGGTTGTCAACAAGTAAACAGTGGTATGGTGAAGGTAAAGACAACCAAGTCTACATGAAGACCAAGGGACAATGAACAGATAGGTGTGAAGCCCATCTGAGGTCTGTAGAGATAAGGAGTGAGTTGTCTTAGTGCAATGTCAAAAGAATAGCAGGTAAAGATCAAATAAGGAGTGTGTTTTTTGAAGGAATTTGAGGGGAGTTTAGAGATTAGGTATTATATTGTGCTATACTAAACTTTAGAGGGTTTCCAAGTGCTAAGACCCTGCCACAATAAGACAATATACATGTATCTTATTAAAGAGATAGTAGAAGAAACAATGCAAAGACAAGGATCCATCAGTCAGATACAAGGAGATTGTTAAAGCTTGCAAACAAAAAGATGGACAGTATACATAAATGTATATTCATAAATCTTGAAGTTGTGATGACAGTCTAGAAAAAACCCTAGGTAAGGGCACACATCAAATAAATCAGAGACAACAAGAGAGATTAAAGCTAAATTCTTTGCATAATAAAATGGAGAAAAGAAATGAGCCTTAGCATTTCATTCATATCCATAGGAGATACCATGAAGATAGCCAGTATTTTACTCATTCTAGAGCTTTTCAAAATAGATCTTCAAGCATAATATACAAAGAAACAACTGAAATAGTAGAGTATCTAAAGAAAAAAACACAAAGGAGCAACAAATAGCATCAGAAACTAAAGTTACCTATTGCAAAGAGACGTAGAGGATAGATATTTGCATGAGAGTCTCTGAAACTACCATAGAATGCATCAAAAACTAGGTTGAAACCCTAGTGTATGGTGGCAACACATAGTATCCTCACAATGAAAAATGCATAATGAGCCGATTAGGGCAAAAGTTTTGCTTTTTGGATATGCAAACACAAACTTCAATGGTGGTTCGATCCCCTTGGGATATTTTTTCCACATTCTTATCAAAAATCAAATTCCAAGCTGATGCTGCCAGTGGTGAAGACTTTAGAATCATAAAACCTAATGATGCAAGGGGAGCCCGTGGGGCTATGAGTATTTGTTTTGATTTTCTTAAGGTTTTTGAAATATTAAGTCAATGAAGATGACTAATGCACGAGAGATGTCATGATGACATGGGAGTCATAAGGGGATATCATATGCATATGCATGGTGATGGATATGACATGGGAGTCATAAGGATGCAATGATGCATATAAACAATGATATAGCATGATGACTTAGTTTGACTTGTGCATGGATGAGGTCCTAAGATATGGTATGATAATATGGAGATATAAGGGATTAAATCATGATTTTGTAGATCATATCTCACATATGATGATGTGTTTTGACTTTTGCATGTGAGGAAGGTGTATTTTTTATTGGCATCATCATAGGATGCACGAAGTGATTATGCAAGTCAAAGGGGAGTTATAAGGAGAGTTATTTTTTTTAACCTTTTTGAAAATAATTAGATTCACGTTAGTCTTGCATGATTTGGAAGCTATTATCAAATGTAAACAAATAATAAAGTAATAAATTATAAATTACTTTATTATTTATCATAAAATTGTAAAAGTCAAGAATAGACAAAATCATAACAAATAGTAAAGTAAATCATGATGATTACTTTATTATTTGTTCACATTGTTTTCTTCATCCCAAAATCACGCAAAATTAGGATGTGGAGTTAACTAAGGTATTTTGGAGCCTTTTGCTTGAATTTTGATCAAACTAGGAGTTTGGAGTTCCACATGGTCAAACTAGCTATGAGAGGTAGTTTGGAGCTATTTTTTCTCATTTTGGATAAGTTATGAGGCCTCATTTCTAGACTTTTATCTTTTGCTTGTGAATCAACTTGGAGGAGTTATTTTTAGAGTGCAGTTGAACTGCAATGCTTTTTCCATGCACTTGAGGGTTCATTTTTGATATATTGGAGAAAAACTTAGGTTTTTCTAGGTTCTTACCTTTAGGCTTTCTTTTGCATGTTGCAGAGAGGCAAAGAGAGATTTGTAACTCAGTTTTAGCTATTTGAAAGCATTTTTCTCAATGTTTTTTGTACACAATTCTTAGATGATTCAATAAAGTACAGCAATTCCTTTTGGTTTTATTCTTAGTTCTTATTGTTATTGTGTGTATTAGATTTAGGGCAGACAACTGAGAGGGGGGGTGAATCAGTTGTACAAAACTTTCTTTCAATTAAGCACTTAAATCCACTTTGTAATTCATCAGGATAATGATAAATCAATCATGGAAACATAATGCATTAAATCAAGAGCAGAAACACATTAACACACACGACACCAAGATTTTGACGTGGAAAACCTGGTTAAGGGAAAAACCATGGGGTGATTAACCCAAGATTGTATTCTTTGTTAGAAGAATAGAAAGAACAAAATGGCACATGCCAATTAGGGCTCACTGCCCAAGCACACTACTCACAAGAGGCCCCCTACCTACAAGAGACACATTGTCTACAAAATAATAAGTATCACATACATGAACTGGAGAATAGCATCTTCACCATGCTTGAATCAGTTCCATTTAAGCCCAATACTTCTACTCTATATTTCGCTCTCCTCCTCATTACCACACTCTCATCTCCACAAGATGCCTTTGAAATAACTTTACAATCCCTTATTTATACAAGACATCAACTTAGGAATAATCATCTAAGTCAAAAACATCTACAAGAATATCTGCAAGATGTGTAACTCATCCGGTTGACCAGACTTAAGAAGAACACCATCATCCAGAAGTTATTCTTCAATTGCAAGCTCAAACTCCAATGCAGACCACCAACATAAACTAGACACGATCCATAGACCTCCACAAGCTTTCATGAATCACCAAGAACATCCACACTTCATCTTCTTACTGAAATCCTTCTCTCCTTCATCCGGAACCTCAAGAACACATTCTGTCATCACTGTCACAAAGGAATAGATGCTTGCGGACCTCCAGACCATGAACCAATCAAGTTGACACTTCACAAGGACTTCCTAAATACTCCACCAAATCCACAGAATAGGATAATGTATTTCTAGATCTCACCGAACTTATCTATATCACTCTGTCACCTCTGAACACCTGTTAGAACCAATTTTACTTGAATGGCCACAACTTCTTCAGATCTTCATGTGGACCTCTGAAATCTTTACTGGATCATCTTAAGACACATATCTACAAACCCTTTGAACTGCATCCTCTGATACTCATCTTATCTTGGATCTTTACCTTACTATCTTCACTATTCTTCTCTATTCCTAATATGACCAATTTTCTCAATATCCTCAGCAAACAGTTCATCCAATCCTTATCATTAATGCAACATGAGTATGTTGACATCAATGACAACACCGGTTAGGCCCATACTTGCAACAGTATGATTGTAAAGTAATTACTATGATTTAATCAAGTAAATCCTTTAATTCTTTTCCATCTTTGCAATGATTGAACACATTATTTCATGATTAGTACAGGTTATATGTTGTGTTCAGATGCTTTCAGTAGTTTGTAGTTGGGAAACTTCAAATTCCTTCATGCAAACGCTAGGGTCAGCCACCTCCATATGAAATATTCATGTACTTGATGTCCCGAATCAAGTTGTGAATAGATTAATCTCTTTGTTGAAGAAAATTGTGAGTTTGTGTAGCAGTTTAAACTCTCATCCATTAATGGTGCATCACTTCCTAGGATTTGATTACATTTTCAGTTATCTTTCTTTAGATCTTCATATGGACCTCTGAAATCTTTACTGGATCATCTTAAGACACATATCTACAAACCCTTTGAACATCATCCTCTGATACTCATCTTATCTTGGATCTTTACCTTACTATCTTCACTGTTCTTCTTTGTTCCTGATATGACCAATTTTCTCAATATCCTTAGCAAACAATTCATCCAATCCTTATCATTAATGCAACAGGAGTATGTTGACATCAATCACAACATCGGTTAGGCCCATACTTGCAACAATCTCCCCCTTTGTCATTGATGGCAACATATGATGTGAAAAACTATTTTGACCATCAAGACAAGAACTTTTCTTTACTGAAACAACTCGGGCCCTATCACCAACAACCATTCACATGCCTTCTCTTCCTTTATTGCTCCCCCTTTGATTAGCAACCACTTGTTTTTCACATTTCTTCTCTCCCCCTTTGACATCAATGGCAAAGGGCACATACTTGCAATTCCACCACTTTAGAATCATACCAGCTGCTCCCCCTAAGTAGCAGCTCCCAATCATCAATCCGGACCACAAGATATGACTGTGATATCCACTGGACTGATGCACATCAGTGCACCTTAGTTCATCACCGGAGGGGCAATAACCCCTAACTTCTCGCTGAGATACTCAAAAGAGTCCTTAGGTAGAGGTTTAGTAAAGATGTCTGCAATCTGATCCTTGGAAGGCACAAACTCCAATCTGACTTCATTCTTGTTCACTTGCTCTCTCAAAAAGTGAAACTTGATGGATATATGTTTAGTCTTTGAATGCAACACTAGATTCTTAGATATATTTATTACACTTGATTATCACAGAAGATTGTGATAGGCTCCTCATACTCCACTCTTATGTCTCTTAGCATTTGCTTCATCCACAAAACTTGAGTGCAACTACTTGCTGCTACAATATATTCTGCTTCTGCAGTGGACAGTGATATTGCCTCTTGTTTCTTGCTTAGCCAAGAAACCAATCTCTTCCTCGAAAAGAATGCTCCACCACTAGTACTCTTCCCGTCATCCACATCTCCTGCCCAATCCACATCTGTATATGCATGAAGAGAGAAATCATGATCTTTGGGATACCACAATCCATACTCAACTGTCCCTTTTAGATATCTAAAAATCCTCTTAATTTCCATGACATGAGATTCTCTAGGATCAACTTGAAATCTAGCAACAAGATCAACAACATTCATAATGTCAAGTCTAGTTTGAGTGAGATACAACAATCCACCAATCATTGACCTGTACTTTTTTTGATTAGCTTTAGGAGAGTCATCATCTTTTCTCAATTTACATCTGGTTGCCATGGGAGTATTCATTAGTTTTGAGTGTTCCATCCCAAATTTCTTCAACAATTCTTTCACATATTTGGTATGAGAAATGAAGATTCCTTTCTTTGTTTGAGTATTTTGTAGACCCAAGAAGAAATTCATTTCCCCAAGCATGGACATCTCAAATTCACTTTTCATTTGATTTGCAAAAGTTTTACACATACTATATCTTCCTCCAAAAATGATATCATCAACAAACACTTCAACAATCAAAATGTTTTCATGATCAATTTTGAAATACAAATTACTGTCAGTAGTACCTTTGTTGAAACCAATCTTCAAAAGATGCTTATCCAATCTTTCATACCAGCCTCTTGGGGCTTGCTTCAGTCCATACAGTGCTTTCTTCAACTTGCAGACCATATCACCATGATCAAACAATTGAAATCCATCCAGTTGCTCAATGTACACTTCTTCTTCAAAGTCACCATTCAGGAAGGTAGACTTGACATCCATCTGATATACTTTGAAATCCTTGAAGGCAACAAAAGAAAGAAATAATCTGACTACTTCAATTCTTTCCATCGGAGCAAAAGTTTCTTCAAAATCAACTCCTTCTATTTGAGAGTAACCCTTGCAGACCAATCTGGCTTTATTTCTGATTACTTCACCAACTTTATTCAGTTTGTTCTGGAAGACCCATTTGGTTCCAATCACATTCTTGTTTTTAAGTCTGGGAACAAGATCCCAAGTGTGATTTTTCTCAATTTGCATCAACTCTTCCTCCATTGCTTTAGTCCAGCTTTCATCATTACAATCTTCATTCACTGTCTTAGGTTCAATCTTTGAAATCAGATAATACTCTTCTGAATCTTTAGCAATCCTTCTTGTTTGTATACCTTTGCTTTTATCACCTATGATCTGATCTTCAGAGTGTTTCAGTCTTACATACTTGGGAACTTTGGGAGTTTCTTGCACTTTTGATTCTTGATCAGGCTCATTCAAACTTATCTCTTCTTCCTGATTTACCGGATCAGTCTAGATCTAAATTTTAGAAGGGGCTTGGACTCCTTGGATCAAAACATCATTTTAATCATCTTCATCATATTCATAAAACCTTGAGGGTTTCTCAATTCCTTCATCAGCCTTCACATTAGTACTTTCTATAATCTTCCTCAATCTCTTGTTATAACACTAGTATGCTTTACTTTGAGTAGAGTAACCCAAGAAAATCCCTTCATCACTTCTAGCATCAAATTTTCCTAAATCTTCATCTCTCTTAATGTAACATTTGCTACCAAAAACTCTGAAATACCTCATAGTAGGAGTGATGCCAAACCAAAGTTCATAAGGAGTCTCACCAGTATTGCTTCTGATTTGTACTTGATTGAGAGTATAGACTGTAGTTTTGACATCTTCTCTCTAAAAGATCTGAGGAACATTTGCTTCCATCATCATGGTTCTAGATGCTTCTTGGATGGTCCAGTTCTTTTTTTCCACTACCCCATTCTGCTGTGGAGTCCTAGGAGCAGACAACTGTCTTTTTATTTGATGTTTCTCACAGAATTCTATGAACTCACTGGATGTGAATTCTCCACCTCTATTAAACCTCAGACATTTTAATTTTAATCTGGTTTCATTCTCTACCATAGCCTTGAATATTTTGAATTTCTTAAGAGCTTCAGATTTCTCTTTTAGAAAAGTTACCCACATCATTCGGGAATAGTCATCAATTAGTAACATGAAGTATCTATCACCTTGCACACTCCTAATTCTTGCCAAACCACAAAGATTAGTATGAACTAAGTCTAATAATCTGGTAGAAGATTGTTCCTTTCTTTTAAATGAGACTCTACTTTGTTTTCCCAACTGACATTCTTTGCACAAACTATTTGTAGGTTTCACCAGTTTTGGAAGATCTCTTACAGCCTGAGTATTGCTTATCTTGATGATATTATCAAAATTCACATGACACATTCTCCTATGCCACAACCAACTTTGATCAACTTGAACAAATAAGCAACATTTACCAATACCAACCAAGTGGAAGATATTACCTTTAGTTTGAGTACCAGATGCAATCTCTATTCTAGAACTTTCAAAGATCTTGCATTTTCCATTCTTGAATCGAAGATCATAGCCTTTGTCCACCTACTGTCCAACACTAAGAAGATTGTTCTTAAATCCTTCAACATACAGTACATTATCAGTTTTGTTCCTTCCATGAAAAGAAATAGTTCCTCTACCTCTAATTCTACCAGCATAATTATCACCAAACTTTACCACTCCTCCTTCATGCCTTTCCAAATTTATGAACTTATTTTTGTCACCTGTCATATGGTGAGAGCATCCACTGTCAATGACCCAATCATCCTTTTCTTCAACTTGGGCAGCCAAAGCTCTTTCTACAAATTTATGATTGACAGATTTAGAGGGCATTGGATCTTCTTCCTTGATGGCAATAAACACCCAATCACTTCTAGATTTGTTTCCTATCTCTGATTCATCATCTGTTACTCCTTCATTATCATCTTCTTCATGAACATAGTAACAATTCTTTTGGAACCTTGATCTATTAGGATTTAGCCTTGAAAATCTTTCCGGACATCTTGAGGCAAAATGACCAATCTTATTGCAGTTGAAACACTTAAAAGGCAATTTTCCTTCATACTTACTGGATCCTCTTGGCAGTCTTTTTGCAATAAGGGCTTCAAGTTGAGCAGTTTCTACTTCTTCTTCTGGGTCTTTTCTTGCTTTTTCATACCATGATAGTTTCTCTGAAGAGTTCTCTCCCAGATCAAACCTTTGTTTACCATTTACAGAGGCACTGTCTTTGAATGCAGATTCAGTGTTGGGGGGCATCTCCAAACTTGGTCAATTCAAATGCAACCAATTTACCAACCAATTGATCTCTTGTGACAGTTGTATGGGCTCTGAATTCTTCAATGGTAGCAACCTTAATTTTATAAGAAGCAGGAAGGGATCTGAGAACTTTGCCGACAATCTCATCTTCATCCAAGATTCCACCAGCACATCTAATGCCACAAACAAGCTCATTTACTCTTGGCATAAAAGTAGTGATATTTTCATCTTCTCTCATCTTCAGATTTTCAAATTTCCCTTTCAAACTCTATAGCCTTGCACATTTAGCATACTTGTCTCCTTCATGCAGAATTTCCAGTTTTTCCCAAATCTCAAAAGTAGTTGATAGGTCAACAACATTTGAAAGCTTTGAATTAGACAAGGCACTTAGAAGAGCTTGTATAGTCCACAGATTATTTTTAGCATCTGTGATTTCATTTGGGGCTTTCGAGCCACCCTGTGGAGGAGTATACTTCATTGAAGCCATGGTCTAGTACTGCATTCCCATACATTACAAGTGACATTTCATGCAACTTTTCCAAAGATTAAAATTAGTTCCATCAAACTTCAGGCTATCCTTCTTGTAGGATGACATCCTGGATCTCCTCAAGTAGTTAAGCTCTTCTAGAGGAAGTTATCTCTTATACCAATTATTAGATTTAGGGCAGACAACTGAGAGGGGGGGTGAATCAGTTGTACAAAACTTTCCTTCAATTAAGCACTTAAATCCACTTTGTAATTTAGCAGCATAATGATAAATCAATCACAGAAACATAATGCATTAAATCAAAAGCAGAAACACATTAACACACACGACACCAAGATTTTGACGTGGAAAACCCGGTTAAGGGAAAAACCATGGGGTGATTAACCTAAGATTGTATTCTCTGTTAGAAGAATAGAAAGAACAAAATGTCACATGCTAATTAGGGATCACTGCCTAAGCACACTGCTCATAAGAGGCCCATTGCCTACAAGAGACACACTATCTACAAAATAATACGTATCACATACATGAACTAGAGAATAGCATCTTCACCATGCTTGAATCAATTCCATTTAAGCCCAATACTTCTACTCTACCTTTCGCTCTCCTCCTCGCTACCACACTCTCATCTCCACAAGATGTCTTTGAAATGACTTTACAATCCCTTATTTATACAAGACATTGACTTAGGAATAATCATCTAAGTCGGCAAACATCTACAAGAACATCTGCAAGATGTGTAACTCATCTAGTTAGCCAGACTTAAGAAGAACACCATCATCTGGAAGTTATTCTTCAATTACGAGCTCAAACTCCAATATGGACCACCAACATAAACTAGACACAATCCATAGACCTCCACAAGCTTTCCTGAATCACCCAGAACATCCACACTTCATCTGCTTACTGAAATCCTTCTCTCCTTCATCTGGAACCTCAAGAACACAGTCTGTCATCACTGTCACAAAGGAATAGATGCTTACGGACCTCTAGACCATGAACCAATCAAGTTGTCACTTCACAAGGACTTCTTCAATACTCCACCAAATCTACAGAATAGGATAATGTATTTTTGGATCTCACCAGACCTATCTGTATCACTCTATCATCTCTGAACACCTGCTAGAACTGGTTTTACTTGAACAGCCACAACTTCTTCAAATCTTCATGCGGACCTCTAAAATCTTTATTGGATCATCTTAAGACACATATCTACAAACCCTTTGAACCACATCCTCTGATACTCATCTTATCTTGGATCTTTACCTTACTATTTTTACTGTTCTTCTCTGTTCCTGATATGACCAATTTTCTCAATATCCTCAGCAAACAGTTCATCCAATCCTTATCATTAATGCAACAGGAGTATGTTGACATCAATGACAACACCGGTTAGGCCCATACTTGCAATAGTATGATTGTAAAGTAATTACTGTGATTTAATTAAGTAAATCCTTTCATTCTTTTCCATCTTTGCAATGATTGAACACATTATTTCATGATTAGTATAGGTTATATGTTGTGTTTAGATGCTTTCAATAGTTTGTAGTTATGAAACTTCACTTTCCTTCATGCAAATGCTAAGGTCAGCCACCTCCATATGAAATATTCATGTACCTGATGTCCCAAATCAAGTTGTAAATAGATTAATCTCTTTATTGAAGAAAATTGTGAGTTTGTGCAACAGTTTAAACTCTCATCCATTAATTGTGCATCACCTCCTAGGATTTGATTACATTTTCAGTTATCTTTCTATCCCTTTTCCATTCAAATCCATAGTTTCTAGGAGATCTAAAGGGGAACCAACCCATAATCTGGAGGTTTACCTTCATCATAGGGTACCCACAGCCTAAAGGTATTCCCATGTTACATAGGATTGATGAGCCTCATAGCTTTGCATCACAGGTGCAATCCTAGTTGATAACATTAACAAAAGCTTGAGGAGTGCATTGTATGAGAATTAAATGTTTACAGGTACACATGTGCTGTCAGATTGGATGCAAGATTGAAGGAAGTTGAATGTATTGTTATCTCTTTGCAGATAATACAAACTTGCCCTCTTTTTTGGTTGAGTTTTTTACTCGAAAGAGTTTTCCCACTAAATCTCTGTATTATGTGTATGGATCTTGAGTATTGCTTCTTTTCTTCATTTTTGTTTCACATTAGCTTAAATCTTCATTAGTATTCTATAGTTTAATTTTATATTTGGAATAATATTTTAGATTTCCATATTGTAGTGGTTTCCTTTGTTTCTAATAGACATAACATTATTACAAGAATTCACACTTTGAATAGTAGTAACACACATAATAACAATGATGACTATGATAGATTAAACCTGTAGGTTACTACATGCATTCATAATAAAATTAACATTACAAATTTATATGAAACAAAATCATGAAATACTTAAGTATAATTTATTGATCTACATTCCCCTATGAGTGACCAACTCTTTAGAAGGAATGGATTATTGTCACTTAAACATTCTCAACTCAAAAAGGATAGGAAAATCATAACATTGCATTCATTCACAACAAGTATACTTTTTTTCTATAACTTCTCATTCTACTGAAACATGAAAGATAACTAAACATATTTTTTTTGTGAAAGTTGAATGATGATGATAAACAACAATAGTAACTAGCTACTTAACTTCAAATTTAAAGTAAATTCCTAAAATCTAGCTACATGTTGTGCATGTGTAAGCTATCCAAGTCTTCTAAAATTCTTAATTGAAAGAAATAAATGGGTCTATTATAACATAGATAAAAGTACAAGTATATTTGCATAGATTAAAGAAATGTTTTTGGTAGCGACTCTCAATAGGAGTCTTCAATATTTGACTACTTCATGAACTGGAGTTGGATTTTATTACAAAATTGACATGGAAACCAGATTAGAGGTGAATGAGCTTGTGTGGCCTCTGGAATCCTTGATCAATGTGGAAGTTCTGTCTATTGTAGCTTGTTATCCTAGTCCCTATAGAGTTCTTTCACCTTCTCCAAAGCTCAAAGTTTTTAGAGTTGGTGAGAAGGTCTCCAAAGTCATCCTTTGCATTGACTAAGGTCTTCTAAAGTTCTACTTACTTTCCAAAAGAGTATCCATGGCATCCTACAAAGGAAAAAAATGGATCTTTGGCATGCAATTTATTATTATTTCATTCTATTTAGTCTCACAATAAATAAACTAGATAAATGCAATCTTTTGTATTCTAAATAACAAATAATTCTTTTAATCAAACATAATTTCATGAATAATTGGTGGGAAAAAGCAAGAGGATATGTACTTTCACAAAATATGATGAGGTTGAATTTTTCCTCATCAGTGACTGGGTAGACCATGTGGTGACTATACAAACTGCATGAATCTATATAGATGTATAGACTGTTAGCCACAAAATATCTTCAAACCTTGAAAACATCTAAAGCAATTCTAGCTTCAAAACAAATATCATGTTTTATATGAATTTATATATTTTTTGGCATTTTGGACTTAATTGTGAGGTCTATTTTACTCCAAAATACACTTTTCTTTGCAAGATCCCTCCAAAACTAAAAAATGAAAAACCTACAAAATCAAGTTCAAAAAAACCTACAAAACTAACATTTGTCAAGGACCAAGGGGTCCCACCAGGTGTGCTACAATGTATAATACTAGATCTAGAACATAATATATGATATTAAAATCATATTAAACCTTTGTTTAAATAAATCAAACAAAATACCTTTAGATTGAGCATAAAGAAGACCTTGAAAAAATAATTCTCACTCTCATTTACCAAGAAAGTGATCTCCTTTATTCAGTGGATTTGCTCATAGATATGAATGATGTAGTTTCTCTTGGATTCTTCAAGATTTAGATAACATGCACCTTGTCAAATAATGTATTTGTCGTATAAGCATATAAAGTTGAAGGCATGAGATATGGATGTAGGATCATGTAGGCATTCATCATGTTGATGGATGAATGATTAAGGGTTTGATTTATAGATGCTTTAATGAGGATGCAAATGGTTGAGATTAAATGATGGATGGATGGTGAAGATGCACTTAGGGCATTGGATCATGTGCAAGGGGTCCTTTTTAATTTAATTTTATGTTATTTTATTTTATTGTGGATAGATGATGTGGACCTATTTATTTAAATTTTAGAGGGATAACATTATTTAAATTTTAGTTATTTATTTTAGGTAAGTGGGAGTGGATTTAATTTAATAATGGGACATAAATGGATTTTATTTATATTAATTTAATAATGTGGTGGGAAAAATATATTTAATATATTTAATTAATAATTATGTGGAAGTGGTATTACTTAGTGAGATGGATAAATGGATTTCATTTATTTTAATTAATCTCTTTAACATCAAAACAATCAACAATAACATAAAAATATTGTTATATTTTAGGTGTTGCTTGCATCTTTTAAAAACATCAACAATATCAAGGATTTATCAACTATTGATGTCTACAGTAGTATATATCTCTAAAGTTAGTTCAATATATAGAAATGTTCAAATATAGAGCATGATGGATTCTAGCTCATTTAGCTTTGGTAGCTTGAATAGGAGATGTTTAGTTTCTAGGAGGCAATGAAGAATTAAATTGAGAGGATCTATATTTTCTTGGCCTTAGAGAATGTGAGGTTTAATGTTACCTTCCAAGAAGTTAGTGTTATGGAGTAAAAAGTAACCTCATGCCTTTTTACCTCCTAGTTTAGCTCCTAGGTCCCTGTGTTTACACTTACATGCTTAATACTTATCCCAGAGCAAATTCCCCTGAAACCCATGTCAAATGAGACTTAGGGGTCCAATCTAAATGCTTATTCATGACCCAAATTAGCCTTGGGACTTGGGTACTCGCACCCTAGTCTAGGATGATTTGCCAGGACCCAAATTTAAAAGTGGATTGGCATAGGACCTTTAAAAAGGTTTCTCTCTATTGGCCTTTTCAATTTAAATTACAAAAGTTAGTAGGAAAACATATATAAGTGAGTTTGCTTTCATTTTACACCTAGATGGATAATGCGAACGTGGATATTGAGATAAGGGATTTCAAGGCATTCATTGTGTTGCAAAGCTGAATTGTGTTGTTATTGTGTTTATTTGTTACAGATTTGGCTTCATCATTCCATCTCTTTATGGTTTGAAGGATCTTCATCTCTGTGAAGGCTTCACCTCTAAGGTGACATCTATTTATGTTTCAATCATTTCAATTCATCATTGCTTTGGCCTTTGCCCTCCCTTGGGCATGCACTCTATCTAACAACGTTATTGGAAGACTTGAATGTCATTCTAGGGCTTGACCAAGGCAACCTCCTAAACACCACAACCCCCAAACCTCTCTCTTTGTGATTGCAGGTTATAGGTGTGGGATTTGGTGAAGTGTAGGTGCAAAGAATCAATTTAGAGGATAAGTATTTGGGATATGAGGAAAAGTTGTTATAAATCTACCCTAATGGACTAGGGTGCCTGCCTTAGAGTCCTCTTGATAGGAATCATCTCAAGCTCAGGAGTTGAACATCATCCGACACTGATCACTGTTCCAAATCTACAAAAAAGTTGCCCTATAAAACTTAGGTGCCTGCCCCATAGTCTGCAAAGTCTTCACCTCTAGAAATCCAACTTTTAGTGAGTTTCTATTCTTTTCTGAGTGTCTCCCTATGTGATGATCTGTAGCAGTTTATCTAGTTTGTACCTGATTTCATTATAATTAGGGTTTGAGGCTTATTAAATCTAAGGTTTGACAAATATTTCAATCTAATTAGTATTTCCATATCACTCTGAAGTACATTAACCTATAGCTGAGTCCTCTCCATCTGTAGTGACTTGGCTTAGTTGTTGTCCTTGAATGTTAATGTGAAAGGAGGGTTTGATTTGATATATCTAAACACTATTCATCATCTTTCCCATTTTTCACATATAACATTTTGGTGAACCTGTGTTTTTATTGAACTTGCATCTTGATGAGTGTTGTAATCAGTCATTTCATTCATGCATATCATATTTTTCATCTTGCATTGGAAACTTTTGTACACATTTGAAAAAAATTGAAAAAACAAGCATTCTAGGCTTGCATTAAGACATAGTTTTGCATATTTTGCATTGCATTTCATAAAAACATTTAAGCTTATGAATTTTGGATCAGATATGATCTTTATTACAGTAATCCATCATCACTTCATATCAAATCCTGCATTTACAAGCTTCATTTGCTAAGGTCTTGCTGAAAAAGTTGTAATTTTCATATAACCTAGTCTTAGCAAAAACTAGGGTTTGTAGACAAAATTTCATTTTCAGATTTTTCTACTCCTTTTAAACATTCATTCAAATTTGATTTTGAAGTGTGGTTTTGGATCATAGTGCATACTTTTGCACCCTATCTTTGAAACTTTGACTTTTTGCATTTACACATTGTGTATTTCAACAAAAACAACCATCTTCATCCTTTTGATTGTGCATTGAGTATTGTAGGAATTTGATACCCTTATTTCATAATATATAATCTATTTTTCACATTATACCTAATTAGATTCCATTCATTCATAATTTTGCATAATTTCATAACATCTTTTGTGCATTTACATTGAAAAAGTGAAAAAATCAAGCATTTTAGGTTCATAAAACAAGCATAGTTTTGCATTGTTTCATTACATATGGCATAAATATATTTTAATTCAGATCTTGCATTCATTTCAGGCATATTTTCATTCCTCATTTGAAAACTTTGCATCATTTCACACTCTTGCTTGAAAATTTGCATATTTTTAATTACATGTTGTGTATTTCAACACTAAAGGTTGTATACACTCTCTTCAAACAAACTTCCAAATCATTTATCTTGCCTTGGTGTGTAGTACTTTTTTCTCCTACCTACTTTGTTTGTTGTGAAATTTGTGTGTATTTGAGCCCTTTCAATAACCCGATTTCCTCAAACAAGTGCTTTGGTGTGAAATAGTCTCACATACATGGCTTCTCATCACAAAAGTACTATGTTCCCTCCTAGAGTTTATATGAAGAGGAAGACTCTTGAACCCAAATTAGTATTTACACCACATGTAGAACAATTGGAAACATTGAAGGACCTCTTTACATCACAGTGAAAGTAATGGATAATCCTACAAGAGGATCCCTTATTGACTCTAATTGTATGACTAATGTGGCTAAAAAAGAGTTCCTTTACTCACATGATTTGATACAAGAATCTTATAAACCAATAGACATGATGATTAAAACACATACTAGAGCTTGCCTCCTTGACAAAGCTTTGGAACAATCATTTGATATCATACCTACATTCAATCTCTTTCGTATAAAATTAGGTCATCAATGGCTCAAGGCCATGAAAGCTATCCTCTCCACCATTCACAAATGTCTAAAATTTCCTTATCACGGGAGCATGCATACTATCCACCATAGTATATGGAAACCTATGGTTACTCATAAAAACTTCAATCTTGATTACTTTTGGCCACGACCTACTGAACCTCCTGAACCATGACAAGATCAAATCTTCTTGGGATACCAATGATATAAAGCAAAGTTGATAATAAAATTGACTGGACCTCCTATAGAACAAATCATAAGCAAAGAGCCACCTGAATTGAAAGAACCCCCTCTAGGCCGAGAGGTAAGGGAGTCTATGCTGAGGTTCCTCCTCCATCATCCTTACAAGAATTGAGAGATACCCGTAAAGAACAAAACAATTCATCACAAAGGTTAATCTAGCACAAGATTCCTCCTCTGAGATGTCAAAGACTATGGAAAACCATGACAATAATTTTACAAACATCACCAATAAAACAATAAGAAATAGGCAAGCAAGAGAAAGGAGGAAGAGAAGACAAGCTTTAGCTTGAAAGACATCACCTCAACAAGAGAACATTTCACCATCTAACATTGAACCAAACAAAGAAGAGATTAAGGAAGAAGAGTTAAAGGATCTGATGACAAAAGTTGGGCAATTGTACCTTATGTACCTTTTTCCTCTTGCATTCGAGACTGGGAGGAAGATGACTTTCTCGACGACAACCACTAGTTTGGTTGTGTACATAGGTAAGTATTTCTAACCCTTTTTGGCCACCTTTGTCGTAGCATATCTTTGTTCACTTACATGGCCTCCTCTTATGTGTTGTGTTCTGCCGTGATGTGTTGTTTAGGTCTCCTAGGATGACCCTTGATACTCTTGTAAGGTCAAGGATACCGAGAGACCGCCCCAGTTGTGACCATTCTTCTATTTGTTTCTACATTCTTCTATCTTTCCTCCCCTCTATTTTATTGTTGTGTGTAGTGCCTTAGGTGCATAGCATTGCACATGATGTATTGGGGGCATCCTCCTACGTGGTGTTCTAAGGCACTTGTTTCTCTCTCTCATTTTATTGTTTACCTTCTTTAGTGATTCTACCTAGTTAGTGGATGATGAAAACAAACATATTGATAAGGACCATGTGCCCCTTCAGCAAGTAAGAAAAAATCAACCTAGTCCATATATGAAGATGGGGTTGATGTATATATTTGACGCTTGACTAGTAGAATCACTCCATGTGATCTATCATGTTGTCATATCTCTCCTAACAAACTTTTGTAATACAGCTGCTCCATGCACTTTAGATTGTTTTGTATCTCAACTTGTTACACTCAGTTCTGAGATATCTCTAGTATAAGCCCAACGGCTATACTTAGTTCCAAACCTATAAGTGTAGCCTTGGTTTGTTGATGTAATCTAATTTATGCATAGCTTCTATGATTTTATTTGGTTATTTTCTTTGTAGTGCCCCTCCATTCTCACCTTGGATGTGCAGGTGGTTGGGCTAATTGATTATGTAGAATAGTTTTACTATGTGATTATGCGACTATCTGACTGTGTTATCTGGTTGTTTAGTTACTGATGAACTTGTTTAATGTGGATATATGTGATGTGTTTGTGAAGGGACAATGTAGTATTACTCATAATGAGTACCCTACTATGTTGCAATTCCTTGTCACAGTGTGTCTATTTGGATGATTATATATATATATATATATATATATATATATATATATATATATATATATATATATATATATATATATATATATATATATATATATTGTATTCAACTCTTTCATTTGCTGCACGATTGTAGGTACCAGGCATCAAGTCCACCTGAATTGGTAGGTCTGAGCATGCCTTCATACCAATGGAAGTTGTGGAATAGAAATAACATGAGTTCCCTTAGTTCACATTATTCTCGTTGAGGATAAGTTCTCAGTTTTGGGTTTCCTCAATTTGGTCAGTTTGGAGCATGAT
Source organism: Cunninghamia lanceolata (assembly GCA_027924645.1). Lineage (NCBI taxonomy): Eukaryota > Viridiplantae > Streptophyta > Pinopsida > Cupressales > Cupressaceae > Cunninghamia > Cunninghamia lanceolata. Next base: position 8,073,394 of record BSBN01000400.1, read on the forward strand.
TGTGAATCTCTGTTGTTCTATGGTTTGTAGTCTTTGAGTTGATCTTTGTGGTCTAATGTTTCATTTAATAGAAATTATTAATCTATTTTGTTAAATAAATAATATTAATTTTTAGGTATATTAAGTATTTGTTAGAAATTAAATTAATAAGATAGCTAATAATAATAATAAATAAATTATAAATATTTGATATTTATTTATGTGAATAAGTATTCTTATGTGTAATTAATTAAGACATTATTTTATATTCTCAAATTAATAATATTTGGTGAGTTGTTGGATAAGTGAATAATAATTAATTAGATTGGAGAATTTGGCTGGAGGTGGTTATTGAATGCATTTAGTTTTTTAGAAAGTGGGTTTTAGTAATGGGAGAGTTATGGGTTGGAATTTATGTCATTGACTATTTTTAGGATAGTATGATTATTTGAAGGGGTCATTTAGAAATTTTGGGGATGGAAAAAAAAAGTCAAATATTTGTATACAGAGGATCTCATGCCATTGCAAAAAAAAAGGGTAGTGAAGAATTTGGCTTCCAACTGTATTATGATCTTAGCAATCTTAAGGTAAGAACTGATTTGAAGTGAGTCTAGGTATGTTATTCTTTTCCTGTACCTAATTTCATCATTGGATTTATATGTATCAATATCAATCCACATGCTATTTCCAAATAGTTGTTATTTCTATGTAGAATGTCCATGAATCTTTGAAATGGGTCTGTGATGAAATCTTGTTTTCCTGTAGATTGTCTCTTTAATGGATTTCATTTCAATCCTTGGTTCCAATGGAAATGTTTTATTCTTCTCCTATCAAATTTGACCTATACTTGATTCATTATCGGTCTTTGCTCAATATTATCCGGCCATACATATTATCTTTAACCAGTCTTCGCCCATATTTATCTTCATTCAATCTACAAATGAATTATGATTTGACCCTAACAACCTAGGAATAATAAACGACCTGTATAGTGTCTTAAATCAACTATTTCTTTAATCTAAATCCTTTTCACAGATTGATGTACGATGTTTTGATAACTTTTTAGTCTCCAAGTATCATATTCAACCTATTAAAAACTCTATCGACTAGTAGTATCTTCTAACGAATTGTCTTGAGAAAATCTATCAGCCATGCAACTTGATTGATTATCAAATTGGTCTTGCAATAGTCACCCTATATACATCTTCTATATCGACCTGAGTAAATATTTTATGATTCAACTTTCTGTATTCACTATTGGTGGGAAAAATAATAGGTTGGAGTCAAGGCATTAACTTCATTTCTTTCCAACAAATTTTGCATTTTCCTTCCACGATGTTCTATTATCATTTCTTAAATTTTACCTATGCTAGCCAATGTGGTAGAATAGAAATTATCATGTGTCCATTCACGATTTGAGTTTCTGATGCACTTAAACTAGCATCACCACTAATCTCCAAAGCAACACCTCATATCTCTCTCAACATTCTTTCTATCTTTAAATTCGCTCATTAAGGAGTATCAAATTAGAATTCTATTGCTTTTATTTTCTCTCTTTTGGAAACCTGAACATATTCCCTTTTTGGTTGGGTCACCTTCTAAACCATCAAATTATCTTTAAGTAGTTCTCAGAGAGGGGAAAGCAAGTGTTAGGTATAAATCATTTAATGTCCCCTATCAAAAGCTTTGGGATAATCTGCGATAATGGCTGAAAGAAAATAACTCAGGTGTGCATATCAGATCGCAAGATTCGAGGTAAGCTGAAGGGGGACGGCGAACAGAAAACAAAAGAATTACCTTTTGTGGAATCAATCCAAGGCCATGGAGGAAATATTATTTTAAAATGAGATATTTATTGGCATCTCTTTTTCATCTTTAGATATGAAAGGTATAAATTCAATCATTCTCTAGATCTTGCACTCCCCGTAAAATAGTTAGATTCTGGTAAAACGGTCAAGAATGGCGTAAAAGTATGATTTTACTTAATTAGTTCTTTAAAGAATTTTAGAGACTTCTTATCTTTGTCAACTGTTTCAATTCCTTCTTTATTTATTGACTTTTCTATCACAAATAAGAGATGCAAGTTCTATACCAATCTGGGTCTATCTGTATCTTTATCTAAATCAGTTTTGGCTATTACTATTTTAATCTTATCCAATAGATATATTAGCGCCTACTTTTCACTATATATGTGCCTTCACCTAAGCTAGCTTGCTATCTAGAAACCACTACTATTGCCCTTTCCATCATGATTCCATTCTTAGAATTGGGTTCCACGGATATTTTATTTCCTTATTGAAATAATAGTACTGCTAAAGTTTTAGCTTATAGCGACTTCTATTTTGTTTTGAAGGAGTGATCTTGTGATACTTGATAGTCAATTGGTAGACCTCATGGTTCCATCATTATAGGATAATCATTGGCATGGTCTATTAGAGATTTTATCTCCTGACTTGAATTTAATTTCGTGACTTGAAGTCTATCATAAATTTTCTATCTCAGAACTTATGGCCTCTAGCACTTTGTATGCTGCTTCCTGCTCTATGTTGTCATTCGAGGTGGCTCCTCTTAAAAATTAACTGGTTGTATGATCAACAACCATTGGTGGGTCTTGTAACTCCCGTCCTAAATTCCCAATCCATCCACCACTGTTAATAGTCTAAAGATTAAAATGTTTGTTTTTGTAAAACTAGATTAAGGCTATAAAGAGATTACAAATAAATATAGAAGAGAAGTGCATGCACAGGCAATGCACCATTTAACAGTCAACATAAGAGCTAAACATAGAGCAACTATTGAGCTTTAATGACAAACAATACATAATGTTTGTTGAGCTTTAATAGCTTTGAAATGGATTCAATGTTATTGTTTCTCTTCTTCCACTGACTTTTAGTCACTACTATACTAAACCAAATTAGACACTAAAGAGCATATTGCTTAAATGACATGCCTCGTGCCAACATTATACTTCAATAGTTCACATCTCTCAAAATAATTTCTCTAGCCTGAATCTTGGTAATAGGTTTCATTTCAAGGTGGCAATCAACTCATATGGATTGAAGATTCTTAACAACTCAATAGTTATTTCATGGGGCATGTTTAACAAACTGAATGCTATTGCTAACCTTTCACCATGGTGGCAGAGATATAATTATTTTTCCTACTCTTTCATAGAGTTGAAGAGAATATCTTGAATTTGGATAATGCCCTGTGGCCTATATCTTTCTATCTTTTCTAGATACGCCTTTTCGTGCATGTAAACTACTTAAGATATAGACTTATGAGTATTTTGCTTTGGTATTGACCTTCTATGTTAAAAAACGTCTGTCACAAAGCACTTTTCATTAGTCTATCCAATCATTTAGATTGTTCCCTTTAGTATTAACAAGAAATTCATCCTTGATTAAGACCAGTTCTTCATTTTGCCTTAGTTTGTTGCAATCTTCCTGTAGCTTTATTTTAACCGATGTTCAATTTATTCAAAACCATTATTTGTAGCTTTGGCTATATTTGCCTCTAGTTTAAGTGTTCTCTTGGGAAGATAAAGAACTGGCCTCTGGACTATAGTTTAAAGCTTTTATTTCTTCTAGGTAGCTTTGAAATGTTAGAGCTTCGTTACTTAATAACTTTTCATTTAAAATTTATTGGTAAGATTTTGCATGCATAACCTAGCTTCTTTTTGGGATAATTAATTAAGAAATTTATTTTCTTTCTCTTTTTGACAAGGATTCATCCATTGTTTTCTTGTGTGATTGTATGTTTCTAGGCATTTGGACTTTATCTTTCAGCTATTGCTTGGTTAGTTAAGGGGTTTCAAGTGGAATAGATCAATAATAGTACAAATATCATCCTTTTTCTTATTGCATAAATAAGGAAACTTAGGGAAATATTTGCCATGTCTTAATTTGATTTTATTATTAGTTTGTATTAAAACTCATGAAAAATGTGTACAATTAGTCTTATTAAGCTTGATTCATTAGCATGGGCTGTATAGAACAATTTGTCTACCAATGGGAGATTATGCATGGTATCTTAACAGAATGGATAGATTATTTGGTCAAGATGATAGTCTATGATTAGTTATGGTTTAAGTGTTCAAGGAACTATTTTGATGAATGTCATCTGTTTAAGCTTATGTAAGATTTTTGTGATATGGGGAGATGAGTTTAATAGGTTGATTCTAGAGGCCTAGGATAGTGTGATTGTGTGGGGTTTGGCTATGTGTGCATCTTGTGTCTTGAATGAAATGCCTTCTTGGAATATGGTTTCTTATGTAGTTATGATGACTATGTAAGATGGATAATGCCTTGCTCAATGTACCTATTGATGTAATTATGCAAGATGAGTAATGCCTTACTGTATGTAATGTGAAATAATGTATATTTTGTGTTGTAAATGTATCATGATGAGAAATGTGATAGTTTATGCTTGGTTTATATTATGGGTTGTGAGAATCTAGATGCAATGAAGGGGGAGTCGCTTCCAATGTGGGGCTAGTGCCCAAAGTGGCTAGCTAGGGTAACCCATTGGGAGTTTTTGAATCAAGTGATAACCTAATAATAAATCTAGGGGTTGGGTAGTTTTCACACTAATCAAGATAGTTAGATTCCTGACCCATGCATGTAGTGCTCATTTAGGCTATGTATGCAATGGGAAGGCCTGGTTGGCAAGATCAGCGTCCTTGTCCTCATGAAAGGAATGTTGGTTCTGCATGTGTCACCCTATGGGGTCGGTGTCTAGTAAGAGATTGTTAGGGTAACCATAGATGGGGGCCAGCGCCTAGCGAGAGACTGTCAAGGTAACCCATGGATAGGGGCCAGTGTCAAGCTAGAGACTACCAAGGTAACCCATGTTAGGACCATACGATGACACTCATCCCTACTACAGTCTAGCATTCCCTAATTGTTTTTCTCCATTCATTATGTGGTGGCCTTTGTAAGCATTGATTGTGTTAGTTACATGTATTGCATTGAAGTCATGTGTAGTCCTTGTTCCTTTTAGACTAATGTCTACCTGACTGTCTATTTTAGTGTGACCTTTTGTTATCTCCTAGCACGAGGGGTGGACCTTAGGGATCCACATGGTCATCTGGTTGTGCTTTATTCCATTAGTTCTCTGGTGTCGAGGTTCATGTGTAAAGAGGATGTATCTCACTTGATTTTAGTTTTGCACCTATATTTGAAGACAAATATTTGTACTACTTGCACCTAGTTCAGTGTACCAGTGGAATTTCCTTATGTAATTCGATGTGTTAAGAAAAAGAGCCTTTGAGCAATGTAATTATGTAATTTCTATGTAAAATAGACTATTTTGTACTTGTAATCTTTATTGCAAAAAATGTAGTTATAATCATCTGAAGTTGTAATCTAAATTGTTAGTTTTGACTCAATGGATTTATTAAAATAAACTATGTATGTTGTTGATTATTGTTTAATTTCAATAATGCAACTATGTAATCCCTAGAGATGCTGGTTTAACTTGTTATGCTTTGTTATCATTACTTCTATTTAAAAAATAATAACAATTCACCTTTTTATTGCTTAGCTAAACTTATCTCTATGGTTGTATGGCGGGGCATTACACTTGGTATCAAAGCCAGGTTGCAACACTGAGACCTCTAGATTGTTGTTGTTGCTCTAGGTTAAATAATTTTCTCTTTGTGGTGAGTTGTACCTCCCACCTATGTGCATTAGTATGATGTTAGACAATTGATAAGTTTACAAACTTGCTCTTTAAGAAATGAATTCTTTATGTCCTGTTTTACTTATGTGTCTACGATGTATTCTTTCTTCTTCATTTATGAAAATGTGATGATATATTTACCAATATGAATTTCCTGAATAGTACATGTAATTAAGTATTGGAATGACTTAATAATTTGGTGAGATATGTGGTTATGTGATGTTGTCATGTGTGCGGTATCTTAATGTGGTTGTTGATAAGATGACATTTATCACCTAGCTGGTCATGACCTCATATGGAAGAATTGTTATGATTTATGAAAGTTATCATTTTGTATGCCTATGTGAGAACCGTGTGTAGGGATCAAATTGGAGCTTATGTTGGATCCATAAGATCATGAATGTGATACTGTAAGTCAATTATAGTTATCAATTATTCTTGTGTGTGACATCATACATGTTCTATGTAAATATCATCTTGCATAAGTAAGTAATTGCATATTTTCATAGCTTAGTAAAAGGAAATTGTATTGTATTAAAGATATCTAAAGTTGTTTGTAAATAAGTAACGACTGTGTTGCCTTAAATCTTTGTATAAACAATGCTTAGATATGAGAATACAGATAACTTAATTGTCTATGTATATGGTGTATGCTTTCTAATGCATTCTGGACCTTGTGTCCTTGAGTGTTGTGTGGTGGATACTCCCTTTTTGTGGCAAAAATTAGTCACATCGTGATGTGAATTTGTTTTGTAATTTGGTTGTTTTGAAATTTTTGACGGTTATTTCATGTGTTGTAGGGGGTTAATAGTGAATTTTCTTTCTTTGAACTTTCTTATGATAGGAATGGTCACCAAAACTCTCTTTTCTTTGTACTCAATTTATTATTGGAAATTGCTGGCACTTTGTCACTTAAGATTAGATTTGATTATTTCCCCACTTGGGTTTGCATCTATTTTTAAAATTTCTATGGCACTGGTTATTCTGAATGTTTGTTTCTATTGGCCCCATTTTGTGTTAAGTGTTGTTTCAATCATGTTCATTTCAAACCTCTAATAGTATGTTCAAGGGAGGACTCTGTGGAGGATTGTACTTTGTATGTTGGTAAATAGTTGAAAGCATAGTGGAAATAAGATATGAGATGAATTTTTCCTAGATTATATGTGAATGCAATTCTCTAAATTGGATGAAATTCTCAAAATATGTGTGAATATAAATAAGTGGATCACATGATACGCCTTAAAGGTAAAGAATTGATGTTCTTCTTGTCTTTATTGAACGATTGTTCCTATCTTATGAATAATTGCTTGATATGAATGCGTATGTTGACAATAGAAAATTGCAATACTAAAATTTTATGTTTCCACCCTAGTTTGTGACTTCTCGGAGGAAGTCAATTTTTACAGGGGAAGGATGTAGTGCCCCTCCATTCTCGCCTTGGATGTGTAGGTGGTTGAGCTAATTGATTATGTAGATTAGTTTTACTATGTGATTATGCGACTATCTGACTATGTGTTATCTGGTTGTTTAGTTACTAATGAACTTATTTAATGTGGATATATGTGATGTGTTTGTGAAGGGACAATGTACTATTACTCATAATGAGTACCCTACTATGTTGCAATTCCCTGTCACTATGTATCTGTTTGGATGATTATATATATATATATTGTATTCGACTCTTTTGCTTGCTGTAGGATTGTAGGTACCAGGCATCGACTCCACCTGAATTGGCAGGTCTAAGCATGCCTTCATACCAATGGAAGTTATGGAATGGAGATAACATGAGGTCCCTTAGTTGACATTATTCTCGTTGAGGATAAGTTCTTAGTTTTGGGTTTCCTCAATTTGGTCAGTTTGGAGCATGATTGCGAATCTCTATTGTTCTATGGTTTGTAGTCTTTGAGTTGATCATTATCATCTAATGTTTCATTTAATAGAAATTATTAATCTATTTTGTTAAATAAATAATATTAATTTTTAGGTATATTAAGTATTTGTTAGAAATTAAATTAATAAGATAGCTAATAATAACAATAAATAAATAAATTATAAATATTTAATATTTATTTATGTGAATAAGTAATCTTTTGTGTAATTAATTAAGACATTATTTTATATTCTTGAATTAATAATATTTGGTGAGTTGTTCGATAAGTGACCAATAATTAATTAGATTGGAGAATCTAGCTAGAGGTGGTTATTGAATGCATTTAATTTTTGAGAAAGTGGGTTTCAGTAATGGGAGAGTTATGGGTTGGAATTTATGTCATTGACTATTTTTAGGATAGTATGGTTGTTTGAAGGGGTCATGTGGAAATTTTGGGGATGGAGAAAAAAAGTCAAATATTTGTATACAGAGGATCTCATGCCATTGCGAAAAAAAAAGGTAATGAAGAATTTGGCTTCCAACTATGCTGTGATCTTAGCAATCTTAAGGTAAAAACCAATTTGAAGTGAGTCTAGGTATGTTATTCTTTTCCTGTAGCTAATTTCATCATTGGATTTATATGCATCAATATCAATCCACATACTATTTCCAAATAGTTTTTATTTCTGTGTAGAATGTGCATGAATCTTTGAAATGGGTCTGTGATGAAATCTCATTTTCCTGTAGATTGTCTCTTTAATGGATTTCGTTTCAATCCTTGGTTCCAGTGGAAATGTTTTATTCTTCTCCTATCAAATTTGACCTGTGCTTGATTCATTATCAGTCTTTGCTCAATATTATCTGGCCATACATATTATCTTTAACCAGTCTTCACCCATATTTCTCTTCATGCAATCTACAAATGAATTATGATTTGACCCTAATGACCTAGGAATAATAAATGACTTGTATAGTGTCTTAAATCAACTATTTCTTTTATCTAAATCCTTTTTGCAGATTCATGTATGGTGTTTTGATAACCTTTTAGTCTCCAAGTATCATATTCAACCTATTAAAAGCTCTATCAACCAGTAGTATCTTCTAACGAATTGTCTTGAGCAAATCTATCAGCCATGCAACCTAATCGATTATCAAATTGGTCTTGCAATAGTCACCCTATATACATCTTCTACATCAGCCTGAATAAAGATTTTATGTTTCAACTTTCTGTATTCACTATTGGTGGGATATATAATAGGTTGGAGTTAAGGAATTAACTTCATTTCTTTCCAGCAAATTTTTCATTTTCCTTCCATGATGTTCTATTATCATTTCTTAAATTTTGCCTATGCTAGCCAGTGTGGTAGAATAGAAATTATCATGTTTCCATTCACGATTTGAGTTTCTGATGCACTTAATATAGCATCACCACTAATCTCCAAAGTAATGCTTCATATCTCTCTCAATATTCTTTCTATCTTTAAATTCACTCATTAAGGAGTATCAAATTAGAATTTTGCTACTTTTATTCTCTCTTTTGGTAACCTGAACATATTCCCTATTTTGGTTGGGTCACCTTCTAAACCCTCATATTATCTTTAAACAGTTCTCAGAGAGAGGAAAGTAAGTGTTATTAGATATCATTTCATGTCCCCCTGCCGGAAGCCCTGGGATAATCTGCAATAATGGTTGAAAGAAAATAACTCAGGCGTGCATATCAGATTGCAAGATTTGAGGTAAGCTGAAGGGGGATGACAAACAGAAAACAAAAGGATCACCTTTCGTGGAATCGATCCAAGGCCGTGGAGGAAATCTTCTTTTTAAAATGATATATTTACTGGCATCTCTCTTTCATCTTTAGATATGATTGGTATAAATTCAATCATTCTCTAGATCTTGCACTCCCCATAAAATAGTTAGATTCTGGTAAAATGGTCAGGAATGGCGTAAAAGTATGATTTTACTCAATCAGTTCTTTAAAGCATTTTACAGAATCCTTGTCTTTTTCAGATGTTTCATTTCGTTCTTTATATATTGACTCTTCTATCACAAATAAGAGATGCAAGTTCTATACCAATCTAGGTATATCTATATCTTTATCTAAATCGGTTTTGGCTATTACTATTTTGATCTTATCCAATAGATATATTGGCGTCTGCTTTTCACTATATGTGAACCTTCTCCTAAGCTAGCTCACTATCCTAGAAACCACCACTATTGCCCTTTCTATCATGATTGCATTCTTAGAATTGGGTTCCATGTATATTTTATTTCCTTATTGAAATAATAATACTGCTAAGGTTTTAGCTTATAGCAACTTCTATTTTGTTTTCAAGGAGTGATCTTATGATACCTGCTAGTTGATTGGTAGACCTCATGGCTCCATCATTATAGGATAGTCATTGGCATGGTATATTAGATATTTTATCTCCTAACTTGAATTTAATTTCCTGACTTGAAGTCTATCATAATTTTTTTGTCTTGGAAGTTATGGCCTCTGGCGCTTTGTATGCTGCTTCCTGCTCTATGCTGTCGTTTGAGGTGGCTCCTCTTAAACATTATCTAGTTGCATGATCAACAACCATTTGTGGGTCCTATAACTCCCATCCTAAATTCCCAATCCATCCACCACTATTAACAGTCTAAAGATTAAAATGTTTGTTTTCGTAATACTAGATTAAGGCTATAAAGATATTACAAATAAATACAGAAGAGACGTGCATGCATGGGAAATGCACCATTCAATAGTCAACATAAGAGCAAAACATAGAGCCACTGTTGAGCTTTATTGACAAATAGTACATAATGTTTGTTGAGATTTAATGGCTTTGAAATGGATTCAATGTTATTGTTTCTCTTCTTCCACTGACTTTTAGTCACTACTATACTAAACCAAATTAGACACTAAAGAGAATATTGCTTAAACGACATGCCTCATGCCAACATTATACTTCAATAGTTCACATCTCTCACAATAATTTCTCTAGCCTGAATCTTGGTAATAGGTTTCATTTCAAGGTGGCAATCAACTCATATGGGTTGAAGATTCTTAACAACTCAATAGTTATTCCATGGGGCATCTTTAACAAACCGAATGCTATTGCTAACCTTTCACCATGGTGGCAGAGATATAATTATTTTTCCTATTCTTTCATAGAGTTTAAGATAATATCTTAAATTTGGATAATGCCCTATGGCCTATATCTTTCTAGCTTTTCTAGTTGTGCCTTTTGGTGCATGTAAACCACTTAAGATAAAGACTTATGGGTATTTTGCTTTGGTATTGAACTTCTATATTACCAAACGTCTATCATGAATCAAATTTATTTAGTCTAGCCAATGATTTAGATTGTTCCCTTTAGTATTATCAAGAAACTCATCCTTGATTAAGACCAGTTCTTCATTTTGCCTTAGTTTGTTGTAATCTTCTTGTATCTTTATTTTAACTGATGTTCAATTTATTCAAAACCAATATTTGTAGCTTTGGCTATATTTGCCTCTAGTTTAAGTATTCTCTTGGGAAGATAAAGAACTGGCCTCTGGACTATAGTTTAAAGCTTTTATTGCTTCTAGGTAGCTTTGAAATGTTAGAGCTTCATTACATAATAACCTTTCATTTAAAATTTATTGGTAAGATTTTGCATGCATAACCTAGCTTCTTTTTGGGATAATTAATTAAGAAATTTATTTTCTTTCTCTTTTTTACAAGGATTCATCCATTGTTTTCTTGTGTGATTGTATGTTTCTAGGCATTTGGACTTTATCTTTCAGCTATTGCTTGGTTAGTTAAGGGGTTTCAAGTGGAATAGATCAATAATAGTACAAATATCATCCTTTTTCTTATTGCATAAATAAGGAAACTTAGGGAAATATTTGCCATGTCTTAATTTGATTTTATTATTATTTTGTATTAAAACTCATGAAAAATGTGTACAATTAGTCTTATTAAGCTTGATTCATTAGCATGGGCTATATAGAACAATTTGTCTACCAATGGGAGATTATGCATGGTATCTTAACAGAATGGAAAGATTATTTGGTCAAGATGATAGTCTATGATTAGTTATGGTTTAAGTGTTCAAGGAACTATTTTGATGAATGTCATCTATTTAAGCTTATGTAAGATTTTTGTGATATGGAGAGATGAGTTTAATAGGTTGATTCTAGAGGCCTAGGATAGTGTGATTATGTGGGGGTTGGCTATGTGTGCATCTTGTGAGTTGAATGAAATGCATTCTTGGAATATGGTTTCTTATTCATGTAGTTATGATGACTGTGTAAGATGGATAATGCCTTGCTCAGTGTACCTATTGATGTAATTATGCAAGATGAGTAATGCCTTACTGTATGTAATGTGAAATAATGTATATTTTGTGTTGTAAATGTATCATGATGAGAAATGTGATAGTTTATGCTTGGTTTATGTTATGGGTTGTGAGAATCTAGATGCAGTGAAGGGGGAGTGACTTCCAATGTGGGGCTGGTGCCCAAAGTGGCTAGCTAGGGTAACCCATTGAGATTTTTTTAATCAAGTGATAACCTAATAATAAATCTAGGGGTTGGGTAGTTTTCACACTAATTAAGATAGTTGGATTCCTCACGCATGCATGTAGTGCTCATTTAGGCTATGAATGGGATGAGAAGGCCTGGTTAGCAAGATCAACTTCCTTGTCCTCATGAAAGGAATGTTGGTTCCGCATGTGTCACCCTATGGGGCCGGTGTTTAGTAAGAGACTGTTAGGGTAACCATAGATGGGGGCCGGCACCTAGCGAGAGATTGTCAGGGTAACCCATGGATGGGGGCTAGGGTAACCCATTCTCACTATGGTTTTTTAACCTTTGGCAGCTTCTTCCATTCATCCTGCCTCTTTTCTAGCAAGAGGAGAGAAAGTTTGTTGTGAGACCCTCCCCTTGCCTTACGATTTCTGAGCCCTTAATAGTTCTTTTAATTCCTCCTCCTATCACTTTGATAAAGGAATAAAAGGAACTAGTGTTGGAAAACTCTCTCACTCCTTCTACAGAGGTTGGAGCTCATGCACCTGATAGAATCAACTTATGAGAGATCACAAACATCATCATCATGTAGTAGCTTGATAATGCATTTCCCAACTCGATCCTATTCTTGAATGCTCTCCTCCTCTGTGGTTGCCTTCTGATTTGTTACCTCCTTCTGAGCCTTAGCCTCCTACTTCTCAACCTGAGCATCTTCCTTCTCTAACCCCTCCATCTCCTCAATTAGACCTAAACATATGAAACCCTAAAAAGGTTCAAGTTGTCTTGCCCCTATATACTAGGGATCTCATTATTCCCCTCATTCTGGATTATCCTCCCTTTCAGAGCCCTTGAATCTTCCAAACATCAATGTAATTTCTAGCACTACCCTTTTATCACTCATCCCATTCTAGTGCACCTACCACCAAATTTTCCTAGATATCCTCCATCTTGCCACCATTGATATCAACATTTCCCTTCTCTCCACCAAAATGTAAACCAAAACATTACCCCTCACTACTTTTTCATAAATTGAAGTGTAATTCTCCATTCCCATCCCCTATTTAAGTCCTTCTTCATCAATTCTTCCTACTGTGGAGGACTTCCTCCACCCATGGCTCTTACTGCTCACATTTATATTGATAGTAGTGAGAAATCACATCTTCTTCATATTTAGACAATGATTCACATGACTCCTCTCCCAAGGAGTGCATGTTTGAATCCTTTATAGATATTCCATCTCTGTCTTTGATTTTTCCAAGATTATTGACAATAGTCCTTGCTGATGCTCAAGAGGATGCTACTCTTGTAGCTAATCCTTTGCACTCCATTGAAGAGATTCTCTTATTACATCTCTTAATTTAGTTTTTTAATCATGTTATCATCCATCCCCTTATGAGGAAGACTGGGAGGTGGATGGTCTGATGGAGCTTGATCCATGAGAGCAATATCTTCATTCCATATATATGTATGTATGTATGTATGTATGTATGTATGTCTATCTTGTGTTCCCTGCAATATTGCTTGACATGTGTTTTTCAGTTTCTCCTAGAATATCCATGCTACTCTTGTAGCTACATGAATATAGGGGGAATAAAAATGTTGTCTAATTCTTTTATTTGTATCTATATTATGCTAGTGTGAAAAGGTTCATTATGTAACTAGTTCTCTTTTGACTAGTAGACCTATTCACACCTTTAGCTTAAGCTCACTTAGAGGATAAGATTCCCTTTTGTCTCACCTTATGTGGACTGAACACATGTCTTCACACTTGTGTCAAGTGTTCAACATGTGTCATTCATTTTTGAGGGGTAGTCAAACATAGAGTCCTACTGTCTTACCTCATAGACCTTTCTTTTATATCCAAGGTCTCTATTGTACATTTCACATGCTTCACATTTGATTCAATTGTATGATAGTTTTGGCTTTAATTGTGCATGTTCAACTTTGTGGAAGTGTTCTTGATTTTGCAAGTGATCTTGGCTGCTCCAACATGGTATTAGAGAAAGCTTGCAAATCCCTTTCCAATTTTGCTTGAATCCTGCACTTAGCCCTTATCAACGATGTATCGTGGAGCCCAATGGATCCCATTGTTGAGTTTGGAAGGCCTAAATATATAAGGATTGACTGTCCAAAACTCAATTTTGGACACTATCATTTTTTGTAAATTTTTTTCCCCCAACCCTATGTACTATACAACGGTACGATCGTACAAAAAATTTCATTCAAAAATGCAATTTTGTTTGCAAATCAGACTTTACAGATCTCTGTTCATCAGTTTGGGTGAAGTTTTAGGTTTGGGGTGAATTTTAAGTTGACCAAGTGACAGATGAGTGGGATTTTGGGTGTTGCAGGTTATTATTGGCCAGTTTGGCCTGTTTCTAGGCAAGTTCTTGCCTAATTTGGCAATCTAGATGATTGCAAATCTTTGGTTTGTTTGGGCGAATCTACTTTTTGTTCATGATTGCATATGGTCTTGAGGGTTTCCTGTTGGTTCGTGGCTCATTATTGGGCCTCACAGCCTCAATTTCTGGCTCGTGGCCTTTGCCTTGCTCGAGGGTCAATTTTTTTGTGTTTCCTAGTTTGAGGGGCACTTTACTACTATAGGTGTTTGTGTGGTTGATGGATTTGCATCCACCACCATTTTCTCTCTCTACTCAGTGTTGAGGAGGCATTTTTTTTTTTGGGGGGGGGGGTGTTAAGTTTTATTAGCAGATAGGCTATTAGTGGGAGCTTTTAGCTCCCGAAAAAATCAGACGCTGGAAAACTGTCGGACGCCGGGAAACTGTCAGATGCCAAAAATTCGTGGGTGCTGGAAAATTGTCAGATGCTGGACACCAGAAAATCTGTTCCACTGTTTTGTTTTTTTTCGCCATTTTTCTGCTATTTTTGCCTTACTCGATGGTTGTGTTAAATAAATAATGATGATTATCATTTGTTTCTGCAGTGCTGGATAAATGTTGAGGCTTTTGGAATTTAATGTCTTCTCACTTTTCGTTAATCGCAGTTGATAAATGTTTAAACAGTAAGTAATCTTTAGTAATCTTTACAATCGTCAGATATAATACAGTGGTCATGCTGTGGGAGATCATTCTCTGTTGCCATTATGCAGTATACAGGAAGTCAAATATTAAATCTGGGCAAATCATCTATCATTTCCACAGGCCAAGTATTACTTGAAACTGAACTATCTGAGAAATTGCTTACTGGAAAACAATGACTTCCTAACATTGTTGGTAAGGAGAATTGCTTTGTATTAAGGAGAGTAGTTATATGGCAGCATTCAAGATGTACTTGTGAATGTGCAGATGTTCAAATGTCATGGTTTATGTATTTTATTACTAATATAATCATAATTAAAGAACTCTAGTCTTATTATACTACAAATATACTAGACATTTATTAATATAGTTATTTAGTTTTATTTATTGATTATATAGTCATTTTATGTTATTAGGTGTAAGGAGAAAATCATATTCACATGAACAATTTAAGTTAATAAATAATTAAAATAATTAAATAAATCAAATTAGATATCATATAAGAATTTGGAGGATATTGTAATAAATGTTTAAATAAATATAAAATTAGAGTAAGTTAAATGTATGTGTATTTAGTTTCAAATTTGATAAAGTCATTGTTGTATTAGTGGTAGAAGTCTATTCCTCATGATGTCACAATTATAGAATTTATCTATTGATATGAAAATTTGGATGTGTACTATTTAGTTCACTTCTGTAACTGTGGAGGTGATCTTGATGAATGTAGATTGAAATCCATCAGGGAACTAAACTCCTAACTTGTGGATATGGTCTAATAGAACTTCGCTAACCAAAATTGTTTTCCTCTCATTAAATGTTTTGAATTTGATAATAATAGGTGCTGTTTTCAAACACCTTTGGGGAATTTGATGAAGTTTTATGGTCATATTCTCCTCAATTAGACCCTTGGATAGACGAGTTCCATAGTGAACCAAGCTCAAGAACAATAGCCAAGCATGGTGTATGCTCCTAGCATGATGATGCAATGTTGATGTAATCTTTTTATTCTAATGCAATCAAATTTTAAATACACTTAATAGATTCTTCTCTCATTTGGTGTGTCAGGTCATTTGCCACTGCTACTCATGCAAGTTTTGAAGCTCCTATGTTTAAATATACGATAAACTGTTCATATCAATTTTGGAGTTTCGTTCAATTAAAAAAACATAGATGTTTTTGTCTCTAAGAAATTAGACAAAAGATAGACTAGATGGTTTATGTACTCACAATAAGAAATTTTGAAAAATTACATAGCGCAAGAAAATTGAGATAGAATAAGGATCACAAAAATTACCAAATGGCCAAAAGGATTAAAATGATAGGAGAGTTTTTGCAAAATGTCATAGTGATAGTAAAATTGGCAAACTGACAGAGATATTTGTAAACTAGGGTACAATTTACATATGATTTAATGATTTATGCTGCTTGCAAGACAGGAAAATTTGAAGGTGGTTTGCAGCTCTTGAAAGAATGAAAGAAGAGGGAATTAGGCCTCTAAGTGGTACTTATACTCATATTCTTAATGGATCTGTAAAAGGTGGAGAATTTAACAAAGCACATTTGTTTCTAATTTAGGAAAGTGGAAATAATCCTAGCTTGGATTCCAGTAACTATGTAAGTTTGATCATGGCTTGTAGTAATGTAGGAAGAGAGAAAGAGGCATATGGGCTTTTTATGGAAATGAAATCCACGGGTTTGGAACTTCTGGATGATCAGCTATGCAAAGAGGTTTTAAAGAACCATGGTGTTGGGCAGGAAACTTAGTTTACCATTGTTTTTGAAATCATTCTGTTGGGCATAGTGTAAGTCGAGGTCACATGATTTACCCTACTATGGAATCCATGGAGGTATGCATCTAATTCTGTACTGTAAAAGATAAAACTATGTCATTTACATAATGACTTTGGGTATGACGGTGATTTCCAGTAAACCTTGCAAGCAAATTGTTCCTTGATTTTGGGTTCAATGCATGTGTGCATACATATATGTTTGGAAATTTCTGCATCGAAGAAGAATACTGAGAATGTGAAAATTCAAATGTTGAGGTTTGCTTCTTGCATGGGATAGGATGACTTTAGGGTTTACTTCTACCAGAATTTCCAGTTAAGAGAAGAATAGCCACACAGCTCTATGATTATTTGTAAACACTCTTTTATAACACATATTGTACACTCACATTCATCTTCTACAAGTTGTCTCCCAAATGAATATATTTATACTCCCTTGCATCTAATTTCATCTAACCAAAAAGCAGTACAAGCTATCTAGCTAATTCCATTCCCAGTAAAGGCTGTTGGTCTAATTCCATGCCCTGGCTGATGCTTGTTACTTGGATATTTATACCTTAAAAAATAGACACTGCATATTTTATTCAATATTTTTCTTTTGTTTATTTGGATCCTTGATTCTATAGTTGCTGCCAAGTTACCATACGATATAGCATGGATACTTCCATACAGAATGCACACAAATCTGTAACAACAAATGAAAAAAATGTGCTCCTATTGATAGAACCTATCAGCTATTCTGTTGTGCATAAATTTCGTGCAACTGCTAGTTTTATAGCTGTTTCACAATCTTGTGGTAAGTCGTCTCCATTTCAAGGTTCGGAGGATTCCAACACTAAGCCACCATTCCCACAAATCAGAGACTAGAATCTTTTCATGATCCAAACACTATTTATTATCTTTTGAGGTTGCCAACATTGATTTGAAGTGTTTATTTCATCTGCGTAGGAGGCACCACACCATCCACAGCCACCACCAAGCCATTCCATGTCATATTCTGGTTGTAGTCACCTCAACCAGTTCCAGTCTTCAGTTGACATCAAAGGTCTCTATTATTTGTTTGAATCCACCATTGTTATCTTCATCTAGTCATGTTTTTTTTGGCACCAACTATCTCTATGGCTCGCAATTTATTGTTTGCCACAGGTCATTGGAGGTTGCCGTCTCATAAAGCTTGGTTGTCATTTCATTTGCATTGTAATCTCTATCTTAGGCATTGCAAATGGAAACATCTTGCATTTCATATGTTGACTTCACCTCAGCCATGAAGATACCCTCCATTTTTATCTTGTTTAGAGTTTTTTTTGCTCCACATTTGATTCACTTGTATGATAGTTTTAGCTTTCATTGTGCGCATTCAACTTTGTGGAAGTGTTCTTGATTTTGCAAGTGATCTTGGCTACTCCAAAATAATATTGTATCTATTGTACGCTTTGTTTTTCACATTTTGGATATGATGCAAAGCATTGGAAGATTTAGCCTCCTTACATGTTGACTCAATTTTTTTTATTTTCCTTTGCTTTGATGTGAAATTCTTCCTCTTTGTGTTCATAGTTCTACAGGTTTGGGGGATGATGATGATTCCATCCTTGTCCCTTGATGACCTTTAACTCCCATATATTTATACTAACTCCAATTGTGTAGATCTCTTTGTGTCTCTTTAGATGTTGCTTTATTTTAATGCGACATGATTTTGCTTTTCTAGTTGTCATTCCATGTTTACATAAATTTTTCTATATCATGCCTACAACATTGCTTTGGTTGCCTCTCCTTGGGGTCACCCTTTCTATATAGGGTGATTTACATGGTATAGGATCCAACAAATTGACAAGTTGTATGGAAACCAAATTGAAATTAAATTCCATATAGATACATCACCATCTTGCAACTTAGATCTAGACCTTTTGAAAACTTTCCTAATCCTCAATTCATTGACCCTAAAGTTTAGATTGTTGAGGAAGGGGCTCTTAATAGGGGACATGTTAAGGTTACATGATAGAGGTTCAAATTCAAGAAATTTTTTATACTAAAATAAAGGGGTTGATGGATGCTAGAAATGTGTTAAAGCAAAAGTCTCATCATAGAAAAGACTACCCCTAATTTTTAGGCTTTAAGTTGGAAAGTTCTATTTTTTCCATTAGCATTCATTTATAAAGATTACTCTTCTATAATTGATTTTGAAAGATAATTTTAGCTAAATAAATTATTAGTAGTTTGGTCTTGGTCAATGCCTTTCCTATGGCATATATTTTCTAAACTTTATACAACAATTAAAAACGACACCTTTTAAATAATGTTAATTTGTTGTATTAAGCATTGCAATTGCATGAATTTCAAAAATGAAATTACAAATTCTAGAGGAAGAGTTCTCTCTAATTGTATGTCATCATTCTTATGACATAGTAATTGAATTAAAATAAATAGATCTAATTACCTGCAAGCGCATACAAAAGAAGATATTTTGAATACTTAGAGGACCCCATGAGAGTGGTTGAGGAAATGCCTCAACCAATTTCATAGAATGCACAGGTAAACCCTTGTAAATGAAGATATTAAACAAAAATGGCATCCAAAACAAGATATTTTGAAGACCTAGAGAGCCCCATGAAAGTAGTTGAGGAAATCCCTCAAACAATTTTATCGAACCCATAGATAAACCCTTGCATTTGTAGCATTCAATGAAAATGATAAAAGAAAGACATTTTGAAGACCCAGATGCCCCCATGAGAGTTGTTCACAAAATCCCTAAAAAAATTCATGGAACCCATAGGTAAACCCTAGATTTTGAATTATTCAACAAAAATACTCAACAATAGACTTACGATGTCACATGACAAGGTTAAATAGCATGGAACACTAACATTTTTAGTTTTTCAACATGAAATTACTCTACTGTTCATAGTTTCAACAAAACATCTTGACAAGGCATGACAGATGGTAGATATACATACTCAATTTTCATGCCCACAACTTGTTTTTAGTTGTTGGGAAGTGGTAACTCATCTGTTGTCAAGACACCTTTGTAGCCATCTATAAAAATAGGAAAATGGTGTTTAAATTTTTTCTTTTTCACATGAATTCAACTCTAAAAAGCTTTCTCCATACAAATTATTTAGACCACACATAGTCATAAAGGAAGAGCTTAACTAACTGACACATTGTAAAATAGACAATTGGTCAAAATTCAACCAACATAATTGTTATCGACAAATCAATTGACAAAGAGTTTTTGAATAGGTTGATCTAGAACATGGTCGAATAGGACGATAATAATAGCCGGCATGGAAGGGAGTCAAAAATTTTGTAAACAGTCATCACAACAATGTGTTGGTTGTTTACAGTGGGTAGTCATAAAGAGAAAATAAACCTACCCACAACACATAGGTAGTGGCTCAAATAGGTTTTTGGTGGGTATTTTTGTCTGTAACTTGACCCTCGAAGTTGGCAGCATATGTCGATGGTTGAAAGATCCACAGTTTTTGATGTGCTGGTGAAGGTGGGTCCATCATTGCCAGAAGTGACCATTGGGAACACATGGGACAAAATGTCACATTAATGTCTATTCTTTATCCCATCATGATAGTTGGCATGTCATCTTCCATCATCATGGTATAGTATTGTATATTAGCATGCTAACATGATGTCTTAGACATGCCATCTTGAATGGAGAATAGCCAATGTTGTGTAATGGTGGGAGTGATGTAAGGGGTTAAAAAAGACTATTCTTAAACATCATCCACTTCAACTCTCAAATGTTAATTTTGGCCAATAAAAATAGGACAAATATTTACCACTTTTTTATATGGACGAGGTGTAAAATTGTTATTGAGTGTTTCACCATTGAACTAGATAATGTTTAAGTAGAATTGTTAACAAAGAGGGGAAGGGAAAGTGGGCAATGGTTGGACATTAGCAGAACCAAATGTGGTTTGAGATGGGCATACCAGCTAACCACCTCTACCACATCCTCCACTTCCACCCTATTCTTTCACTACTGTATCGTCAAGCAGGGTTGTTGCAAATATAAGGCCCAACATAATATAGCATATTATCTTTGTATGAGATGCCATTTCTTACTCAAAACATCCACACATAAGCAACCAACTATGAGGATCTCAAGCATGGTGTTTCCTATTTATAGTTTAGTTAAAGCTATTAAAGATAGTGTAAAACATGCATCATCAAGGCCTAATTTTTTTACATATGGAAACTTAACCAATCTACTTAAACATTACCCACTTCAATTGTCAAATAGTCAATAGAAATTTTACACCTCATCCACAATAGAAAATGGTAAATATTTGTTTTATTTTTATTGGCCAATACTAACTTTTGATAGTTGAAGTGGATGATCATTTTCCATTTATTATGTTGAAGGCATTCCTTATTTGAAATGGACAACCTGGGTATGCCGTTTGACAATCTCCATTCATACAGAAACGTGCAAGATGATTGAAAAGGTTTTGGTCATCTGATTTATATGTTGGTTTCTTGATCACCAGTTTCTTGTTCGTTACGTTGGGTTTTCTGTGTCTGTCATGTTTTGAACATACATTCAGTGTTTGTTACTTTATCTTATGCATTGATTGAAAAAGAAATACACATACATCAAGTGCATAGATAAAATTAACTGATCATTTTTAAGAGAAGTGTTCAAATGTGTCCCACACAAGCCGTGGGAGTAACTAGACTGAGCAATTGCAGACATGCAAGCTATACATTTGAATGATAAAAGAAATAATGAACACATGATAAAAGAAAACATCCATCATTGCCTAAGCAAGAAGGTTGTTTTGTTGATGCCAGTCTTCAACCTTCATCTTTAGCTCCTATCATCAATTCAACCTGCAAAAAATTGGGGATAGTCTTGTTAGAGCTCTAGATGTTTAGATTTATCATATGCTTTTATCAAGAAGATACATCCACTTGTCACATCATGCATTGCATATCAAAGATCGGATTAGATAAGCACTGCAAATCAAAAAAAGAAATCATGAAGAAGATCAATCAATACCATCAGGTATATTTTTTATGCTAACTTGTTTGTTCACTGCGTAGGTATTGTAAAAGAAATGTCGCTGATTTGAAGACAAATAAACATGTGGATTAAATGTGGCTCCCACAAGGGTTTGAGCCCAACATGTTTTCTTTTTCATTTGAAAAGGAGTATCAGAAAAAGACAAGATGCATCATTCAAGTTACATCATGCATCATTAATCAACCTACAAGAAGATATGTCATCATGACATTTATTATAGTTGATTAAAGAAAATTAGATAAGTATGTGATGCTTGAGTCAAGTTGACAAAATACACAAAACAAAATTGCAGCCATAAAAGGTATTCACAATGATCAAGTACAACCAAAGCAAGTGATACAGTTATACTTCTGAGATCAACTAATAGACAAAGGTAATGAAATCAAGTGGATGCCAGTTCCTGACACATATAGGTATATGCTAATGAAGGAACTTAAGGAATGACAGAGGTATGAAAAGGAGATGAATAGATGTTCATGATCAGAACAATCAAGATACAAGTTTATTATGGAGAGCACCCAATAGGCAGTCATCAATGTTATTTAAATACATCAAGAAAAGATCATCTAACTGGTACAAGTACAAATGAAAGTATATCAAGAAAATAAAATGAATGCTACAGTCTCAAAAATGATGTACAAGTATTACTACTTCTGACAAAAGGATAAATGAGATCTAGAAACAAAAAACCAAGTGATCAAGATAGCAAGACATAATGCCTGTAACTGGTGATAGTCAAGTATTATCATTCACATTTTTGTGTTAAGTGTTCATTGATCATACATAATGTATGTAACTGATATAGTGATGACATGTATATGCCATGATCAAAAGAGAAGAAAATGATATACTAAACATGCTACAGGAGTTCTAAATTCACAGAAGTATAACAGAAAGGACACCTTTTCAAGTTTGTAAGTTACAATCATCACTTACATTATGAGTATAAATCTACCATGAAGAAGTGCAAATATATTCGAAGTGATTTTGTGTTAAAAGGTATATGAAAGTTGACCAATGCAAGCCAAAGAAAGGTGAAATGACAAACCAAAAAAATCTATGCTCAAGAAGATAAAAGGTATGCTACAGAAAATGTACAATGGAGGCCATCAAGACTTAACAACTTTATATACATTTTCTACCCAGAGTGGGAAATGAGATCTCTTATTAGAAAGAGGTATTTAGATATAGAAGGATAATAAACTGTAGAAGGACAGAGATCAAATCTAAAAAAATGAAAGTATTAAAACTACAATGCGAAATTGCTGAACAAAGGTCTTGTTTCACACACAGAAATACAAGAAAGAATGAATATTATGCTTGTTATAATGGTTCTGCAGAGTACAAATATATGTGAAATGTTGTAATGTTTTGAAACCCTAGCAACAACTCATTCAACAACTCATTCCATGCATAGAGTCAAATAAGCTAATACAGTAAAAATTTATGCCATAGTTGAGATCAGAAGGAGGAGTTTTGTTGTTTTTCAAAGAAACCCTCAATTTTCATCAAAGCCCTCAGCTTCATCTCATGATCATAGTAAAGAAAGAAGAAGTGACAAAAATTTGTTATAAGCATGGCCGTAACATGAAAGGAGGTTTTTACAAACACCCATATGGTTTTTGATAAAACCCTAACATCATGTCTACATTTACAAGGAAGTAATGATGCTACAGTGTGTTTAAAGGTGTGACCATGCATAAGAAATGCATTTGTATGTAGAAAAACCTTCAAATTTCATGATAGGGAGTTAAAGCTATGCTATAGAAAGTGTCCATGGCCACGGCCATGCAAGGAAGAAAAGAATATTCGAGTACCCAATTGAAGAAAGGTCGAGACTCTTGTCCCCCTTTGAGATATACAATAAAAGAAAAGTATCTATAGTCCAGAGAGCTGAAGGCTTACCTTCAAATGATAGAGGAAGACTATCATGGTTGTGACCCTCCAAGGAAGGTTCTAATCCTTCTTTCACTTTTTCTCACAGTTTACAAAGATTTTTTCAAACACAGAAAAACAAGATAGCTGTTAAGAGAAAACTACAAAAGAGAGACCAATGATGGCTATGGCCATTTATGTTAAGAAAGCCACAGAATGATGAAGGAAATGCCTGTTAAAAGACAAAAGATACAACACTTACCACTCCAGCCACAAAAAATGCAAGATAAATGATGAAGTTCGACCCAGAGAGCCATGGAGGAGGCCGAGTTTTATAGGACAAAACCCTAGACATCAAAAAGTTGCAAATAAAGCGGCGGCTAGCGAAGAAAACAAAATGAAAAATGATAAGTTTAGGGCCCCTTCTTATTTTTTTTCGAAGCTTCTTCTACCATCTTTTGTTTTTGACTTCATCAAATATATTATTACTATATTCAAAATGTTGACCGGGGTCAACAATTCTAATAATGCTTTCCTAGCAATGATCATAAGGAGTGGCCGATAGTGGGGATGCCTTGCATATCAAATGGTAGTTGGTAGTAATAAGGGTAAGGCTTATGCCTTATGTATTTCAGACAAACTTTTCTTTCCTTGGAGGTTGAATATCATATTGTCAAACAAACACTCATTTTCCTCATGGTCAACATTGCATAAGATGCTCCTTGTCATCATTTGTTTAGAGATAAGATAAGATTCCCTTCATATCACATGTATCATGCAGGATGACCGAATAGGGTCAAAACATATGATTTTATGCCTTATAAAATTATCATCAAAAGGTCAAAATAAGAAGTGCATGAAGGCAAAAACAGTTTGAGTTTCAAGGTGGCAGAGAAGGTGTCAAAGAGAATATTTTTTCCATGAATGAGGTATGGAGAGATAAGGTCTATTTGGCATGGTAAATACATATTGCAAGGTGGAAGGAGACTTAGGATTATATTTGCATGATGGGTGTATGCGGCAGAGGAGCTATTTTTTTGCATGTGTATATTAGAGATGAGATATGGAAGAGAGTATGCATTTTTCATTTTGCACGATGATTGGAGTTATAAGGCAGAGGAATATTTGTTTTCTTTTGAAATCAAATATGGGGTTATAAGTGTAGTATGAAACGCCTTATTTTTTATGCATTTTGATAATGTATATGGAGAGATAAGGGTATTTTTTCCCCTAAGGCATAGTGTCATGCAAGAGGGTATATTCTCTCACAAGGAGCTATAAGGAGATTGTATTTGTCTCTAAGTCCTATTTTTTTCTAAAATCATGCAAATCAGGCATATGTATTTGGAGTGATAAGGAGTTATATTTTTCATGCCTGATTTTACAAACAAATTAATTGTAAATAAATAATAAAGTAATAAGGTTTCAATTACTTTATTATTTTTCACAAATTGTAAAATCAAATAAGAGCAAGCTATAACCAATAATAGAGTAATTATTTTAATTACTTTATTATTTACTCACAATCAATTTTGCAAAAACAAAATCATGCAAATTGATTAGTTGAGTTAGCTAGGCCATCTAGGGGCTTCTTGCATGATTTAAGGGATCTTGGTCAACTTCTTGGTCAAGCACGTGGAGAAGACCAAATTGGAGCTATTTTTGCTCAACTTGTGGCAGTTTGAGCCCTTTTTTTAGGGATTTTTGAGGTTGCTCGGGAATCACTTTGGAGATTATTTTTAGAGATAGTTAGCTGTAGTTCCATTTTTTGCATGCCTTCTAGAGAGAAAAAATCTATATATTGTAAAGCAAAACCTTGTTTTTTCTAGTTCTTGTCTTTTTTCTCTTATACACTTTGAGAGAAGAAGGTTTTGTAGCTCACTTTTTGACAGTTTTTATAGAGAAATCACAACATGTTATAGGTTCAATTCTTTGTGTTTTCATGCAATTTTCCTTTGTTCTTTGGAATGAAGTAATTACCTTTCCATTTTATGCAAATTGTATGAAGTGATTTAATGAAGTTTTACTGTGTTTAATCATTAAACCTTTAAAATTACTGTCTCACTTTTGCTTGGAGTATTAAGCATATTGTTATTACAAGTCTTAGGTTGTGTTAATGGAAGTTATCCTTTTATGTTGTGAGAAAATCCTTTTTCCTTCATAGAAAGCCTATTTTCAAGCCTCCCTTAGAAATACTTTTGTGATATTTGAACTAAAACTAGATTGTGTGAGTCAGATTTCTGAGTTATATTATGAACCGGATTGTGTATTTTTATCCAGATTGGTTCATCACCAAAAATTTTAGTTTCATTTCCTTATAGTTTCCTTCTTCCCCTTTTCCAAAACAAAAAAATATACATTCCAATAGAATATTTTAAGGGAATGAACCCACAATCTGGAGCTCTAATTACATTATAGAGCACCCACAACCTAAAATTATTCCCATGTTACATGGAATTGTAGAGCTTTTCCAGCCTTACATATGGGTGCAATTCCCAGTGATAACAGTTTTTGGCATGACCGATGGGACTTTGAACTAATTTTTAGTTTAATAAAACTTATTCTTTTTTTTTGTTTTGGTATGAACAACAGAATTTTTAGCCTTTTAGAGGTTCATTTTCAAGTACCTAGTGACTAACACTTTGGTTTTATAGATCAGATCTTGCAACTTATTAAAAAGTATCAAACAAGGTCAAACAAAGATTCTGAAAAGACGCATATTCAGTTATCTCCACCAAAAAGGAGAATGAAAGCAGATAAAGTGATCAAAATAGTAGATTTATCAGTTGTTTCAGATCTACCAAGTACACATCCAGAGTTTTCTTCTCACGAGACTCCATTATTTGTTAGTTCATCATCCTAATTTCATAGTTCTCCACTAGCAAGCCCAAGAGAACAAATTCCTATTTTCCAAGAGGAACCTCTTCTTCTTGAGTTTGTAGAGGAAGAACCTGTATTATAAGAAATATTTCAAGTAGTTTTAGTCCAAGCACTAGCTCAAGTTCTACCTACTCCAAAGTCTCTACTTGGAGCAGGAGGAGGAGGACCAATCCCACCTCATGGAGGAGGGG
This sequence comes from Cunninghamia lanceolata, assembly GCA_027924645.1. Lineage (NCBI taxonomy): Eukaryota > Viridiplantae > Streptophyta > Pinopsida > Cupressales > Cupressaceae > Cunninghamia > Cunninghamia lanceolata. The sequence goes on from BSBN01000400.1 coordinate 8,100,228, forward strand.
AAATAGGAGCTGGAGGAGTACAACCTCCTAGTGGAGGAGGTGGAAGAAATCCACCACTGGACCTCGAAATCAACCTTTCATTACTTTTAATGGAGGTAACCCTTTGAATCTAAATCAACATGATGACATATTGATGGCTACATTGTAGAGTTTACCAAGTTTTACATGAGAAGATGGGACTACACCTATTGAGCATATCAGAGATGTGGCTTCTTTGTGTTCTATTCATCACATTACAGAGGAGAACATAGCAATTAGGTTATTGGTAGCATCATTAAAAGGTAAAGCTCTCCAATGGTTTAGAGGCTTAAGAGTTAATTCAATTAGAACTTGGAATGATTTAGGTTCTACTTTGAATAGACAATTTCAGGATAAATCTGATCATTTATCATTAGTTGAACAAATGATCACTATTAAGAGAGCTCCACAAGAGCAAATGTCAGGTTTTAATTTTAGATTTCAGAAAACATGGAATAGAATTCTTGAAATAGTGAAACCCTCATGAGAACGCTCTTTTTTGTATTATTTGAGAGCATTAAACTCTGATATTGCTATTAGGATACAATCTATGGGGGTAACTTTACCAAAAGCTTTTAATATTGCAATAAGAGAAGAAAATAGTTTAATACAGGCTGGTAAAATAGCACCTAGGCCACCAGTGCCAATTTTTCCAAATATATAGTCTTCAATTCTAATTTTAGCTCCACATATTTCATCAATACCATCTTTTGGCTATCAAGAAAATGCAAAAGATGGTGCATATCCCATTCATTCTAAGTTTCAAGAATTGAAAGAAAATCAACAAAGTATAGAAAAAATATTGCAAACTGTGAGCAATGATTTAGTGAGTCTAAAAATCTAAACAAATCAGAATAAAAGGCCTTACCAAGCCCCATACCAAGCAAATAGACTTGGTTATCAGGCAAATTACCAAGGCCAAAGGATAAATTACAACAATAGGCTAAATTAGCATTATAATCCAAATGTTGTTAATACATCAAAAGAAATGGTTCCTATACATAATAACATGGTTCAGGATTATGCATGGTGTTACCAATGTAACCAACCTCATAACTAGGCCACTTGCTCAAATGGGATAGTAAGTCAAGCTTTAATGGTACATTTAATAACTATGCTGCTGCTGAAAATTCAACAGGTGATGTGAATAACCAGCTAGATACTCAGACTCAGTATGTTAATCTTGATGTAGCTTTGATGAATTGGAAAGCTAATGAATTTTGTGGTGTAAATCAGTTACTGGGTCAAAAATAGTCTTTTACTAATATTGTAGCATACACAAGATCAAAAAGAGAACTGTTGACTTGCAACAGCAACTTGAAACTGGAAATCAACAAGTTGAAAATGTACAACAGCAAGCTGATAAAGGTAAAAGTATAGTTCCTACAAGTCAGCAAGGGCAGAATCAAGCTTCTACATCAAAATATATGCATATTTTGTCAAGGCAACCAACTGGAGAAAAAAGACAGCAAGAAACCAATAAACAACTAGCTAAAGACCAACCAGAGGTTACTGTCCCAAAAGTATAGCAAAAGGTTAGTGGTCTTGCTTTCAATATTTTGGATCATATGAAAAAAGCAACAATAAGTATGTCTATTTTAGATGCTTTACACATTCCAGGACAAAAGGATTTATTACAAGATGCATTATCTCAGTTGTCTCTGCCAAATGAAATATAAAAAGCACATTAACCTCAGATTATGTTTGTAAATGAGATAGAAAAAAGAGTAGAATAGCCTAAACCAGTAGGAAAACCTCCACCATTTTATATCACTCTGATTGTAGGTGACTATTTAGTACATAATTGCATGATAGATTTAGGAGCTAGCAGCTCAGTTATGCCAAAATAGCTAGCTGATAAGTTAGGCCTGAAATATGAACCTATTAGTAGAGGTGTTGTACAAATGGATGGAACTGAGGTCAATATAGTTGGAATGTTCATAAATTTAGGCCTTACCTTATATGTTTGTCTGAACCTTATTATACACCAGGATATTTATGTTATTGATCTGCACCTACCTTTGCTATTTGTTTATCTAGAGATTTTATAGCAAGGTTAGGATGATATTTATCATCTGATTAGACACATTTATTCTTTAGGACTACATATGGAACCAAGGTAATAATCAAATATGAGCCATTAGCCAAAGATTACCTTTAGCCTTATACACCCAGTTCAATAAATGCCAATCTATCCATTTTTTATCAAGAAGATCTGATTCCTATCCAAGACCCAAATACACATTTAGAGGGAATTCCTGATATGGTTTTAGACCAATGGGCAACAGAGAACCATGAAACAGATCCATTTGAGAAAATGGATGAAGTAGGCCTTGGTGTATATATGATTCAGGAGAATAATACAGTCATTCCAAATCTGATTAAAGAAGAAAAATAGCAAACTATTGAAGCTGAAAATGATGTTTGGGAACTTTATTTTGATGGTTCTAGAAGCAAGATTGGTGTAGGAGGAGGGGCTATTTTAGTTTCTCCCACAGGTGAGAAATATTATTTATCTTTTAGATTTGCTTTCAGCTGTTCTAACAACTCAGCTAAATATGAAGCTTTAGTTCATGGACTAGAATGGGCAAGAAAAAGAAAAATCAAATGTTTAAAAGTTTTTGGAGACAATGAGTTAGTTTTTAAACAAGTCAGAAACCTTGTTGCTACAAAAAAATGACTTGCTAAAATTATATAAGCATAGAGTTAGGGACATGATAGAAGAATTTGATGTATTTAATCTGAAATCTATACCTAGAACTGATAATAAACAAGCTGACATGCCATAGGAGCTAAATATGATATTCCTACAGAAATGAAAAAAATTTCATACTCCTTTATATGTCAAAGTTGCTGTGAGACCATTAGTCCCAAATAATAATATCGATTGGCAAGTGTTTGACAATGATGAATAGATTGTAAATTTCTTAATGGAAGAGGCTGAATTTTCTGCAAGTAATCAACATAAATTTATGTTGCAATATGATGATCAAATACTTTAGTTAAGATCAAACAAGCTACCTAAAGGCCTAGTGACCTTAGAATCAATCTTTAATACTGATGATCAAGTATGAAAAGATAAGCCCAGCTTGTCAGTAAAACAAGAACATTATGAACCCATTGAGATCTTTAAAGGGAAGTTACTCAAGCTTGGAAAGATATGTACAAAGGAGGAACACCAAGCATTCATCCAACTTTGCCAAGAGTTTAGTGATATATTTGCATGGGAATATGGAGATCTGAAAGGTTTCAACCTAGAGTTGGCTTAGCATACAATAGAGCTTGAACCCAAGGCAAAACCTATCAGACAGAAGCAAAGACCACTAAATCCTAAGCTGGAAGTGCTTATGAAGACTAAACTCAATAAACTCATTGAAGGTAATATCATTTTTCCTATCAAACATACTTAATGGGTTTCTAACTTGGTTCCTGTTAGAAAAAAGAATGGAGAAATTAGATTATGTATTGATTTCCATGATTTAAACAAATCATCTTTAAAGGATCATTATCCTTTACCATCTATGGAATAGATATTGCAGGTAGTTTCTGGATCAAAAAGATTCTCTTTGTTAGATGGTTATTCAGGTTATAATCAAATTCTTGTAAAGGAGGAAGATCAATACAAGACAGCTTTTACGACAAAATGGGGCACACTAGCATAAAAAAAGATGTCATTTGGCTTATCAAATGTAGGTGCAACATTTCAAAGAGCCATGGACATGGCCTTTCAAGGTCTGATTAATAAATTTGTACTTGTATACTTTGATGATGTGACTATTTTTTTAAAAAAAGATGAAGATCATTTTCATCATTTAAGACTGTTTTTTGAGAGGTGTAGAGAGTTTGGGGTATCACTTAACCCAAAGAAGAGTATTTTTTCTGTTCATGAAGGTAAACTGTTAGGACACATAGTGTCTAAAGATGGGATATCAATTGATTCTGAAAGAATCACTGTAATATTGGCATTACCTCTTCATGCACACAAGAAAGGTTTACATAAATTTCTGGGAAGAATTAAGAAGGTTTATTCCTAACATAGCAGCACTTTTACAACCTCTTACAACAATGCTAAAGAAGAATATTCCTTTCAGCTGGACCAAAGAAGGAAAGAGAAGCTTTGAAGAGATAAAAGAGACACTTGATGTTGGTCCAACACTAATAAATCCAAATTTTGATAAAGACTTCATTTTATATGCATTTGGCAGTGTGGATACTATATCAGCTATGCTTTGTCAGCAGAATGCTGAAGGATTGGAACAACCTGTAGTATTTTTCAACCAAGTTCTGCATGACTATGCTTTTAAGATATTCTTTCATTGAAAAGCATGTATTGGCTATTATAAGGAGTTTAAAGAAGTTTAAACATATGCTTTCAAATAATAGAATCTAGTTAATGGTTGCTCACCCTATAGTGAAAAAATTCTTTCTTAGTAAAGATTTAAGTGATAAGAGAGCAGGGTGGATAACAAAATTTATGGAGTATGATATCCAAATTAAAGTTACTGAGCTAGTTCGAGGCAAAGGACTATGTGAACAGCTTGCAGATCATGAAAAATACAGCAAGGAACTTGAAGGAGAAGTTGAGACAGTGCTTCAAAATGATGAAACAACTGCTATCCTAGATCCTCCTACAAGTTGGGTGCATGATATGATCCATTATCTACACAATAGTGATTGTACACAAGGCCTAGATAGATCTAAAAGAAGATATTACAAATTATAGGAAATCCCCTATGCTGTAATTGATGGGATTTTGTATAAAAGAGAATTTAACAATGTTTTATTGAGGTGTGTACAACCAGATCAGACCCAAAAGATTCTAGAAGAATTTCATGATGGACCTTCTGGAGGTCATTTTGCAGCTAGAAAAATAGCTCTAAAAATTATGAGAGTTGGTTACTATTGGCTTGACATGTTCAAGGATGCTCATGAATGGGTGAAGAAATGTTTAAAGTGTTCAGTTTTTGCAAGTAAACAAAGACTTGTAGCAATGCCTTTACATCGAATTCAAGTGGAGCAACCATTTGGCAAGTGGGGATTGGACTTCATTGGTCCTATTAATCCATCTTCAAGCCAAGGACACAAGTGGATTTTGACTGCTACTGATTATTTCACTAAATGGACTGAAGCAGTTGCTTCAAAAGATGCTAATGAAACATCAGTCCTAAATTTTTATCAAGATCTAGTATCCAGGTTTGGAACTCCTGACTCTATTATTTCATTTAATGCTTTAGCATTTATTGGATTAAGAGCATCTAATTAGTCTATCAAAAATATCATATTTTTGAATACTTCATCAAATTATTACCCTCAAGGTAATGGATAGGCTGAATCAACTAACAAAAATCTAATTAAAATCATAAAGAAAACAGTTGAAGAAAATCAGAGGTCTTGGCATGATAAGTTAAAATTAGCATTATGGGTTGATAGGATTACACCTAAAAGATCAACAGGTAATTCACCCTATCTGCTTACATATAGAAAAGAAGCCAAGTTACCAATAATAGTGGAGTTACCAACTCTCAGTTACATAAAAGAACTAGAGTTACTTGAAGAGCAGCCAATGGAAGTCAGGCTTGCACAACTGATTGAACTTGAAGAAGTTAGAAAAGAGGCCTTGAAAACAATAGAAATACACCAGGGCCAAATGAAGAGGACATTTGATAAAAGAGCAGTCCCAAGAATTTACAAGGAAGGAGATCTAGTTTTCAAGTAGAATGAGTTGAAGAGTAGACTAGGTCAGCATACCAAGTTTGATGCAATGTGGGATGGGATATACATCATAATAGAATGCAAGCAACACAATGCATTCCATCTTGCTAAGTTATATGGTGAGGTGTTTCCAATCCTAGTTAATGGGATTCACCTCAAGTTATGCTATTAGTGAGGCAGCCTTATGCTACCAATAAGTGCTTTTGCACATTTAGTTTAAGTTGTTTTGGTTTCCAAGAAGTGCTTTTGCACATGTTGCTGATTTTTGTTTTAAGCAAGTTAGTTTAGTTTGAGTTTTCAGTCAATTAGTTTGAGTTGCAGAATTTTTCTAAATTTAGGACAAAAAAGACTCTATGCCCAATGGAGTTGCAAAGGCTACTGGTTCTAAGTTGTTTAGCAGGCAAACACCCCAGAGAGGTTGCCAGAAATGCTACTAATTTTTGTTCACACTAAAATTAGTTTGACCTAAGTGTAGTTGTTCAAAAGGAATAAAAGAAAACTTTTTAAGTTATGCATTTAGTGAACAGTTGATATCTTGACAGAGAAAAAATGGACTTCAGTTGATAGGATAACCCATCAGTCTAATCAAGACTGATGAGCCATCATGTCAAGAGAATAAGTTTGCTAGGGTACCAATCATTCAAGAAATACAGTTGTTTTATCATGATGTTATCTTTCAAGAGTTATAAGTTAGATTGATTATTCCATTAATCAGTTTTGAAATAAGGAAAGAAAGATATTTGTATTGAACTATTATTTTATGTCATGTTTTGAACATACATTCAATGTTTCTTACTTTATCCTATGCATTGATTGAAAAAGAAATACACATACATCAAGTGCATAAGATAAATTAACTGATCATGTTTAAGAGAAGTGTTCAAATGTGTCCCACACAAGCCATGGGAGTAACTAGACTAAGCAATTGCAAACACGCAAGCTATACATCTGAATGATAAAAGAAATAATAAACACATGATAAAAGAAAACATCCATTGTTGCTTGAGCAAGAAGGTTATTTTATTGATGCCAATCTTCAGTCTTCATCTTCATCTTCAGCTCCTATCATCAGTTCAACCTGCAAAAAATTGGGGACAGTTTTGTTAGATCTCCAGATGTTTAGATTTATCATATGCTTTTATCAAGTAGATACATCAACTTGTCACATCATGTATTGCATATGAAAGATCAGATCAGATAAGTATTGCAAATCAGAAAAAGAAATCATGAAGAAGATAAATCAATACCATCAGGTATATTTTTTATGCTAACTTGTTTGTTCACTATGTAGGTATAGGAAAAGTAATGTTGCTAATTTGAAGACAACTAAACATGTGGATTAAATGTGGCACCCACAAGGGTTTGAGCCCAACATGTTTTCTTTTTCATTTGAAAAGGAGTATCAGAAAAGGACATGATGCATCATTCAAGTTACATCATGCATCATTAATCAACCTACAAGAAGATATGTCATCATGACATTTATTACAGTTGATTAAAGCAAATCAGATAAGTATGTGATGCTTGAGTCAAGTTGGCAAAATACACAAAAAAAAGTGCAGCCATAAAAGATATTCACAATGATCAAGTACAACCAAAGCAAGTGATGCAGTTATACTTCTGAGATCAACTAATAGACAAAGGCAATGAAATCAAGTGGATGCCAGTTCCTAACATGTACATGTATATGCTAATGAAGGACAACCTAAGAACTTAAGGAATGATAGAGGTATGAAAAGGAGATGAATAGCTATTCATGATCAGAACAATAAAGATACAAGTTTATTATGGAGAGCACCCAATAGGTAGTCATCAATGCTATTTAGATACATCAAGAAAAGATCATCTAACTGGTACAGGTACAAATGAAAGTATATCAAGAAAATAAAATGAATGCTACAGTCTCAACAATGATGTACAAGTATTACTACTTCTGACAAAAGGATAAATGAGATCTAGAAACAACAAACCAAGTGATCAAGATAGAAAGACATAATGCCTCTAACTGGTGATAGTCAAGTATTATCATTCACATTTTGTGTTAAGTGTTCATTGATCATGCATCATGTGTCTAACTGATACAATGATGACATGTATATGCCATGATCAAAAGAGAAGAAAATGATATACTAAACTTGCTATAGGAGTTCCGAATGCACAGAAGTATAACAGAAAGGACACCTTTTCAAGTTTGTAAGTTACAGTCATCACTTACATTATGAGTATAAATCTGCCATGAAGAAGTGCAAATATAACTGAAGTGATTTTGTGTTAAAAGGTATATTAAAGTTGACCAGTGTAGGCCAAAGAAAGGTGAAATGACAAACCAAAAAAAATCTATGCTCAAGAAGGTAAAAGGTATGCTACAAAAAATGTAGAATGAAGGCCATCAAGACTTAACAACTTTATATACATTTTCTACCCAGAGTGGGAAATGAAATCTCTTATCAGAAAGAGGTATTCAGATACAGAAGGAGAATAAACTGCAGAAGGACATAGATCAAATCTAAATATATGAAAGTATTAAAACTACAATGCCAAACTATTGAACCAAGGTCTTGTTTCATACATAGAAATATGATAAAGAATGAATATTATGCTTGTTATAATGGTTATGCAGAGTACAAATATATGTGAATTGTTGTAATGTTTGAAACCTTAGCAACAACTCATTCCATGCATACAGTCAAATAAGCTAATACAGTGAAAATTTCTGCCATAGCCATGATCAGAAGGAGGAGTTTTGCTATTTTTTAAAGAAACCCTCAATTTTCATCAAAGCCCTTAGTTTCATCTCATGAGCATAGTGAAGAAAGAAGAAGTGACCGAAATGTGTTATAAGCATGACCGTAACATGAAGGGAGGTTTTTACGAACACCCATATGGTTTTTGATAAAACCCTAACATCATGTCTGCATTTACAAGGAAGTAATGATGCTACAGTGTGTGTATAGGTGTGGCCATGCATAAGAAATGCATTTGTATGCATTTTTTAAGAAACCCTCATTTTGTATGTAGAAAAACCTTCAAATTTCATGATAGGAAGTTAAAGATATGCTATAGAAAGTGTCCACGGCCACGGCCATGCAAGGAAGAAAAGAATATTTGAGTACCCAGATGAAGAAAGGCCGAGACTCTTGTCTCCCTTTGAGATATACAATAAGAGAAAAGTATTTATAGTCCAGAGAGTCGAAGGCTTACCTTCAAATGACAGAGGAAGACTATCATGGTTGTGGCCCTCCAAGGAAGGTTCTTATCCTTCTTTCACTTTTTCTCACAGTTACAAAGATTTTTTCAAACACAGAAAACAAGATAGTTGTCAAGAGAAGAATACAGAAGAGAAACAAATGATGGCCGCGGTCATTTATGTTAAGAAAGCCATAGAATGATGAAGGAAATGCTAGTTAAAAGACAAAAGATACAACACTTACCGCTCCAGCCACAAAAAATGCAAGACAGATGATGGAGTTTGACCTAGAGAGGCAAGGAAGAGGCTGAGTTTTACAAGACAAAACGCTAGACATCAAAAAGTTGCAGAGCAAAGTGGTGGCCAGCGAAGAAAACAAAATGAAAAATGATAAGTTTAGGTCTCCTTGTTTTTGTTCGAAGCTTCTTTTCCCATCTTTTGTTTTTGACTTCATCAAATACATTACTACTATATACAAAATGTCAACCGGGGTCAACAATTCTAATAATGCTTTCCTAGTAATGATCATAAGGAGTGGCCAATAGTGGGGATGCCTTGCATATCAAATGGTGGTCAATAATAATAAGGGTAAGGCTTATGCCTTATGTATTTCAAACAAACTTTTCTTTCCTTGGAGGTTGAATATCACATAGTTAAACAAACACTCATTTTTCTCATGGTTGACATTGCATAAGATGTTCCTTGTCATCATTTGATTAAAGATAAGACAAGATTCCCTTCATATCACATGTATCATGCAAGATGACCGAATAGGTCAAAATATATGATTTTATGCCTTACAAAATTATCATCAAAAGGTCAAAACAAGAAGTGCAGGAAGGCAAAAACAATTTGACTTTCAAGGTGGTAGAGAAGGTGTCAAAGAGAATATTTTTTGCATGAAGGAGGTATGGAGAGATAAGGTCTATTTGGCATGGTAAATACATATTGCAAGGTGGAAGGAGACTTAGGATTATATTTGCATGATGGGTGTACGCGGCAGAGGAACTATTTTTTTTGCATGTGTATATTAGAGATGAGATATGGTAGAGAGTATGCATTTTTCATTTTGCATGATGATTGGAATTATAAGGCAGAGGAATATTTGTTTTCTTTTGAAATCAAATATGGGGTTGTAAGTGTAGTATGAAATGCCTTATTTTTTATGCATTTTGATAATGTATATAGAGAGATAAGGGTATTTTTTTCCCTAATCATATTATCATGCAAGAGGGTATATTCTCTCACAAGGAGCTATAAGGAGATTGTATTTGTCTCTAAGTCCTATTTTTTTTCTAAAATCATGCAAATTAGGCATATGTATTTGGAGTGATAAGGAGTTATATTTTTCATGCATGATTTTACAAACAAATTAATTGTAAATAAATAATAAAGTAATAAGGTTTCAATTACTTTATTATTTTTCACAAATTGTAAAATCAAATAAGAGAAAGTTGTAACCAATAATAGAGTAATTATTTTAATTACTTTATTATTTACTCACAATCAATTTTACAAAAACAAAATCATGCAAATTGATTAGTTGAGTTAACTAGGCCATCTAGGGGCTTCTTGCATGATTTAAGGAGCAATTTAAGGGATCTTGGTCAACTTCTTGGTCAAGCATGTGGAGAAGACCAAATTAGAGCTATTTTTTCTCAATTTGTGGCAGTTTGAGCCCTTATTTTTAGGGATTTTTGAGGTTGCTCAAGAATCACTTTGGAGATTATTTTTAGAGGTAGTTAGTTGTAGTTCCATTTTTTGTATGCCTCCTAGAGAGAGAAAATCTATATATTGTAAAGCAAAAGCTTGTTTTTGGTAGTTTTTATCTTTTTGCTCTTATACACTTTGAGAGAAAAAGGTTTTGTAGCCCACTTTTTAACAGTTTTTATAGAGAAATCACAACAGGTTACAGGTTCAATTCTTTGTGTTTTCATGTAATTTTCCTTTGTTCTTTGGAATCAAGTAATTACCTTTCCATTTTATGCAAATTGTATGAAGTGATTTGATGAAGTTTTATTATGTTTAATCATTAAACCTTTAAAATTATTGTCTCACTTTTGCTTGGAGTATTAAGCATATTGTTATTATAGGTCTTAGGTTGTGTTAATGGAAGTTATCCTTTTATGTTGTGAGAAAATCCTTTTTCCTTCATAGAAAGCCTATTTTCAAGCCTCCCTTAGAAATACTTTTGTGATATTTGTGCCAAAATCAAATTGTGTGAGTTAGATTTTTGAGTTATATTGTGAACCAGATTGTATATTTTTATCCATATTAGGTGCATCACCAAAATTTTTAGTTTCATTTCCTTATAGTTTCCTTCTTCCCCTTTTCCAAAATAGAAAAACATACATTCCAATAGAATACTATAAGGGAACCAACCCACAATCTAGAGGTCTAATTTCATTATAGGGCACCCACAACCTGAAATTAGTCCTATGTTACATGGAATTGTAGAGCTTTTCCAGCCTTGCATACGGGTGCAATTCCCAGTGATAACAGTGTCTACAAGTCACTAATGTTTCCCTGCACTTGCAAATTGATGAAGGGAAGGCCATCTAAGAAATGCCTCGTACAATACCCCTGACATGAAATTTACGCAAGAAAAAGCAATCCTTAATAAAAATGTGCTTAGACATTGACATTTTTTATTGTTTTGAAATTCTTTTTTCATTGCGTTGGTTTTCTAAATGATATGTTGTTAAAGGTTTTTAATGTTTAATCTTATTTTTAAAAGTTAAAAGTTACTAGAAAAAGATAGTTATTTTTTTAAAAATAATAATTTTTAAAATTTTAAAATATAAATTTTTAAAATATTTTAGAAATTTGATTTAAAATTAATATTTTTTATTTTATTTTATTTTTTATATGACAAATTTTATTAAAAGTATTTGATAAAAAGATTGGAGGAAGATCAAATTTTATAAAACAAATTTGTGAAGAGGAATTGATAGAAAGACTAACAGGGAGACCAAAATAAAGAACTTTGGTTACAAGGTGAATCTTGAACAAATAAAAAAATTTGAAACGTATGTGTATACAAGATCCATTTCTTATATGCAACCTTTGAATACCATGTTTCTTGTCATGTTTATGTTTTCGTTGTGATTTCAATTGCACATTTCTAGTAACATAGCTTCTAATATGTGCTGCAACGTATTGTTAGTGTTAAGGAATGTGATAAGAAATCCATCAAAGATGAGTTTCTAGGCAAGTTGCATCATGGGATTAATGTGGACCTATACAAGCACTTGAATCACAAGCATATGGGGCTACACCATTTTATTGGTGACAAGTCAAAGCAGATCAAGCCCTTGCCACATTCTACTCCCTTACCTTCATTTTACCTTGTTTTAACAAAGAGAGCAAGTTGTCAAGTTGGCCTTTGGTCATGTTGATGAGCACTACAAATCCCTAAAAACAATGTGTATAGTGCAAGGATGGATTTGAGTAAAGAAAGTAGAAGCTAAGACAAAAGTCCTATTTTCCACCTAAAAAACAATTAGCTTGTGTGTTAAGCTTTACAGACAAGCTTTCAAAGACTCATCTCTCTCATGCACTAATGGACCCACACTTTAACTTCCACGTGAGACTAATTATAATGTCCATCGCTTGATGCTATATGAACCACCACTTCAAACACTCACACAAGAATGCTCACCACGACACCTCTACAAATAATTGCAAGAGCAAACTTCCACACTATCATCACCATACCAATCCCCCTTAGAAATATTGTTGCCACATTTAGGACACTTCTTCCATGTGAAATAGGTAGTTCTCCAGACACATCCCCAATCTATTTGCTTTTGCCATGTGAGCAAGAGTGGTTTGGCCATATGCAAAGTCACATGTGTGCAACACATGTGCTCACCACCTTTAACTTATTTACAATAGTGGTGAGTTAGATTTGGATATCACAATCATAAGCATAAAGTATCAACTCATTATCCAGATTAACACTTTGTACACACTACAAAACCACCCACAATTGGAAATGATAAATCACATAAGACAAATTAGTTTGGAATAAATCTCTTTTGACATCATAATTGAAGAAAATTATTCAATATTGAAATTGTTGAGCAACCCCAAATGATAAATTTGATAATGAGAGTCGTCTCACCTATCAATGTGGTTTCTAAGATTCTGCATCCACTTTTCATTCTCTTTCTCTACAAATTTGAAGAAATGTTTAACAAACATCTATCTTCCAATGAAGTTGGGCTTGCAAACATATAGTTCCTTGTGAAGTGTTGTATCATCTTCTTAGGTAACACTTGACATGATAGTAGTTATGAGCCTATCATAAGTTGAAAACTTCTCAAGGACTACCCATTAAAGAGCTTATGCATCCCTAGCAATCCTCTGTGTCTATGATCATGTGCAAGAATTAACTCTAGGAAGCCATAAGCAACACATAATAAGAAAATGGAACACCCATGTGCCATAGAATTGGTACCTTTCATAACCTTTGGTAACTTCCAAAGTTATTTGTTCTAAATGTGTAAGGATTTTTTTTAATTGAAGAGGCTACCAAAACATGTATTGAAAATTATGGATATTATTATTACTATTTTGATTCTATGTAGAACATTTGTTTGCATAATCAACATGAGACTAATTATAGGTATAGATATTGCCAGTTGTTGACCCATATGGTATTCTGGTAAAAAAAATCTTAATTTTGTACTTATCTGCACTTAAATAGATTAGAATTTTTTGGTTTTCTCATACTTATGTTCCCCCAATTTGAAGAGCTTAGAAAAAACAAGTATTGAAAATTATGGACATCATTTTGATTATATGGAGTAAATTTGTTTGCACAATCTGTTGCAAGTATGGACCTAATCGGTATTGTCATTGATGTCAACATACTTTTGTTGCATTGATGACAAGGTTTGGATGATTTGTGTGCTAAGGATATTGAGAAAATTATTCCTATCAGAAACAAAGAAAGAACAGTGAAGATGAGAATCTCTATGAAGTGAAGATCCCAAATAGATGAAGATCAGAGAATGCATATCAAAGGGTTTGTAGATATGTGCCTGAAGATGATCTAGTTAAGATTTGAGAGGTTCACATGAAAATGTTAAGGAGTTATGGTCATAAGAGTAAAACTAGCTTTGGCAATTGCTTTGGCTCTGGTAATTGCTCAGAGGTGATAGAGTGACACAAATAGGTCCAGTGAGATCCAAAAATACAATATCATGTTCTGTGGATCTAGTGGCATGTTTGGGAAGCTAGTTTGAATTGACAACTCGATTGGTTTGTAGTTTAGAGGTCTGCAAGAAATCCTTCTAATGTGACAGTGATGACCAGCTGTGTTCTTGAGGTTCTGGATGAAGATGTGAATGGTTACAGTAAGCAAAAGTGGTGTGGATGTTCTTGGTGATTCAAGCAAGCCTGTGGAGGTTTCTAGATTGTGTCCAGTTCATGTTGGTGGTCTGCATTGAAGATTAAGCTCGTAATTGAAGATTTTCCTTTGGGTGATGGTGTTCTTCCTAGTCCTAGCAGACCAGATGATTTGCACATGTTGTGGATGATCTTGAATATGTTTTGCAAAGCATGGTGTGTTCCTCAAAGAAGATTGAAGTCCCAGATATGTGTGGCCAACAGTGTAGTGATGTGCATGAAGTTTTTGTAATAAGTCAAGTTGTATTTTTGTAATTGCTCTATAATAAAATAAGTGTATGTTGTGCTGACTTTGATGATCATTCCAAAGTCAATGTCATGTATAAACAAGAGTTGCAAAGTCATTCAAAAAGTGATTATGATGAGAAGGTGGTAGTGAAGAGGAGTGAAAAGTAGAGCAGAGGTGTTGGGCTTAAATAGAACTAATTCAGGCATAGTGAAGATGCTAATCTCCAGTTCAAGTATGTAATACTTATATTCTTCTGTAGACAGTGTATCTCTTGTAGGCAGTGTGCCTATTGTGAGCAGTGTACTTAGGTAGTGAGCCCTAATTGGCAAGTGCCATTTTATTCTTCTTATTCTTTTAATAGAGAATACAATCTTGGGTTAGTCACCCCGTGTTTTTTCCCTTAACTGGGTTTTCCACATTAAAATCTTGGTGTTATATGTGTTGAATATATTTTTTCTTTTGAGTTATTGTATTGTGCTTCCATGATTGAATCTTTGATAAGCTGTTGAAATATGTGAAGGTTTAAGTAACAAGAAATAGAATTTTAGTGATAATTGATTCACCCCCCCTCTTAGTTGTCTGTCCTTAGATCAACAATTGGTGTCAGAGCCAAGTTTCTCTAGAAAAAGCTTAACCACTTGAGGAGATCTAGGATGTCATCCTACAAGAAGGACAGTCCAAGGTTTGATGGAAAGAACTATACTCTTTGGAAAAGATGCATGGAATGTCACTTACAATGCATGGGAGAGCAGTATTGGAACATGACTACAACTAAGTATATTCCCCCAAAGAATGGTCCAACAACTCTAGATGAAATTAGAAATGCTGAAAATAATCTTCGAGCTAAAGAAGCCTTACTAAGTGCCTTGTCTGATTCAGAGCTGACAAATGTTATGGGATTAAAGACTACTTATGAAATTTGGACAAAGCTAGAGACTCTACAAGAAGGAGACAAATATGTTAAGTGTGCCAAGCTACAAAGCCTCAAAGGAAAGTTCAAAAACCTGAAGATGAGTGAAGATGAGAATATCACTTCATTTATGCCAAAGGTAAATGAGCTTATTTGTGGCATTAGATGTGCTGGTGGAACATTGGATGAAGATGAGATTGTTGCCAAAGTTCTCAGATCCTTACCTCCTACTTACAAACACGAAGTTGCTTCTATTGAGGAATTTAAATCTTTAACAAATATTACAAGGGATCAATTGGTTGGGAATATAGCTGCATTTGAGTTGGTTGAGTTTGAAGATGCACTCCCCAAGACTGAATCTGCATTCAAGGCTAGTGCCTCTACAAAAGGAAAACAAAGATATGACCTAGGAGAAAGCTCCTCAAAGAAATCAACATGGTATGATAAAGCAAGAAAAGATCTGGAAGAAGATGATTTAGAATTTGCACAACTTGAAGCCCTTATTGGAAAAAGAATACCAAGAGGATCCAGTAAGTATGAAGGAAAATTGCCTTTCAAATGTTTCAATTGCAACAAGATTGGTCATTTTGCCTCAAGATGTCCAGAAAGATTTTCAAGGCCAAACCTTAATAGATCAAGATTTCAAAAGAAGTGTTACTATGTTCAAGAAGATGATGATGAATCTGAGATAGGAAACAAATCCAGAAGTGACTGGGTGTTTATTGCCATCAAGGAAGAAGATCCAATGCTTATTGAATCTGCCAATGATAAGATGATAGAAAGGGCTCTGGCCACTCAGGTTGAAGAAAAGGATGAATGGGTCATTGATAGTGGATGCTCTCACCATATGACTGGTGACAAGAGTAAGTTCATAAACCTGGAAAGATATGAAGGTGGAGTTGTAAAGTTTGGAGATAACTCTACTAGCAGAATTAGAGGCAGAGGAACCATTTCTTTTGATGGAAAGAACAAAGCCAGTGATGTTTTGTATGTTGAAAGTTTAAAGCATAATCTTCTCAGTGTTGGGTAGTTGGTAGAGAAAGGTTATGATCTTTGTTTCAAAAATGGAAAATGCAAGATCTTTGAAAGCTCTGGAACTGAGATTGCATCTAGTACACATATAATTTAAGGTAACATCTTTCACTTGGTTGGTACTGGAAAAAGTTTCTTATTTGTTCAAATTGATTAGAGTTGGTTGTGGCATAGGAGAATGTGTCATGTGAATTTTGATAATATCATTAAGATAAGCAACACTCAGGTTGTAAGAGATCTTCCAAGACTGGTGAAACTAGCTAATAGTTTGTGCAAAGAATGTCAGTTAGGTAAGCAGAATAGAGTCTCATTCAAAAGTAAGGAACAATCTTCAACCAGATTGTTGGACTTAGTGCACACTAATCTATGTGGTCTGGCAAGAATCAAGAGTCCACAAGGTGATAGATATTTCATGTTACTAATTGATGACCACTCTCGGATGATGTGGGTGACTTTCTTAAAAGAGAAATCTGAAGCACTTGAGAAATTCAAAATATTCAAGGCTATGGTAGAAAATGACACTGGCATAAACATAAAATGCCTCAGGTCTGATAGAGGTGGAGAATTCACATATGGAGAGCTCATAGAATTTTGTGAGAAACATGCAATAAGGAGACAGTTATCTGCTCCAAGGACTCCACAGTGGAATGGAGTAGTGGAGAGAAAGAACTGGACCATCCAGGAAGCTTCTAGGACCATGATTATGGAAGAAAATGTTCCTCAAATCTATTGGAGAGAAGTTGTAAGAACTGTTGTTTATACTCTTAATTGGGTACAAATCAAAGGCAAGACTGGTAAGACTCCTTATGAACTCTAGTTTGGCATCACTCCTACTGTGAGGTATTTTAGAGTCTTTGGTAGCAAATGCTATATCAAAAGAGATGAATACCTTGGAAATTTTGATGCTAGGAGTGATGAAGGAATATTCTTGGGTTATTCTACTCAAAGCAAAGCTTACCAATGTTATAACAAGAGATTAAGAAAGATTGTAGAAAGTACAAATGTGAAGCTTGATAAAGGCATGGAAAATCCCTCAAGGTACTATGAGAATGAAGCAAATGATCAAAATGATATCTCAAACCAAGAAGAACAAGTCCAAACTCCAGTCGAAATTCAAACTGATCCAGAGAATCCAAAAATATAAGAAGAAGAGACAGGCTTGGATGAACCTGTCTAAGAATTAGAAGTGCAAGAGAATCCCAAAACTCCTAGGTATGTAAGACTAAATCATTCTGAAGATCAGATCATAGGAGATAGAAGCAAAGGTGTTCAAACAAGAAGAAATATTGCTCAAGACTCAGTGAAGTATTGTCTGAATTCAAAAGTTGAACCAAAATAATAAGTGAAGCATGCAATGATGAAAGTTGGGTTAAAGCAATGAAGGAGGAATTGATGCAGATTGAAAAGAATCACACTTGGGATCTTGTTCCTAGAACTAAGGACAAAAATGTGATTGGGACTAAGTGGGTCTTCCAGAATAAACTGCATGAAGATGGTGAGGTAATAAGAAACAAAGCTAGATTGGTTTGTAAGGGTTATTCTCAAGTAGAAGGAGTTGACTTTGAAGAGACTTTTGCTCTGGTGGCAAGGATTGAAGTAGTCAGATCATTTCTTGCCTTTGATGCCTTCAAATATTTCAAGGTATATTAGATGGATGTCAAGCTTGCTTTCCTAAATGGTGATTTGGAAGAAGTATACATTAAGAAACTGAAGGGATTTCAACTGTCTAATCATGGAGATATGGTCTGTAAATTGAAAAAGGCATTATATGAACTCAAACAAGCCCCAAGAGACTAGTATGAAAGATTGGACAAACATCTTTTGAAGATTGGTTTCAACAAAGGTACTGCTAACGGTAATCTATATTTTAAGATTGATCATTAAAATATCTTGATTGTTGAAGTATTTGTTGATGATATTATTTTTGGAGGGAAGGACAGTATGTGCAAAACTTTTGCAAATCAAACAAAAAGTGAATTTGAGATGTCTATGTTTGGGGAAATGAATTTCTTCTTGGGTGTGCAAATCACTCAAACAAAGAAAGGAATCTTCATATCATAGCCCAAATATGTGAAAGAATTGTTGAAGAAATTTGGGATGGAAGATTCAAAGGCAATGAATACTCCCATGGCAACTAGGTGTAAGTTGATTAAAGATGATGAATCTCCTAAAGTTGATCAGAAAAGTACAAGTCAATGATTGGAGGATTTCTCTACCTTACTCAAACTAGACCTAACATTATGAATGCTTTCGGTCTTGTTGCCAGATTTCAAGTTGATCCTAGAGAATCTCATGTCTTGGTAATCAAGAGAATTCTCAGATATTTGAAGGGAACAATTGAGTATGGATTGTGGTATCCTAAGGATCATGATTTCTCTCTTCATGCTTATACTGATGCTGATTGGGAAGGTGATGTGGATGACTGGAGGAGTACCAGTGGTGGTGCATTCTTTTTGGGAAAAAGATTGGTTTCTTGGTTAAGCAAGAAATAAGAGGCAATATCTCTATCCACTGCAGAAGTAGAATATATTGCAGCGGCAGGCAGTTGCACTCAAGTATTGTGGATGAAGCAAATGTTAAGAGACATAAGAGTGGAGTATGAAGAACCTATCACAATCTTCTGTGATAATTTAAGTGCAATAAACATATAAAAAAATCCAGTGTTGCATTCAAAGACAAAACATATATCCATCAAGTTCCACTTTTTGAGAGAGTGGGTGAACAAGAATGAAGTCAGATTGGAGTTTGTGCCCTCAAAGGATCAAATTGCAGACATTTTTACCAAACCTCTACCTAAGGATACTTTTGAGTACCTCAGGGAGAAGTTAGGGGTTATTACCCCTCCGGTTCTGAATTAAGGTGCACTAATGTGCATCAGTCTAGTGGATCCCACAGTCATATGTTATGATTTGGATTGATGCTAGGAGGTTGCTACTCAGGGGGAGTAGTCAGTATAATTCTGAAGTATGAGAAGTGGTTGCAAGCATGTGCCCTTTGCCATTTATGTCAAAGGGGGAGAGAAGACATGTGAAAAACAAAAAGTGGTTGTTGATCAAAGGGGGAGTAGTAAAAGAAGAGAAGACATGTGAATGGTTTCCAGTGATAGGGGGAGCTATGTCAGTAAGTGAGGAAAAGTTCTTGTCTTGATGGTTAAAATAATTTTTCACATCATATGGTGCCATCAATGACAAAGGGGGAGATTGTTGCAAGTATGGGCCTAATTGGTGTTGTCATTGATGTCAACATATTTCTGTTGCATTGATGACAAGGTTTGGATGAGTTGTGTGCTAAGGATATTGAGAAAATTAGTCCTATCAGAAACAAAGAAAGAACAGTGAAGATAGTGAAGCTCTATGAAGTGAAGATCCTAGATAGATGAAGATCAAAGAATGCGTATCAAAGGGTTTGTAGATATGTGCCTGAAGATGATCCAATCAAGATTTGAGAGGTCCACATGAAAATGTTAAGGAGTTATAGTCATAAGAGTAAAACTGGCTCTAGCAACTGCTCAGAGGTGACAGAGTGACACAAATAGGTCCGGTGAGATCTAGAAATACAATATCATGTTCTGCGGATTTGGTGGCATGTTTGGGAAGCTAATTTGAATTGACAACTCAATTGGTTCGTAGTTTGGAGGTCTGCAAGCAATCCTTCTAATGTGACAGTGATGACCGACTGTGTTCTTAAGGTTCTGGATGAAGATACAAATGATTACAGTAAGTAGAAGTGGTGCAGATGTTCTTGGTGATTCAAGAAAGCTTGTGGAGGTTTCTAGATTGTGTCCAGTTCATGTTGGTGGTCCGCATTGAATACTGATCTCATAATTGAAGATTTACCTTCGGGTGATGGTGTTCTCCCTAGTCCTGGTGGACCGGATGATTTACACATGTTGCAGATGATCTTGAAGATGTTTTGTGAAGCATGGCATGTTCCTCGAAGAAGATTGAAGTCCTAGATATGTGTGGCCGATAGTGTAGTGATGTGCATGAAGTTTTTGTGATAATTCAAGTTGTATTTGTGTAAATTGCTTTGTAATAAAATAAGTGTATGTTGTGCCAACTTTGATGATCATTCCAAAGTCGATGTCATGTATAAATAAGAGTTGCAAATTCATTCAAAAAGTGATTATGATGAGAAGGTGGTAGTGAAGAGGAGTGAAAAGAAGAGTAGACTATTGGGCTTAAATGGAACTGATTCAGGCATAGTGAAGATGCTAATCTCCAGTTCATGTATGTAATACTTATATTCTTCTGTAGATAGTGTGTCTCCTATAGGCAGTGAGCCTCTTGTGAGAAGTGTGCTCGAGCAGTGAGCCCTAATTGGCAAGTACCATTTTATTCTTCTTATTCTTTTAACAAAGAATACAATCTTGGGTTAGTCACCCCGTGGTTTTTTCGTTAACCGGTTTTTCCACGTTAAAATCTTGGTGTTATATGTGTTGAATATGTTTCTTCTTTTGAATTATTGCATTGTGCTTCCATGATTGAATTTTTGATTAGATGTTGAAATATGTGAAGGTTTAAGTAACAAGAAACATAATTTTGGTGACAATTGATTCACCCCCCTCTTAGTTATCTATCCTTAAATCAACACAATCAACATTAGACTAATTATAGGCTTCAACGTTGCCAATTACAATCCTAGGGTTATTAGTTTGATTAGTCACCTTGTGGCTTGGTAGTGGAAGCTTAAAGAGTTTGAGCAGGTACTGCACCATACTTTTACTTTTAATATGTGTATAGTATACCATAGGGTGTATGGACAAACAATATCCTTATTTATGTATGATGTTGAACTAAAATTTGTAGATTCAAACTACCTTTTAGTTTCAAGTAGAGAACATGCCTACATGCATAACCTTCCTATGAAAACTTATTTCTAAAATTTACCTTTACCACCCATGACAATTGAAAAGACAGTTCCTAAAACACAATATCATTAGGCATCATGAGATTACAAAACTAAGCTTAACTACATGAACCTACTAGAAAAAATGTTTCATTATGTGATGGATGTAAAATTGTTATGTTATGTGACTAGAGCCTCATGAAATGGTACTTTTCATGCCAATGATCCAACAATATAGAAAATATAGGGTAATGCATCTTTATTGAACCCATAGAGATATAGATATAGATAGAGAGTTTAGATGGAAAGGAGGATAGAGAAACATAGAGATATAGGAAGAAATAGAGAGAGAATAGGAGGGAGAGAATGAGAGATAGAGGAAGAGCTCGAAGGGGGGAGAAAGAGAAGTAGCAAGATAGAGAGATAAAGAGAGGAGGAGAGAGAGGAATCTAGAGAAGGGGAGATATGGACATATAGATGTATATGTATTCATTTCTCATTTATAAGCAATGTTTTGTGCATGCCTATTCACTCAATCTAAAATATGATAAAATAAATCTGATTGTCTCATGAATGTATGTATGCATGAAGAGAGAAACAATATTGAGTAAAAATAATTAATGATGTGCATTCTATGTCATGTTCCCTTTACAAAAGTTTTTCCTGAGCAATATTTAAGACAATGGGCTCCCATGACATAGAATGCACACCTTTTTGTAGGTCTCAAGATCATTCCCATATCATCTACAAATTCAAACAAATTAAAAAGGATCACTCAAAATTTAAAATTTTTAAACAATTAGGAATTCTCAATCTAAAATTATAGCATGTCTAAATTTAATT
This sequence comes from Cunninghamia lanceolata, assembly GCA_027924645.1. NCBI lineage: Eukaryota > Viridiplantae > Streptophyta > Pinopsida > Cupressales > Cupressaceae > Cunninghamia > Cunninghamia lanceolata. Next base: position 8,122,422 of record BSBN01000400.1, read on the forward strand.
TTAATCCATTTGACCTCCAAATTATGCAAGGGTGTGATATTATAAAACTAATGATGGTCACTAAATGTGATCGATCTTTGTATCATGTGACGTCACTATGAGAGGATGCACAATCATGTAGGTAGATGACAAATGATCATGATGTAGAAGATAATGCCTATTAAGCATAGGTGACGATTGGTGGAATTGAAGTGAACCCAAGTCTGATGAATGAACAAGAATCTAGAAAGGGCATACATGCAAATAGAGACTAGACACCAAACATGAAATCTCACACATTTGAAGTAGTGTTGACACTATTCCTACATTTTAAAATTTAAACTTTTTATGCACAGGAATGCAAGTTAGTTTTGATAGTTTTAATTATCTCCTCCAAAGTTTTAAAAGCCACCTAAGGTGCCGATATGAGATAAGCCAAACTAATATGCACATCATATTTACACCATCGGTAAAAATATTAAGTTTTAAAAATTGTCTTGAAACACCGATTGAAGAAGAATTTGATTATATTTACCGGGTAATCTGAATGGTTTCAGAAGCATTGCCAAATACCGAAAAATGTTTGGTAAGTGGTTTGGATTGCAATGAATGAATAAATTTATCTTCAAAGGCTCGTGGAATACTGTTATAAATCATAACTCAAAAGTGACAAGTTTAGTTGTGAAAGGCTTTCAAAGTTTCGATAAAGGGGTTTCATTTATTTGAAAATAATGTCACGTGTAAAGAAGAAATGGGAAGTTGCCAACCGTCACTCCATGTTCTCATAGAAGGCCGCCTATGTTTGCGTAGAAATCTGCATGGAGAAAGATAGTTATAACCTCCCAGAATATACGACATGTAATCAAGTTTACTTTCAATCTTTGCCAGGATTCTCCTAGCTTGTGCAAATGGTGATAGCATAGATAAGGCCACAGAATTCTTTTAAACAAGTGCAATTGTTAGGTTCCACCACCTTCGCAAAAATCCTCCCAACTGCACCAAAATGGGTGCTTGCGAATAGGATCATGGACGTCCATTAGAGCATAATAGAAAGTGGATTTTCTACCACATGTAGCAGTTGCAAATACGAATGGTAGAAGCACAGCCAATGCACATAAACTACATGATACAACACCTTGAGGAAACGTGGTCTCGTAGAATCCAAGGACTAGATGATACGCACATTATAGATTTATTGAAATGCCATAGAAACTTTTAATCAAGTGCATTTTGGCAAATTTGAAACCTAACTCATCTTTCTTCACCAGTACCCTCGCAATGTATTTCAAAATGGGGGATTTGCAGCAAGATATGATCATCCATCAAGTCATAATGAAATAGACATTTTTTGTTATATATTATAGTTCAAAATGCTCTATCAGACATGTCCACAAAATGTAAATGAACGGACAAGACGCAGCAAAAGAAACGTCATCTCATGTTATGCAATATTTGTAATGGTTGTAGGATATTTGCAAGATAAATTCATTGCAAATATTTTTTGAAACTTCATTGAAATACATTTTTTAAGGTGTAAAGCCAATATCCATAACATTTGCCAGTATTTCTCCTTGCTTACACACCGAAATAGGATTTGAAAACAAGTCATGGCATCCAGCAAAACATAAAGAAATGAGATTCTTGTGAGATCTTCTAGTTGCAATTATGCTAGCCGTGAGCCATCATTTCAATGGAATACAATGACGTCAAGTCCTACACAAAATGGATACGTTGAAAAGACTTTATAAACTTTCAAGAAAATGCAAAGCCAGACCCAACGCTGCTACCATTGCCATCATCCTCCCCAACGCAGCTAGTTTGGAGGTCATTGCTATAGAAACATGCTTGGATTCAAAATTGCTTGTCGTAATTGTATTCAAAAGATGTTACTCCAGATGAAAAGCAAAAGTTAGTTGAAGCTTTGTAGAAAGGGATTCAAGCTGCATTTCGAATAGATGAAATCTGGCACACTCCTCCTACCCCACAAAATGAGATGCATGCAGGAATGAGTTATTTTCATGATACCATATGGAAGAGGAGGTGGTCCAACCCATCTGGCTATATTGTCTCAGCCCCCATATACAATCCATGGATCCTTGCGGGTCATTGTCTAAGGGGAAGCCATAGAGCAATCATTTGGCGAGGAACACTTGTCTTTCAAAACTCTATAGCAGTTTACTACCGCCACTCTGGAACATGGAATGCATCCTCTAGTTTCTCCAAAACTCGAGTGGCGTAAACTGATGGATGAAATGGCCATTATTGCTACTAAGGAGTACAGATCAATTATTTTTAAAGTAGTTATTTTAAGTGCCTAAGTCAAGTAGTTACTCTAAGTAGCTATCTTTACAAAAGAAAGTTAGTTATTCAAAATGAATGCACTTAAAAAGGGAGTTGGTTACTCCAAGTAGTTATAAAAAGTGGTTAAGGTAGTTACCTTAGGTGGTTACTAACCTCACCTACATATACTTCATTGTATTTCAATCAAAGGGAGTTCCACTTTTTCACATGACAGTGTATGAAAGACTCGAATAGTGTTATTCAAGTTTGAAAGCAATAAAGAAATGTTTTGAATGTGTGTTCAACTTGATTTCATGTGTTGTTATTGGTATTCGTATGTTTAATCAATAATGATCATGTGCTTTCCTTTCTAAGTTGCATTGTGAGAAAGATATTTCACATCAAGTTTTGGTATCTCTACTTGGATGCATGGAACTTAAATTCATAAGTTTAACTCTTATTTCATCATTAGTGTTTGTTGTTTCTTTATTTTTATTCTTATAATTCTAAAAATCTAAATACCCCTATCATACGAGGGAGCTACCCCTCTTAAACGCAGAGAGGAATCGACATAGACCTGCGATTCTTCAACTGTTGTGAGTAGGTTGTTGCTAATCCAAGGGCGAACAGAGTTATTCAAGAAGATTATTTTACAGCAACAAATCTATTTACCAATAAGTAGCTACTAAGCAAAACACAAGGATTTTGAAATCCATTAAGATTATGCAATTACATCACAATACTCAAGAAAATAGAAAAATACATGGGCCATAGGGCTACAAGATAATAATCATTCACTTAAAGACATGGCAATTAAACTTCCATGACTCTTTGGCGTACCCATTGTACACCAAGTTTCCCTCCCCTTCATTGCAATTCTTTTATTTCCACATCACCATATATTAAAAATAAATAAAAAATGTACAACTTGACTTTTAAATTTTCTATGAACTACGTGATTCAAGAAATATTGGGCATTTGTATTGATAAACAAAGATATCTATGCTTTTTAATAGGCTAAAGAGATAGCCAATGTAAATTAAATTGCATTACGATCTATGGTTATAGCTTGTCTAAGATTTACCACTTTGCATCCATTGCCTTTCCCATACCTTCACTTCAATGATCTAGTAAAGAATTTCAAAGATAAATCTCCCAGGATATCCAAGATAATCCTCATTTGAATCATATCTAGAGCAACCAAGAAGCTTGATGAAATAGATAGAGACAAAGACAAATAGATAGAGACGGAGACAAAGAGATAGAGAGAGAGATAAAAATATGAATATTAAGAGAAAGAGAGATAGAGATATAAAGAGATAAAGAAAGAGAGATGGTAGGAGAGAGATAGAGAAAGAGAGAAGGGGAGATAAAGAGATATATATAAAGATAGAGGGATATAGAGAGGAGACAAACATACATATATAAAATTTACTTTATATATAAAATTTTAAATATAACTATATCTATTCGACATATTTGATATTCCAGTATGATGTTTATTTCTAAACTATTTTGGTGTTAGAATGGTTTTATCTCTATGGATTATGGAAACAAGTGTTTGTATGATAATGGTAAGAGCACAAAAAACTCATATGGAGGGATTAAAAAAACTCATATGGAGGGATTAAATGCACTAGGGACCACATTTAAAAACCACATGAAAGGAGTGAAAGAAAATCGATAATGATTAGGCCAACATCAAGAGCACATGGCAAGACCTTGATGAAATGATTAATTCAATTAGATGGTAGGTCTCTTTTTAATTAGCAAAAGTTTTGTTGAAGCGAGATTGAACACAATGGGCTCCCATGACATAGAATGCATGTCATTTTTGAGGTCTTGATATCACTCCCATATCATCTGAAAATTTTTAAAAAAAAAACCAAAAGTTTTTCCCTTCAAATTAAATCCCATCATACTAGTCATGGGATTTATGTAATGGGATTTATTTTGCTAACATCTTAAATCCCTACTGTTGCTTTACACAATGTTAAAAAGTGATGAATATAGTCAAGTTTATTTACTAACATCTTAAATGCCAACTGTTACTTTACACAATGTTAAAAAGTGATGAATGTAGTCGGGTTTATTTACTAACATCTTTAATCTAGTGATGAATATAGTCAAGTTTATTTACTAACATCTTAAATGCCAACTGTTACTTTAGACAATATCAAAAAGTGATGAATGTAGTCGCATTTTTTTACTAACATCTTTAATCCCAACTGTTACTTTACACAATATTAAAAAGTGATGAATGTAGTCTAGATTATTTACTAACATCTTAAATCCCAACTGTTACTTTACACAATATTAAAAAGTGATGAATGTAGTCGGGTTTATTTACCAACATATTAAATGCCAGCCATTATCCATCCCCCTCACATCTTTTATTCCTTCGAGCATAACTATAAACATAACTATACGTTAATTTAAATTAATATATGACGGATAGGAATTATAAAAAGTTTGTAAATTAAAATTATTTTAGAAAACTAAATATAAAGAATACACTATTTGTTTTATGAAACAATGAAGAAGAAATGCATTTATGTTGTATAGAGCGCAATCTTTAGGTATAGAAAAATAAGATGATCTTGTTGTGTTTATAGGTCAATTTTATGGCTTTCAATCAATTTTGCATTGCGTAGATTTCCATTTTCATGCACGGTCTTAATTTGGCATGATGTAGACTTTGTAATTTGATTCATTGTACCATCTGTGTTTCGCTAATTGTTAAGGGTTTGTGATATTTAGAAATAACTTGGGGAGATTATTGGCTCACTAGGGTCAAGTTCTCATATGTCAAACCCCTTGATGACTGTCTTGTATGGCCTTGAAAAATGCTAGCAAACAATAAACAGGTGATGCAATGTCCTAGATAAGAATTTTGACACAAATATTATTCTTTTTAACACTCCATCTCCATATATTCGTATTGAATGTTCCTTAAAGTACTAAGATTTTGAATGATTCTAGCATGTGAATATATGTTCAAATGAATTTTTTCAAATATCAAAATCTAACAAATTGTCACACAAATGTGAATCAAGTTGGTTCCTAATGGCTAGTTAAAAAGGGTGGTAATCAGGGAAATATACTTCAATTTAGAAACATGTTTTTAATTATGTTCAAGAATGGTGCAAAATATCACCATAAAGAATTCCTAATAAATTTAGGAGCCTGTGTTGGACATAAAATTTCCGTGATCATAAATTTTACATTACTTACCATTAACTTACCTTAAACCTGACATGTACTCAACATGTATTAATGCATCTAAATTTTTCATTGTAATATTTTCTAATTTTTGTTAATGATAGAACTCATGAAATTTACTTCTCTAAGCTCACCAATGGTGGAGATTTAGACTACCACTTGAATTTTATGATATACTAATTGGTGCTTTTATGATATACCATAACCATTTGATTGAGCGTCAGTGATCCAAAAAGAGAAAAGTAGGGAGAAGGATTCTAAGGACCCTGTGACTCCTTTGATGGAAGTGCAAGACTTTCAAAAAAGGGAGATTTGAGCGGAAGAATTTCAATATTTTGGACAAGTTGGGTGGTTTACTCAAGTTCTTTGGAACAATTTGGTTCAAACCACCCTAACTTTGGGCTGGTTGTTTTTAGGGTTTTTATGCCCTTCTGTTAGTCTTTTGTTGTAGTGCAGTTGTTGTGCTGATGGTGTCTCGTACTTGTTCTTTGTAGTTGGTTGGACCTCATTGCTTTATCTTTTCTTTTATACAAGGATCTGGACCCTTTCAAAATCTCTACTTACCGTAATAAAAAACAGTGATTGAAACCGGCTTTATTATATAATTCCTCCTTTAAAATATATTTGAATTGTTTATGTTCTTGGTCCAAATTGGCGAGGTACAACTTTTTGCCGGGCAAAAAATTCTACTTTATTTAGTTTTTCCTTTCTTTATATTGGCGTCCTGTTGTTGGATGAAAATCGACGATTGACGGCGAAATCGTAGGCGCTGATTAACAGTCGCGAGTCGTGATTAATTTGAACTAAATCTTTGTCGTGTAAAAGCAGCTGCAGAATTTTCTTCGCTCAGACATAAACAAAAACCCAAATAGTAATACATAAGTTCCAGAATTTATTGGTCCTTTGACTACATACGGTTTTGTCATCAATCAACGGGATTCAAAATAATTGGTTAGGTATTAACAGTTCCTTGGCGTGTAAATTGAATCGTGACTAAATTCAAATATGATCTAGTCGTAATCAAATCATTACCACACAAACAAATTCTGCAATTTGCCGGACTTTTTGGAATGGTGAAAAGTCTCCCGTAGACCAAAACAGGAAAAATGCTTTTTCTTCCAAGGATTGTTAGCTGTCAATTATTGTTGTGTAGTAGGAAGATAACGGATGGGAGAATGAATGGTTTTCTTGGGTTTCATTTACTCCCTCTTATACGGCCTTAGGAAAACAACAAACAAGGGATGCAATGTCCCAGATAAGACTTTTGATGCAAATACTGTTCTTTTTTAGACTCCAAGTAAGATATTTCGTGCTGAGATTTTGAATGATTTTAGGATCTGAATAAATGTTCAAATAAATTTATTCAAATATCAAGATATTATGAATTGTGGCACACACAAATGTGAATGAGGTTGATTCTTAATGGCTAGTCAAAAAGGGTAGTTGTCCACAAAATATCATTCAATTTAGATTTAGTAACATATTTTTAATTATGTTCAAGGATAGTGCAAAATATCATTATAAAGAATTCCTAATAAATTTGGAGCTTTATTGGACATAAAATTTCCTTATATTACTTGCATTAACTTACCTTAAGCTTCACATGTATTAATGTATCTAAAACTTGGTATATTTTCTAATTTATTCTAATGATAGAACTCATGGTATTTACTTCTCTAGGCTCATGAATGGTGGAGATTTTGCCTTTTTTCTTTGTCTTAGATTGAAATGGTTATGAATTTTGATGAATTTGACTTGGTTTGGAACCTATCTTTTGTGGGTCTAGTGCACACACAATATTTAATTTTGTTGCATTTAGATGTTGTGTGTTGTTTCTTTGAGGGTTTTGGATCTCTTGCTAGCTTCTTGTTTTAAAAATAGCTATTGTTAGTCGGTATCTATTCTTATACTAGATTTTCATTTTGGATGCACACAAGTAAATGGAGTATATCCTCTACCTGCACTTCTATCTCTATCATTATATCTTTTATAATTTGGGACCTTTGGTTTTATAATATTAGCCTATTTTTGCTAGTTCTAACACTCTTTATGATGGAGCATATCCTAAACTAATGTTCCTTATAAGTGTATATGCTTTATATGATGGAATTTTACCCTAAGTTGATGTTTGAGAGTAATCCTTCTTAGTGTTCTATAGCATTATTTATCCATATTTCTCATAATAACTATTTTTCTTTGAGGATTAAATCTAGAACGGCTTGTTTGTTTGATAATAGAGGCTTTAAAGCTCCTCTTCTAGCTTACTCATTTTTTTATATTATTTCGTTGTTGGTAATCATACCCTTTACATGTCCATCTATCTTATCTTATCTAGTTATTTATTGATTAACTACATCACTCATTTTAGGTGGGACTATTTTCTATGACATTTATATTGATTCTTTGAAAGTATTTTTCATTTAGGTCAAATTTTTTGCATGAATCTACTACAAAACATATTGGAAGCCTTTCTATTTTGGAATTTTATTGCATGGTTTAGTGCTATCAGATTGAATATTTGTTAGAATATGTAACATCATTGGGATAGAATATTGACACAATGCAACAAGGCATAAAAATGGTTGCTTACATATTACCTCCTTAGTCTAATAAAATTTACCATAAATAGAAAAAGGAAACCAACTTAGGCTTGCTAAATGCATTGTAAATAAGTAAGAGCATTGCAAGGAAGCAAGGCAAGCACAAGACAAGGCTCAAGATCTAGGGCTAAAGTAGAGTTAATGAAAAGAATCTTTAAACTTAAAATGAGTTTATAAGGTGCAATGAATGGGGTACAAAAGAATAAAACAAGGTGAAAAGGAAGAAATAAAAAACATAGAAAGAAAACCTAACTATCGAACAAAAACCAAAGGAGTATTGCAACTACTCCTAAAGGAAATTCAAAAATATTGAGCAAAAGTAGGAAATAAATCTTGTTAATTAACCAAAATAAAAAATTAACTCATTAAAAAATAGAGGGCCCTCCTAAAGAAAGAACCTAAATGAAAGAGAAGGGGAGAGAAAAAATCACCAAAGAAAAAATAACTTGCCCCCAAGTAGAAGACACTTCAAAGGTCAATGAAAAAATGCAAAAGATAATAGTGGGATGTATATCAATGAAATGAAAGAAACCAAACCATTAATGCTAGGAGATTCAAAAGCAAATGATGGCATACAAATCCAAAAATGTCACCCTTTACTTCTGCACTAAGATAACGAAAAGGTTCAGGTAGACCACAAACCTTCTAATTTCTTATATGTGAATGCAAAGGCTAATCCAATCATGAATATGATGATAAATGAATGATATGCAAAAAATAATACAAAAATTTAAATAAATTGATGCAAAACCTTTCTATAAAAAGGTTTGTTGATGGGTCTTTTTTCACACAACAACGTAGGTGAAATGTAGGATATCTCACCCCTCTTGAAAGGAATCTAATCCTAGGAAACCTAGAATAAGACTGTCCTAAGGTTTATAATTTCAGGTCTTAACCTGCAGGATAACTCAGTTGGATATTATTTGTTGTTCCAGTCAAGGGGACTTAAATGCAGTGTAGGGTTTATGAAATATAACAACAGTAAGCAAGCAAAAAACCCTAAGTGATGTAGGCTGTGAAGCCTGAAATTTTATCAGCTAATGATCAATACAATGTTGCTTCAACCTAAATCTACCAAATTTGTAAATAAAATGCAAAAGGATTAGGGATAGAGAGATAAGCAGTAAATCCTAAGGATAGATCACAGAGAATGAAATTGTTGTCGATAGGAAAATGCCCTAAATAAACTAATTTATACTTAACTAGGTCAAAACCACAATGCTACAAAAATAGTGCAATCTCCAATAGAAACTAAAGATTTTCAAATTACATAAATTCATCAAACACCCAATTGCTGGCGCAACTTAATCAATGTTATGTAACTGAACTTAATTCATTCAAAAAGGTTCAGACTAACCATGCAATGTTACTTAAAATCAACTAGAAATAAATGGTATGAACCAGAGCATTCATCAAATATCTAAGTATTCATTCAACTACAATTGTACTTTATCTAAATCTAGATTGAAATGAACTATGAAACCCAAAATCCCATAACACAACAACACAATTTACAACAACACCTATAAATATGCTTTGTATTAATTCAAAATTTTGGTGGAGTCTCAACAATTCACTGTTCCAACCTTACAAAGAGAGAAAATGAATGCCCTTATATAGAGGTGTAGGCATACCAATTTTTTCAATGAACGGTGAGAATTAAACCAACACCAAGGGCCCAAATTCAACAACATTTAATTTTGGATGGTGGGCAGTTACAATCCTGGAATTGACTTTGTCCTTTAGGAAAAAGACAAAATTACAACCTTGGACTCAGTATAATAGGACAAAATAGTCACTTTTGAGTTGTCTAATAAGGCAAAACTCTTTTACAATGAATAAATTGATCAAAAAATCTAGACATGTGGCACATGTTTTAGTAGTGGTGGTGGCCTTACTGGATTTGGCATTTGACTTATGCCCCTACTGAGTCAGCCTTTTGTTGGTCATCGTCATCTATTATCACTTTATTCTTCTTTGCTTCCTTCTTTCTATATATGTGATAAATGCCTCTAATGTTGGATTAATTTCTGTTGGCATTGGATCCTTAATAAAATCAATCAGAAACTTAAGGGTGTCAATAGACCGAGATAAATTATGATATGTTGCAAATTTTGCCCTTCTTCTTTTCTTAAACTTATTAAACTATGCCTATAGATCACTTGTTCTATTCAAGTCAGTTGTATTGTAGGATGAAGTGTCTCCCTATAGCAGTAAGCCCAACTGATGTTTGCACTCTTGAGGGTCAATCGAGGTAGTATCATCAAGGTATAGACCTATTGTAGCTTTGAGAAAATCATTGAAGCCATAAATTGCTTCCAAAAGCTGAGTCTTAGTAGACTCACCCTCACTCTTTTCTCTAAAAAAAATCTCCCTTCTCAATTTTATCATTTCAAGCCAATGATCAGGCATGTGCAACTTGTCTTGTACCAAAATATTCTCCTTAGTGAGAACTTCCTTAGGGAGTTTGCTCATTGCTAACACTCTTGGATGAATATGGGAATAGTAGTCATCATAGCTCTTGTTGTCTTCTATCATTTCTTCCCATTCTACCTTAAGGGCACAAAAATCTCTATGCATCTCAACAACTTCATTAATTACGGCATTGCCCTCTGTATATACTTCAGTTATCCATTGCTGAGTTACTTCATTAATTCTTCCTTCTACCTCAACTACTACTTGGCGAGTTTGTCTTTATTCATGCTATCCATGATATTGGAGACAGAATCTTAAAATTCCTCTATTTCCTATATCCCGGTGGTTGGGCCACGGTTTATTGTAGAAACAATATTGAATATGAAGAAAGGTTCTAAAGAATAAAAACATGAAAAAGAACTATAAAACAAAGATTTATACCTTCCCAAATGCCTTGAATCCCTTCTCACTCCTTGATAAGGTAGAAGGAGTTGCACCCAAGCTCCTTAGCTTCACCCAACTAAGATGATTCAATGAGGATATGCTCTCTAAACTCAACACAATTTTAGCATTATCATGGCATGAAAGTGGAATTTGGAAGCTATTTTGGCGTAATGGATTTTATTAAAAATGGATGATGAAAATGGCTTGTGGAGGCTTGTATTTATAGGCAATTTGGGGGGGGGGATTTGATCCAATGGTTGAGATTGAAAGTTAAGATCAAGGGTGGAGATGAGATGAGAGGATGAAGGGTGGAGATTTGATCAACAAGATTAGAGGGTGGAAAATATTTTGTAATCTTTTATTCATTTTTGGGGAAGACTTTGCATTTAATGTGACTAGGACTTGTGATGAAATAAAAAATTATTTCCTTGGGATGAGATGGAATTTAAAATTCCATTTTATGCAAGTCATGTGACACTTAAGAGTAAGTGCACAAAGATGAGGGACCAAAAGGGGGTCTTAAGATGCTACTTTTTTTCTAAAATCAAGAAAGATTGATGTTGGATAAGAAATTGAAGATGGTTACACTTAAAATTTGAAGATACAACAAAAACAAGAGTCATAGTTCTCCGAATCTAGTTTCTAAACTACTAATTATTTTCAAAAATGGTTGAGATTAAGGGGTTCAAAAAGGGGGAGCACACAAATTGGTCATGTTTTTCTCAAAAAACATAACATAGCATCTAGTGTGCTCCCCCTAAAATGTTAACTTCTTTTTTAGTATTTCAAAAATTGCTTTGGTGAGAAATTAGCTAACACCATGTAGTTTATCCCTAATTTTTCTGATAATTTTTTCATGAATAATTGATTTTTTACTAATTTTCAAAGTGGACACATTCTGAAAAATACAAAATTGAGTGTGCTTCCCCCTAAATTTTTTGAAAACTAATCAAAAATCATTTTTTTTAATACATGTAGAATGGAGTCTAGTTTCTAAAATTGTAACTTATTTAAAATTTCGATGAATGGTTAAAAAAAAGTCAAAAATACCAGACATTGGTTTTTGATAAAAACAGACACACTAACAAAAGAAATTAAAGATGAAACCCTTAACATACTCAAAACGTGAAAAAAATTATATGGTTAGATAGCTAACAGAGAGCTTAAGATTATGGTGGTTTTTTTTGTGTTTTCATTGAAAAAAGTACAATCTTGATGGGGAGCACGCTCCAAATTATGTGAATTTTGTTAGAATCTGGAAAAACATGTCGTTGGATGACTTAAACATAGTCTAAGCCTTTGTTTTGGAAGCCTAAGGCAAATCTAAGCCTAAGGCTTAGAAATTTCCAAGGCAAAGCATAACATGAGCACGTTATAATGCACTCACGCTATGTGCATTCACATAACGTGAGCACATTATAACATGCTCGCGTTATACTAAATTGAAACAATCACTCCCTACCCTCCTCTCTCCCTCCCCTCTTCTCTCTTTCTCACCTCTACTTACCTCCTCTCTCTCTCTCTCACTCTCTACTTCCCTACCCTCTCTAAATCCTACCCTCTCTCACTCTCTACTTCCCTCCCCTTTCTACCTCCTACCCTCTCTCTCACTCTCTACTTCCCTCCCCTCTCTACCTCCTACCCTCTCTCTCTCTCTCACTCTCTTCTTCCCTCCCCTCTCTACCTCCTACCTTCTCTCTCACTCTCTTCTTCCCTCCCGTCTTTAGCTCCTACCCTCTCTTTCACTCTCTACTTCCCTCCCCTTTCTACCTCCTACCCTCTCTCACTCTCTACTCCCTCCCCTCTCTACCTCATCCCCTCTCTCTCACTATCTTCTTCCCTCCCCTCTCTACCTCCTACCCTCTCTTGCACTCTCTACTTCCCTCTCCTCTCTACCTCCTACCCTCTATCTCACTCTCTTCTTCCCCCCCCCTCTCTCTCTCTCTCTCTCTCTATGAGTCTCTACTTCCTTCCCCTCTCTACCTCCTACATTCTCTCTCACTCTCTTCTTCCCTCCCCTCTCTATTTTCTACCCTCTCTCTCACTCTCTGCATCTCTCCCCTCTCTACCTCCTACCCTCTCACTCTCTACTTCCCTCCCCTCTCTATCTCCTACCCTCTCTCCCACTCTCTACTTCCTTCCCCTCTCTCTCACTCTTTTCTTCCCTCCCCTCTCTACCTCCTACCTTCACTCTCACTCTCTTCTTCCCTCCCCTCTCTACCTCCTACCCTATCTCTCACTCTAATTCTCTCCCCTCTCTACTTCCTAACCTCTCTCACTCTCTACTTTCCTCCCCTCTCTACCTCCTACCCTCTCTACCTCCTACCCTCTCTCCCACTCTCTACTTCCCTCACCTTTCTACCTCCTACCCTCTCTCACACTCTCTTCTTCCCTCCCCTCTTTACCTCCTATCTTCACTCTCACTCTCTTCTTCCCTCCCCTCTCTACCTCCTACCCTCTGTGTCACTCTCTTCTTCCCTCCCCTCTCTACCTCCTACCCTTTGTCTCACTCTCTTCTTCCCTCCCCTCTCTACCTCCTACCCTCTATCTCACTCTCTACTTCCCTCCCCTCTCTACCTCCTACCCTCTGTCTCACTCTCTACTTCTCTCCCCTCTCTACCTCCTACCCTTTGTCTCACTCTCTACCTCCCTCCCCTCTCTACCTCTCCTCATCATTCTTTCCATCCAATGAACTTTCATAAATGATCTTGTTTCCATTTCATCCTCCCAATTTATATCCTCCTCCCTCTTTGCATGTCCCACTTTTCTTGATTCCATGTTCTGTATCGATAAAGGAGAGGGAGAGGGAGAGGGAGGAAGAGGGAAAGAGGGTGGGGATGGAGGGGAGAGAGAGGGGACAGATAGGGTGATATGGAGAGAGAGAGTCCTAGTTTTCTTGTTTTCATTTCCTTCATTGATAACCTAGTGAGGGAGAGATAGAGAGGAGAGATAGGGAGATAAAGACTGAGTGAGATGTCCAGAGAGATAGGGAAATACAGAGTGAGTGAGATATCTAGAGAGATAGGGAGAGATATTAAGAGGTAGAGGGATGATAGAGATATAGGCAGATAAGGGAGAGATAGGGTTACTCAGGTTTAGGGGTTAGGGTTTTGGGAGAGAGAGAGAGAGAGAGAGAGAGAGTTGCTCAGGTTTAGGGGAATTATTTAGGGTTTATGAGTTTAGGGTTTCTCAAGTTTAGGGTTTAGGGGAATTATTTATGGTTTAGAGGTTTAGCCTGGTTACTCAATTAAAGGGTTTAGGGGTTAGGGGCATTATTTGAGATTTATGAGCATAGGGTTGCTTAATTTTAGGCTTTAGGGTTTAAGGGTTAGGGTTTAGGGAAATTATTTAGGGTTTAGGGGTTAGGGGTTTAGGGTTGCTCAGGTTTAGGGTTTAGGGGTTAGGGTTTAAGGTTTAGAGAGAGATAAAGAGGGGATTGATAAAGATTGGGAGAGATAGGGAGATAAAGGTTTAGGGTTTCTCTGAGGGTTAATGGTTTAGGGGTTTAGGGTTGCTTGGTTTTAGGGTTTATAGGTTAGGGGTTAGGGTTTAGGGGCATTATTTAGGGTTTAAGGGTTAGGGGTTAAGGTTGAGAGGTTTAGGTTAGGGTTTAGAGGGAGAGAGGACTGATAGGGAGATATAGAGGAGACTGAGTGGAGAGATAGGGAGATAGAGGGCAAGAGACATGGCTAGAGACATAGGTAGAGAGATTGAGAGGTAGAGGGATGATAGAGACAAGGAGATAGGGGTTTAGGGTTGATCAAGTTTAGGGTTTAGGGGTTGGGAGTTTAGAGAAGGAGAGATAGGGAGATAAAGGTTTAGGGGCATTATTTTGGGTTTAGGGGTTTAGAGAGAGAGGGAGATAGAGAGATAGATATATACTTAGACATAAAGGTTTGTATAGATATATACTTATAAATAGAGAGAAAAAACTAAAATACTTATTTGCATGCATGAAAGCACAAAGATTTCATGCTTCCCAAAACGGGAAAAAAACATGTGGGATCTATGGTTCAGACCCCACATGTCTATTATTCCCTTCTTTTCATGCATGCTATCAGACAAGAAAACACTTTTTCATGGTGTTTGACATTTGAATAATTTTTTGATCAGTTCACCACCTTTTTTTGCTTTTTCAATGTAGAAGAACTGGTTTTGCATATTTTTGGAAAAAATTTAATTATTTAAACTGAAAGTTTCATGTTTCATATTGTTTCAAAGCTAATTACCTTTGATATAAATTAAATTTGATGATATATGTTCATTTCTTCATAAATTTCACTAATCCTATTCTAGAGTTATATAGAATTCATAATCAAACTTGCCAAAAAGATCAATTTGAGGATTTTGAAGCCAAATTTTGGAGGATTGATCAACTTGAATATCAAATTCTAAGGTATGTTCTTTATGTCCAATTTAATTCAGTTTATGTTCTTTAGAACACTCACAATCACTAAAAGTGGAACTATCTATGTTAAAAAAGTCATCATTATGTGTATTAATAGAATTAGAATCATTAAAATATGATATATACACAATTTTGTTGTATCTTAAATCATTAATATATAACCATTCAAATCATGCTCATCATTAGGACTAGGTGTGCCATCATATTACATGTCTTCTTTATTGCCAATTGACTGATTTGTATTGTTTGATTGTGATAATTCAACACTTTTAGTGCTTACAAGGGTACACCATACTTAGCTTGTTTTTCATACTTGTCTTCATACTTAGTCAAAATTTGTTGACCAAAACACATGAACCATGTACATGTCTTCCTACATTGCAACCAAAATCAAACTATGGCTTGCGATAACAAAGAGAAAATCTCAATTGCTTCTTATCACTTGTGATACCTTAGAACATTCTCTAGGACATATACATGTTCTCAATTGACACTACATGCACTTCAACACTACCACATGTGCACTTGCACTACCATACATGCTCTAGCAACTCACTTAGCTCATGATGCAATAACAAGTTCTTCACCAAGCATCTTGCAATTGCTACCATAGAAACACTTGGTTGTAATAAATCTCCATGCCATAGCACAATGTCCAACTCTCAATGCATGGTTACCACATAGGATTCTATCACTATCTTATCAATTTATGATCAAACTCTTCAACAAGATCTTGAACAATCCACAAATCTTAGTATGTAACAAGTTCAACTCCTTAAAGGTCAACTTACCATACTAAGCATGACATAACCAATTGGTATCCTTAAGAGTTGCTTTTAGAGCATCTATTTTTAATAAACACATTTGTAATGGAAATATTCTATTTGTTGTCATGAAAACTTCTGCTACAACTTTTTCCACCATGATTTTTATCAAAACATTTACAAGTACCATCATGAAACAAAACTCTATAATTATTTTCAATAAGCTAACCTACACTCAATAAATTATGCTTAAGGCCATCAACTAATAAAGTATATTGATTTTTTTACCTCACCTTGGTTGGTGTGAACAACCAAGGTGTCTTTTCCAACAACTTGTAACACTACTTTATTGTCTCCAAATTTTAATAAACTCTTTACAACTTTATCAACTAGCATAAATAAGTCTTCATTGGCTATCATATGATTCGAACAACCAGAATCAAGAAACCAAACATTATCTTAATATTTCTCTTCTACATGACAAAAGAAAAAAATATTGGAATTGAGACAGTCTCCTTCATTTCAAGTGAAAATTGCTTTCTTATTTCACATGTGACTTTGTTTGAGCCTACACTCCTTTTCAAAATGCCCAATTTCTTTTTACAATGATAGCATTAAATATTCCTTTTATTTGTAGGACATCTACAAATTCTAATAATATAGTCTCTTGGACTCCTCTATTAAAAAAGAATTGTCTACCATTTTCGTTATTGGGAATTGTTAATAGTTGTTGCTTCCTTCTCCAATTTTGGCTTTTGTTGCAAAAGCACCCTCAAAATTCTATGTAGTCCCATCTACTTACTTGAGATAACAATGATCACATCTAAGCATATACATGACTTCATACTTGTCTTCATGAGCTACTCTAACTAATTCACCCCGTACAATTTAAGAATCTGGGCCATCCTTTAACATGTTGGTAGGTCTAGTTTTACCTTACATGAGCCTCTGTTTGTAATGGTTGGTCCATCACAATGTGCTTGTCATAACTCTCCTTAGTGCTAGTGACTTCTTCTATCTTGTCTTGAGTAGGTGTATCCATGGGAGGTTAAGCAAGAGTGTTTGATAAGATATGTTAAGAAAATGTGAAACTATATGCTGATTATTCATATGCTGATTTATATAAGTTGATTATTCATTAGTCATCATATGTTGATTTGTATATGTTGATTATTCATTATGATTCTAACATCATCATTGTCTTATTCATGATGCATATAGAAATCATCATCATGCTGAGGAAACGAGCAAAGAATCTAACACCTGAAGAGCATGAAGCTGAGACTGAGAGGAAAAGAGAAAGAATGAGGCAAATTTGTGAAATTAGGAAATTGTCAACCATACAATAAGACATTCCACCATTGCCAATTGGGGAGGAACATGACACATCTAATTAAGCTAAGAGAGATGGAATTTTTGGAAAAAAGGGAATGAATGCAAAACCTTTGTTCAACGAGGAAATTGGATCTCCAAGTTGGAGGCACTCCATCATCTGCAAGTCAAGTTGAAGGAACACCATCATTATCTTCTCAAATTGGAGGCACTCCATCTTTCACAGGTGAAGTTGAAGGTACATCTTCATTCTCTTCTCAAGTTGGTGGCATGCCATCATTCACATGTCAAGTAGAAGTTACACCATCTTCTCCATCTCAACTTCAAGCCTTTTCATATTTTTCATCTCCAATTGAAGGTACATTGTCTATCCCATCTCAAGTAAATATTGAAGAAATTCCTATTGTTGAGTCAACTTTACCAACGAAAACGCCTCCTAGAATTTTGCATAGGAAGTCTAAGTTTCTAATTGATATCAATGAGAATGTTTTGAAGCCCATGTAGGATAAGATTCCCAAGCACACTTGCCAAAGATATGCGAATAAGATATGGAAACCATTCTTTGAAAACTTAAATGAAACTGGAAGATGTAAACTATTTGTTGAATTGATGAGAAATATAAAATTTAAGCCCATTATGAAGATTCTTGGCCTAAGAACATCAGATGCCTCAAGTGAAAAATTAATTGTAAAGAATCTAATGAGTGCATATGAGAGTGTGGGTTCCACCTCATGCACCAAGGATAGTAATGTCACACAATCTATCATTACATTGACAATAGTAAGCCATCAAACAAAGAAAGCTCACTTCATTATAAAGACAAGTCAAGCATTCAAAATAAGTAGAAAAACTCTAATGAGAGCCATTGGAAGATGTGAAAGAGTTGAGGACCCAAATACTAATGAATTGTGGGCATTTTCTAGGAGACTTCCACGGAAATACAAAGTTTTTGTTGAAACCTTGAGATCCCTCATCAAAGAATTTTGGAAAAATAACACAAGGTTATCTCCTAATGCAAGAGATGTTGTGAGAAGGAGAATTGGTTGTCGAAACTGTGAGCCACATCCAAAGCATTTTTTGGATGTGACTCAAACATAATTTTTCAAGAAATTTACAGAGATGTATTCTCAAGTGAAAATTAGTGAAAGGTATTTTGAAATGGTAAAGACTTTTTATATAAAAATAAATCACACACGTACAACTTGTTATTGTAGAGTACATATTGAGTTTTCTAATCATTATGATGTTTATAGATATATGTGTAGATTTGCATACTAACGATGGTTTGCAAGAGTGTAATATAAAGTGTCCACCTAGATCTTCAAGAGATTTCATATCAAGCATCTTATGTCAGAGAGTGGATAGTCAATTATTCCACAATAGCTTATGCTTGGATGGCACATGTGATCATTGTGGTGGGTTGCAACATTTGTCAATTTGTCAACATATGGACAACACACATGCAATTGGAAATGAGCTAGTAAGTTTTGGTAAATACAAGATAGTGGCATGTAGTCTCAAATATGGAAAAGAAGCAAAAAAGGTGTGAATTGGTCATTCAAAAGATTCCAGTGTATCAGTTTATCTCTATTTACTGAGATAATATAGTTTACAAGTATGCAAGGCATACCCATAGAGCTCGATGGTTGGACTTGCAATTCAAGTTATGCAAGGACACATTTCCACTTGGTACCATCATTTCACTTGTTGAATTTGCAGAGAACTACACACTACAGCCACATAATGAGGTGAAATCACAATATTACAACTCTATGCAGGTTTCTATATTTGTGCAAATAGCATTAATTCATGTAGAAGATTGTATAGAATTTTAGAATTCTATGTTTTTGAGCTTTTATGGGCTTGCAAAATTCTTATGGACTTATAGACTTCTAACTTTTAGTCCATAGTCCCTAAGTCCATAAAATTCTCGCATTTGTCTCTTCTTCACTTGCATAACCATTTCAAGGAAGCCCTCCAAAATCACAATTGTGTGGGTTTGCAAAGTTTTGACAAAATTCCTCCATCTTCCATCTTAGTCACAAGTCCAAATTGTTGAATTGGTTCTGCAAGTGTTTGTAGTGTTTAAAATTAGTTTTGCACAATTTCTTCAGTTGTTCAATTTTCATGCCATTGCATTTCCCAATCATTCATCTTTTGGTTCTACCTACCTAATGGCCCTACAATAATGGTTCCAAAGTGTGAATTTCCTTACATAAAAATTTGAGTCTTCATCATTCGCACCTTTTACAAATTAAATTTTCATGTTCTCATGACCACTTGTGATTTCTACATCCTTGAATCCTTTGTTTAAACTTGATATGTTCAAGTTCACTAGCGAATCTACTATGGATAGGATTTGTGCAAACTAATAGAAGGGTTTGTGTCATGTTCGTCACAATTAGGGTTACTAGGAAGGGTTGGAGCCTAGTTAGAGCCCAATTCCTTGTGTATATACATTGTTTGACTTTTACAAGGATTTATAATTTATGACTTCCAAATAAAGAAAGAAGGTATGTGCACCAAGATGGGGGACCAAAAAGTGGCCACAAATCAAATTGAAGAAAAATATGGCATAACATGAACATGTTATAATGTGCTCATGTTATAATGTACTAGTGTTATGGCTTGGGATTGGCTAAAAAATCCCAAGTCATAACATGCTTGTGTTATTTCATTGTTAAAAACAAAGAAAAATCCCTCTTTTTTGAATTTATAACATGTATAATGTGTTATAACAAAAATGTGTTTCATTTAAACATGCTTTGGAATCCAACCAACCCATAGGCTTGGATTTGGATTGGGTATCTAAGTCAAAGGGCTAGGCCTGCATGTAAGGTGCTCAAAGACATGTTTTCAAGAAAACATAGAACAACAACTAAATCTCAAGTGTGCTCTCCATCAGGTTTACACATTTTTCAATGTTTTAATATAAAAAAAAACCAAGATGCATTCAATTTTTTTATTAGTTTTATAACCATGTAATGTTTCCTAAAATCTGAAAACATTAAGGTTTCCATCTATAATTTCATTTGCTAGTGTCTTCTTTTTTTGCCAAAAACTTATGTATAGTATTTTTGGTGTTATTTTTTTTATCTATTCATCCAAATTTAAAAGAGATTACATTTTTATATTCTTGACTCTATTCTGTACATATTCAAAAAGAAAAAAATGATTTTCAATTAGTTTTCAAAAAAATTAGGGGAAAACGTGCTCAATTTTTTGTTTTTTTTAGGATGTATCCACTTTGAAAATTCACAAAAATCATATATTCATTAAAAAATTTGTAGAAAAATCAAATATAAACTATGTGATGTTAGCTAATTTTCCACCAAAGCGATTTGTGAAATACTTTTAAAAATCAACATCTTAAGGGGAGCACAACATATGCTATGTTATATTTTTTTGACAAAAATAGGAGCACAATAGATGCTATGTTATATTTTTTTGACAAAGATAAGAGCACTTTGTGTGGTCCCCCTATTTAAACCTATTAATCTCCACCATTTTTAAAAAAGAGTAGTAGTTTAGAAACTAGATTCCAAGCACTATGAATCTTGTTCTTATCACATCTTCAAATTTGAGCATGACTATCTTTAATTTCTCATCCAAGATCAGTTTTTACTGATTTCAAGAAAAAATTGGCCACTTTTGACCCCCTTTTGGTCCCCCATTTCCATGCAGATACCCAAGATGAAGTACAAGTTCCATGGGGTCACTCCTCCTTCAAAGATAAATTACATTCTAGATCTAGTGACTAACACTAACTTAGGTCATGTGGATTTGGAAGATTTAAAACAGAGAATGTATGTAGATGCCCCAACTAGCAGAGCTCAAAGAATAGTTAATAATGTGATTGTATAAGTAGTTGGATTTCCTCTATTAGTCCAATCCCTGGAGTTGGTTATGACATGTGAAAAATACTATGATGATGGAGGAAGAAGAATTATGGGTCCTCAAGGAAAATCTCTATCATATATTTCTGTTAATGTAATAACTAAAATATTTTAACTTTCTCATCATGATATGCTCATTCAGTTGGATATGCAAGAAGCCTTGGATGTATATAATGAGGATTTTGATAGTTGTTTAAGAGTAATGAATAAGATATGGATGATAAAGTAGAGAAAAAACATCTCTAAACTCCTAAGACCATTAATGAGGAATGATGTTTAGAAAAAAATCAAGGAGATATGATAACTGTAGTGCATAAGATAACAACTTGTCTTAGAGAGTTGCACCCCCAGACAAAGTGATCTTATAGTGCACTACTCTAGAATGTCTAGCTTCAACTAGAGAAGAAGTTCTATTTAACCCTTACAAAACTATCCTATTTGAGAAAAGCTATTAACTAGAAAATACAACTTTTCTAAGTCAAACAAGAGGGAAATATTATTTTCATAAAATCAGAGGATATTTCAAGGAATAGAAATTAGAACTAGAAATAATACCAATGGAAGAACCTATCACCAGAAAGAGGGATTCTTAGCCAAGGACACCAATATGTTGTGTAGATGTCTACATGTCACACGATCATCTATATGGTGGTGTACGTAATGTAGGGTTTGGAAATATTAGTCTATGCTTTCTTAGTGGGCTTCTATTCTTTCTATGTGATTTAGAGTTCAAAAGAATTTTGGCACTACTAAGGAGTTTTCCAAGAATGGTCAAACATCTGGATTGGTCTTTCAAACTCCACAAGTAGTCAAATGATAAAGATGTTGGAAAAAGTGTGTGCACCTATCCTAAGTGTGTCTAGGAGCTAGATTGCAATGAAAACGTGTGCTAGGAAGACCTCTCTAGTCTATAGGTAGGACAATAGGCCTAGATTTTGGATTAGGTACCTAAAATGGTGGTCTACAACAATGATCTGTAAAAGGACAACAAGGGAATTGCTTGAGTAGTTTTGAAAAGAGGATTGATTCACTACTTGTGAAACATGATCAAACAAATGATGGAAGAAATGAAATTATCAAGAAAAAATCACTTTCTATTGGAACATGATAAAGAAAGAACCAAAGTATTCACTACCTTATTCACATGGATTTGAGTGTTGAAGATAGGAAGGGTTTTTAGAGATAAATCTGTTGTTCACCACCTATTAAAAAAACACCTTCAATGATAGAAAGAACATCGAAGGAATCTTTTGGGAGAAACCTATTCTTCTATGAGAAATTCTATCCTTATGATTGCTTTGAATAATTTGCACAATAACTATGAGAAATTGCAAGTAGACCAAGAGAAGATTGCAAGATTATGGGATAACAAACTAAGAGAGAATCCTATCTACTATGTGAAACCTATGGAGAAAAAATGGAGCTTCAGATACCTAGTCCATAGGCATTCTATGAATTAGAGTCCTCTAGTTAGAGAGATCTTCTAGATAATAGTCATGTCTCTTCATTGTCCTTATCTTGTGGTCAAGAACAAGCTAAGGATAACAAATGTGTATGCACGAGAGAGTTACAACCATCAATATATATTATGAGGTGGCAACATGCATGAGTAACACATATTTTGAGATGTTGCATGACATAGGATGCCAACACATTAGATAGATATTTAGGAATCATGCTAGTGTCTAGAGAGAATTTTCTCAAATTTGACATAGATGCCTAGAAAAATGTCAACATTAACATGCTCTAATACAAATTTGATAAAAACTTGGTTTGGGAGAAATAATCCATGATTAAGTCTAAGTAGTTCTAAGGTAAGCTACAAGAATTGGTGCTAAGGTAGGTAAAAACATCACATGCAATTGTAAGGTATGTAATTTTTTAGGCTACATTTTGCCCCCACTTTAGCAGGTTGATGACACCAAGTGAAAAGCATGCTAAAGTACAATAATGAAATATTGGAATGAAATATCATCATGGAAAATGACACTCTAGAAGTTGCAGGGGTCATTTAGATAAAAGATGAGATGTCCCTAGTCTAGGACCTGCAAAACCATAGTGTTAGAAACCACAAGCCTTGCAAAACCATAATGTCAAAAAGATACTATCATCTAATTCTGTAAGACCAAGAAAAATGTCAGGAGCATATAAATCTTTATCACACATATTAAAGAGATGGGGATAGAAGAAAGAACATGGAAAACAAAAGAAAAAATAAAATTGAGTCGACAAGCAAAAGACCTAGCTATAAAAATATCTCATTGCTTGCATCATCCCTAAAATATAATGCAAAAATATCTCATTGCTTGCTTATATATTATCCTAGAGAATATAATTCTTCACATAGATATGACAAACTATGACAAACATACTAACAAACCTAACAAACAATTATTTTACATATCCTAAAGATACATGAATGATGTAATATTCCTAACATTAGCTATTATTGGACCAATATGACAGAGCATCTTATTACAACCTGTAAGAAGGTGTAAGAGGCTATTTTTAGTATGTTTGTTTCAACTATTCCATATGAGGGCATTGGATATTTTCCTACTTTGGTGCATTATTTAATGTGGAGGTTATGATACATGTAAGACACTAAAATTAGCTAGATTCCCAAAGTGAGCATTGGTGTTTTCCAAGTATGGGTGCCATGTTTGATGTAACTTCCTCTGTAAGCTTGTATTTCTATTTAACAAAAGTTTGAGGAGTGCATTGTATGAGAATTGAATGTTTACAAGTACACATGTGTAGTCAAATTGGATGCAAGATTGAAGGATGTTGAATGTATTGTTATCTCTTTGCAGATAATATAAACTTGCCCTCTTTTTTGGTGGAGTTTTTTACTCAAAAGAGTTTTCTCCACTTAAATATTTGTATTATGTGTATTGATCTTGAGTATTGCTGATTTTATTCATTTTTGTTTCACATTAGCTTAAATATTCATTAGTATTCTATAGTTTAATTTCATATTTGGAACAACATTTTAGATTTCCATATTGTAGTTGTTTCCTTCATTTCTAATAGACATAACAATATTACAACAATTCACTTTGAATAGTAGTAACAAACATAATAGAAATGATGATTAGAATAGATTAAACTTGCAGTTTACTACATGCATTCATAATAAAATTTATATTACAATTTATATGAGACAAAATCATGAAATACTTAGCTATAATTTATTAATCTACTTCTCCTATGAATGACCAACTCTCTAGAAGAAATGGATTATTCCCACTTACCCCAGGTGCATTGATTGTAGTTCCTATTCATTTGATTTCCCTCTCCGTTTATTATTTCTAGTTGGGATATATGCCCGGCTCGACCCCCTCTCTCTATCTCTATATAAGCAGGGGCATGGGTTAAGGGCCCCTATCTTCTCAACTCAAAAAGGATAGGAAAATAATAATATTGCATTCGTTGACAACAAATACACTTTTTGTCTATAACTTCTCACTTTATTAAAACATGAAAGATAATTGAACATATTTTTTTGTGAAATTTGAATGATGATGATAAACAACAACAATTTAACTAACTACTTAACTTCAAATTTAAAGTAAATTCCTAAAATCTAGCTACATGTTGTACATGCATAAGCTATCCAAGTCTTCTGAAATTCTTCATTGAAAGAAATAAATGAGGCTATTATAACATTAATAAAAAATTTTGTTAGTGACTCTCAACAAGAGTCATCAATCTTCGACTGCTTCATGAACTAGAGTTGGTTTTTATTGGAAAATTGACATGGCAATTGGATTGTAGGTGAATGAGATCGTGTGGCCTCTAGAATCCTTGATCAATGTGGGAGTTCTCTCTATTGTATCTTGTTATCCTAGTCCATCTAGAGTTCTTTTAGCTTCTCTAAAGCTCAAAGTTTTTAGAGTTGGTGAGAAGGTCTTCGGAGTCATCCTTTGCATTGACTAAGGTCTTCTACAGTTCCACTCTACTTTCCTATTTAGTGGAAAATGAAGGGATTGGATGGGGTTTTTAGTTTCAATGGATGTGTGGGTTATGGTGGCACCTTCAAATTTTGCAAATTTGAAGTGCCTATCTCCTCTCGATGTGTTGGCATAGGCTAGGTTGACATGCTGATCAATCTACCTCGAAGCCTGCCTTTGCCAATTAAAATCTTGCAGCTTAAAAGTCATCTTGTAAATCCATTTGGTAGGAAGTTTTTTGGAACATATAGTAACATGCTCGCTCAATTTCGTGCTTCTAGGATGAGTTTTGATGGGGTATTTAATTCTTTTCTGACTACGACTGGGCTAGATTTGGTGTTCCAGAAAGTTTCAAATCTCACAATTCTGAGGGTGAGCCATATCTCGTTTTGGTCCAAAACTTCTCTACTTCTAGGTTCATCAAAATCAAGGACCATATGATGCATTATTTTAATGCATTTTAGTTACGACAAAGGCATCTTGCAGGCGAGTTTACAAAGGAGGTCCAAAAATTCTTTTAGCAATACAAATTTTGAGGAAATGGGTTTTCTCTAAATAATTTATAATGGCCCTATGCAAATTTTTGTGGCCTCTAGATATCCCATGTGCCCACAATGAACATGTGTCGTTTGCCTAGGAGGAGAAATTGGTCGGTTGTCATTTTCCTAAGTTGCCAAAATGCAATTTAAAAAAAGAAAAGTATTCAAAATTTTTAATATAAACATTATTATAATGTTTATACATTATAAAATGAAAGACAAAAGGAAATAACATTGAATCATAGGCATTTCGCACCATTGCACACGCTTTCTGGCTGCTCCCCTGCTCCTGTGCGATGGTGCGAAATCACCATCTCTAAACTGTTTAGGGTTTGTAGTCTATTTTTCTAAGAGGATTGAAGTGTTTTCTTCTCCATGGCGGTTCCTCTGAGGCAGTTTGGGCAAATTCAGGAAAAATTGGTTGTAGAGAGGAATGCTGCTTGTGTTTTTGGTCTTCTGACAAAAATTTGGGGGTGTTTTAAAGCTCAAAATTGTTGTTCCATGGTTTAAAACCATCCCCTAACCATTCCTTGTGCATGGACAGAGATTTTAAACATGTTTATGATGAATTTTGGATGCCTACAACCATAAAAATGCCCCTGCATCAAGAAAAACAACCCAGCTATGAATGAATTGGGCATATATGGTTTGAGAAGCTGCTGAAATTTGCTCTGCATGTTCTTAAAGGGTTGAGTTCAATCAAAGAAGATTGAAGAGAAGATACACAGTCCCATATCAAAGCCTCGTAGGAGGAATGGGAAGCTTTTAGGTATGTTGTGCGACAGTGTGAAATAGAGATGCCTGGCTGTTGCAATATTAAAATGCAGACAAAGTAAAAAGGGGAAAGATTAATTAAAAACATTTTGCTTCATATTTTATATTATATTTTGTTTTCTCCTTGTTTTTGTATATTTTGTAATTTCCCCTGGCTCATTGGAAAAACTTGTAATGCAAAACTCACCTAACTGCCAGGATGCAATAAATTTTAGGGCAACATGCTCTTGTTTCTATAAGAGAGCATGTTGTTATACTTTGTAGGGGGATGGACTCTAAATACAAGGTATTCACACATTTGGGAGATAGCATTCTATAGGAGCAGATGTCTGATTTTTGGTTGCAAGATTGCATTTTGCTTTGTAAGTGAACAAAATTCTGTATAACAGTCTTTCTATTTTAGGTTGAGATAAATGAAAACACTTTGTGTGTGTTACATATGGTTTTCTCCTTAGGTATGGACATTTTTCTTTAAATCAAAGTTGCTAAGGGTTTCTGAGCTTATCTTCATACACTTGCTATGTTGTGTATTTGATTTGCTGCATCTTTTCAAGGAAAGGATTAAAATTGCTTTAAATCAAATATAGGGAAAAGTTTGTTATATCAAGGGATTAATGAAATTAGATCCATAGGTGATACCCTTTCTTGGGCCATTGCTTTAAGATAGTAGTGATTTCTGTTAAGCCCTCTGGATATGAAGTTGTGCTATTATTAGGAAACATTTGCATTGGTTGAATGTCTGACTCTGTTACCCAAACAAGGCATCGATTTGGAATCCATTTTCCCAAAGGTCTAGAAACTCATTGAATATAAAGACAAATCATTTTAATTAGTTATTTTATATTCTATTTTAGTTTAGGAGCTGCATGTTTTTCATATACAAATGATGAAGATAAATCAAGAACATTGCAAATCTGAGTTTAATCTTATACATCTTGATACAAATCTGTGAGAACATTTCTGGCTTGTTGTGTGAAAGACAAATCTATTGTGATAACAAAAGGGACACCCCCTAGGTGCGTCAGAACCTGAGGTGAAGGGGAGATAAGAGACAATCTCCCAATCTATTGGCCAAGTCTTCTATTGGACTTGAGCATAAGAAGTGGCAAATCTTTAGGGTTTGGTGGGCAGATTTGGGAACCAACAAAATTGGTGACTCTGCTGGGGAGAATGCAATAGCTCATCTTTTGGGAGAGTCAAATGAGTTAAAGGGTTTTCACGGTCTAAAGTGGAAGGTGTTACAACATTTTGAAAGACTTTTGAAGGGTGCTTTGCTGGTGAAATAAACCTAGAATACAATTGATCAGGCAAGAGCTTTTGGCTTTTGATGTTTTGTCCTCTTTGGAGAGGTGGCGACTTTGTTATTGAACCTGTTTGAAGCTACAATATATTCCTAGGTACGTCATCTCTTTCACACAAAATGATTAGATTAGAACAACAATCTTTGTCATGTCCTTAGAAAAGGTTATTCTTTGTTGAAAGATGCAAAGCCCCGAATTTCAATGGTATTAGTGGTTACCCAAATGTTATCCCTGGTGAAATCAAAAAATATATACCTAAATATAGTGGAAAGAAATTAGAATCAGCAGACAAGCACTTGCAGGATTTTTTTGATTTAGTAGGAGATTATGAAATTGAGGTTGAGGATGTAGTCATGAAACTTTTTGTTTAGTCTCTTCAAGATGATGCAAGGGACTGGTTCTCTTATTTACCTGTGTGCTCTATTTATTCTTAGAGTGAGTTCATGACTGCATTCATAGAGCATTTCAGTGAGAGAATTGATGTAAGATCAATAATCAATAATTTTATGGGCATTTAGAAAGAAAAAGATGAGTTAGTTCCAGCTTTTAACCTGAGGTTTTCAAAAATTGTCAAAGGCATTCCAGAATATATGAGACCTAATGATGCATTATGTTTGGTGGTTTACCTTGGTGCATTTGATGAGGAGATGAGTTATTTACTAAGAGACAAGGAACCTACTACACTTCATCATGCTTATGAACTGGAAATGGATATTGGAAATAATGAGAAATATGGAATGTGTAAAGGATATCAATCTAAAAGTACCAGTAGCCATGAAGTTTCAAATGTAAGCAAGTAATGCAAGAAAGGTATTCAAAATGGTTTTCTAGATCAACATGGTTCTATTATTCCTATTTTTGCACCAATCAGCTATATAGATCATCTATCTCTGACAAGTAATGTTGATACTATGGTGTATGTTCAAGCTTTGTTTGACATAAGGAGATTAACGAGAGAGTCAGCATACTCTTTGTTTGCTAGATTCTTAGATGCCTTCTTGTAGATTCCTAATGGTTACAAGCCTGAAGAAGATACATGCATTGACTTGTTTATTGAAATATATGAATCAGGTTTGAGTTCATTACCAAAGGAATTTGAGCCTCAAAACCTTGATCATGTATCTGAATGGATTGGAATTATTGACGAGATCAAGTGTGATTATGTAAGGAATGATGAAATAATGGTAATGAATCAGCAAGAGCCTCACGTGAATATAATTGGAGAGGAGACAAAGGTATTCTTAGACACTGAAAGTAAATAAGAAAATTATATACAACTGCATGATGAAAATGATTTAGAAGTATATCTATCAGATGGATTTTTCAATGGTTTGGGTGATAATGAGAGAAGTGATTCATACAGTGATGATGAAATTACTATGTCTTCTCATATACCTTTATCTCCTAAGATTAATCATGATGATCCTTATATTGTTGCTCATGACAATTTGAATAAAGTTGAGTTGGAATAATTCACAATGTGTGAAAATGATATTGATATGCCAATCCTTAACAAGGAATGTTCATGCTTAAATGATTCAGTTGTGCACAGTTGTGATCATATAGATCAGGATTCAATATCAATTTCATTAGGAAGCATTAGAGTGCTGGAAAGTGATATAGATCATACAATTTCAGAGTGCATTAATGTTGCGGAAGTTTTGTATGTAAGGCAATTGGATGATGAAGGTGAAGCCTATGATCTGTTCATGGATGAGGTGTGTTCTTCTCTTGATTCTAGATTTGGTAATGTTGAAGAAGAGTTAGACTTCCATGTAGAAGAAGCAAAGACCTTTGTAATAAGAGTGAATCTCCTTTATAATGATCCTTTAGATATATTGGATATTGTAAGTCATATTCCTTATTTGTACAGGATTAACCCTCTTTTTGCAAATTTGATGATGAGTGTGAGGAGCTTGACAAAAATCAATATGAGGTACTAATGGATGACATTGAGGATGAATGTTTCAACTTAGGAATTGATCTTGTACATGAAAATAGTGTATGTTGTCATATGAATCATATTGATGATGTTGTGCAAAGAAATGAAAATCATATAATAGAGAAGGAAGAAGTATTTATTAACACCAGTAATAATGAAAAGGTTGACTTGCTGATGGTTGAGAAGAGTAATAACATGTCTTACAGTGATAAAAACGTTTGTAATCAAGATATATATGGAAGTGTGTCTTGTAGAAGCACTGTTACTAAAAAAGATAAAGGAATACATAAACATCCAATATGAAGAATCAATTTTATGGAATGAATGATAGTGCTGATTTTTTATTGCAACTCAATCATAGTGATGATGTTCATCTTGAAGATTATGAATATGAAAAGGGTATTGAAGGATTATATCCAGATAAGCAGCTATTAGAGGATAAACTTTGTGTGGATAAGAAGCACATTTTTTTAATGAGATTGAATCAGAGATATTTTTTTCCATGCATAAGACTAATTTTGGGGATAGAAGACATTGTAAACATAGAAATGATAAATTTGACTCATGTTTTCTATACCTATTGTTTGAAGAGGTTTTTCAAGTAATCCAAGGTTTCAAAGAGCAAATTGATGAGAGTGTGGTTGAATATAGCATAATCAGTAGTATGGTGGTGTATTTGTAATACAATATCAGTCGGGATGTAGTTGATAATAATGCCTTCAGTTTGAGTCAGAAGCAATCAAATGAAAACAGGGTATGTGACAAAGGGAAATAGTAGTTTTTTATTTTTGGTGGCCTGGGGCCACCCAATGAAAATTAATAGATATGATTTTGATGCAAGACAGAGTGGTTTCACATCAGCCCAATGGATATGGCACATGGTCTACATCCTGGAGATAACTGGAATCTTGCCATGCCTACAAGAGGAAAGTGTCCTTGAACAAGAGCCGCTATTGGCACCTTCAAATTTTGCAAATTTGAAGTGTCTATCTCCTCTCGATGTGTCGACAGAGGCTAGGTCAACATGCTGATCAAACTACCTTGAAGCCTGCCTTCGTTGATTAAAATATTGCAAATCAAAAGTCATATTACAAATCCATTTGGTAGGAAGCTTTTTGGCACATATGGTAACATGCCTACTCAATTTCATGCTTATAGGATGAATTTTGATGGGGTATTTAATTCTTTTCTGACTGCGATTGGGCTAGATTTAGTGTTCTAGAAAGTTTCAAATATCACAATTCTGAGGGTGACCCATTTCGCGTTTTGGTCCAAACATTCTCCAGTTCTAGTTTCATCAAAATTGAGGACCATATGATGTAATATTTTAATGCATTTTAGTTGCGGCAAAGGCATCTGATAGGCCAGTTTACAAAGGAGGTCCCAAAATTCTTTTAGCAATGCAAATTTTGAGGAAATGTGTTTTCTCTAAATACTTGATAATGGCCCTACACAAATTTTCACAGCCTCTAGATATCCCATGTGCCTGCAATGAATAGGTGTTGTTTGCCCGGGAGGAGAAATTGGTCAGTTGTCATTTTCCTAAGTTGCCAAAATGTATTTTAAAAAAAAAAGTATTCATAATTTTTAATTGGAAAAATAGGGTGATAAAAGTTTTACTATAAACATTATTATAATTTTTATACATTATAAAATGAAAGGCAAAAGGAAATAACAATGAATCATAGGCATTTTGCACCATCACACATGCTTTCTAGCTGCTCCCCTGCTACTATGTGATGGTGTGAAATCACCATCTCTGAGCTGCTTAGGGTTTGTAGTCTATTTTGCTGAGATGATTGAAGTGTTTCCTTCTCCATGGTGGTTCCTTTGAGGCATTTTGGGTAGATTCAGACAAAATTGGTTGCAGAGAGGAATGCTGCTCACGTTTTTGGTCTTCTAGTGAAATTTTGGGGGTGTTTTGGAGCTCAAAATTGTTGTTCCATGGTTTAAACCCATCCCCTAACCATTCCTTGTGCCTAGGAAGAGATTTTAAACATGTTTATAATGAATTTCAGATGCCTAATCCATAAAAACACCCTTGCATCAAGAAAAATGACCTAACCATGAATGAATTGGGCAGATATGGTTTAAGAAGCTGTTGAAATTTGCTCTCTATATTCTTAAAGGGTTGATTTAGAACAAAGAATCTTGAAGAGAAGATACACAATCCCATATCACAGCATCGTAGGAGGAATGGGAAGCCTTTAGGTATGTTGTGCGATGGTGTGAAATGGAGATGCCCGACTGTTGCAATATTAAAATGTGGACAAAGTAAAAAGGAGAAAGATTAATTAAAAACATTTTTCTCCATATTTTATATTATATTTTGTCTTCTCCTCTTTTTTGTATATTTTGTAATTTCCCCTGTCTCATTGGCAACAACTTGTAATGCAAAACTCACCTAACTGCCAAGATGTAATAAATTTTAGGGCAACATGCTCTTATTTCTATAAGAGAGCACATGTGTTCCACTTTGGGAGATAGCATTCTGTCGGAGCAGATGTCTGATTTTGGATTGTAGGATTGCATTTTACTTTGTAAGTGAACAAAATTCTATATAATAGTCTTTCTATTTCAGGTTGAGATAAATGAAAAACACTTTGTGTGTGTGTTACATATGGTTTTCTCCTCAAGTATGAACATTTTTCTTTTAAGCAAAGTTGCTAAGGGTTTCTGAGCTTATCTGCATACACTTGCTATGTTGTGTACATTTGATTTGCTGCATCTTTTCAAGGAAAGGATTAAAATTGCTTTAAATGAAATATAAGGAAAAGTGTGTTATATCAAGGGATTAATGAAAGTAGAGCCAAAGGTGATACCCTTTCTTGGGCCATTGTTGCAAGACAGTAGTGATTTTGGTTAAGGCCTCTGGATATGAAGTTGTGTTGTTATTAGGAAACATTTGCACTATTTGAATGTCTGACTCTGTTACCCAAACAAGGCACTAATCTAGAATCTATTTTCTCAAAGGTCTAAAAAATCACTAAATATAAGGACAAATCATTTAAATTAGTTATTTTATATTTTGTTTTAGTTTAGGAGTTGCATGTTCTCAGATACAAATGGTGAAGATAAATCAAGAGCATTGCCAATCTGGGTTTAATCTTATACATCTTGATACAAATCTGTGAAAACATTTCTACCTTGTTGTGTGAGACAAATCTATTGTGATAATAAAAGGGACACTCCCTAGGTGTGAGAGAACTTGAGGTGAAGGGAGATAAGAGACAATCTCCCACTCTGTTGGCCAAGTCTTCCATTGAACTTGAGCATAAGAAGTGGCAAATCTTTAGGGTTTGGACTGAAAGGAAGGTAGGTGTGTGGAAATCACTTCCTAAACTAATCTAATGAGGGGAGAGGTATACAAATTAGTTTTAACCTTTACAATTTCAGCAATATGAAACTTATATCAGAGATATTACAGCAACAAACATAATACAAGAATGTAGACAGAGAGAAGTAGACACAAGATGTAGCGTGGGGAAAACCTTTTCAGGTGAAAAACCCCACACTCTAAAACCTACACAATGTATTATCTGAAATAGTTATAGTTTACAATACACTTGCAATGCATGTTCTTCCAAAGTCTTTAGATGTCGAATCTAGAGTTATTTTGGTAGCATAACAGTACTTGTAAAAATACTATGCAATATATAGAGATTACAAGGCAAATATTGGAAGCATCTTGGGGTATGCATCCACCTTGGCCACATGGCCATTATCTCGCATCAAAGGACACTTGTCCTTGCTGCAAATACATCCCTTACATCTGTCATACATGGTAGATTTGGCTTTCCCAACATAGGAGCGCTCCATGCTAAAAATAGACTATGATAGATGCTCTTACGCATCTTACAATTGTCATAGATTTTCCCAACATAACAACCTTAAATGTTGTTAGAGAATCCATCATACAATGCTAAATATAGCATATTCCTCTTACAACATGTCATAGCCCAACTTGGGTGCCCAAAGATGCCTTTTCCTCATGCAAAGATACTCACCGACACTTGTCATCACTTGTCATCACTTGTCATAGGAATCTCCAAACTTGGCTCTTACGCGTCATAGATTCTTTCATATGAAATATTGTCTTCCACACACCACAAGATGATGACACATGGAATATTAGTGCCACCTCAAATGGGATGCCCAAATCCATGTAGGTTTGACTTGACCATTCAAGTCACATTCCAAGTAAGATGACATGTCACCATGCCACCTCAATTATGTGACCAAACTGATGTGCAAGTAATTACAACATTAGCGAATAAATAAATATACAACTAAATAAACAATGCTAGGAAATTTCAAACGTTGAGACACCTTATTTCCTAACATTCCCCCACTTGTTGAACACCTTGCAAGAGCCAAAAGAAGTGACAATATTTAACTACTAGGGGCCAAGAGGCCCATAGACTCTGAACACCATTTGAACTTCTCTGTGCCCATTGGTTTCATCAATGCATCTGCAACATTCTTCAAAGTGTCTACTTTCTCCAATATCATCTTCCCATCCTCTACCATGTCTCGCACAAAATGAAACTACACATCAATATGCTTTGTTCTAGCATGGAAGGTTGGATTCTTTGCTAAGCAAATCGCATTCTGACTATCATAACAGATAGTAATCTATCCTGCATCAACACCAATATCTGAACACAACCTCTTAATCCAAATGGCTTCCTTACAAGCATTAGTTCCTTCCATATACTCATCTTCTGTCTTGGACAAAGCAAGCATAGGTTGTCGCTTACTCATCCAACTAATTGCACCATCGAACATAGTAAACACATAAGCACAGGTGGATCTCCTGCTGTCAATGTCACCTACCCAATTAGAATCCACAAATCTATGAATACATACAGAATGCGGAGGTCCTGTAGGATGACCATGCTAACATAGGGAATACTTAGAAGTACCTCGCAAATATTTGAACACTTGATTTACTGCATCCTAGTGTACCCATCTAGGATTAGCCATAAACTGACTAAGGAGTCCCATTGCCTGGGCAATGTCTGGTCTTGTATAGACCATAGCATACATCAAGCTGCCAATAGCACTAGCATAAGGTACTTTGCTCATATCCTCCATCTCAGAAGGAGACTTTGGACAATCATTAATAGATAACTTTGTCCCCAATGAAATAGGAACACACAATGGTCTGCAATCTACCATGTTGAATTTATCCAACACAGTCTTCACATACTTACTTTGGCTTAATCATAATATTTTGTTTGCTCTGTCTCTTCTTATTTCTATTCCTAGAATGTACCTGGCTGCCCCTAAGTTTTTCATCTCAAAATGTGATGACAAATGAGACTTCAAATCAGAAATCATATTCTTACCATTCCCAATCAGTAACATATCATCAACATATAGTGCAATAATGAGAATATGATCATTGTCAAATTTATAATACACATAATGATATGATTTCGATCTCAGATATCCAATCAATAACACAAAGGCATCAAACTTCAAGCACCACATCCTAGGAGATTGTTTTAGTCCATACAGATAATTCTTTAACTTGCAAACCAAAATTTCTTTACCTCCTTCTATGTAATGCTCTGGCTATGACATAAATCTCTTCCTCCAAGTCACCATGAAGGAAAGCTATATTCACATCCATTTGTTCCACTTCTAAATTATAAGCAGCTGCAAGAGATAATAGGAACCGAATAAATGTTAGATTTGTAATGGGAGAGAAAATTTCACCATAATCAATTCCCTCCACTTATGAGTACCCCTTCACAACCAATCTAGATTTATACTTCTCAACATTGACATCTACATCAAATTTCTTCTTGAAAACCCATTTGTATCCAATAAGTTTCTGACCATCAGGCAAAGGCACCAAGTCTCAAGTTTTATTCTTTTCCAAAGAAGCCATCTCATCTTCCATGGCCTCCTTCTAGGAACTTGCATCTTTCATGCCCATAGCGTCTGTCATAGTTCTAGGCTCATCAACATTAGTAAGCAAAGTAAAAGCACAACTAGAATTAAGCAATGTTTAACCAAACCTCTCAGTTTGCTTTCTAATTCATGTGGACCTCCTCAAAGGATGAGGTGGAGGTTCTACTTCATCTTATAAACTTTCAAAGCTGCAAGAGCTCTCATCATCATCAAGTCCAACAGGGTCTTCCGATTCAGTCTTCTTAGTGGTAGAAGGAAACTAAACCACATCCTCTTTCTTTTCTTTCTCTTTTGGCTACAGAACAATGGAAGAAGGTGTTAACTCTTTGAAAATAACACTTCTTCTATACAATACTTTTTCATCCATAGGATCTAAAAGCTTGTATCCTTTCACACTGACACCATAGCCAATGAAGATACACTTAACAACCTTGTTCTCCAATTTTGACCTCTTCTCCCTAGGCACATGAGCATATGCCTCACAACCAAAAACACAAAGATGTCTTATTGAAGGCTTCTTACCAGACCACACCTCCATGGGTGTATTACCAACAAGATTGATGTAGGAGACCTGTTTACCAAGTAGCAAGTAGTGGTAATAGCTTCAGCCCAAAACTTATATTTGAGGCTAGCTCCACTAAGCATACTCCTAGCCTTCTCCATCAATGTCCTGTTCATGCTCTCTAGAACTCCATTTTGCTGCGGGGTGTATGGAGTTGTCTTATGTCTTTCAATCCCATGTTCTTTGCAGAACTTATTGAATTCTATAGAACAAAACTCACCACCATTGTTAGTTCTCAAACACTTAATCTTTTTGCCAGTTTGATTCTCAACAAATGATTTAAACTCTTTGAACCAACTAAAGCCTCTAAATTTTCTTCTGATAAAATAAATCCATGTCCTTCTACTGTAATCATCTATGAAAGATACAAAATATATAGATTTAGAGATCAAAGGAACATTAACTGGACCAAACACATTAGAATGAATAAGATCCAATACACTAGAAGACTTATGAGAACTCAAGTAAAACTGAACACGGTTTTGCTTTCCATATATACAATGTTCACAAAAGTCAAAATTGAGATTCCAATCATCTAACCCCTCAATGAGGTTTTTATTTTTTAGGGTTCTAAGACCCTTCTCACCAATGTGGCCAAGTCTCTTATGCCATAACATTGTCTTCTCAATAGGAAGCTTAACTTCCAAAGCATGAGCACCCTTAGGTACCCAGAATGCACTACCATCAGAATTTGATACAACAGATCTTTTAGTTGTTAGTTCCAATGATGGGGATGAAGTGACTGCAACTCTTTTCTTTGAGTTAGAAGAACTATTACATTGTGAAATGCATGCCTCTAGCTGAAACAGAGTACCTCTCCAAGTACCCTTCGCAAGCAGCATAACTCTAGTCATCTTGTATCCTTCTTTTGAGAAGACAACTTGCACACCTACATCATTCAATTTACTTATAGAAATCAAGTTCCATGCCAAGCCTGGGATGTGCATAATCCTAGAGATCCCCTTCACTCATCCATCAAGGAATTGGATTGTGATTCTTCCACAACCAACTATCTTTAGATGAGAATCGTCACCTAGGTACACTCTTCCACCATCGAACTCTTCATATTTTGTAAACCAATCTTGATGTGAGGTCACGTGTAAAGAAGCACTAGAATCAATCAGCCACACATCATTAGATGCATGGGTGGCCAAGGCTGCAAGGAAGGCATCACCATCATCTTGTGACTTGTTAGAATCTAAATCTTGGACATTCTTCTTTTTCTTCTTTTTCTCCTCTTTGCATTCCTTTCGGAAATGCCCAGTTTTCCCACAGTTCTAACACAGTACCTTGGACTTTCCAGGAGATTTGGATCTCCCACGGGATTTAGATCTACCCTTCTTAGCTTTCTTATCTTTCTTTTTCCCTTTCTCCTTGGGTCTTCCATGAACCGCAAGAGCTTCTTTGGTTGACTCAGATGACTTTCTCTACATCTCTTCAGATTATAGTGAGGACACCACATCATCCATTTTGAAAATGGATTTGGTACTCTCGATGGCCATAACAAGATGATCACATGAATTTGGTAAAGAATAAAGTAGGGTCATATACCGATCCTCCTCCTCCATCTTCACACCAACAAATGTCAATTCTGCAACCAACATATTGAAGGCATTCATGTGCTAAGAAACAGATCCTCCATCTTTGATTCTTAGAGAATATAGCTTCTTCCATAGGAATAAATTGTTTACCAGGGATTTAGCCTGATAAACATCACCAAGTTTCTTCCACAGATCCTTCGCAGTTTTCTCTTCATGAACATTTAACAGGACAGAATCAGCTAGATAGAGTCTCACAAGACCCTTGGCTTTACGATCTTTGAGATCCCAATCATCTTGGGACATTACCACTAGTTTACATCAGAAATTGCTTCCCATAGGTCTCTATCAATGAGCATGTCTTCCATTTTGAGGTTCCACAACTCAAAATTGTTGCCATTAAACTTTTCAACCTCTATTCTTCTAGATGTAGCTACCATCTCCTTCCTGCAAAAAGATTACATTATACTTTGCACAGACTCCCACTCAATCTAAGATTATTACAAAAAAACCCTACCAAGTAGCTAGGACCAAAACTAGCCAGGCTTTGATACCAACTGAAAGGAAGCTAGGTGTGCAGAAATCACTTCCTAAACTAATCTAATGAGGGGAGAGGTATAAAAATTCATTTTAACGTTTACAATTGCAGAAATATGAAACTTATATCAAAGATATTACAGTAGCAAACACAATACAAGAATGTAGATAGAGAGAAGTAGACACAATATGTATCGTGGGGAAAACCTTTTCAGGTGAAAAACCCCACACTCTAAAACCTGTACAATGTATTATCTGAAATAGTTACAGTATAAAATACACTTGCAATGCAAGTTCTTCCAAGAGTCTTCAAATGTCAAATATGGAGTTATTGTGGTAGCATAACAGTACCTATAAAAACACTATGCAACTACAACTCCAAACTATGCAATATATAGAGATTACAAGGCAAATATTGGAAGCATCTTGGGATAGACATGCACCTTGGACACATGGCCATTATACCACATCAAAGGACACTTGTCCTTGTTGCAAATACATCCCTTACATCTATCATACATGGAAAATTTGACTTTCCCAACATAGGAGGGCTCCATGCTAAAAATAGACTATGACAGATGCTCTTACACATCTTACAATTGTCATAGATTTTCCCAACATAACAACCTTAAATGTTGTAAGAGAATACATCATACAATGCTAAATATAGAATATTCCTCTTAAAACATGTCATAGCCCAACTTGGGTGTCCAAAGAAGCCCTTCCCTCATGTAAAGATACTCACCAACACTTGTCACCACTTGTCATAGGAATCTGCAAACTTGTCTCTTATGCGTCATAGATTTTGTCATATGGAATATTGTCTTCCACACACCATAAGATGCCAACACATGGCATATTAGTGCCACCTCAAATGGGATGCTCAAATCCATGTAGGTTCGACTTAACCATTCAAGTCACATTCCAAGTAAGATGACATGTCACCGTGCCACCTCAACTATGTGACCAAACTGAATGTGCAAGTAATTACAACATTAGCCAATAAATAAATATACAAATAAATAAACAATTCTAGGAAATTGCAAAGATTGAGACACCTTATTTCCCAACATGGATGTGTGTGCAGATTTAGGAACCAATAGGTTAAATCCTCCTTTCTCAACAAACATTCAAGGACATATCAACTAAGTTGAATCACACTTTTGCAAGAGGATTCACCTACAAGTTAGGCTGTCACTTGGAACGTTGTGGAAGCTCAGATATTATCAACTAATGTATCAATTTAATGCTCAAATACCCTTAAAACCCTAATTATGTAAAACAATAAGTAAATTGATGAATTACAACAAATGCTTGTAGACTAAGGTAGTAGGCACCATTTTTTGAAGTTTGAAATGTAGAATACTCAGGGACACTGGAACTAATGTGCCTGTCCAAGGTGCTATTTTCTTTGTAGAATCTAGATCTCTATCCAACATTGATGTTCATTACACTTTCCTTTTCTATCCAGTGAGATGTGCAGGACTCTGGTACTAGTGCCCAAGTCCAAGGTAGGGTTATTTTCAGGATGCCAGAAGCTCTTCAAATGCTGATTGTGACTGTCCAAATTGTTTCTATGTTTTCAACTTTAGAGGCCACTGGCATTTGCACCCTAGTCCAAGTAGTCTTTTTCTTCAAGGATCTGTAATCTACACATTGTCTTGTAGAATCTAGATCTCCTTCTGACATTGATGTTCATTACACTTTCCTTTTCTGTCCAGTGAGATGTGGAGGACTCTGGTACTAGTGCCCAAGTCTAAGGCAGGGTTATTTTTAGGATGCTAGAAGGTCTTCAAATGTTGATTGTGACTGTCCAAATTGTTTCTGTGTTTTCAACTTTAGAGGCCATTGGCATTCACACCCTAGTCCAAGTAGTCTTTTTCTTCAGGGATCTAGAATCTACACATTGTCTTACTATTCCCTGCAACTCCACTCCGTCAAGATGCGAAACCTATAACCTACAATCACAAGGATAGTGGTTGGGGGTTGTGGTGTTTAGAGGCTTGCCTCAGTCAAGCCCCAGAGAGACATTCAAGTCTTCCAAACACCATTGTCAGATAGAGAGTGTGTATCCTTGCAAGATAGAGACAAAAACAAATTGATAAATGATTCAAACACAAATAAATGTCACTTTGGAGGTGTAGATCTCACATAGATGAAGGCTCTTCAACACATGAGAAGATGAAGCTAAATCTTCAATCATAAACACAATAACAATGCTCTGCTTTACAACAATGAATATCTTGAATGATCTAAAATCATAAGTTAGCCAAAAGTTCATAATCATCTTCTAGTTAGCTTCTAGTTTGCAAATGAAACAGTAAACATGCTTATATATGCAAATACACACATTCTCGCTAAGAATTTCATAATTCAAACTTGAGATGTCCACATAGGACCTAAGTAACAATTATAATTACTGACATCAAAATTTAGGGTTGACCTAAAATGGGGTAGGACTAGGGCACTAGCGCCCAAGTTCACCCCCCCATTTTGAGTTAGGGATTATCAAAATAGCACCCCCTAGGTCCTATTTGCCACAAGACTTCAGGGTTTTCTCATTGTGATTCAAGATTAACATGTAAGATGCTTATAATGAATTCTAAGGACCTAGGAGCTAAACCTTAAGAGGGAAAAGCCCCCAAGGGGACATTTTCAAACATAACATTTATCTCCCACTTTAATGTATGTATAAACACAAGGCCAATACATGCATTAAAGTACAGTCAAAATACAACAAACATGCCAAGCATAGTGCAAACATGCCAAACACACTGAAGACATTAATAGGCATGCAAAACATGGAGAAGACAGTTACAGTCATGTAAAACATGGAGAAGATAGTATTGAAGACACACAAAACATAGTGAATACAGTGAATGTAGTGATTATTTCTTTTTCATTTTCATATATATGAAATGCAAATGCAAGTAAATGGAAAGTAAAGACATAACCCAAAATGTGGGAGGGACTCATCACCACCAGTCTTTAGACTACATATGGGGCAACAAACACACAATACAAATCTCAGAGTGTAGGAGGGACTCATCACCACAGTCTTTAGGCTACACTTGAGAACAAAGATGTCATATGTAAATCCCAAAGCATAGGAGGGACTCATTGCCACTAGTCTTTAGACTATGCTTGGGAACAAACATTCTATACACACACATGGAAGACATAGAGAAAACATGACAAACAAGTGATGGAAGGAGCCTATTTCTAGGTTCACCACCATTTCAGGCACATTACAAGCACACCTGACAGTTGGGCTTCACCACAACAACTGCCAAAGACACGCTTAATGGAGGATACACCAACCATGCCTACTCAAAGGACTTTTAGAAATGATAGGATGTGCATTCTCCTCAAGAAATACACCATCTTCACCTCCATAGAGGGCTTAAAATAAAAGGATATGCATGATATCCCACCTCCATAGTGGGCTTAATGATTGCAATATAAAATAAATATGTGCATTCGCTCAGAGATACATCCTACCTCCGCAGAGGGCTTACAAGCACGCTTTGTTAGTAGGTTAAAATCATCAGACAACTTACCTTATATATGCCCCCACCTTAAGGTGGTTGATATTGAGTATCGATATCAAGCGTGTTAAGGTAGAGAGAAAACATACAAGGGAACAAGAGCATTTGCAAAGCACATGCCCCCAGAAGTGACATGCACTTTACGATCACCGAATGTTCCTTCAAACACATAATTTTCTGCAAGACAAGAGGTTAGAAATCTTTCCATAAGATAATAACCACATCATATGATCAAAACAATACATTTAAACATGATCACATTAAGGGCCAAGGTTATACTATGGATTTGGAACCTAAGTATAACTGTGGGGCTATATTGTAGAGATCTTAGAACTGAATATAAGCAAGGCAAGATCCAAGATAAGCAAAGTGCATGGAACAACAATATTGTTATGGTTTGTTAGTGCAATAAGACATCATTAAAATATCACATAGAGTGATTCTACTAGCACAACGTCGGATAATACATATCAACCCCATCATGATATATGGACTAGGTCCTTTTTTGCTTACTCACTGAAGGGACACGTGATTTGTATCCATCTTATTTGTTTTTCATCATCTGCTAGCTAGATAGAACCACTAGAGGAAGGTAAACAATAAATCAAGAGAGGAGAAACAAGTGCCTTAGGGTCATCATGTAGGAAGGTGCCCCCAGGTCACCAACTGCAACGCTATGCCCCTAGGACACAACACACAACAATGAAAATAGAGGAGAGGCAAGATAGAAGAATGATGATACAAATAGAAGAAGGGTCACAACAAAGGTGGTCTCTTGGTATCCTTGACCTTACAACATCCAAGGAGGCCTAAACAACACATAACACATCACGAGGGAAACACATCATAGAGGTAAAGGGTTAGAAATACTTACCTATAGGGACAACCGAACTAGCAGTCATCATCAAGTAAGTCATCATCTTCCCAATCCCAAATGCTAGAGGAGAGAGGTTTATAAGGTGTCATAGCCCAACTTTTGTTCTTGTCTTCAAATTGTTCATTGTTAAGTTTATCTTGGTTTGATTTAATGTCATGAAGAATGTTTTCTTATTGAGGTGCATTTTGTTGGGCAAAAGATTGTCGTCTCCTTCTTTCTCTTGCTTGTCTATTTCTTTTGTCTTGTTGCTTATATTTTCAAAAGTGTTCTCATGTTTTTCCATAGGTTTT
Organism: Cunninghamia lanceolata; assembly: GCA_027924645.1. NCBI lineage: Eukaryota > Viridiplantae > Streptophyta > Pinopsida > Cupressales > Cupressaceae > Cunninghamia > Cunninghamia lanceolata. The sequence continues at coordinate 8,165,545 of BSBN01000400.1, forward strand.
TTCATGTTAGAGGAGGAAGCACCATGTTCAAATCTCACTTGTCTTGATGAAGTGTTTTGTTCTCGACGATTCACTCCTGATCCTTGTAAGGATGATGGGGGAGGAACCTCAACATAGATACCGTCTCTTTTTGGATGAGGTGAGTTATGAAACTTTTCCTTATCCACATCTATCATTCCAATTATTTCATCGTAGTCATAATAATCTTGGTTTATTCTTTTTTTTTTGTCCTCTAGGAATTTCTTCTAATACGGGTTGTTTGTCTCTTGTTGTTTGTGTGGGAGGCCCGACCACTCTAGATATAAGTTTTGCTTTGTATCATTTATATTGTAGGAAACAATGATCTCTTTGTGGCTCAGGGTCTCTATTAGGTTGCAACCAAAAGTAATCAAGAGTAAAGCTATTGTCCATTGACAAAGGTTGATTTGTATTATGTCAGATAGTACACACTTGTCCATGTAAAGAGAATTTTATGCAATTGTGAATAGTTGAGGGGACAATGTTCATAGCTTTCAACCATGGACCTGCCATAGTTTTACACAAAAGATGTCAGATAAAGGGATAACCTCAAATATTTGATCTATAGCTTTATCAGAAGCTATAACCAATAAAGTTATCTTCCCAAAGGTAGGCATTAAAGCTCCATTATGTGTCTTAATCCTTATGTTTGAAGGTTCATAGGAATCTTGTGTCAAATTATGTGCAAGGAGAAACTCTTCCATTATCACATTAGACATGAAATTAGAATCTATAAGTGTACCATTAACTAGAATCTCCATTATTCTCACAATAATGTAAAGAGGCCCTTGATTTTCTACAAATGTTTTGTCATGAGGTGTAAATGTAATTTTAGGTTTAGGGCTCCTTATAAAATAAGGTCTAGGGGGAAGCCTAGCATTATTGTTACGATTATAAGCCATGTGTATATGTATTAAAATGTATGCAAAATCAGATTTTAAAATATTTTCAATGCTTGTGCAAGGGACAAGTGCAAAACTATGTATGAATATGGCATAAAATGCTTGATTTTTCACCTTTTTTTCACAATTTTTCAATGCAAATCATTGTCGGAAGAGGTGTTGTGAAGAATTTCAAGAGGAGAAGAAAATGATAAGCTCAATATCAATGCAATAATGCAATAATTTCCTTCACAACACACCTATGATGCCATTTTAGAGAGACAATAAGGCCAAATCTAGTGAAAATGCAAAGTTTTCAAACCCTAGATATGAATTTTTGCAAAGAAGGCACTATGATGCAACACTACAATTAGAAATAAGTCATAAATAAGTGTTTGAAAATGGTAGTAAAATCTGAAACAAGATTTTAACTACAAACCCTAGCTAATGCAAAACTAGACTTTTATGAAAAATGCACAATTTCAAGCAATTTTTAACAAATTAGACATGAAAATGCAATGCAAGTGATTAAAATGAGATGAATTTCTGAAATTTAAATCAGATCTAATAAAAATGACAGAAATTAAATTAAATTAAATGCCAATTAATTCAAATTATGCCAACATGCAAGCCTACGATGTTAATTTTTTAAAAAAATTCAAAATTTTCAATTTTTTTTTGTAAATTTTCAAATGCAATAAGATGGATGAATTCAAATATAGAGTACAACAATCAATAATGTGCACAATTCAAATAAAAATGGGTTCACCAAAATGTTTAGTGGGAAAATTGAGGGATTGGATGGGGTTTTTAGTTTCAATGGATGTGTGGGTTAAATCCTTCTTTCTCAACAAACATCCAAGGACATATCAACCAAGTTGAATCACACTTTTGTAAGAGGATTCACCTATAGGTTAGGCTGTCACTTGGAATGATGTGGAAGCTCAGATATTATCAACTGATGTATCAATTTAATGCTCAAATACCCTTAAAACCTTAATTATGCAAAATAGTAAGTAAATTGATGAATTACGACAAATGTGTGCAGACTAAGGTAGTAGGTAGAAATTAATAACTAACTATTTTTTTAAGTTTAGAATGAAGAATACTCAGGGACACTGGCACTAATGCCCCTATCCAAGGTGCTATTTTCTTTGCATAATCTTGATCTCCTTCCAACACTGATGTTCACTACACTTTCTGTTTCTATCCCATGAGATGCAAAGGACACTGGAACTAGTGCCTGAGTCCAAGGCAGGGTTATTTTCAAGATACCAGAAGCTCTTCAGATGTTGATTGTCACTATCCAAATTGTTTCTATGTTTTCAATTTCGGAGGACACTGGCATCGGTGCCCTAGTCCAAGTAGTCTTCTTCTTCAGGGATCTGGAATCTGCACACTGTCTTACTGTTCCCTACAACTCCACTCCATCAAGATGTGAAACATGTAACCTGCAATCACAAGGGGAGTGGTTGGGGGTTGTGGTGTTTAGAGGCTTGCCTCATTCAAGCCCTAGAGAGACATTCAAGTCTTCCAAACACCGTTGTCAGATAGAGAGTGCTTATCCTTGCGAGATAGAGGCAAAAACAAATTGATAAATGATTCAAGCACAAATAAATGTCATCTTAGAGATGTAGATCTCACATAGATGAAGGCTCTTCAACACATGAGAAGATGAAGCTAAATCTACAATCATAAACACAATAACAATTCTCTGCTCTGCAATAATGAATATCTTGAATGCTCTAAAATCATAAGTTAGCCAAAAGTTCATAATCATCTTCTAGTTAGCTTCAAGTTTGTAAATTAAACACTAAACATGCTTATATATGCAACTACACACATTCCTATTGGCAAGAGACACTGCTATGCATGACAGGTGTTGTCATTGATGGCAACTAAGTCTATCTTACACATCCGCATTACATAATTTGTTCATATCAGAAGTCAGAGTGAGGATTTGTCTAAGTCTGGGTAGTTAGAAATAGAGCATGTGACAGGGTCTAGTTTCTTGGTCTGGGTCTCTCTGGTGGTAAATCATAGTGTGCTATGGATCTGAGGGAGTAATAAAGATTGTCAAGACTATCTAAATCTAGGAATTTAGTCTTTGGTGATGAAGGATTCAAAAGTTATAAGCATCTGAGTATCAAGTTCCAGTTAGTCAGTACATTCAGAAGAAGAATAGGCCGATCTAGTATTTGATCTTGGTCTAGATGAAGAAAAGTTGTTGGTAAAGTAATTTGTGCTAACCAGTGGTATTGGATGACATAATTGATGATTTGAGAACACAATTTTTTGGTCTGCGTTTTTGTTTATGCATTGCTTCACTCGACAAAGCAAAGCTCTTAATAAATATTCCAAGTTTTCTTGAAGCCGACTACAGTTGATTGAATCTCTTAATGTGGATATATATATATAGCTGATGGATTTGAGTGTTATAGGGTGTGTGTGTGTGTGTGATGTGATGATGTAGTAAGTGCGGTAAAAGCAGAAAGTAGTGAAAAGGTGAAGATCTAAGATTAGATTATGGCCAAAGAATGAAATAGGGTAGAGTAAGGACAAAGTGTGTAAGATCAATATTCTATGCTTAATCAGAACTGAATTTCTACATTGATAGATGCTATTCATCAGATCAAACATTCTATAATCTACTTGTAATCATTTCTGTAGGTAGTGAGCCTCTTGGAGCAGTGATCTCTGAGTAGTGCGCGCTGAAGGCATGTGCCTTCCCTATTTGTAATACTTTTAACATAGTATAATTTCTTGTGGGTTAACCCCCACTGTGGTTTTTCCCTTAACCAGGTTTCTACATAAAAATCCTCATGTTCATGTGTTATGATCTTGTTGTTTCTGTTCTTATGATCATGCTTCTTTCTTTTGGATGTATGTGGAGAATTAATTAAGAAACAAACTAAGAAGTTTTGCAGAACACTGATTCACACCCCCTCTCAGTGTTCCTTAATTCTAACAATTGGTATCAGAGCAAGGTTCCTTAAAAGAATTTTAACAGCTTGAGGAAGATCTAGGAAGGTATTACAATGGATTTGAATACAACCTCAATGAGCAACTTCAACTTGCTTTAGAAGATCTTGATCAGTCCAGAGTGGAAATCAAAGAACTGCAAGAGAACCTTAAAGATGCTGAAGACTTCATTGAGACCTTAAAAGAAAAATTGAGCAAATCTAATGGAAAGAGGAAGGAGCTACTTCTTCAACTAGGAAAATAGAATGAAGATAATGACATGGATAAGGTCCTGAAAGAGAAGACAAAGGAATCTGAGAAGTTAGCAAAAGAAGTTATTCTAAAACATGAGATGAAATCTGGGGTGATGAGGCTAACCAAGGAAATTGAAGAAAGGAAGAAGAATGAAGAAAAATGAAATCAATCAAATGGGAAAAGAAATGTTGTGTGCTTCAATTGTAACTGATCAGGTCATATTGCAAGATTATGTAGAAGCAGGAGTAATGAAAGAAGAGGTCCCATAAACAGAAAACTGGATGAGTAGAGACAAGACAAAGGTAAGGGCAAAGTCAATGTAAATGAGATCCAGAATGAAATGAACAAGACATGGGTGAAGAAAAGTGTAAGAAATGATGGTGATGGGTCCGCACCAGAATCCGGTGCTGAGAATTCCTTAGGGAACTAAAATGGGAGCTCTAGCTCAAGGGGAGCTATATTAAAAATTAAATTCCCCCAGCCAGTAAGCGGGTGCCTGAATCTGACATGATGAGAGAAGATGATTTGGGTTAATACAAATCATTTAAAAGGATTTTCAGAAGAAAAGAAGTGGATATGGCAATTTACGGAGCATTTCAAGAGAAACTGCATCAAGAAATAGAGTAACTAGATGAAGTTAGGGAAAAACATTTATTACAATGGAGAAATAGGTTTTGTGGAGCATAAAAGGTCATCCTCTCATCATTTGGATCACTTTGCATTCAAAGAGAGCAACCAGAAGAGCACCTAAGCTAAGATTTCAAGGATTTGAAGTGCGACCGATGAATTCATCAGATTCTGTAAAAAAGGTATTTTTTTGCGAAGCTTTGAACTTGTAATCCTTTGAAATGGCTACACCTTTGGTTGTTGATATCACTAAAAGGCCCCGACCCAAATTCAAGAAGCACCCACACAAATTAGTAGAAGTTGACCCATTAGGTGCATTTTTAAGTGTTTTGTATGGTGTATTGCATGTTGAAGATATTAGGGTTTATATTCATGTGAGCATAGATGAATTTGGGAACTCAAGGTTTGTAGATTTGTTCAAGAATCATCTAAGGGATGAAATTCATAGTCTTAAACTTGAGTATAAGGCACTGCACGATAAACATTTCATTCATATTATGGGGTTTCAACCCTTTGATGAAGATAAATGGGTCTGGTATGCTTTAATACGAATGCATGATGAGTTTATATGGATAATGAAACCTTTCAAGATCACCAAGGATGCCATCAAGGCCATGACAGGGTTAAACGCAACTGGTGGACTACCAATGTTGAAGGTTGTAAAGAATCAAACTGTGACTGATGCAACTGGTGCCAAATTCAACAAAAGGGCAATGACTATCAATGACATTAGTGATCCAGATGTTAAGTTTTCTTCAATGGAAATTGGTTACAAAATTTATCACTCCAACAGGGAGAACTCTATTTCTAAAATGGCCATATATGCTGCATATGAAATGTTAAAAGAAAATGCAAATTATGACCTGTGTGAGTTATTGCAAAACCAACTAATTAAGAACTTGAACAAAATCAAGAAAGACAAGAAAAAAACCTTTAAATATGGTACATTGGTTCTATGTCTATTTTTCTACTTCATGAATGAGGTACCTAGAATAAAGGGTGTGCATTGGACTAATGACAAGCCAGTTGCTATTCAGATAAGAGATCATCTACACAACATTGGTGACTATAAAGCATAGAGAACTACAATCTGGGGATACTTCAAGAATTTTTAGAATATGATGCATTCTAGGGAAAGAATCCCTAAATCGGTTGTTGAGAAGTACAAGAATGAAATATGTTTCATGGTGGACACTGATCAATGCTTAATGGAATTAGTAGAACCCAGAACTGTTTGGATCATGCCTATGGGGTATGAGGTAGATGAGAAAATTTTGAATATGTATGCTCAAAACCTTTTGAGCAATCCAAAGGACACAATAGTTGAAAGATTTGGGACATATGAGGAGATAAGCATGAAACTGCATGTTAATCTCAGCAAACTTGAAATCAATAGGAAAGTAAGGAAATAAGTTGAGCAGTTGGCCGAGAATCTAGGTCTCACCAAGGAAGCTGTGAGGCAATTTAGGGAAAGAACTGAAAAGGCTAAGAGGGAGAAGTAGGATAAGAAAAAAGGAAGTGCTCTGGTAGAATCCTCCTCCACACCAAGGACTACTAGGATCTCTGTTGCTGCCCCTGTTCCCCCAAAACCTGTCAATCCTGAGAAACTGGAAGGCAAATAATCTAGAAAAGAAGGGAAAAGGGTGAAAACTAAGGCCTTCCAGACATATAAAAGCATGAAAAATGATGAAGAAGAAACTGATTCTGATATTGAGATCAAAGAGTTGAAGGCCTTAGGTACAAAAGAAGCCAAGGTATCTAAGGAGAAGCCTTCTAGAAATAAAAAGGCAAGCAAGAGGCAAAAGACTGAAACATATGTTGAAAAGCCTACTCTTTATGTGGATGACATCATCAAATCAGTCATTGTAGATGGAAACTTAAGGCCAATGACTGAATTTTATGATGATTATAGTGATGTTGATAAGAGGGTTTTGGAGGAAGCAACAGTTAAATATCTGAATATCTACAATAAGGTTTTAATTGAAATAACTTTTGAAATCCCAAAAAGTCTTGCAGATATTTTGGAGTTAAGAAAAGAAAATGCAAAAAGTAAAGACATTAAGCTTAGAGAGCATGTACTGATAAAATTGTGCCCTCAAATTACTCCATATCAAATGAACATGATATTTAAAGAAGTGAAAGATGACTTCAGAAGTAAGAAAAGAATGAATAAACTCATGCTTGGTGAAACTGATGAGATAGTCAAAGATACTTAGGAGATTCTTCTGAGTGCATTGAAAAGACATAATCTTCCCATTGTGGAAGAAGAGACTGATGATGGGATTGATTCTTCCATTCCGGATGTTGAAGAATTGAAGAACAGTGAGCAGCAAACTGAGAAAGATGACTCCTCTATTCCGGAAGTGGAAATGTCAGACAAAGGAGAGAAAGGGGTGGCAAAGGAAGATATTGTTGATATTTCTCCTCTGAATCAATCTAATGATGAAAAGCTTGTTGTTGAGAGTACTCAAAATCCTCCAGAAAAGACTGCAGAAGACTCTACTGGTGTCCCTGATAATGATGCAGAGAAGGCTGAAGCAGAGAAAGAGAGAGAAATTAATAAGATAGACAATGTGTTTGACTCTTGAAAGGAAGAAAATGCAAGCCCTAAAGAGCATAAAAATAAAATAGCTTATTGGGCAAGAGACACTGTAGAAGAAGTGAAATTTTTTTTGGAAAATGATAAAATAGTTTTAGAAGAGTTGAAAGGTCTAATCAATTTGGATAGTCTTTCACCAATTCAGATGATAAAGTGAGCCTCTCTCACACAAGCTAAGGATAGAGAAGATACTTTGAAGTCTCACATAGAAGATAGTGAGCTACTTGGTATGGAATCAGGGATTTTGGAGAAAATCATGCCAACTTACCAAAAGGACTCATCGGCATCCCCCTCTGGTCAGTTAAAGAATTTGATAAACTTTGTAAGTACTCATTTTGAATCTCTTGAAAAGTCTGTAGAGGTAAAGGTTCAAAATGAATTCAATGATAAAAGATTTGATGCTTTGAAAGGAATGATTGCATTGGATAGAATTGTGCTAGATACCGGTGTAAAAAGTATTCAAAATGCTCTTACTGGAGGGAATGTATATAAATTTTGTTTATCTTTTCCCAAAGCTATAGAGGACATTGAAATAAAAATAAAGGAGTCTAAAGAATAACTATTAAGTGTATCCCAATCTTTTGATCCTTTGACAATATCAGTGATGAGCCAAGAATGTCAAACAATCAGTTTGATTAAAGAAATAAAGAAATTGATGAAGGAAAAGGACAACATTGAGACAAGGATGAGTGAGCTCCAGGGACTGATTTCCCCCAAGTTGGAAGCAATGTTCAATATCATGACAAAAGCCCAAGTTGCTGGTAAGTCAAGTGATCCTACCGACTTACGGAAAGCAAAGTCTCAAGCATTCTTATTCAGTGGTCACATCTTAGTTTTGAACAGCATGAAGAAGTGTTGGGACAATGAGTTGGTGCTTTTGAAGAATGTCTTTGGTGATGTGTTCAAGCTTAAGTAAATAAGTCATAAGGTTGTTTGTATACATGCCCGTGAACATAGAATTTTTGGTGAATTTTGGTATGCAAATTTTGTCAAGTTTGATGCTCAATTATAGATATTGGAACTACTTGACCACAAGGCTATATTCACTCCTGGCTATAAAGTTGTATTGCATATACACTCCATTGTGAATGAATGTGAGATTATGGAATTGTTACATCCAAAAAGTCCATCCTTTGCCATTGATGTCAAAGGGGGAGTGAAGAGCAGTGAAAAATGAGGAATCCAGCAAAGGGGGAGCACTGAAGAACAATGAAAAGCATAAGTGTACATAGTAAGGGGAAGTTGTTCTAACACTTAGTCATTTTCACTAAGTGTTGCCATCAATGCCAAAGGGGGAGATTGTTGGCAAGAGACACTGTTATGCATGATAGGTGTTGTCATTGATGGAAACTAAGTCTATCTTACACATTTGCATTACATAATTTGTTCATACCAGAAGTCAGAGTGAAGATTTTTCTAAGTCTGGGTAGTCAGAAACATAGCATGTGATAGGGTCCAGTATCTTGGTCCAGATCTCCCCGGTGGTAAATCACAGTGTGCTATAGATCTGAGGGAGTAATGAGGATTGTCAGGACTATCTAAATCTAGGAATTTAGTGTTCGGTGATGAAGGATTCAAAAGTTATAAGCATCTGAGTATTGGGTTCTAGTTAGTTAGTACAGTCAGAAGAAGAATAGGCCGACCCAGTATTTGATCTTGGTCTAGATGAAGAAAAGTTGGTTAAGTAATTTGTGATAACTAGTGGTATTATCTGACATGATTGATGATTTGAGAACATAATTTTTTTGTCCACGTTGTTCTTTATGCATGGATTCAGCCGACAGAGCAAAGCTCTTAATAAATATTCTAATTTTTCTTGAAACCAACTACAGTTGATTGAATCTCTTGATGCGGATATATATATAGTTGATGGATTTAAGTGTTCTAGGGTGTGTGTGTGATGTGATGATTGATGCAGAGGTGGCACAAGGGAAGCACAACACAAAGAAATTTTGTTCTCCTTAGCCCACTCACCCACTTCACTTCTTCAATCCAACACAATCAAAGGCACATTCAAGGGTAAATGAAGGATTTGCTACTTAGGCTCTTGTCCAACTCTCAAGGCTATGTCTACACCTTCATGCAGGTCTAAAAACACCTTACCAACACTTGGTTTGATCACCAACTTCCCAAAACGCTCCAACCTATACCTTGACTAGTAAGGCTACTAGCCCTCCAAACTAGGTTTTCTCCACACAACTTGACAAAATCCCAAATGACTAGCCAAAAAAATGATGGTTTTAGATACCCTCTATGGAACCCTATCAAACTCCCAAGTCTCTTGTTCCAACTCTACTCCAGCAATCCAGAACACTCATTTGGTCTTCTAGGCCTAATTGATCAATTTAGGCTAGTTTACAAAGCAAGTGCTCAAAATTGGGTGCATAGATTAGGGGTAGGAACTTGGAATAACTCTACTATCCCCAAACAACACAAATCCACCATTCATTCACTCACTCTATCAGACTTTTGTCATTTACATCACCAAATTGCATAATTTCAGTCAAATACATAGAGATATTTGACCTAGGGCATCAAATTAAAAATAGAACATGGCATTTCCCAACAAATGCTTTTGGAATCTTATAATACACATCCATAGCCTGCATTTCACCAGTTTTTGTGAATTTTCACTAGTGGGAATGCATTCTAGGGCCGGATTTCTATGGCTGCCCTAGACAACAGGGTTTCTAGACCTATTTTGAAAGAAAAATCAATAACTTTTGATCCCAACCACCTCAGGACCTCAAACTAGTTTCATTGGAACCCTAACTCACTCTAGTTTCAGAAAAAATACATTTGTACCCCTGGAAATTCATACAGGCCCTACATAGCAAGAAAAATAGGGAAAAATAGTTAGTTTTCTTGATTTTTGTGCCCAAATTCCATACAAAAACTTTCTCCTTCCTACTGGAGCAAGATGTTTACCATATTAACCCATCCAAGTTGGTATGCAACTTGGAAAATTAGTTTGAACTATCCAAAGTGAGTTGCAACCACCCAAGGTGTCATAATACATTGACAATATTTGACACTATGGTATTTTGCATTAACACTATGGTTTAGCTTGTCCAAAGGAATCAAACCACCCTCATACTCCCTAGACCATGCAAAAAAACACTAGAACAACCAAAAGACTCAAAAACCAATCATTAGACCTACTAGGCCTAAGTGGCATAACTAGGGTCCAAATGGACTAAGAAGGATTTGAGGTTTATATAGTCACCCCAAACCTCTTGACCATACAAAATGGACCAAACAACAATGGATAAAAGCCTTATTACAAAACACATTGAACAAAAAACATAACTTCTCAAAATGCATCAAAATGCCTTTATGAACCAAGGTGCTCCTAGGTGCCTTGCACCATACACCCACTGTCAAAGAGAACTCAAGTCTCTTGAGTTGGAATGCTATCAAATGTGAAACCTGCCTTCTCAATGTATGCCTTGCTCATCCAAGTGGCATCCTCCTAAGGTTTGTTTAGCCACTTCACCAAATAGTCATGATAGGTGTGCCTTCTAGTTTGTTTTGCAATCCTCTTGTCCAAAATGCACTCAATCTGATTTGGAGATGAAGGAATGAGTTCTTGGAGTGTCTGATCCATTTGATCTTCTTCAACATCAGTCTAAGGATGAGTTCCTTTATAGGGATAAAGGTCTGAAACATTAAAAATTGGAGACAAAGCAATGCCATCCGAAAGTCTGATTTTATAGGCATTTTCTCCACATTTCTTGAGCACTTCACAATGCCCAATCTTCTTCATGAGTAGCTTGGTATGTTTACCTGTAGGGAGCCTCTCCTTCTTCAGATGAACCATTACTAAATCCCCTTCTTTGAACTGCAAATCCCTTCTTTTCCTGTCAGAAAACTATTTGTACTTATGTGAAGTGGACAACAATTTCTATTGTACTTGTTCATGGACATCCTTCATGACTTGAATGAAGTCTTTAGCCAAGGCACTATTGTTTACCAGTCCTTTAACCTCCCTAAGTTCTAAAATACCCCTTGGGTGAGTGCCATAAGCAATTTGGAAAGGAGACAGGCTGGTGCTTCTATTGACAGTGTCATTGTATGAGAACTCTGCCTGAGCCAAAATGGAATCCCAACTAGCACCCTACTCCTTTGTTAGGCATCTTAGGAGGTTACCAAGTGACCTATTAATCACCTCTATTTGTCCATCAGACTGAGGGTGATAGGCAGATGATAATGACAAGTTTGTACCTAGTCTCTTCCACAGTGTCCTCCAGAAGTGTCCTATGAACTTGGGGTCTCTGTCTGAGATGATTGACAAAGGTAAACCATGTAACCTGACTATTTCCTTAAGAAAAGACCTGCTATGTGTGAGGCATCATGTGTGGTTTTACAAGGGATGAAGTGAGCCATTTTTGAGAACCTATCTACAACCACAAAAATGCTGTCATGTCCATTCTTTGTCCTAGGCAAACCAAGTACAAAATCCATGCTTATGGAATCCCAAGGCTTTGAAGGAATAGATAGAGGAGTGTATAAACCTACATTGGATGTATGCCCCTTTGCTCTTTGGCAAATTTGACAAGTTTCAACAAACTTCCTTACATCAGTTGGCAATTTGGGCCAAAAATAGTATCTCCTAACCAATTCTAGGGTCTTGTCAATACCAAAGTGACCTAACATGCTGCCACAGTGCTTTTCCCTGATTATATTCTCTCTAACAGATCCTCTTGGGATACACAACATGCTACCCTTGAAAAGATATCCATCTTGCAACAAAAAATCAAAAAAATCAGTATTATACCTTCCTATCATGGCCTTGCAAGATAGGTATGGCTCTTTGAAGTCTTCTCTACTACATACTAATCTTTGATGGCATGAATACTTGTACTTTCCAACTGTATGGTCTGCACAACAAGATTCCACCTACTTAAGGCATCGGCTACCTTATTGGCCACTCCTTTCTTGTGTTTTATGGAGAAGGTGTATGCTTGGATGTACTCCATCCACTTGACATGTCTATGATTCAACTTTTGCTGCCTGTTTAAGAAGCTTAATGCATGGTTGCCAGTAAAAACTATAAATTCCTTTGGCAATAAGTAGTGTCTCCATTTCCTCAATGACTAAACCATGGCATATAACTCTAGATCATAGGTGGAGTAGTTTTGTTTTGCCTCATTTAACTTCTCACTAAAGAAGGCTACAGGCCTCCCATCTTGACTTAGGACTCCCCCAACAGGCCTCTTACTTGCATCACATTCTACCACAAAGACCTTGTCAAAATCAGGAAGAACAAGGACCGGTTGTTCTGATATTTTTTTCTTTAATAGTTCAAAGGCTTGGTTGGCCTCATTTGTCCATACAAACACACATTTCTTGCCCCCTTTTATGGTGTCAACAAGTGGAGCACAAATTCCACTAAACCCTCTAATGAACTTTCTATAAAAGCTACACAAACCATGGAAACTCCTTACCTCAGAGGCTGTTGTAGGTGTTGGCCAATTAAGAATGGCTGCAACCTTACTTGGATCCATTTTTAGGCTGCCCTTGGAGATGACAAACCCCAAAAATATCAACTCTTCTTGTAGGAAGACACATTTGTCAAGATTGATTCTCAACTTCTCCTCTTGAAGCCTCCTGAGCACTTGATGGATATGTCTTATGTGATCTTCCTTGTTGTCACTAAAAATTAGTATATCATCCAAATATACAAGAATAAACTTGTTAAGGAAAGGTTTTAGCACTTCATTCATCAATCTCATGAAGTTGCTTGGTGCATTTGACAAGCCAAAAGGCATGACAACCCATTCAAATAGTCCTTCATTGGTTTTGAAGGCAGTTTTCCACTCATCCCCCTCCCTTATCCTAATTTGGTGATAACCACTTTTTAGATCTATCTTGGTAAAATACTTAGCCCTACCCAAGCAATCCATTAAATCTTCCATTCTAGGCATTGGAAATCTATACCTGATAGTGATTTTGTTGATGGCCCTGGAATCAGTGCATAGTCTCCATGTTCCTTCCTTCTTGGGTACAAGTACTACAGGTACTGCACATGGGCTAATACTCCTCCTGATACGTCCTCTATCCAACAAGTCTTGGATTTGTCTTGCCACTTCAACATTTTGCTCTAGAGTCAACTTGTAGGCTGCTTGGTTTGGTAGGGTGGATCCAGGGATGAGATCAATGCAATGACTAATCTCCCTCTTTGGTGGAAATGCATCCTTGCCTTCATCGGCTATCACATCATGAAACCTTTCCAATAGTTCTTCCACTTCCTTTGGTCCAATCCTCCTAAGAGGTTGCTGCACTTTGACCTTCTTGGGATTCACATCCTTGGGCTTGATGACCATTGCAAAACATGGCACTTTCTCTTCCTTGAGGTTAGCCAAAAACTCTTTTTCACCTACCAACATAACTGAACTAGAAATGACTTTCTCTTTGCAATCATCAATCAAAGGAGTCATTGTAAACTTTTCACCATTCTTGGACAAATGAATCACATTGTTCTTACCATCATGTTGGACACTTGTGTCATGTTGCCAAGGCCTTCCAAGAAGAAGGTGGCATGCATCCATATCCACTATCTCACAAAGAACCTTATCATGATATTCACCTATCTTGAATTCAACCCAACATTGCTCTTTCACCACAATTTGTTGTTCCTTGGTTAGCCAAAAGACTCTATAGGGGTTAGGATGAGGCATTCTTTCCAATCCTAACTTAGTCACCATTTCATTAGAAGCCAAATTTTCAGAAGAACCTGAATCTACTATTACCTTGCAAACTTTTCCTTTCACCTTGCAAGTGGTTCTGAACAAGTTGTTTCTTTGGGGCTGCTCCTTGGTGGCTGGCATGATGAGGGATCTATTAAACATGTTGCATTCTCCACTCTTAGGTGCTGCAGACTTGGAAGAGGCTATTTGGTATGATGTGGTGCTTTGACAGTCCTCTTCTTGAAGGAGTTGTACTCTTCTTTCTTTCTGATTTGCAGTAGTGTTTCCAATCTTTTATGGGCACCTAAAGGACTATGTCCAATCTGATTACAAGAAAAACACCTTCCTGTAAACACATTGGGACCTCTGCCCCCACTTCTTCCTCTACCATTACCTCTCCCTCTAAATTGACCCTTATCAGCACTATTTTTATCAGCCTGCCCTTGGCTACCTTCTTATGATCCGCCACCTTGGAGTGTAGAGAAATTATCTCTGTTTTGGAATCTACCCCTACCCTGAAAGTTCTAATTTCCTCTGCCTCTGCTGTTGCTACCAAGATCACCTCTTCTCCTCTGCTTATCCTCAATCCGTAGTGCCATTTGAAAGCACTTATGGACTGTCTTCGGGTTAAAGAGAGTTAATTCATCTTGAATGGAGAACTTGAGGCCATTGAGATACCTTGCAAGCTTCTATTTTTCATTCTCAAGCATCTTGGCTTTCAATGTCATCTTGTGAAACTCCTCTGTGTAGGTGCTCATGTCCATGTCCTTCTGTCTCAAGTTGTGCAACTTCTTGTTCAAGTTGACTTCATAATCCTCAGGGACAAATTGCTTCTTGATTTCAAGTACCATCTTCCTCCATGTAGAGATAGGATTCCTCTCATCTTCTATCCTCTCATTTTGAATAAAATTCCACCAACTCAAGGCTGGCCCTTTCATTCTTGATTTGGCAATCTTCACTTTCTGATTTTCTGCCACTTCTTCACATTCAAAATAGTTCTCCATTGCCTCAATCCAATCAAGGCACTCCTCTGGATTCATCTTACCAGGAAACATAGGTAAGTCTGCCTTAGTATCCTTCCTACTCAACTTTCCAAGTGCATCTAGGAATTATTTCTCTGACATGCCTCCTTGTGGCTCTTCCATAGGGACTCCTTCTTCTTCATCTTGATCCTCTTCATCTGAATCTAAGATGACCTCTGGCTTCTTCTTCTTGTCTTTATCCTTCTTCAACTTTTCTATCTCAGCCTCCATCCTTTTGGTCTTCGCTGCTTGCTCTCTCACTATCTTTGCCAATTCAGCATTTGTCACCTTTGAAGGAATTTCCTCCTCTTCTTCTCTATCTCCCATCTCTTTGATGGCTCTAATACCACCTGATGTAGAGGTGGCACAAGGGAAGCACAACACAAAGAAATTTTGTTCTCCTTAGCCCACTCACCCACTTCACATCTTCAATCCAACACAATCAAAGGCACATTCAAGGGTAAATGAAGGATTTGCTACTTAGGCTCTTGTCCAACTCTCAAGGCTATGTCTACACCTTCATGCAGGTCTAAAAACACCTTACCAACACTTGGTTTGATCACCAACTTCCCAAAACGCTCCAACCTATACCTTGACTAGTAAGGCTACTAGCCCTCCAAACTAGGTTTTATTCACACAACTTGACAAAATCCCAAATGACTAGCCAAAAAAATGATGGTTTTAGATACCCTCTATGGAACCCTATCAAACTCCCAAGTCTCCTATTCCAACTCTACTCCAGCAATCCAGAACACTCATTTGGTCTTCTAGGCGTAATTGATCAATTTAGGCTAGGTTACAAAGCAAGTGCTCAAAATTGGGTGCATATATTAGGGGTAGGAACTTGGAATGACTCTACCATCTCCAAACAACACAAATCCACCATTCATTTGCTCACTCTATCAGACGTTTGTCATTTACATCACCAAATTGCATAATTTCAGTCAAATACATAGAGATATTTGACCTAGGGCATCAAATTAAAAATAGAAGACGATATTTCCCAACAAAATGCTTTTGGAATCTTATAATACACATCCCTAGCCTACATTTCACCAGGTTTTGTGAATTTTCACTAGTGGGAATGCATTCTAGGGCTAGATTTCTATGGCTGCCCTAGAAAACAGGGTTTCTAGACCTGTTTTGAAAGAAAAGTCAATAACTTTTGATACCAACCACTTCAGGACCTCAAACTAGTTTCATTGGAACCCTGACTCACTCTAGTTTTAGAAAAAATACACTTTCACCCCTAGAAAATCCGTACAGGGCATACACAACAAGAAAAATAGGGGAAAATAGGTAGTTTTCTTGATTTTTGTGCCCAAATTCCGTACAAAAACTTTCCCCTTCCTACTGGAGCAAGATGTTTACCATATTAACCCATCCAAGTCAGTATGCAACTTGGAAAATCAGTTTGAGCTGTCCAAAGTGAGTTGCAACTGCCCAAGGTGTCATAATACATTGACAGTATTTGACACTATGGTATTTTTGCATTAACACTATGGTTTAGCTTGTCCAAAGGAATCAAACCAGACCATGCAAAAAAAACACTAGAATGACCAAAAGACTCAAAAACCAATCATTAGACCTACTAGGCCTAAGTGGCATAACTAGGGTCCAAATAGACTAAGAAGGATTTGAGGTTTATATAGTCACCCCAAACCTCTTGACCATACAAAATGGACCAAACAACAATGGCTAAAAGCCTTATTACAAAACACATTGAACAAAAAACATAACTTCTCAAAATGCATCAAAATGCCTTTAGGAACCAAGGTGCTCCTAGGTGCCTTGCACCAATGATGGAGTAAGTGCGATAAAGGAAAAAAGTAGTGTGAAGGTGAAGATCTAAGCTCAGATTATGGCTAAAGAATGAAATAGGGTAGAGTAAGGATGAAGTGTGTAAGATCAATATTTTTTGCTTAATCGGAACTGAATTTTTGCATTGATAGATGCTATTCATTAGTTCAAGCATTTTGTAATCTTCTTGTAATCATTTCTATAGGTAGTGAGCCTCTTGGAGCAGTGAGCTTTGGGCAGTGCACCCTAAAGGCATGTGCCTTCCCCATTTGTAATACTTTTAACAGAGTATAATTTCTTGTGGTTTAACCCCTACCATGGTTTTTCCCTTAACTGGGTTTCCACGTAAAAATCCTTGTGTTCATGTGTTATGATCTTGTTGTTTTTGTTCTTATGATCATGCTTCTTTCTTTTGGATGTATGTGGAGAATTAATTAAGAGACAAACTAAAAAAATTTACAGAACACTGATTCACCCCCCTCTCTCAGTGTTCCTTAATTCCAACAATTTCCACTAAGAATTTTGTAATTCAAACTTGAGATGTCAGCATATGACCTAAGTAACAGTCATAAAACTGACATCATAATTTAGGGCTGACCTAAAATGGGGCAGGACTAGGGCTCTAGTGCCCAAGTCCACCCCCCATTTTGAGTCAGGGATTATCAAAATAGCACCCCCTAGGTCCTATTTACCACAAGACTTCAGGGTTTTCTCATTGGGATTCAAGATTAACATGCAAGATTCTTATAATGAATTCTAAGGACTTGGGAGCTAAACCTTAAGAGGGAGAAGCCCCCAAGGAGACATTTTCTGACATAACATTTCCAAAAGAGTATCCATGGCATCTTGCAAAGGAAAAAAAATGGATCTTTGGCATACAATTTATTAGTATTCCATCTCGGTTAGTCTCACAATAAAATAAACCATATAAATGAAATCTTTTGTATTCTAAATAATAAATAATTATTTTAATCAAACATAATTTCATGAATAATTGGTGGGAAAAGGAAGAGGACAAGTAGTTTCACAAAATATGATGAGGCTATTTTTTTCCTCATCGGTGACTGGGTAGACCATGTGGTGACTATACAAACTGCATGAGTCTATATAGATGTATATATTGTTGGCCACAAAATATCTTCAAACCCTAAAAAAAATCCAAAAAAATTATAGCTCCAAAACAAATATCATGTTTTATATGAATTTAATTTTTTTTTTGGCATTTTGGACTTAATTGTGAGGTCTATTTTACTCCAAAATACACTTAGAGAGATTTATTTGCAAGTTTGCTCCAAAACTAAAAAATGAAAAATCCACAAAATCAAACTAAAAAAAACCTACAAAACTAACATTTGTCAAGGACCAAGGGTTCCCAACAGGTGTGTTAGAATTTATAATGCTAGACCTAGAACATAATATAAGAAATTAAAGCCATATTAAACCTTTATTTTAAATTTAAAAAAAAACCTTTAGATTGAGCATAAAGAAGACATTGAACAAATAATTCTCACCTTCATTTACCAAGAAAGGGATCTCCTTTATTGAGTGGATTTTCTCATAGATATGAATGATGTAGTTTCTCTTGGATTCTTCAAGATTTAGATAACATGCACCTTGCCAAATAATGTATTTGTCACATAAGCATATAAAGTTGAAGGCATGAGATATGGATGTAGGATCATGTAGGCATGCATCATGTTGATGGATGAATGATCAAGGGTTTGATTTATATATGCTTGCATGAGGATGCAAATGGTTGAGATTAAATAATGGATGGATGGTGAAGATGCACTTAGGTCATTGGATCATGTGCAAGGGGTCCTTTTTAATTTAATGTTATGTTATTTTATTTTATTGTGAATAGATGATGTGGACCTATTTATTTAAATTTTAGAGGGATAACGTTATTTAAATTTTAGTTATTTATTTTAGGTGAGTGGGAGTGGATTTAATTTAATAATGGGACATAAATGAATTTTATTTATTTTAATTTAATAATGTGGTGGGAAAATATGTTTAATTTACTTAATTAATGATTATGTGGAAGTGGTATTATTTAGTGAGATGGATAAATGGATTTAATTTTATTTAATTAATTAATGGGATGAAAATGGATTAATTTATTTTAATTTAATAATAAACAATGTAGACTGACGATGTGAATGGATGAAATTAATTAACTATTTGTAGTCAAATTTAGTTGTCTACATTTTTTAATATGCTCATTATGTTTGATTCCTTTTAAAATAGTCCTTATGATTGAATCCCTTTTAGAATGGATTCTTAGATGTTTCAATATTCCTTCTACTAATGGTACTTAGAAAAAAATATGTAAAAAAAAAATCCTTGAAAAAGATCTACAAGAGACATTAGAATACAAATATGTGCATATAAAGTCATTATTG
The DNA here is from genome assembly GCA_027924645.1 of Cunninghamia lanceolata. Classification (NCBI taxonomy): domain Eukaryota; kingdom Viridiplantae; phylum Streptophyta; class Pinopsida; order Cupressales; family Cupressaceae; genus Cunninghamia; species Cunninghamia lanceolata. Next base: position 8,184,802 of record BSBN01000400.1, read on the forward strand.
GTTTGTGATCAGAAAAAAGATAGTACAATACTCTATCGATAGTATATGGTCCTAAATATAGGTGTGCAATGACTATTTTAGAAATAGGTATCTATTACTAATAGGTATACATTAGTAATGAATATCCATTATGTGAACATGTAAATGATATAAAAGTAGTGGATACAAATTTATAGATTATACGTACATTATGTTTGAATTTTAAAATTCTCCCTATAATCCTGCATTGGTTTTAGGATTTTAAATTTAACCCTAAGCCTTGAACCTACAAGCAACCACATTAGAAACCACCTATGGTAGACTAAGAGTCACAACTTAGAATTCCATATTAGGTGTCCCTTTGGGATTTGAACTTTGGTCTCCACAATGAAAATCAATGCTTTAACCAATTAAGCTCAACCCCTTAGACTATTTTTTTAAATTAAAACCTATTTTTCTATTTATTTATTTATTATATTTTAAGTACAAAGTCTCATACATTTGAAAAGACATATATTACTATTTTTTTAATAAATTTAGATTTTAATTTCATAAAATGATGTGTGACCAATCCATATATCATTCTTTACACACTAAAAAGAAATCATCTTACAAGTATCTTAGGTGAAATTATGTGGGTCATACATGAGGGCTTTTATATTTATATCTTAATCCCACTAAATAATCAATAGAAATATATATTTGAAAAAAATTACAAAAAAAAATATGCAAACCAATTTTCAACATCATATGCATCTATCTATAAAAAAAAGTTTTGAATAATACTTCATTTATTAATTTTTATGTGGGTTGTACATGTACATATTTTAGTCGTTGACATACTTTTTTAAAATGATCACTTTTATATATCCTTTACTTAACAAACTTTTATCATTTAGATATTAGAATAAATTACATATTTAAAAACTAGAAATAAAATCCTACATTTCATATTTTTACGCTATGCTAATATTCTATCTATAAACTCTTCAAAAATTTTACCCCAACTATAATTATGGGAGGGAATGTTTTTTAATTATTACATAGCAACATGTAGTATATTGTTCTATAAATTTGGCTCCTATCATGAAAAAAGTGGATTTTTGGAAAAATAAGTGTACATCTCCCATAAAGAATTTGTATTCTATGATTTATGTGCCCTACAAAATCAAACAAATCATAGAAATTAGCATCATTGTTAAATTTTTACACTTGACTAATAATCGATGCAAACAATATAATCCATCCCAAAGAAATAATTGGATTGACAACATCTTCAACTAACAAACCTTTTTTTAATACTAACTAAACAACTAAGGCCCCATAAGTTAAGCTATATGATTATTTGGTTTTCTTTAATAGGTGTTCCTTTAGAAATTTATGCATTGACTCCAACACATTAAACTCTATCCTTAATATGAGGGTGTCTAAAAATGCCCATCGGTAAGTAAGTTATGTGGAAACCAAGAACTATCATTGAAGATTGTGAATACCGGCACAAGGAGTCACAAGAGATCAAACAATCGCACACTCAACATTGTCAAAGACATAAGCAATATGCAAAGAAAAAATCAAATAATGAATTAGCTCAATGATCGAGTACATATAGGCACCTAGTCTCTAAGAATAGATGTACCTGAATAGGAAAAGCAAGCCTAAGAATAGTAGTGGCCCAAAGATAAGCATGTAACTACTTAACTTAGGATAAGCTAATTTAGACACCTAGCTAATCATATACATGCTAGAATAAAAGCACAAGAACACCTAATTTTAGCATGTGCCCAATTAAGGAGCACAACTAAATATAGTCATACCTAAGTGAGATTAATAAACACTAAACTCCCCTTTAAGCAATGCTTAGGTGAGGAAATGAAGATGGGTCTCGGTAACTAGGCTTGATCAGGTACCCATGTACAATGCAATACAATGCAATCTCTCATAAATCAGAGAAAGGGAGAAAACCTCATGGGAAAAAATTCCCCCCCAAAAGAGAGAAAAAAAGAAAGTAGAGAAGCTAGAAAGTCCCCCCAGAGGATGATGCTATTGATGAAGTGGACTGTACCCCAAGAAGAGGTCACAAATGAATGAGCTTGCTCTCAGTGAAGGGTTTGGTGAAGATGTTATAAACCTGGTCTGATGACTAGAAAAAGACTAAGTCAATGATCTCTGGATGAATAAGATCTCAAATAAAATGCATATTAATCTTGATGTGCTTGGTCCATTGATGCTAGACTGGATTCTTGCATATATGAATGGCAGTTTGGTTGTCACAATAGATGACTATGGGCTGTCATAATAGAATGTCAAACTCAATGAGAATTCCCTAAAGCCAAAGAGCCTCAGTACCTGTATTAACAACTCCCCTGTACTCTACCTCTATGGATGACAAAGCAATAACATTCTTCTTTTTGCTAGACCAACTGATAGGACCAAAACCAAGTGAGAAACTGTAACTAGAAGTGGACTTGTGATTCAGAGTATCACCAACTTGATTTGAATATGTGTATCCAACTAATTAACTTCAATGCCAAATGTGTAATAAATCCCAAAGCTGAGAGTCCCCTGAAGGTAGTGAAGGATCCTTTTAGTTGCTTTCCAGTGCATCTCATGCGGCTCCTACATGAATCTTGAAACTATGCCAACTGTATATGAAATACCTAGCCTGGTATGGGTCAAATAGATGAGACTTCCAATTAATTATCGATACAAGGTAGCATCAACCAATGGTGTAGTACTATCAGCCTCAAGCTTAACTCTATATAGAAAAGGAGTAGCGCATGGATTACAGTCAGTCATGTGAAACCAAGAAAGAAGATCGAGAGTGTACTTAGTGTTGGATTTAGGACAGACAAGTAAGAGGGGGGGTGAATTAGTTGTCCAAAACTTTCTTCCAATTAATCACTTAAATCCTTTTCTTAATTCAGCAACATAATAATAAATCAATCATAGAAACATAATGCAATAATTCAAGAGCAGAAACACATTAACACATATGACACCAAGATTTCTGACGTGGAAAACCTGGTTAAGAGAAAAACCATGAGGTGACTAACCCAAGATTGTATTCTCTATTAAAAGAATAGGAAGAACAAAATGGCACATGCCAATTAGGGCTCACCGCCCAAGCACACTGCTCACAAGAGGCCCACTACCTATAGGAGACACACTGTCTACAGAATAATAAGTATTACATACTTGAACTAAAGAATATCATCTTCACCATGCTTGAGTTAGTTCCATTTAAGCTCAATACTTCTGCTCTGCCTTTCTCTCTGCTCCTCTCCACCACACTCTCATCTCCACAAGATACATTTGAAATGACTTTACAACTCCTTATTTATCCAAGACATTGACTTAGGGATAATCATCCAAGTCGGCATACGTTATAGAGAAAATACATAAATACAACATAACTAATTACAAAAAGACTTCATGCGGATCAACACACTGTCGGCCACATGGATCTGAGACTTCAATCTTCCTTTAGGAATACGCCATTCTCCATAGAACATCTCCAAGATCATCTGCAGGATGTGTAACTCATCCGATCGGCCAGACTTAGGAAGAACATCATCATCTGGAAGTAATTCTTCAATTACGAGCTCAATCTTTAATGTAGACCACCAACACGAACTGGACATAATCCAAAGACCTCCACAAGCTTTCCTGAATCACCAGAAACATCCACACTACTTCTGCTTACTGAAATCATTCTCTCCTTCATTTAGAACCTCAAGAACATAGTCTGACATCACTGTCATATTGAAATAGATGCTTGCGGACCTCTAGACCACGAACCAATTGAGTTGTCAATTCACATTGACTTCCTAAACACTCCACCAAATCCGTAGAACAAGATATTTCATTTCTGGATCTTACTGGACCTATCTGTGTCACTCTGTCATCTCTAAACATATGCCAGAACCAGTTTTACTTAAGTGGCCATAACTTCTTTAGATCTTTATGCGGACCTCTGAAATCTTTACTGGATCATCTTAAGACACATATCTACAAACCCTTTGATACACATCCTTTGATCTTCATCTTAGCTAGGATCTTTACCTCATTATCTTCACTATTTTTCTCTATTCCTGATAGGGCTAATTTTCTCAATATCCTCAGCGTACAACTCATCCAATCCTTATCATTAATGCAATAGGAGTATGTTGACATCAATGACAATACCGGTTAGGCACATACTTGGAACAATCTCCCCCTTTGTCATTGATGGCAACATATGATGTGAAAAACTATTTTAACCATCAAGACAGGAACTTTTCCTCTCTGACATAACTCCCCTATCAACAACAACCATTCACATGTCTTCTCTTCCTTTACTTCTCCCCCTTTGATCAGAAACTGCTTGTTTTTCACATGTCTTCTCTCCCCCTTTGACATCAATGGCAAAGGGCATATACTGGCATCAATCATACCAGCTGCTCCCCCTGAGTAATAGCTTCCCATCATCAATCTGGTCCACAAGATAAGACTGTGAGATCCACCGAACTGATGCACATTAGTGCACCTTAATTCAGAACCGGAGGAGTAATAACCCCTAACTTCTCCTTGAGATACTCAAAAGAGTCCTTAGGTAGAGGTTTAGTAAAAACATCTACAATCTAATCCTTGGAAGGCACAAACTCCAATCTGACTTCATTCTTGTTCACTTGCTCTCTCAAAAAGTGAAACTTGATGGATATATGTTTAGTCTTTGAATGCAACACCAGGTTTTTTGATATGCTAATTGCACTTAAATTATCTCAGAAGATTGTGATAGGTTCTTCATACTCCACTTTGATATCTCTTAGCATTTGCTTCATCCACAATACTTGAGTGCAACTACCTGCTGCTGCAATATATTCTTCTTCTGCAGTGGACAGAGATATTGCCTCTTGTTTCTTGCTTAGCCAAGAAACCAATCTCTTCCCCAAAAAGAATGCTCCACCACTGGTACTCTTCCAGTAATCCACATCTCCTACCCAATCCACATCTATATATGCATGAAGAGAAAAATCATGATCTCTGGGATACCACAATCCATACTCAACTATCCCTTTTAGATATCTAAAAATCCTTTTGATTGTCATGACATGAGATTCTCTAGGATCAACTTGGAATCTAGCAATAAGACCAACAACATTCATAATGTTAGGTCTAGTTTGAGTGAGATACAATAATCCTCCAATCATTGACCTATACTTTTTCTGATCAGCTTTAGGAGAGTCATCATCTTTGCTCAATTTACATCTAGTTGCCATGGGAGTACTCATTGGTTTTGAGTCTTCCATCCAAAATTTCTTCAACAATTCTTTCACATATTTGGTCTGAGAAATGAAGATTCCTTTCTTTATTTGAATGATTTACAGAACCAAGAAGAAATTCATTTCCCCAAACATGGACATCTCAAATTCACTTTTCATTTGATTTGCAAAAGTTTTGCACATATTATCTCTTCCTCCAAAAATGATATCATCAACAAACACTTCAACAATCAAGATATTTTCATGATCAATTTTGAAATACAAATTACTGTCAGCAGTACCTTTGTTGAAACCAATCTTCAAAAGATGCTTATCCAATCTTTCATACCAGGCTCTTGGGGCTTGCTTGAGTCCATACAGTGCTTTATTCAACTTGCAAACCATATCACCATGATCAGACAATTGAAATCCATCTAGTTGCTTAATGTAAACTTCTTCTTCCAAGTCACCATTCAAGAAGGCAAACTTGACATCCATCTGATATACTTTGAAATCCTTGAAGGCAACAAGGGTAAGAAATAATCTGACTGCTTCAATCCTTGCCACCGGAGCAAAAGTTTCTTCAAAATCAACTCCTTCTACTTGAGAGTATCCCTTGTAGACCATCTGGCTTTGTTTATGACTACTTCACCATCTTCATTTAGTTTATTCTGGAAGACCTATTTGGTTCCAATCAAGTTCTTGTTTTTCAGTTTGGGAACAAGATCCCAAGTGTGGTTTTTCTCAATTTGCATCATCTCTTCCTCCATTGCTTTAGTCTAGTTTTCATCATTGCAAGCTTCATTCACCGTCTTTGGTTCAATCTTTGAAATCAGACAATACTCTTCTGAATCTTGAGCAATCTTTCTTTTTGTTTGAACACCTTTGCTTTATCACCTATGATCTGATCTTCAGAGTGATTCAGTCTTACATACCTAGGAATTTTGGGAGTTTCTTGCACTTCTGATTCTTGAATAGGTTCATTAAAACTTATCTCTTCTTCCTAATTCACCAGATCAGTCTGATTTTGAGTTTCAGAAGGGGCTTGGACTTCTTGAACAAAAATATCATTCTAATCATCTTCATCATATTCATAAAACCTTGAGGGTTTTTCAATACCTTCATCAACCTTCACATTTGTACTTTCTACAATCTTCCTCAATCTCTTGTTATAACACTGGTATGCTTTCTTTTGAGTAGAATAACCCAAGAATATTCCTTCATCACTTCTAGCATCAAATTTTCCTAGATCTTCATCTCTTTTGATGTAACATTTGCTACCAAAGACTCTGAAATACTTCACAATGGGAGTGATGCCAAACCAAAGTTCATAAGGAGTCTTACCAATATTGCTTCTGACTTGTACTCAATTAAGAGTATAGACTACAGTGCTTACAGCTTCTCTCCAATAGATCTAAGGAACATTTGCTTCCATCATCATGGTTCTAGATGCTTCTTGGATGGTTTGTTTCTTTCTCTCCACTACTCCATTCTGCTGTGGAGTCCTAGGAGAAGACAACTATCTTTTTATTCCATGTTTCTTATAGAATTCTATGAACTCACCGGATGTGAATTCTCCACCTCTATCAGACCTTAGACATTTTATGTTTAATCTAGTTTCATTCTCTACCATAGCCTTGAATATTTTGAATTTCTCAAGAGCTTCTAATTTCTCTTTCAGAAAAGTCACCCACATCATTAGGGAGTGGTCATCAATTAATAACATGATGTATCTATCACCTTGCACACTCCTGATTCTTTCCGGACCACACAGATTAGTATGAACTAAGTCCAACAATCCAGTAGAAGATTGTTCCTTGATTTTGAATGAGATTCTGCTTTGTTTACCCAACTGACTTTCTTTGCACAAACTATTAGTAGGTTTCACCAATCTTAGAAGATCTCTTACATCCTGAGTGTTGCTTATCTTGATGATATTATCAAAATTCACATGACACATTCTCCTATGCCACAACCAACTCTGATCAATTTGAACAAATAAACAACTTTTACCAGTACCAACCAAGTGGAAGATATTAGCTTTTGTTTGAGTACCAGATGCAATCTTTGTTCCGAAACTTTCAAAGATCTTGCATTTTCCATTCTTGAATCAGAGATCATAACCTTTATCCACCAATTGTCCAACACTAAGAAGATTGTGCTTCAAACCTTCAACATATAGTACATTACTGGTTTTGTTCTTTCCATCAAAAGAAATGGTTCCTCTACCTCTGATTCTGCTAGCAGAATTATGACCAAATTTTACCACTCCTCCTTCATATCTTTCCAAATCTATGAACTTATTTTTGTCACCTGTCATATGGTGAGAGCATCCACTGTCAATGACTCAATCATCCTTTTCTTCAACTTGGGCAGCCAAAGCTCTTTCTACAATTTTATGATTGACAGATTCAGAGGGTATTGGATCTTCTTCCTTGATGGCAATAAACACCTAGTCACTTCCAGATTTGTTTCATATCTCTGATTCATCATCTATTACTCCTTCATCATCATCATCTTCATGAACATAGTAACATTTCTTTTGGAACCTTGATCTGTTAGAATTTGGCCTTGAAAATCTTTTTGGACACCTTGAGGCAAAATGACCAATCTTATTGCAGTTAAAACATTTAAAAGGCAATTTCCCCTCATACTTACTGGATCCTCTTGGCAGTCTTTTTGCAATAAGGGCTTCAAGTTGAGCAGCTTCTGCTTCATCTTCTTCTAGGTCTTTTCTTGCTTTTTCATACCATGATAGTTTCCTTGAAGAGTTCTCTCCCAGATCAAACTTTTGTTTTCTTTTTACAGAGGAACTAGCTTTGAATGTAGATTCAGTCTTGGGGGGCGCATCTCCAAACTTGATCAATTCAAATGCAGCTAGTTTACCAACTAATTGATCTCTTGTAATACCTGAAAAGGATCTAAATTCTTTAATAGAAGCAACCTTATATTTGTAAGAATCAGGAAGGGATCTAAGAACTTTGCCAACAATCTCATCTTCGTCCAAGATTCCACCAGCACATCTAATGCCACAGACAAGCTCATTTACTCTTGGCATAAATGTAGTGATATTTTCATCTTCTCTCATCTTTAGGTTTTTGAAATTTTCTTTCAGACTCTGTAGCTTGACACATTTAACATACTTGTCTCCTTCATGTAGAAGTTACAGTTTTTGCCAAATCTCATATGAAGTTTTTAGATCAACAACATTTGTCAGCTTTGAATCAGATAAGGCACTTAGAAGAGCTTCTTTAGTCTGCAAATTGTTTTCAATATCTCTAATTTCATCTACGGTACGCAGACCATTCTGTGGAGGATCATACTTCTTTGAAGCCATGATCCAATATTGCATTCCCATACATTGCAAGTGGCATTCCATGTGACTTTTCCAAAGAGTGAAATTGGTTCCATCAAACCTCAGACTATCCTTCTTGTAGGATGACATCCTGGATCTCCTCAAATAGTTAAGCTCCTTTTAGAGGAACTTGGCTCTGATACCAATTGTTGGATTTAAAACAGATAACTAAGAGGGGCAGTGAATCGATTGTCCAAAACTTTCTTCCAATTAATCACTTAAATCATTTTCTTAATTCCATAGCATAATAATAAATCAATCGTGGAAACATAATGCAATAATTTAAGAGCAGAAACACACTAACACATATGACACTAAGATTTTTGACGTGGAAAACCCAATTAAGGAAAAAACCATGGGGTGACTAACCCAATATTGTATTCTCTATTAAAAGAATAGGAAGAACAAAATGGCACATGCCAATTAGGGCTCACTGCTGGAGCACACTACTCACAAGAGGTCCACTGCCTACAGGAGACACATTGTCTAGAGAATAATAAGTATTACATACTTGAACTGAAGAATAGCATCTTCACCATACTTGAGTCAGTTCCATTTAAGCTTAATACTTCTGCTCTACCTTTTGCTCTACTCCTCTCTACCACACTCTCATCTCCACAAGATACATTTGAAATGACTTTACCACTCCTTATTTATACAAGACATCGACTTAGGGATAATCATCCAAGTCGGCATACATTACAGAGAAAATACATAAATACAACATAACTAATTACAAAAAGACTTCACACGGATCAACACACTATTGGCCACATGTATCTGAGACTTCAATCTTCCTTTAGGAACATGCCATTCTCCATAGAATATCTCCAAGATCATCTGCAGGATGTGTAACTCATCCGATCAGCTAGAATTAGGAAGAATATCATCATCCGGAAGTAATTCTTCAATTATGAGCTCAATATTCAATGCAGACCACCAACATGAACTGGACACAATCCAAAGACCTCCACAAGCTTTCATGAATCCCCAAAAACATCCACACTACTTCTGCTTATTGAAATTATTCTCTCCTTCATCCAGAACCTCAAGAACACAGTCTGACATCACTGTCATATTGAAATAGATGCTTGCAGACCTCTAGACCATGAATTGATTGAGTTGTCAATTCACATTGACTTCCTAAACACTCCACCAAATCTGCAGAACAAGATATTTCATTTCTGGACCTATCTGTGTCACTCTATCATCTCTGAACATTTGCCAGAACCAGTTTTACTTAAGTGACCATAACTTCTTTAGATCTTTATGCGGACCTCTGAAATCTTTATTAGATCATCTTAAGACACATATCTACAAATCCTTTGATGTGCATCATTTGATCTTCATCTTAGCTGGGATCTTTACCTCACTATCTTCACTGTTCTTCTATGTTCCTGATAGGGCTAATTTTCTCAATATCCTTAGCATACAGCTCATCCAATCCTTATCATTAATGCAATAGGAGTATGTTGACATCAATGACAACACTCGTTAGGCCCATACTTGCAACACTTAGGCTATGCTAAAGTGATCCCTGAGTCTTTCTGTGAAATCTCAATGCCAAGGAAGTAATGTAGTATGCCTAGTTGATCATGTCAAACCTATCCTAAAGAGCCATCTTCACTGCTTCAATAGTTGATGTAGAGCTCCTAGTGATCAAAAGATCAACAACATAAAGTACTAGTATGAGTAATGAATCATCATGTCACAGAAGATAAATGTTGGGATCTTAGTGGCACCTAGTAAAACTTGAAGGTAGGAGGAAGGAATCCATCTTGGCATACCAAGCCCAAGAGGCTTGTTTGAGGCCATAGAGAGATTTCCTAAGTCTACATACTACAGAGGAATCCTAAAGATACCTTGGTGGCTATTCCATGTAGATCTCCTCCTCATGGTCTCCATGAAGAAAAGCACTCTTCACATCCATTTGGTGCACTTCCCAATCATGTGTTGCAACAATAGCAAGTGTGAATCGTATGGAAGTCATCTTGGCCATGGGTATAAAGGTCTTTGTGTAGTCAATACCAGAAACTTGTGAAAACCCCTTAGCTACCAAACATACCTTGTACTTATCAACTAGCCTAGCTATTGCATACTTGGTTTGATAGATCCATATGCATCAAACCATCTTTCTTCCCTTAGGAAGATGTGTCAATTCCCAAGTGTGATTTCACATTAAGGAATCATATTCCTCATTCATAGCATCATCCCACTTAGGTATACCTGAAGCCTCTCTGAAGGTCTATGAATCAAAGATTGAGGAAAAGTAAGCATGTGACCCAATTTGATAATCTGACTATGTACATCTCCCATCTGCTGGATTCCCTGCCCATGTCTCTACACTTTGAAGTGTCTTCTTTGCCCAAAGGGGTTGTGATGTGGGTGAATCTGGTGCCAAGAGATAAACCTCCAAAGTAAGCCTATAAAAATATGAGGATGAAACCCCATCATGGTCCTCACTATTAGAATTGGAAGGAGGAATCTCTATCTCAGGAATTAGCCGTGGATGGTCTGAGTCATCAAAAGATGTATCATCAAAGCAGTATGAGTCCACAAAGGAAGAATGTCAAGTGAAGAGTCAATGGGACTTTCCTAGAACTTAACACTCCTCTTGATGAATAGCTCATGTGTGGTCGGATGTAGGAGATGATAACCTTTCACACCTTTTGGATACCCTATAAAGATGCAAGGTTTGGACTGAGATTCTTGTTGGGACCTAGAAATCCCTACTAGTTTTTTGCAGAAATTTCAGGATCCCATGATAAAAATCTAAATTCAGCACACATCCCAATAGCAATCATCATGGATTGTCAAAGAAATATGGACAATAGCATGGGACTTTGTAGATCATTGTGTTCTAAGAAATTGACTCTTCACTATTTATTACCCAGGTGAAAGGAGACACTACTAATAAATGAGAAGTGAATATATATAATAAAATAGAAAATGAATTCACGTAATCTGGCACATGAAAGACCAACAAGAGACAGAAGAGTTTTAATGGTCAAAAAGTAACAAATTTTTAATTAAGACGAACATGCAGAAAGTCTCATTGTAAAATATTGCAAAAATTTTGTGTAGAAATTGCCAATATAGAGAGGAATTGATAAGAAATTGGAGACAAGAAATAGGATCAGACATGACAAATCATCTAGACAATGCAGTCACGAAAGCAACCATGATGCCTATGAAACCACCAGTGGAAGAATTGAATACAATGGGTTTGATAAAGATGGCTGTCATGGGAGATAAAGACCTAGATTGAAATTGAAGTGTTTAGAATTTCAACACTATGACAATAGGTACTTTATAAAGTGGTCTAGCAGATAAAACCAGAGCACAACTTCTTACAGAAGTCACAGTATGGACTCAGGTTGCAAATCTGATAGTTTTTTTATGAATTTTAATTCTATGCTCAGATGTTCTCAGTCCACATTAAAAGACATAAAAGAACAAAGCCATAAGAGAAGCTTAGTATGCAGTTGTCATAGCTACATTCATACAAGTAGCATGATGGCACACAAGCATAAATACTTTGACTATTCCCAAAGGGGCAAGAGGCCTTTTTATGGTTTGCATTTTCATGATAATAAAGGGAGACAACATGGGTATGACTCAAATGCATTGATTAGGTGTGCTTCGATGTATGGAATGATAAATAGATCTCCTTGTTGCAAACATAGATGCTGCTACCACTGTCAAGGTTCTGTTAAAACTCACAAAAAATTTCATTTAAACCCACATGAAGATACGGTTGGTAGCCCAGGTACAATAGGAATTTAGAAACAGGTAGTCTCAACCATGAGAGGTCCTATAATTTCTAATGGCTCTCCATCTTCAGATTACGTTGTTCGTGGATTAAATGTTCCTAGTGTTGAAAATGTACACATTCATTTTGGATATGACAATGGCTCTTGAAACATTAGTGGGTGGAAAAATGGATTAATGTCAAGCTGCAATATGATCACTCAGGAAACCAAAAATCAAAAACAACAGGATGAATGGCTGAAACTTAGCTTAAAGATTTCTCAAGGAACAAGACCTAAAGTAGAAGGATTTTCTAAAGATGATTCGAAACTTTCTCTTCGTAATGCTAAAGAATGGTTCAATGGAAGCAATTGCTTTGATTCTCTTGAAAGTCATATTGAGGAATTAAAACAAGTTGGTCCCAATGTATGTTCAACCCCCCTCCTTACATTTACCATCCAAATAAGTGTCCTGGAACAGATACTTCCTCATGCCATCAGCAAAGGGAGAAGAATTGTTTGGAAGTCCAACACACAATAACCTGTATGCCTGATTTAGATTTACCACCGAATACTATGGATGTGCCTTCTGTTGTCAACACATTAGGAAGCTTAAGGTTGCATTTAGACCATTATTGCTATAATACACATAGGCGAGAAGAATCTCAGTCTGCAACACTAAATCAGATGAGCACTAAGGGTTACTCAAATTATAAAGAGAGTGGTTTGACAGACCTACTGTACTACCTGATCAAAGGATGGTGAGCTCCATAAATCACACCACAATTCCTTGTGATGGACTTTTCAAGACTTGCACCTAGGAGATGCCAACTTTAAGGAGTCCAACATTTTTTGTGCTGCTGAATATAAATTTTTTAAAAATGAATCAGATCCTTTTTTTTGGAAACAATGAAGTAGTGGCAAATCAAATAGTTTATGATTCTGAAGATGCATGCTCAGAGCGAAACATGATACCAATTTTACCCAGGCAACATAATTATGTGGGGACATGTGAAAAAGGATCAACAATCAAAGAGATTTTAGCTAACCATGAAACAATACTCTCTTATGGTAACAATCTGAAATGCAATCTAAGGCCAAGCAATGTGGTAGGAATAGGATCAATAGATAAAATAGATGATGATATCAAACTTGGTGCAGCCACATTATTCATGGCCCATAGAATATGTAGCTCAGCATAGTGGTTTAGATGCTCAGTGGCATGCAGATAATAGCATTATAGTTGATATTAGCTTAAGTGAGAATGAATGTGTTAACAACAACACACCAAATAATGCACTACAACATACCAGTATCTTGATGAAAGATAGTGGAGAATATAGACCACAAGGAAATGTACCAGGGAAGGAGCTTGATAATGACACTATGAAAAAAGAGAATGTTGTTAGCAGTACAGGTGTGGACAACCACAAATCAGTTTATAATGTTAAGGAAGAAGGATCTGTTGGAGCATGTGGATTGCAGGAAAATAATTTGCCCTATGAAAGCCCTTCTACCCATAATGGTGGGGATAACCCAACAGTTCACAACATGAAAGCTAATTTAGTTTCCTTAGAATACAAGCTAATTGAATCACAGCTACATTCTTCTAAACACAGCTCACATGATCCACATTAAGCTGAAGCAAATAGAAAGTTGCAAATGTGGGATAAAAGTATAATTTGTGATTTATGTGGACAAGGTCCATCTTTAATGTATGGAGAATGGTATGCTTGGTGCTATGGTTTGTGTTCACAATATTGCAAATGCTCAGATGAGCATAAGCAAAAATTGTTGAAATCAATGGAATATAAAAAAGGAAAATCTTTAAACAAATGCAAGGGTTATTAGTGGAGCGGGAAGGTTCATAGAATGTACGGCCTTTGGTCTTCAAAAGTTTTTGAAAAAGATAACACAAGAGATCAATTTGAGGGGCTGTTGGTTGTAGTACAAAGAGCGAGATCCTTTGTGTGTGCAAAGTGTAAGAAATTTGGAGCTACTCTTGGTTGTGGAGAAAATATGTGCAAGAAAATGTTTCATTATCCTTGTGCAGATTTGCTTTCTACCAAGCTATGTTTCTAGATGTGGGAACGACCAAACTTGTGATGTAATGGACACTAAAATACAGGCAAAACCAATGTTGTGTGCAGCCAGAAGCACAAGAAGTAGAATGCAATAGATGGGAAATGATATACATCTGCATGCTCCACCACATGATGGTAGGAATCCTTGTCAGAAATCTATAGGTTGGCATTCATCAAAGATTATACATTCTCAACAACAATACCAATAGCTACAATAGATTTACAATGATCATAAGCAGCAAGGTATAGAGTCTTATTTTAAAGAGAAAACCCTAATAATTTTGCCAAAACACCATGTAACACTGTTCATCAGTAAGAAAAATGAAGTCAGAATGAAAACATTAAGCTACACTGATCTAATGGGTCATGCCGATGGGTACTTTATCGGCAAGAGGTGGCTTATCAATGAGCAAATTTTGTGTCCTCCCGACTTGCTGATGAAATACCCCCCAAAATATATAACGTCAGCCCAATGATAAAATGAAGGTAATCAAAGATATAATCAATTTACCAAAAGAAAGATTTAATAATCAAAAGTGGAATTTTTCACTTGGAGAATAAAATATTTTCACCAAGGGAGTTGTGAGAGACATTTTTCACCGAGGTAAAATGGGTAAAATTTTCATCCAAATAAGTATAAAGGTGACAAGAGAAATGGGTAAATATTATTTCTTGTAGAGTACCTGAAGAAGATTAGTGTTGGAAATAATTAATTAAATAAAGAACTAAATACAATGAAGGCACTTTATTGACAAAACCTAATGAGGAGTATTATTTCAGATGCTTCCCAAATAAGTAAAACAATTTTACTCAAGGAATTAATTGAGCATGAAATTGTCAGGGTACTTTACGGGTAAAATTGCATACAAAAAACTACAAAAGTAAAATTACCAGAATATAGTTTATTATTGGCAAAATTATTCATCAGACGAGAAATGATAATTAATTTTTGTGAAGAACAAACAAAAGATTAATGTTTCAATTGACAAAATTATTTTGTTTCATGACAAACAAAGAGCTGCACCGGATGGATGAGCAAAGGGACACAACCTTAAAAAAATACACAATGTATATATAAAGTACAAAATCAAAAGGAGGGAGAGGATCATCATCAATAGTAGTAGGTTAGAAAATCATCACCAGTAGAAGATAGATTGCATCCATTCACCCATCCATTGCATATCAGAAAATGTTATAATACATATTATTTAAGGCAATATTGTGGAGCAGAATATTTTCATATGGTGATTTATTTCTAGTGTTCAATAGTTGTGTTAGTTTTCATGATTATATGTTATTGTGTTGTCTCCAAAGTGGTTCTGTTGAATTATTTAGATTTACATTTGTCAGGGCACATTTGCTGTCACTGTGTGAAGTTCTCTGATTGGTTTCCAGTTGATGTGAATTAAAAAATCCTTTTTGATAATCGACTTTGATTGGTTCTTGTCAAAGATTAAATCCTTTTTTAAAAGTTATTGTGATTGGTTCCATCAACTCAAGAGTTAAATTTCTCTCATAATTTCATAGTAATTCAAGGGAATATCATTGGGATTATATAAGAAGAGCACAATCACATACAAACTTGCACATCTACACAAGGTGTAGATATCCAAAGTGCCCAACTATTAGAGTTAAGCTAGGAGATAAGCTCACTAATCACATACATCTATTTCCATTCACTGACTCAAATAGCCCAATAGATTTAGGCACTGGTCTTACTTATTTCATTAGTTGAACCTATTCATAAGATTTGCCTTGATATTGCTTATACAATTTATGCCAAATTAGAACTATACCATTTCCAATCACTGTTCAGACATTAGAAGTAAAAGTAGATAGTAAGTAATCATCTATTCCACACCATTTGCCACTGTGTGTAGATCCATCACTCAACCAAGATCACACATCCATTTAATCTGCTTCATTAGTAAGGTGCACCCACCTAGGTCTAGCAGAACCTAAAGTGCAAGGACTCATCAACCCTATAGGTTAACTCTGTTTTGTTAGTTCAAAAATGTTGCAAATCTAAGCATAGAGTCTAGCATCCTCTTAGGATTTGTAACCTGCATTTTTGGGACCTAACAATTCCATTGCCTTGTGATTCTGATAAGGTATTCATCCCATAGCTAGGGATCTGAAGACTTTGAAGCGCTCAATTGGAGGTTTCCTTCCTTCCCAAGCTTCAAAAGGTGTGATACCCTTCAAGGCTTTGTGAGTAACTCTGTTCTGAATGTAACATGCACAGTTGATTACTTCTACCCAGTATTGTGGTGTAAGGTTCTTGGAGTGTACCATGTAATTTTCCATCTCTTTCAGGTTTTTGTTCTTACATTCTGCAACTCCATTCTATTGAGGAGTATAAGGAATTGTATGTTGTAAGTGTTTTCTCTCTACTATGCAAAACTACTCAAACCTAGTATTACCATAATCTCCTCCATTATCTATTATTTCTCAATAAGAGCCTTGAAATCTCAAAAGTGGTCAAAGACTTAAGACTTCTGCCAAAGGAAGTAGACTCATGTGTACCTAGAGGAGTCATCTATGAAGGTGAGGACATATCTAGCCTTAGAAAAATATGGATGGGGGAAAATCCCTAGATATGTATCGCTGTGGACAAGCTCTAAGATATGTGTCGCTCTACATGATTTTCCTTTGTCAAATCTCTCTTCAGGATGCTTCCCAATGACACATTCCTCACAAAGACCCTTAGAGAATCTGACTCTAGGCAATATTGTAACCATATCATGCTATCTAAGCTGCTCAAGATAGTGGTAGTTGAGATGGCCAAACCAATCATGCCATAGTTTGCTAACCTGGTCTGAATGAGTAAGCAATACAGTAGGAGAAACATCAAGGGAAAAATGTGAGAAGGTATAGAACCTTGCTTGGTGATCTATCCTTCCTAATGCTACTAAGCTATTGTTGTGAACTCTCTGATCTCAACTGAATTTGTTGTAAACTATACTCTCATGCCCTTGTCTATGTGAGTGATCTAGTACATAGATAGGATATTAGCTGAAAGTGAAGGTACACTGAGAATATTAGTGAATGTCCCCCCCTCAATTTCAATAGATCCTCTTCCAACAACTACTACTAGAGTGTCATCAACTAGGGTAATGGTGGACATGTTGTTGGGTTCTAAGGAATTGAACTCAACCTATGAAGAACCCATATGGTGTGAGGTACTAGAGTCAATGATCCATGAAGATGATGAAGAGCCAACTACAACAAGAGCCTTGCCATTGAATTTATCTTTACCTTTTGACTTAGAAGTTTTTGGGGTTGATGAGGACTCTTTGAAAGATTCAGGTACACCTATGTTGTTCTTCTCTAAAAGATGAATGAAGTGATCAACCTTCTTCATACACTTGTGCTCATCATGCCCTATCTTTTTATAGTAGGCACACTTTACTTTGTCCCTTTTAGGTTGCCCTTGTTTGGATGAAGTTTCTGTGTGACTTATAAATGTCTCAAGTTTTTGTTCTTTCTTTATCTCATGATCCTTTTGAATGTTTTGTTTCTTTCCTTTGATGTTTGAAGCATGTTGGTGTTTACCATTCCCAACTACTAGGGCTTGAGGTTTTGAGGATTTCATAGTGCCCATGTGGATTAACTTGTCTTTGTCTCTAGTTAGATCTCCAATGAAGTCATCTAGAGATGGCATTTTCCAAGTGGCTCCAAGAGCTCTCTTGGTGGAATAGAATGTAGACATGAATACAAAGTATTTAGTACCTAGTTTGGAGAGAATTCAGAGAACTAGTTAGTCATCTTTTTTTATCAATTACACATTCTTTTAACTACAACTTGATGGACTTAAACTTGGTGATAAAATATTCTAATGTGTAAAATGTGCTCAGATTCAAACTAATTAACTCATTTTCTAGTTCATGAGCTCTCATCTCAGCTACCTTCCCAAAGAGATTCTCAAGAGAGAGCCATACCTCGTTGGGAGTTGACAAATATTCTACATGAAAGAGTAATTTTGGAGAGATGCTGAGACATAAACAATTGAAGGCCTGATCATAGTTGTTAAACCATTTAACTTTAGTGTCATCATCACATGGTTCCATTTCAGTGCCCATTGTAATGGGCTGTATAACCTTTTCTTCTTTAACATGAGCTAAATTTTAGATTTCCAGTCATGATAAGTAAATGGGGTTAACAGAGAAATAGACTGATTAGACTCCATGTTTGCAAGCAATAAATAAAAAAAGATAAGACAACCCAATAAGATGCCATGTGATTATTTTGAATACCCCCCGCAGTTGTGGCACATTATAAGTAGTGCGTGGGCAAAAATTGCCTATTACACAATTTAAATGCACTTTTAGTTTAATTTGCCAAAGAATATTTAGGAAAAATTAAACTTCTACAAGGAGTAGAACTTTGATTTTGAAAAAAAATATTTTTAAATCAAGTTGAAATATAGCTTTTCTTAAAAAAGCCCTAAATTTTTATAAAAAAGCACAAGGCTAGGCAAAAAACTACAATCATAGGAAGAAAAACAAATTAAAAGAATGGATATAAACATGTTTCCGGGCATTTGACCTAAATTGTAGTGATCTGGGCATGTGTTTTAGTAGAGGCTACCAAAAAAAACTTCTTCTATAGTTGTTTTGCTAATGTGGAGAGCAATTTTGTCAGGTTTCTGGTCAAATTTGTGTAGATGTTGGCTCAAGACAAAACTTGATGTACTTTGCAGCAACCATGGGTGTGAGAAAAAGGCCTTGCATGTCTTGTAAGCAGGTTGTATCCTTTTAAAGGCCCTGCGTGTCTATTTAAATAGGTTGCAACGTTCTTGCAGGCCCTATGTGCCTTTTAAACAAGTCACCGACTGTTATAAGGCCCTATGTGCCTGTCAAAATAGGTTGTGGGCTTTGTTGATAGGCCTGTGTGCCTTCCAAATGTGTTTAGTGGCTAAAAAATGTGAGCAAGAAAAATTTTTCCCCATGCCTTGCCTTCCTCTTGCCTTTCCTTTAGATGATCAAGTATCGACCCTATGCAAATTTCAAACCCTCATGAGAAAGCACAGGCACCACAGAGAAAAAATAATATTTTTTCCTAAATAGATAGATTTGCCTAGAAAATTAGTCCTCCAATTGAACTAGTAACTTGCAAATTAAATGCTATGCTCAAAGGAATTTTATAAATTGCCAGATTCACAACCTTACCATTCCCACTTTGATACCATGTGGAAACCAAGAACTATCGTGGAAGATTATGAGTATCGGTACAAGGAGTCACGAGAGGGAAAACAATCACACACTCAACACTGTCAAAGACATAAGCAATATGCAAAGCAAAAAATGGATAATGAATTAGCTCAATGATCAAGTACATATAGGCATCTAGTCTCTAAGAATAGATGTGCTTGAATAGGAAAAGCAAGCCTAAGAATAATAGTGGCCCAAAGATAGGCATGTAACTACTTAACTTAGGATAAACTAATTTAGACACCTAGCTAATCATAGATGGCTAATAAAAGCACAAGAACATCTAATTTAGCATGTGCCCAATTGAGGAGCTCAACTAAATATAGTCGTACCTAAGTGAGCTTAATTTACTCTAACAAGTTAAACTTTCAACTTGAAAGTGGTGAGGTGAGGCTTATTCTTACAGTCGCCTATTTCATTCCACATTAATATCAAACTATGTGACAAAAAAGAATGATTAATGTTATAAATTAGGATCTTAGGATACTAATCATTACAAACAAAATATAAAATAAATAGAATGAACATTATACAAGCATAGATTTAACACATTACACAAGATATACATGGGGAAAACCCTTTTGGATAAAAACCCCCTTAAACCATTATTTTATTAAAACACTTACAAAATATAGTCTACTAAAAAATAGACTAAACCTAGGGATATGCTCCTCTACATACTTCAACATAGCTAATAATACCTTCTGTGCATAGTGATATAATTCACTATAAAACTCCAAATTTATACACTCTCAAATGAGAGAGAACCTCCTTAAATAAAGAAGGGGTGAGAAAATACCTAAAGGGGTATTAGTCACAATCATTTAAAGCAACCATTTGTAAATAATTAATAATCTAATAGTTATTAGATTATTAATTATTAAATGGTATATGCTTTATAACATAAGGTTTTATAACCTTATATTAGAACATTATATAAATGTCATAAGGGTTGACTCCTAATAGCATTATGTTCTAACACTCCCCTGTAATGTTAATAGGGGGCATCAAATGTCAATTTATATAAAATAAAAAATGATGTACCCCAGTAATGTAGGTCTTCTTTGACAATGATAAATAGGGACACAAATATGTGCCAAAATGAAGAACATGTATTCTAGACTACATAAAAGTCATCTTGTCACAATTTATAATCTTGTGTTGTAGAAAATTATTCTTTAACAAGGTCTTACAATGTTTTTGTTGGAACCCGAAACTCCTCAAACTAGCCCCCCAGGTTCATTACATAGTGCCCGTAGGTCTTACATAATACATAATACAATACTTTTACAAGTGGAAGATTTACAGAGAAGAATTTTCAATATGCCCATAGGAATTACATATAATGCAAGGAGTTAACCATATATAATGCCTAGAGGTCTTAATTTTTGCCTTTTAGGTCTTACATAGAGCTGCCATTGTTAGACACACTCTCTCCCCCTCAATGGCAACTCCTTACATCTTGAGGTGTTAAAATGCCTACGGTCTTATTTTATGCCTTAGGTCTTATATCTAAAGGTTCTATGCATACTCCCCCTCGTTGACCAAACATTGATTTGAATTTGGAGAATTTGGTTTCATAGAGGTTTGATGCTATATTGCATATATAATTTTTATGATTACTGGGAGACTAGCCTAGATCTTCTTGACATAGTATATATGTCATCTAATAATTAGTCTTAGAGAACTGAAGAATAATATTAGGATGGAAGGAATTTTCTTTGAAGGTAGTTCCCATGAACTTCAAATGTGCTTTATTTCTAGAAATACGAGTCTTGAGTAAGAGTAAATAGCTTTATCATATAATAAAATGAGACTTGTAATAACACCTAGATGAATAACATTTCCAATAATCTCCTAAGCACATTGCTTACTTTTTAGTGACTTTATAGTCAACTTTTGATTAAAGAGATATAGATGATAGTTGTTTAAATATTACTCTATTCATGTGATAGAAACTGCACCATATTTTAAAGACATAGATTGAGGTATATGTCCTATCAATAAGGTTACCAACATAGTTAGCAATATAATAATCAATAAAACTTTTTTTGGTGCAAAAATAATAAAATCCCATAATTAAATAAGTCAACATATAATATGCTATGACAATACTTAAAAATGATCTTACAATCTTATTGTGGAGATCATATGGGATTTTCATAAGTATAAGTATGAATAATTTGACATGTTTCCAAAAGGAAAATAAATAGTCATTAAAAATATAGTAATGATCCATAAAAAATAATGAAACAGGTGAGCTATCCTTTCAAGGATTTTATACCCAAGAAATTTATAGTTTTTAGAAAAAATATTGACCTCTTTCGATATCTATGAAAAATACTTATATATTGTATCAAAATGTCATCTTGGATTTACCTATTTGGACATACCTTTTTAGCTTGTAGTATTGCCCCTTAATGGGCCTTTCTTCTCCATGACATATAGGATAAATTACTTCTTGATTATAACAATACTTAGATAACTAATATAAAATGTTATCAATCCCCTAGTCATGCAAACTCATCCAATGTTTTTATTAAATTATTTCATATACAAAATTATTTAGAATTGGAACCTTTACATATGACAATATCTTATATGCATGACAATGCAAATTATATGACATATCTTAATTTTAGAGGTGATGATTCTCTTTAACATCAAAAACATCCTCTATGGATATAACATAAAAATAATGTTATCTATTTTAGGTGTTTCTTGCATCTTTTAAAAACATCAACAATATCAAGGATTTATCAACTATTGTTGTCAATAGTAGTATATATATCTCTAAAGTTAGTTCAATATATAGAAATGTTCAAATATAGAGGATGATGGAGTCTTACTCATTTAGTTTTGGTAGCTTGAATAGGAGATTCTTAGTTTTTAAGAGGCGATGAAGAATTAGGTTGAGGGGATCTCTATTTTCTTGGCTTTAGAGAATGTGAGGTTTAGTGTTACCTTCGAAGAAGTTAGTCAATAAGTTCTACCTTTAATGGACAAGGGGATCCCATTAAGTCAGAATTCTAATTAATTCATTAAGTTGCCTCTTGAATATTATATTGTCCATGGTCATAGATCAAATTGTATTGTATATTAAAGAGAGAAATATAGAAAACATGTTTTAGGTTTCTTTCCTTAAGAGAAGGGACTACAATATGGTATACATATGCATGGTTTGAAAAGATTATTGAAAAATAGTTAGATGAAGGAAATAAATAATAGCTAATTTCAACTTGAGCTATATAATCGTGTTAAATGATTGTGGGGCATAATGAAGAGCACTCATGGGAGTGTCTTCTAAGTTTAACTCCCCCTTAATGCCATAAGGCATGAATATGAAACGAGAGTGGTTAAATGATATGTTGCAAAATACAACCTTGAGAACTTGAGAATTATGTTCACCTAAACCTATGCCACATGAATTATCAAACAAAAAAATTAAACATACACACACAAATATATATATATATATAGAAGAGAATATGATTGTTAAGATTTCACAAATTATGTCATAGTATGAATAATCCTAGTATGTTGGAGACTTAGTAGAGAGTGATATCTTGGGAGGACAAACTTTCATTGCCTTTTTAATTAGTTGAAAATTTTGTTTGAAGACATATATCGCTTCCCACAAAATTTATTTCACCTTTATCCCAAGGATGGTAGGTGCAAATTCATTTTGTAGTATAATAGATAGCTCTCTATTTTTCATAACTTATACCATAACCCTCTATATGGCAATCGCATTTCGAAGTCGAAGAGAATTATTCTATGTTTATAACTTAGAAATGTTATCTCTTATTTATGCTCATTAAAATAAAGTATTGTGGTAAAATGCTATACTAATACCCCACCAACACTGGAAATTCATTTTGTCAAGAAGGATTTGAACATGTCATTAAGCATCATGATAGGGAGAGAATTGGCTATTTAGTTTTTGGCATGTGTTTTGTGATGTAAAACCATATTGACTAGCCAACTCAAGTCGTCAATCAATTAAATTTTAATGTGCAATGAAGAAATGGATAGTTTAATATAACTAATAAGGTGTCACCATGGAATAATGCTTCAACTACAAGTAAACATAAAGTAATGATAATGATATAACTTGAGATAGGTTAGACCAATTAACACTATGCACATGGATAAGAAAAAAGTGATCCTTATGTATTGATTCTATGCATCCACCTCTCTCCATTGTTCTCATTTAGCGAACATGACCCTATGTATCACTCTTTGTAGGATCCACTAGCTCTAAAAAATGATAAAAAACAAAATACCCAAAAAAATTAATAGAAGAATCTGTTGGCAAGAGACACTATATGGATTCATGATTGTTGTCATTGATGGCAACAAAGTTCATCCCACACATCCGCAGGACATGGTATGTCTCTACCGGAAGTCAGAGTGAAGAATGTTGTGGTCCGGTAAACAAGAATAGAGCATGTGGCGAGGTCCGACAGACAGGTCCGGATCTCTCAAGGGAAGTATCTTGGTGAAGTGTAGATTTGGAGTATCTTGACTGATAGATTCCAAGGTTTGAGCCTCCGGTGTGGAAAGGATAAAGAGATATGAATGCTTGGTTGTCAGGTTCCCAAGTGACAGTATGAACAGAGGAAGAACTGACTGGTAGAACATCAGACATTATTCCAGATGTGTTACTGATGATGGAAAAGGTTCTTAAGGCATAAGTTATGTTTGGTCGACATGATTGATGACTTCTACAAGTATATGCTTGATCCACATTACTTGGTGTGCAAG
This sequence comes from Cunninghamia lanceolata, assembly GCA_027924645.1. Taxonomy (NCBI): domain Eukaryota; kingdom Viridiplantae; phylum Streptophyta; class Pinopsida; order Cupressales; family Cupressaceae; genus Cunninghamia; species Cunninghamia lanceolata. Next base: position 8,209,189 of record BSBN01000400.1, read on the forward strand.
GATTCAACCGACAGATCAGAGGTTGAGGAAATTATTGATTGTTCTGGATGCCGACTAGAAAGATGATGAAATCACTTTTGTGGATATATATATAGGATCAAATTAGGTGTGAAAGGGAAGTGTGTGTGTTGTGCAGTGTGCAGAAAAGCAGAAGAGTAGAGTGAAGTTAGTAGAAGAGGTCCGGACTGTGACAGTACAGCTGCATCAAGAGAAAGTAAGAATGAGGTGTAGCAGATCAGTTTATTGAGCCTAACCGGAACTGAACCTCAGCATGTGTGGATGCCTTTCATCAGTTCAAACATTATGTTATCTTCTTTTCTTGTAGACAGTGAGTCTCTTATAGGCAGTGAGCCTCTTGTGAGCAGTGTGCTTGGGCAGTGAGCCCTAATTGGCAAGTGCCATTTTGTATTTCCATTCTTCTAACAGAGAATACAATCTTGGGTTAATCACCCCATGGTTTTCTCCCTTAACAGGGTTTCCATGTCAAAAATATTGTGTCATGTGTATTTCCATTTCATGGTTATGTTTGCTTATTTGAATTAATGTTACATTGATTATTAATAAAGTTTAGAAAGCAGAAATAATTAGGATAACTGATTCACCCCCCCTCTCAGTTATCAACAATTAGTATCAAAGCCAATTTCCTCCTAACAGAGTCTAATAGCTTGAGGAAGATCTGGGAATCCAAATGGATGCATATGGTTTAAGGGAGCAACTCAAGACTACCCTTGATGATCTTGAGCAGTCAAACTCTAAAGTCAATGAATTAAAGGAAAGACTCAAACATGCTGATGATTTCATGAGAGAACTAAAAGACAAATTAAGTCTCTCTATGAAAAAGAGAAAGGAGTTGCTTCAGCAATTAGCAAGTCAAGGTGAAGCAAATGATGCAAATGAAGAGCTAAAGGAGAAAACCAAGTTATGTGAAAAGTTATCAAAAGAAATCATTATGGTAATACATGAAATGGAATCAGGAGTTGTGAAGTTTACCCAAGAAATTGAAGAGAAAACAAAAATTGAAGATAATCTTAGATAGTCTCTCTAAGAGAAATTAGAAGATTGCCACAAGATGGATAGAATTATCAGACATCTTGAATCTGATCTTGAAGATGCTAAAGATAATGAAGAAAAACTTGAGGATCAAATTGTCTCTCTCAAAAGGGATCTTCAAACAACAAATGAATATAAAGAGAAATTCAAGATAAGTTCTGCTCAACTTGAAGTTCTTCTTGGAAGTCAAAAGAGGGTAGATGACAAGTGTGGTTTGGGATATGAGAAAGGAGAAAGCTCCGGATCCTGTCAGAAGAGTTTTGGATCAAAAAATCCAAGGAACAGGCCTAGAAGACCTCTGGTAAGACAACCTAATGCTCAAAGATATCCATCCTTCAATGGGTACTGCCACAACTGCAATAACTTTGGTCATAAAGCTAATCAGTGCAGAAAGAGAATGAATCAGACTAATTCATCCTTCTCCGGACAGTGTTTTAACTACAAAAGGTATGGTCACAAATCTCATGAATGCAGAAATATGCAAATGAACAAATCATTCAATGGTAGATACTTTGCATGCAATAGAATAGGTCATATGGCTAATCAATGCAGATCAAGAGGATATCAATCAAATATGCAAAGAAATGTTGTTTACCAAATTTGTAATAGATCCAGTCGTATTGCAAAATTCTGTAGAAGCAAGAATCAAGACAAAAGGGGTCCGGTATATCTTAATCAGAATCAAGATAAGGGAAAACAAAAAGTGAATGCAGATGAAGTTCAAAGTGAGATGAACAAGATTTAGGTGAAGAAAAGTATAGAGAATGTAGAGGATGGATCCACACCAGACTCTGGTGCTGATATTCCTTCCATAAATTAAAAAATGAGCTCTGGCTCAGGGGGAGACACAAAGAAAACCTTATTCCCCCAGCCAGTCAATTGGTACCAAAACTGACACAAGAAGAGTTGTGGATTAAAGGGTTCATAAGGGAAACATCCAAATAAACTATGGTTAAGATTTGAAAGATCCGCAAGATGTTTAAAGATCAGGATTGATCAGGTTCTTCAAGTCATCCGAATGAGGCAAACTGAAATAACTTAGGTCGAGCATTTATTGCAACCTGACATTAGGGTTTGTGGAGCAATATAAGGGTTTCCTCATTAAGCATTTGTTCATTCTGCATTCAAGAAGAAACAAAAAGTGAAGCTGTGCAACAAAATTCTCAAGCTCATCAAAGATCATTTGCAGAAGTCAATTCATCCAGAAATCGATCCAGCCAACTCCGTGAAACTGAAAGGCGCAAAAGGTATTCTCCGGTATCAAATATCTCTTTATAAATCCTTGAATGATGGGTACTCCAAATATTGTGAAGATCTCTGATAGGCATCGCCCCAAATTCAAGAAACATCCATACAAATCTTTGGAAGTAGATCCCCTAGGAGCTTTTTCCAGTGTTTCGCATGGTGTAGTACATACGAGAGACATTAGAGTTTACATACATTTGAATATTGAAGAATTTGGAGAATCAAAGTTAGTGGATATCTATCACAAACAGTTGATAGATGATTCTTTTGAGATTAAACCTCAGTATAAAGCCATCTGGGATAAGCATTTTTCATAGTGCATTCATTTCCCCTATTTTGAAGAAGATGAATGGGTTCGGTATGTGTTGAGTAGAGTGCATGACAATTTCTTATGGCTAAATAAACCATTTAAGATCACCAAAGATGCAATTAGGGCAGTAACTAGTCTGCACTCATCCGGTAGAATACCTGTTCTCAAGTTTGTCAAGAATCAGATAGTAAGTGATGCAACCGGATCAAAATTTGACAAGAGAGCTATGACAATTGAAGACATCACTGAACCGGATGTCAAATTTGCATCCATGATAATTGGTTACAAGATTTATCACTCCAGTAGGGAAAATTCAGTACTGGGTATTGCAGTTTACACAGCCTATCAAATGCTAAAAGAAAATGCTGACTATGATCTGTGTGAACTTCTTCTAAGCCAACTTTTGGAAAATCTGCAAAAGATTAAGAAGGATAAGAAGAACTCCTTCAAGTATGGTGGCTTGATACTCTGCTTATTCTTTTATTACATGAATGAGCTTCCCGGATCCAATGGCTAGGTATGGCAGAATGACAGACCGATTGCCATCCAAATCAGAGACTATTTGCATGGGCTTGGAGATGCTAAAGCTAGAAATACAGCCCTATGGGGATATTTCAAGAATTTTTAGAATATGATGCAAGAAAGAGAGAGAATTCCCTAGTCTCTTGTTGAGAAATACAAAGACACAGTATGCTTTATGGTAGAGACTGATCAGTGCCTAATGGAGGCAGTAGAACCGAGAACTATATGGATCATGCCTATGGGGTATGAAGTTGATGAACAAATTGTGGAGTTACATGTTCAACACATGCTAAGTCAGCCAAAGGATCCAAAGGCAGAAAGGTTTGGAACTGTTGAAGAGTTAAGTATAAAAATCCATGTGGAACTCAGACAACCAGAGATCAAGAGGAAGGTAAGAAAAGATGTTGCAAAAGGCTTTGGCATATCCAAGGAGGCACTTGATGCCAATAGGAAAAATATGGAAAGGACTGAGGAAGAGAAGAAAAAGGTAGAAAAGAAAAGTGAGGAAAGTGTTCCAGTAAAATCTTCCACCCAGACCAGATCATCAAAGAGATCTGCACCTGTCACTGCTAAAAGCTCAAGGACATCAAATCTAGAAGTCCAAGTATTGGAAAAAGGAGAAAATAGAACAAAGAAAAAGGCAACAAGGTCCTATGTTAGCCTAAAGGATGATGAGGAAACTGAATCAGATGAGGAGATAAAGAAACTGAAGAAGAAGAAGAAGAAATCATCCGGTGAACACTCTACCAGTCAATAAGAAGAAGAGAAGGAAGAGGAATTTGCTGAAAAACCCACTCTATCCTTAGATGTTGTAGTAAAAGCAATCACTGTGGATGGGAATCTGCAACCCTTAACAGAATTCTATGATGCATATAATGAAGCAGATAAGAAGATTCTGGAGGAAGCCACAGTTCAGTTTTTGAACACTTACAACAAAGCTTTTATTGAAATTATATCTCTAATTCCCAAAAGCTTAGAGAAAAGGCTTGAAATGAGATGCTCAAGCAAAAGATCTAGAAATCTAGGAATAGATAGCAATTCAGCTATACCCTTCAATCACTCTGCAACAAATGAACATGATCTTCAAAGATTGCAAGGATGAGTTCCAGAGCAAAGCCAGGATGAATTAGTTCATGCTTGGTGAAACCAACAAAGTGGCAAGAGAAACTGAAGAGATCCTTCGAAATGCTTGTAAAAAATTCAACATTCCAATTATAGAGGACTTGGGTACTGACACCTCGACCACAAGTGTTGAAAAAGAATCAATTGAGCAAGTCATGGACACCAGTATAGAAAAGGATAAGAACTTGGAATCTTCCACTCTGGAAGAGGTGGCTCATGAATAAACAAATATCTCTCCTCCTGTTTCCCCTACAGTCTCCAGATCTAAAGGAGAAGAAAGAATACAGGAGAAAGAAGCAGAGGTGAAGGAAAAAGAAGATGACAGTACCAAGGTTGCAGAAGGAGAGCAGACTTCAATAGAGAAGACCACAACTGCTAGTGGTAAGAATGTAGAAGGAGAGAAAGCTCCAAGAGACAGCTCTAAGAATGCAGAAGAGAAGAAAAATCTATCTCCGGCAAGAGACACTGCAAAAATTGTCCAAGAGTTCTTGAACAAAGAAACAATGAATATTGGTGAATAGGAGCTTCTACAAGGACCATTTAATTTTGACTCTCTTTCTCCGGTATAGACAATAAAGATAGCTTCATTTGCTAATGCAAAGGCTAAAGAGAAACTCCTAAAGTCTCACATGGAAGACTATGAGTTGATAGAAGCTACTTCCGGAGTTCTAGAAAAGATTATGCCATCATTTCAAAAGGATCGCACAGCATCCTCATCTGGTAATCTCAAAACTCTAGTCAATAGTGTCAGCACTCATTTTGAGTCTCTAGAGAAGTCAGCTAAGGTGAAGGTCCGGAAAGAGTTCTCTGATAAGAGATTTTCAAAGGTTCAAGGGTTGATAATTAATGATAGGAGAAATATGAATACGAGAATAAAGAGCTTAGAAAATGCTCTTAAAGATGGAGGTGAAATGTATAAATTTTGTTTATCATGGTCCAAAGTAACATTGGACATTGAGAAGAAAATAAAAGAACAGGAGGATAAACTGTCAAACCTATCAAAGAATTTTGATCCTCTCTCTTCCTCTATAATAAATCAAGAATGTCATACTATTGTAGTCTTGAATGAGATCAAGAAACTTGAGAAGGAGAAGAAAAACAGAATCAGTAGGTTGAGTGAGCTCAGAGGGATAATTGTCCCTAAGTTAGAGGCCATGCATGAGGCCATCAAAGAAGCTTAAATCACTATCCAGACCAATGATCCAACAGATCTAAAAAGGGCAGATGCGTTTGCATTCCTGTTGAGTGGCCATATATCAATTTTGGATAGAATGAAGCAAAGTTGGGCTATAGAATTCATTCAATTAAAAACAACTTTTGCAGATATACTTTAGTATATGTAAGTATTCCCTATGTATATACTAGTGCGGACAAGATTTTGAAAATTTTGGTAGCGGACCCTACCCTTTGCCATTGATGTCAAAGGGGGAGTGAGGAGCAGTGAAAAATGAGGTATCCAACTAAGGGGGAGCTCCAGAAAATCTATATAAAAACAGAGCATCAGCCAAGGGGGAGCATAGTGTAAACACTTAGCCATTTTTCACTAAGTGTTGCCATCAATGCCAAAGGGGGAGATTATTGGCAAGAGACACTATATGGATTCATGATTGTTGTCATTGATAGAAACAAAGTTCATCCCACACATCCGCAGGACATGGTATGTCTCTACCAGAAGTCAGAGTGAAGAATGTTGTGGTCCGGTAAACAAGAATAGAGCATGTGGCGAGGTCCAACAGACAGGTCCGGATCTCTCAGGGGAAGTATCTTGGTGAAGTGCAGATTTGGGTAAGTCAAGAGGAGTATCTTGACTGATAGATTCCAAGGTTTGAGCCTTCGGTGTGGAAAGGATAAAGAGATATGAATGCTTGAGTGTCGGGTTCCCAAGTGATAGTATGAATAGAGGAAGAACTGACTGGCAGAACATCAGACATTATTCTAGATGTGTTACTGATGATGGAAAAGGTTCTTAAGGCATAAGTTATGTTTGGCCGACATGATTGATGACTTCTACAAGTATATGCTTGATCTGCATTACTTGGTGTGCAAGGATTCAGCCGACAGATCAGAGGTTGAAGAAATTATTGACTATTCCGGATGTCGACTAGAAAGATGATGAAATCACTTTTGTAGATATATATAGGATTGAATTAGGTGTGAAAGGGAATTGTGTGTGTTGTGTAGTGCGAAGAAAAGTAGAAGAGCAGAGTGAAGTTAGTAGAAGAGGTCTGGAATGTGACAGTACAGTTGCATCAAGAGAAAGTAAGAATGAAGTACAGCAGATTAGTTTATTGAGCCTAACCGAAACTGAACCTCAACATGTGTGGATGCCTTTCATCAGTTCAAACATTGTGTTATCTTCTTTTCTTGTAGATAGTGAGTCTCTTGTAGGCAGTGAGCCTCTTGTGAGTAGTGTGCTCGAGTAGTGAGCCCTAATTGGCAAGTGTCATTTTGTATTTCCATTCTTCTAACAAAGAATACAATCTTGGGTTAATCACCCTGTGGTTTTCTCCCTTAATAGGGTTTCCACGTCAAAAATATTGTGTCATGTGTATTTCCATTTCATGGTTATGTTTGCATATTTGAATTAATGTTACATTGATTATTAATAAAGTTCAGAAAGCATAAATAATTAGGATAACTGATTCACCCCCCCTCTCAGTTATCAACAGAATCTCCTTTCATAAATGACTTTCTATACATGATATGACTTCCATATATAAGGATATGAATCTCCTTAGAAGAAATGTCAATCTCCTTGGAAGTAATGCTACTTCATTAAATTTTTCAAAGAGTCGACCTTATGTTTTAAAAAAATTAGAATTGACCTCCTCCTTTAATGGAGTATCTACTACCATTTAGAAATGATAATTTAGAAAGAATGAAACTTACTTTAGAGAGAATGCGACTACATTAAGGTTTTAACTTTTTGTAATATCCACAAATCTTAACAAGACTAAAATAAAAATTTACCATGAGATAAAACATACAAGGTGAAAAAGATAGCAATTTTTTCTTTCCTTAAATCAAGATTCAACAATTTACATAATTTCTTTTCTGAAATAAACAACATGATATAATATACAATGAAGACATTTTGTCTTTACAACTACAAATATCTGCAATAGATAATGTTTTACATAGTCTTGATAAACACAATTCACAAAGATATATTGCATCCAGAAATCTAACATCCTTATCGCATGCCTTGGCATGTCTTCTGCTAGAGAGAGAGCATCTTCCTAATGCTTTTCCTCCAACCACAGATTGACGGTCTCCCACACATCTTCCAGTTGGAAGTGGCCCTACCCTACACAAAGAGTATAGACCAAAGGTGACCAATAGTGATTTTCCATTTGAGTACTGGTGTTGTATCCTACATAACACTATTGATCATACAATCCCTTAGATACCCTCTAGCTAGTATGATCATTCCAATAGGTTATGCAATCCAAATACAGTGGACTAATAATGCATGCAGAGACATATGCATTACTTTGGCCAAAGATTCAATATAAAGAGACATTCGCAATGAATGTAATCGTAATGTTCACCCACCCCAACTTGACTTGGATACTATCACATCCTGTAGTTTGACTTGGTCAACTATGTTTGAATATATAGTTTTATCAAATCTAACTTAGTCTTCCTGACTTTGACAGGTTTTCAAATGTTGTCTAGGTTCTATAAACCTTATAGATTAACTTTCCATACAAGGATACTCATTTCAACTTTGCAATACCTGAGATCTAAAACTTATCGACACTTTAAGTCATTTCATTAACAAATAAGATGGTTACCTTACTCAGGTTAAGCATCATAGTCTAGAAAATTATATCCTTTCTTATAAGTAAGAATAAATAAACATAGTTAGGGTACTTACCCCTTCATTTAGTGACTCTAGACACAAACTTGTCTATACTATAATCCATTCTAGTCATTTTATCTTAGAACAAATCCTTAATCTAGGATATACACACAATATATGGGTAAGTGCAAAACGTTGGGGGGCCAAAAAGTGGCCAATTTTTTTTTTTTTAAATAACACATAATGCGAGCACATTATAATGCGCTCATGTTATGGCTTGGTAATGACGAGCCTAAGGCTTAGCAAAACCAAGCTATAAGGCACTCGCATTATAACGTGCTCACATTATGTTTAACTATAAATATATAAAAAAGAGCATTTCTGCTCATTTGATTTCTTTTGTTTTCCTACACCCGCAGCCTGCAAACACTAAGGAGCACCCTCACATTTTGGAAAAGCCAATTCGACACCAAAATCTCACTGATTCATTGCCAAAATGCCACCACAACATTGAGCAAGCTAAAGGAGTGAGTTTTATTTATTTATTTGTTTGAATTTGTTTCTAAATAGGTAGGTTTGAGTTGATTTTTGATGTAAACTTCCTTAATTGTTAGGAAATGTTAATGTACCTCCTCCTCCTTCTCAAAATCCATAAAATCCTAAAGAGGAAATACCTATCGAACAACAAACTTCTCCATCCATTCCTCGACATGCCCCTGGAACACAAGAAAATCTAATGGGGCAAATTGAAAACAATAAAAAATAAATTGAAGACATAATTGCAAGGTTGAAAGATCCTTCAATTTCAACCTTGCATAGGTCCACGCTTGCTCAATCTCTTGAATCTATGTTATCAAATGTAGATTCAATTAGCAAGCAAATATCTAGTTGGTCGGATAAGAGGAGAGAGTTTAGAGAGTATTATGCAAACAAGCTATCATATGAAGATGTGAAAAAGTTACAAATTACAAAATTGGACTTGTGTTCCATTTTCACAAACCCACAAACAAATCAACCTCCACCCATTACATGCAAGAGGTTCCCTATCCATTGGTGCAACAACCAAGTGATAAGGGACAATTTTGGGCAGAGCTGGTGGATGGTTTTTGACCATCCTCCATGCAATAATAATGAGGTCCCACAATACTTTTTGAGGAAACTCTACTGCGAGTTTGTCCTCAATAAAGTGCCAAACTATTTTGATATGTAGGACTTCCAGGGTAGAGGTGGGGGGTCATCAGAAAATAAACCAGGGGCACGTGTTGACCCATAGTGGCCAGTGAGACGAGTAATCAGCAGACCAACCCATGAACATGTGTCTATCCCTTCCATTGTGAAGGAGACTGTTGAGGTCGATACATTTCAGTCCATTAGTGCCTTGATCCAAAGCATCATAGAGCATGCTGGTCCTATAGCACAACATGAGTTGAGAGATAGTGCAAGGAGTAGGGTCCCACCCCATACTTGTCAGACTTGCGGGGTAGCCTGTGGTTATGACCCCATGGATAGTTAGGACGTAGGTGCACAGGCTACATCTGTAGCTGAGTAGATGGTGATGATAGATAACCTTCTGAGTGAGACTTTTGGCCTTAATACTCAGGTAAATATTAGCAAGTTCATTGAATTTAATTTATTAAATTTTATTTTTGAAATGCAAGATGAACTAATTTAGTTTGATGATTTTAATAAAATTTCAGGGTCATAGCGTTGATGCAATTTTTAGTGGTTCTCCACTTGCATATTACACTACATCATCTACTATCAGGGTATGTAACTAGTAAACAATTATAAATATTACATGTGAATAGCATCGTTATAGGAATGGTATTCTAATATCTAATTTTGGATGTTGAATAGGTTAATATTAGAGATTTCACGGCAACACCTGCCAGTAGTAGTGGACTTCAAAGCTTCATGGAGGTAATAAAATAAATAGTTTAATGAATGAATTGTACTTACTAGATTTTTGTATGTGACTTGTGTGCTTTATTGTGTGTACTTCCATATTTAGGTGAACGTGTGTGTATGTTAGGAGCCATAATTTGCATCACTATTATAGTATTCGTTATTGAATAATGTTGTTTTATTTCTAAATGATGCAGGCTGTGGAGACACCTCTTGATGTTCATAGGGCAATGGAGCATGGTGTGACCTCTGCGATTCATAGCTCCTGCCATTGACAGGGGTATGAGGCAGATTAGTAAATTTCAATTTGCATTCATTGTTATAGTTGTTTATTTTTAAAAAATTAAAAGATTATTGATTTGAAGTTTAATTTCTATTTGGATGGTTTTTATAAGACATGACATCACCACAGCCTAATCCTACTACTAAGGCAAGTGAGGAGATAGATTATATGGTAGCAGTAAGTGATTATTTTGTTAATTGTTTCATTTTTTATAACATGTAATTTCTATATATTAATGTCTATACTTTTTATTATAATAGCTACAGATGCAGGAAGAACTAAATAGGAGGAGTAGCCCTCGGGTTTGTAGTAGACCACCCACATATGGCTAATGAAGAGAATAGATCACGGGTAGCCCTCAAGTTCGTAGTAGACCACCCACATATGTGTCTCCATCCCCTAGAAGATCAAAGGCTGCCCATGATCTATTCTCTTCATCAACCAGAGGGGAATGACTTTTTATTGTGTTCCTTTGTTGTATGCCTATATGGCATTTGTGGACATATATTTTGTATTGCATATAGTTGACATTGTATGCTTATATGACATTCTTGTAAGCCTATATTACTATTTTGTATATATGTTATACGTACATCAATAGATATTGGTGTATGCCTATATGGATATTTGGTTAATACAAATCCTTTTTATTGATGGCATCCTTACTTGAATTATAAATCCACATTTGAATGGATATTTGTAGATGGCTACTTCAAATATTTAAAGTCCAATTGTATTACATAGGATGTTTGCTGATCCAATAAGCCAGCTATTGTTATTCAAGTATAACCTAAACCTCATTTTGGAACCAAAAGATAAGAGTTGTATTTAAAATAAAAATGAATCATCATGTTGAACAGAAAATATTCATATTCTTTATGAGTTGCTCAATTGAAAATATTCAAATGAGTATGTTGATCCATATTCTTTATGAATTGGTCAATTGAAAATATTTCTTAATTTCTTATTATTATACCATATTGGGATGCAAAGAGTATGTTTTTTGTTTTGAATAAGATAGTCAAAATCATATGCTTATGAGCCCCTAATGACCATTGTGGTTATTAAATGTAATTCCTCTTGCATATTGAGTCTTACCTAATTTTAGTATGCAACATAACATTGGGCCTATAGGCTTCCATAAGTCATCAACAATCAAGGTTCAAGGTTGTCATTGAAGTCAAAGGGTCAAGGTTGTTTGTCATTGATGTCATGGTTGATGCCATGATGTTGATAAGGTGATAGAGTGATTCAAGGTAGGTGATGGTCATGAGCTGCATGATGTTGTGAATATGGTTTTCATGATAAGGTCTCTCAATTCATGTTGATGCTGCACAAGACAAATATTGATGTAGAGGACTTAGGATAGGTTGAGGATACCTTCTTTTGACAAGGTTTCCTTCCCACACTCAAAACCTAAATTCAAGGATCATCATGCAAAAGTGGGAACAATAGTAGGTTTTCTTGAAATCATCATGTTGAGGCTCATTTGGCATCCCATATGACACATTCTAATCATTGGTTAAGGTTAGATAGGATTCGAGTTGGGACTTCCTTCTTTATGCCACTAAACTCCTTGTAGCCCTTAAAATAGGAGCAGTCGGTTATAACTCTTGATATATGTCGGCAAACTCAAAACTTAGACAATCTTAAGATACCCATTTAGATTCCCTACAACATATCCCAAATTGGGTATGGGTTGTTTTGGACAATATAGTCTAACCTATAACCCATCCTAGTGGCCTAGAGCCCCAATTAGCCCTTTTTTGTGAAGCAACCACCCTCCAATTTGATTATAGTGCTCAATCAATCATTTGGACATCTCAAGGGCATGATAAAACTAAGGATTTCTCAGGTTTTGGGTCCCCAAAATGGACTGCAACTGATTGGTCTTATGTTGCTCCCTTACTAGGCTTCTATGCACCACCTAACACATGAGGATGTTAGGTTTCTTCAATAGAATCTCCTCCTTCTCAGATCCCCTACCCAAACCTCTTCATAATACATTAAAATAGACACCAACAAGTCCATTCCACTAATTAGGAACAAGTCAAACCAATGGAATGGAGAACAAAAGCACAGTTTCTGTCAGAAACCCTAAGTTAGGTTTTGGTAACCAGATTTCATAAAAGTGTAGAGAACTCAAAAACAAATATGTTTCAAGACTTCTAATCACTTGTAATAAGGACTTAACTCATAACTCTAACATTGCACAAACACTTGCCTTATGACACCCTCGTATAGAGAAGTACCACGGACAGGAACACCATAATACACATGAAGTTGCAGGAAAAGTAAGTTATTATTGATTACCTCCACCAATTCACTTCTTCTCCTTCAAGAAACATCTGCAAGGCTTTAAGAAGCCTACCACAAATAGCTTGGGATAGTTGGAGGGTAGTTGGGGTCGATGGGAAGGTATGGCAACCATCGAACTACCTTGTTCTGTTTTAAAATTACAACTAAATACATGGTTTAACATAGGCATCAGTTGTTTTGAGACTTGACAATGCCTTCGAACACCTTTACAATGTAATTAAGCTTTTGACAAGGTCTAACACTCCTTGACACATGCCAAAAGACTTACAATGTATGACTGCCCCTATTACAATATATGACTCTATGACCGCCTCTTACAACCATGGCAGTAACATGATGAAGTTTAGACATAGTCCTTATTACAAACAAGAGAATGGTCTTCCAAGACCTTATAGAATCAACAAAACAACATGAACAACATGAATACAAGACATAAATCATATGGTCTCCTTGGTGCTCCTGCACCATACTCCCAGGGTGGGAAAGAAACTCAAGTCTCTTGAGGAATCAAATCATCAAGGATCATCATGCAAAAGTGGGAACAATAGTAGGTTTTCTTGAAATCATCATGTTGAGGCTCATTTGGCATCCCATATGACACATTCCAATCATTGGTTAAGGTTAGATAGGATTTGAGTTGGGACTTCCTTCTTTATGCCACTAAACTCCTTGTAGCCCTTAAAATAGGAGCAGTCGGTTATAACTCTTGATATAGGTTGGCAAACTCAAAACTTAGACAATATTAAGATACCCATTTAGATTCCCTACAACATATCCCAAATTGGGTATGGGTTGTTTTGGACAATATAGTCTAACCTATAACCCATCCTAGTGGCCTAGAGCCCCAATTAGCCCTTTTTTGTGAAGCAACCACCCTCCAATTTGATTATAGTACCTCAGACAGAATGTATCTAAGTGACACAATTTTTGAGCAACAACTCGTTAAAGATTACTTCCTTTTTGCACTTTGGACTCTTCAAGGATATCACCGATACAATGTAGCTCAGACTGTTTCGGTTAGGTGCAAAACAGGACCATGCCTAGCATAAATGTTCCCATCCTAATCTGTTGGAACAGTTAGTTTGGTCACATCAGGAGCAAGATGAAAGTTACACCCCTTTGCAACTTTACACTGCCTCCTTCTGACGATTTTTGGGGCAGCAAAAAACCTTTCACCATGGGCAAACACCTCAGAGATATAAAAAATTGAGAGAGGTTATTTTAGAGGGACTCTACATGATCGTGTTACCTCAGATGGAATGTTTCTATGTAACATAGTTTTTGAGTAACATCTCATCAAAGATTTCTACCTTTTTGCACTTTAGACTCTTCAGGGATATCCTCGGTACAATGTAGTTCAGATTGTTTCGACATGTTTGGGTAAAAAATAGGACCATGCCTAGTGTAAATGTACCCATCCAGATGCGTTGGAATAGTTAGCTTGGTCACATCAGGAGCAGGATGAAAGTTACACCCCTTTGCAACTCTACACTGCCTCCTTCTGATGATTTTTGGGGCAGCAGAAAACCTTTCACCACGGGTAAACGCCTCAGAGATATAAAAAACCAAGAGAGGTTATTGTAGAGGCAATCTATGTGATCATGTTGCCTTAAATGGAATGTTTCTAAGTGACATGGTTTTCAAGTAACATCTCGTCAAATATTGCTATATTTTTACACTTTGGACTCTTTAGGGATATCGTCAGTACAATGTAGCTTAGATTGTTTTGACGTGTTTGGTTGAAAAATAGGACCATGCCTAACATAAATGTACCCATCCAGACATGTTGGAATAGTCAGTTTGGTCACATCAGGAGCAGGATGAAAGTTACACCCCTTTGCAACTTTACACTACCTCCTTCTAACAATTTTTGGGGCAGCAGAAAACCTTTCACACTGGAAAACACCTCAGAGATATAAACAACTGAGAGAGGTTATTGTAGAGGCACTCTATGTGATCATATTACCTTAGACAGAATGTTTCTAAGTGACAAATTTTTTGAGTAACATCTTGTCAAAGATTGCTGCCTTTTTGCACTTTGGACTCTTCAGGGATATCATCGGTACAATGTAGCTCAGATTGTTTCAACATGTTTGGGTGAAAAAAAGAACCATCCCTAGCCTAAACATACCCATCTGGATGCGTTGGAATTGTCAGTTTGGTCGCATCAAGAGTAGGACACCAAAAATGCAAAAGTTGCTTTGTGCAACTTGACACTTTTTTGCAACAGGACTTAAAGACTCAAATTGACCCCAAATGACTCAAAGTGACTTAAAAACAAATGAAATGGTCTTAGAAGAACTTATTACATACAATTGACTCAATCAAAATAAAATTTTATTTTTTGACCCCTCTTGGAGGCATGACAACCTGGGTGCCCCTACACCATTAGTGCAACTAAAGTCGATAAAGTTTTCCTATTAAGAAAAAGAGCTTCCCTTAGCTTAAAGAAATATAAATATTCTATACTGATAAGGCCAACCACGTGAAGGTGGAAGCTCATGTGGCCTCACCTAAGACCTAAGACACATGTAGTCTAGTAGATGTAGGACACCTAAGACACCTATTGTATAGTATGTACATCTAGATTTTATACACATAGTAGTCCTAAGACACCTAGTCTTTATACCTTATCGTAGTCTAGACCTAAGTCAACTAGACACCTAGATTATAGTTCTACCTAAGACACCTATTATGGTAGACCTAGTTGACATATAGTACCTACCTAAGACACCTAGAGACACCTATATTTTATACATTACCTAGATTTTATACATTATTCTCAAGATCAACTTCATCCATCACTTAGGTCTAACCCCATGAAGCATAACATGATGTAAAAATGTGTATTTGTGTAAAAATGCAGCAGCAAATAAAAAAAGGCAAACCTTACAAATTAATCCAATGAACCAAATAGGTCTACTCTACTCTTTATTGTGTCAAGTATTGCTTCAAGGTCAGACTCACGCACCTTCCATAAGGTTTTGTTCAAAGGTCTACATCGATACTGTATCAAATGAACATTGGATGCCATGACAAGGTTCAAGTAATGAAGAATCTTCTGATGCGTGTCAAAGTCCTGATACAGCCAAACATTAACACTCTTATGTGGGTACCTTCTAAGCAATGTTCCAGTAATAACCACTGAGCCTGTAGGGTATTCGATGTTTTCTCCATCTGTAACTGGGGCCTCCAATTTCTTTTTGGCCTCAACACAACAACATAAGTAATAATTTGTTCCCTCTTCATTATCTTCATTTGCAATAATTGCATATATGTGGCCTACATTGATATATGTAGCAAATTAGATGAAATTAGTCAACATTACAAAAACACTACAAAGTAAGATGACATTAGGAATTTCAAAAACTATGCAAATAGATATATTACCTAGTTGAACTAGATCTGATATGTGGTCAAAGTCAACTGATGATTCTATTTGTGTTAGTTCCAGTGTTGTCGAGGGTTGATACGTGTTAAGTGGGCTAAGATAACTTAACTACCATTCGTCAACCCACTCCTTTGACTCGCACTCATCCCAGGCTTGAATTGTACAGGAAGAACAAAAGCATGACATCTTTTGCTTATGGATACTCCATGAACCTACAATTGAGCTTCTGAAAGAGTGCATCTCACTTGATCCTGTCAGTGTAGAATAGTCCTCATATGGTGCAATGTTAGTATCATCTATCAACCAAAAAAATCTATGAACTGAAGACTTACCTTCATTACCTGGACCCATGGAAGCATTACACCACCCGACGATCAATTTTGTATCTATCAACTTTGAATTTTCTTTATAATTTAACTCTTCTTGTGCTATGGCTCTTTTGATACATGCTCCTACACCATCATGCTCCCCCTTTCCCTACCCGGCCTCACAAAAGTTCCACAAATGCTGAATACCTGTAACTCATCCAATAGAACTTCTACGAGTTCTTGAATTGTGATGCATAGTTATCCAACCATATGATATGCTAATTGAACGATATGCCCCTTCTAGCCAAATCATTGTAGAACACCTGAAAGCAACCTTGCACTAACTCCATTAAATGCGTATGATCATCACTAATATAGAAATGATACTCTCTTATAATCTTTCTGTCATCCTCTATACTATCATTCGCATGAATGAATGCGATGTACACAAATATAGAAACCTGTGTAGAGTTGTAATATTGTGATTGCACCTCATGTTGTGGCTGTAGACTGTAGTTCTCTGCAACATCGATGACTAAAACAATGCTACCAACTAGAAATGTGTCCTTGCATAACTTGAATTGCAAGTCCAACCATTGAGCTCTATGGGCATGTCTTGCATACTCATACACTATGCTGTCACAAAATATAGGCATAAACTGATACACTGGAATCTTTTCAATAACCAATTCACACCTTTTCACTTCTTTACCATCTTTTGTATTGTATGCCACTATTTTATACTTTCTGAATTCTACTAGTTCATTTGCAACCACATGTGTTCTTTCCATATGTTCACATATTGGCAAACATTGCAAGCCACCGCAATGATGACATGTGCCATCCAAGCATAATTTCTTGTAGAATATTTGACCTTCCTCTCTTTCACATAAAATTCTTGATATGAAGTCTCTTGAAGATGTTGGTGGGGCACGTATGGCACAACCCTGCAAAACATTGTTAGTATGCAAATCTAAACATATAGACCTATAAACATCAAAATGGTTAGAAAATTTAATATCTAATCTACAAAAACAAGTAGTGCATGTGTGATTTATCTTGACATAGAAAGGTTTTAGCATTTCAAAATATCTTTGGCAAATTTGAATTTGAGGATACTTCTATAGAAATTTACCATAAAACTGTGTTTGAGTCTCATCCAAAAAATGCTTTAGATGTGGCTCATGGTTCTGACTACCGATTCTCCTTCTTACCACATCCCTTTGATTTGGAGATACCCTTGTGTAATTATTTCAAAAGTCTTCAATTCGTGATCTTAATGCTTTAACAATTGGTTTATCTTTTCGTGGTAGTCTCCCCGAGAATGCCCATAATTCATTGGTATTACTGTCCTTAATTCTTTGGCATCTTCCAACGACTCTTGATAAAGTTTTCCTATTAATTCTCAATTCTTGACTCATCCTTCTAATGATATGATCTTTCCTCGTTTGACTACTTACTATAGTTGATGTAATCACACGCCGTGTTGCATTACTATCTTTTGTGTGTGAGGTGTTAGCCACACTCTCATACACACTCATTAGATTCTTGACAATAGATTTTTCACTTGAAGCCTCTTATGTTCTCAACCCAAGAATCTTCACAATGGACCTATACTTTATACTTCACATCATTTCAATGAATAGTTGACATCTTGCAGTCTCATTTAACTTTTCAAAGAACAATCTCCAAATCTTATGAGCATATCTTCTACAAGTGCGTTTTGGAATCTTACCTTCCATTGGCTACAAAATATTCTAATCAATATCAATCAAACACTTTGGATTTCTATGCAAAATTCTAGGTGGTGTTAAGTTAGGTAAATTCATCTCAACATTAAGAATTTCATCAACATTTAAATGAGATGGGCTAGATGGCATACCTTCGATCGAAGATGGAATAGATGACATACCTTGAGGTTGAGGTGGTAATGATGGTGTACCTCCTTCATCACATGTGATTGATGATGTACTCTCAACTTGAGATGTGGTAGATGGTGTCCCTACATGTTGACTTGCGGTAGAGGACATGTCTCCAACTATGGTATTCAAATCTCTCATAGCACAAAGTTTTTGCATTCGTTCTCTTTGTGCCATCAATACCATATCTCTTTGTGATGGTTGTGGTTCCTCTTCAATTGGCATGTCTTCATTTATCGTGTCCAATTTCCTCTTCTCACAAAATTCCCTCATAGCCACTGCTTTCTTTGCATTCTTAGCTTCTATCTCTTCCTATGTTGGTTTAATTCTTGATCATTTCCTCAGCATGATGGAGAATTTGTCTGTAGCATGATAGAGAGACCAATATTAGTTCCTAAGAAATGAATCCATACAAATAACTAAAATATATGTCATTCAACCATTCATAGTAAATGTACATACAATCATCATGTAAAAGAGTAAATGTCACTCAACCAAAATAGGTACAAAGCATACAAAGCAAATTATTGCAGCCATACAAAGCATTATTGCACAATGTTATTGCAGCCATACAAAGCATTATGGTACAAAGTTCACTTTAGTCCTAGATGAGGATAAGGTCAAAGGAGAGTCACCTATTGAGGCTACAAGTGAAGAGTACATGGGACTTCATGCTTGAAAAGGTTGAGGCAAACCCAATTTGACATGTTTGTTGTTACTAGGGCTACTAGGGAAACTATTGGTATGATCCCTTTGGATTGAGTTGAACCCTACCTCTGCATCACATACCTAGGATTGCCATAAAATCATTAGACTAATCTCTATAATTTAGGGTATTGAATGGTATATAGTTGATCAAGGTAACCATAATTATGAATAGGTGCATAAGGACTATCCTATGCCAAGATATGTGCATACAAATCATCATGTCATGTGCATACTTGTATGATCTTGGCACCTATTCATTTGTATTTTAACTTGTTAATATGACAAGATAGTAGTGGGATTGTATTTTTATTATGTTGTAAGGATTTATTCTTGTATAGTTTGACATCATGGTATGTTAAGGTCTGTTTATTACACATAATTATTAAAGAGCCCAAGTGTAGAAAATATACATGGCATCATGTGAGATTGTAGGCTACTTTCTTGATTCGAAATGTGTCTATTTTAAACATATTATGATAAAGCATGATAAAGTAATTCAAATAGAATTAAGGAAAATGTAAAGAACATGCATGTAAGGACTTGACATACCTAAAAAATAGAGATTTGAATGGAGAGAGTACCCAATTATGTAGTGTTTTTTTCTTCTTACATCAAACTCCTCAACAATTTGAGTTTTTCACCACTTGCTTCCTTTTCAATATTAAATTGAATAACACTCAAATATAATTAGTAACAACAATACTATTAACCAATCTATAATGTTAAATTCCTAAAATTGAATCACAATTAACATTGCAACACTACAAAAATTGAAACTTGAATAGATATATATCAAATTTGGTGTGAAAACTATGTTATTTCCTCCTTCTCAAGTTGGCAAAGTAGAAAAGGTAGTGGAAAGATCATGCAAAGGTGGTAGAATGTGTAAAATGTGCATGTGAACTTCCTAATAGCATGAAAGCACTTCTTTTTTGTCAGAACACGTGCATAATCAACATGAAAACAGAGCATGTGGGCCTGGATCATGGGGGTCAACACTTTTTTACCATTTCTATAAAAGGACAAAATGCAAGCATGTTATAATGTGCTCGTGTTTTATCCTGCTATAGATTGATCCATAAATATTTGTGCCTATCTCACCTTTGATAGCACCTTTACAATATCTCACCTCTAGTTCCATTAACTCATGTTCTATATCTCACTTATCTCTCCCCTCACCTCTCTACCTCACCCCTCTCTATGTCTACCTCTCCATCCATCCTTAGCCATCTAGGTCTCAATTAATCCTAAACCCTAAATCTAGCTATCCATATTCCTAAACCCTCAACAGGCTTGATACTATACCTTAAACACTCAACCCCATCCCTAAGCCCTACTCTGTCAACCCTCAACCCTAATCCATTGACCCTCAACCCTAATCCCTCATCCCTAAACCCTAAACACTATCCTTATTCCTAAACCCTCAACGGGCTCGATACTATACCTTAAACCATAATCCCTTATCCCTAAACCCTCCAACCCTATCTATAATCCTTATACCCTCGACACTCTACTTTAACCCTAATCCCTCGACCCTCAACCCTATCCCTAAACCCTCAACCCTTGAACCTCAACCCTCAATGTCAAACGCTAATCCCTCAACCCTTAACTCTAAACTCTCGACCCTCAACCCTATCCCTAAACCCTCAACCCTAAAACCTCAACCCTCAACCCTCAATGTCAAACCCTAATCCCTCAACCCTTAACTCTAATCCCTCAACCCTAAACCCTATCCCTAAACCCTCAACACTATACCTTAAACCCTAAACCCTAAACCCCATCCCTAAGTCCTAATCCATCAACCCTCAACCCATATCCATCAACCGTCAACCCTAATCCCTCAACCCTCAACTCTAATCCCTCATCCCTAAACCCTAAACACTATCCCTATTCCTAAACCCTCAACAGGCTCGATACTATACCTTAAACCCTAATTTCTTGTCCCTAAACCCTCTAACCCTATCCCTAATCCTTATACCCTCGAAACTCTACTTTAACCCTAATACCTCGACCCTAAACCTTATCCCTAAACCCTCAACCCTTGAACCTTAACCCTCAACCCTCAACCCTCAATATCAAACCCTAATCTCTCAACCCTTAACTCTAATCCCTCGACCCTCAACCCTATCCCTAAACCCTCAACCCTAAAACCTCAACCCTCAACCCTCAACGTCAAACCCTAATCCCTAAACCCTTAACTCTAATCCCTCAACCCTAAACCTTATCTATAAACCCTCAACACTATAACTTAAACCCTAATCCCTCAACCCTAAACCCTAAATTCCATCCCTAAGCCCTAATCCTTCAACCCTAAACCCTAATCCATCAACCCTCAACCCTAATCCCTCAACCCTCACCTATAATCCCTCATCCGTAAACCCTAAATGCTATCCCTATTCCTAAACCCTCAATGGGCTCGATACTATACCTTAAACCCTAATCCCTTATCCCTAAACCCTCCAACCCTATCCCTAATCCTTATACCCTCGACACTCTACTTTAACCCTAATCCCTCAACCCTCAACCCTATCCCTAAACCCTCAACCCTTAACCCTCAACATTAAACCCTAATCCCTCAAACCTTAACTCTAATCCCTTGACCCTCAACCCTCAAACCTCAACATTAAACCTTAATCCCTCAACCCTTGATTCTGATCCCTCGACCCTCAACCCTATCCCTAAACCCTCAACCCTCAACTCTTAATGTCAAACCCTAATCCCTCAACCCTTAACTCTAATCCCTCGACCCTCAACCCTATCCCTAAACCCTCAACCCTAAAACCTCAACCCTCAACGTCAAACCCTAATCCCTCAACCCTTAACTCTAATCCCTCGACCCTCAACCCTATCCCTAAACCCTCAACCCTCAACTCTCAACGTCAAATCCTAATCCCTCAACCCTTCACTCTAATCCCTCAACCCTTAACCCTATCCCTAAACCCTCAACACTATACCTTAAACCTTAATCCCTCAACCCTAAACCCTAAACCCCATCCCTAAGCCCTAATCCATCAACCGTCAACCCTATTCCATCAACCCTCAACCTTAATCCCTCATCCTAAATGTTATCCCTATTCCTAAACCCTCAATGGGCTTGATACTATACCTTAAACCCTAATCCCTTATCCCTAAACCCTCTAACCCTATCCCTAATCCTTATACCCTCAACACTCTACTTTAACCCTAATCCCTCAACCCTCAACCCTATCCCTACACTCTCGAACCTCAACCCTCAACCCTCAACGTCAAAGCCTAATCCCTTGACCCTTAACTCTAATCCCTTAACCCTCAACCCTATCCCTAAACCCTCAACCCTAAAACCTCAACCCTCAACCCTAAACATCAAACCCTAATCCCTCAACCCTTAACTCTAATCCCTCAACCCTAAGCCCTATCCCTAAACCCTCAACACTATACCTTAAACCCTAATCCCTCAACCCTAAACCCTAAACCCCATCCCTAAGCCCTAATCTATCAAGCCTCAACCCTAATCCATCAACCCTCAACCCTAATCCCTCAACCCTCAACTGTAATCCCTCATCCCTAAACCCTAAACGCTATTCCTATTCCTAAACCCTCAACGGGCTCGATACTATCCCTCAACCCTTAACCCTTAAAACTTGAACCCTAAAACCTATCCCTACACCCTAAACACTATCCCTATTCTTAAACCCTTAATGGGCTTGATACTATCCCTCAACCCTTAACCCTTAAAACTTGAACCCTAAAACCTATCCCTACACCCTTGACACTCGACACTATATCTTAAACCCTAATCGCTTAACCCTCATCCCTAAAGACTCAACCCTAAATCCTTAAACCTTAAAACCTAAACCGTATCCCTAATCCCTCTACCCTCAACACTCTACTTTAACCCTAATCCCTTGACCATCAACCCTATCCCTAAACCCTCAACTCTCAACCATCAACCCTTAACCCTTAACTCTCAACATTAAACCCTAATTCATCAACCCTAAACCCCAATCCCTCAACCCTAAACCCTATCCGTAAACCATCAACCCTCAACACTTTACTTTAAACCCTAATCCCTATCACTCAACCCTTAACCCTTAAAACTTACACCCTATCCCTACACCCTCAACACTCGACACTATATCTTAAGCCTTAAACCTGATGGAGATTAATTGTCATTGATGTCAAAAATGTGTTTGAGTTGAATGTTATTGATGTCAAAAAGATTCATCAAGAATGTGCTTGATCAAGATGTCTTGATATTGATTGCAGGATAATGTCATGGGATAGTGTGTTCTCAAGACGCTTATGTTATGAAGCTTGGTTGATCTTTGAGTTGGGTCATCATGTTCATTGAGTTTTGTCATCTTAGGACTTTGAGTTTTATTCATAAAATCTTAGATAAGAGTTTTTTTCATGACAAAAGTTCTTGTTGACATCTTTCTTCATAAAATTGACAAGAGTTGCCATTGATGTCAAACTGATGTGGTTACAAGATATGCAGGGTTCATGAGCATCATGTGAGAGTTCAAGTTGTGTAGACACATGTGATTGGTCATGTGTTCTCAAAGAGGTTTACAAGTTGTAATATTATGATGTTGCTTTCCCTCATGTATGTGATGATGTTTCTCTCATATCAATTCAGATCATGGTCAGAGTATTGTTGCTTCAAGGGTGCATCAAGGTTGTGCAATGGTTGATTGATCTGTTAAAGGTTGATATTTTTTTTTAGAGCTTAAGGTAAATTAAAGGTTTAAGACTTTAAAGACTTAAGCAACTTATTTTATAAATTGAAGTTGACCCACAATAGTAGGTCACTACCACTTACGTGGCAATTAATGGGTGCCTTCACTGTTGGGAAACTGGCCCTATTTGCTAGCTTCAGCCCGAGCAGGAAATGATTATTAATGGTTTTGTTTAAATTTTCATATGCATATTCGATGGTCTTTGGTTAAAATGGCATGAGCATCAAAAAGTCAAAAAAGTGTTTGAACAAGCTATGTTCATAGCTTTGTTTAAAAGTTTGGGAAACTTTGTTTTAAACCACTAAGTGGTTGGCCCCTCCTGTATGTCATTTTTATGACATTAAAGAAAAAAAAGGTAATTTCTAATTATGCATTGAGAAAAAGGTAGGCAAGTAAGTGGATTTTATAAGATTTTAAGGAGTTCTTTTATGGCTTTTTAAATATTAAACTTTTTGTGTCGGCCCATGTTTTATGACATTTAAAAATGGTGAGTTTTATTTTAAAAATCTATCAAATGACTTTTGTGGGGATAAGTATTTCTTAAATTAGAAATTGTTTTTTTCTAATTTAACGACTCCAAGAGATGACATCAAGTTAAGTTTTTTTTTATAAGATTTTTGAGGAGATTTTGTAAGGAAAATATTTATGGAGATTAGTTTGGCACAAAAAGATGTTTTTCTTTAAGGAAGATTTTATTTCTTTCTTAAAATCCTCTCTGGTGGAAAATGAAGTTAAATGAGGATGAATTGATTTTATGATTTTATTAAAGATAAAATAAGATTGTAGGAATATGCAGAGAAGAATTTGAGGAATTTTTTTTTTAAGACAAAAATGATGCAATGAAGAGAGAATATGAAGAAGATCTAATTATAAGAGATTTTATTTATAGGACATTGATTGATTTCATTATGATCTTATTTTTCTTAAGATGTTTTTTTACAGATTGAATAGAAGATTGAGCATGAGAAGATGAAAGGTTTTGAAAAGAGGATAATGAAAATTTGTTTTTAAGGTGAAAGGACATTCAATTTGTGTAAAATGGTTTTTCAGGTGCATTGATGTAACTTCTTTGGAGATAGAGATGAAACATACAGATGATGAGTTCATAGAGGTTGAATATATATAGTGTGTGTTGTAAAGAAGATAAAGATGGAACATTTTGCAGAGATTTATTTGCAAGCAAAGATGAGAGGCTTTATGTGTATCAGGAGTATATACAGAGATGATTTAAATTGTTTTGTAGAGATGTGTTAATATTTGTAGACACATGTTTGTGCAAAGAAGCCAAATAAATTTGCAGAGATATTATTGAATTTGTGCAGAGATTTTGTGTAAAGATAAAAAGAAGAAATGATGACCTCCTTGTACAACAAATTTACGAAGACAGTATGTAGTTGATTGAGTATTAGGTGAATTGGTAATGAGATTGATATTCAGAGATATGCAAAAGAGAAGATAAGTTATATAATGGTGCAAATCAGATTGAGTGGCAATCATTTCTTGCACACTTTGTAGTTTATTTTGTATGTATTACGGGTTGGTGCTTCTAAACATTGTAATCAGTGAGGTTTTTGATAAAGCCAGTGAGGCAGTTTTGGAGTGGTTTTTCTACCCCTGGAGGGTTTTCCACTCGTGCAAATCTTGTGTCATGATTTATATTGATCTTCTCTATGTGTGTGTATGTTTTACTCATGAGGTGTTGTTTATATCCTCTTTTATCAGTAGTCTTATGTATATGTGTTTAACAATGTCTTTCTCTTTTGTCTTGTAAACAAAATTTGCAAAAGGTTAAAATTTATACAACACTGATTCACCCCCCTCTTAGTGTTGTCATAGACTCCTACAATTGGTATTAGAGCCTAGGCTCCCTTGGTAGGTCCTGTGTGTGGGGTTTAATGGGTAAGTGCGGAAGAAATAAGAACATGAGAAATGTCAAGCTTCATTCTGGTGAAAAGACACAAAAGACATCATCCAAATCAAATTTAGGTGTTAATGTTCAATCAGTTGATAAAGATGCTTCACAAGTTGAATCAATGAAAAAGTTTTCTAGATTTCCTCTGTTTAATGGTTTAGATTTTTTAGTTTGGTGTATGAGAGTGCAAGTCTATTTATCCTCTTTAGGATATGATGTATGGATGTCTATTGAGAATGGATATTCTAACTTTGCAAATAACAAAGAGGCTCTTGAATGCAATCATATTGCCAAGAAGGTTACTTTATCTGGTTTATCTAATAATGTTTCTTGTAAAGTTGTGTAGTGTGAAACAACTCAAGATGTGTGGAAGAAATTGATAAGAATTTATCAAGATGGTGATGAAGAAGAGGATAATTTGGTATCTAAAGAAAGTGACCATGAAAGAAGACAATCACATGAAGAGGTTGAGGTCCAATCTCTTTCAGAAGAAGCTAACATCATAAGTGATGATGAACAAGACTGTGAGATTGATATGGAAGGAGAGCTCATATATGCTCTACCTGAACTCAAGAAATATAAGAGAGAGAATCAAAAACTAAAATTGCAACTGCAACAAGAAAGAGAATCTAAAGACAAAGCACTTTTAGACCTTGAAATTGTATCTTTAGATCTTGAAGAGGCTGGATGTCAGATTATGAGTTTAAGGACATATATTGATGATTCAGACAAATTAATTGTTAGATTAAAGACTGAAATTGAAGAAGCTAAAAGGATAGTTGATGTCTCAATATCTGACCTTGAAATTACAAGGATTGAGAATCTAAAACTAGAGGGTGAAATTATTAAACTCAAAAAGGATTATGATGGTCTCAAAGTTTTGTCTAAGAAGTATCAGGAATATGAAGAAAGTACATACAAGTTACATCAGTTGTTGGGCAAACAGAAGCATCATAATGACACTACTAGTTTAGGATTTGAAGGAGAGTGTTCAAAAGGTAGACAAACTCCTAGAAAGAAAATTGATCTTCATGCTAATGCTCCTGATCAAAGGAGAAGAAATTTTAGAAGAAATGCTCCTATAAGACATGCATACATGTACAAGTATAATTATTCTTTTAATGGTTATTGTTATACATGTAATCATTTTGGACACAAAGCAGTTGTTTGCAGAAGGAATACTGATATTATTTGTTACAAGTGCAATAATGTTGGACACATACAAAGAAATTGTAAAGTGCATAAAAGGTATGATCATGCATGGAAGCTTAACATGAATGCTCAAAGGTACTATCAATCATTTGATTCTGATTGTAACATAGTTTGTTATAATTGCAACACTCTTGGACACAAAGCAAACAGTTACAAAATGTATGGAAGAATTGTTTCACCTAATTTGATAGGTTTGAAAAGGATAGAATTTGAAAAGATTGGAAGAAGAAAAATCTTGTGAAAGTATGGAGGTAGAAACAAAAACAAGAGAAGAGAGATCACAAGCTTGTGCATCTTGCACAAGTCACTTCATCAGTTGCATAATAGATAGCATGAAATAAGGGGGAGTTGTTCATGTCCTATCAATTGTCCCCAAGAAGTTTTAGGAAGGAGATCATTTGAATGGTGATCTTGTCATGTTTATCATTCTTTCCAATCTTGTGAAATAGTTTATGATGATGTTGCTAACTAAGTTGATTTTTAGTGTATATCAGTGATACAGGTGATCATTGGCTCATTATGCTTTCAAGATATTGAAAAGATGTTTTAGGAGTTCAAATGCACAAATTGTTAGACAAATGATCCTGATCATGTTGATGATTACAAAGGTTGAATAATCATGGTATTGCAATCCAAAGTGTTCTTGAAATGTGGTGAAGAACTTGTTAATGCAGTTGGTTTGTTGGTATGCAAAATTGATGGACTGGATGCTCATATGGAAGTGTTCTTGATGTGATAATCTCACATGTTTCTTTGATGTTTTTCATCAGTAATATGTTTTAGGGAGGTATGTACAAATTGTGTGATTCTAGTTTTGAAGTCGTATCAGGTGTCCATGATCAATGACATGTTCAATGGATGCAAGGTGTTGGTAAGTTGTTAAAGGGTTTAATGCTTAAAGAGATTGATGATGTTGAATGTTTTGTCCTATTCATATCATGTTGGTGCTCACAAAGGATCTTGGATATACTCAAGTAGTTCTCTTCAGATGTTTTCTTATGTTGCTTAAGGAGGTTGAAAATGGAAGAAGTTAAATTTTTGTCTCTACATTTGGTTTTAGAAAGTGTTTTTGTAAGAAGATATTGATTGGTTGTTTTGGATTATTGAGTCCAAAGGCATTAGTTCCTGTTGATTACAATATATATCAGATTTGATATTGTGTTGCAAAAAGTGTCATGTGCAGGATCAACCTAGTGATCTTCATCAAGATAGTCTTAATTTTTTTTTTTAGGATGATCTTCATAGCCTTCATTCATTTCAGATGGTGTTCATTTATTTTCATGTCAAAAAGGGTGTGCAAGAAAAGATTAGTTACAGATTGAAAGTTCTTGTTGTCTCTATTATGGAAGTTTTTGGCAAGAACATCTCTTGTGTGGTCATCATGTCATCATGAATTGTGATTTGTGTGATATATAGTCTTCATGCTGATATTTATTGGTGAAAGGTGTAGCCTTTGCATTAAGTTCAAGTTTATATGATTCATATCAAAGGAGTCAATTTTTATGTCTTCATAATCATACTTCATGGTTTTGGAGTCATTGAAGATTTGGGTTGATCATTGAAGAAATTGTTTGTTGGGAAGTTTGTTTTTCAATCACATGTGATGTCATTAAAGTGTGTCAGTCTTCATCTTCATAAGTGGTATTGTGCTCCAGGATGTAAGTTTTCACATGTGTGTCTCATGGTGTTATTGTGTTGCTCTCAAGTTTGAAATGTTGTTCAAGATGCAGATGTGTAAGGACAGAGCTTTCAAGATAAGTTTAGGACAACAAATTACATAAGTGTTCATTGCCTTCAATCTTTTGAAACAAAAGTGGGATCAAAGATTTTGGTAAGTAGTATTTCAATTTTTTGATTGATATGAAGATAATAGGATAACAAAAGTTTATGTCTTCAAAGTCCTCATATTGCAAGGTGATTGTAATTATCAAGCTATAACATCTTTCAGTGGAGTTGTTCTGAGGGGAGTTAATTCATCTTTGTCATCAGATGTCAAGAAGGGGGAGAAAGAAAAGATGTATCAGGTAGTTTTGCCATCAATGACAAAGGGGGAGATTCATGGAGATTAATTGTCATTGATATCAAAAATGTGTTTGAGTTGAATGTTATTGATGTCAAAAAGGTTTATCAAGAATGTCCTTGATCAAGATGTCTTGATATTGATTGCAAGATAATATCATGGTGTAGTATGTTCTCAAGACACTTATCTTATGAAGCTTGGTTGATCTTTGAGTTGGGTCATCATGTTCATTGAGTTTTGTCATCTCAGGACTTTGAGTTTTGTTCATAAAATCTTAGATAAGAGTTGTTTTCATGAAAAAAGTTCTTGTTGACATCTTTCTTCATAAAATTGACAAGAGTTACCATTGATGTCAAATTGATGTGGTTATAAGCTATGCAGGGTTCATGAGCATCATGTGAGAGTTCAAGTTGTGTAGACACATGTGATTGGTCATGTGTTCTCAGATAGGTTTAGAGGTTGTAATATTATGATGTTGCTTTCCCTCATGTATGTGATGATGTTTCTCTCATATCAATTTAGATCATGGTCAAACTATTGTTCCTTCAAGGGTGCATAAAGGTTGTGCAATGGCTGATAGATCTGTCAAAGGTTGATATTTTTTTTAGAGCTTAATGTAAATTAAAGGTTTAAGACTTTAAAGACTTAAGAAACTTATTTTATAAATTGAAGTTGACCCACAATAGTAGGTCACTACCACTTAAGTGGCAATTAATGGGTGCTTTCATCATTGGGAAACCGACCCTATTTGCTAGCTTCAGCCCGAGCAGGAAATGATTATTAATGGTTTTGTTTAAATTTTCATATGCATATTTGATGGTCTTTGGTTAAAATGGCATGAGCATCAAAAAGTCAAAAAGGTGTTCGAACAAGTTCATAGCTTTGTTTAAAATTTTGGGAAACTTTGTTTTAAACCACTAAGTGGTTAGCCCCTCTTGTATGTCATTTTTATGACATTAAAGAAAAAAGGTAATTTCTAATTATGCATTGAGCAAAAGGTGGGCAAGAAAGTGGATTTTATAAGATTTTAAGGAGTTTTTTTTATAGATTTTTAAATATTAAACTTCTTGTGTTGGCCCATGTTCTATGACATTTAAAAATGGTGAGTTTTATTTTAAAAAGCTTTCAAATGACTTTTGTGGGGATAAGTATTTCTTAAATTAGAAATTGGTTTTTCTAATTTAACGACTCCAAGAGATGACATCAAGTTAATTTTTTTTTTATAAGATTTTTGAGGAGATTTTGTAAGGCAAATATTTATGGAGATTATTTTGGCACAAAAAGATGTTTTTCTTCAAGGAAGATTTTATTTCTTTCTTAAAATCCTCTCTGGTGGAAAATGAAGTTAAATGAGGATGAATTGATTTTATGATTTTATTGAAGATAAAATAAGATTGCAGGAATATGCAGAGAAGAATTTGATGAGTTTTTTTTTAAGACAAAAATGATGCAATGAAGAGAGAATACGAAGAAGATCCAATTATAAGAGATTTTATTTACAGGACATTGGTTGATTTCATTATGATCTTATTTTTCTTAAGATGTTTTTTTTACAGATTGAAAAGAAGATTGAGTGTGAGAAGATGAAAGGTTTTGAAAAGAGGATAATGAAAATTTGTTTTGAAGGTGAAAGGACATTCAATTTGTATATAATGGTTTTTCAAGTGCATTGATGTAACTTCTTTGGAGATAGAGATGAAACATACAGATGATGAGTTCATAGAGGTTGAATATATATAGTGTGTGTTTTAAAGAAGACAAAGATGGAATATTTTGCAGAGATTTATTTGCAAGCAAAGATGAGAGGCCTTATGTGTATCAGGAGTATATACAGAGATGATTTAAATTGTTTTGCAGAGATGTGTTAATATTTGTAGAGACACATGTTTGTGCAAAGAAGCCAAATAAATTTGCAAAGATATTATTGAATTTGTGCAGAGATTTTGTGTAAGGATAAAAAGAAGAAATGATGACCTCCTTGTACAACAAATTTACGAAGACAATATGTAGTTGATTGAGTATAAGGTGAATTGGTAATGAGATTGATATTCAGAGATATGCAAAAGAGAAGACAAGTTATATAATTTTGCGAATCAGATTGAGTGGCAATCATTTCTTGCATACTTTGTAGTTTGTTCTGTATGTTTTAGGGGTTGGTGCTCCTTGAAGTTGGTGCTTCTGAACATTATAATCAGGGAGGTTTTTGATAAAGCCAGTGAGGCAGTTTTGGAGTGGTTTTTCTACCCGTGGAGGGTTTTCCACTCGTTCAAATCTTGTGTCATGATTTATATTGATCTTCTTTGTGTGTGTGTATGATTTGCTCATGAGGTGTTGTTTATATCCTCTTTTATCAGTAGTCTTATGTATATGTTTTTAACAATGTCTTTCTCTTTTGTCTTGTAAACAAAATTTGCAAAAGGTTAAAATTTATACAACACTAATTCACCCCCCCTCTCAGTGTTATCTTGGACTCCTACAAAACCCTCATTCCTAAAGCCTCAACCCTCAATCCTTAAACCTTCAACTCTAAACCCTATCCCTAATTTCTCTACCTTTGACACTCTAACCCTAACCTTGACATTAAATGCTAATCCATCAACCCTAAACCCTAATCTGTCAACCCTAAACCCTCAACACTATACCATAAACCCTAATCCATCAACCCTAAAACCTAATCCTTCTACCCTCAACCCTAAACCCTATCACTAAACCCTCAACCCTTAACACTATACCTTAAACCCTAATCCCTCAACCCTCAACCCTAATCCCTCATCCCTAAACCCTAAATGCTATCCCTATTTGTAAACCATCAACCCTTGACACTATACCTTAAACCCTAATACCTTATCCCTAAAACCTAAACCCAATCCCTCAACCCTTAACCCTTAAAAATTAAACCCTAAAACCTATCCATAAACCCTCGATGCTCAACACTATATCTTAAACCCCAATCCCTTAACCCTCAGCCCTAAAGCCTCAACCCTCAATCATTAAACCTTCAACCCTAAACCCTATCCCTAATCCCTCTACCCATAACACTCTACTTTAACCCTAATCCCTTGACCATCAACCCTATCCCTAAACCCTCAACCCTCAACCCTCAACTCTCAACATTAAACCCTAATCTATCAACCCTAAACCCTAATCCCTCAACCCTAAACTCTATTCCTAAACCCTCAACCCTCAACAATATTTCTTAAACCCTAATCCATCAACCCTAAACCATAATCCCTCAACCCTAACCCCTATCCCTAAACCCTCAACCCATCTTTAAACCCTAGTCCCTCAACCCTCAACCCTAAACCCTATCCTTAAACACTCAACCCTCAGCAAGTTATACCTTAAACCTTAATCCCTCAACCCTCAACCCTCAACTCTAATCCCTTGTCCCTAAACCCTAAATGCTATCCCTATTCCTAAACCCTCAACCCAAGACACTAAACCTTAAACCCTAATCCTTCAACCCTAAACCCTAAACCCCATCCCTAAGCCCTAATCCGTCAAGCCTCAACCATAATCCATCAACCCTCAACCCTAATCCCTCATCCCTAAACACTATTCCTATTCCTAAACCCTCAATAGGCTTGATACTATACCTTAAACCCTAATCCCTTATCCCTAAACCCTCCAACACTATCCCTAATCCTTATACCCTCGACACTATACTTTAACCCTAATCCCTCGACCCTCAACCCTATCCCTAAAGCCTTGACCCTCGAACCTCAATCCTCAACCCTCAACGTCAAACCCTAATCCCTCAACCCTAAAACCTCAACCATCAACCCTCAACCCTCAACATCAAACCCTAATCTCTCAATCCTTAACTCTAATCCCTCAACACTAAACCCTATCCCTAAACCATCAACACTATACCTTAAACCCTAATCCCTCAACCCTAAACCCTAAACCCTCCCCCTAAGCCCTAATCTATCAACCCTCAACCCTAATCCATCAACCCTCAACCCTAATCCATCAACCCTCAAACCTAATCCCTCATCCCTAATCCCTCATCCCTAAACCCTAAACACTATCCCTACTCCTAAACCCTCAATGGGCTCAACACTATCCCTCAACCCTTAACCTTTAAAACTTTAACCCTAAAAGGTATCCCTACATCCTAAACACTATCCCTATTCCTAAACCCTCAACAGGCTCGATACTATCCCTGAACCCTTAACCCTTAAAACTTGAACCCTAAAACCTATCCCTACACCCTTGACACTTGACACTATATCTTAAACCCTAATCCCTTAACCCTCATCCCTAAAGCCTCAACCCTAAATCTTTAAACCTTCAACCCTAAACCCTATCCCTAATCCCTCTACCCTCAACACTCTACTTTAACCCTAATCGCTTGACCATCAACCCTATCCCTCAACCCTCAACCCTCAACCCTCAACCCTC
Source organism: Cunninghamia lanceolata (assembly GCA_027924645.1). Taxonomy (NCBI): domain Eukaryota; kingdom Viridiplantae; phylum Streptophyta; class Pinopsida; order Cupressales; family Cupressaceae; genus Cunninghamia; species Cunninghamia lanceolata. The sequence continues at coordinate 8,242,342 of BSBN01000400.1, forward strand.
AACCCTCAACATTAAACTCTAATTCATCAACCCTAAACCCCAATCCCTCAAACCTAAACCCTATCCCTAAACCATCAACCCTCAACACTATACCTTAAACCCTAATCCCTAACCATTAACCCTTAAAACTTATAGCCTATCCCTGCACCCTCAACACTCAACACTATATCTTAAGCCTTAAACCCTCATCCCTAAAGCCTCAACCATCAATCCTTTAACCTTCAACCCTAAACCCTATCCCTAATCCCTCTACCCTCGACACTCTAACCCTAACCTCAACATTAAATGCTAATCCATCAACCCTAAACCCTAATCTGTCAACCCTAAACCCTCAACCCTCAACACTATACCTTAAACCCTAACCCATCAACCCTAAAACCTAATCCCTCAACCCTCAACCCTAAACCCTATCACTAAAGCCTCAACCCCTGACACTATACCTTAAACCCTAATCACTCAACCCTCAACCCTAATCCCTCAACCCTCAACCCCAATCCCTCAACCCTCAACCCTAATCTTGTTGCAGGTATGGGCCTAACCAGTGTTGTCATTGATGTCAACATACTCCTATTGCATTGATGATAATGATTGGATGAGTTGTGTGCTGAGGATATTGAGAAAATTAGTCCTAATCAGGAACAGAGAAGAACAATGAAGATAGTGAGCTAAAGATCCTAGATAAGATGAAGATCAAATGATGCACATCAAAGAGTTTGTAGATATGTGTCTTAAGATGATCTAGTAAAGATTTCAGAGGTCCACATGAAGATCTAAAGAAGTTGTGGCTACTCAAGTAAAATTGGTTCTGGCAGATGTTTAGAGGTGACAGAGTGATACAGATAGGTTCGATGAGATCCAGAAATGCAATATCTTGTTCTGTAGATTTGGTGAAGTGTTAAGGAAGTCAATGTGAATTGGCAACTCAATTGGTTCATGGTCTAGAAGTCTGCAAGCATCTATTCCATTGTGACCATGATGACAGACTATGTTCTTGAGGTTCTGGATGAAGGAGATAAGGATTTCAATAAGCAGATGTAGTGTGGATGTTCTTGGTTCAGGCAAGCTTGTGGAGGTATTTGGATCATGTCTAGTTCATGTTGGTGGTCCACATTAGATTTTGAGCTCGCAATTGATAAATTACTTCCAGATGATGGTGTTCTTCCTAAGTCTGGCTGACCGGATGAGTTACACATCCTGTGGATGATCTTGAAGATGTTATGTGAAGATTGGCGTGTTCCTAGAAGAAGATTGAAGTCTCAGATCTGTGTGGCCAACAATGTGTTGATCTGCATGAAGTCTTTTGTAATTAGTCATGATGTATTTATGTATTTTCTCTATAATGTTTGCCAACTTAGTTGATTATTCCTAAGTCGATGTCTTGTATAAATAAGGTATTTTAAAGTCATTTCAAAGGCATCTTGTGGAGATGAGAGTGTGGTAGCGAGGAGGAGAGTGAAAGGTAGAGAAAAAGTATTGGGCTTAAATGGAACTAACTCAAGCATGGTGAAGATGCTATTATTTATTCAAATATGTAATACTTATTATTCTGTAAACAGTGTGTCTCCTGTAGGTAGTGAACCTCTTGTGAGCAGTATGCTCGGGTAGTGAGCCCTAATTGGCATGTGCCATTTGATTCTTTCTATTCTTTTAACAGAGAAAACATTCTTGGGTTAGTCACCCCATGGTTTTTCCCTTAACCAAGTTTTCCACATCAAAATCTTGGTGTCTCATGTGTTAATGTGTTTCTTCTCTTGATTGAATGCATTGTATTTCCATGATTGATTTATTATTATGCTGTTGAATTACAAAGTGGACTTAAGTGTTTAATTGGAAGAAAGATTTGGACAAATTATTCACCCCCTCCTCTCACTTGTCTTTCCTGAATGTAACAAATCCCTTATCCCCAAACCCTAAACCCTATCCCTCAACCCTTAACCCTTAAAACTTAAACCCTAAAACCTATCCATAAATCCTCGATTCTCAACACTATATCTTAAACCCCAATCCCTTAACCCTCATCCCTAAAGCCTCAACCCTCAATCATTAAACCTTCAACCCTAAACCCTATCCCTAATCCCTCTACCCTCAACACTCTACTTTAACCCTAATCCCTTGACCATCAACCCTATCCCTAAACCCTCAAGCCTCAACCCTCAACTCTCAACATTAAACCCTAATCTGTTAACCCTAAACCCTAATCCCTCAACCCTAAACCCTATTCCTAAACCCTCATCCCTTAACAATATTCCTTAAACCCTAATCCATCAACCCTAAACCATAATGCCTCAACCCTAAACCCTATCCCTAAAGTCTCAACCCAACTTTAAACCCTAGTCCCTCAACCCTAAACCCTAAACCCTATCCTTAAACACTCAACCCTCAACAAGTTATACCTTAAACCTTAATCCCTCAATCCTCAACCCTCAACCCTAATCCCTCATCCCTAAACCCTAAATGCTATCCCTATTCCTAAACCCTCAACCCAAGACACTATACCTTAAACCCTAATCCCTCAACACTAAACCCTAAACCCCATCCCTAAGCCCTAATCCGTCAACACTAAAACCTAATCCATCAACCCTAAACCCTAATCCCTCATCCCTAAATGTTATCCCTATTCCTAAACCCTCAACGGGCTTGATATTATACCGTAAACCCTAATCCCTTATTCCTAAACCCTCCAACCCTATCCCTAATCCTTATACCCTTGACACTCTACTCTAACCCTAATCCCTCGACCCTCAACCCTATCCCTAAACCCTCGACCCTCGAACCTCAACCCTCAACCCTCAATGTCAAACCCTAATCCCTCGACCCTTAACTCTAATCCCTTGATCATCAACCCTAACCCTAAACCCTCAACCCTAAAACCTCAACCCTCGACCCTCAATGTCAAACCCTTATCCCTCAACCCTTAACTCTAATCCCTCAACCCTAAACCCTATCCCTAAACCCTCAACACTATACCTTAAACCCTAAACCCTAAACCCTATCCCTAAGCCTTAATCCATCAACACTCAACCCTAATCCATCAACCCTCAACCCTATTCTCTCATCCCTAATCCCTAAACCCTTAACACTATCCCTACTCCTAAACCCTCAATAGGCTCGATACTATCCCACAATCCTTAACCCTTAAAACTTGAACCCTAAAACCTATCTGTACACTCTAAACACTATCCCTATTCCTAAAACCTCAATGGGCTCGATACTATCCCTCAACCTTTAACCCTTAAAATTTGAACTCTAGAACCTATCGCTACACCCTTGATAGTCAACACTATATCTTAAATCCTAATCCCTTAACCCTCATCCCTAAAGCCTCAACCCTAAATCCTTAAACCTTCAACCCTAAACTGTATCCCTAATCCCTCTACCCTTGACACTCTACTTTAACCCTAATCCCTTGACCATCAACCCTATCCCTAAACCCTCAACCCTCAACCCTCAACTCTCAACCCTCAACCCTCAACTCTCAACATTAAACCCTAATTCATCAACCCTAAACCCTAATCCCTCAAACCTAAACCCTATCCCTAAACCATCAACCCTCAACACTATACCCTAAACCCTAATCCCTATCTCTCAACCCTTAACTCTTAAAACTTACATGCTATCCCTACACCCTCAACACTCGACACTATATCTTAAGCCTTAAACCCTCATCCCTAAAGCCTCAACCCTCAATCCTTAAACCTTCAACCCTAAACGCTATCCCTAATCCCTCTACCCTCAACACTCTAACCCTAACCTCAACATTAAACGCTAATCCATCATCCCTAAACCCTAATCCGTCAACCCTAAACCCTCAACCCTCAACACTATACCTTAAACCCTAATCCATCAACCCTAAAACCTAATCCCTCAACCCTCAACCCTCAACCCTATCACTAAACCCTCAACCCTCAACCCTAATCCCTCATCCCTAAACCCTAAATGCTTTTCCTATTCCTAAACCGTTAACCCTCGACACTATACCTTAAACCTTAATCCCTTATCCCTAAACCCTAAACCATATCCCTCAACCCTTAACCCTTAAAACTTAAACCTTAAAACCTATCCATAAACCCTCAACACTCAACACTATATCTTAAACCCCAATCCCTTAACCCTCATCCCTAAAGCCTCAACCCTCAATCATTAAACCTTCAACCCTAAACCCTATCCCTAATCCCTCTACCATCAACATTCTACTTTAACCCTAATCCCTTGACCATCAACCCTATCCCTAAACCCTCAAACCTCAACCCTTAACTCTCAACATTAAACCATAATCCATCAACCCTAAACCCTAATCCGTTATCCCTAAACCCTATTCCTAAACCCTCAACCCTCAACAATATTTCTTAAACCCTAATCCATCAACCCTAAACCATAATCCCTCAACCTTAAACCCTATCCCTAAACCCTCAACCCAACTTTAAACCCTAATCCCTCAACCCTAAACCCTAAACCCTGTCCTTAAACACTCAACCCTCAGCAAGTTATACCTTAAACCTTAATCCCTCAACCCTCAACCGAACCCTAATCCCTCATCCCTAAACCATAAATGCTGTCCCTATTCCTAAACCCTCAACCCAAGACACTATACCTTAAACCCTAATCCCTTACCTCTAAATGTAAACCTTATCCCTCAACTCTTAACCCTTAAACCTTAAACCCTAAAACCTATCCCTAAACCCTCAACCCTATACTCTCAACAATATATTTAAGTCCTAATCCCTCAATCATCAACCCTATACCTTAAACCTTAAGCCTACACCCTCAAACCCTCATCCCTAGACCATATAACCTCACCCTTATATCATAAACCTCGAATATTATGCCTCAACCCTATACTTAAATTAAACCTAAACCATACATGCTCTCAACCCAAGTCACCCTATCCCTTATATACCCTCAATCCATATCGTAAACTCTAAACCCTAATCCCCACTCCTTACACACTTAATCTTATACACTCAACAACCTGAATGTTAACCCTCAACTGTAACCATCAAACCTCTACCCTCTACCTATTCTTAAGCCCTAATCCCTCAACCCTCAACCCTCAAAACTATACAGGCTCAGGTCCTTATATACACTAAACCCAAAACACTTACATACATACATACATACATGCATACATACAAACATACATACATACAAAGATGCATACATACAAGCATGCATACATACCTACAAGAATAGATATAAACATCCATGAAACATACTTATGAAATTTGAACATATCTCATTCAAAGGAAGACATAACGTGAGTGCATTATGACACACTCGCGTTATGTCGAACTGGGAAAACATCGACAAACATGAAAAAAGCAAAAAAAGTACAACATAATGCACTCGCATTATATTGTGCTTTGGGAATCCCAAGCCTTGGGCTTGGGATTTTCTTTGGATTTCTAACCCAAAGGCTTGGAGTGCCTTTTCAACATCCACAGACGTGTTTTTACAAATTCTACAAGATTTCACATAATTTGTTCGTGCTAACCCTCAAATTTGCATGTGTTTCAAGGTCAAACAAATAGAACACCTAGGTAATGTTAGGCTTTCTCTTAGCTATTTAACAATGTAATTTTTTTCACATTTTGACAATGTTAAGCCTTTCATCTTTAATTTCTATTGTTTGTGTGTCCGATTTTCGGCAAAAACCACTGTTTGGTTTTTTTTTCATTGTAAATTAACCATTCATTGAAATTTAAAAAAAAATACATATTTAGAAACTAGACTCCATTCTACACATATTAAAAAAAAGAAAAAATGATTTTCAATTAGTTTTCAAAATTTATAGGGGTAGCACAGCCAAAATTCTATTTTTTAGGATGTGTCCACTTTGAAAATTAGTAAAAAATCAAATATTCATCAAAAAATTATCAAAAAATTGGTCATAAACTACATGTTGTTAGCTAATTTCTCACTAAAGCAATTTTAAAAATACCAAAAAAAATTTAACCTTTTGAGGGAGCCACAAAACATGCTATGTTAGGTTTTTATGACAGAAACAACACCAATTTCTGTAGCGCCCTCTTTTGAACCCCCTAATCTATATTATTTTTAAAAAAATTAGTAGTTTAGAAAGTAGACTCGGAGCACTATGAACATTGTTTTGGTTGCATCTCCAAATTTTGAGTGTAACTATGCTCAATTTCTCATCCAAGGCTAGCATTTCCTGATTTTAGAAAAAAAGTGGCCACTTAAGACCCCTTTTTGGCCCCCCATCTTCTTGCGCTTACCCATATATTTATATATATAATCTCATATTTGACATAAGAGTTATAGGTTTTCTAAATCATCCTTGTTTTAACACTAGAGTTTAGCTTCTCTAATCTATACATGGAAAAATCAAACATCCTTGTTTTCCAAAGGTAATAGCATAAGTATAACAAAATATTAGAACTAATACCTCTAGTCTTTCCTAGACCACTTGGCATTGTTCAAATTCATAATTCACATGACAAGAATAAACATAGTATATGAGATATATCTCCATTCATATAAATCTTAAGGCGTACTATCATTTCTCAAAACTGGTCTTTTAACAAAGTTAAATCCTTTAACCATAAAAGATTTAAACCATAAGCTAAGAAAGACTTCCGACCTTTCGGTCTCCTTAAGTCTACTGACTTTTAATTTACCATAGGCTATGGGCACATCTATAACATACTTTGCATATGTGTCCCATAAACCTTTAACAACAACATTCATAACAATAGTATGGGGTTAAGGTTTAAATCTCTTAACATACCCATCTTGAAATAGATCAAAACAGAGATGTGAAACATTTGAAAAAATTTTGCCTTCTGTGCACAAGTAGCTCTATAATAAGTTCTATTAATCATATAATAAGAACTTTAACTTCCATCTCCTAGTACTGGACTATACCCTAAAGTCGGTGCAATAATTTCAATCTTAACATAGGATAAGTTAATCATGTCTCCAAGTAATACTCTATCTTGAAATAAGTCAACGTAAAATAATAGTTGCTAATCAAAAGGCAAATTAGGAATCCACATTCTTGGCTCACCAATTACCTTGGATTTGTATGATGAGAAGGATTGTAATACTAAAAAGGAAGTCAATGTCATCTCATAGTCATTTTAATATTGTAATGACATTATCTCACCAAGATCTCTATTCTAAAAGATAGCGATTAATTTCTTCCAAAAGGAAGAACACATCCATGGTTTTATCAAGGATAATTACTTACAACTTAATTAATTCTTGACAAGTTTAAGTCTATGATAAAATTATCAACCCTCTAGGTCTTCTCAAGTCAGCTGACTTATGCTAAGAAGATAAAAGAACTACGATTAACCTCCTAGGGTTATCATGATAATAAATGAAATACCTTTAGTCATCTTTTGACTGCTAGGCATTGAATGAGTTTTCACTCCTCATATCAAATAAATACATGATACATTAAGTATAACCTTTTACATAAAATATTATCATTTTCATAATAGGACTTTCCACTAAGTGAGTTCTTCCTTGATGAGTTTGAGTCTCTGAATATAGAAGAACTAACATTCTTTATTCTACAAGTCCACTGACTCACAAAATTTTTTTTAATACTACATACCATTTCCTAAAACTAGATGATAATAATGATAATACTTTACCATTACTATGCATACATTTGGGAACTTGTAATACTATCCTTCAGTGATGCAAAACATGTAATTATAGTCTAAGTCTGCAATGTATTATGTTCTCCAGCAATGCTTTTCCACAAAACACTCTAACATCGATATCTGAATAGTTTCACTTGACCTTAAGGATTCTAAATAAAAGCAAAGATAAAACTATGTTAATATATATCCAAAAAGGCCCTCATATCACCTAGATAAGCAACTATGTGATTCTCCTAAGCTTAAACAAGAATATACCTACTGTTTAAATGTTTGACTATACATAATTAAACTTAAAATTGTTTCAATCCTAAGACATAATGATCCTATTCAAGTTTATGTAAACCTCTAATACTCTATAGATCCTCTACTCACAGAATAATATATCCAGTCTCTTAGAGATTCATCAGACATATTAAACAACAAACTGGTACAACAACTTTCATGGTATTGATTGTGAGTTTCATGAGTCCTACGTTGAGCATACCAAGCTATGATATCACTCAACATAAAGTTCATTTTGAAGATTATGAACTTACTCATATATATATATATATATATATATATATATATATATATATATATATATATATATATATATATATATATATATATATATATATATATATATATATATATATATATATATATATATATATATATATCTCATTCTCCTAAGAGTTACTACGTTCTCGTAAGATATAGAATTCTAGATAAAGAAATGTTTTATTAAACTCAAAAACAAAAGAATTCGTCAAACTAAGAATGAAGGTTCGGCCCTTAAACTTGAGCTCGCTTCCACACTGTGTTACATGAGAAGTTTAGAATTATACTATTGATAACTCTACTATTCTCACGTCAACCTGCCTCTCCATTCTCTGATAGGCACTATCTTTTATGATGCATCCACTATCCTTCTCTATCCTTCGTTCATCAATGAGAACTAGTTGTATTATCCTCCTATCGATTCTTGAAGACTGTTCAGATATGACTCCCACGAGAACTGCACCATGATCCGCCTATTGATATCAAGCCTTCCTTTTAAATAAGACCCTGCTCCAATTGTTATCAGCTCAAGATTTAAGCTATTTTGAAACACCCCCAATTCGTGGGTTTCTCCATTTATTTAGCCTATGAATGTTCTTAAGTTGATCATGCACGGGTTTAAAAGGGAGATGTGGGGAACATGGTTATTAAAGTACCACTTCCTCATTATACAACAACTTTTAAAAGGCATTCAAAGCTATCATAAATGGAAGAATGATTGCCTGCATTAATAAGGGAGGTGGTTGTCATTAATCCCATTAACAACCTCAAATTAACCAATCATAGTTGGTTAAAACAAATGCTCTCAAATCATTTAAAAACAAAAGACTCCACCACTCTCTTAACCACGGAACCTAAGGCAAATTTAGTGCCTTCAAAACTTGCTTCAAAAACATGCAAGAAGTGGAGTATGACCACTTTCTCATGATGTGGTAAAGAGAGTTAACTGCTCCATAAATATATGGATAGGTATTAATTGCACAAAAACTATCGGTCCATTGCAAAAGAAACTCTTCGACAGGGTATAACAAATATAACTTATAAATGATAATTAAATAAATAATAAAACATCATTATAGAGTAGGAATAAATATGACGTATCCTCTAGATCTTCTAAATACTTGAACACATAGCCTCCTTAAAGGCTTATCTCTTAATTTGATATTAGACTTCTCTTAAGCCGCAAGAAACTCTAGAATAAAGCATAGTTATTAGTATTAATTAGAATTGTAATAATGTGACATAATACTTATGCACAAAGTATGATTGAGTCGAGTTCATCTCTCCTTCACGTATAAAAGAAAAACACATCGATTTCATTTTGACAACAGGGAAATTCAATGTTAAAACTATAAACAAGAAACATGCTACAAATTACGGCATTAAAGATGCAAACACAATCTCATTAACGACATAAATAATGATGTGTTCAATAGAAAGTCACATTGGTCACAAAATGACTATCATTTGACCTTGACAACGTTGATTTCACAAAATGCCAAGGTTGTCGCCTTCAAGACATCTAAAAACACTAAACAACATGGACAACTTGTCGAGTTGATCAACAAACTAAAACCACTTGAATAACATGACTTACCTCAATCTACAAGGGTTAAATAACTATGGTAAACTATACTCAGTTGGAAAATGACCATTTGTAACCCAAGGTCTATTCTCCTCTCCTCAGAAGATACTCTCTCTTTTTTGGAGAGTTATTTAAACTTGTTATCCTGCATATCACTTGCAATTTACCAAATCTTGATCAGTGCATCGTTAGTCCATTTATAAACCTTATAATTAATAAATCATAAATTACTAAATCATCACATCATATGCATTGCATTTAATCACATAAATGTTATTCCATAAAATTGATATTTTCCAATGAGATTTATCCCATTGTCAAAATATTTATCTAGTAGATTCACTTCTATCCATGTAAAAGTAAAAGTAAAAACAAGCCAAGATTAGGTATGTAACATGTCTTCCCCCATAAGATTCATCATCCTTGATGATCCATTGTATCCAAAACCTTAATAAGATAGAAATTTTGTTTAACCTACAAAAGTGTAAACAATGGATAAAATCTTTGCTATAAAATCATGGTAAACTTTCCATGTCATATTACCCTCTACACACAGTCCCACTCAACCTTGCAATGAGTAATCTTTTTTTTTTTTGCAAGTAGAGCTTGTGATCCTCGAACATTTAAAAAGCTTGATCATGACCTCTCCTGAGTACTGTTCCTGTAAAAGATTCTAAGAATATAATTGTCATTTGTTATATACTTTTTAAATATAATCATAAAAACATTATGCCTCCTGGAAAAATAAAATGATTCTGTAATCAACCGAATTGATAACTTCAAGAACTTTGAAGAGTCCTTCATATCTAGGGATTGTTTTGGAATACTTTCCAAACTTTACAAAACTTTTTTCGGGTTTGACCCTCAAAAGAACTTTTCTTCAACTAAGAATTGTTTGTGTATGCTTGCATTGGCATAACTTATGCCTATCAAAAAATTCTGCCAATCTTCTCTAATCAGCTCGATCTGTTCATCCATATTTGACAACATTTCTAGACTAATGCTAATCCTATCTTCTAGCTTACCTAGCTTATAGGAATTTAACATCTTCTTTTGTCCAATGTTTCAAATGGAGTCATTATGATAGCAGATTTATAAAAGTTTTTATAAGCAAACTCCATATGAGGTGGATGCTCTTTCCACTTGTATTACTATTCTTTACAATACATTCACATAAGGTCTTCTAAAACTTGAGTTACTTTCTTTGTTTGACCATCTATCTCAAAGTGATAAACTAAGTTATATTACGTTGAGTTCCTAGTGCTGAAGACAAAGCTTTCTCAAACCTTGGCATCATACGCACATCTCTATTAGAGATTATTTCCTCAAGAACTTTGGGCAATCTAAACACTTATTGCACAAAACTTACCAACTCAAGCTGGTACTCCATCCTTTAAATTCCCAAGTATAAAGTGAGTTGCCTTAGTGAGTTTGTTCACCACCACATAATAGCTTCAAGCTTAATTCGAGACATAGGATGTCCTACTGGGTGCTTATGCTTATCCTTGATTTTCTAGCATTCTTGCTACAAATCTTACAACATTACTCTTCATTCCTTTTTAGAAATAATGAGATTTCACATTGATTAGGAGTTTAGTTACTCCTGGATGACTTGTTTATGGTTTAGAATGAATTTCCTTCCACACAAGGTTTCTTAATTCTAAAGTGTTAGGGACATTCCAAGTGCATTCTCTACAATTTTACTCCCCTACACAATCCACCAGAGGCCCATCTAGGACATGATAGAAGTAAACATTGCAAAAACATAGTGAACAACCAAAATGTTCTAGTATAGCCACCATAATATTTTAAATCCAAAATCAAAGTATAAGCAATTTCATTTTCAACAATAAGTCAAAAGATTAAGTTCAATTTCAATAATAAATCAAAATTTGACCAACTAGTCATAAATTAAACAATCTTCAAAATTTGGTGGCTAGACCATTCTAAAGTAAAGGAACAAAGTAATGACAATCCTTGTAAGTTTTGAAAGAGATGTTACCAAAAAATCCAAAGAAGTGTCAAAATCCAAAGAAACACTTACTACACACTATGTGACTAACCAAGTCATTAACAAGGGGAGTAGATTGCCGTACTACACTTGGATTTTCCAAAAACTTATAGTGGGTTAGTGATCATGCTACAAGCACAACAAAAAGATAAGCCCCTTAAGAATTTCTTCTTGCTCAAAAATTTGCAAACCAAAGGGTTATAACACATCCACTCCTATTTCTTGGAGTATCTATCATTCATCACCCTAATGACATTGTAAGATCGTGGCTTCATATAGACTCTGCTCTACCCAAGCTCCTAGTTTGATTGACTAAAGTTTTACCTTTCTAGTCAAAGTCTCAAAATATTTCCACTATGCAACCTCAACATAATTTATTTTCTCTTGGAGTTTTTAACTCCTCAGTTGGTTTTTCCATACACAATTTTGGCATAAAACTAGTTTTCAAACATTACTTAATCTACTAAATGTTAATGAGTTTTCCCATAATGACCTCATAGGTCCCTGTGTTGAACCCGATTTGCTTTGATACCATATGTAATATCCACAAATCTTAACAAGACTAAAATAAAAAAATTACCATGAGATAAAACATACAAGGTGAAAAAGATAGCAATTTTTTCTGTCCTTAAATCAAGATTCAACAATTTCCATAATTTCTTTTCTAAAATAAACAACATGATATAATATACAATGAAGATATTTTGTCTTTACAACTACAAATATCTGCAATAGATAATGTTTTACATAGTCTTGATAAACACAAGTCAAAAAGATATATTGCATCAAGAAATCTGACATCCTTATCACAATCCTCAACATGTCTTCTACTAGAGAGAGACCATCTTCCTAGTGCTTTTCCTCCAACCACAAACTGACAGTCTCCCACACATCTTTCAATTGGAAGTGGCCATACCCTACATGGAGAGTATAGACCAAATATGATCAATGGTGATTTGCCATTCGAGTACTGGTGTTGTATCCTACATAACACTATTGATCATGTACAATCCCCTAGATACCCTATAGCTAGTATGATCATTCCAATAGGTTATGCAATTTAGATACGGTGAACTGACAATGCATGCAGAGACATATACATTACTTTGGCCAAAGATTCAATATAAATAGACATTCTCAATGAACGTAGTTGTAATGTTCTCCCACCCCAACTTGACTTGGATACTATCACATCCTGTAGTTTGACTTGGTCAACTATGTTTGAATATATAGTTTTATCAATTCTAACTCAGTTTTCCTGACTTCGACAGGTTTTCAAATGTTGTCTAGGTTCTATAAACCTTATAGATTAACTTTCTATACAAGGATACTCATTGCAACTTTACAATACCCGAGATCCATAACTTATCAACACTTTAAGTTGTTTCATTAACAACTAAGATGGTTACCTTACCCAGGTTAAGCATCATAGTCTAGGAAATTATATCCTTTCTTATAAGTAAGAATAAATAAACATAGTTAGGGTACTTACCCCTTCATTTAGTGACTCTAGACACAAACTTGTTTGTACTATAATCGATTCTATTCATTCTATCTTAGAACAAATCCTTAATCTAGGATATACATGCAATGTATATTTATATATACAATGTCATATCCAACATAAGAGTTATAGGTTTATAAATCATCCTTGTTTTAACACTAGAGTTTAGCTTCTCTAATCTATACATGGAAAAATCAAACATCCTTGTTTTCCAAAGGTAATAGCATAAGTATAACAAAACATTAGAACTAATACCTCTAGTCTTTGCTAGACCACTTGGTATTATTCAAATTCACAATTCACATGACAATAATAAGAATACTATATGAGGTATATCTCCATTCATATAAATCTTAAGGAGTACTATCATTTCTCAAAATTGGTCTTTTGACAAAGTTAAATCCTTCAACGATAAAAGATTTGAACCATAAGCTAAGAAAGACTTCTGACCTTTCAATCTCCTTAAGTCTACTAAATTTCAATTTTCCATAGGAGCTATGGGCACATATATAACATCCTTTGCATAGGTGTCCCATAAACCTTTAACAACAACATTCATAACAATAGTGTGAGGTTAAGGTTTAAATCTCTCAACATTCCCAACTTGAAATAGATCAAAATAGAAATGTGCAACATTTGGAAAACTTTTGCCTTCTGTGCACAAGTAGCTCTATAATAAGTTCTATTAATCATACAATAAGAACTTTAACTTCCATCTCCTAGTACTCCTATCTGCTAGAGTCGGTGTAATAGTTTCAATCTTAACATAGACAAAGTTAATTATGTCTCTGAGTAATACTCTATCTCAAAATAAATCAATGTAAAATAATAGTTGCGAATCAAAAGGCAATCTAGGAATCCACATTCTTGGCTCACCAATTACCTTGGATGTGTATGACAAGAAGAATTGTAATACTAAAAAGAAAATCTATGTAGCCTCATAGTCATTTTAATATTGTAATGACATTATCTCACCAAGGTCTCTATTCTGAAAGATAGTGATTAATTGCTTCCAAAAGGAAGAACACATCCATGGTTCTATCAAGGATAATTAATTACAACTTAATCAATTCTTGACAAGTTTAAGTCTATGATAAAATTATCAACCCTCTAGGTCTTCTCAAGTCAACTGACTTATGCTAAGAAGATAAAAGAACTATGATTAACCTCCTAGGGTTATCATGATAATAAATGAAATACCTTTAGTCATGTTTCAACTGCTAGACATTGAATGAGTTTACACTCCTCATATCGAATAAATACATGATACATTAAGTATAACCTTTTACATAAAATATTATCATTTTCATAATAGGACTCTCAACTGAGTTCTTCTTCCTTGATGAGCTTGAGTCTCTGAATATAGAAGAACTAACATTCTTTATTTTACAAGTCCATTGACTCACAATTTTTTTTTTAACCCTATGTACCATTTCCTAAAACTAGATGATAATAATGATAATACTTTACCATTACTATGCATACTTTTGGGAACTTGTAATACTATCCTTCAATGATGCAAAACATGTAATTACATTCTAAGTCTAATTTATTATGTTCTCTTGCAATCCTTTTCCACAAAACACTCTAAGGTTGATATCTAAATAGTTTCATGTAACCTTAAGGCTTCTAAATAAAAAAAAGATAAAACTATGTTAAGATATAGCTGAAAAGGCCCTTGTATCACTCATATAACCAACTGTGTGATTCTCGTAAGCTTAAACAAGAATACCTACTGTTTAAATGTTTAGCTATACATACTTAATTAAACTTAAAATTGTCTCAATCCTAAGACATAATGATCCTGTTCAAGTTTATGTAAACCTATGATACTGCATAGATCCTCTACTCATAGAATAATATTTCTAGTCTATTAGAGATTCCTCACACATATTAAACAACATATTGGTACACCAACTTTCATGGTATTGATTGTGAGTTTCATGAGTTCTACATTGAGCATACCAAGCTACGATATCACTCAACATAATGTTCATTTGGAAGATTATGAACTCACTCATATATATATATATATATATATATATATATATATATATATATATATCACATCCTCCTAAGGGTTACTACGTTCTCGAAAGAGATAGAATTCTAGATAAAGAAATGTTTTATTGAATTCATTCAAACAAAAGAATTTGTCAAACTAAGAACAAAGGTTCAACCCTTACCTGAGCTCGGCTTCACACTATGTTACATGAGAAGTTTAGATAGTTTATACGATTGACAACTCTACTATTCTTATGTCAACCTGCCTCTCCATTCTCTGATAGGCACTATCTTTTATGATGCATCTACTATCCTTCTCTATCCTCTATTCATCAATGATAACCAATTGTATTATCCTCCTATCGATTCTTGAAGATAGTTCATATAAGACTCCCACAACAACTGCACCATGATCCCCCTATGGATATCAAGCCTTCTTTTTAAATAAGACTCCAATCCAATTGTTATCTGCTTAGGATTCTTGTTGTTTTGAAAAAACCCCATGTCATGGGTTTCTCCACTTGTTTAGCCTACAAATGTTCTTAACTTGAGCATGCACGTGTTTAAAAGGGAGACATGGGGAACATGGTCATTAAAGTACCACTTCCTCATTATATAATGGATTTTAAAAGGCATTCAAAACTATCATAAATGGAAAAATGATTGCCTGCATTAATAAGGGAGGTAGTTATCATTAATCCCATTAACAACCTCAAATTAACCACTCATAGTTGGTTAAAACAAATGCTCTCAAATCATTTAAAAACAAAAGACTCCACCACTCTCTTAACCACGGAACCCAAGGCAAATTTAGTGCCTTCAAAACGTTCTTCAAAAACATGCAAGAAGTGGAGTATGACCACTTTCTCATGACGTGGTAAGGAGAGTTAAGTGCTCCATAAATATATGGATAGGTATTAATTGCACAAAAACTATTGTTCCATTGCAAAAGAAAATCTTTGACAGGGTATAATAAATATAACTTATAAATGATAATTAAATAAATAATAAAATATCATTATAGAGTAGGAATACATACAACGTATCCTCTATAAGTTCTAAACACTTGACCACATAGCCTCCTTAAAGGCTTATCTCTTAATTTGATATTAGACTTCTCTTAAGCCGTGATAAACTCTAAAATGAAGCATAGTTATCAGTATTAATAAGAATTATAATAATGTGACATAATACTTATGCACAAAGCGTGATTGGGTCGAGTTCATCTCCCCTTCACGTATAAAATCAAAACACATCGATTTCATTTTGACAACAATGAAATTTGATGTTAAAACCATAAATAAGAAAGATGCTACCAATTACATCATTAAAGACGTAAACACAATCTCATTTATGATGTAAAGAATGATGTGTTCAATAGAAAGTCACGTTGGTTGCAAAATGACTATCGTTTGAACTCAACAACTTTGATTTCACAAAACGCCAAGGTTGTCATCTTCAAGACATCTAAAATCACTAAATGACATCGACAACTTATCGAGTTGATCAACAAAGTAAAACCACTTGAATAATATGACTTACCTCAATCGACAAGGGTTAACTAACTATGGTAAACTATAATCAGTTAGCAAATGACCATTTGTAACCCAAGGTCTATTCTCCTCTCCTCAGAAGATACTCTCTCTCTTTTTTGGAGAGTCGTTTAAACCTATTATCCTACATATCACTTGCAATTCACCAAATCTTGATCAGTGCATCGTTAGTCCATTTATAAACATTATAATTAATAAATCATAAATTACTAAATCATCACATCATATGCATTGCATTTAATCACATAAATGTTATTCCATAAAATTGATATTTTCCAATGACATTTATCCCATTGTCAAAATATTTATCCAATAGATTCACTTCTATCCAAGTAAAAGTAAAAGTAAAAACAAGCCAAAATTAGGGATGTAACACTTTTCTTATATACCAATTTAAAATATGCAATTTATCACAAGCATATCTACCATCCCTCTATTGCCTTTTTTCCTCACCTCTTAGGACTGACCTCACTATAAATTATTAAAGTTTTATCAAAAATGATATTCAACTCACCTTTTATCAATGATAAACTTACTCTAAAATGTTAAGTATTGTAAAAGAGAATGAGATGAATTCCCTTAAATGTGATGACTTCCTTATAGAGGAGTCTTATAAATGATACGAATGGATCTTATGTCATTTTAAGTAAAGGATTTGATTAACAAAAGGATTTGACTAACTTATTTGCATCAAGGGATTTGACTTTATGTGTAAGGGATGTGACTTCCTTTAATAAAGGAAGTGTCTTTTATTAAGAAGGAAGCAACATTTCAAGAAATTGCTTTGACCTATTTCATTGTTTATCTTGACCCATATAAAGATATATAATCAGCAAAAAGAAACGCGACCCCTTTTTTTAAAAAAGAATTTTGGCTTTTTAATTTTTTTTTTCTAAGATATTTGATGTACTAAATAATCACGACTTAAGGTATTATGTAGATAAATCATATATTTTCAAAAATATAGATATGGGTTATTAAGATTAATTAATTTATATATATATATAGGGTTATATTCCAACCAAATTTGATGATATAAATATTTAATTGTTGAAAGGAGAATCATACTCTATACAACTAATCAAAATGATAATATATCAATTGATGTAGTTAAGGATAAGGAAAAAATTGAATACAACTTCACCTTGCATCACACAAGGGAAGAAGCCATTAATATGAATTTCTTTTACTTAAACAATGATTAGAATTTCCTAACCTACTTTTGATTAATTTATTTTAAACAATAGAAAAGACACACCAGATGTTTTGCACATTGATTGAGCATAAAGAGGTTTCTCATCAAGTTCTACATGTTTTCTAGTATAACATGTAAAAATGATTAGTATAGCCTAAACTACTTTGATACCATGTTATAAATTATGATCTTAGGATATTAATCATTATAAACAAAATATAATAGAAATAGAATGAATATTATACAAGCATAGATTTAACACATTACACAAGATAAACATGGGGAAAACCATTTTGGGTAAAAAACTCCATAAAGCATCATTTTATTAAAACATTTACAAAATATACTCTATTAAAAAATAGACTGAACTTGGAAATATACTAGAACATATTTTCATATGACCAATAATTAGTCACTCCCGTTCAAAACAACCATTTGTAAATATTTAATAATCTAATAATTATTAGATTATTAATTATCAAATGGTATATGCTTTATAACATAATGTTTTATACCTTTATTATAATATTATATAAATGTTATAAGGACATGACCCTAATAATATTTTCTTCTAACAATTAAATATCTAATAATGAAATTACAATTGATGTTCATCCACACTAATGGAAGGAAATGAAAGAGGCTATATATTTATTCCATTTTAAGAGCAAATTAGTGTGAACAATTTGTTTATATGCTAATCACTATCAAAGTTATCGCTAAAAAATGCTTTGCTGAACTCTATGATCATGTCCATGCAGTTTCTTTTCGAAATAAATTGATGTTTTATTATTTTCTTCATTGCAACAAAATATTTACATATCGACTTCTGTCATAGACTAATTTATTCCATTCCTCTCCACATTATTAACCCTCTATTTTATTGATTGATTTGCGGAAAACCTGTTGTGTCAATTAATTTTGAGTAGCCAACAGTTTTCCATCATTTTGGTGTTGGTTGGTTAAGCTCTTCCATGGATAGAGGAGAGATCAGTTATTTCTTACTCCACGCTCTCACTATAGCCCAACCAAATCTGCAACAACAATTGTTGTTCAACCTCTTCCATTTCAAGGCATTCAAAGAAACCATATAAATCATCATTATAATCATTACAATGTACATAGAAGGGCTTCCAGGAATACCTAGTTCCTCATCGCTGGCACCAAATAAAGAATCAAGCTCAACATTATTACTTGTTTGTACATCATCTCCACAGGAGGGGCTTGACATAATTTCTTCTTCTAACATCTTCATCATATTCCACATAATCTCTTCCTCTATCTCTTCACAAGGCAAACCCAGGTCCTCATTATCCATCTTACTCATAACTTTAGAGACAACATCGAGGTTGGAATCCTTGCAAACATGCTTTGCCAGCCTGGCTTCTGATTCTTCACACTCACAATGCTTCCTTCTTTCAACATGCTTCTCCATTAATGTTTGAAACATGTTTGGTCACAACCTTTAAATTTAAAGAACACTACTAAAATGTACTTCTCTATTGTGCAATGAAATCTAATGGTAGGGTGATGCAGTTTTTATATAAAAAGGAGTAGGGGAAAGGATGGAGGACTTGCGACAACATATTACAAAACTTTGTCTGCAAATTGCAGAATATGTTTGGGCTTCTTGGACTAATAATTTAAACGGGTTTAGAACCATGGCCTAAGATAACAAGGGATTTTGGCATGTGAGATACGGTTGCCTGTTTGCATATGATCTCTATTTTGGGTGTAAACATCATAGACAGTTGGTAATTTGATTCTCTTCTTTGCTAAGAAAGCCCAAGTTAGACATAATGCCAAATAGATTTCGAGTTGTCCATCAAATATGTGGGGACACTTGTTTTTATGTGCGGGTCATTGTGGGAAACAATTTGGAAGGGGAGATAGATAAAACAACCATTTTTTGACATGTCTAGCAATGCTATGCTTATAGCTTTTGTCTCCAACAAAGTTTAGAGAGCTGACACTGGATTTCAATCTAGTTTGAACTATTGTTGGATATACATACTTTTCATGATTAGATTCTATGATAATTGATTAACCAGAATTAGTTTAGTTAGGTTAAATTGGGGCTCTCTCAAGTTTAAAAGTATCATATTTTACAAGGTTAGATTAGTAATTAGATTAAAATTAATAAGAAAGTTAAGTGTAGAATTTTATTTGGACTTCAAGGTGATATTATTTTTGATTATTATTGTGAAGATTTGGAAACTGATCATGGCTAAGACTTATCTCATGATCAACTAAAGTTAGTAATTTTGAGTTGAATATAAACCCGGGTTACCATATTGATACATATAGTTGAATCAAAATAATAGTTAGTATAATTTTTTACTTAAGTTTTACCATTGAATATATAAGTTTGGTAAAGATATTAACCCACATTTTTGACATGGGTTGATTCCTTAACTAGAATCCAATGCCTACTTGGGTGGTTATAAGAATAATGTTTAACATGGTGTTGAAAAAGTAATTAATTAGAGTTTGGTCACTTTGGATTAAAGTAACCTAGGATATCATTACTAACATTGAATGAAGCTAGGCATAATTTCTAGGTTTATGATCAAATTGACTATTGGTATGCTAGTTGATAAGGTATCCCTCTAGTTTACAATAGGGCTTCACTTCATTTGGATGCTTTAAAACATGAGGTGGTAACTAGTGTTTAAGTCCATAATTGCATGCTTGACTAATTAATTAAACTAGTGCATTGTGTACTATGAAGATGAGAGCATATGCTATTATATCTCCTAGATAATAGTAGACATGATTAAATATAAAGTTTGATCTTTAAACAAATATGCTTAAGGAACTTTAATTTTTTTGAAAATGATCACCAACCTTAATTGGTGATAAGAATAGCTTTAAAAAATAAGAGCAGTTTTTGGGTAGATTTCATTTGGCAAGAAGGGTGCTACTCTTTGTATCCATAATATTATTTATAAGAGTTCATAGTAGCACACTATATTTACATTGATTTGTTGCCTTTATAATAATAACTTGGGTCTAATGCATGTCTAACTAAAATGTAACCCTTGTATATACTATAATGAGATTGCAATGGTGTGTCGTCATTCAATAAATTGTATCTTTTTTACAACCACATATTGATAAATTAAAAGTTTATGCTTGATGGTTACCCTCTTCTATATGGTGGTAGGTATAATATATAAAATTGAATTAAGTAAAATATAATACTAAATTGGACCAAAGTAGAGGGTCCACCAAAGAAAGAACCCAAATAAAAGAGGAGGGGGGAGAAAAAAACTCCCAAAAGAAAAATGACTTCCCCCAAGTAGAAGCCACTTCAAATGGCAAGGGCAAAACACAAAAGGTAAAAATAGGATGTCTATAAATGAAAGATAGGAAGCCAAGCCATCAATTCTAGGAGACTCATAACCAACTGATGGCATGTACAAATCTATAAATGTCATGCTTCACTTATGCACTAAGACTATGGAGAGGTTTGGGTAGACCACAAACCTTCTTATTTCTTATATGTGAATGTAAAGGTTAAGCTAGTCATAAATATATTGGAAAGGCATGATATGTAACAACCAATACAATAAATTTTAATAAACTAATGCAAATATTTCCATAAATATGTCAATTAATGATTCACAAACATCCCTAGACTTTAACAATTGAGGAAGACAGGTGAAGTTTTAGGATGAAAATAGTGGTTGTAATGGATTAGTGGATGGGGAATTAACCTCATTCCATGTAAGATCTAATAAATGGGGAGATATTCCCTCAACTTAGTCTCACAATGGACTTAGATCTAGGATAGCCAATAGGTCAAACTAGGGGAAAGAGTAAAGTCAATCAAGAGAAATCCATCTATAGCTTGATTATGGTTAATAAGAAATACATTTCTATGTTATCAAGTTTCTTTTCTTCTTCTTTCTTTTGTTGATTTTCTCACTTTTTTGTTATTTTTTTCCTTGAATATTTTGAATCTTTTTTTCTTTTATTTATTTTTGCATTTTCTCACTAAACCACATATTTTCTCCCACACAACTAGTAAGATGTGAGGGCTCATCATTGAAGGAAGAGAACATGAGAGGAGTGACCATTTGAATTGAATGACTTACAATCATACTTTTTTTGTTAACATAGCTCAATAGTAGGCTAACTCTTTGATACTTGACTCTTGATAAGGTAAAACAAATTATGAGAGCCAACCTAGATAAGCCTCTAGGATGAATAAATGAAATCACATATAATGGGGGAAAAAAGGGAAAGTTAAAAACATGGAATAATAATTAATCTCCTACTTAACATAGGGTTATGCATATGAATAAGGATAAACATGTATATTAGATAATAATGATAGTATGTGAAGTAGAAGGTACAATATGTTAGAAATACATAATAGGTTCCTCAAGAGTACCATAAGCAAAAAAAGATAAAATATTCCATGGGAAATGAGAAACTATGGTAGCATGAGATGCAAAGTGCATAAATATGACAAATATAAACATAATCTACTAAGACGGAAGATGTTTTAATTGTTTAAGCAAACTCTTCACCTTCCATGGTGCATTATAATAAAAACATGCCACTACCTAGATCTTTTAACACATGGGAAAATCCTCATCAAATACATTAAACTAGGACCTATAAAAAATTGATTAACAACGTATGGTGCTCAGTCCAATGAATAACTAGCCCATTTCTTATACTATCTCTTAATGGCTTATTAATGACCTTGTAGTTTTTAATAAAGCTTTTGTATAGGGAAATGATGCTCACAAATTCACACAACTCTTCATACGTTTAAGGTATTATTTTTATCTTCATAAAATTGATGAAAACTCTAATATTACAATTTTTCTGAGGGTGCATGTCCATGGCATGATGCTCATACTATTGAGGGCACATTGGTACTTAGAGTTTAGTAGTTTTTATGGTCACCTAAATTATATTTTATGTCCTACCATGAATTCTTTCAATTTCTATCTCTTCCCTTGAGAAATTTACATGTAATCTAGTAGATCCATCCCCCTAAGGGGGAGCATTAACTACACTATTGCTAAAACAACTAGTCAAAAAAAGGGTGGGTAGGGTTGGGGGATCTAGAATATGATCTAAAAAATATTTAAGAGAAATATTGAGAGAATTTAAATCTTATTCATTAGAGAGCTCAACTAACAAATGTATCAAATCCCATGTCCCTAGGAAGAACACAAATCCTAGAAGGGGCATAAGCCTACAAAAAATGGGCATCAAATGGGAGGATGTTAATGTAATCTTGATCTAAGATTTTCACAATCTCATTAGTTATTTTCATAGATATGTCTGAGTTGGTTCTTAGAATTTTAGTATTTTAGGGTTGATCTCTTTGTTGAACCATAAAGGTTTCAACTCTCATTGTCTCAACCACCTTAATATGAGTGGAGGAGGAAGGGATATTAAGTTGGTTCACGAGGAGTTAAAAATTAGAGTGAACATTGGGTTTATTCTTTCATATTGAACTAAATGAAAGGGATCAAGATCCCTCTTTGGTATTAAAAAAACTCTCCTCAAATGGAGGAAACTCATCTCCTAGAAAAAAATAGAGGTGATATCCTTTATTTTATGGATCCAAGGTCATCCCAAGAGAAAGTTATATCTAGTGTCCCTATCAATGAAATATAAATCAATAAGGATAGTCATATGACTGAGGGTAATGGAAAATGTAATCTTCCCAATTATAGTATCCTTAAAATTATCATACCCTCTTAGTGTGTTTTTGAAACTAGTGATGTTGGTCTCCCTATATCCCATCAGGGGATGAAGGAAACACCTTAACTACATTCATTATCTACCATCACCCTCTTGATATAGTTATTATAGACCCACACTTGTAAATATTTAAGAAAAAGTCTACTCTTCTCATTAATTTATCCTGAAAAGGCATCTACTAATGGTTGTAGTAGAAAGTTGTTTCATGGAAATAACTGTTTGGCACATTTAGGTAAAGATCAACATGATTGACCTACATCTTAAGAGGTGGGGTGATACCATTCAAGTATTTCAAACCTATCAACTCTAAAAATAGTCATATGGGTAGGAGAGTTCCTACACAAATTAGATTGATGAAAAAGATGTGGGTAAAAGTTAATTTTAAGTTCTTCACTAGATCATAGGGATCCACAGAACGAGGATAGTTGTACTTGGAGGAGACCTCATAGATTTAGTTTCAAACCTAGCTAGCTAGAATGCAAGGTTTCATTGAGATATAATTCTACAATGGTGAGCATCTTAGACTTCCCCTTTTCTCCAAAAGGTGGGCTAAGAAAGGATCATTAGTAGTGAAAATGACATTTGAGATAGAAGAGGTGGAAGGGTTAAATTAGTTATATTGTGAGTCTTTTTGACCATGCTCTAGAAAAGGATTTTAACAAATCCTTAAATTTTAATTTTGAGGAGAAATGGCTTCCTTGGTGCAAGGAGAGGAGTAATCATGAGAGTTTAAGAACATGTCTATAAATTGTTGTTGATAATCCTTAGGTAGTTTCTCTAAATGAAATAATTATCATCCCACCACATCTCTATGTCTTGATTCCTAGTCCCTTAAAAAGCATAGTATAGTGTAAGGTCAAATCATTGAATTGTTAGTAAGAATTGAGGTGGATATTATTGAGGTACCTATTATATCATGGTCAACCAATATCTTGATAGTAGTTGTTTTAAGGAGACTATTCAACAGTATATATTTCTCGAGTCATATATCTTTGTGAGTCACCACCATTATTGTGGCAACCATTATTTTCATATTGGTCAGCTCTACTCTTTTTAGTTGGATAGGCATTAAATTTTTTTATTTATTGTAGTACTCTTGCTACTTTATAAAAGTAGAGGTAGAGCCATTTTTGTTAGAGTCTTGGTTGCTACTCTACCCAAGATTAACTAGTCACCCATCAGAACCATGTGCATTCCTAGTATTGCTATTAATAGTCTCCCAATAAATATTCTAGGCACTCTTTAAGGCCTCTTCTTAAGACCTATAAGGGGGTTTCTACATCTTCTATCATTTACTCATGTTAAGAGAAAATAAATAAAGATCAATAGCTTGTAGTCGTCCATATGGGGAGTAGTAGTGGAGGAGTAGAGGACTTGCCTCCATTATGGGACATAATATGCTACTAGCTCATTATGGTCATGTTTAATGCAAAGTAACTCCACTAATCTTAGTTTCAAGAGTCTATTCATGTCAAAGGTACAGACAAAATCCTTAATCAATTGCTTAATTGAGTGGATAGACCCCTTTAGTATTCTATAATACTAGTCTAATGATATGCCTTCAATCATCTTGGGAAAGAATTATGACAATAACATCCCATAGAAAGAGTTCTCTAACAACCATTGCATAAGATTTAATATATACCTTTAGGTTTCCCTCTCCCTCTACTTTAGGAAGATTAGAAAGTAGTTTAGGAAGGACCATGTTTCTGTTGGAAAGAGACACTACTAGGACTCATTAGTGTTGTCATTGATGGCAAAAAAATCTATTCCACACATCCGTAGTACATAATATTCCTATACCAGAAGTCATATTGAAGATTGTTTTGGTCTGGTGGACAAGAATAGAGTATGTAACGTGGTTTGACAATCAGATCCGAGTCTCTCAGATGGTGTAACTTAGTAAGGTACGAACTTGGACAAGTCAAGAGGGGTATCATTTACTATTGTATTCTAGAGATGTAACCTCCGATGATAAATCATGAAAAAGATATAAGCATCTGAGTGTTGGGTTCCAGTCAGGCAAAGCAGACAAAGGAAGAACTGACCGACAGAGTATCAGACTTCAATTTGGATGTGTAAAAGGTGTTGATCAAGTAATTTGTGGGATTATATATTATTGGCCGACATGATTAATGACTTCTATGCCTAATTTTTTGACGCGCATCACTAATCAAGCATGGATTTAGTCAACAGATCAACAACTTGCAAATATCTCAAGTATTCTTGTTGTTTACTAAGAAGTTAAATGAAACCCTTTATGTAGATATATATATCCAACAGATTCAAGCTTGTGAGTGTGTCTAAGAAATATGTCAAGATAAAAGGTGTGAAGAAAAGCAGGGATAAGTGTGTGAACAACAATTCAAGTCTAGAATGTGACAGAATAGCAACACTGAGCAGAGAAAGAATGAAGTGCGTCAGATCAGTATATTGTGCCCAACCAAAATTGAACTCTTACATATGTAGATGCTTCTCATTAGTTCAAATACTTGGATAACTTCTGTAAGTTATGTAGACAGTGTGTCTCTTGTAGGCAATGTGCCTCTTGTGAGCAGTGTGCTCAGGCAGTGAGCCCTAATTGGCAAGTGCCATTTTGTACTCCTTTATTCTTTTAATAGAGAATACAATCTTGGGTTAGTCACCTCGTGGTTTTTCCCTTAATAGGGTTTCCACGTAAAAATCCTTGTGTTATGTGTGTTAATTTTATTTCTATTCTTATGGTTGCATGTACTTTCATGTTTTGATATATCATTGAATATTGAGATAACAAAAGAAATGAAAAAGGATATTTTAAGATAACTCATTCACCCCCCCTCTTAGTTATCTACCTTGTTTCTAACAATTGGTATCAGAGCTAAGTTCCTTTGAAAATTTTAACAGCTTGAAGAAGATTTGGGGATCTCAATGGATGAATATGGTATGAAAGAAGAACTACAGTCTACCTTAAATGATCTTGAACAATCCTAGTATGAAGTCAATACTTTGAGAGAAAGACTTAAGGATGCTAATGATTTCATCAATGAACTGAAAGGAAAACTTAGTATCTCCATGAAAAAGAGAAAGGAACTTTAGAAATTAGAAGAACAAAATGAAACCAATAATACTAATGAGGATCTGAATGAGAAAACTAAGCTATGTGAGAAGCTATCAAAAGAAGTCATTATGATAAGACATGAAATGGAATCAGGGGTTATGAAATTCACCCAAGAAATTGAAGAAAAGAGAAAAATAGAAGATAACCTAAAATAATCCCTCAAGGAGAAAATAGAGGACTGTCACAAAATGGACAAAATAATTAGACATCTTGAATCTAAAATTGAAGAAGCCAGATATAATGAAGCACAAATTGAGAGCCAGATTGACACTCTTAAACAAGATCTTCAATTTGCAAATGAATACAAAGAAAAATTCAAGATAAGCTCAACCCAACTTGAAGTTCTTCTGGAAAGCCAAAAGAGGGTAGATGATAAGCATGGCTTGGGATATGAGAAAGGTGAAAGCTCTAGATCTGGTCAAAAGAACTTTGGATCAGGAAGTCAAAGAAATAGGCCTAGAAGACCTTCGGTAAGACAACCAAATGCCCAAAGATATCCATCCTTCAATGTATACTGCTTCAATTGCAACAATTTTGGTCATAAAGCAACTTAGTGTAGGAACAGAATGAATTAGAACAATCCATCCTTTTCCGGTCAATGGTTTAATTGCAAAAGGTATGGTCATAAATCTCATGAATGCAGAAATATGCAAATGTGAAATTCTTTCAATGGTAGATGCTTTACATGCAATAGAATGGGGAATATGGCAAATCAATGTAGATCAAGAGGATATCAATCAAATAAGAAAGGAAATGTTGTGTGTTACAATTGCAATAAATCTAGTCATATAGCTAGATTTTGTCAAAGTAGAAATCATGATGGAAAAGGTCCGGTGAAACATGATTAGAAATAAGACAAAGGCAAAGGTAAAGTGAATGTGGATGAAATTTAGAAGGAGATGAGAAAGACTTGGGTAAAGAAGAATGTGATGAACACTGGTGATGGGTCCACACTAGAATTTGGTGCTGATAATACCTTCGAAAATTAAAAGGTGAGCTCTGGCTCAGGGGGAGCTACAAAAAAGATTAAATTCCCCCAACCAGTTAGGAAGTGCCTGAATTTGGCACATTGAGTAAGCATCTGATATTGCGGATTAAAGGGTTCTTAGAGAATCATCCAAAGAGCCTTCAACTAGATTGTGAGGGGTCCGCATGAAGATTCAAAAGGTTTATAACCACTTGAGTAGATTTGGTTCCGATAACCATTCATTGTTAACAGAGCAATACAAATTGATCCTAAATTGAAATGTTTAATCTACGAACCTAGGGAAAGTGTGAAAAAGGGTGGAGATATGTTGTCAACCCTCATAGACAATGATTTTAAAGATCTGCGCAGTAATTTAAGAAAATATCTCTCAAAAGAGGGTAACCAGATGACTTAAGCTGTGCATTTATTACAAAGGGAAATTAGGTTTTTGCGCAAGGATAAAAGGTTTCTTACCCATCATTTGCAACACTTTGCACTCATGAAGAAGAGAGAAAAGAGCTCTGAGAAGAAATCTAGCAAAACACTCAAACTTAGCTAGAGATCGAATCCAAGCGCAATCTGCTCCGATAGTCACTCCAAACCCTAAGGTGTGAAGAGGTATTTATTTTTCTAATCTCTCTAATCTTCATTGATTAGAATGGCTATTCCTATGGTTTTAAATGTTTCTAAGAGACCAAGGCCAATTTTCAAGAAACATCCTCACAAATCTATTGAGGTTGATCCCTTGGGTGCATTTTCCTGTACCCCGTATGGTGTTCTCCATGTAGAAGACATTAGGGTTTATATACATGCAAACATTAAAGACTTTGGAGACCTAAAATTGATGAAACTTTACCACAATCAATTAAGCAGTGAGAACTTTGATCTGAAACCAGAATTCCAGGCCATAAAGGATAAGAATTTTGCACATTGCATTCATTTTTCATCTTTTGGAGAGGACGAATGGGTTCGGTATATCTTAAGAAGAATCCATGATAATTTCATGTGGTTAATGAGGCCTTTCAAAATAACCAAAGATGTCATCAAGGTTGTAACTAGTTTGCACTCCATTGGTGGGTTGTCTGCTCTTAAGTTTGTGAAGAATCAAACAGTATATGAAGCCACAGGTTCAAAATTTGATAAGAGGGAAATGACCATTGATGACATCACTAATCTAGATGTCAAGTTTGCCTCAATTGTTATTAGATATAAGATTTACCATTCAAGTAGAGAAAACTTTATCTCTGGTACTACCATCTACACTACATACCAGATGCTAAGAGAGAATGCAGATTATGACCTGTGTGAACTCCTATTAAATCAGTTAATGGAGAACATGCAAAAGATCAAGAAATATAAAAAGGACTCTTTCAAATACGGTGATTTGGTGTTATGCTTATTTTTCTACTTCATGAATGAGTTACCAAGCTCAAAAGATTTGATCTGGGAAAATGACAAATTGGTTGCTATACAGATCAGGGATTACTTGTATGAACTTGGTGACACTCAAACCTAGAAGATAGCTCTCTGTGAATACTTCAAAAACTTCCAAAGCATGATGCAAGCAAGAGAAAGAATTTCCAAAACAATAGTGGAAAAGTACAAAGACAATCTACTTTATGGTAGATATTGATCAATGCCTAATAGAGGTAGTTGAGCCAAGGACAATATGGATAATGCCCATGGGTTATGAGGTTGATGGAAACATATTGGAGGCTCATGTTCAACATTTACCGAGTCAACCCAAGGACCCCAAAGTAGATAGGTTTGGCACTTTTGAAGAATTAAACATAAAACTACATGTTGAACTAAGAAGGCTTGAGACAAAAAGAAAGGTGAGGAAAGAAGTTGAAGAACTGGCTAAGAAATTTGGCATTACCAGAGAAGTTGTTATTGCAAACAGAGAAAGAGCAGAGAAAATTGAGAAAGAAAAAGAGGAAGCAAAGAAAGAAAAGGCTCTGGTAGAAACCTCCACTTGGACTAGAACTACCAGAAGTTCAACCTCTGAGAGCTCTAAAGATGCAAATCTGGAAGCCCATTCATCTAAAAAAGGGAAAAAGAGAAAGAAATCCAAGGCCACAAGAGTTTATGGGAGTCTCAAGGATGATGATGAGACTGAGTCAAATGTAGAGATTAGAGAATTGAAGAAAGCAAAAGTAAAACCCCCCAAGGTTGATGTGGAGCAGAAGTCAGAAGATTATGTTGAAAAGCCTACTCTTTCTATTGATGACATCATCAAGGTAGTTACTGTGGATGGGAACCTATAGCCGGTGACAGAGTTCTGTGATAAATACAATGATGCTGACAAGAGAATTCTGGAGGAAGCTACTGTAAGGTATTTGAATATGTATAACAAAGCATTCATTGAAATAATTTCATTAATCCCAAAGAGCCTAGAAGAAATATTGGAGCAAACAAAAGAGAATGTAAAGGCAAAAGACTTGGAGATTAGGAAGCAGATAGTGATACAACTATGTCCCTCTATCACTCCAAAACAAATGAACATGGTTTTCAAGGATTGTAAAGATGATTTCTGGAGCAAGTCCTAGATGAATAAGCACATGATTGGAGAAACTGATCAAATAGCTGATGAAACAAAAGAAATTCTTTGGAAATCCTTGAAGAGATTCAACATTCCTATTGTAGAGGAAACACTTGAAGAACCTTCTACCATGGATGTTGAAGGATTAATCAATGAAGAACCTTCTGACAAGGATGTCGAAGGATTAAAGAAAATAGATGAAGAGAAGTCTGAGGACTTAGACTCCTCTGTTCTAGTAGAGGAAGTTCATAAAGCAACAAACACTGGTAATATCACTCCTCTAGGTCCCACAGCTGGCAAGACAAATCTTCCGGGCACTGGAGAAAAAGAGCAAGGAAGAAGAGAAGAAATGGAGATGCAAGAAAAGTGGTACAGGAGCACCAAGAAAATCATGTTTTCTTTTGTAATAAGGTCTATTTGACCAATGCTTTTTCATTTCAGTTGTATCTAGGTTCATTTTTGGAAGTCCCAAGTGACTTAGGGGACATTTGTCCAATTGTAATCGCATAATGCTAAAAATAGCAATAATGCTAAAAATAGGCAGTAGTGTTTCCCAACCACTTGGATTGGTCTCCCAGCCGCTTGGAGTCAGTTTGGTACTACTCAGGGTGAGTTGATAAATACCCTGAGTAAGGAACCAAATGATCATATATTGTAATCAGATTGAAGTAGTGTGATTGAATGTGATTGTATTGTGCTTAGGAGGAATAAAGCAATTCTGTTCTGTCCATTTGATTTTCATTTCTTATAACTGTAAATCATGTAACTATAGATATCCATTCATTTTTGCATTTTCCATTATTGCCATATGTCATCGTGAAGCATTCCACTGGTGAGATTTCTTCCAAAATCAATGGAATGGCTTCGTTGTATAAATATTTGTTTTCATTTTCTGCTTTGTTCCATTGTTCGATGGGGTAGATGTTCAAGACTGGGCATTTCATGTAGTAAGGACGATCTAGCATCTCCATGTGTTAGGGTTCACAAGAAGTAAACTGTGTGACGGTGTATTGGTGCATTGGCCAAAGGTTACGAGTGTTCACTGACGGAACAAGTCTCAACAATGGTAAATGCCATCAGGGCATTGGAAGAAAGATGAGGGACTTGGCTGATGGAGTTGAATCGGTGGCTCATCAGTTAGTTTGTCGACTATGAGCAATTAGGGCATTGGTCCATGGTATCTGCTATGCGCTCCCCATCATATTGGTATCAAAGCTTGGAAAAATATTTGGGCAGCAAATCGAATTGAGGATTTGTAGGAGTATTGGCGTTTGGGTGTTGTCTATGAATGTTTATGTTAGACAAAGAAAGTGAGACAGAGGCAGAGAGGATGCCTCCCAAAAGTATGTCATAGGATGCCATTAAGAAGCTAATCGAGGAGATGCTTGCATCCAAGTTGGGAGAGGTCAAGTAGTCCAAAGGCAAAGATAGGGAAGATGAAAGTGACAACGATGAAGGCGATGTGGCAATTGCTGAAACTAGTAAAAAGACAAGAGATACCAGCAGACCAGAGGGCATTTTTAAATGCATTAAAGTCAGTCAATAGGGACACCATAGATGGGTTGCATACGTATAGTGGAAGTATGGAAACTGAAGAGGTGATTGATTGGATTGAGGCATTGAACAATCATTTTGAATACAAAGAAGTCCCTGATGATAAGAGGGTTAAATTAGCAAAGGCAAGATTGAAGGGATCTGCTCTTGCATGGTGGAATTATGAACAAGGAGAGGGAGTCAAGGAGGGGAAGAACATGATAACCTCTTGGGAAAGGATGAAGACCAAAATCAAGGCACAATTCTTACCCCTGGACTATGATGTGCAGATGTATAAGAAATTGCAGAACCTCAGACAGAGAGACCTTGATGTGAATGCATACACACAAGAGTTTCAGAAACTCAATCTCAAGTCAAAGAGACAAGAAGAAGAGTCAAAGAATGTGGCCAGGTATTTAAATGGCCTAAGGATGAACATCCAAGATGAGATTAGCATCTGAGCACCAGAAACAGTGAACAAGTGTTTCCAAATGGCCTTAAGGGATGAAGAGAAGATAAAGAGGAAGAATGGGCAAAATAATAGAGGTAGAGGTGGAAGGAATTTCAGAGGAAGAGGCAGTTTTGGAGGAAGAAGTCCTAACTAGAGGCTTAGTGGTGAGTCTAACCAAGAAGAGAAAGTTGGAGACTCAAGCAGCAAAGGAGGCTACTGAGGAAGAAGGCCTAATGGAAGAGGTGGGACAAATGGATTAGGTAGAGGATCCAAATTCACCAATATGAGATGTTATAACTGCAATCAGATAGGGCATCTGACATACAAGTGTCCAAAGT
The DNA here is from genome assembly GCA_027924645.1 of Cunninghamia lanceolata. Lineage (NCBI taxonomy): Eukaryota > Viridiplantae > Streptophyta > Pinopsida > Cupressales > Cupressaceae > Cunninghamia > Cunninghamia lanceolata. The sequence continues at coordinate 8,275,029 of BSBN01000400.1, forward strand.
GTTGGTTATTTTCCCAGACTGGATGCTTACTCCTAGTTATCCCTACAAGGTAGCCATCATTGATCAACAGGATTCCCGGGTCAGGGGCCAACAATATAGGAGATAGACTCTATAATATCTCCTCTTCTTCTTTAGGCTCTACAGAACCAAGGGGGTATTCCCTACTCAACATCCATGAAATATAACTGTGTAAAGACTGGGATGCTGACACAAAGTAGATAAATCTTCTCTTATGCAGACCAAAACTATGAGATAAGTGCAAAGGGGCTAGCTTTGGGCCTATTTTCAGTTGTAGACAGAGGATTTGGGTCCTAAACTACTTCTAAAGTCCTCATGGTTTGGGTTTAAAGTTTAAGTTTGATTTTATGTGGATGCAAAACTAGGACCTTGGGTGTAACCTCAATACAAGACTAGATTGGTGCCTATCTAGGGCTCGGAGTCAATAGACATACACATGTGAATGGCCTACATGAACATATACCAAAAATTGGGTATCAAGGGGATTATATGATACCTGCCTTACAGATGCCTCCCAAAATAGAGTATCTTGTTATCTCTACTTACAATATCCTCACGACAATATATTGTTCCCAACCTTTGATCTAAAACATTTAATCTACTCCTTGAGCAGAGGTAAGAAATCAAGCATTCAATACAACAAACCTGTATTCTAGAATCATAAACACCCCTTAAATGCTCATATTCAGAAGAACATATTTAGTTTGGAGACAGATAACATAACACATGCAATATAGCATTACTCATTTAGATTAACATGATATCAGTGGATTAATGTAAAAAAAACATACAACATGAGACTCATAAACTCACAAGACATCTAGAAAAGAGCCACCAAAGAAGTTGTATTGTGTCACAACACCCAAAATTTTGTCCAGTTTCCAACCACAAAAATGAGTGACACAGTCTGCTTTTTATAGCAAAACTGTGTACTCAACGAATTAATTACAAGGGAGGCCAAAAATCCCACCAGAAACACTGCGTCAGAAAAATGGCACTCAAAATCATCAATGCAGTAGATGAGAAACAAAGGACAAAGCAAGTGAGATCAGGATCTGGGCTGCCACTCAGGGACTTTCTTCATCAATCAGGTAGTTGACCCGTCAACTCCATCGATCATCCCCTGCAAGTCCGCCATTATTGCCTCATCTTCCTGCAGCTCTCTCAGCACGTAGCAGTGGACACAACTAGAGTTTTCCCACCCAAAACTGGCCATAGACACTTAGGAAAAATCCAACGCTGCAATTTCAAAACCTGACCATTGATCAAAAACCCATTGCTGATATCAACGGTCCCAAAATATGCATGAAGAGTCGCCAGCCAATGGTACTATGCCACAGAGGCACCTCAAGTTTCTAACGCTGACCCTTCGCTCCCTCCATTTTGCCTTTAAGAAAGGGACAGGTGGTGGCTCCCGCAGCATCAACTATCAGGTACGTGGCAGCTTCTGCACTCTCCTTGAAACACAAAGACCCTTCTTAAAACTCATGCGGAAGCTGACACATGTCAGGCTCCGCAACATTGAAGAAACATTAAGAAACATTTTGAAGCTCCCGTGGAAGCTGACACTTGGCAGGTTCCACGCTACTTAGAAACTTTAAGTATCATTGGAAGAAAGGGGCAAAAGCAAAAGTAACTATGGTGCCGCATCCACCACGTGGCACATTCTGCATTAGAGTTATCATTCAAAAGAAAAAGCACAGCTTAAACTGGGGCTTGACACTTGGCGGATCCCGTGGCACTGGCAAGAAGCAACCCTCTCAACCACTCTTAGAAACATTCAGAGACTAGAAACTGTAGCTCGATACGCATCTAACTCATGCATCTGACTCATTTTTTATCATTTTTCAGGGGCCGATGGAGATTTCGCAAGCCCGAAAATGCATATTTGACCATTTGCATACACATAACTTGACACTTTTCACAGGTACAATAGGAAAAAGCAGGGAAGACATTACATGGGGACTGGTCAGCCAACGAAAACTAAAACATGAGGATGAGATCTATAACCAGGAACCCACCACAGAAGGCCACTAATAGAATTGACAAAATAGTGCAAGACCCCAAGACTTAGAAAATTTAGGATTTGAAAGAGAAAATTAGAAAACATTCAAGCTTAAAACCCTAAACATAAATGATTACCAACATAGGCTCTGATTGGGGACGTGTAGGTGCAAGACTGCAACAAGGACCAGACTACTCTGGGGCAGACCAGACAAAACTCAAAACTCAAAACGCGACCGACTATATAAGGCATGTACAAATTATTTACACCTAGTTTATAGTGTGCACATAAGGTACTTCATTTATGAGAAAAAGGTTTTAAGAAATTTACCGTGCACTGGCAATTCCATTAGTTCACCATTTAGGTCTTGGAGAAAATAGGAATCATCCCATGAATAGTCCTAATTTGGTATGGGCCAATCCATAAGAGCTCAAATTTGTCGTGCTTGGCCTTATCTTGGCTCCTTGCATTCCACATAAGGACCAAGTCACCTATCTGAAACCTTCTCTCTGTAGCCCTTTTATCAAACAGATACTTCACTCTTTGTTGTCTCTTGATGTTTATTTTCTATGCTTCCCTTCTTATTTCATCTAGTTCAACCAGCTAATTTATTCTTTCAATCATTGGGTCTCCAATCTCCTCATCGTTCCCTTGGATGAACTTATAAACTGGTAGGAGGTTATTCACAGGCATCTAGCTACTGCACCATATACTAATTCATAAGGTGACCTTCCAGTTGCTTTTTTCACTATCACCCTATCATCCCATAATGCCAACTTTAGCTTTGAATCCCAAGATCTCTTGTTTTTATCTATCACCCTTCTGATGACTTTCATGAGACTTTTGTTGCTTGACTCTGCTTGACCATTTCCTTGTGGATGATATGGTGATGTATGAGATAAATCAATTCCATAATTATTGCAAAAATTAATAAATTCACCAGACCTGAAGCACATAGCATAATCTATGACCAATTTAGCTGGTACTCCAAATCTTATAATAATATTTTCCAGGATAAAATCCATCACCACTTTGCTTGTAGCCTTTTAAGTTGGAATGGCCTCAATCTATTTACTGAAGTAATCAGTAGCAACTAGAATCCAACTGTGTCCTCCAATTGATTTTTCTGAGACTTCCCCTATGAAATCAATCCCCCATTGCTGAAATGAAGCCTCCACAGTTACAGTTCTAAGGGGTAATGCACCTTCATACCTTAGTTTTCCTAAGAACCTTTGGCAAGGATCACATTTTCTTATCACTCTATGTGCATCTGAGAAAAGAGTTGGCCACCAATAGCCAACTCTGAGAATTTTGTGGGCTGTCATATAGGCAGCATAGTGCCCACCACACACTCCATTGTGCATGTCACTTAGAATACTCCTGGCCTGATTTTCATCCACACACCTGAGCAATACACCATCAGGATTTTTCCAATATAGCTCCCCTTGAACAATGATGTATTTAATAGCTTGCAACTTCAAAGTTCTCTTCTGGATATCACTAAGATGGGAAGGACAGTTCAAATTTTGCAAATAATATACTATGTCCTTATACCACTTAGATTCTGACACATTTTTAACTTCATTATGCACTTCATTCACTTGGCATGCCTCTAGATTTGACTGTCATTAGCTTTGCTAATCCTTGTCCTCTTACCAATTTTGTGACCTGTATCTCTATGTTGAACTCCTGCAACTTATTTATCCATCTGCATCTTCTTCCAGTTACCTCCTGCTAAGTAAATATATCTTTGACTGCTGCATGAGGTACATATGCAATTATTTGTGAGCCTACCGAATATGGCCTAAAGCTCTTGACTGCTCTAACTAGTGCATATGCCTGTTTCTCCATGATGTCATACTTTAATTCACCAGCCTGCAATGACCTACTAAAGAAGGCAATAGGTTGTTCAAACCCTTCTTCATTTTTTTGCAATAAGCATGCAACAATAGTATGGAAAGAAGCAAATGAGAATAACTAAAATAACTTAGAAAAATCAAGAGACTTTAGCACAGGAGCCATTTTTATAGCCTCTTTGACAGTTGCATTCTTCTTTAGCATTTTAGAAATTTTTTTTGTGGTCTCTGTAAAGTTAGGAACAAATCTCCTAACAAAGTTAATTTGTCCAAAGAAGGACTGAACACCTTTTACTATTTTAGGGATCTGAATTCTGTCAATTGTAGCTACTCTCTCAGGATCAATCCTGACTCCATCTTTAGAAACAATGTGCCCAAGCAATTTTCCTTCCACAACCCCAAAGGCACATTTCTTTGGGTTGAGTGAGATGCCATATTCTAATGCTCTAATAAAAATTTGTTCCAAATGCATACAGTGCTGCTCTGCCTTTTTTGAAAAAGTAGTTAAATCATCTTGATATACAACCAAGATTGAATTAATCAATCCTGCAAAAGCAACATCCATTGCCCTCTAAAATGTAGCACCTACATTTGTCAGTCCAAATGGCATCCTCACATATACATAGGTTCCCCATGGAGTGGTGAAAGCAGTCTTGAATTGTTCTGATTCTTTCTCTTTCACTTGATTGTACCCTAAAAAACCATCCATCATAGATAAAAGTTCACAACTAGTCACCTTCTACAACATGGCCTCCATATTTGGCAACAGATAATTGTCCTTCAAAGAAGATACATTCAAATTTCTAAAGTCCACACATAATATTATGTCACCATTCTTTTTTCTGACTGGGACAAGATTAGACACCCAAGTTGAATGTCTGATAGGCATGATTATTCTAGCCTCCCTAAGCTTCATAAGTTCTTCTTGCATTTTTGGAGCTAAAGTTGAGTTGATAGGTCTCTATTTTTGTCTAAATGGTTTAGCTCTAGGCTTCAATGGGATCTCATGCTAGAATAGGTCCTCTCTATAAGCTTTTAGGTCCTCATATGACCAGGCAAAAACATGCTTATATCTATTTAGTAATGCAATCAGCATACTCCTGATATGTGGCTTGAGTTGTTTGCCAATGTATACCCTTTTGGGAGCATGAGATGTTCCCAGGTTTACTTCCTCCAAATCATTCTTGTTTGTTGGAGATGACTTTGTAACAAATTGGTCTCTATGGTCAAAAGCTCACTCCAAAGCAACCAGCCCTCTAGAGATTTTATTTGTCTTGAGTTGAATTATTTCTTTCCCTAGGAGGGTTTTTTTCCCATCTACAACCTTTACAAAGTTTTGAAAATCCATTTCTTGGTTCTCATATTCATCAATACAATATAGAAATCTCAGTAAATCTTTATCATCATCAAATACCTACCACCTGCATACATTATCTCACACAACAGGTTTAAGCTTGACTTCAACATTTGTGACATCTGATAAAGTTATATTATCTGGCCTTATGGCTACATTAGCTAGAAAGTCTGCCATGACATTTTTTGATCTCTCTATCCAGTTTATTGAAAATGCATCAAACAATTCAATTGTATCCCAAACAGCATGCTTGTATTGTTTTAACCTTTTATTTTTTTATTCATACTTGTCTCTAACTTGGGAAACAATAAGCTATGCATCACCAAACACTCTAAGCATCTTGATTCCATGCTTCAAAGCTACATTTAATCCTAATAATAGAGCCTCATACTCTGCAATATTGTTTGTACAAGCAAACTTCAGTAAGAAAGAGAATTTGAAAAGCTTACCAACTGGAGACAAAAATACAACTCCAACACCAGAGGCTTCTTTTGAACAAGCTCCATCAAAATACATGGTCCAAAGACCCTGCTGGTCAAGCTCTTGAAAGCACATATCTCTTTCTTTATTCCCTTGATCACCTGAGACAACTCTGAAATTATCATAGTCAGTGTCCACAAAGCATATATACTCCTCTAATTCTTGATCCTCAACTATGTCTAGAGACCTTTCTTCTCTAATCAATTTCACATCCTTGCCATTCATTAGGATCATAGCATATGACAGATCTAGTTGCATACTCCCACCAATCAATGCTGCCCACCTTCTTGACAACAACATGCCATACTGTGTCTTGATATCAACAACTGTTATGTTCATTTTGTAAGTTCTTTCTAGATATGCTACCAGTCTAAAATCCACATCTTTCATGATTCCAATGACAGGTACCTCTCTAGCATCCATGGCATAGCACTTCCCACATGCCTTATCTATCTTTAACCTAGCTTGCTGCATGATGGCCAACGACATGATGTTTGTAGATGCTCTTGAATCAAGCATACAATTCTTAATAACCTTTCCGTTTATGACCAGGGAGACATAAAATGGTTCAACTTGTGAAGGGAATTTTGTCATGGTCATTCCTAGATACACTTCAGGAGTATCATCCTCTTCAACACATAGAGCTTGTTTCTTACTTTGGGTTTCAACATTCTGATTAGCCTGACAAGCTACCCCTAAGATCAAGGACACTGCCTGATTTTTGAATTCATCCACCTTCATCAGCTCCATGAATGGAACAGAGACTTTTATCTATGATAAGACTTGAGTTATGTCAAATGGGGCATAATTTTGAATAACAGTTGTAGCTTGATCCGCATTTTTACTTTTATCTTGATATGAACCAACTTTAACTCTTAGGGCTCCTTGACTGTCATTCCTGACCTGGGAAATTTTGCTTTGATCCCCAACCTAGGGAATTCTATTCTCTGGTCCTTGAGGATCATAACCTATTTTTTGCTTAAAGTTCTGCATGTTATTACTCCATTGCTTCTTTTGTGGTTCAGTACCTTTATGACTGTGCACTGGCTAGTTTACAAAAGTACTCTCTAGTTGGTGTGAGTTGCTTACCTGAGCTTTACCCCTAAGATTGTAATTGCTCTTGACCTAAGCTACTACTGCAGCTATAAGGGCTCTAATCTCTTCATCAGAGGGCCTCCTCAAGTTGTTCAAAAAGGTGTATGAGTCCTGAGCATAAGCATAATTATTCTCCTCATCTTCATCATAGGGAAATTCCTGCCAGACCTGGGTCCCATAACCTGTGCTCTCAACTGCATGATGATAGGAACACTCCCTGTTTGTGGACAACATATTGACATTATCGTCCTACATATAATGCGGCTCATTGCACTCATCACAGGCAACAACATTGTCATACAGAGATTGAGCAATCATACATTGTGACTGTGACTGAGGCATCTGACATATTATGCACCATGAGGTGTCATCAACAATATTTATAGCTTTCTTCAAAGGGTCAGGTGTTTCTCTAACATTCTGAGTCCTCTGTCCTGTGTTGTTATGTGGAAACATGGGCTTACCATTATGCCAATTTGTATTGTATGGCATGTCATGTAATGATGGTCTTCTTTCTTGCCTTTGGTAAACTTGCTTGTCAGGACCTATTCCTTTTTCATTTTTGGCTAATCTATAACTTAGGTCCTTAACAACATTTGTCAATTTATCTATCTTGTCTTCAGAAGAGGATGCATTACCTTGAGTATTCTGAGATTTGGTGTTTGGATTTTGCAAAATTTTTACATCATCTCTTCTATTTGTCTTACCAGATACTTTCCTATTATTCTCAATATTTGTTGCAATCCTGAAAGCATCCCTGAGGCTATTTGGACCCTTATCTCTCAATCCATATGCTATTTTGGCATCAAAAGCATTCATATAGAGCATAATGCACATTGGCTCATTAGGACTCAAGTCCTGTGGCAATTTGTTCAATACCTTGGTGAATCTAGCATTAAAATCAGCAACTTGTTCATTTGATCCTTTGGTGATGCCAGTGAATTCATTAATAAAGAAACTAGGATCAGTTTTGTCACCATACTGTTCTTTAAATATTCTCTTGAAATCATCCCATGAGGAAATACTTCTGTCAGGCAGACCTTTGTACCATTCTTTGGCTTCATCAACTAAAGATTGCATAAATAATTTCATGAAAACATCCTCATGCTCAACCTCAAAGTTGTCCATGATATTCTAAAAAGCTTTTAAATGGTCTTCACCTGATACATTATTGTTTCCTAAAAATTTAGGCACTTGCAGCCTCACATGCTTGTCAATAGGATTTGGGTAACAGGGATGCCATCAAAAACCAGTTGTCTGAATCTATCTAATTGCATGGGCTGCCTGCCAAACTAACTTACATTGGCATTTCTATTTGCATTCTAATCTCTTACATTATTAAATGGTATCCTAGCATTATTTGCATTCTGTCTTTGATCATTGTGCTGATCCTGCATTTCATTCCTGTGTTAATTTCTTTGCATATTTGCATTTTCAAGGGTAGGAATCGAATCACTCTGAGCAATTCTTAGTGCTTGCACTTTTTGTCTCATGTTATCTCTAATTTTCATAGCTTGTAAATATTCCAGTTCAGCTTTTAAACTTTTGATTTCTTCAGCTAATTGTTCCTCTTTGGGCATAGAAGAGGAAGGTCCCATTCCATTCTATTCATCATTATCTTCATCCCTTGGAGACTCATCCTCTTCAAATCTGTCACTGGGATCTAAGAAACAGCGTTCTTGAAACACTTCTGACCTTATTCTCAGAGCACCACCTTACTGTTTCTCATATACATTTTGGATTTCAGCTTCTGTGTTTAAAAAATAAGGATCTATCCTCTCTGAAGATCCTGGATTGTTTTGATTATTATCACGATTTCTGGGGCTGGGAGAACCCTCTTAACTAGCCTAAACAACCCCCTTTTTCCTATACATCATTTTTATGGGTAACTCTTCAAACAAAGGGTTACATTGGGATCTTCTCCTTTGCATACAAATTTTTACTTTACCAGTTGGGAGATTGGTTTAGAGTCGCAACCTATTACTAGGAATTGTTTTCTTTTAGAATCTAGGTTATGTCACTTCACTTCCCTAGTGGAGTCACCAAAATTTGTTGGTTATTTTCCTAGACTGGATGCTTACTCCTAGTTATCCCTACAACGTAGCCATAATTGATCGATAGGATTCCCAGGCCAGGGGCCAACAGTATAGGAGATAGACTCTTTAATATCTCCTCTTCTTCTTTAGGCTCTGCAGAACCAAGGGGAGTATTCCCTACTCAACATCCATGAACTATAACTGTGCAAAGACTAGGATGCTAACACAAAGTAGATAAATCCTCTCTTATGCAGACCAAAACTGTGAGATAAGTGCAAAGGGGCTAGCTTTGGGCCTATTTTCAGTTGTAGACAGAGGATTTGGGTCCTAAACTACTCCTAAAGTCCTAATGGTTTGGGTTTAAAGTTTAAGTTTGATTTTATGTGGATGCAAAACTAGGACCTTGGGTGTAACCTCAATACAAGACTACATTGGTGCCTATCCAGGGCTCGGAGTCAGTAGACATACACATGTGAATGGTTTGCATGAACATATACCAAAAACTGGGTATTAACGGGATTATATGATACCTACCTTACAGATACCTCCCAAAATAGAGTATCCTGTTATCTCTACTTACAATATCCTCACTACAATATATTGTTCCCAACCTTTGATCTAAAACATTTAATCTACTCCTTGAGCAGAGGTAAGAAATCAAGCATTCAATATAGCAAGTCTGTATTCTAGAATCATAAACACCCCTTAGATGCTCAGATTCAAAAGAAAAACATATTTAGTTTAGAGACAGATAACATAACACATGCAATATAGCATTACTCATTTAGATTAACATGATATCCGTGGATTAATGCAGAAAAAACATACAACATGAGACTCATAAACTCACAAGACATCCAGAAAAGAGCCACCAAAGAAGTTGTATTGTGTCACAACACCCAAAATTTTGTCTAGTTTCCAACCACAAAAATGAGTGACACAGTCTGCTTTTTATAGCAAAACTATGTACTCAACGAATTAATTACAAGGGAGGCCAAAAATCCCGCCAGAAACACTACATCAAAAAAATGGCACTCAAAATCATCAATGCAGCAGATGAGAAACAGAGGACAAAGTAGGTGAGATCAGGATCTGGGATGCCGCTCAGGGACTTTCTTCATCAATCAGGTAGTTGACCCATCAACTCCATCGATCATCCCCACCAGAAACACTACATCAGAAAAATGGTGCTCAAAATCATCAATGCAGCAGATGAGAAACAGAGGACAAAGTAGGTGAGATCGAGATCTAGGATATCGCTTAGGGACTTTCTTCATCAATTAGGTAGTTGACCCGTCAACTCCATCGATCATCCCCTGCAAGTCTGCCATTATTGCCTCATCTACCTGCAGCTCTCTCAACATGTAGCAGCAAATGTAACTAGAGTTTTCCTGCCCAAAAATGGCCATAGACACTTAGGAAAATCCAATGCTACAATTTCAAAACCTGACTGTTGATCAAAAACCCATCGCCGACATCAACGGTCCCAAAATATGCATGAAGAGTCGCCAGCCAATGGTACTGTGCCATGGAGGCACCTCAAGTTTCTAACACTGACCCTTTGCTCCCTCCATTTTGCCTTTAAGAAAGGGACAGGTAGCAGCTCCCACAGCATCGACTATCAGGTATGTGGTGGCTTCCGCGCTCTCCTTGAAACACAAAGACCCTTCTTGAAACTCATGCAGAAGCTGACACATGTCGGGCTCCACAACATTGAAGAAACATTAAGAAACATTTTGAAACTCTCACGGAAGCTGACACTTGGCGGGTTCTGCGCTACTTAGAAACTTTAAGTATCATTGGAAGAAAGGGGCCAAAGCAAAAGTAACTATGGCGCCGCATCCACCATGTGGCACATTCCACATTAGAGTTATCATTCAAAAGAAAAACCGTGGCTTAAACCGGGGCTTGACACTTGGTGGATCTGTTGGTCATGATGTTAGTCACAAACAAACATAGAATAAAAGTACACATTTAACCTTTATTCATCTTGAAAGATACTATGAATTCAAAGAATTCATGATCCCAAGTCTTCGGTGATTAGGTCTTAATCGTCTGAAGTTACTCAGAGGTTAATGTGATTTGCTGTTTCCATTTTGGGGCCTCACGTGAAAGTTTCTCATCATTACGATTCTCCTGCAGATATTCTTTACAGAGAAGTCATATTATATAGCTATTTGGTGAAAAGACGCAGATATACCTCAATCTTTGCATGATATTTTTAATTGTACATGCTCTGTACTCAAATATGCTAAATATTTGTAATTATTTACGAGATGTCTGCATATATGTATTATTTGCTTAAGATCATCAATTATTTGCAATTATGGAGATGAAATGTTCTGAAATTTAAAAGAAATTAAAGAAATGCTTCTAATTAAAGTGAACCTTTAGCTTCTGAGCCACATGTATATTAGATACTATCATGAAGAGAAGAAAACCAAACCATATTTTCACCAGGACATTCCACAGCTAGATATAGTTGATGCTAACTTCAAAGGAATTTGTATGAAGACAACACATGTAAGTAGACATGCACTCCAAGGGACGCATCAAATCACCACATATATCCAGAAATCATACACTGATTACTTAAGATTTACTATGAGTTGGAATCGACACAGTCTTCTCATTCATTAAGCATGCAAAAATATAAATGTATACAAAAGCTTTGAAATGAGCTCTGAATGTTTCAGCAGACGGATTTCAATTAAGTTTCAAATGTTTACAATAAGGCATCACACCACCTTTTATAGAATAAGGTAAGGAAGCCGTTACAAAAGATCTACGATCTTGATTTATCAATACAAAACTACGGTCATGATTTTCTTGACTTTGTCAACTTCTACAAAATGGCACAAGTTGCCAGCTGGCAACTATCTAGACTACTTATGCTTATATCCCCTTCATGATGTATCTTCATCATGCTCCTCAGCTGATTCATGTGGATCATTGATGCAGAGGTAGGAGGACCAAAACTATCCTCAATTAAATTAACAAATCAAAGAACTAATACAATTGCTTGGTCAGATTGAAGAGAACATTAATACAAACTTTTCATCCAATTTTCATGAAGATCTAATGGTAGGAGAGAAAGTTATGACTCTTTTCCCAAAACTACAAACCCTAGGCAGCATTCAGACCTGCCCTCACCACAAATGCCATAACTTATTCAAATCTTAATAAAATTTGATGCAACAAAAAGAAATGGAAAGTAGACTCAATACTCTTTCCAACCATATATAACTTGCTCCTGTATATGTCTGTACAAAATCGTACCAAACACTGTAATGAGACTGTTGCAGGAAAAATCAGAAAATTACAGTCCATAAAACACTCATATCTTTCACAAAACAAAATAAAAATGCATGGGACAAGAAGAAAATGGAAGGTGGTTAAAAGATATAACATTTTCAATCCATTAGACATCCATTCAATTCCATATAGGGCTGTACAATAGCAAAAGACAGCAAATTTATGAAGGAAAATACAGGAAAACATTGTTTTTTCTCATTCCATGCTCAAATCTTCAACCACCCACGAATTATTCATGGTTACAAGGCCTTTTAAAGGCATTAAAACATGTCTCTTCAGTTCATAACTGATTTGGAGCGAACCAAGAGCCAAATGACTCTTCACCTTCCAAGTTTACATCTTTTTTCCAATTTTGCATTGACAACCTTTACATGGTTTGCAATATTTTGCATTTTTGAAACTCCTAATGACCTAAACACATAAAAATGACTTAATAAACCTCATTACAATGTGGAAGCATACAAATTTAATCAAACTCAAAGATTTGTCCAAGGCAATATTAATTTACCAAGGTGCTCCTGCACCATACAACCAACCAACAAAATTTCCAAGTCCCTTGGAAATGTATCTGCAACAAAAGTCTCTTTCCTCTGTCTTTATCTTCAATCTTCTCAGCTACAATCTTCCAATCTATAGAAATGGTGACCAACCAACCAACAAAATAAACTACCATCTTCACAGAGCATCCTCGGGCTCCTTCTACTCCCATCAGTGGAGTACTCTTCAGGCTGCAACATCAAGTGCTTCTTCAGGTATCCATCTCTCTCACTGCTTCACAACAAACCAACTCACCAAACCATTCATCTCACCCAACAGCAGATCCTGGTGATGCACTTACCACTCTCTCCTCAGTGGTTTCTCTATGCATCCTTCTCCAGCCAAATCTCTATTGGAGAATGGTCATGACAGACCTCATCTTGTCTGCCCACACACAACCTCAAAAAACATCTTTCTGCAGCTAGATGGATAAGCACCTGCAACCAAACAACTGAGCAACACAAAATCCAAAAGGTGTAGATTGCCTCCCTCGGCGATCTATCTACACAATCAATATCTTCTCACTCTTCACTTGCCTTCTCAATGACAGGAACAAATACAACACCCAAATCTTTCACCAGCTCTGATACCAAAATGATGCAGAGGTAGGAGGACCAAAACTATCCTCAATTAAATTAACAAATCAAAGAACTAATTCAATTGCTTGGTCAGATTGAAGAGAACATTAATACAAACTTTTCATCCAATTTTCATGAAGATCTAATGGTAGGAGAGAAAGTTATGACTCTTTTCCCAAAACTACAAACCCTAGGCAGCATTCAGACCTGCCCTCACCAAAAATACCATAACTTATTCAAATCTTAATAAAATTTGATGCAACAAAAAGAAATGGAAAGTAGACTCAATTCTCTTTCCAACCATATATAACTTGCTCCTGTATATGTCCGTACAAAACCGTACCAAACGCTGTAATGAGACTGTTGCAGGAAAAATCAGAAAATTACAGTCCATAAAACACTCATATCTTTCACAAAACAAAATAAAAATGCATGGGACAAGAAGAAAATGGAAGGTGGTTAAAAGATATAACATTTTCAATCCATTAGACATCCATTCAATTCCATATAGGGCTGTACAATAGCAAAAGACAGCAAATTTATGAAGGAAAATATAGGAAAACATTGTTTTTTCTCATTCCATGCTCAAATCTTCAACCACCCACGAATTATTCATGGTTACAAGGCCTTTTAAAGGCATTAAAACATGTCTCTTCAGTTCATAACTGATTTGGAGCGAACCAAGAGCCAAATGACTCTTCACCTTCCAAGTTTACATCTTTTTTCCAATTTTACATTGACAACCTTTACATGGTTTGCAATATTTTGCATTTTTGAAACTCCTAATGACCTAAACACATAAAAATGACTTAATAAACCTCATTACAATGTGGAAGCATACAAATTTAATCAAACTCAAAGATTTGTCCAAGGCAATATTAATTTACCAAGGTGCTCCTGCACCAATCATCATCATGTGCATCGCTTCCTGAACTTTTGCTATCCTGATGATGATGATGCTGCATATGGGGCTGCATACTACTATGGACCTGCTCATATGAATGCACAACTTGATCTATCCCTCCGCCATCTTGAATTTTTGCTTTGATGATGGCGTGCTTATGTGCTTCATACTTGTCTCTACTGTTATCCAGCTTATTTTTCCTATCCTGTAGTGTTTCATTATATTTCTCCATCTGGACCTTGATCCTCATTATTTTATCTATCAGTTCTTCTGTCAAGTGGACAGGTGGACCATCTGCCTCTAATTGGAAATTACTGTGTACAGCTTTGATGGCAGATTCTTCATCTTGATTTTCTATTTTACTTTCCACCTTGCCTTCCAATGTTTCTAATATCACTGCCTCTTCAGCCATTAAATCACGTAGCCTCATGCTGATATCTCTCAGCTTATTATTGCATCTTTTGAGGACTCCGCATTCAAACTGAGTGTCCTTATACCAGATATCTATCAAGAATGTAGTATTACTGTTCAATACCTGCTTACTGATAAGTAGTTGAGGATTTATCCCCTTTATTTCTCTCAAAAGGCTCAAGACCCTTTCCAATTTATAAGACCTTTTCCCAGTCTGTATTTGCAATTTATCCACCTTGGTCTTGGAGTCACTTAGAATGCTCCACCTCTTCAAAGAGGCCTTCATTATGTCTACAGCATCATCCAATATGGATGACATCCATTTCCTTATTACAGACGCCTCATGCTTCATGATGTCTAATTTATTTACCTCCTCCTGAGAAATGACAGTCAATGGGACTGCATGTTCAGTTGCGGTATCATCAGGATTGGTCAGTCCTTTGATATAGGCATGCAACTGAGCAATGTACTCTTTATGTTGCTTATTCTTCTCCTTCTCTCTTTTCACCTTTTGAATTAGAGAGTCAATAATGTCTTTGCCTTCTTGACCTTCTTGATCCTCATTAGCAAAACCCAAATCTACTGTGCTGATTTGAAATTCATCAACAGTAATTTTACCTTTTTCTTTCTCCACCACAGGTATGGCAATTTGTGCGGTCCTTCTCCCGGTGGCCGGATCTCTCTTGATGGCCAAAGTCATTCTAGCCTTCCTCCTAGGTTTCATTATATCCATGGAGAACAGGGTGGAGACATCGAATTCTTGAATTTCAAGTTCTTCCTCAATATTTACTTCTTTTGCTAACCATGGAGGCACCTGATCATGTTTTTTAGCATCATGATGATGTTCACCCGTATCTCACTTTTCTATCAGCAGATGTTGTGGAGATGGTGATTTTTCCTTTTCTTCTTCCTGATGCTCACTTTGCTGTTGATCTTGCGGTACATCCTCCTGTTGAGGAATCTCTTTCTCCAGAGGAGCATCTTCTTGATGTGGGGAACCCTGTGGTGTATCTGTATGTAGATCATGCTGATCATGATCTTTCTCCATCATTACTTTGTCTATTTTTATTTCTTCCCCTTGTTGTTCATCTACTCCACCAGATACTAGGGATTCTGCCTAAGGTGCTGGCATTTGTTCTGCGGCCATTATTTGTTCTAGGCCTACACTGTCAACCTCCTTTGTCTTAGTAGCTGGATCCTCTAGTGCTTCCTTCTTTTCATCAGCCTTTATTTCTTGAACCTCTACTATAGTAGGTTCCGCTGATGTGGATCTTGTTGACTCAATTCAAGAGTATGGCCTTCTGATTCTGCCATCTCTATCTCTTCTGTTCGGTCCCCCTTGTCAGGTGATCCTGCTGGCTGTTCAGGACTTGCATCCTATTTCTCTGTCAGGTCTACCACTAGAGGGTTTGTCACCTCTATGATTAATGCTTCCAGCCCTATTTCTTGAGCTACCTACTCTGGGTTATTTTCTTGCTCTTCTTCCACTTGCTTCATCTCCTCAAATACAGTTTGAACTGGTGGAGGCTTATGAGGTGTCATACTTATGCCAGTAGCAAGTGTTTCCATCTTTTGTGCAGCCACATCCTGCACCACCTCATCATCAGACAAATTTATTGTCTCATCAAGTGAGACATGTCATTCTACTTGTGTCTGGGAGGTTTCTTTCATTCATTCTTCTGCAAGTTCAGTTTTGAACTTGACTATGGTAGGAAGTGGAACATTATGTTGAAGTTCCTTTGGCACTTCACTACCTGCCCCTTGTACTAGTGTAGGGGGTTGGGTTATTCCACCTCTCATGGAGGTTCTTTATTTCTTAGGTGTGGTGGGTACCAGCACCTGTGGAGCTCTCCTCTTCCTCTTTATTATTAATGGAGCCTCTTCTTCTTCAGGCTCCTCCTCCATGGGGATATCCTCTGTATCATGTTTCCTTGAGGATTGACCCACTTCTATGGTCTCAGTGATTCCAGCCTCTGCTGTCTTACTCTTTTTGGGCTTTTCTTTCTTTGGAGGGGATGTTGATTCTGATCCTGATCCTGATCCTGCTGCCTCCTTAGCTTCAAATACTGCCCTTTCAATTATAACCCCTTTGGGTTCCTTATCCACCTTCTTGCCCCTTGGGGGTCTTTTGCTCTGTTGCTGTGGTGGAGGGATTCTATCTCCCTTGGTCTTCCTCTTCTCAATTAGGAAGTCATCATACTCATCCCCAGGGATATCCTGTCCCTTCTTTTTGTTGTCCACCGTAATGGCAACACCTTTCTTTTTCAGTGCCTCCACCTACTCATCAACCCAAGCTTGAGTCAGTTGTATGGTCCTGGCAATGAATGGGTCCAAGGATATGTCTTCCTGCATGGTGAGGTTAGGTGCAGAGATGGTGTCATTGTATATCTTCTTTTGTTCATATTCATCTGCCATTATCCTGCCATCATCCTTCTTCAATTGTTGGGGAAGGGAGATGCAATCGAAAGTTCTAATTTGGTTCAGAGTTAACCTCTGATACCTTCTTCTCCTGGCTTCTGCCTCATCTTCATAGTCAGCCCAAAAATCCTCTAGGTGCCTCTGATGAATAGGCTTTCCTAGTATCTTCTGTATCCTACTGTAAGGATCATATGGTCTAGTTAGTGGGAAAGGCTGCAGATTCATTTTATTTAGTGTGACCATCACCTTCTTTATATTGTCAGAATCAGGGCACATGTAGCAGCCTATGCTGACTGGGAACAAAATTGGTGGCAGCTTCTTGGCGTCCTTATACATCTTTATCATTGTGGCACCCTGCTGGATAAACTCCCTTAATATTACTGCATCAGTAGGATACCTTGGTAGCATCAGGGGATGTCCCTCAAAACCTTCAACCCTTATGTATGAAAAGGTTGCAAACTGTATGTACCAGGCTCCATGTCTGTAAACTACCTCTTGAGCCTCCATGCTCAATCTTTTTGTTCTGTCTTCTTCCATGGTCCTTACCAGATGCATAGAGAATGCATCATTGACCAGTTTGTAATCTTTGAGGTAGTTGGTTCTCTGCAGCTGAGGATGATGATCCCAGATATATGCAGCATTTGTGCCTGTGAGCTTTCCATCTGTAATTAAGGCATCAAAAGTGCCTTTGTAAGCACAAGAATAAACAATGTAAGATGTCATATAAAATGCACAATTTGAACCTCCCAGGTTCATCAGCTGCTCATGTAGAGCATCACTTATTATCTGGCCCCATAGTGGCTTGATGTCTGAATACAGACACATCATTATTATTCTGTACATCCAATCCCTGAAACTACCAGCATCAGGCTGGCCTGTTACCCTGTTTAGGAGTGCAATTATGTATTGGTACTCCTCACTGAAATCATACTTGAACATGTGCACAGGAAGTTTGGCTGCTGTAGGATATGTGTTGTTCTCTGCTCACCATTGATACATGTTCTTTCTGGCCGATTTCTTGTTGGCCTCATACTCTTTTTCTGCCTTCTTCAAGTCCACACTCTTAACTTTACTGCCTAGCGGTAATCCAAATGTCTGGGAGAGACCCTTGATGGAGAAGTCTGCATATATCCTCCCATGCTTCACCAGTTGCCTTGTCTGAGGATTATAATTCTGGGCACATTCTATAACCAGCTCCGGAGATTCCATAGAATATGAGAAACCAGTAGCGTTCCACATCCCTGATACGAACACTGCATCTAACATAGGACTCTTGTCATGCCCATCATTTAGCTTAGCTAACCAGGCTTCCAGATTGGTGCTTCCCTGATGTGTGTCTGTAATTGCTCCATACTTGAACAGGACCCCCCTCTGAGAAGAGAACATAGGCCTACTAAATTCCTCTTGACACTTGACAAACCACTTGTCAACCATGAGTACCTGCAATTAACAAAATCCTATCTCACAACGGGTATACTCATGCATGCATATTGCAATTAAAATCACTATGCCTACTGTATCTTTTCAATACTACTTAATCATATGGATGCATAAACCAAAACTTACATCATCATACCTGAACAATAATAACATGATGAGGGTTTCATTTACTTACCTGGTTATGCAGATTTCTCTCTTATACCAGTAGATTGCTAAGATGCTCTTAATTCAGCTGATGTTCACTTCCTTCCTTCTGTTTGTGAGCTCAAATCATGCAACAGTATCTGGTATGCAGATATAGAAGCTGGTGCTCTGTAAAAAAAATTTATCACAAGGTAAATGTAAGAATGATGGTTAAATTACCTTTTAACCTTGCAATTAGGGTAAATTTAGGGCAACTCTGACAAATTAGATTGTATTCCTTGATTATTCGTGTGAAAACGCAGGATCACGCCAGGTGTTTCATTGCGTTCCGGGGTCGGCGGGAACAACCTACCATGTTTGCGTGCATTTAATGATAATGGCGGCAACGGGAGCGGGGGGATATCCATATGATAGGATATCATGAGGGCAGGAGGATATTTGCAAATATCAGGTCGAGTTTCAAATATCATCCTCCTCCCTCATATTGAAATTGTTATCGCGACAAGATTCGAGTGACAAAAGCACTCTTTTGGTTATGTTAAGTACATCAGGAGGATATTTTGACATATCGGGTGATGTTTCAAATATGATGATGACGAGACAAACTTACATGTCTCTCTTTCAGAATATCAGGATGACATCATCATGATATTCATTCTTTGTATCGGAAAGGTATCATGACGTCATCGTCATATTAGACGAACATGATCATGTTCGAAAAATATCCTGTCAAAATGTAAATGTGATGATGATGTCATCATCATGTTTGTTTCTTCATTTATCAGATTTGGATAACGTCATCAGGATATTTGCTAAGGGTGATATTTCATGTCACGAGGATATTAAGAAATATCAGGTTACATTCGAAAACATGATGCTTGCGATACAAAAGACCGCTTGACCAGAAGATTTACTACCACTTAAAGTTGACGTCTGGATATTTTAGCCGCATGACTTAACGGGGGATGTTTCAAAGATGATGATGATCTTCAACAACATGACTGAGGTTATAAAATATGATCCTCCTCTTGTGAATATCAGGTTTGACCAAAACTTTGACTGTTCATAACTTTCACATCCTGAGGAATATCAGGGTGACGTAAAGGGCAAACCTGCATGAATTTTAATACTCTTTCAAACTATGAGGTCACAGGAAAGAAATACGAATTTTAACAAACTGACCTCATAATGGTTACTTACCTCATCATGACTCTACATGATGATGCACATGACTTACTTTTACCAAACCGCCAACACAATCCAAGCCAACAAGTTGGGTCTCTATTTTGCCAAGTCAAAATGGGGCGTGTTGTGTAACCACACAACCACTTGCCACCAAAGAAAACAAACAAATTCCAATCATTCAAGTGATGTGATCACATTCTTCTATAGTATTCTAATTCCATCTAAGCATAGGCATCATAATCTTTTGAATAATAAAATTTCATCATGATAACAATGCTAATAAAGGATCAGGTGTGTGCATATGATTAATTATCCTCATTTTGAAAGTAAGTTGAAAACATAAGTAACTGGTGTTAAACTACATAGTTGGAGATCATCCCTCATAGCCAACCTGGATAGAGCCTTGCTGCCAGCAGGCGTCTATAGCCCCAGTAAGGCTATCTATACAATCTCCCTAAGTAGAGCCCCACTGCCAGCAGGCGTCTATAGCCCCGGTAGAGTTACTTAGATGGCCTAATTTTATTTCTTTTCTAATTTTTTCTTTTAACATTTGTATCTGATATCATCATGTCAGCTCATTTGTACAAGGTACTATTACTTGTAGCTTTAGGTTGGAGATTGTACTGGTAGCAAAGGAGTCCTTTTAGATTTTTCACTTAACACCTATACTTGTGTGTTCAACAAACCCAAGGTTGTTAGGTGTCTCATTGTGATTGATTCACTTTGACCAAGAAAAGGCACCCTGATGAAAAGATATCACAAGCCTGATTATAATACTTCTTAGAATGAATCATAACCTATGTCTAAATGTGATCTCATGATTTGAATCTTAACAATTTAGTTATTCCCTGGGGTGATGAAGTGCATCATCCTGACTTACCAGAACAAGGTCCCAACCAACAAAACAACACAAGCAAAACAAACAAACTGTACAAACAACTATACAAATATACAATATGATACATATGACTGTTATGAAGTCATTTAGGCTTGGAAATAATGCTTGAGGAATTGTCCATTGACTAGCAACAGAACATCCTCACCTATCAGGTTCTTAAGCCTATAAGTACTGTGTCCTAGTATCTCAGAAATTTGAAAGGGACCTATCCATAATCTATCAAACTTACCATGGTCACCTTTCTTTTCATGGGCTTTATCCCACATCAGGACCAAATCAGATATCCTAAAAGCTTTAACTCTGGCTCTCTTGTCAAACCAGCGCTTGACAACAGCCTGATGTTTTTCAAATTGGTCAATTGCTTGACTCTTTTTTTCTTCCAGGTGCATCAACTGAAGCAACCTGACTTCTTGCTTATTGTCAATGCCTAGGTATTCTTGGGTAAACTGCAAAGTAGGAATTTTTAAGTTTACAGGGAGGATGGGATCCACCCCATATACTAGCTGGAAGGGCGAGTTTCCTAATGTAGTTTTTATTCTAGTTCTATCAACCCATAAGGCATACTTTAGAAATGAGTTCCATTCCCTAGGTTTTTTCTCTATTAATCTTCTTATGATACTCAGTAAATTTTTATTGGTGGATTCTGCTAATCCATTCCCCTGGGGATAGTAGTTGGATGAAAACTTAAGTATAATCCCATGATCAAAAGCCCAACTTGATAACTTGGTGGAAATGAAGGCAGAACCATTATCACTTACCAATGCATAAGGGGTTCCATACCTGGCGACAATGTTGCTCTCCAGAAATTTAATGACATCATCTGTAGTGCAAGTTTTGCTGCTAATAGCCTCAGTCCATCTAGTACAATAGTCAGTAATTGTTAAGACATACCTATGACCTGAGGAGGACGGAGGATTGATTGGTCCTATGAAGTCCATGCCCCACTGTGCAAATGGGTGATTTTCCATTACTGGCTGCAAGGGTTGTGCAGCATATTTCTCTCTGTTGGCAGCAACCTGGCAAACATGACAACATTTAACATGATCAGCCATGTCTTTAAAAATGGTAGGCCAGTAATATCTTGCTCTGAGGATTGCATGTGTTGTGGCTGATGCTGATCCATGTGCCATTCCAAACTTGTCATGTAATTCTGACAGGACCTTATTTGCTTCTGGGTTTTCTAAGCATCTCAGGTATATTCCTTCATAATTCTTCTTGAATAGGGTTCCTCCCTTCATCATGTATTTTTGGGATCTTATCTTTAAGGCCCTTCTTTGTGAAGCTTGCATTCTTGATGGACATTTTCCAGTGATCAGGATGTGCTTGATATCTACATACCATTCTCTATTGTCTTTTTCATTGATCACATACTGCTGACTAGTGATGTTTGGGTCAATTTCAGATATCATCTGGCTCAGAGCTTGTCCTCTTACCAGCTTCATTGGTGTAATTTCCATATCATACTCTTGTAATACAGTAATCCATTTGGCTCTTTTCTCACCAGGCTCACTTTGCATTAGTAGCATCTTCACTACTGCATCTGGTACTGCAGCAATTACTTTGCTTCTTAGTATGTAGTGTCTGAATTTCTTTACTGCTCTGACTAATGCAAGTGCCTGTCTCTCAACATCTACATATCTCAATTCAGCATGCCTGAAAGGACAACTCATGAAAGCAATTGGTTTCTCTTCTTTCTCTTCATTTCTTTGAGTTAACACTGCTGCAGAGGTATGTTCTGAAGCAAATGAATAGATGTAGAAATCTTTTGTGTAGTATGGACTGATAAGGACAGGAGCATCCAATATAGCTTTCTTTATATCTTCAAATGCAGCTTTAGCCTCTGGTGTCCACTCAATCTGTGCATCATTTTTTAACATAGCATTTAGTGGTCTGACAATCTCAGCAAAGCCGGTGATGAACTTCCTCACAAAATTTATCTTACCAAAGTAAGACTTGAGTTCCTTTTTGCTCCCTGGAAGTTGTAACTTCATGATAGATTCCACCCTATCAGGATCAATGATAATTCCATCTTCTGTGATTAAGTGGCCTAGTAACTTTCCTATTGTCACCCCAAATATGCACTTCTTGGGATTCAAAGATATTCCATACTCTTCACATTTCTTCAGTACACTTCTGAGATCAGCAACATGATTCCCCCTTTCCTTGGAGAATACTGTCAAGTCGTTCATGTAGATGACTATACATTTTCCTATTAAGCCTCTGAAGGCTATATCCATTGCTCGCTAGAATGTAGCTCCAGCATTTATGAGGCCGAATGGCATACGTCTATATGCAAATATCCCCCACTTTGTGGTGAAGGTAGTTTTCAATCTGTCAATTTTATCAACCATTACTTGGTTGTATCCTGAAAAACTATCCAAGAAGGACATCATTTTGGCTCCATTTACAATCTGCAGAACTTCATCCAATGAGGATAAAGGATAATTGTCTTTTTCTGATGCTCTGTTCAGATTCATGAAATCCACACATAACCTGATGTCTCCATTCTTCTTTCTGACTGGCACAAGATTTGCCACCCAAGTGGAGTGTCTCACAGGAAATATTATCCTGGCGTTTAACAATTTCTTGACTTCTTCGAGGATTATTGGTTCGAGCAAGGCATTGACTGGCCTTTGCTTCTGTCTGAAAGGTTTAGCATCTGGCTTGAGAGGTATGGTATGAGTTATAACAGAGGTGTCATATGTCTTCAGCTCATCATAAGTCCATGCTATTACATGTATGTAGTCCTTGAGTGCCTGAGTTATTCCTTCTAACTCTTTTGTTGTGTTGGTGCCTGGATTCACTGACAGTTTCCAAGCAATTTTCATGCAGGCACCATCCCAAAATATCCAAAAAATTTTAAGTTTTGGGGCCCCTCAATGTTTTTCAGCATCTGTATTATAGTTCTTGAGGAGGTGGTCTTCATGTTTTCTCCATCGGCATGAGTTTGTATTTGTCTTGGCGATCATGATGGTAGCAGTCATATTTTCTTCCATCACCAAGACTTTGTGCTATCGGCAAAGGAGTTTCATGTTGGGCCGATGGCATTTGTTTGGCCGATGGATATCTATCGGCGAGAGTAGTATTGTCGGCCAAGCAGTTTTTTGTGGTGCCGATATGCACGGGTCACACCGACAGGGGAGTATGGAGTGGACCGTCGGCGAGACTTTTTGCTATCGACAGAGGGGTCTTGACCTCTGTCGATATCATTTTTCTGGCCGATGGGGATTTGGGCATTGTGTTCATCGGTATGACAATGTGTGTCGGCGAGGGAGATTTGTGCTTTGCCGATGGGTCTTCTTTGGCCGATGTGGAAGTTGGAGGCTTTAGGGAGGTGTTCGTCAGTGTGACTAAGGGTGTCGGCTAGTGTTTTTTCAGTTGCTCTGATTATGTGTGTCTGGCCGATGGGAGCGAGGAGTTTGGCCATTGGGTTGACTTCGTGCTTGGTCTCGCTGAGGGAAGTGCTATCGCCATGACTTTGGCTATCAGACGAGCTGGCGTGGGGTTCACCAATGGAGTGGTGTCTGGTCGATGGTGTCATTGGCTTGGTGTTTGGTATCGGGTGGACTATGTTTGGTTTTGCTGATGAGATGTTCATCGGCGTATGTGGAATGGCCATTGGCGAGATTATTGAGGTCAGTGGGAGCTTTCATTGGTGTGCCGATGGTCTATGTCTTGGCGACAAGGGATTATGAAGTGGTCTTCGGCATGACCTGTGTTGTCGGCAGGAGAATTAGTTGTTGAGCCGATAGTGGAGGTTTCGCCGACGAGGGTGTTTTGGTGGCCATCGGGGAGAGTTGGTCTATCGGCCAAGGAAGCTTTTGGGCTGGCCGATAGACTATGTCTGGCCGACAGAGGCTTGCGATGGGCTTCATCGGTGTAACACATGAGGTCAGCCAGAGGATTTTTGGATGCTCCGATGGAGGGAGTCACGACGACGGAGGGTGTGTTTTGTTTGCCATCAGCGAGACCGTTGAGATCAGAAGGAGTTTTTTGGAGCGGGCCGATGGTATAGGTCTGGGTGATGGGCTTTGGGCTGAGAGGCATGTGTCGAGGGTGGCAAAAGTGCTCAACACTTAGTATGCATGCGGCCCCATTTTTAAACTACTAAAGTGATCTCTTCACCATGCATGTGGGATTATTCCCCTGTGTATTTTCAACCTGCAGAGAAGCATGTTCTGGCAGGAAATCCTTTTTGAATGCAGCGATAGTTTTCAAGCGGCCACGGGTGGTTGAGACCCTTAATGGTGATGATGCAGGGGTATGGGCAATGGTACAAGCGATTAAGATGCCTGATCGTGGATGAAGACTCCCAGATGGTGGCACAAGGCTCAAGGCCTCCCTTATCTGCTGCATTGATGGCTTCTAAGCGCCATTCCCTCTGATGGATGTATCTAGTGGATTTTTTACTTCTGGCCATGTAATTAATTGCTGAATGTACACGGTTCTGTATAAATGGTTTTGGCTGTGTTACTTTTGAGAGGTTGGAGGTTTTTTGGGCTTTCGGCTCTGACTCTGAACATAAGGTGTTCACATTTTGAAAGGCATTTTTTGCTACAGACTCGGTCCTTAGTCTGGTGTACTAATCTATCTTGGATTGTAAATGATGATTTTCTCTATGATGACCTTCTATGCAGATTGATTTTAAATGAAAAACACCTGTGTGTGTATTGTTTCTGATTGTCTCCTGTATGTCATTTGTTTTCCTTTCAAACAAGGTTATCAAGGACTTCCAAGTTTTTCAGTGTATGCATACTGTGTGTCTGATTTATTGCGTCTGCTCAAGGAGTGGTTAAATAGGCTTTTGATTAGATACAAAGGGAAATAGATTACATCATAGGATCTGTTAAGCATGATCATTAATGATACTCTTTCTTAGACATGTTGCTGTCAGGCAGTAGCATTATTCTCAGGTCCTCTGGATATGAATTTATGTTGTCATGGGGAGACATTTACAGTCTTAGATATGACTCTGCTGCCCAGATAAGGCACTGGTTTGGGAATTTGTCTGTTCAATGGGTCTAGGAAAGTCCCATAACTCCAAACACCATTTCAATCCATCTCATCACTTCCACCTGTTAGTTGTAGGATTAGGATTAGGAACCTCTGCATGCTCTCATACCTAACCAGACATTATGTCCAAGAATGTTGCCAACCTTGTGATTTGTTACACAAATCTTGGTCCATACATGAGAGTATTCTACCTGTTGCCGTCAAGTTAAATCCTTCTATCATTGAGCTAGTCAAGGTTATACTTTTATCAAATAGGGACACCCCCCTTGGTGCGGCAGAACCAGAAGTGAAGGGGAGGAGCTCATGCAACCTCCTGTATTCAGTTGGCTGAATCTGCCTTTGCATTAGAACTGGCAAACCCTAATGTTGATTCAGAAGGAAAAACCAACAAAATGGCAACTCTACTGGGGACGTTGATGTGAAGTGATATCCTGCAGTCTCTGGTGAAGTTTTGCTCTGCTGGTGGAATGAACTCAGAAACATATTTGATGAGATTTCAACTGCTGTAAATTTTGTCCTCTTTGGAGAGGTGGCGACTCTGCAAAAAATTCAAGTGCACATGAAAAGTTGATGTGTGTGTTGTGACAGAAAATGTGCTGTTCAAACTTCAGCATCTATATAAGAAAGGTACCTTGTTCCTTCCCCTTTATATTTGCTGTTTTGCTACATAGGTTAGGTGCCAGGGGAGGTTACAGGTCTTAGGAATGCCAGGGATGTCTGAAAATAGAAATTTCATGAATCCAAGTATGAATTATCCCATACTCAGCGGTGAAATGTTGGATAAAAGAATAGAAGAGATAAGAAATAGGTTGATATTCTTAGAGGCTGAGCAGGCCCAGTTAAAAAGCAGTAACCCTATTGTGTCTGCCAGTCAGAAGGCTAAACCTCTTCTCAGCCCTTTTGATCCTTTGTATGACCAACTGGATTTGTCATGGGTGGATTATAAAGTAGAAACTATGCCTGCTAGGATATACTGTCAGATGCCTAGATTTAGTGGTCACAGTGTATGTGATGGGAATGCACATATCCAAAATTTTCATAGTTTTATGGGAAAACATTCATTTAGAGATGAGGATATGTGGATGAGGTTTTTTGTTAGGTCCTTTGATGCAAAAGCAAAAGACTGGTATTTGAGCTTTCCAAAGAGATCCTTTGCCTGTTGGGATGAGCTTACTGACTTTTTCAAAAAAGAATTTGCAAAAGAACCTGCTGATCTTGTTGTAGAATTGATGAGAATCAGAAAACAAGATGAAGAGCCATGTGTTGATTTCAGTCATAGGTTTGCAGTAGCCTTTTCACAGATCCCAAAAGTCTTCAGACCTGACACTTCAGCCTGTGTTGGCATATTCTTTGAGGCTTTTGAGGAGTGCTCTAGTGCATTACTGAGGGATTTCAAGGTGACAAGTATGCAGATGGCATACAAGTTCGTAGAAAAAATAGAAAAAATCAGAAATGTGCACCTACTGAAATCCCTGTCCCCTGGCCTTGGTGTGAAAAATAGTTGTGAAGCTGCAAATGACCAAATAATTAAGGCATCATGTGTAGATAAAAATGAAAATGAAAGCATAGAGGTTGAGATTGTTGTATTTGAACATAATGCTAACAATACTGCTCAACTGGATTGTTCACCAGTTGAGGATGCCAGTGAAAGGACTAGTGAGGATTCCCATTGCAATGATGAGGCATATGACCATGAAAACAATAACGAGGTTGTGGACAGTAATGAGCAACTTTTGGAATGGACCTGTGGAGACAATTGTGAGTATTGTACTCAAGACAGAGAAGGTATAAGCAAACAGAAAAACAGTCCCATGTGTGACCCATTGCCTACCTTTCAAACACATGGAGATCATGAAGAGCAGTCAAAAATTGAAATAAGTGCTAGTGTAGAGCATGATTGTTTTTCATTTGATGGCTGTTTTGCTTATGACACACAGGCTGATACTCCTCCATAGAGTGAATCCATTGGTGATGAAAATGCGTGTTCTGCTGCCCATGAACCAATGACATACTATGATGAAATTGATGCACCTAGGTCACCCATTTATGACACATGTGATGATGAGGATCAGTCTAAGTATGGTGAGGATCTAGACATTATTTTTGACTTGGATTCTGTTTCTCATCCTAATGAAAGAGGAAACAACATACATCAAG
Organism: Cunninghamia lanceolata; assembly: GCA_027924645.1. Taxonomy (NCBI): domain Eukaryota; kingdom Viridiplantae; phylum Streptophyta; class Pinopsida; order Cupressales; family Cupressaceae; genus Cunninghamia; species Cunninghamia lanceolata. The sequence goes on from BSBN01000400.1 coordinate 8,302,873, forward strand.
TAAGTGACTGTAAAAATGTGCCTGATTTGAAAAAGATGCCAGAGCCTGATCTTTTCCAGTTTGGTGCTGCTATTGGTTGGGTACATGATGTGCACAATTGTGAATTTGAAAGCTTTTCTTTTGAGAGGCCAGCATATGAAATGAGCTCTAATTTTCCTAGCTGCATGGTGGACTTTGAATATTTTCAGTTTTCAGTCCAGCTAGGAGATCATTTTGCAATGCATAATGCTGATACAAATGATAACATGTGTTATATTCCATTTCAGTATGCATTGCTTGATACATTCTGCATCCATTTGCTGCCTGATGCTGAGGGTTGTTTGCAGAGGGTTGACAGTGACAAAATAAATCAGAAGGTTGAATGTGCAGATGACCAGGTTTGTCTGTGGTCAGATCATGGCAGTATTCTCAGGCTTGACCCAGTGTATGCATATGAGAACAAGGTGTTTAACAAAGGGAAATATTGGTTTTCCTTTTCTTGGTGGCCTTAGGCCATCAAGTTTGATTGGTGATGCAGATCATGGTAACTTCATGACTCTGTTGCCCAATGGATAAGGCACTGGTCTGCATCCCAGAGATCTGGGGTTCTCGCTGCAGTCTTGCACCTGCACGTCCCCAATCAAAGCCACTGTTGGTGCCTAGATTCACTGACAGTTTCTAAGCAATTTTCATGCAGGCACCATCCCAAAATATCCAAAAAATTTTAAGTTTTGGGGCCCCTCAATGTTTTTCAGCATCTGTATTATAGTTCTTGAGGAGGTGGTCTTCATGTTTTCTCCATCGGCATGAGTTTATATTTGTCTTGGCGATCATGATGGTAGCAGTCATATTTTCTTCCATCGCCAAGACTTTGTGCTATCAGCGAAGGAGTTTCATATTGGGCCGATGGCATTTGTTTGGCCGATGGATATCTACCAGCGAGAGTAGTATTGTTGGCCAAGTAGTTTTTTGTGGCGCCGATAGGCGCGGGTCACACCGACAGGGGAGTATGGAGTGGACCGTCGGTGAGACTTTTTGCTATTGGCAGAGGGGTCTTGACCTCTGCCGATATCATTTTTCTGGCTGATGGGGATTTGGGCATTGTGTTCATCGGTATGACAATGTGTGTCGGCGAGGGAGATTTGTGCTTTGCCGATGGGTCTTCTTTGGCTGATGTGGAAGTTGGAGGCTTTAGGGAGGTGTTTGTCGGTGTGACTAAGGGTGTCGGCCAGTGTTTTTTCAGTTGCTCCGATGATGTGTGTCTGGCCGATGGGAGTGAGGAGTTTGGCCATTGGGTTGACTTCGTGCTTGGTCTCCCCGAGGGAAGTGCTATCGCCATGACTTTGGCTATCAGGTGAGCCAGCGTGGGGTTCACCGATGGAGTGGTGTCTGGCCGATGGTGTCATTGGCTTGGTGTTTGGTATCGGGTGGATTGTGTTTGGTTTTGCCGATGAGATGTTCATCGGCGTATGTGGAATGGCCATCGGTGAGATTATTGAGGTTGGTGGGAGCTTTCATTGGTCTGCCGATGGTCTATGTCTTGGCGACAAGGGATTATGAAGTGGTCTTCGGCATGACCTGTGTTGTCGGCAGGAGAATTAGTTGTTGAGCCGATAGTGGAGGTTTCGCTGACAAGGGTGTTTTGGTGGCCATCGGGGAGAGTTGGTCTATCGGCCAAGGAAGCTTTTGGGCTGGCCGATAGACTATGTCTGGCCGATAGAGGCTTGCGATGGGCTTCATCGGTGTAACACATGAGGTCGGCTAGAGGATTTTTAGATGCTCCGATGGAGGGAGTCACGGCAATGGAGGGTGTGTTTTGTTTGCCATCAGCGAGACCGTTGAGATCGGAAGGAGTTTTTTGGAGCGGGCTGATGGTATAGGTCTGGGCGACGGGCATTGGGCTGAGAGGCGTGTGTCGAGCGTGGCAAAAGTGCTCGACACTTAGTATGCATGCGGCCCCATTTTTAAACTCCTAAAGTGATCTCTTCACCGTGCATGTGGGATTATTCCCCTGTGTATTTTCAACCTACAGAGAAGCATGTTCTGGTGGGAAATACTTTTTGAATGCAGCGACAGTTTTCAAGCGGCTGCGGGTGGTTGAGACCCTTAATGGCGATGATGCAGGGGTATGGGCGACGGTACAAGTGATTAAGATGCTTGATCGTGGATGAAGACTCCTAGATGGCGGCACAAGGCTCGAGGCCTCCCTTGTCTGCTACATTGATGGCTTCTAAGCGCCATTCCCTCTGATGGATGTATTTGGCAGATTTTTGACTTCTGGCCATGTAATTAATTGCTAAATGTACACGGTTCTGTATAAATGGTTTTGGCTGTGTTACTTTTGAGAGGTTGGAGGTTTTTTGGGCTTTCAGCTCTGACTCTGAACATAAGATGTTCACATTTTGAAAGGCATTTTTTGCTACAGACTCGGTCCTTAGTCTGGTGTACTAATCTATTTTGGATTGTAAATGATGATTTCTCTGTGATGACCTTCTATGCAGATTGATTTTAAATGAAAAACACCTGTGTGTGTATTATTTTTGATTGTCTCCTGTATGTCATTTATTTTCCTTTCAAACAAGGTTGTCAAGGACTTCCAAGTTTTTCAGTGTATGCATACTGTGTGTCTGATTTATTGCATCTGCTCAAGGAGTGGTTAAATAGGCTTTTGATCAGATACAAAGGGAAATAGATTGCATCATAGGATCTGTTAAGCATGATCATTAATGATACTCTTTCTTGGACATGTTGCTATCAGGCAGTAGCATTATTCTCAGGTCCTCTGGATATGAATTTATGTTGTCATGGGGAGACATTTACAGTCTTAGATATGACTCTGCTGCCCAGATAAGGCACTGGTTTGGGAATCTATCTGTTCAATGGGTCTAGGAAAGTCCCATAACTCCAAACACCATTTCAACCCATCTCATCACTTCCACCTGTTAGTTGTAGGATTAGGATTAGGAACCTCTGCATGCTCTCATACCTAACCAGACATTATGTCCAAGAATGTTGCCAACCTTGTGATTTGTTACACAAATCTTGGTCCATACATGAGAGTATTCTGCATGTTGCTGTCAAGTTAAATCCTTCTGTCATTGAGCTAGTCAAGGTTATACTTTTATCAAATAGGGACACCCCCCTTGGTGCGGCAGAACTAGAAGTGAAGGGGAGGAGCTCACGCAACCTCCTGTATTCAGTTGGCTGAATCTGCCTGTGCATTAGAACTGCAAACCCTAATGCTGATTCAAAAGGAAAAACCAACATGTTGTACAAACCTTACCTATCAATACATTCTTCTTGTTTTCATCCTGTCCGATATTCACTTGTGAATACTGACCTCCATCTGCCTTAGGCAGATCCTTTTGTTTAAGCATATTATCCAAATCAAAAGCTCTTTCTAATTCAATCATACCTTTGGGGATCCTATTGCTATGCAACTCTAATATCTCATCTTCTTCCCATACATGATCCTCCATACCATTCTCATCTATAATCTGAGCTTCAAATATGTCCCTATTTGAGATGAAGTCCAGAATGTGCTGATCATCATCAAACACCTGGAGGTTAGTCACATTATTAGGTACTAAAGGTACTGACACTAGCTCTACTGAAAATCTCTTCAGACCAGATATAGACAGTGGCTCTAATGTACTGGCCGCTTGGGCAAGTGCATCTGCCCTATGGTTTTGTTCTCTTGGTACATGAGTGATATTAAAGGCATCAAAATCCTCAATCAGATCCCACACTCAATGTCTGTAGTTGGACAGCTTTCTGTAATTACAGGAGTAAACTCCTCTTACTTGTCTCACAACTAGTTCTGAATCTCTGAAAACATGCAGAATCTTTACTTTCTTCTTATGAGAAAACAATATCCCATGAATCAGAGCCTCATATTCTGCTACATTATTAGTACAGGGGAACTGTAATCTATAAGCTGCCAGATAGGATTTTCCAGTTGGATCAATCAGATCAATTCCTACCCCAGCACCTTGCTTGGATTTGGACCCATCAAACCTTAGGATCCAAGGTTTATCTTTAGCAGGACATTTAGCTGAACTTTCTTTTCTCTTTGTAGCTCTGGCTGCTGTTCCGCCTGATATCCATTTTAACTTAGGGACATCATCATCCTCAAGCTTCTTCTTTCCTTTTTCTCATGAGCCTGATGGCTTTTCTATTTTCTCTTTTATTTCAACAGGAGGATGATATTCTGAATCTGCAACTGCATGCTTTTTTAGAATATGTAAACATAATGCACAAGTTGTTTTTGAGTGAGGTGCTTTGTGCAATCTACACCAATCCTTAATTAAAACCTCCTGGGGAGATTTATATTGTCGTGTCATCTTCTCTATTTCTTTTACTAGAAATTCTTCGAACTTAGTTAGGTCACTACCTTTGTCTTCATCGGACAACTCATAATCGGGTTCCATAAAGCAATCACTACCAGGAGTGATCCTTTCTTTCCTTACACGATTTATCATCTCAGACACTAGGATTTCTTTTATTTCCAAGATATGATCTTCATCATGATATGTCAGCTCTTCTGTTCCTGCAAAAGACAGATAAGAATTAGTGTCATTGTCATCATCATCAGATGTAGCATTTACCTCAGAACATGATGATGACGCCTCACTGCATGTCTGCTCCAGCATCATCATATCTAAACATGCTTCACAAGTTTTTTTTGAGTGTGCTTCATCGTGTAACTTGCACCATCCATCAATCAAAATATCGTTAGCAGGTATATTTAACAATTGACAATGCCTTACTTGGTTAGACAGATGCATCCCGAAATCTCTGAAGCGATCTATTTCATTCTCATTATCAGGATTATTATCATGTTGTTCAACTGGTATATCCTCCTGATGATCATCATCATGATGATGCTGCAGATCAAGCATCAGGATCTCTTCTATTTTGACCATTTGTGGCCTGATGCAGTAAACTCCAGGTTCTACGTCTACGTATAGGATCTCATTTGTTCAGTTGTATTCAGTGATCATATGTTTCATTCTAGGCCCAGCGTCAATCCTGATCTGGTTTGGTATACCTTTCCATGGTAACCACATGTGACTGAAATCTGTGGACATATATCCATTGAGCGTCTTGGACCAGTCTCAGCTAAGCAACATCCCATAAGTATCAGGTATGTCAACTACCTGAATATCAATGTAATATTGGATCCTAGGATCAGATGCTAGTTGCATGTGGATATGAGTTAACTCTCCTACTACACTTACCTCTATTTTGTCTAACTGTGTCACCTTCTTTAGGGATTTAGCAAGATGTAGTCCTAAGGCATTACATATTGACAGGGGCATAACATTAGTGGAAGCTCCTGAATCAACCAGACAGTTGTGCAGGTTCTTGCTGAACATTCTTATGGTTAGGAGGAACGGAGGTGATTCTGTCTTATCCCTATACAAGGTCATGTGGGAGGTTTCTGTGGCTTGGACTGTAGCTGACACTTTAGGCTTAACCATATTATCCCTAGCAGTATGATCTTTGCTACTGGATTGACTTGAAAGATGACTATCCTCTTTAGGAGCAGGATCATCTAGTGATTTCATGAATGCCCTTTTGATGGCAGGAGTTTTCAGTAACTCAGACAGGGACAGGCTAATCTTAATTTTCTTCATTTCATCGGCCAGATAGGTGACTAACTTGTCGGATTCATGAGGTGTATTTGCAATCTTTGATCCTGTGTTCTGAGGTGACAAGTACTAAGCATTTACCTTGGGGAACCTAGGGTTATTGCTAGCTTTAGGATCAGGAGGTGTGTTAAAATTATTTAGAGGTAGGGATGATGTCAATGGACCAGCAGGTCTGTTGGCATTACTCCTCAAGTTATAACTATGCTTACCAGGATATTGCTGCTGATATGCATGTATTTCCTCATGTTCTCTTGCAGGCTCATTTTCATCCTCAAAGGGGAAAACATAATTTGTTTCAAAAGTTAAGGTAGATTCTTCACATACCAGGTCATGACTCTGATGAGGTTGATTAATGTAGGCTTCTAGCACGAAAGCTGAGTCATATCCACAAGGAACAATCTCATTTCCTTCTGCATGAGGTGGATTTCCAGAAGTATTAGACACTTTAGTCTGAAAGATGCTAGCAGCAATTCTAAATTGTGGACAGTCTAACTCTGCATGTGCATTAGTATTGTGGATCCTACACCAATTAGTAAGGGCTACTTCAGCAAGATTGACTCTAGTAGTCTGTTTGGCTTCACCAGGAGGTTGATTATCTAGGGGTGATGGTAATGAGCCATTATTGGGCCTAGAGTTCCATATTCTAGGTTGTCTCTGAGGATTATTGTTATTCCCACCACCATTATTGAAATTACTGGTATTATATCCTCTGTCAGGATAATTTGATCTATCATTGGAATAATTTCTATTATGATTTGACTAGGAATAGAAACCCTGATTTCATAAATGTGTTACTTCTGTGGTGAGTTTTCTCAGTTGAGCAGAAATTTCTTTAATCTCCTCATTTTCTTCTTGAACTTTGGCCACCACATTTTCATTCTGGGGCTTAAAGAAGGAGGATCCATGGTTATTATTGGACAGATCAGTACCTTGAGGTGTCTGAGCTTGTGCGGGATATTGTGGCAGTTGGCCATTTCCATTAGGAGGGGGCATGATGCTCAGTGGAGGTACTTGCAAAGGTGCAGGCATGACTGCTGGGGGTATCAATGCTCCATTAGGATATTGTGCAGGATATTGTGTAGAATATGATGCAGGATATTGTGGGTGCATGCCCAGCAAGGTAGGAAATACCATATTTGGAGTAGGAGTAGGTATTAATTACTAATTTACCTGTATAGCTTCTTGAAAACCTAAGGCTAAAGTTGTGATCCGGGGATGTGTCCTCCTTATGAACATGGAAGTCAAAGGATCCAAGGTAGAATAGTAAGTGCTTCTTGTAGCTTCATCAGACACAGTATAAGGGGTGACCACTCTAGACAGCATTTTCTGAAACCTAGCATTGAAATTGGCAATAGGCTCATTCTCAAATCTCTTGATAGTGGCGAATAAGTAATAGTTTATTGAGGGATCGACTGGAACCTTAAATCAATCAAGAAAAGATTTCTCTAATAAGGCCCAGGAATTAACAGAACCCTGACCAAGACTGATGAACCAATTATAAGCTTCTTCCCCCAAGGAGAAAGGAAATAATCTGCACACCACATCTTGATGTTCTATTCTAGCTTTGCAGCATGCTTCCTTAAAGGTCCTGATATGATCTTCAGCATCTTGATAAGGATGATATTTTGGACAAAGTTTATCCAGATTCTTTGGTAACTCATGATATGCAGTGAAGGTCAAAGGTGACTCTGCTGCAAAGAAAGACATTGCAACTAGAGGAGGTTGAGCTGGTGGTGCAGCTCGCTGAGGTTGGACTAAAGATACACCCTGAGGCTGAACTGGAGGTGTCACAGATATCCCAGAAGGTATTTGTAAATCAACAAGAGTTACAGGAGGAGGTTCTGGTGAAGCCTCTGGTGCACTAGACCTTGGAGTATGATGGATGTCAACAGTTCTAGGTCTGAAACCCCTAACAGGCAATTCTTCAAAAATTTCACTAGGTCTAGACCTGGTATTTATCCTGTGAGCCAGGATTTCTCAATTTTGAGGCAAATTGGTTGAAACTTTGCAAATATTGGCTAGGTTTCACCAGATGAGGTGATATTTGCAGTTAGATGGCTGATTAGACTGGATATTTATGAGATATTTGCGAAGATACTACAAATATGACAGGATATTTGAGGTAACTTGACCCGTAGCACGAGATCTCAAGTGTCTAAGGCTTAAATTCTTCAAAGCTTAAACAAATTTATGTATCTTTGGCTGTCATTAGTGAATTCAGAATGATCTACTATAAAGCTTGCAATATTTATGTGAGATCTAGAAATCTTTCCACAGAATGATCATATACGAGCCTTTTACAGTAAATATTTGTGTAATATTTGAAATTCACGGATGATCTGAGGTTACCTTACTCTCTGCATCGTCAAACCTGAGAATAATGATGATGAGCGTAATCTTCTAGATTAGGCCCTCCTTCTAGTGCCAATTTATGTTGGTCATGATGTTAGTCACAAACAAACATAGAATAAAAGTACACATTTAACTTTTATTCATCTTGAAAGATACTATGAATTCAAAGAATTCATGATCCCAAGTCTCCAGTGATTAGGTCTTAATCGTCTGAAGTTACTCAGAGGTTAATGTGATTTGATGTTTCCATTTTGGGGCCTCATGTGAAAGTTTCTCATCATCACGATTCTCCTACAGATATTCTTTACAGAGAAGTCATATTATATAGTTATTTGGTGAAAAGACGCAGATATACCTCAATCTTTGCATGATATTTTTAATTGTACATGCTCTGTACTCAAATATGCTAAATATTTGCAATTATTTACGAGATGTCTGCATATCTGTATTATTTGCTTAAGATCATCAATTATTTGCAATTATGGAGATGAAATGTTCTGAAATTTAAAAGAAATTAAAGAAATGCTTCTAATTGAAGTGAACCTTTAGCTTCTGAGCCACATGTATATTAGATACTATCATGAAGAGAAGAAAACCAAACCATATTTTCACCAGGACATTCCATAGTTAGATATAGTTGATGCTAACTTCAAAGGAATTTGTATGAAGACAACACATGTAAGTAGACATGCACTCCAAGGGACACAGGAAATCACCACATATATCTAGAAATCATACACCGATTACTTAAGATTTACTATGAGTTGGAATCGACATAGTCTTCTCATTCATTAAGCATGCAAAAATATAAATGTATACAAAAGCTTTGAAATGAGCTCTGAATGTTTCAGCAGATGGATTTCAATTAAGTTTCAAATGTTTACAATAAGGCATCACACCACCTTTTATAGAATAAGGTAAGGAAGCTATTACAAAAGATCTACGATCTTGATTTATCAATACAAAACTACGGTCATGATTTTCTTGACTTTGTCAACTTCTACAAAATGGCACAAGTTGCCAGCTGGCAACTATCTAGACTACTTATGCTTATATCCCCTTCATGATGTATCTTCATCATGCTCCTCAGCTGATTCATGTGGATCATCATCATGTGTGTCGCTTCCTGAACTTTCGCTATCCTGATGATGATGATGCTGCATATGGGGCTGCATACTACTGCGGACCTGCTCATATGAATGTACAACTTGATCTATCCCTCTGCCATCTTGAGTTTTTTCTTTGATGATGGTGTGCTTATGTTCTTCATACTTGTCTCTGCTGTTATCTAGCTTATTTTTCCTATCCTATAGTGTTTCATTATATTTCTCCATCTGGACCTTGATCCTCATTATTTTATCTATTAGTTCTTCTGTCAAGTGGATAGGTGGACCATCTGCCTCTAATTGGAAATTACTGTGTACAGCTTTGATGGTAGACTCTTCATCTTGATTTTCTATTTTACCTTCCACCTTGCCTTCCAATGTTTCTAATATCACTGCCTCTTCAGCCATTAAATCACGTAGCATCATGCTGATATCTCTCAGCTTATTATTGCATCTTTTGAGGACTCCGCATTCAAACTGAATGTCTTTATACCAAATATCTATCAAGAATGCAGTATTACTGTTCAATACCTGCTTACTGATAAGCAGTTGAGGATTTATCCCCTTTATTTCTCTCAAAAGGCTCAAGACCCTTTCCAATTTATAAGACCTTTTCCCAGTCTGTATTTGCAATTTATCCACCTTGGTCTTGGAGTCACTTAGAATGCTCCACCTCTTCAAAGAGGCCTTCATTATTTCTACAGCATCATCCAATATGGATGACATCCATTTCCTTATTACAGACGATTCATGCTTCATGATGTCTAATTTATTTACCTCCTCCTGAGAAATGGCAGTCAATGGGACTACATGTTCAGTTGCGGTATCATCAGGATTGGTTAGTCCTTTGATATAGGCATGCAACTGAGCAATGTGCTCTTTATGTTGCTTATTCTTCTCCTTCTCTCTTTTCACCTTGTGAATTAGAGAGTTAATAATGTCTTTTCCTTCTTGACCTTCCTGATCCTCATTAGCAAAACCCAAATCTACTGTGCTGATTTGAAATTCATCAACAGTAATTTTACCTTTTTCTTTCTCCACCGTAGGTATGGCAATTTGTGCGGTCCTTCTCCCGGTGGCCGGATCTTTCTTGATGGCCGAAGTCATTCTGGCCTTCCTCCTAGATTTCATTATATCCGCGGAGAACAAGGTGGAGACATTGAATTCTTAAATTTCAAGTTCTTCCTCAATATTTACTTCTTTTGCTAACCATGGAGGCACCTGATCATGTTTTTTAGCATCATGATGATGTTCACCCATATCTCCCTTTTCTATCAGCAGATGTTTTGGAGATGGTGATTTTTCCTTTTCTTCTTCCTGATGCTCACTTTGCTGTTGATCCTATGGTACATCCTCCTGTTGAGGAATCTCTTTCTCCAGAGGAGCATCTTCTTGATGTGGGGAACCCTGTGGTGTATCTGTATGTAGATCATGCTGATCATGATCTTTCTCTATCATTACTTCGTCTATTTTTATTTCTTCCCCTTGTTGTTCATCTACTGCACCAGATACTAGGGATTCTACCTGAGGTGATGGCATTTGTTCTACGGCCATTATTTGTTCTAGGCCTACACTGTCAACCTCCTTTGTCTTAGCAGCTGGATCCTCTAGTGCTTCCTTCTTTTCATCAGCCTTTATTTCCTGAACCTCTACTATAGCAGGTTCCGCTGATGTATCCTGTGGATCTTGTTGACTCAATTCAAGAGTATGGCCTTCTGATTCTACCATCTCTATCTCTTCTGTTCAGTCCCCCTTGTCAGGTGATCCTGCTGGCTGTACAAGACTTGCATCCTATTTCTCTGTTAGGTCTACCACTACAGGGTTTGTCACCTCTGTGATTAATGCTTCCAGCCCTATTTCTTGAGCTACCTGCTCTGAGCTCTTTTCTTGCTCTTCTTCCACTTGTTTCATCTCCTCAAATACAATTTGAACTGGTGGAGGCTTATGAGGTGTCATACTTATGCCAGCAGCAAGTGTTTCCATCTTTTGTGCAGCCACATCCTGCACCACCTCATCATCAGACAAATTTATTGTCTCATCAAGCGAGACATGTCCTTCTGCTTGTGTCTGGGAGGTTTCTTTCATTCGTTCTTCTGCAAGTTTAGTTTTGAACTTGACTATGGTAGGAAGTGGAACATTATGTTGAAGTTCCTTTAGCACTTGACTACCTACCCCTTGTACTAGTGTAGGGGGTTGGGTTATTCCACCTCTCATGGAGGTTCTTTGTTTCTTAGGTGTGGTGGGTACTAGCACCTGTGGAGCTCTCCTCTTCCTCTTTATTATTAATGGAGCCTCTTCTTCTTCAGGCTCCTCCTCCATGGGGATATCCTCTGTATCATGTTTCCTTGAGGATTGACCCACTTCTATGGTCTCAGTGATTCCAGCCTCTGCTGTCTTACTCTTTTTGGGCTTTTCTTTCTTTGGAGGGGATGCTGATTCTGATCCTGATCCTGATCCTGTTGCCTCCTCAGCTTCAATACTACCCTTTCAATTATAACCCCTTTGGGTTCCTTATCCACCTTCTTGCCCCTTGGGGGTCTTTTGCTCTGTTGCTGTGGTGGAGGGATTCTATCTCCCTTGGTCTTCCTCTTCTCAATTAGGAAGTTATCATACTCATCCCCAGGGATATCCTGTCCCTTCTTTTTGTTGTCCACCGTAATGGCAACACCTTTCTTTTTCAGTGCCTCCACCTGCTCATCAACCCAAGCTTGAGTCAGTTGTATGGTCTTAGCAATGAATGGGTCCAAGGATATGTCTTCCTGCATGGTGAGGTTAGGTGCAGAGATGGTGTCATTGTATATCTTCTTTTGTTCATATTCATCTGCCATTATCCTGTCATCATCCTTCTTCAATTGTTGGGGAAGGGAGATGCAATCAAAAGTTCTAATTTGGTTCAGAGTCAACCTCTGATACCTTCTTCTCCTGGCTTCTGCCTCATCTTCATAGTCAGCCCAAAAATCCTCTAGGTGCCTCTGATGAATAGGCTTTCCTAGTATCTTCTATATCCTGCTATAAGGATCATATGGTCTAGTTAGTGGGAAAGGCTGCAGATTCATTTTATTTAGTGTGACCATCACCTTCTTTATATTGTCAGAATCAGGGCAAATGTAGCAGCCTATGTTGACTAGGAACAAAATTGGTGGCAGCTTCTTGGCGTCCTTATACATCTTTATCATTGTGGCACCCTGCCGAATAAACTCCATTAATATTACTGCATCAGTAGGATACCTCGACAGCATCAGGGGATGTCCCTCAAAACCTTCAACCCTTATGTATGAAAAGGTTGCAAACTATATGTACCAGGCTCCATGCCTATAAACTACCTCTTGAGCCTCCATGCTCAATCTTTTTGTTCTATCTTCTTCCATGGTCCTTACCAAATGCATAGAGAATGCATCATTGACCAGTTTGTAATCTTTGAGGTAGTTGGTTCTCTACAGCTGAGGATGATGATCCCAGGTATATGCAGCATTTGTGCCTGTGAGCTTTCCATCTGTAACTAAGGCATCAAAAGTGCCTTTGTAAGCACAAGAATAAAGAATGTAAGATGTCATATAAATTGCATAATTTGAACCTCCCAGGTTCATCAGCTTCTCATGTAGAGCATCACTTATTATCTGGCCCCATAGTGGCTTGATGTCTGAATACAGACACATCATTATTATTCTGTACATCCAATCCCTGAAACAACCAGCATCAGGCTAGCCTGTTACCTTGTTTAGGAGTGCAATCATGTATTGGTACTCCTCACTGAAATCATACTTGAACATGTGCTCATGAAGTTTGGCTGCCGTAGGATATGTGTTGTTCTCTACTCGCCATTGATACAGGTTCTTTCTGGCCGAGTTCTTATTGGCCTTATACTCTTTTTCTGCCTTCTTCAGGTCCACACTCTTAACTTTACTGCCCAGTAGTAATCCAAATGTCTGGGAGAGACCCTTGATAGAGAGGTCTGCATATATCCTCCCATGCTTCACCACTTGCCTTGTCTGAGGATTATAATTCCAGGCACATTCTATAACCAGCTACAGAGATTCCATAGAATACGGGAAACCAACAGCATTCCACATCCCTGATATGAACACTGTGTCCAGCACAGGACTCTTGTCATGCCCATCATTCAGCTTAGCTGACCAGGCTTCCAGATTGGTGCTTCCCTGATGTGTGTCTGTAATTGCTCCATACTTGAACAGGACCCCCCTTTGAGAAGAGAACATAGGCCTACTGAATTCCTCTTGACACTTGACAAACCACTTGTCAGCCATGAGTACCTGCAATTAACAAAATCCTATCTCACAACGGGTATACTCATGCATGCATATTGCAATTAAAATCACTATGCCTACTGTATCTTTTCAATACTACTTAATCATATGGATGCATAAACCAAAACTTACATCATCATCCCTGAACAATAATAACATGATGAGGGTTTCATTTACTTACCTGGTTATGCAGATTTCTCTCTTATACCAGTAGATTGCTAAGATGCTCTTAATTCAGTTGATGATCACTTCCTTCCTTCTGTTTGTGAGCTCAAATCGTGCAACAGTAACTGGTATGCAGATATAGAAGCTGGTGCTCTGTAAAACAATTTTATCGCAAGGTAAATGTAAGAATGATGGTTGAATTACCTTTTAACCTTGCAATTAGGATAAATTTAGGGCAACTCTGACAAATTAGATTATATTCCTTGATTATTCGTGTGAAAACGCAGGATCTCGCCAGGTGTTTCATTAGGTTCCGGGGTCGGCGGGAACCACCTACCATGTCTGCGCGCATTTAATGCTAATGGCGGCAATGGGAGCGGGGGGATATCCATATGATAGGATATCATGAGGGTAGGAGGATATTCGCAAATATCGGGTTGAGTTTCAAATATCATCCTCCTCCCTCATATTGAAATTGTTATCACGACAAGATTCGAGTGAGAAAAGCACTCTTTTGGTTATGTTTAGTACATCAGGAGGATATTTCGACGTATCGGGTGATGTTTCAAATATGATGATGACGAGACAAACTTACATGTCTCTCTTTCAGAATATCAGGATGACGTCATCATGATATTTGTTCTTTGTATCGGAAAGGTATCATGACGTCATCGTCATATTAGACGAACATGATCATGTTCGAAAAATATCCTGTCGAAATGTAAATGTGATGATGATGTCATCATCATGTTTGTTTCTTCATTTATCAGATTTGGATAACGTCATCAGGATATTTGCTAAGGGTGATATTTCACGTCAGGAGGATATTAAGAAATATCAGGTTACATTCGAAAACATGACGCTTGCGATACAAAAGACCACTTGATCGGAAGATTTACTACCACTTAAAGTTGACGTCTGGATATTTTAGCCGCATGACTTAACGGGGGATGTTTCAAAGATGATGATGATCTTCAACAACATGACTGAGGTTATAAAATATGATCCTCCTCTTGTGAATATCAAGTTTGACCAAAACTTTGACTGTTCATAACTTTCACATCCTGAGGAATATCAGGGTGACGTAAAGGGCAAACCTGCATGAATTTTAATACTCTTTCAAACTATGAGGTCACAGGAAAGAAATACGAATTTTAACAAATTGACCTCATAATGGTTACTTACCTCATCATGACTCTACATGATGATGCACATGACTTACTTTTACCAAACCGCCAACACAAGCCAAGCCAACAAGTTGGGTCCTTGTTTTGCCAAGTCAAAATGGGGCGTGTTGTGTAACCACACAACAACTTGCCACCAAAGAAAACAAACAAATTCCAATGATTCAAGTGAGGTGATCACATTCTTCTATAGTATTCTAATTTCGTCTAAGCATAGGCATCATAATCTTTTGAATAATAAAATTTCATCATGGTAACAATGCTAATAAAGGATCAGGTGTGTGCATATGATTAATTATCCTCATTTTGAAAGTAAGTTGAAAACATAAGTAACTGGTGTTAAACTACATAGTTGGAGATCATCCCTCATAGCCAACCTGGATAGAGCCTTGCTGCCTGCAGGCGTCTATAGCCCCGGCAAGGTTATCTATACAATCTCCCTAAGTAGAGCCCCACTGCCAGCAGGCGTCTATAGCCCCAGTAGAGTTACTTAGATGGCCTAATTTTATTTCTTTTCTGATTTTTTCTTTTAACATTTGTATCTGATATCATCATGTCAGCTCATTTGTACAAGGTACTGTTACTTGCAGCTTTAGGTTGGAGATTGTACTGGTAGAAAAGGAGTCCTTTTAGATTTTTCACTTAACACCTATACTTGTGTGTTCAACAAACCCAAGGCTATTAGGTGTCTCATTGTGATTGATTCATTTTGACCAAGAAAAGGCACCCTGATGAAAAGATATCACAAGCCTGATTATAATACTTCTTAGAATGAATCATAACCTATGTCTAAATGTGATCTCATCATTTGAATCTTAACAATTTAGTTATTCCCTAGGGTGATGAAGTGCATCATCCTGACTTACCAAAACAAGGTCCCAACCAACAAAACAACACAAGCAAAACAAACAAACTGTACAAACAACTATACAAATATACAATATGATACATATGACTGTTATGAAGTCATTTAGGCTTGGAAATAATGCTTGAGGAATTGTCCATTGACTAGCAATGGAACATCCTCACCTATCAAGTTCTTAAGCCTATAAGTACTGTCTCCTTGTATCTCAGAAATTTGAAAGGGACCTATCCATAATCTATCAAACTTACCATGGTCACCTTTCTTTTCATGGGCTTTATCCCACATCAGGACCAAATCAGATATCCTAAAAGCTTTAACTCTGGCTCTCTTGTCAAACCAGTGCTTGACAACAGCCTGATGTTTTGCAAATTGGTCAATTGCTTGACTCCTTTTTTCTTCCAGGTGCATCAACTGAAGCAACCTGACTTCTTGCTTATTGTCAATGCCTAGGTATTCTTGGGCAAACTGCAAAGTAGGAATTTTTAAGTTTACAGGGAGGATGGGATCCACCCCATATACTAGCTAGAAGGGCGAGTTTCCTAATGCAGTTTTTATTCTAGTTCTGTCAACCCATAAGGCATACTTTAGAAATGAGTTCCATTCCCTGGGTTTTTTCTCTATTAATCTTCTTATGATACTCAGTAAATTTTTATTGGTGGATTCTGCTAATCCATTCCCCTGGGGATAGTAGTTGGATGAAAACTTAAGTATAATCCCATGATCAAAAGCCCAACTTGATAACTTGGTGGAAATGAAGGCAGAACCATTATCACTTACCAATGCATAAGGGGTTCCATACCTGGGGACAATGTTGCTCTCCAGAAATTTAATGACATCATCTGCAGTGCAAGTTTTGCTACTAATAGCCTCAGTCCATCTAGTACAATAGTCAGTAATTGTTAAGACATACCTATGACCTGAGGAGGACGGAGGATTGATTGGTCCTATGAAGTCCATGCCCCACTGTGCAAATGGGTGATTTTCCATTACTGGCTGCAAGGGTTGTGCAGCATATTTCTCTCGGTTGGCAGCAACCTGGCAAACATGGCAATATTTAACATGATCAGCCATGTCTTTAAAAATGGTAGGCCAGTAATATCTTGCTCTGAGGATTGCATGTGTTGTGGCTAATGCTGATTCGTGTGCCGTTCCAAACTTGTCATGTAATTCTGACAGGACCTTATTTGCTTCTGGCTTTTCTAAGCATCTCAGGTATATTCCTTCATAATTCTTCTGAATAGGGTTCCTCCCTTCATCATGTATTTTTGGGATCTTATCTTTAAGGCCCTTCTATGTGAAGCTTGCATTCTTGATGGACATTTTCCAGTGATCAGGATGTGCTTGATATCTGCATACCATTCTCTATTGTCTTTTTCATTGATCACATACTGCTGACTAGTGATGTTTGGGTCAATTTCAGATATCATCTGGCTCAGAGCTTGTCCTCTTACCAGCTTCATTGGTGTAATTTCCATATCATACTCTTGTAATACAGTAATCCATTTGGCTCTTTTCTCACCAGGCTCACTTTGCATCAGTAGCATCTTCACTGCTACATCTGGTACTACAGCAATTACTTTGCTTCTTAGTATGTATTGTCTGAATTTCTTTACTGCTCTAACTAATGCAAGTGTCTGTCTCTCAACATCTACATATCTCAATTCAGCATCCCTGAAAGGACAGCTCATGAAAGCAATTGGTTTCTCTTCTTTCTCTTCATTTCTTTGAGTTAACACTGCTGCAGAGGTATGTTCTGAAGCAAATGAATAGATGTAGAAATCTTTTGTGTAGTCTGGACTGATAAGGATAGGAGCATCTGATATAGATTTCTTTATATCTTCAAATGCAGCTTTAGCCTCTGGTGTCCACTCAATCTGTGCATCCTTTTTTAACATAGCATTTAGTGGTCTGACAATCTCAGCAAAGCCTACTCATTCCAAAAGGATGGTATGACTTATCGGATATAGTCATTGGTAGAAGAGGATCCACAACATGTAGGGTCTAGTGTAATGCTGGTAGGAGAAAAGTAATTCATGGATACACTGAAGGAAGGTGATGGAGTAGGTTTTGCTTTGATTGTGAAGCCTAAGGGGGAAAAGAAGAAAAGTGTGAGAGAAGTACGACCTAAGGAGGTTAGAGATTTGATTAAGAGTTACAAAGGAGTGATTACAAAGGATATACCTAATTCCCTACCACCAATCAGAGATATTAGCCATCAGATAGACCTCATAACAGGAGTAGTACTTCCTAATAAGGCAACATATAAAATGACACCTCAACAGAATGAAGAGATAGCAAATCAGATTCAAGAACTCATAAACAAAGGGCTGATAAGGAAGAGTCTTAGCCCTGCTAGACTTAGGGCACACAACTGAGAGGGGGGATGAATCAATTGTACAAAACTTTCTTTCAATTACACACCTGATTCCACTTAGCAATTCAGTAGCATAATAATAAATTAATGATGGAGACACAATGCAACAAATCAAGAACAGAAATGCATCAATGCATGAGACACCAAGATTTTGATGTGGAAAACCCGGTTAAGGGAAAAAGCACAGGGTGATTAACCAAAGAAAGTATTCTCTATTAGAAGAATAGAAAGAACAAAATGGTAGATGCCAATTATGGCTCACTACCTGAGCACACTGCTCACAAGAGGCTCACTGCCTACAAGAGACACACTGTCTACAAAGAAATAAGTATCACATACTTGAACTGGAGAATAGCATCTTCACCATGTTTGAATCAATTCCATTTAAGCCCAATACTGATGCTCTGCCTTTTACTCTCCTCCTTGCTACCACACTCTCATCTCAACAAGGACAAGTTTGAAATGACTTCGTAATCCCTTATTTATACAAGACATCAACTTAGGAATGATCATCTAAGTCAGCAAACATCAACAAGAACATCCACAGGATGTGTAACTCATCCGGTCGGCCAGTCTCAGAAAGAACACCATTATCTAGAAGTTATTCTTTAATTGCAAACTCCAATTCCAATGCGGACCACCAACATGAACTGGACATGATCCAAAGACCTCCATAATCTTGCCTGAATTACCAAGAACATCCACACTTCATCTTCTTACTGAAATCCTTCTCCCCTTCATTCGGAACCTCAAGAACACAATCTGTCATTACTGTCACAAAGGAATAGATGCTTGCGGACCTTCAAACCATGAACTGATCTAGTTGATATTCCACAAAGACTTCCTCACCACTCCCTCAAATCTGCAGAACAGGACAATGCAATTTTGGATCTCACTGGACTTGTTTGTATCACTCTATCACCTCTGAACACCTACTGGAACCATTTTTTCTTGAACGGCCACACCTTCTTTAGAGCTTCATTCAGACCTCTGAAATTTCTACTGGATCACCTTAAGACACATATCTACAAATCCTTTAAGCCGCATCCTCTGATACTCATCCTATCTCGGACTTTTACCTTATTGTCATCACTGTTCTTCACTATTCCTGATTAAGACTAATTTTCTCAATATCCTCAGCACACAGCTCATCCAATCCTTATAATTTATGCAACAGGAGTATGTTGACATCACTGAAAACACGGTTAGGCCCATACTTGCAACAATCTCCCCCTTTGTCATTGATGGCAACATATGACGTGAAAAACTATTTTAACCATCAAGACAAGAACTTCTCCTCACTGTCACAACTCCCCCTATTAGCAACAACCATTCACATGTCTTCTCTCCCTTAACTGCTCCCCCTTTGATCAGCACCCACTTGTTTTTCACATGTCTTCTCTCCCTCTTTGACATCAATGGTAAAGGGCACATACTTGCAATTCCACCACTTCAGAATCATACCTGCTGCTCCCCCTGAATAGTAGCTTCCCATCATCAATCCAGACCACAAGATGTGATTGTGATATCCACTAGACTGCTGCACATCAGTGCACCTTAGTTCATCACCGAAGGGGCAATAACCCCTAAGTTCTCCCTGAGATACTCAAAAGAGTCCTTAGGTAGAGGTTTAGTAAAGATGTCTGCAATCTGATCCTTGGAAGGCACAAACTCCAATCTGACTTCATTCTTGTTAACTTGATCTCTCTAAAAGTGAAACTTGATGGATATATGTTTAGTCTTTGAATGCAACACCAAATTCTTAGATATGTTTATTGCACTTGACTTATCACAGAAGATTGTGATAGGTTCCTCATACTCCACTTTGATATCTTTTAGCATCTGCTTCATCCACAAAACTTGAGTGCAACTACTTACTGCTGCAATATATTATGCTTCAATTATAGACAGAGATATTGCCTCTTGTTTCTTGCTTAGCCAAGAAACCAATCTCTTCCCCAAAAAGAATGCTCCACCACTGGTACTCTTTCGGTCATCCACATCTCCTGCCCAATCTGCATCTATATATGCATGAAAAGAGAAATCATGATCTCTAGGATACCACAAACCATACTCAACTATCCCTTTTAGATACCTAAAAATCTTCTTGATTGCCATGACATGAGATTCTCTAGGATTAGCCTAGAATCTAGCAATAAGACCAATAGCCTACATGATGTTTGGTCTAGTTTAAGTGAGATATAATAGTCCTCCAATCATTGACCTATACTTTGTCTGATCAGCCTTAGGAGAGTCATCATCTTTGCTTAATTTACATCCAGTTGCCATGGGAGTATTCATTGGTTTTGAGTCTTCCATCCCAAATTTCTTCAATAATTCTTTCACATATTTGGTTTGAGAAATGAAGATTCCTTTCTTTGTTTGAGTGATTTGCAGACCCACGAAGAAATTCATTTCACCAAGCATGGACATCTCAAACTCACTTTTCATTTGATTTGCAAAAGTTTTACACATACTATCTCTTCCTCCAAAAATGATATCATCAACAAGCACTTCAACAATCAAGATGTTTTCATGATCAATTTTGAAATACAAATTACTGTCAGAAGTACCTTTGTTGAAACCAATCTTCAAAAGATGTTTGTCCAATCTTTCATACCAGGCCCTTGGGGCTTGCTTCAGTCCATACAATGCCTTCTTCAACTTGCAGACCATATCACCATGATTAGACAATTCAAATCCATCCAGTTGCTATATGTACACTTCTTCTTCCAAGTCACCATTCAGGAAGGTAGACTTAACATCCATCTGATATGCCTTGAAATCCTTGAAGGTAGCAAAGGCAAGAAATAATCTGACTGCTTCAATTCTTGCCATTGGAGCAAAAGTTTCTTCAAAATCAACTCCTATTTGAGAGTAACCCTTGCAAACCAATCTAGCTTTATTTCTGATTACTTCGCCAACTTCATTCAGTTTGTTCTAGAAGACCCATTTAGTTCCAATCACATTCTTGTTTCTAGGTCTAGGAACAAGATCCCAAGTGTGATTTTTCTCAATTTGCATAAGCTCTTCCTCCATTGCTTTAGTCCAGTTTTCATCATTGCAAGCTTCATTCATTGTCTTAGGTTCAATATTTGAAATCAGACAATACTCTTCTGAATCTTGAGCAATTCTCCTTCTTGTTTGTACTCCTTTGCTTTTATCACCTATGATCTGATCTTTAGAGTGGTTCAGTGTTACATACCTGGGAACTTTGGGATTTTCTTGTACTTATGATTCTTGATCAGGCTCATTGAAATTCATCTCTTCTTCCTGATTTACTGGATTAGTTTGAATCTAACTTACAGAGGAGGCTTGGGCTCCTTGAATCAGAACACATTTCTGATCATCTTCATCATATTCATAAAACCTTGAAGGTTTCTCAATTCCCTCATCAACCTTCACATTTGTGCTTTCTATTATCTTTCTTAGTCTCTTGTTATAACACCGGTATGCTTTGCTTTGAGTAGAGTAACCCAAGAATATTCCTTCATCACTTCTAGCATCAAACTTTCCTAGATCTTCATCTCTTTTAATGTAACATTTGCTACAAAAAACTCTGAAATACCTCACAATAGGAGTGATGCCAAACCAAAGTTCATAAGGAGTCTTACCGGTATTGCTTCTGATTTGAACTCGATTGAGAGTATAGACTGTAGTGCTGACAGCTTCTCTCCAATAGATCTAAGGAACATTTGCTTCCATCATCATGATCCTAGATGCTTCTTGGATGGTTTGGTTCTTTCTTTTCACTACTCCATTCTGCTATGGAGTCCTAGGAGTAGACAATTGTCTCTTTATTCCATGTTTCTCACAGAATGCTATGAATTTACCAGATGTGAATTCTCCACCTCTATCAGACCTTAGACATTTCAATTTTAATCTGGTTTCATTCTCTACCAAAGCCTTAAAAATTTTGAATTTCTCAAGAGCCTCTGATTTCTCTTTTAGAAAGGTTACCCACATCATCCAGGAATAGTCATCAATTAGTAACATGAAGTATCTATCACCTTGTACACTCCTAATTCTTGCCAGACCACAAAGACCAGTATGAACTAAGTCCAATAATCTGGTAAAAGATAGTTCCTTACTTTTGAATGTGACTTTGCTTAGCTCACCCAACTAACATTCTTTGCACAAGCTATTAGTAGGTTTCACAAATTTTGGAAGATCTCTTATAGCTTGAGTGCTGCTTATCTTGATGATATTATCAGAATTCACATGACACATCCTCCTATGCCATAACCAACTCTGATCAACTTGAACAAATAAGCAACTTTTACCAGTACCAACCAAGTGGAAGATATTACCTTTAGTTTGAGTACCAGATGCAATCTCTGTTCTAAAACTTTCAAAGATCTTGCATTTTCCATCTTTGAATCGGAGATCATAGCCTTTGTCCACCAACTGTCCAACACTGAGAAGATTGTGTTTCAATCCTTCAACATATAGTAGATTACCA
Source organism: Cunninghamia lanceolata (assembly GCA_027924645.1). Taxonomy (NCBI): domain Eukaryota; kingdom Viridiplantae; phylum Streptophyta; class Pinopsida; order Cupressales; family Cupressaceae; genus Cunninghamia; species Cunninghamia lanceolata. The sequence continues at coordinate 8,325,279 of BSBN01000400.1, forward strand.
GTTTTGTTCCTTCCATCAAAAGAAATAGTTCCTCTTTCTCTGATTCTACCAGAAGAATTATCACCAAACTTTACCATTCCTCCTTCATACCTTTCCAAATCTATGAATTTATTTTTGTCACCTGTCATATGGTGAGAGCATCCACTGTTAATGACCCAGTCATCCTTTTCTTCAACTTGGGTAGCCAGAGCTCTTTCTACAACTTTAGGATTGATAGATACAAAGGATATTGGTTCTTCTTCCTTGATGATAATAAACACCCATTCACTTCCAGATTTGTTTTCTGTTTCTAATTCATCATCTGTTACTTCTTCATTATCATCTTCTTCATGAACATAGTAACAATTCTTTTGGAAACTTGATCTGTTAGGATTTGGCCTTGAAAATCTTTTTGGACATCTTGAGGCAAAATGACCAATCTTATTGCAGTTGAAACACTTAAAAGGCAATTTTCCTTCATACATACCGGATCCTCTTGGCAGTCTTTTTGCAATAAGGGCTTCAAGTTGACCAGTTTCAACTTCTTCTTCTTCCAGGTCTTTTCTTGCTTTTTCATACCATGAAAGTTTCCTTGATGAGTTCTCTCCTGGTTCAAACCTTTGTTTACCTTTAACAGAGGCACTGGCTTTGAATGCAGATTTAGTCTTGGGGGGGTCATCTCCAAACTTGGTCATTTCAAATGCAGCCAATTTTCTAACCAATTGATCTATTGTGATAGTTGTATGGGCTTTGAATTCTACAATGGCAGTAGCCTTGATTTTGTAAGAAGCAGGTAGGGATTTGAGAATTTTGCCAACGATCTCATTTTCATCCAGGAGTCCACCAGCATTTCTAATTCCACAAACAATCTCATTTACTTTTGGCATAAAAGTAGTAATATTTTCATCATCTCTCATCTTCAGATTTTCAAATTTTTCCTTTCAGACTCTGTAACCTTGCACATTTAACATACTTGTCTCCTTCATGTAAAAGTTTCAATTTTTGCCAAATCTCAAAAGCAGTTGGTAGGTCAATAACATTTGAGAGCTTTGAATCAGATAATGCACTTAGAAGAGCCTCTATAGTCCGTAGATTGTTTTCAACATCTGTGATTTTATTTTGGGTTTTTGGACCACCCTATGGAGGTGTATATTGTGTTGTAGCCATGGTCCAGTACGCCATTCCCATACATTGCAAGTGACATTTCATGTGACCTTTCCAAAGATTAAAATTGGTTCCATCAAACTTCAAACTATCCTTCTTATAAGATGACATCCTGGATCTCCTCAAGCGGTTAAGCTCCTTTTAGAGGAACTTGGCTCTAATACCAATTGTTAGACATAGGGCACACAATTGAGAAGGGGGGGTGAATCAGTTGTACAAAACTTTCTTTCAATTACACACTTGATTCCACTTAGCAATTTAGTAGCATAATAATAAATTAATCATGGAGACACAATGCAACAAATCAAGAACAGAAACACATCAATGCATGAGAAACCAAGATTTTGATGTGGAAAACTCGGTTAAGGGAAAAACCATGGGGTGATTGACCTAAGAAAGTATTCTCTGTTAGAAGAATAGAAAGAACAAAATGACACATGTCAATTAGGGCTCACTGCCCGAGCACATTGCTCACAAGAGGTTCACTGCCTACAAGAGACACACTGTCTACAAAGAAATAAGTATCACATACATGAACTAGAGAATAGCATCTTCACCATGCTTGAATCAATTCCATTTAAGCCCAATACTATTGCTTTGTGTTTCGCTCTCCTCCTTGATACCACACTCTCATCTCAAAAGGACAAGTTTGAAATGACTTTGCAATCCCTTATTTATACAAGACATCAACTTAGGAATGATCATCTAAGTCAACAAACATCAACAAGAACATCCGTAGGATGTGTAACTCATCCGGTCAGCCAATCTCAGAAAGAACACCATTATCTAGAAGTTGTTCTTTAATTGTGAACTCCAACTCCAATGTGAACCACCAACATGAACTAGACACAATTTAAAGACCTCCACAAGCTTGCCTAAATCACCAAGAACACCCACACTTCATCTGCTTATTGAAATCCTTCTCCCCTCCATCCAAAACCTCAAGAACACAGTCTGTCATTACTATCACAAAGGAATAGATGCTTGTAGACCTTTAAACCATGAACCAATCTAGTTGATGTTCCACAAAGACTTCCTCAACACTCCCTCAAATCTGCAGAATAGGACAATGTAATTCTGGATCTCACCGGACCTGTCTGTATCACTCTGTCACCTCTGAACACCTACCAGAACCGGTTTTACTTGAGCGGCCACACCTTCTTCAGATCTTTATGTGGACCTCTGAAATCTCTACTGGATCACCTTAAGACACATATCTACAAATCCTTTAATCTGCATCCTTTGATCCTCATCCTATCTTGGACTTTTACCTTATTGTCAGCACTGTTCTTCACTGTTCCTAATTAAGACTAATTTTCTCAATATCCTCAACACATAGCTCATCCAATCTAGATAATTAATGAAATAGGAGTATGTTGACATCAATGACAACATGGTTAGGCCCATACTTGCAACAAGCCCATGTACAGTACCTATTGTTTTAGCCCCAAAGAAGGATGGGAAATGGAGACTGTGTACTAATTCTAGGGCAATAAATAAGATAACCATCAGGAATAGGTTTCCTATTTCTAGAATAGAAGATCTAATAGATTTTTTAGGAGGGGCTACTTATTTCTCCAAAATAGACTTGAAGAGTGGGTACCATCAGATAAGGATAAGAGAGGGGGATGAGTGGAAGACAACTTTCAAAACCAATGAAGGGTTGTATGAGTGGCTTGTGATGTCGTTTGGTCTTTCAAATGCCCCTAGCACCTTTATGAGGCTAATGAATGAGGTGTTGCAGGAATTCATAGGAAAATTTGTGGTAGTCTACCTTGATGATATTTTGGTGTTCAGTATGAGCAAGGAAGAGCACTTGAAACATTTAGAGATAGTCTTGAAGAGGCTGCAAGATCAGAAGTTATTGATAAACTTGGAAAAGTGTGACTTCATGAAACAAGAATTGGTGTACCTAGGTTTTTTCATCTCTAAGGGTGATTTGAAAATGGATCCTTCCAAGGTAGAAGCTATTTTAAATTGGCCTACACCCAGTATAATAGGAGAGGTTAGAAGCTTTCATGGCTTGGCCACATTTTACATAAAATTTATTAAGAATTATAGTGATATTTGTGCACCTATGTTAGAGACCATCAAGGGTGGTGGAAAGATGAAGTTTGTGTGGACAAGAGAAGCAGATAGGAGCTTTGAGAGTCTAAAATAGAAAGTTGCTAAATTCCTTGTTTTAGTGTTACTTGATTTCAATAAGGTTTTTACCATTGAATGTGATGCAAGTGGGCTAGCCATAGGAGCGGTGTTGAGCCAAGAAGGCAAACTAGTAGCCTTCTTCAGTGAAAAGTTAAATGAAGCCAAGAGGAAATACTCCTCTTATTATTTAGAGTTGTATGCTATGGTACAAGCTCTAAAAAAATGGAGGCACTACTTGCTTCCTAAAGAATTTATTGTATGCACTAAAAATCATGCTCTCAGTTTTTTGAATGGACAGGAAAAGCTCAGCCATAGACACATGAAATGGGTGGAAAGTCTTCAAGCATACACCTTCATCATCAAACATAAGAAGGGAATAACCAATAAGGTTGCTTATGCTCTAAGCATAAGGGTGTTGACAGTGCAAGAAATGCAGCTACAAAGCATGGGTGTTGAGTCACTCAAAAGATTGTATGAAGAAGACCAAGATTTCAAGGAGATTTATAGGGTATGCAGTGAGTTTGCCAATGCTTTCCATATGAATTTTTAGATTATACATTGCAAGATGGACTTTTGTTTAAGGGAAGTCAACTATGTATCCCTAAGTGTTCAATGAGGGATAATATAGTGAAGGAAAAACATAGTGGTAGTTTAGGAGGACATTTTGGGCTCAATAAGACCTTAGATCTTGTATGAAGGTTTTACTTTTCGCCAAGGATGCAATCTGATATTAGAAGGTTTGTTGAGAGTTGTATGATTTGCCATAAAGCAAAGGGAGTCTCAACCAATGCAGGACTGTACCAACCTTTGCCCATACCAAACAGACCTTGGGAAAGTTTGAGTATGGATTTTGTGATGGGATTGCCCAAGACAAGGATAGGTTATGATAGCGTGTTTGTTGTGGTAGACAGGTTCAGCAAGATGGCTCACTTTATTCCTTATAAGACCACCAATGATGCTAGTTACATTGTAGGTTTGTTCTTTAAAGAAATTGTCAGGATTCATGGATTACCTTTGAGTATTGTATCTGACAAAGACAACAAATTTGTGGGACATTTTTGGAGAACCTTGTGGAAAAGATTGGGTACAAATTTGTCTTTTAGTTCAGCCTATCATCCTCAGACTGATGGCCAAACTGAGGTTGTGAATAGGTCATTAGGCAATTTGCTGAGATGTTTGACAAGAGAACATGGCAGTAGTTGGGATGTGGTACTCCCACAAGTAGAGTATGCCTATAATGATTCTACAAATAGAAGTACATGTCTAACTCCTTTTGAAGTTGTTTATGGTAGTCATCCTAGAGGAATTTTTGAATTAAGAGATGTTTAGGGGTTGGACAGAAGGAGTGGACATGTTGTTACATTTGCAGAAGCTATGAAAGAGATCCATCAACAAGTCAGAGATACTCTACACTAGAACAGTCAGAAGATCAAGGCTAGAGTGGATCAAAGATGAAGGGATGTGTAGTACCAAATAGGAGATATGGTCATGGTTCATCTCAACAAGAATAGACTACCCACAGGAAAACACAAGTTGATGATGAGAAAAATTGGACCTTGTCAGATTCTGGAAAAATATGGTCCTAATGCTTACAAAATTGAACTCCCTAATGATATTGCTATTTCACCTATATTCAATGTTGTTGATCTGACATGGCATAGGAGTCCTGATATAGGAGAAGGGACAGTAGATTCTATCCAAGACAATGCAGAGTGGGTGTAACATTTACCACCTAAGGAACCACCGAAGATGTTATGCATCTTGGATAGCAGGACAGCCAAGAAGACTAGAAATCATACCTATTTTGAGCACTTAGTCAAATGGCAAGGATTTCCAAACTCAGAAGCCACATGGATGCTGGAAGAAGACATCAAGAAGTAGGGTGGTGATTTGCAGTAGTTAGTCTCTAAGAGGACCTGAGACAACTTTCACCCAGGGAGTATGGTGTAGGAGCACCTAGAAAATCATGTTTTCTTTTGTAATAAGGTCTATTTCACCAATGCATTTTCATTTCAGTTGTATCTAGGTTCATTTTTGTAAGTCCCAAGTGACTTAGGGGACATTTGTTCAATTGTAATCGCATAATGCTAAAAATAGCAATAATGCCAAAAATAGGCAGTAGTGTTTCCTAGCCGCTTGGGTCTCCCAGCTGCTTGGAGTCAGTTTGGTACTACTTAGGGTGAGTTGATAAATACCCTGAGTAAGGAACCAAATGATCATATATTGTAATCAGATCGAAGTAGTGTGATAGAATGTGATTGTATTGTGCTTAGGAGAAATAAAGCAATTCTATTTTGTCCATTTGATTTCTATTTCTTATAACTATAAATCATGTAATTGTAGATTTCCATTCATTGTTGCATTTTCCATTGTTGCAGTATGTCATCGTGAAGCATTCCACTGGTGAGATTTCTATCAAAATAAGTGGAATGGCTTCGTTGTATAAATATTTGTTTTCATTTTCTATTTTGTTCCATTGTTCGACGGGGCAGATGTTCAAGACTAGGTGTTTCACGCAGTAAGGATGATCTAGCATCTCCATGTGCTAGGGTTTGCAGGAAGCAAATTGTGTGATGATGTATTGGTGCATCGGCCAAAGGTTACGAGTGTTCACTAATGAAACGAGTCTCAACAATGACAAATGCCATTGGGGCATTGGAAGAAAGATGAGGGACTTGGCCGATGGAGTTGAATCAGTGGCTCATCAGTTAGTTTGTTGACTATGAGATATTAGGGCATTGGTCCGTGGTATCCATTGTGTGCTCCATATCAAAAAGGAGGACAAAGAAAAAGAAGAAGAATAAGCAGAAAAGGTTTGCAATGACACATCCAAACCAGATAGCCCTAATATTTCTAAAGGAAAGAATTCTGATTCATCAGCAAGAGACACTACAGAGACAGTGCAAAATTTCCTGAACAAAGAGGTTGTGGAGTTAGATGAACTAGAGCTGCTTCAAGGGCCTTTAAATCTGAACACTCTCTCCAGTACAGATGATGAAGATTGCATCATTTGCTCAGGCCAAGGCTAAAGAGAAACTTTTGAAATCACATATGGAGGATTGTGAGCTATTGGAGAGTGCATCTGGGATATTGGAAAAGATCATGCCTATCAAAAGGATCCTTCGGCCTCACCATTTGATAATCTAAAAAACTTAATCAATTATGTTAACACTCATTTTGAATCTTTAGAGAAATCAGTAGAAATAAAGGTCTAGAAAGAGGTTTTAGAGAAAAGATTCACTGAGGTGCAAGGACCTATTGCTAATGATAGAAGGACCCTAGGCATTGGAATAAAGAGCCTTGAAAATGCTCTCAAAGATGGTGGGGATTTTTTCAAATTTTGTTTGACCTAGCCTAAAGTGAAAAAATACATTGAGGAGAAAGTGAAAGAACAAGAAGTAAAGCTGTCAAGCATAGTTCAAAATTTTGACCCCCTTTCTTCCTCTCTAATGAGGCAAGAATGCCAGGCTATTGTTCCAATAAACAAAATAAAGAAGCTAGAAAAAGAAAAGAACATAATGAACAGAATGGGTGGACTTAGAGGGATAATTATCCCTAAGTTAGAGGCAATGCATGAGGCCTTGACAGATGCTTAGACCACTGCCTAGACCAGTGATCCAGCAGATTTAAGAAGGGCAAAAGCATATGCATTTTTGTTGAGTGGTCACATCTCCATTTTGGATAGGATGAAGACGAGTTGGCCCACAGAAACTATATAGTTGAAGACAACCTTTGCAGGCATACTCAAGTATATGTAAGTTTATCTTATGGATTGTATGTATATATGTGGCCATGTATATAATAATTTTTGCACAATTTTGATATGAAGATTCTAATCTTTTCCATTAATGTCAAAGGGGGAGTGAAGAGCAGTGAAAAATAAGGAATCTAGCAAAGGGGGAGCTCCAATAAAGTAGTGTAAAGAAACAGAGCACAAGCAAAGGGGGAGTTACTGTGACACTTAGTCATTTTTCACTAAGTGTTGCCATCAATGCCAAAGGGGGAGATTGATGGTAAGAGACACTCCTAGGACTCATTAGTGTTGTCATTGATGGCAACAAAATCTATTCCACACATCTGTAGTACATAATATGCCTATATCAGAAGTCATATTGAAGATTGTTTTAGTCTGGTGGACAAGAACAAAGTATGCAATGTGGTCTGATAATCAGGTCCAGATCTCTTAGATGGTGTAACTCAGTAAGTTGCAGACTTGGATAAGTCAAGAGGGGTAACATTACTATTGTATTCCAGAGATGTAGCCTCCAGTGATAAATCATGAAAATGATATGAGCATCTGAGTGTTGGGTTCTAGTCAGGCAAAGCAGACAGAGGAAGAACTAACCGACAGAGTATCAGACTTCAATCTGGATGTGTAAAAGGTGTTGATCAAGCAATTTGTGGGATTATATATTATTGGCTGACATGATTAATGACTTCTATGCCTAAGTTTTTGATGTGCATCACTAATCAAGCATAGATTCAGTCAACAGATCAACAACTTGCAAATATCTCAAGTATTCTTGTTGCCAACTAAGAAGTTAAAGGAAATCCTTTATGCGGATATATATATCTGACAGATTCAAGCTTGTGATTGTGTTTAAGAAATATATCAAGATAGAAGGTGCAAAGAAAAGTAGGGATAAGTGTGTGAACAACAATTCAAGTCTGGATTATGACAGAATAGTAACACTGAGTAGAGGAGGAATGAAGTGCGTCAGATCAGTATATTGTGCGTAATCAGAACTAAACTCTTGCATATGTAGATGCTTCTCATCAGTTCAAATACTTGGATAACTTCTATAAGTTTTGTAGATAGCGTGTCTCTTGTAGACAGTGTGCCTCTTGTGAGCAGTGTGCTTGGGCAGTGAGCCCTAATTGGCAATTGTCATTTTGTACTCCTTTATTCTTTTAATAGAGAATACAATCTTGGGTTAGTCACCCCATGGTTTTTCCCTTAACAGGGTTTCCATGTAAAAATCCTTGTGTTATGTGTGTTAATTTTATTTCTGTTCTTATGGTTGCATGTGCTTTCGTGTTTTGATATATCACTAAATATTGAGATAACAAAAGAAAAGAAAAAGGATATTTTAAGATAATTGATTCACCCCCCCTCTTAGTTATCTACCTTGTTTCCAATAGTTTCTAATCATATGGTCTTATGGCTTCTTTCAGTACTCAAGATAACTACACCTAATATGGGACCATGTATGGAAGGGGAGGATAAATACCATATTCTAGAGGAGCTACATAAGAAAGATATCATTGGATGACATGCAAATTCTAACCTACTAATGATAGTAATAGGTATGATATTGACCTTGCATTCCTATGCGTATGTCTCCAACTTTATTGGAATGTGTAATTTTACACTGATAGGGGAGATGTGGGATAATTATTTATTTATTATTAATCCTTAGGACTTGGAATATTGTTGTAATGGAATTACCAAGTGAGGCTATAGTTTGAAATTTACATTCATCACCATCATCAGAGTTATTGATCATCTCTCTCTAATGTAGTACTTGGGAATTACATAGAGAAGAATGGACCATATTCATCATTTTGGTGGGACCCTCATTAGTCTCTATGTTAATAGTAGATCAATAGAGTTGGGGATGTGTACCTACTAGTGTAATGAGGTCAAACATGCCTTTGTGAGTGGATATCTATCTTGAGTACTATTAGAATTGCACATGGGGCGATGGATTTTTGCTTGTTAACCCTAGTTTTAGTGGCCAATTATTTTAAGAAATAATTTGTACTAGTTTCATATTTCTAATTCCTCTATAAATTGGATTTATTAGATAGAGGATCAATAGTGTGTTTTAGTTTAAGTACTAGGGTGATGCTACAATACTGTGTCCCACTTATGGGACATCCTAATTTTTGCCTAAAATCACATATTTTTTAGAAAAATTAATGATTTAAGCCTTGAGGGGTTCCATCTAAAGGGGTTTAATTCAAGAGGTTAGATAAAACCCCCTTGAAAGTAACCCCTTAGTATGAAATCAAACCCTCGATGGAGTCTCCTCCACACCTATCAAAATGCTAACAAAAAACCAATTTTGCTTCACCTTTTGGAGGATCAAATGAATTCATTTGGAAATTCTATTTTGTAGGTATGTATCCCTTAGTATAAGATTTCCAAAAAGTATCATTTTGAATATATTTCATTTGATTATTATATTTATTTCCTATTTTCTAGTGAACATAGATTTTTCACTGAACATCAAGGTCTCTATTCCACATATGCAAAAAAATAAAAAATAGAGAAAACAATTCTGAAAAATATCTACACACTAGGTATGTGTTTCAACAAAAAAGAAGTTAATTTGGATACATACAAAAAAAGTTATGTTGTATGGTATAAACCTATGTCTAAATTATAATTAATCTCATTTCAAAAATTTAATTAAAAAAATGCAACAAAAAGTTATGAAAAAATATTTGAGCACTAGATATTGGTGTTACAAATCTATGTTTAAAAATTTATAATTTTATCCTTTCTATAAAAAAAGTTATGTTGTAGGTATAAATGCCACTTTTTAAAAATGTTGCTAACTATTAAAATAAGTTATTAAAAGTTACATACAAAAAACCATAAATTATTTGTTAAAATTAGAAAAAAAATACATTTATAATATATACACAAAATTTCAAAAATCACTTGTTCACATCATCTTCAAATTCTTAATGCAATAGTTGCTATAGGTGTCAAAAAGTGAAAATTTGGTTAAAAATGCTGATTTCAATGTCCCACTTTGACCAAAAAGTGGGACACAGTATTGTGGGATCACCCACTATACAATGCCAAAATACTACCAAATTAGAGAGTTAAGTGGATTATATTGAGCTAGCAAATTTGTTGTTGATTAGTAAAAGCTTTGTGTCTGTTTGGAGGTGGGGTTTTTTGTGAAATGGTTTTTCCATGTGCCTCCAATGTTATTATGGTTAAATTTGATTTTAATTTTCTAGTATCTTCTTCTTCATGTTAAATTGATGGTTAGTTTCATGTTACTTTATTTGATTGATCAAATTTTCTCACTATTTGCATATGATTTCATTGTATTTATTTACCCTATTTATCAACATTTGGTATCAAAGATATAGATTGATTAAAGAGATGGATGCTAGCTTCTCTGAGTCTTGTGGGTTTCTTTGTGGTTGTAGTAGGAGATTTTGATTTAGTGGTTTTCTATATTCATGTGTTCTTGGAGACATGATGAGCACATCTTGTTTAGAGATTAAGAAATGCAATGGATTTGGGTATGAGTTGCAGAAACTCAAAATGAAAGATCTCCTAGAGGAAAGGGATCAATGGAGAGCTATTATTGAAGAAAGTGAACTACTTTATTTGGTGATGTTGCTAAGGAGGTTATAAGATGTAGCCCTTGTCAAATGTTTTAAGGAGAATGAAGGCATCTAGAGCTCTTCCAAAGTTTGGGTCCATTCTCATAGAAGCTTGATTCTAGCAATGAGGTATAGACTTCATTGGTGAAATTCTTGAAGGATCCACAAATAATTTAAAATGAATTCTTATAGAAAATGACTACTTTATTAAGTGGGTTAAAACAATGCTAATAGAAATTACCACATTTAAGGATGTAATAGATTTTGTCCTAAATAATATCATCACTAGGTTCAAAGGGCTCAATAAAATTATTATAGATAATTCCATGTGCTTTAGAACACATGATTTTGTAGCTAGATATGCAAATACTATGGAAAAAAATAACTTACTCTTCACCTTATCATTCCTAGGTGAATGACCAAGTTAAGTTTAGTAGGTCAAGAATATCATGAAGGTTATCAAGACTATAGAACTATAAAAGAAACATCAGTTTCCAAACCTAAGGTTTATAGTTTGGGTGATAGAGTTAACCCCTCTAGTTGATTCCATTTGGTCTTGTGATGTACAGATGAGGGGATGTGATGCTGACATGAAGTACAAGGAAGGTTTAATAACCAACACTTTCTATGTAGCTGAATTTTATTGATCCACATTTTGTGTAAGTAGTCCTTGTGTTATAACATGTGCAATTATCATTTGAACATGATGTTTGAAATATGTTCGATGAGACCCGCATTAGTTTTTTAGGGGTCATTAATGAGACAACTCTTGTATTTTTATGTAACCTGGAGAACCCACATAAGGAAAAATTGTATGACTATGGAAGGTGTTGGGACTTGAAAATCTAGTTCCCAAACATGTATCTTTTTTCCCCAAAACCATCAAAAAATCTTACTTGTGCTTTTTTCTCTTAAACCCATCATTTATAACTGATCTAAGACTATTTTCCATGGGTTTCCTTTAGAAAAATTCTAAGTAAAAGTCCCCCCCTTATCATTGTGTTTTCTTCCCTTTGAAATTTTTTCTAAGTGTTAGTCATTGTCGGTGAATCAGTTGGTTCGTGAACTACCAATTTCACTAACTAAGGTTCCTTGGTTCACCATTTTAGTGATTTTTTGATTTGCCAATTTACTGATAAGGTGAGAAGGATGAGGAAAAGGTTTGAAAAGATAGAAAAATAAAAAAGTGAAGTCTTTTGTCACCAAATTCTTCGGTTCTGTTGGTTAACAGATTTGTCACCTTAGTTTATACTCTATTTGCCTGTACCAGTGATGGTCTAACCAATAGTTAAAGCACTTACAATTCATAGTTGCAAGTGCTCTCTGCTTATTTTAGAAGGTGCAACTACCTTCAGATGGTTTACAATGAATAAGAATATTGGGTATGCTTTTAACCAGAAAGTAGAAAAAGGAAAACTAACACCTACCCATAACCATGAAAATAGGTGCGGAAGTTTAATTCAAAATGAGACGAATGCAAAACAGATGATACAAAGTTTACTTATTCCACACTCATAATGAGGAACTAGAAAAAAATGAGCAGAAAAATTATTTTCAACAAATGAATTAATCTAAATTCAAAGATTTAAAATAGACATCAACACAATTTAACATAACAAAAATTGCAGGGAAACAAATTGCATGACTCAAAGGACATTTGCATTCTCAAGAAAATATAAGTGAATTCATAGATTCAAAAGTATATATTCTTTTCCTTTCCCAATATAAAATGAGTTCACAGACCCCATTATGTATAGCCAACTGTGATTGAAAACAAAGTTTTGCATTTCATTTCTTATGTTTCCTTACTCCCCCCTCCAAAAATAGATATCTCTTTCTTATCAACACACACACACACACATATTGTTGGCAAGAGACATTGTGTGACTTCATTATTGTTGTCATTGATGGCAACAAAGTTTATCCCGCACATCCACAGCACATAGTATGTCTTTACCAAAAGTCAGATTGAAGAGTGTTTTGGTCTGGTGAGCAAGAATAGAGCATGCAACAAGGTTCGACAATCAGGTCCAGATCTCTCAGAGGATGTATCTCAGTAAATTGCGGACTTGGGGAAGTCAAGAGGAGTACCATGGTTTCTACATTCCAGAGATTGAGCCTCCGGTGATGAAAGAGTGAAAAGATATGAGCACCTAAGTGTTGGGTTCCTAACAGGCAGAGTAGACTGAGGAACTGACCGACAGAGCATCAGACCTTAATCCAGATGAGAAATTGATGGTGATCAAGCTTCTTGAGTGATCATTCGTGGTTGACCGACATGATTGATGACTTCTATGTCTATATTTTTTATACGCATCACATGTTAAGCATGGATTCAGCTGACAGACCAGTATTTAGTAAATATCTTGAGTATTCCTGTTGCCAACTAGAAAGATGTTGAAATCCTTGGTGCGGATATATATACCAGATGGATTTTGGTATGAAGTGTGTGGTGTATGGAATAGTGTGTGACAAAAGGCAGAGATAAGTGTGAAAGCAACAATACAAGTCTGGTATGTGACAGAACAACAACACTAAAACAAAGGAAGTATGAAGTGCAGTAGATCAGTATATTGAGCCTAATCAGAATTGAACCTCAGCATATGTGGATGCCTCTCTTTAGTTCAAACATCTGGTTACCTTCTATATCCTTGTAGACAGTGAGTCTCTTATAGGCAGTGTGCCTCTTGTGAGCAGTGTGCTCGGGCAGTGAGCCCTAATTAGCAAGTGCCATTTTGTACTTCTTATTCTTTTAACAAAGAATACAATTATGGGTTAGTCACCCCGTGGTTTTTCCCTTAACAGGGTTTTCCACATCAAAATCATTGTGTTATGTGTGTTGATTTTATTTCTACTCTCATGGTTATGTATGCTTATATGTTTTGATGCTGCACTAATTGTTAAAGAAGAACAGAAAGTTAAAATATTTAAGAGAACTGATTCACCCCCCCTCTTAGTGATTTACCTTGTTCCAATAATTGGTATCCAAGAAAAGTTCCTCTAAACAGAGCCTAACAGCTTGAGAAAGATCTGGGAATCTCAATGGATATGTATGGTATGAGGGAACAACTTTAGTTTGCCCTAGATGATCTTGAGCAATCTCACTCTGAAGTCAATAACTTGAGGGAAAGACTCAAACAAGATGATGATTTCATAAATAAACTCAAAGAAAAACTATCTCTGTGAAGAAGAGAAAGGAACTACTTCAACAATTAGCAAGTAAAAGTGAAGCCAATGATACTAATGAAGATCTGAATGAGAAAAACAAGTTATGTGAGAAGCTATCAAAAGAGGTCATTATGGTGAGACATGAAATGGAATCAGGGGTTATGAAATTCACCCAAGAAATTGAAGAGAAAATAAAAATTGAAGATAATCTAAAACAATCTCTCAAGGAGAAGTCAGAAGACTGCCACAAAATGGATAGAATAACCAGGCATCTAGAATCTAATCTTGAAGAAGCTAGAGATAATGGAGAACAACTTGAGAATCAGATAGACACTCTTAAAAGGGATCTTCAAACAACAAATGAATACAAAGAGAAATTCAAGATAAGCTCTGCTCAACTTGAAGTTCTTCTTGAAAGCCAAAAGAGGGTAGATGACAAGCATGGCTTGGGGTATGAGAAAGGTGAAAGCTCCAGATCTGGTCACAAGAACTCTGGATCAGGAAATCTAAGGAACAGGCCTAGAAGACCTCTGGTAAGGCAACCAAATGCTCAAAGATATCCATCTTTCAATGGATACTTCTACAATTGCAATAACTTCGATCATAAAGCAAATTAGTATAGAAGAAGAACGAATCAAACTAATTCATCCTTCTATGGATAGTGTTTTAATTGCAAAAGGTATGGTCACAAATCTCATGAATGTAGAAATATGCAAATAAACAATTCATTCAATGGTAGATGCTTTACATGCAATAGAATGGGACATATGGCTAATCAATGCAGATCAAGAGGATACTAGTCAAATATGCAAAGAAATTTTGTTTGCTACAATTGTAATAGATCCGGTCATATTACCAAATTCTGCAGAAGTAAGAATCAGGATAAAAAGGGTCCGGTGCATCATAATCAAAATCAAGACAAAGGCAAAGGAAAAGTGAATGCAGATGAAGTTCAAAGGGAAATTCCCCCAACCAGTCAATTGGTGCCTAAAATTGGCACATGGAAAGTTTTAGATTAAAGGGTTCTTAGAGAAATATCTAAATAACCCTTGATAAAAATATGAAAGATCCGCAAGGAGTTTCAAGAGGTTAATCATCCAAGATTAATCCGGTTTGATATCATCCGGTAAAAGCAAGATTCTCACAGTTAGATCTGGTATGATTCAAAATTGAAATATCTTGATCTGCAGATAAATGGAATGGTTGGAGAAAGAGAGATACATTGTCAGTTATCACCAAGAATAATTCTAAGTGCATCTCAGTGATTCAGAAGGATCTCTCTCAGAACAAGGTCAAAACAAGGGAATTGGAATGACTTATGGTGTGCATTTATTGCAATATGAAATTAGGGTTTGCGCAGAAATATAAGGCTTCTTTTATTCATCATTTGCACATTTGCATTTGAGAAGAAGAAAGAAAGAGCTTTGCAAACAAGATTTCTTCAACCCTCTCAAAGATCAACCACAGAATCTGATTCAACCAGCGATCTTTTCAAGCTCATATCATGAACCCTAGAAGCGTAAAAAGGTATTTCCATTCTTGAAAATCTCTCTCTCTAAATATTTTGCAAGATGGCTACTCCAAATGTTTTTAAGATCACTGATAGGCCGCGCCCTAAGTTCAAGAAACATCCTTACAAATCTGTAGAAGTTGATCCCTTACGCACCTTCTCTAGCATTTTGCATGGGGTTCTACATGTAGAAGATGTTAGGGTATACATACATGCCAATATTGAGGAATTTGGGGAAGCCAATATTGAGGAATTTGGGGAATCCAAACTAATGGATATCTATCACAAGAAATTACTAGATGAAACATTTGAACTTAAACCTTAATACAAGGCCATCCGGGATAAGCATTTTGGACATTGCATCCACTTTTCCTATTTTTGTAGAGGATGAATGGGTCTGGTATGTTCTTAGCAGAATACATGACAACTTCATGTGGTTGTTGAGGCCATTCGAGATAACAAAAGATGTCATTAGGGAAGTAACCAGTTTGCACTCATCTGATGGGTTGCCTACTCTCAAATCAGTCAAGATGTCATTCCCACATTTCCCATGCGATCACAACATGCATCACACATGTCATGTCCACATGTGTCATGTGGTCATGACATGAAATATAAATTTTTTTCCCATGCTTCCCTAGAAACCCCCTCGCATGCATAAGCATGCTCGATGGTGTACGCTTAAGGCGTAAACAGAATAGTTGTTAGCGGGGTAACACACACATGTGCGCAGACCCAAATGCAAGAAGTCCAATCAAGGGGGTCTTCGCGACGCGGTTGACGTCGCTTCAAGGGTTGAACTTACTAAGCTGCTAAATCCTAGATTCTGGAAAGATCCGGCAACATAACGCCTCACAGGCTTGAGTGTGATTTATTACACAAACACTGATCTTGATCACGCGGTTTCCTTGATAGGTTTTAACAAATTTCCTACAACTCACTATTTACAATGAATTGCACAGTTGATCTCTTTAATGAGGCATTTTTCAACAAAGCCCGATCATTTGTTCTCTTTCCTATTTTCTGAAATTTAATATTAATTTCTCCTCCTTTTGACTTAGCATTTTCAACAAAGCCCGTTCATTTGCCCTCTCTTCTGTTTCTCTGAAATTTAATTTTGATTATATTTCTATCACGTTCTCTTTACCATTTCTCTGAAATTTAATTTTGACTATATTTCTTTATGTTTATCCTACTTTTCTTCATGTTCTCTATCAATCAGAGTTATCACTGCATCCTTTACATTTTTCCTAATTTCTTGGAAGACCAGATCACTTAAACAGGGTTTACTAACTTTGCTTGATATAGTCTCCTAGTTTTCTACTCTAGGTTTCATCTCAACATTTGATTTACTTTGATAATTAACTTGTCCCTAATCAGGATTAACGGTAGGTCAAACTTACTTAGTTCTCTTAGCCTTTTTCAGAAATGCTGCACATTTTCTCCTCTTTGTTTTTCAAGCTTAACTTTTCTTTCTCCTTCTCTCTCTTTTTCTCAATTGGACGTTTACTCCATCCACAGTCTGAGTTTACAATGGCCACATATGGAATGCTTATGATGGCTTAATTGCACTTAAAAAGATACACATATCTATATAAATGCAAATAAGCATATATATAATGTATATATATGCTTATTTGCGTTTATACATATAGATATATTTTTCTTTTCATTTTCTTGATAATTTAAATGAAATTTATTAAATCCTAAAAACGCATTTCCCCTACAGTTTGATTTAATATATATATATATATATATATATATATATATATATATATATATATATATATATATATATATATATTATCGTTGAAAATATTAGCCCTATTTTATTTATTCTTTTTACAAATTTACCCATGGATATTGTATATATATATATACACTATTACTTAAATAAATCTACAAAATTATTAGCAAACAATTAATTTATATATATATATATATAAATTATTTGTTTTAATCTTATATTTTTTTTATATATTTTTTCTTATTTATATAACATTGAATAATGTTATATTTTCATCCATTCCTTTCCTTTTGAATTCCAATGGGGAACCCTAATATTCTTGTGTGATTGCATTGGCTTGCAGGGTCCAATGGGCGATGGTTGTGGTGGCACTTAGGGCGATGGTGGATTGTGTGTAGGGGCCGCGGATTGGAATCCACAGAGAGTGGCAGAAATGGAGGCCACGGGTTGGAAATGGCTGCAAGGGTGCACGGGCCACAGACTATGGGGGAAGCCACAGTGGTGGACGGCAGAAGTGGAGTTCCCAGAGGGGAGGTTCGGCAGAGGTGGTCACAGAGAATGGAGGATGGGAGTTTGGCAGTGGTGGTGGTGATACAGCACAGGGGAGACACAGCTTGGGGGAGTTAACAGAGGAGCGGGGGAGTGGGGACAGGGTAGAGACCCCACCCACATCCCACAATGTGGGGTGTGGGTGTGGGCTCCGCCCCCTCCCCACAACCAAAGAAATAAACAATGGTGGCGACGTGGTGGGGGGGGTTTCAAACCCCCCCCCCCTTCCACCTTGTTTTTTACTGTATTAAAATGTATGATCAGCAAAAATAAAATATCTTCCACAATTTTCTCATAGTGATAACATTCACAGTTTTATAAATAACCCATATCAATGTAAAATACAAAATATATTATATATATATATATATATATATATATATATTATTAAATAATTCCTATCAATTAACTTGTAGGGAAGATTACTGAATGAATTTAAAATAAGTTTTCTTACAATTATATTTTCAAATGCAACTCAACATAAAAATTATAATTAGAAGTATTATACAAGGATATTCAATTCAAGTTTTTTTTTCTTAATTTAATTTCCAATTCCGATTCAAATGATTCAATTTAACTATAGTAAGCTTTTGATTTAAAGGATAAGGAATTAATTCTATTTGCATTCCTTCACAACAATTCAAATGCATGATGATAACAAAAGTTCATTTCTTTCCATAGTAATCAAAAATTACAACTTCAAGCAACTCATTAAAATTATCATTTTTCACAAGTCATGTAATGAGATAAATATAAACAAATTTATTTATAACAACAACTAAATTCACAACTTTTCATAATATGAGTATAAGGAAATAGACAATTCTAATGTCCTTTAAAAACAATTTTCTTTTCTTATTCTTTTCATAAATTGTAACAAAATGTAATAAACACTATAAATAAAACTATAATTATAATGGAGAGGATTTACTCCTAACTCAAAAATACAAAAATTACAACTATCAACACAATAAGGTAGGATTTTTTCATAACTCCAAAATACCAATATTTACAACAACAGAGAGAGAATGTTCTCCTCTTGGCAAATCAACAGAGATGGAGACGACCAAGCTCTCCTTCAGACTTAAGGAAAATAAAATATTTTCCAAGTTCAAACAATCTTCTCCAAGCTTCACAATAAACTCCAAGAACCTGCATATCACACAAGGGGAGAAAACACTACTCAACTTGCTCTCCTCCCTATCGTAGACCCGCAAGAGGGTCACCCCCGAGCTAGGGAGATTATCCACACACCTAGGGAATCCAAACCACTTCACAACAAAGCAATACAACATCCCAAAAAAAAACACAATTACACCCTTGGATAGTTACACAACACAACTCAACTAAAGTGAGTCAAAGAGGGGTAGGAGAGTGGACACACTCAACTCTAGAGTGCCACCCTTCAAATAATATAATCAACACAATTTGCTCATGGCCTCAAGCCAAACAAGTAAACCAAAAATTCCAAGAAGATCATATTTTGGCTCTCAAGCCATGTGACAAATTTACTCAAATTAGTCAAATGCCCTCAAGGCTTTCAACATCCCAAAACAAGGCAATGACCTTGAGGAGGATCACTCCTCCCCTACCCCATACTTGATGAGCATTTCTCCCAAGTGGAAGAAGCTCTGTCCACATCCCCATAAAAATTCCCCAAAATAACAAAATTTACAACACAAGCAAAAATAAACATTTCCACACATCCTTCATGCAACAAATAAATAATGCAAAGGAAAGGCCTTGAAATCCCTTTAATGGATGTAGTTGATGTAGAGCTCCACTAAAATCTCCTCCAACCTAAGTCACCAAACTCCCTCTATCCTCCTCCTCCCAAAAGAAAATAATTTCCAATAATAAAAATCTCCAAAATTCAACCCTTCTCCCTATCCCAAGTGGGATTAAAATAACCCCACCCATGAGCTTAGAGGAATGGGGAGGTGACACTTGTCACCTCCTCACTCTTCCTCCCAAACACTATTGTGTCCCAAGGGATGGGTGTTGACACATGTCACTCACCCATCCCCAAAGTCTTCCTTATCCCTTACCACATGTCATCTCTCTTACACATGGGAGAGAAAAGGGGGATTGGAGAGGGAAAGGATGACACATGTCTTCCCCTCCTTCCCTCTCATGAAGGACCACACAACTCCATGGGGAGTCTCACAAGCCTTGGGAGTTGAAGAGGGATGGGCTTGAGTTTTGGTACCACTCATCCTATCCCTCCCATACCTCCAAATTCATCACTTAACTTTACTGTGAAGTTAAGGTGACCATATAGAGGTTTACTAAGGGTTACCCAAGTCAAAAGGGACCCTGGACCCATGGGGTACAACCCAGGGTCAACTTTAACCTAGTTAGGACACCTAGGGTCAAGTTAAGACACAAGAAAAGGGTCTCAAAAATTTAAAATTAAAAAAATAAATTTCAAATACAATTCTCACAACACAAATCATAATTCAAATTTACAAGAGGGTAGACCTAACCCATTCAACCCCATACAAGACAACATTCCAACATTAATTCAAACATAGAGTTGATCTCGGTTCCTAGTGGAACTAGATCGGCTTCACAAGGGATTACAACATAAGGTGTGGAATAATCTCCAGTGTCTGTGGTTTTGTTAGAAATACCTGCACACTAAATTTCAAAGTTAATTCCACATATAAATATCATAGCCGAGGCAAATTTAAAACATACATTCCTTAAACATACCACAGTTCTCATAAGTCTAATGAAATCACATTTCAATTTTCTTTCTAACATCATCCAATTAGTTTTCCTGTAATGTAAACATCTATGTAACATCACCCAATTAGTTTTCCTGTAATGTAAACATCTATCTAACATCACGCAATTAGTTTTCCTGTAATGTAAGCATTTATCTAACATCACCCAATTAGTTTTTTTCCTATAAAATAATAAAGTCCAATAGTTCAGAATCTAGGATCAATAGTCCCACACATATAAAAGTATCAGCAATAGTAAGGTAAATAGTCACATGAACAGAATGAAAATGGTAGGCCTCACATCCTCTCCCCCTAAGACTATACTTCCTCCTAGAAGTCGTCAAATAGGTGAGGATAAAGAGTCCTCAGTCTCGCTGCATCCTCCCATGTCGTAGTGACCTTGTCATACATGTCCCACTGAACCCTAACTTGGTCTAGCTCTTGACCTCGAAGACCCAGCATTCAATGAGCTAATATGTGAATTGGCTCCAAAGCCAGCTGCCCGTCTGCCTCTACCTGAAGAGCACTTAAATCCAATACGTGAGATAAGTCTGAGATATAACGACATAAAACTAAAATATGAAAGACATCGTGGATACGCGACATGCTAGGTGGCAAGGCTAGATGATAGGCTATAGGTCCTATCCGCTCCAAAATCTCAAAAGGTCCTACAAACCGAGGTGCGAGCTTAGAGCCCTTTTGGTAACTGATTGGACTCTTGTACGGTTGCACTCTCAAAATTACCCTGCCACCTAGTGAGAAGCTCTGATCAGTTCTCTTAGCATCGGTATACTTCTTCTGTCTATCTTGTGCCTCCTGAAGTTTTTGTCTAATCAGTGTAACCTGCTGCTCCATATTCTGAACTATCTCTAGACCAATGGCGACCCTGTCCTCTATCCGATCCCAACTCAATGGTATCCTACAAGGTCTGCTATATAAAGCCTAGAAAGGAGGCATACCCAACGAGCTGTGATGCCCATTATTGTAGGCAAACTCAACCAGATACATATACTTCTCCCATCTAGACTAATGGTCCATAACATACATACGAAGCATATCTTCTAACACCTGATTAACTCTCTCTGTCTGCCTGTCGGTCTCAGGATGGTAAGCTAAACTGAAGTTAAGCTGTGTGCCCAATGCCTAATGTAAGGCTCTCCAAAATGATGAAGTGAATATGGAGTCTCTGTCAGAAATGATGCAGCAAGGTACTCCATGAAGTCTAACAATCTGATCTAGAAACACTCTCACCACTGATGGTGCATTGTATGTCATGCGTACAGGTGAGAAATACGCCACCTTGGTCAACTTGTCAACTGTCACCATGATGGCATCATGGCGATGTGATGACATAGGTAGGCCAATGATAAAGTCCATGGAAATGGTGTCCCATTTCCACTCAGGTATCTCGTGAGGGTACAACAGTCTTGCTGGATGCTGATGCTCGGCCTTGACCCTCTAACACTCAAGGCAATGAGCAACATATTCTGTAATGTCGCGTCTCATCCCAGCCCAATGATATAATTGTCGCAAATCAGCATGCATCTTCTTCACTCCTGGATGTGCTGTATAAGGTGCCTGATGAGCCTCTAAAAGAATCACTGCACGCAAGTCACCCGCACGGGGTACATAGATGCGTTGCTGATGCCTAAACAAACCATTAGACTCAAGGGAATATCCTGCAAATTTTCCCTTAAGGGCCCTCTGATTCTAAATTTCCTGCTGCACGTCAAGAAACCACTCATCCTCAGGTAGATGCTGTAGAATATGCTCTCTCAAATCCACCTTTAATGTCAGGGTCAGGATCTCATGGCGCCTTTGACTACGTCAGTGACCATGTTCTCCTTCCCTTTGATGTAGTGGACATCAAAGTCATACTCGCATAAGAACTCCATCCAACACCGCTGGTGGGCGTTCAAATTTGGCTGTGTGAAAATATACTGTAAGCTATGGTGATCCAAATGGAGCTCAAAGCGACGACCTAAGAGGAAGTGTCCCCAACGAACAAAAGCATTAATAACTGCTACGAGCTCTAAATCATAGTAGGGTAGTTTAGCTCATGTGTCTTAAGCTTATGCAATTCATATGCAATCGCTCTACCACCCTGCATAAGCACGGCTCCCAAACCCTCTAATGATGCATCTGTGCAAACAACAAAATCCTTTGCAGGATCTGGAACTGCTAAAATGGGAGCACTGGTAAGATGCTCCTTGAGGACCCCAAAGGCCCTCTCACACTACTCAGTCCAAGTGAAACCTTTCCCTTTCCGCTGAAGGGAAGTGACGGGAAGTGCTATCTTGGAAAAGCCCTCATCAAACCTACAGTAATAATCGGCTAATCCCATAAAGCTCCTGACCTCTGTCACACTGGTGGGTGTTGGCCAGTCCTAAATTGCTTTGATCTTCAATGGATCTATGGAGATTCCATCACCTGATAAGATGTGTCCCAAATACTGTACCTCTATCCTGAAGAAGGCACACTTTGTCAAGTTGCCATAAAGCTGCTGCTCTCGTAAGCACTGCAAAATCTGATGCAGATGGTCCACATGTTCCTCCTTGGTTCACGAATAGATCAAAATATCATCAAGAAATATGATCACAAACTGATCTAGGTAAGTGCAGAACACCCCGTTCATGAGACTGATGAACACTGTAGGGGCATTTGTCAAACCGAAGGGTACCACGGTGAACTCATAATGGCCATATCTAGTTCGAAAAGCAGTCTTATGGAAGTCTACCTCTATGATGCGCAATTGGTGATACCCAAATTTTAGATCAATTTTTGAGAACACTCTGGCTCCCTGCATCTGATCAAAGAGGTCGTCAATCCTAGGCAGAGGATAACGGTTCTTCACCGTCACCTTGTTCAACTACCTGTAATCCATGCACAATCGAAGAGATCCATCCTTCTTCTTCACGAAGAAAACTAGTGTGCCCCATGGTGAAATGCTAGGTCGGATGTGTCCCTTCTCAAGTAACTCCTCTAACTGTAGTTTAAGTTCTGTGAGCTCGTGTGTAGTCATCCTGTAGGGTGCACGAGACACTAGCTCTACACCCGGCACCAAGTCGATGTGGAAATCAACCTCTCTGTGTGGAGGCATACCTGGTAACTCTGGCAGAAATACGTCGGTAAAGTCTCTGAAGATAGGGTGATCATCTAAGGTAGCCTCAAGCTCATCCTCTGATCTATCATTGACCGTAATAGCAAACATCTGACAACCTTTTCGCATGCAGCACTTAAGCTGCTAAGCGGATATCATATGTACAGCCGTGGGTTTCTGAATGCCCACTATCTCAACCTGTGTGCCATGATCATATAAGAAGCTAATCGTCCTCTGGCGACAATCGATTTTGGCTCTATGAGCCGTAAGCCGGTCCATACCCAGAACTACACTATAGGATCCTAATGGCATAACCCTAAGGTCACATGATGTAGTGAAGGAACCCAAGGTGATCTTGCAATCTCTAACCAAGGTATCTACTGACATCCTGGCCCTAGAGGCCAACTCAACCTCCCACCTAATGTCCTGCCTAGAAGCCACCAGCCTGCAACGTTCCACTAACGATGTAGACAGAAAAGAATCGGTAGCTCCAGAGTCAAAAATAATAGAGATGGGGAAATCCCCATTCGTACCTGTTGTCTTAATGACTGAAGCCTAGAAATCAGCGTAGCAGTTGTCAACCGCTACAAACATGTGGTGGGACCTACCCACATCACCTACAGTCTACTCAGAACCTCCTGAACAGGGCTTTCCCCCTGCTGTAAATCCCTGTGGACACTCTCTGGCCAAATGCCTAGCCCCACCACATACATAACACGGGCCCCTAGCCTGTAACTGTACTGACTGAGTCCTGCCTGATTGCTACTGTCCAGTCCATCCAGTGGACCCCTATGAACCTCTGTAAGACTGTTGAGACCTTATGGGTCCCGCAGATGTTCCCTGCTGTCTCTGATCTCTACGCGGGCCCTACTACTGCCAACCACGGTTCTGTCCTCCCTGACCCCTCTGCTGGGGTCTAGATCTCTGCTGCTGCTATGGAGGCCTAGGAGGTAATGATGAAGAATTATATCCTCCTCTCTATGGTGTGTTTTGAGGCCTACGAAAGTTCTGTTGTTGTTGGGGATTACGATCCTGATACTGCGGGCATGAATTCTGCCCTCATCCCTAAAATTCCTTTGTAATAAGATCCTTTTCAATAGCCTCGCTCATGGTCTGGGGATCTACCGTACGTACTGGTCTTGCTATTCCGTGATTCAGGCCTCTAATAAATTTGTGTACTAGGAGTTTCTCATCATGGAGGTACTCCGCGTAATGAGAAAGCTCAATGAACTGACTCTCATACTGAACAACTGTGAGTCCTCTCTGCTGTAAATCATGGTACTCATCTATCCTGCATTGTCTGTAATGCTTTGACAAATATCATGCATTAAAGCACTCTATGAAGATATCCCAAGTGAGTGTATCTAAGGATAGTCAGCGCTTGCACTCCTCAGTGCGCCACCATGTAGCTGCTACATCTCTTAGAAGATGTACTACCACTCATGCTTTTGTGTTGCTCCCATAAGGTCGCAACGCAAAACACTTGTCTAGAATAATCAGCTAAGCCTCGGCCATAGCTCCCTCTATAGCTCCTACGAAGGTAGGTGGGTTGAGCCTAAGCAGGTCTTTGATGGGGTCTCCTCTGTCTCTAAGTCCTACCACTGGCTCATCCAATCCATACTCATACGGTCTATGGTATACCTGTTCTACCCTCATGGTCTCATCTCGTCTCGAGAGTCTTAGAGGACTCCTACTCCGTGCACAGTAGGCTGACCCTACCTCATCTACTGTAGTCTCAGGGATCTCTACAAAAGGCTCTATGCATGGCACCTCTCACAGATTGACGCAGGGATCCACATATGGCTCAGCATGTGACTTAGCATGCGGCTCCTTACATGTCTCCTCTCGCGGATCAACGCGAGGATCATCACATGGCTCTGGAATAGCTGGCGGTAATCTTTCTAACATGGCCTGTAGTGTCTGTAGAATCTATGGACCTATGTCAAATACAGGTGGTGCATGTGGTATTGGTGGGTCTGCTATAACTGCGGGTGCCCATCCCTCTGCTGAGGAATCACTGTGCACCTCGACGGATGCTGTGTTGCATAATCGTGCTCATTGAACACATTGGGGAGGCATCCTACAAAACAAGGTAGACACTAATTAATCAAAGTTGCAGAAAAATAACGTGCCCAAATATGCCCAGTGTTTAAACTTGGGCTCTGATACCAAATGTCATGCCCACATTTCCGATGCGATCACAACATGCATCACACGTGTCATGTCCACATGTGTCATGTGGTCATGACACAAAATATCAAAAATTTTCCCACGCTTCCCTAGAAACCCCCTCGCACATGTAAGCGTGCTCGGTGGCGTATGCTTAAGGCTTAAATAGAATAGTTGTTAGCAGGGTAACACACACACGTGCGCACACCCAAATGCAAGAAGGCCAATCAAGGGGGTCTTCGCGATGCGGTTGACGTCGCTTCAAGGGTTGAACTTACTAAGCTGCTAAACCCTAGATTCTAGAAAAATCTGGTAGCATAACGCCTCACAGGTGTGAGTGGGATTTATTACACAAACACTGATCTTGATCACGTGGTTTCCCTGATAGGTTTTAACAAATTTCCTACAACTCACTATTTACAATGAATTGCACAGTTGATCTCTTTAATGAGGCATTTTCAACAAAGCCCAATCATTTGTTCTGTTTCCCATTTTTTAAAATTTAATATTAATTTCTCCTCCTTTAGACTTAGCATTGTCAACAAAGCCCATTCATTTGCCCTCTCTTTCGTTTCTTTGAAATTTAATTTTGATTGTATTTCTATCACGTTCTCTTTACCGTTTCTCTGAAATTTAATTTTGATTGTATTTCTTTATGTTTATCCTACTTTTCTTCATGTTCTCTATCAATCAGAGTTATCACTACATCCTTTACATTTTTTCTAATTTCTTGGAAGACTAGATCACTTAAACAGGATTTACTAACTTCGCTTGACACAGTCTCCTAGGTTTCCACTCTAGGTTTCATCTCAACGTTTGATTTACTTTTATAATTAACTTGTCCCTAATCAGGATTAACGGTAGGTCAAACTTACTTAGTTCTTAGCCTTTTTCAGAAATGCCGCACATTTTCTCCTCTTTGTTTTTCAAGGTTAACTTTTCTTTCTCCTTCTCTCTCATTTTCTCAATTAGATGTTTACTCCATCCACAGTCTGAGTTTACAATGGCCACATATAGAATGCCTGTGACGGCTTAATTGCATTGAAAAAGATACGCATATCTATATAAATGCAAATAAGCATATATATAATGTATATATATGCTTATTTGCATTTATACAGATAGATATATTTTTCTTTTCGTTTTCTTGATAATTTAAATGAAATTTATTAAATCCTGAAAATGCATTTCCCCTATAGTTTGATTTAATATAAATATAAATATATATATATATATATATATTATTGTCGAAATTATTAGCCCTATTTTATTTATTCTTTTTACAAATTTACCCATGGATATTGTATATATATATATAATTATATATATACCTATATATATGTACTATTACTTAAATAAATCTACAAAATTATTAGCAAATAATTAATATATATATACATATATATATTAATTATTTGTTTTAATCTTATATTATATATATATATTTTTCTTATTTATATAACATTAAATAATGTTATATTTTCATCCATTCCTTTCCTTTTGAATTCCAATGGGGAACCCTAATATTCTTGTGTGATTGCATTGGCTTGCAGGTCTAATGGGCGATGGTGGTGGTGGCGCTTAGGGTGACGACGGACTGTGTAGGGGCCGCCGATTGGAATCCGCAGAGAGCAGCAGAAATGGAGGCCGCGAGTTGGAAATGACTGTAAGGGTGTATGGGCTGTGGACTGTGGGGGAAGCCACAGTGGTGGATGGCGGAAGTGGAGTTCCCAGAGGGGAGGTTCGATAGAGGTGGTCGCAGAGAATGGAGGATGGGAGTTTGGCGGTGGTGGTGGTGATACGGCACAGGGGAGACATGGCTTGTAGGAGTTAACAGGGGAGCAGGGTCTGTGTATTGGCCGCGGGGGAGGGGTAACATATGGCGGGGGAGTGGGGAGGGGGGAGAGCCCCCACCCACATCCCACAGCGTGGGGTGTGGGTGGGGGCTTTGCCCCCTCCCTACACCCAAAGAAACAAACAATGGCGGCGACGTGGTGGGGGGGTTTCAAACCCCCCCCGCCTTTAACCTTTTTTTTTACTGTATTAAAATGTATGATCAACGAAAATAAAATATCTTCCTCCCCATTTTAATTTTTAGATATTATATATATATATATATATATATATATATATATATATATATATATATATATATATATATATATATATATATATATATATATTTCCACAATTTTCTCATAGTGATAACATTCACAGTTTTATAAATAACCCATATCAATGTAAAATACAGAATATATATTAAGTATATATGTGTGTGTGTGTGTATATATATATATATATATAATTATTAAATAATTCCTATCAATTAACTTGTAGGGCAGATTACTGAATGAATTTAAAATAAGTTTTCTTACAATTATATTTTCAAATGCAACTCAACATAAAAATTATAAATAGAAGTATTATACAAGGATATTCAATTCAAGTGTTTTTTTCTTAATTTAATTTCCAATTCCAATTCAAATGATTCAATTTAACTATAGTAAGCTTTTGATTTAAAGGATAAGGAATTAATTTTATTTGCATTCCTTCACAACAATTCAAATGCATGATGATAACAAAAGTTCATTTCTTTCCATAGTAATCAAAAATTACAACTTCAAGCAACTCATTAAAATTATCATTTTTCACAAGTCATGTAATGAGATAAATATTAACAAATTTATTTATAACAACAACTAAATTCACAACTTTTCATAATATGAGTATAAGGAAATAGACAATTCTAATGTCCTTTGAAAATAATTTTCTTTTCTTATTCTTTTCATAAATTGTAATAAAATGTAATAAACACTATAAATAAAACTATAATTACAATGGAGAGGATTTACTCCTAACTCAAAAATACAAAAATTACAACTATCAACACAATAAGGTAGGATTTTCTCATAACTCCAAAATACCAATATTTACAACAAAAGAGAGAGAATGTTCTTCTCTTGGCAAATCAACAGGGATGAAGCTATAAAATGACCAAGCTCTCCTTAAGACTTAAGGAAACTAAAATATTTTCCAAGTTCAAATAATCTTCTCCAAGCTTCACAATAAGTTCCAAGAACCTGCATATCACACAAGGGGAGAAAACACCACTCAACTTGCTCTCCTCCCTATCGTAGACCCGCAAGAGGGTCACCCCTGAGCCAGGGAGATTATCCACACACCTAGGGAATCCAAACCACTTCACAACAAAGCAATACAACATCCCAAAAAAAAACACAATTACACCCTTGGATAGTTACACAACACAACTCAACTAAAGTGAGTCAAAGAGGGGTAGGAGAGTGGACACACTCAACTCTAGAGTGCCACCCTTCAAATAATATAATCAACACAATTTGCTCATGGCCTCAAGCCAAACAAGTAAACCAAAAATTCCAAGAAGATCATATTTTGGCTCTCAAGCCATGTGACAAATTTACTCAAATTAGTCAAATGCCCTCAAGGCTTTCAACATCCCAAAACAAGGCAATGACCTCGAGGAGGATCACTCCTCCCCTACCCCATACTTGATGAGCATTTCTCCCAAGTGGAAGAATCTCTGTCAACATCCCCATGAAAATTCCCCAAAATAACAAAATTTACAACATAAGCAAAAATAAACATTTCCACACATCCTTCGCAACAAATAAAT
The DNA here is from genome assembly GCA_027924645.1 of Cunninghamia lanceolata. Taxonomy (NCBI): domain Eukaryota; kingdom Viridiplantae; phylum Streptophyta; class Pinopsida; order Cupressales; family Cupressaceae; genus Cunninghamia; species Cunninghamia lanceolata. The sequence goes on from BSBN01000400.1 coordinate 8,354,544, forward strand.
AATGCAAAGGAAAGGCCTTGAAATCCCTTTAATGGATGTAGTTGATGTAGAGCTCCACTAAAATCTCCTCCAACCTAAGTCACCAAACTCCCTCTATCCTCCTTCTCCCAAAAGAAAACAATTTCCAATAATAAAAATCTCCAAAATTCAACAACCCTTCTCCCTATCCCAAGTGGGATTAAAATAACCCCACCCATGAGCTTAGAGGAATGGGGAGGTGACACTTGTCACCTCCTCACTCTTCCTCCCAAACACTATTGTGTCGCAAGGGATGGGTGTTGACACATGTCACTCACCCATCCCCAAAGTCTTCCTTATCCCTTACCACATGTCATCTCTCTTACACATGGGAGAGAAAAGGGGGATTGGAGAGGGAAAGAATGACACATGTCTTCCCCTCCTTCCCTCTCATGAAGGACCACACAACTCCATGGGGAGTCTCACAAGCCTTGGGAATTGAAGAGGGATGGGCTTGAGTGTTGGTACCACTCATCCTATCCCTCCCATACCTCCAAATTCGTCACTTAACTTCACTGTGAAGTTAAGGTGACCATACGGAGGTTTACTAAGGGTTACCCAAGTCAAAAGGGACCCTAGACCCATGGGATATAACCCAGGGTCAACTTTAACCTAGTTAGGACACCTAGGGTCAAGTTACGACATAAGAAAAGGGTCTCAAAATTTTAAAATTAAAAAAATGAATTTCAAATACAATTCTCACAACACAAATCATAATTTGAATTTACAAGAGGGTAGACCTTATCCATTCAACCCCATACAAGACAACATTACAACATTAGTTCAAACACAGAGTTGATCTTGATTCTTAGTGGAACCAGATCGGCTTCACAAGGGATTACAACATAAGGTGTGGAATAATCTCCAGTGTCTATGGTTTTGTTAGAAATACCTGCACACTAAATTTCAAAGTTAATTCCACATATAAATATCATAGCTGAAGCAAATTTAAAGCATTCATTCCTAAAACATACCACAGTTCTCATAAGTCTAATGAAATCAAATTTCAATTTTCTTTCTAACATTATCCAATTAGTTTTCCTGTAATGTAAACATCTATGTAACATCACCCAATTAGTTTTCCTGTAATGTAAACATCTATCTAACATCACCTAATTAGTTTTCCTATAATGTAAACATTTATCTAACATCACCCAATTAGTTTTTTTCCTATAAAATAATAAAGTCCAATAGTTCAGAATCCAGGATCAACAGTCCCACACGTATAAAAGTATTAGCAATAGTAAGGTAAATAGTCACATGAACAGAATGAAAATGGTAGGCCTCACACAAGAACTAAACTATAAGTGATGTTACCAGATCAAAGTTTGACAAGAGAGTAATGACAATAGAAGATATCATAGATCCGGATATCAAATTTGCCTCTATGATAATTGGCTACAAAATATATCATTCTAGCAGGGAGAACTCTATATCTAGAATTGCTATTTATACTGCATATCAGATGCTAAGGGAAAATACAGACTATGATCTATGCGAACTTCTTCTGAGCCAACTGTTAGAAAATTTGCAAAAAATAAAGAAGGATAAGAAGAACTCATTTAAGTATGGTGCCCTAATATTATGTCTCTTCTTTTACTCTATGAATGAGCTACCTGAAACAAGTGGTTGGATATGGCAAAATGATAGACCAGTTGCCATACAAATCAGAGATTATATGTATGGGCTTGGTGATGCCAAGGCTCAAAGCACAACTCTCTAGGGATATTTCAAGAATTTCCAAGGTATGATACAAGCCAGAGAAAGAATTCCTTAGACAATAGTTGAAAAATATAAAGATACAGTGTATTTTATGGTAGACACTGATCAATGCCTAATGGAGGTAGTAGAGCCTAGAATAGTCTAGATTATGCCAATGGGTTATGAGGTGGATGAGAAAATCCTGGAACTACATGTCCAACACCCACTGAGTCAGCCTAAGGACCCTGAGGCAGAAAGGTTTGGAACCTTTCAAGAATTGAGTGTGAAAATTCATGTTGAGCTAAGACAACCAGAAATGAAAAGAAAAGTGAGAAGGGAAGTAGAGGAAGTTGCCAAAAGATATGGCATCTCAAAAGAGGCAGTTGATGCAAATAGAGAAAAATTAGAAAGAGTTGAGAAAGAGAAACAAGAAGCAGAAAAAGGACATGTTCCATTACAAGCCTCCTCCCGGACCAGATCCTCTAAGAGCTCTGCACCTGCCACCTCTAAGAGCTCAAAATCCTCAAAACTGGAAGCCAAAACATCCAGAAAGGGAGAAAAGAGAATGAAGACAAAGGCCACAAGGTCATACATGAGCCAAAAGGATGATGAAGAAAGAGAATCTGATGAAGAAGTTAAGAAAATAAGGAAGAAGAAGAAGACATCTAGGGAACCCTGTACCAGGCAAAACAAGGAAGAAGAGACAAAAGAATTTGTTGAAAGGCCTACTCTCTCCATTGATGATGTCATCAAGTCAATCACTATGGATGGGAACCTGCAACCAATGACTAAATTTTATGATGAATATAGTGAAGCTGACAAGAAGATCTTGCAAGATGCTACAGTAGATATCTAAACATCTATAATAAAGCATCATTGAAATCATCTCTCTAATCCCTAAAAGTCTAGAGAAGGAACTTGAACTGAGAAAGGAAAATGCTAAAGCAAAGGACTTAGAAATCTGGGAATAGATAGCTATTCAGCTCTATCCTTCCATCACTCCAAAACAAATGAACATGATCTTCAAGGATTGCAAGGATGAGTTCTAGAGCAAAGCCAGAATGAACAAGCTTATGCTTGGAGAGACAGATCAGGTAGCAAAAGAGATAGAAGACATCCTCTGAAATGCCTACAAAAGATTCAATCTTCTTGTCATAGAGGAAGTAGATGAAGAACCTTCTGCCATGGATGACGAAGGACTAAGTACATCAAAAGAAGAATCTACAGAGAAAAATGCAGAAGAGCCAAAGGAGATAGGTGAGGAGAAGACTAAGGACTTGGATTCCTCTATTCTGGAAGAGGAAGTCCATGAAGAAGTAAATATCTCTCTTCTGAATCCCCCAGCAAACTCTGGAACTAAAGGAGAAGCAAGAAAAGAGGAGAAAAAGGGAAGAGAAGAAGAACAAATAGAGAAGATCTCTGATGACATCTCTGAGGCTGCAAAAGGAAAGAAGTCTCTGACAAGAGACACTACATAAGTAGTGAAGAATTTCTTGACCAAGGAATTGATGGATATAGATGAACCAGAACTGTTCCAAGTACCACTCAATTTTGATTCTCTCTCTCTGGTCCAGACAATGAAGATTGCATCCTTTGCCCAAGCCAAAGAAAAAGAGAAGCTTCTAAAGTCTCACATGGAAGATTGTGAGCTAATAGAAGTTGCATCAAGAATGCTGGAGAAGATCATGCCATCCTTCCAAAAGGATACTTCGGCCTCTCCATCTGGTAACCTCAAATCTTTGATAAACTCTATCAACACTCATTTTGATTCACTAGAGAAATTAGCAGAAGAGAAAGTCTGGAAAGAGTTTTTGGGAAACAGATTCTCTTAAGTACAAGGACTCATATCAAATGATAGGAGAAATCTAGATATTGGGATAAAGAGCCTAGAAAATGCTCTTAAAGATGGCAGAGAATTATACAAATTTTGTTTATCTTGGTCCACAGTGATAGCAAACATTGCAAAGAAGGTGGAAGAACAAGAGGGTAAACTATCAAGTTTATCTCAGAGTTTGGATCCTCTCACCTCATCCATAATGAATCAAGAGTGCTAGGCTATTGCCACTATAAATGAGATAAAGAGGCTTGAGAAAGAGAAGAAGAATAGAATAAGCAGAATGAGTGAACTAAGAGGGATAATTATCCCTAAGAGGCAATGCATGAAGCCCTAACTGATGCTCAGACTACAGCCCGGACTAGTGATCCGACAGACTTAAAAAGGGCAGAAGATTTTGCATTTTTGTTAAGTAGTCACATCTCAATTTTGGACAGGATGAAGCAAATATACTCTTGCGGATATACTTAACTATATTTAAGTATAACATGTATATATACTTATGCGGCTATGTATAGGTTGATTTTGCAAATTCTGATGTGTGGATTTTACCCTTTGCCATTGATGTCAAAGGGGGAGTGAGAAGTAGTGAAAAATGTAGAATCTAGCAAAGGGGGAGCTCCGATAAAATGTACATAAGACAGATCATCAGCCAAGGGGGAGTTTGCTACGACACTTAGTCATTTTTCACTAAGTGTTGCCATAAATGCCAAAGCGGGAGATTGTTGGCAAGAGACACTGTGTGACTCCATTATTGTTGTCATTGATGGCAACAAAGTTCATCCCACACATCCGCAACACATAGTATGTCTTTACCAGAAGTTAGATTGAAGAGTGTTTTGGTCCAGTGAGCAAGAACAAAGCATGCAGCAAGGTCCAACAATCAGGTCTGGATCTCTTAGAGGATGTATCTCAGTAAATTGCAGACTTGGGGAAGTCAAGAGGAGTACCATGACTGCTACATTCCAGAGATTGAGCCTCTAGTGATGAAAGAGTGAAAAGATATGAGCACCTAAGTGTTGGGTTCCTAACAGGCAGAGTAGACTAAGGAAGAACTGACCGGCAGAGTATCAGACCTTAATCCAAATGAGAAATTGATGCTGATCAAGCTTCTTGAGGGATCATTCATGGTTGGATGACATGATTGATGACTTCTATATCTATATTTCTGATACGCATCACATGTTAAGCATGGATTCAACTGACAGACTAGTATTTAGTAAAATATCTTGAGTATTCTGGTTGCCGACTAGAAAGATGTTGAAATCCTTGGTCCGGATATATATACCAGATGGATTTCGGTATAAAGTGTGTGGTGTATGGAATAGTGTGCGATAAAAGGCAGAGAGAAGTGTGAAAGCAGCAATACAAGTCCGGTATGTGATAGAACAACATCACTAAAACAAAGGAAGTATGAAGTGCAGTAGATCAGTATATTGAGCGTAACCAAAACTAAACCTTAGCATATGTGGATGCCTCTCTTTAGTTCAAACATCTGGTTACCTTCTATATCCTTGTAGACAGTGAGTCTCTTGTAGGCAGTGTGCCTCTTGTGAGCAGTGTGCTCGGGCAGTGAGCCCTAATTGGCAAGTGCCATTTTGTACTTCTTATTCTTTTAACAGAGAATACAATCTTGGGTTAGTCACGCCATGGATTTTCCCTTAACAGGGTTTTCCATGTCAAAATCATTGTGTTATGTGTGTTGATTTTATTTCTGCTCTTATGGTTATGTATGTTTATATGTTTTGATGTTGCACTAATTATTAAAGAAGAATAGAAAGTTAAAATATTTAAGATAACTGATTCACCCCCCCTCTCAGTTATCTACCTTGTTTCCAACATATATATCAAATGAAACTGTTTCTTTCTAAAGCATTATTTCATGGAAAAGACTGTTATCAGAATCAAACTAAAATAGTTTCATTACCAAAATTACCGTTACTATTATCAAGAATGAAAAACTGCATACTCTCAGTGGAAGGGCTCTATTTCCTTCTATTTGGATCTTGATGAAATGTTTGTGTAATTCGGCACGTCCTTCTTCTTCTTCCAAAATAGAAATGACTTGGTGGTATTTAGCATAACTAGTCTTCTCCTTCCATGCCATTATACGCAGCTGAGAGATGATGTCAACTTGTTCTTCTTCAGGCCAATTCAAACCAAGTTGCACGACTGGTAACAGTTCATCATCCCAAACTCCATCAATCACAGGGAGCACCATCTTTGAATGTTTGAGTAGGATGAACTTAGCAATGTCACCACCTACTTTATAGCAAATAATGAAATCTCTTTGTGCAGCCACCTCAGCAAACTCAATTCATTATGCTTGCTATAAATGGTAACATTAATGCAATCATGCATGTATTTATTGAAGGAGGAGATTCATGATTGAGTTGTGTACCCCAAAATCCCTAAAAGGATGCTTCTGACATATAGTACAAACCATTAAATGAATTGGCGGCACCTTGAAAACTAAAAATTTACCATGAAATCGCAAAGCCACAAAGAAGTGTAAACACATAACCTCATGTCACAAGTTAGGAAAAATTAGGAACCTTTGACATGTGAGCTGCTACCAATGATTTCTATCTTGTATACAAGGCCAAACTTGAAGTCTCCCACAAAGAAGTATATTGGTAGAAAGAGTTGGGAAGTCACACTTACTGAGAACCTTTGAACCTTGAAGTCAGAACTGAAGTTCCAAGAACTGCCGACCTCTCAACTTAAGAACTAGTCAGGTATTTTAAGAGTTTCTGAAGCGATGAAACTACTGATGACAAAGGAAAATACTTCAGAGTTCAATAAGACCATGAGGTGAAGTTTAAAATATTTAAACATGAAGCTTTTCTAGATGAAATGTGTTAAAATTTAAAATTTCTTCAAGTTTCAAATTTTAGGGTAACAATAGGCTTTGATTGGGGATGAGGACTGAGAAGGATGAAGCAAGGAACCTAGAACCTTGAGCATGGATTAGTGTAAAATTCATGGGCAGCATAGTTAAACAACACAAGGGACAAAGGAGCCATAGCAAGACAAAAATGGAACACGACAGGAAAGGAAACAACTACACTACTAGCACAACAAAAACTCCTACTATGTGCATGGTAGGAAGGTCCTACCTCAGATATCCCCAACATGGTCATGCAAATCTATTAACTAGTTGGGAGAAATAGATGCCTGTGCAGAATAATGGCGGATGCATACGAAGCCACAAACAACTAGTTGCAACCTTGTGATCACCATGATCAAGCTTATAAGAATGGCACCATACAAAAGTTCTCTAGATATCACTTGATGCCCTAGAAGCCATTCTTCATTGTACACTCCTCCAATTTGACAACTCACATCAATATTGCCCAACACATGGTTACTAGCATCTGGCTGAATTACTTCATGTATAATGTCAAAGTGCACTTGATTTCATAAGTTAGGAGAAATTAGCTCTCAGATTAGACAACCCACATACAAGCCATGAGATAAAAACCCTTTTGGAGTAATTGCATTGTTTAAAATTTTTGGGCCCCAAATTGCAGAATCATCTTTCTCTGCAGCAGACAAATTAATATCCCAAGCCTGAAGACAACCATGGATACTCAAACCTTTAGGAAGACAACTATTAGCCATATGTGTCTCATGTAAGACTGGAAGTGGATGAGGCTGAAAATCATCTCCAACTGGAAATATCTCCTCTTTCTCTATGAGATTTATTCTAACAATATCATGACACACTTCATCTTCTCTTTCTATATTCTACAGATTAGACATTGTAATCTCTTCCCCACATAGGAATTCACCCTCATATGCATTTAAACACCAATTTGGAATATAAACAATGTGGGATTCAACACATCTATTAGTTTGATTACTTTCATTCCGACTATCATAACTACTCATGACACCATCTTCCAATTCTTGTTTTAAAATTTTGGTATCTAATTTTTCAAAATGAAAAGACCCAAAGGTAAAATCATCTCTGACCTCTTCCTGTAGCCATACTTCTATATTTTTTTGCTCAAAAAATGTGAAGGTTTCATATTCAGCTTGCATGCACTTCAAAGAATAAATATTCAACACTTCATCTTTATGCTGTGCTTCTTTCAATTGGTTTTCATCAACAAAAAAAAAGAATAATTCTATTTCTGCACAAGATAAGGATGATGAAACAACACTATTTGCATTACCCTCATTACAATTTGCATTATGATAGGATGCTTCATTTTCTCCGTCACTTGAAGGGCTTTCAGATTTATCTTTGTTTTCTTCAAAATGCAAGTAATAGGCTTCCATTCTTCTATCAGCATGAGGTTTAATTTCTGCAGCACTTACTTCATCCCTACCAAAGTGTTTGGAATAAAAAACAGAGAGATTGGAGCATTCAAGAGAATGAGACTTAGTATTTTGAAAACATATAGGCTGAAAACTTGGCTTTTGTGTAACAAGTCTTCTCATGGATTCATTACTTGAATTACATACAACCTGAGATGCTCTCCATAACCCACTTAATATCAAATCATCTTCTATTTTCATAGCCTCTTGTTGTGCAATTTCAATATCATTTACTCCACTCTGTCTCAACTCAAATTGAACATCTAGATGTAATGTAGAAATAAAAGTACATAGCTGGAGTTGATTACTTGGTCGAATGGAAATAGGAATCTTTTTGGACAGCCGATTAAATCTATCCACAAAATCTTTGATAGATTCTCCTTCTTGCTTGTGAATGGGAAAGTATTGATACAACAGGGTAGCTTCATCAACAGGACCCTTATATCTTGCCAAGAACTTATTTTTCAATGAATCCCAATCAGTTATGCACTTTCTTCTAAAAAACAAAACCAATCTACTACAGGCCCAATCAAAGATTCAATAAATAATCTAGCAAAAACATCTTCTTCACTTACACCCAAGACTCCACATGCAACCATGAATGCCAGAATATGTTCTTGAACATCTTGAGAGCTTTCTCCACTGAAATTTGGAAAATATTTTCGTGATCCTTTAGGCAATGGTGAATATACAGGCAAAGAAAGAGGTCCAAAATGATTTCCCCACAACTGGGAAGAAATTAAGGCCATAGTGCAAATCTAAAATCAAATCAGCAGTAGTCTTTGCTGGAATAGGATATTTCTGAGTACATTTCATCTCACAAAGCCGCCATCCTCCATCCTTGGGGAGGCACCTTCAAATTTATAGGACAAAAAGAGCACTGATCTTTCAATTTCGAATCCCCAGTAGAGTCGCCAAAAATCTGTTGGTTAATAGATTTGTCATGCCTCGATTTATACTCTATTTGCCTGTACCAGTGACAGTCTGACCAATGATTGAGTCACTTAAAATTGATAGTTGCAAGTGCTCTCTACTTATTTTACAAGGCACAGCTACCTTCGGATGGTTTGCAATGAATAAGAATATTGGGTATGCTTTTAACCAGAAAGTAGAAAAAGGAAAACTAACACCTACCCATAACCATGAAAATAGGTGCGGAAGTTTAAGTCAAAATGAGATGAATGCAAAATAGATGATACATAGTTCACTTATTCCACACTCATAATGAGGAACTAGAAAAGAATGAGTGGAAAAATTATTTTCAACAGATGAATTAATCTAAATTCAACAATTTAAAATAGACATCAACACAATTTAACATAACAGAAATTGCAGGGAAACAAATTGCATGACTCAAAGGACATTTGCATTCTCAGGAAAATATAAGTAAATTCATAGATTCAAAAGTATATATTCTTTTCATTTCCCAATACGAAATGAGTTCACAGACCCCGTTCTATATGGCCAACTGTGATTGAAAACAAAGTTTTGCATTTCATTTCTTCTGTTCCCTTACTACCCCCACCAAAAAAAGATCTCTTTCTTGTCAACACACACCCACATATATCAAATGAAACTGTTTCTTTCTAAGAGCGTTATTTCATGGAAAAGACTGTTATCAGAACCAAACTAAAACAGTTTCATTACCAAAATTGCTGTTACTATTATCAAGAATGAAAGACTTCATACTATTGGTGGAAGGGCTCTATTTCCTTCTATTTGGATCTCGATGAAAAGGTTGTGTAATTCAGCATGTTCTTCTTCTTCTTCCAAAATAGAAATGACTTGGCCATATTCAGCATAACTAGTCTTCTTCTTCCATGCCATTGTACACAACTGAGAGATGATGTCAACTTATTCTTCTTCAAGCCAATTCAAACCAAGTTTCACGACTGGTAATGGTTCATCATCCCAAACTCCATCAATCACAGGGAGCACCATCTTTGAATGTTCAAGTAGGTTGAACTTAGCAATGTCACCACCTACTTTATAGCAGATAATGAAATCTCTTCGTGGGGCCACCTCAACAAACTCAATTCGTTACTCTTGCTATAAATGGTAATGTTAATGCAATTGTGCATGTATTTCTTGAAGGAGGAGATTCATGATTGAGTTACGTACCCCAAAATCCCTAAAAGGATGCCTCTGACATATGGCACAAACCATTAAATGAATTGATGAAACATTGAAAGCTAAGAAATTTACCATGAAATCATAGTCACAGAGAAGTGGAAACACAGAACCACATGTCGCAAGTTAGGAAAAATTAGGAAACTTTGACGTCTGACCTGCTTCCAACGATTTCTATCTTGTATGCAAGGCTAAACTTGAAGTCTCTTGCAAAGAAGTATATTGGTAGAAAGAGTCAAGAATTCATGCTTACTGAGAACCTTAGAACCTTGAAGTTAGAAGTTTTGAATTTTTGAGAACCGCTGACCTCCCGACTTAAGAACTAGTTGAGTATTTCAAGAGTTTCTAAACTGATGAAACTACCAATGACAAAGGAAAATACTTCAAAGTTCAATAAGACCATGAGGTGAAGTTTAAAATATTTAAACATGAAACTTTATTAGATGAAATGTGTTAAAATTCAAATTTTCTTCAAGTTTCAAATTTTAGGGTAACAAGTTCGCAAATTTGAAAGTTCACTAACAGGAGCTTTTCTGAAAAGTGTTTTTTCTGATGAAGGAGATGAAAGAAAGAAAACACTAAGTCTTTGTCAGTGAGTAAGCTAGTTCATGAACCACTGAATTTGCCGATAATAGTTTTTCAGTTCATAGTTTTGCCAATTGGCTCATAGAGGAAAAGATGATGAGAATTAAAGTCTTTGTCGACAAACTTGGAGGTTCATGAACCATAAGGTTCGTCGATAGATAGTTCACCGATGGGAGATTTTGTTAACAAAGGGGAAAGCAAAGACAAAAGATACAAAAGGAAAAAGAGACAAGGATGAAGTACACCATGGGGAGGATTTGCTAAGAAAGGGAAAAAATCAAAGAAAAGAAACAAGAGCCTTTGTTAGAAAAAGGGGTGGTTCGCGAACTGTTTGGTTTTTCGATAAGGTGGTTCATTGTAAGGGAAGATCACCAATAAAGGAAGAAAGAAGAGATGAAGTGGATCTGGTTCACCAACTTCATATTTTTCTCATAAGGAAAAAAGGGGACAATGGATAAAGATATATTGCCAAAGAAGAAAAAGAGGATTTCTCCATGGTTCGTGAAAAAGAAAAATCATTGACTAAGGAAATGGAGAATAAAAAGAGAAGGGAAAAGAAACAAGGAGATTTTGTCAAAGAAATTTGGAATTCGCAAACCTGATGGCTCGTCGACTAGGTAGTTTGCCGACTAGTGAATTATCCGACAGTGAAAGGAGGTGCCTAATGCCGAAGTAGAGATAAAACCAAAATTTAAATGGTCTGATAAGTCAAAGAAATGAAAGATGAAGGTTAGCCAGGTAGAATTTCAAAATTCTTCAGGGTCACCAAATTATAACAAGTTCTAAGAGGTGCCTAAAGGGGATAATTAAAAACAAACACTTTTAAAGTGTTGTAAAAGCTTTTAAGGGGCACAATTTCCTAGATTCCTAAAATCATGCCATGATTGCCACATAATTTAGGTGGATAGGTACCCAACAATTAATATTGCAGGCTAATGTCATGTTGGCGGTTGAAATAGTGAAGATCTTCAATGCACCAGTACACAAGGAGGACAAAGTAGATGAAACATGTATTGCAGGTACCAAGATATGGATTCAACCATCCCTCATTAATGCTCTAGGTACCTAAAGCATGTGGGTATTCTTCCTTTGCAAGTTTTCAAACATGCCAAGATATGGGCATTCTTCCAATCATACATATTTTCTGATAGGGCCATGGACAAGATTTAATGTAGCATGGGCATATGTGTTGAAAGAGTTTTTAGTGCCTGGAGCTATATAGTGATGGAAATGCTATATATGCATGTTTTAGAGACATTTGAAGGGGTTGGTTCCTTGGTTTGTGGTTGGAGGTTGTGCATGTTCAAAAACACTCCTAGGGTTTCAAATCATGCCATGTCTAGTTGTAGAAAGGTAATGGGGTGGTGAAATAGATGAAAGATAGTGTGTAGTAGGGGTTGTGTAGAGAATGTCTCCATGATTATTTGTATGCATTTAGATTTTTCCTCTTATCACATTTGCTAATAAGTTTGTACTAGGCATTGAAAATGTGACAACATTTTAAATATATTACAAGCATTGTAATTATCATTTGTTCTTTACATTTGAATGCATGCAATTCTTTTCTAGATTACTAAGTATGTTTGAAGCACAAAACCTGCAATCTAATACAACGTATGCTTAGATCAAATTTTTCTTTGTTTCCTTTCCATTGTTTTCTTTTTTGTCACCTATGATTCTATAGCCTAGTTGGATTGGCACTGGTCTTAGCTCCATCAGACCAATCTCATATCATTTTAAAAAAACAAATATCTACCAATGGTTTAGGGGAAAAACCATCTTTCCTATGCATGCATACTTGCACAGTTTGTATCAATGATATAGGGGTTTTGTGACAGATAGTTGTTCTTGGTTCAGTGATAGTTTTAGGATCAAGACAATGAGTTAGGTTTGGTTATTCAATGGTTTTTGGTTGTTCATCTAGTTTGAACTCAATACTTGTTAAGGTATACTGCTTGGAATATCCCTCCATAGCCTAACTGAGATTGAAGTGTAGTAGATGAAACCCACTCCTACAGAGTTGACCTTCAACCCTCCATGTTCTATTGATGGACTGATAATGCTTATATGATGACAACCCTTGCCTTGTGAGTGTGATTCCATCCTAGGAAGTGGAGCTGTGGTTTGGGACCCAATAGAAGGCACCTGACAAATAGAATTCATGAATAATTGGTGGTATAAAAAAAGTTTGAGGCACAAAGTAATGTAGGTATTACTTTATCTTATGCTTGATGTACCTTTTTTAGATATGCCAAAAAGTGTCCATGGGGTTTGGATGTCTAGAGTTATGTCAAGGACTAACATATTGGAATGAGAACATTCAAAAACTAATTCAAATTTGGAGAATTGATGTATATATAAGCATTATGATAGCATAAGCTATGCTACATTTAAATATAATTTTATCACACCCTTGTTTAAAATATTAAATGAATGTGAAAGTCCAGTGTTTACTAGTTAGGCCAGGGGAATTCTGAGGTACTATAGTATGAGGTCCCTAAGCATCCAAGTCATAACTAGGGTGATTAGTTTTTGCAACTAGCATGCACATATATTAAGTTTTATGAAGCAAGTGTCCCATCCTATGGGTTTCCCAAGCATGTTCCCACAAGAATTGTAGTTCTAGCGTAAATTAGTCAAGTGGCATCTCTTGATGACCACTTTTATAAGGTAGGGAAGAAAGCATTATTGTGATATTTTTTAGCATGGATGATTTATTTATTAACAATCAAAACTCTTTGGAATGTACCACAAAATATTGGGCATGTATTATCTTACACCTAAGGAACTTATGGATGATGACCTTAAGCATTTTATGCATGAAAGCAAAACCAAGGTGTATAGTAGAAGTGGTGATAGACACAAATTTTTAGATATTGGAGACCCCCTTAGATGTTGCAAGGATGAAAATGAGTATAATTAGTGAAGGTATATATTGGAAAGAATTAAGAGTACTGAAAGAGAGAAGAAAAAGGACGACAAATGCCTTAGAGGAATGATTGAAAACATTGACCTTGTTAGGAGTGTTGATACGCTCATGAAAAGTTCTCACCAATTTTTGATAATCAACGATGCATAAGAAAATAAATATATTAGATAGAGCTACAAGAGGAGACAGAGGAAGCAATGTAGTCAAAAGATGATGAATTAGTGCAATATGTTGGCACCATTATTGTAGCTCTAGTAGAGCCCATTAGGTCCCCACAAAAGAGAATTTGTTGTTCTTCTAAGGTTTAAGTATGTTGAAACAAAAGAGATTGTAGAAAGTGGGGTCTCACAACACATGTAGAGGAAGTAACTAGTTCCCACCCTTGAAGAAACAAACTGAAATACCCAAAGGAGATCTATAGATATTCCTTCTATACTTCAACACCTATTGGATGATGCTAGATCCTTGCCTCTCATTAATGTTGAATTTAATAGGAACAACAAAGAAACTTTGAAGAAGCCTAGGATATTTCTATCAATAGAGCCCAAATTTCTTATATTCTAGATTGACCATTATCTTTGTTGTTTGGATTAGTTCAGTCAAGTTGCTAATTAAAGAAGTGCTAGGTTTTGATTATTTTGAGACAACCATCCATAATAGAGTGAATTTTCAAATTGCTTCCATGTCCATTTCAAAAATTCTAGATTTTTTAAAGGGCAAAGATATAGTGAAAATATTGAGGGAAGAATTTAGTTGTAATCAATTTAAACAAGTGTAATTGCACAATTTTGGATGTATTTTCATTTTAGAAGTTGACGGACCCTACATTTTTTTTGCTAGGTATACCTGGGTTTTTATCCTGGTTCGGGCCTAGAGAGACCCTTACGGGGGATCTCTTCCCATCAGCTTTATCACCTGAGACCACAACTAGGGGATCTCCGTCCTCAATGGGCATTATCATCCTTTGGTCAAACCCACGAGCTTGTTGGCCCAGCGAAGGTACACAGCATGCGAGCACGCCATCCCAATGAAGGTACACATAGTCTGCGAACACGATAGCCTAGCGAAGGCATGCATGACTTGCGAGCTCATTGGCCCTGCAGGGGTTTGAACCTTGGTGGCCGCCACAACAACCATGCGACTTGACCACCGAACCACGCCCTTATCGACGAGGGACCCTACTTTTCAAATAATAATATAATGTATTATAATTTCATTAATTAATGAATAAATTTTAGTATTTATAAATAATAGAATTTTTATTTTAATATTTATATTATTTTTTAAATTATTTAAAAATTAATAAATAAAAACTTCATAATTTTATTATGTGACAAAAACATTTTAGGCCAAATAAAATTTAAATTTAGTTATTAATTAAAAAAATTGGAATGTAACTCATATAATTATGAAATAATTAAGACACAAGTACAATCAATCTAAGACAATTTAAAAACACTATAATGAAAAATAAAATACATTTACATCATCCTAATAATGTATTATATAAGCTATTCTTAATGTGTCTCCTAATATAATAGTCTAATGTAAAGTTTTCCATAAGAGTTATCTTCTTGAAAGTAGTTGAATCCAAATTCAAAACTCATTTTATCACTTTTTATAACCATTAACCATCTATCCATTAAATTCTTCTATGGTATCATATTTAAACATTTTTTAAAAAAATACACTTTAGAAAGTTTACATTAAATACTAAATGGCACAGCAAAGTGAGGCAACCATCTGTATTATACTATTCATCTAAATAGTATATTTGAACTACTTAGGCTCTCATTCTATACCCCACCACCTCCGCCGCCGCCGCCTCCGCCTCCGCCTCCGCCGCTGCCACCGCCACCGCCACCACCTCGTGAGCCACCGCCTCCACCACGTCCTGAACAACCACCACGTCCTCTACTACCTCCTCCTGAACCACCGCCACCACCACCACCACCACCTCCTCCTGAACGACTACCTCCACCGCCTCCTGCACATCCACCACTACCACCTCCTCCTGGACCGCCTCCGCCTCCGCCTCCACCCCTCGCCACCGTACTGTCCAGAAGTATCGATGCAAATATAAGGCCCAACAGAATATAGCATATTATGTTAGTACGAGATACCATTTCTAGCTGCAAAACATCCACACATAAACAACCAACTTTGAGAAGCTCAAGTATGGCATTTCGTATTTATAGTTTTGTTTGCAGGCTCTTCAAACCATCAGAAAAATGGGTCTCACCTGCTCAAGATTAACTTCTCTTTTTTAATGCATGGAAAAGCGTTTCGCGTAAGTGAGAAAGTGAGTTGGCGATGAACTATTTGTTAGTTTTAGGAGAAGATATTGACGTATGCTTTTGATAAATTGTTTAGTAAAAGCTATTGAAGATTGTGTAAAATATATGCCTAAATTTTTGACATTAAAGGCCATTTGGAAACACATGATTATTGACTGTCAAAGCTTACGCAGCGAAATCTGCACCACATAAACAAATCGTCCCCCTTATTATTATTTTTTGACTAAAGTCCTATCCAAATGTACAAAAAGTTCCATTCTCACATTATTATTATTATTATTGTTCTTGACTTTAATCCTTCCTCGTTGGAATTCGGTTTGAAAGCCTTTAGCCTTCCGATCTATTTCTCACATCATTATTGACTCAAATTAAAAAAAACACAATTGTCACTGAATTTATTTACTAACATTTGAACCCACCCATTGTCCATCCTTTCATGCCCACAAATTGAGAACACAATAATGCAACATTTAATTCTCACATCATTAGTGACTCAAATTCAAATTCTGGCATGAAAAACACAATTGTAGCTGAATTTATTTACTAACATTTGAACCCACCCATTGTCCATCCCTTTCAAGCCCACAAATTGCGAACATAATAATGGAACATCTAATTCTCACATCATTATTCACTCAAATTCAAAATCTGGGATGAAAAACACAATTGTAGCTGAATTTATTTACTAACATTTGAACCCACCCATTGTCCATCCCTTTCACGCCCACAACTTGCGAACGCTATAATGGAACATGGTGAATGTAGTTTTCCCACAGGACGAGTCCCTTATAATGTCTAAGTTGTACATGTTTTTTATTTACTAATATCTTAAAACTTAGTCATTATCCATCCCTCTCACATCTTTTATTCCTTCAAAAATAACCTTTTCCTTAAGTTAACTTAACTTAATTAAATGAAATCTAAATTAAATGATCTAGTTAGGAATGATAAAAACATGTAAATTAAAATCATTTTAGAAAATTAAATACAAAGGTTAAAATATTTATTTTATAGAATACTGTTGAAGAAATAAATTTATGTTGTATATATCTCAATCTTTAGGTACAAAAAAAAAGATGATTTTAATGTGTTTGCTGAAACTTTTTGTTGAACTGTGACAAGTTTTGTAAGTCAATTTTGTGACTCTTAATCAATTCCACATTTTGCAGATTTGATCTCTAGCAATCTTGATCTATTACAATGCAGACTTTTGTAATATGATTTGTTGTAACATCTATGTTTCACTAACTATTAGGAACTAGCGATATTTCAAAACACCTTTGGGAGATTATTGACTCAATAGGGTCAAGTTCTCCTAAGTCAAGCCCTTTGATGACTATCTTTTACAACCTTAGAAAATGTTGACAAACAAGAAACAAGCAATGCAATGTTCTAGATAAGAATTTTGATGCAAATTCTATTCTTTTTAAAAATCCAATTGAAAATATTCCTACTGAATGCTTCTTAAAGTGCTAAGATTTTTAATAATTCTAGGATGTGAATAAATGTTCAAAGGAATGTAATCAAATACCAAGATATAATGAATTGTAACATAAACATGAACCAATTTGGCTCCTAATGGCTGGTGGAAAAGGGTGGTAGTTGAGAAAATTAAATAAAAAATTTTCAATTTGAAGTTAGATCTATGTCATGTGGGATTAGGATAGGATCACTCCTCCACTCTACATGACTGACCAAGGGCATGGAAATATATATCTTGAGGTATGGAATGAATGCATGAAAGCTTGGGCTAACAATAAGGCACATGTATGAACATAAGTCTAAATAGGGAAAGGTTAAAGTTGAAAATGTGTGGAAATGTGTGATAGAGAGAGCAAATGGAAGATGAATAAGGGTTAAGATAGGAGCCAAAATTGGCACAAGAGTGTGCCACATGTTTCTATGTAATCATATTAAGGCATTGCATCAAAATGGGACCAAAACTAAATGGAAATTGGTATTGGTATGCAAATTTCATCATTACACAAACATTGGACACACGTTTCACTCCACATACTAAATTATTTGTTGATTGTTCTTTTTTTTTTAAAAATGCGCTTGGTAAACTTTTTAACGTGATCGGTGACGCCGGTGCGACACACCCTCTAGCTCCACGCGAATGCTTTTGCCCGGAGCAATGAACCGGTGAGGCCACAACATGGGGGACCTCATCCCCTAGGAAGAACACTTCAAACCTGTGAGCTCGTTGGCCCAAGGAGGGCGTAAAGCCTTGCGAGCTTGTTGGCCCAGTAGGGGTTTGAACTCTAGTGGCCACCACTACAACCAAACGACTTAACCACCGAACCATGCCGTCATCGGCATTTGTTGATTGTTCTTATGCTAGACTATTTTTATCTATTTTTGGTAGTTTAGTGACCAATCCACACATGACTGATAGGACCTATTTCACTATTTCAAAAAAATTCAATTTTGGTTTCTAGATTTGTGAAGCATTTTATTTGCCTATATGACATGGACGTTGACATGAATGTTATTCATAAAAATGTAAGTGATCCATACACTAAGGAAGAATAGATATGGTTTGATTAATTAATAAACAAACACCTTTTTTACTTGTTGGCATTGTTGTGTTCTAGTTAGTTGTATTGTTGTGCTATGTCCATCCTTGAGAAGATCTAGACACTAATATAAGCCTGAAGGCCTAAAACTCTAAAAAAACCATGAGTTGTTTGGTTAATTCCTAGATAGCTTACAAATAAATTTTAACCAACTTATTATCTTTCAAACACTAATTCTACTCAACAAACTTTATTTCAAGATAAGTGAAATATTTTAGTCGTATACTATTAGGACCCTCAGATGTATAACATTCAATTTAGATTTTTGACATGTTTTTAATTACCTTCAAGGATGGTGCATAATATAACTATAAAGTATTCCTAATAAATTTGGAGCTTTGTTGGAAAGGATATTTTCTTGATTATGAGTTTTACATTGCCTACATTAACTTACCTTAAGCCTCATATGTGCTGATGTATCTAAAATTTACTCAGTATTATTTCTATTTTTTTAATGATAGAGTTTGAATGTATTTACTTCTATAGGATCATGAGTGGTGGATATTTAATTTTTTTCTTTCTCTGAGATTGAAATATTCATATCTATGAGTTTTGATGAATTTTAGTTGGTTTGGAAAGTATCTCAATTATGGCAGGTATCAAAGTACTTTTTAATTTGGTCTAGTGCACACACAAGATTTAATTTTGCTATATATATATATATATATATATATATATATATATATATATATAGTTTCTTCAAATGTTTTTTTTATCTCTTTCAAGCTTCTTGTTTTACAAATAAGTCTAGTTATTTTTACTCAAGATCTATTCTCTATTATTGTACTACATTTTCCTTTTGGATGCACGAAAACAAATGGAGTCCATCCTCTACCTCTGTCTCTATCTTTGTCATCATATCTCTTATAATCTGGAACATTTGACTTTATAATATAAGTCTTTTTTTTAGTTCTATCATTCTTTATGATGGATCATAGCCTAAAATGATGTTCTTGATAAGTCTATATGCTTCTTATGATGGAACTTTTTCCCAAGTTGATGGTGTTGAGGAGTCTTTTTGAACCTTCTATATCATTATTTGACTATATTTTTAATATAGAAAATCTATATTTCTCATAAAAACTATTTTTATTGGGGACTAAATCCAAAATGGCCCTTTTTTTTAATACTAGAAGCTTCAAATAACCCCTTTAGCCTACTCATATTTTAACATTATTTGGTAGTTGATAATGGCACCCTTTATATTGCATGGTTGAAAGGATGGATGATTCTTTTCCTTTTAGTCTTTGCTTTGAAAAGGAAAAGAATCATCCATGCATTTTAGAAATGAAATCTTCCCTCTTGTTCAACTATTTAAAACGTGTTGGAATATGATAATGCTATTGGAAAAATTTGTACTTCATTTATTTAATTATAACTTCTATTACACATATATATGTGTTATTGAGAGGTTAACATAGGTAAATATAACTTTCTAGATTAAAACATATATGTGTTAAAACCAATTCTACTCACATAAAAATGTACATATTTATAAAAACAATTATTAGATTCAACACAGTCTATGTATGTAAAATTAAATTGTTTGAAATAGACAATTATGTGTTTCAAATTATACTTACAAAACCTTATTTATACCGAGCTATAGTTGCATTAGGATGGTCATGTTTAACCAATTCTCTACAAGATGACTGATATGTCTCACCAACACCAGTGATAACGAGTGTCTACTTTGGAAGTTGTGGAACATGTCAACATACACACCTACATCAGAGAAGAAATTGTATGTTGATATAGGTGAGCGCAACACAACACCCCTATCTACTCTGATTTAGGATGTGTATGTTGATACATTTGTTCCACAGTCCAAAGTTGACACTATATTACATGTTATGATGTTGGTGAGACATATCAGTCATCAAGTATAGAGAATTGGTTCAACATGGCCATCCTAATGCAACTATCTAGAGGTATAAATAAGGTTTTGTACAAGTACATATTTTAAAAAAAAATTAGTAGATGACATAGTCTACACGTAAAATTAAATTGTTTGAAATAGACAATTATGTGTTGAATTATACTTACAATTTAACCTTATTTATACGGAGCTATAGTTGCATTAGGATGGCCATGTTGAACCAATTCTCTACAAGATGACTGATATGTCTCACTAACATCAGTGATAACTAGTGTCTACTTTGGAAGTTGTGGAATGTAACATCAACATACACACCTACACTAGAGAAGAAATTGTATGTTGATATAGGCGAGCTTAAATCACCAGGGATAAGCGAGCTCAACAAGTCAAAAGAAAGAAATTGTATACATTGATAGGCTTGAGCATGTAACACAACATCCCTATCTACTCTGATGTAGGTGTGTATGTTGATACATTTGTTCCACAAATTTCAAAGTAGACACTAGATCAATGATGTTGGTGAGACATATCAGGACCATCAAGTGTAGAGAATTGGTTCAACATGGCCATCCTAATGCAACTATAGAGACCTATAAATAACATGTTAAATGTAAGTATAATAATAAACCTATGCTAATCAAAAGAGAAGATAAAGTGAATGATTTGGCTTGCCCTGAACTTCCTATCATTATTGTGCCTGAAGTAGTACTTACAATTTAACCTTATTTATATGGAGCTATAGTTGCATTAGGATGGCCATGCTGAACCAATTCTCTACTTGAGATGACTGATATGTCTCACCAACATCAGTGATAACTAGCATCTACTTTGGAAGTTGTGGAATGTAACATCAACATACACACCTACATCAGAGAAGAAATTATATGTCGATATAGGTGAGCTTAAATCACCAGGGATAAGTGAGCTCAACAAGTCAGAAGCAAGAAATTGTATACATTGATAGGCTCGAGCATGTAACACAACATCCCTATCTACTCTGATGTAGGTGTGTATGTTGATACATTTGTTCCACAACTTCCAAAGTAGACACTAGATCAATGATGTTGGTGAGACATATCAGAACTATCAAGTGTAGTGAATTGGTTCAACATGGCCATCCAAATGCAACTATAGAGACCTATAAATAACTTGTTAAATGTAAGTATAATAATAAAACTATGCTAATCAAAAGAGAAGATAAAGTGAATGATTTGGCTCATCCTAAACTTCCTATCATTATTGTGCCCAAAGCTGTACTTACAATTTAACCTTATTTATACGAAGCTATAGTTGCATTAGGATGGCCATGTTGAACCAATTCTCTACTTGAGATGACTAATGTGTCTCACCAACATCAGTGATAACTAGTGTCTACTTTGGAAGTTGTGGAATGTAACATCAACATACACACCTACATCAGAGAACAAATTGTATGTCAATATAGGCAAGCTTAAATCACCAGGGATAAGAGAACTCAACAAGTCAGAAGCAAGAAATTGTATACATTGATAGGCTCGAGAATGTAACACAACATCCCTATCTACTCTGATGTAGGTGTGTATGTTGGTACATTTGTTCCACAACTTCCAAAGTAGACACTAGATCAATGATGTTGGTGCAAGACATATCAGGACTATCAAGTGTAGAGAATTGGTTCAACATGGCCATCCTAATTGGTGCAAGAGCACCCATAGGTCCTAGAGACCTATCTTGAATCTCTTGTTATGTTTTTGCTACAATAAGGTCTTGAAGACCATTTGTGGATTGTAATAAGGTCTTATGACCACCTTGAAACATGTTTACACTCACATTCTATGGCTTTGATGCCAATTCTTGTGTGAAGATAGTTAAGAGATAGTTGGTCCATGATAGTCAAATCCTCCATAAGTGTAAAGATAGAGTAAATTTTATGTCTTTCATGTTTGGTATCCATTCATGGCATGTAGGAACTACATTAGGAGAGTTTGAATGTCTTATGAAGTGATTATTCACATTGTAAACAAAATACATTTGTAGGCAGTTGTAACAAGGAGACAAAAGGAGCAGTTTGTTGTTTACAGAGTTAGTTTTTGCTTTCCATCGACCCCAAATTGCCTACAACTGCTTGACAAGGATGTCCACATGTTTAAAACCATCATCATAGTCATTGGAAGGGATGATGAATGTTTTGAAGGAGAAATAAATACAAAAGTCTCAGTTTCCTGTTAATTCTATCATTATTTTCCTGTTACAAATTGTACCTTGTTCTTGTACTGGACTGTCATAAATCCTTATGATATTGGATCGATAGAGGAGTGAGTTGAGTTTGTTGTGAATGTAATTTGGGATTTTGACTCTGTTTTGGAGTGAAGATATAAGTATTCTTCTGCAAACAGGTCTTAAAACCTGAATCTAGGGTTTTGGAAGGAAACAATGAATATCTCCTCCATTCCACTAGTCTTCCCTCCATAGAATCAATGGAATGGCTTGGTTTCTAGATGTTTTTGTAGGTTGTGAAAGTTTCTAGGATAGGGAACTAATTTTGAACGAGTTTGCCAAGTGAATACCTAACAAAACCATGTGTTAGGTCTCAGTTGAGGAACAATAGTAGAGAAAACCAATATAGTCAACTGTGTGGGGACTAAAACCCATGAAATATTTTGTTTTTCCATATATTTGATGTGTTCTAGTGGTTGGGAAAGTTTTGTGAGGCAGATCAAGGATAGTTCCTTTGTAAATTAGGCCTAATTGGGGCTCTAATTAGGGTTGACAGTCATTATTTGGGACATTTGCTCCCAAGGAACTCCATTCAAATCAATGTATGTTGTGAGATACATGTCAGTACTCCTGTGAATGGTTAGAGTTGGTCAATTCAAGATCTCTGTAGGAAGTTATGATCACTGTCCCCTAAATAGGGCTATAAGGAATATGATAGGCTTATGAAGCAAGTACATATCCCATGCTTGCAGGACGTTAAACATTGGGTTGGAAAGGTTATGTTGACTATTTGGAACCCTTTGAAATGACTACTCTTGGAGAGATCATGCATTCAGTGTCATATTCCATGTTGAGCTCTGTAGCTATGTCTTGAGAACCTTGATACTTTGCCATTGTGAAACAGTAAATTCCCCTTGCTTGTTGAATGGTTTGTCTAAACTATTGAAGTGTCTTGGGATCCCTAGAGTCTCTACATCATAGTGGTATCAGAGCTAGTCTAATTGGGAAAGTTGTAAGAAGAAGTTTGTGAGTGAAGTGTGTGAAAATGCCTCCAAAAGGTGGATTTGCTATTGCAAGAGAGTTGAAGGCCTTGAGAGAGAAGGTAGAGACCTTGGAGAAGAAGAGAATGGCTACCGAGGAAGAGAGTACCTTAGTAGAGGAGGAAGAGGATGGAGAGGAAGACCATCTTGAAGAAAAGATGCCTCCTAAAGAGAGAAGGTTCCTTGGAGCCTTGAAAACAATGAAAGCAGAAGCCACAGAAGTAAAGATAGATATACCAATGTATGGGGGAAAAATGAATGCTGAGGCATTACTAGAATGGGTGGATGCCATGAATAATTACTTTGAGTATAAGGAGATGGCAGATAACAAAAAGGTCAAGTTTTCCAAGACCAAATTGAATGGGGCTGCCTTGACTTGGTGGAATTACTACCAAGGTGAGAGAGTGAAAGAGGGTAAGAACATGGTGACCTCATGGGAAAGAATGGTTGCTAAGTTGAAGACACAATTCCTTCCTGTAGATCATGAGGTGTAATTGTTTAGAAGGCTGCAAAACTTGAAGAAAAAGGATATGGACATAGCCACCTATATTGAGGAGTTTTACAAACTTAGTATGAGATGTGGTCGTGTGGAGGATGAGAAGGAGAGAGTGACCAGGTCTTTGAATGGCCTAAAGTACACAATCCAAGATGAGATGAGCCTAGTGACCCCTAATACAGTAGAAGAATGCTTCCAAGTGGCAGGTAAGGTAGCAAAGAAGTTGAAAAGAAAGTAGGAGCAGCAAGGAAGGGGTAGAGGAGGCAAAAATTTTAGAGGAAGAGGTAGTTTTGAGGGCAGAAATCAGTCCCAAAGGCAGTAAGGTGAGTCTAATTCTGGTGAACAAAGTGGATATTCAAGTGGTAGAGGAAGTTTTAGAGGGAGAAGACCAAATGGGAGAGGCAAATTTGGTGGCCCAGGAAGAGGTTAAAACACTTTCACCGATAGATGCTACAATTGCAATCAAGTAGGACATCCATCCTTCAAATGCCTTGAGAAACAAGGCTCTAGTTCTCATGGAGGCGAAAGGAGGAATCAATTGGTACAAGAGGAGGATGCTCAAAGTGTGGCTTCACCTTCTAGGCTTGCTGATCCTAATTTGGAGAAGCTTTGATGATGAGGAGGACACTTCTCAAGGTCCCAAGTGCCAAGGAACCACCCCAAAGGAAGTCTTTGTTTAGAACTTCATGCAAATCTCATGGCAAGGTATGTAAGGTGATTTTAGATTCATGTTCCATAGATAATTACCGTCCATAGAAATGGTTGAAAAACTAAATTTGCAAAGAATTCCCCATCCTACTCCATATAAGGTATCTTGGTTGAATAGAGGTCAACAAGTACTTGTTAATGAACAATGTTGGGTAGATTTTCAAATTGGGGAGTACAAGGACAAAATATTGTGTGATGTCATTCCCATGGATGCTTGCCACATACTTCTATGTCATCCTTGGCAATATGATAGGAAAGCTCATCATGATGGGGAGAAAAACACTTATATGATAACCAAGGATGGGAAGTCTTTCACCATGAGTCCTTTACCAGATGAAGGCATAGATAAACAAGTAGGTTCTAGTGTCATGGTGGTTGGGAAAAAGAGTTTTTGTAGACCTTGAAAGAAGAAGGAGGTCTAGGATTTGCGTTGATTGTCAAACCAAAGTGTGCGACTGTTTTGTCTACAAACAAGAAGAAACCAATTCCTAGTGAAGTCCAAAACCTATTGGACAAATATAGAGACATTATAGTGGATGAAATACCTGATTCCCTACCTCCAATCAAAGATATAAGTCACCACATAGATCTAATTCTAGGAGCCACACTACCTAATAAGGCTACTTATAAAATGACCCCAGCCTAGAATGAGGAGATTGCCAAACAAGTGCAAGAATTGTTAGATAAAGGGTTGGTGAGGAAAAGTTTAAGCCCATGTGCTATCCCTACTATTTTAGCACCTAGGAAGGATGAGAAATGGAGGCTTTGTATTGATTCTAAAGTCATCAACAAGATAACAATCAGATATAGATTTCATATGCCTAGAATAGAAGATCTCATGGACTGTTTGGGAGGAGCATGCTACTTCTCAAGGATTGATTTGAAAAGTGGTTACCATCAGATAAGGGTTAGAGAGGGAGACGAATGGAAGATAGCATTCAAGACTAATGAGGGTCTCTATGAATGGTTGGTGATGCCCTTTGGGCTGTCCAATGCACCTAGTACTTTCATGTGCCTTATGAATGAGGTATTGAAACCTTTCATTGGAAAGTTTGTTGTCGTTTATCTAGATGACATTATTGTTTTTAGCAGGTCCAAAGAAGAGCATTTGAGGCACCTTGACATGGTACTAAAGAGGCTACATGAGGAGAAATTGATGATAAACTTGGAAAAGTGTGATTTCATGAAAGAAGAGTTGGTTTATCTTGGCTTTGTCATTTCCAAAGGAAGTTTGAATATGGATCCTTCCAAAGTGCATGCTATTCTAAGTTGGCCAACTCCAAAATCCAAGGGAGATGTGAGGAGCTTTCATGGACTTGCAAGCTTCTATAGAAAATTCATAAAGAACTTCAGCCACATATGTGCACCAATTCTTGAAACCATTAAAGGAGGTAATAAGGGTAAGTTTTCTTGGACTAATGAAGCTGATAAAGGGTTTGAATATTTGAAGAAAAGAGTAGTACAACAACCTATAATTGTGCTTCCTAATTTTGATAAGGCTTTTACCATTGAGTGTGATGCTAGTAACCAAGCAATAGGGGTTGTTTTAAGCCAAGAGCGTAGTCCGGTTGCATTTTTCAATGAGAGGTTGAATGAGGCCAAGAAAAAGTATTCCTCATATGATTTGGAGTTATATGCTATGGTTCAAGCACTTAAGAAATGGAGGCACTACTTGTTACCCAAAGAATTTGTTTTTACTGACAATCATGCTCTAAGTTTTTTGAATGGGCAGGACAAACTCAGTCATAGATATATGAAATGGGTGGAGTATCTACAAGCCTATACCTTCACCATTAAGCATAAGAAAGGCCAAGCCAATAAGGTGGTAGATGCACTTAGTAGAAGGGAACTTATGGTACAGGAAATGCAATTTCAAAGCATGCGGATAGATGCACTCAAGGACATGTACCATGATGGTGCTGATTTCAAAGAAATCTATGAGGTTTGCACTTAGTTTTTGAATACATTTCATAGTGAATATTCTGATTTTTTACTTCAGAATGGTTTTCTTTTCAAAGGGAGCCAATTGTGTGTGCCTAGATGTTCAATGAGGGATAATATTATAAAGGAGAAGCATAGTGGGACTCTTGGAGGTCATTTTGGACTTGATAAATCTTTGGATCAGGTTAGGAGGTTCTACTATTGGGCAAGAATGCAAGTGGATGTCACATAATTTGTTGAGGGCTGCCCCATATGTCAAAGAGCCAAAGGAACTTCATCAAATGTAGGGCTTTATTAGCCACTTCCCATTCCCAATTGGCCTTGGGAGAGTGTAAGTATGGATTTTGTAATGGGGCTGCCTAGAACACAAAGGGGTTTTGATAGTGTCTTTGTGGTTGTTGACCAGTTTAGTAAAATGGCACACTTTCTTCCTTGTAAAACCACCAATGATGCATCACATATTGTAGGCTTATTATTTAAGGAAATAGTAAGAATACATGGTTTTCCTTTGAACATTGTCTTTGACAGGGATCAAAAATTCATTGGTCACTTCTGGAGGACCTTATGGAAGAAACTAGGCACCAAAGTCTCATATAGCTCTGCCTACCATCCCCAAATGGATGGACAGACTAAAGTGATAAATAGGTTATTGGGAAACCTTCTAAGATGTCTAACAAAGGAGCATGGATAGGCTTGGGATCTGATTTTACCCTAGGCAGAGTTTGCATATAATGACTCCATGACTAGGAGTATTGGGAAGATCCCTTTTGAATTAGTTTATCTAATGCATCCTAGGGGTGTATATGAGTTGAGAGATCTACAAGGTATGGATAGGAGAAGTACTCAAGGGGAAGATTTTACTGTTGCAATCAGAGATATACATCAGCAAGTGAAAGACTCTTCAAAAGAATCTGGACAAGTACAAGGAAAGGGTAGATTTGAAGAAGAGGGACCTTCAATTCAAAGTTGGTGACTTGGTGTTGGCATATCTGAAGAAAGAGAGGCTTCCTAAAGGCAAGTATACCAAACTCATGATGAAGAAGATAGGACCTTGCAGGGTGGTCCATAAATTTGGACAAAATGCTTATGAAATTGAATTGCCTCCTGGGGTAGCAATCTCTCCAATCTTCAATGTATCAGATTTATATCCATATAAAGGTTTTGTGGTTGGTGATTACAATGTAGGTGTAGCAGCAGAAGATGATGATGATTGGGTGAAGGAATTGCCACCAAGCCAAACCATGAAGCTTGAATGCATCTTGGACACAAGGGAGGTGAAGAAGACTAGGAGGAAGAAATATAAGGAGTACCTCATCAAATGGCAAGATCTCCCTGTAGAAGATGCCACATGGATGCCTAAGAATGACATCAAATAGCATGGGGTTTTAGTTGAAGACCTCATCTCAAGAGGGACTTGAGATTTTTCTCTCCCTGGGAGCATGGTGCAGGAGCACCCATAGGTCCTAGAGACATATCATGAATCTCTTGTTATGTTTTTGTTGTAATAAGGTATTGAAGACCATTTGTGGATTGTAATAAGGTCTTATGACCACCTTGAAACATGTTTTCACTCACATTGTATGGCTTTGATGCCAATTCTTGTGTGAAGACAGTCAAGACATAGTTGGTCCATGATAGTCAAATCCTCCATAAGTGTAAAGATGGAGTGCATTTTATGTCATTCATGTTTGGTAGACATTCATGGCATGTAGGAACTGGATTAGGAGAGTTTGAATGTCTTGTGAAGTGATTATTCACATTGTAAAAAAAATACATTTTTGGACAGTTGTAACAAGGAGACAAAAGGAACAGTTTGGTGGTTGCAGAGTCAATTTCTGCTTTCCATCGACCCCAAACTACCTACAACTGCTTGATAAGGATGTGCACATGTTTAAAACCATCATCATAGTCATTGGAAGGGAAGATGAATGTTTTGAAGGAGAAATAAATACAAAAGTCTTAGTTTCTATTAATTCTGTCGTTATTTTCCTGTTACAGACTGTACCTTGTTCTTGTACGGGACTGTCATAAGTCCTTATGATATTGGATTGATAGAGGAGTGAGTTGACTTTCTTGTGAATGTAATTTGGGCTTTTGACTTTGTTCTAGAGTGAAGATATAAGTATTCTTCTACAAACAAGTCTTAAAACCCTGATCTAGGATTTTGGAAGGAAATGATGAATATCTCCTCCCTTCCACTGGTCTTCCCTCCATAGAATCAATGGAATGGATTGGTTTCTAGATGTTCTAGTAGGTTGTGAAAGTTTCTAGGATAGGGAACTGATTTTGAATGAGTTGGTCAATTCAAGATCTCTGTAGGAAGTTATGATCACTGTCCCCTAAACATGGCTATAAGGACTGTGATAGGCTTATGAAGCAAGTACATATCCCATGCTTGTAGGACCTTAAACATTGGGTTGGAAAGGTTATGTTAACTGTTTGAAACCCTCTGAAATGACTTCTCTTGGAGAGATCATGCATCTAGTGCCATATTCCATGTTGAGCCCTGTGCCTATGTCTTGAGAACCTTGATACTTTGCCATTGTGAAATAGTAAATTCCCCTTGCTTGTTGAATGGTATGTCTAAACTATTGAAGTGTCTTGGGATCCCTAGAGTCTTTGCATCACTAATGTAACTATAGAGACCTATAAATAACCTATTTTATCCTAATACAACTATAGAGACCTATAAATAACCTATTAAATGTAAGTATAATAATAAACCTATGTTAATCAAAAGAGAAGATAAAGTGAATGATTTGGTGAGTGTCCTGAACTTCCTTTCATTATTTTGCCCAAAGCAGTACTTACAATTTAACCTTATTTATATAGAGCTATAGTTGCATTGGGATGGCCATGTTGAACCAATTCTCTACTTCAGATGATTGATATGTCTCACCAACATCAGTGATAACTAATGTCTACTTTGGATGTTGTGGAATGTAACATCAAAATACACACCTACATCAGAAAAGAAATTGTATGTTGATATAGGGGAGCTTAAATCACTAGGGATAAGTGAACTCAACAAGTCATAAGCAAGAAATTTTATACATTGATAGGCTCAAGCATGTAACACAACATCCCTATCTACTCTAATGTAGGTGTATATGTTGATACATTTGTTCCACAACTTCCAAAGTAGACACTAGATCAATGATGTTGGTGAGACATATCAGGACCATCAAGTATAAAGAATTGGTTCAACATGGCCATCCTAATGCAACTATAGAGACCTATAAATAAGGTTAAATTGTAAGTACTACTTCCCACAATAATGATAGGAAGTTCAGGACTCCAAATCATTCACTTTATCTTCTCTTTTGATTAGTAGTGATCTTGAATCTCTATTCAGCTTGAATTTCATCTGGTGATCAACAAGGATCCATCATTCTTTCCTTCATGAAGCGGTCCTTTAAGTTATTGCACTTGCTTTTCATGTTATCACTTACATTTCAAACATGTAAATTTTAATAATTTTCACTTAGTGAACTAGAACATGTATGTTCCTAGCTTAGATGTTAAACATAAAAATTAATTTAGATACATAGTAAGTTAGATGTGCACACATGTACATTGGAATAAGTAATTTATTTTTACATGCACAAAATTTAGGTCGATATATATATCCTGGCACATGCGCCACCACATCCTGGACCTTCTATATATACGCATACAGATACTGAGATTTAGAAATTGACAGGTGTTCTTTCTGACCCCAACACAAAAGGGGTTTAGAGGGACACATTTCAATCAATTTTATCTAGCTTGCAGTGCATTAGATAGAGTCTAGGTAGGAGATACCTATGCTTATTCAGGTGATACTATTGTTTCTATTCTTGCCCAAATGTGGCAAGAGGTTACTGGTGATGTTTCTCTTGCTTCTGTTCAGCTTACTGTCTCGAAAGAGACTATCAAATCCCAATGTTTCCCATATTATGTTGGTAAGCCTAATGTGAGAGGTTACCAAGTGACTAGATGTGTAGACCCTCTTAAGGCCCCATTGATATATCCACGATTCTTGTTGCTCATGGTCGTTATCCCAATAACGACCAAATTCCTTTATATTTTGCACAACAGTTATATGGAGAGGTTCATATGGGCCTCAAGGTCAACTACTTGGATTTTCTAGCATGTTTTGGTCAGGGGAGGGGTAGGGTTGCTGATAGAGATGCCTATCGTCGACCAAATTGACAGGCTCAAGTTTATAGGGCCTTGGTTGGGGAGAGGATGCCTGCTATCTCCCTAGCCCTGGCCCCTGTTGTTGATCAAGTTTTCATTATTTCCCAAAGGGAAGCAATCGATGGTGTTGATGATATTGCAACTGCCACATCTATTATATCTTTTGATCGCATGGGAAGATATTTGATGAGTCATCCTAGATGATCTAGACCATCGGATCATGCTACTAATCCTTTTACTATCACGAGTGTCCTGTCACCTATAGACATAGATGGTCTGACAGGAGACCATATGCTTTAGACTACAGCGAGTTATCTTTCTAAGGGCCTATTGGAGTCATATGCTTTTATTGCATCAGAGCTTTGTATCTCTTTACACAAGGTTAGAGGACATGTGGGTAGAGCTCGTCGTTCATAGAGTGGGTCACGATCCAGTCAGGCTACGAGACCTTCTCATCAGGTGCCTGGGAGTACTCCACATCCTGATCCACCCACAAATCATTCAGCTACTATAGAGGCAAATACACCTACCCCTCGTGTTGAGCATTAGACATCCCAACCCTCCCTAGATTCACTTAAGGAGTTGTAGTTGTAGAGGGGATCATCAGGTTTTGTGGATATGCTTCTGCATGCAAGCTCTTCGATGCCAACTCGCTTGTATAGTCCACTTCACTCTTTGTTACTTGAGATAACTAAGGAGGCATCAGATATAATCATTGCAGTGGATCATCCTACAACACCTAATACACAGGTACATGTACATGCATATGTGCATGCATGCATGATTTAAACTTGAACTTAAATTAAATTAAGTTAAATTACTTTGCTAGATAGAGTCCTAATGTTGTATATATATATAGTAGGGGTTAGCTCATGTTACACCTAGTTTGGGGATAGACTATGTACGTAGGCATGATTCAGCTGATGGCAGTAATGTTAGTGGATAGGTGGGTTTTAAATTTTTAAATCATTACAACTTACATGTGTAAATGTATATAATTTGTACATGTGCATGTACACACACACACATATATTTAACATTATTCTAAAATTTTAACATAATTTGTACACTTTTATACATACATGTGTGTTGTACTATCTGTAGGGCTTAGCGTATCCATCAAATCGGGATGCTCACTCAGACTCGGGTCGCTCAACTCGTAGCCAAAATGATGACTAGGCTATTGGTAGCACTTCCTAGACATGTTTCTCTAGATATTTCTCTATGTATATATTTGTTTTCAGATATTTCTATCTGTACATACATTTACATGGACATTTCTATAGATACATGGACATTTACTTGTGGACATTTATACATGTTTGAGGACATTTCTATCTGTACATACATTTACATGGACATTTCTATAGATACATGGACATTTACTTGTGGACATTTATACATGTTTGAGGATATTTCTATCTACATGTGTTTTCAGACATTTCGAGCTAGATCTACATGTTTTCATCTACATTTCTATCTGTACACATGTTTGTGGTCTAGCCCTTAGTACCATTCTTTTGTGCTTTTTATTTTATGCTATCACTATCTAACAATGGTGTATACAAATACAATTATCACATTGAATAGAACCCAATATGGTGTGGATTTGTTAAAAAGAAATTATCATGTAATGTTTTGTATATTTTATTTCTTTCCTTAGTATTCCTTACTTATTTCCTTCAAAATTGTTATGATTATTCTGAAACCTTTGAGAAAAGTTGTAAGATTTATCAATGCATTTTGACATTACAAATTGATGTACCTTGGCAATATGTTTTGTGTCTTTTGTAAGACAACTATTGATATTATAGAGTGTTGAGTCTCAAGGTGCAACTATAACTTGATTGAGCCTAATATCCAAGGGAGTTAATCTCTATTACTCATACTTCTATAGATTTTTCTTGTCATGAGAAGTTATTATATGTGAAATTAAAACTATAGTGATGATCTAGAAATAAGTTGAATAAAATTTCAAATGCATGACTATGATTCTAAGGGTATACTTTTGTTTATAAAATTGCTATTTGTCAATTTCCTTTCAATCCTATTATGTTATATCTTGGTTCATAATTCGTTTAAGTGGAAATTATGTTATTCTAAGGATAGTTCATTGATGGCATAGTCACTAAGTGGAATGCAATGTTATTACCTTTAATGAGAAGTGAAAATATGATATCGCCCTAATATCATCTCCTAACTTAGTGATTATGTGGTGATATTTGATTGATATCATAGAAATATTATGATATGTCTCAAGATTATAAAAGCATGTTAAATATAACGACATTGGTAATTAATTCCTTGATGTAAGGTTGAATTTGTTGGATAAATGATAGACTTTCTTGTGTTTGACATTGGTGAATTATGCCTACTAATCAATTATAGGTTCCACTTAATAATTGGCTACCAAATGACTATTATGTTGTGGCCACCAAACTCAAGTATCTAATATTCTAGGTAATGGCATACCTATTAGAATTAACTAAGCTCTAAGGTTTGCTATGGATTCCTAAATGACTTATTATTATAGTTTGTTTTATATTTACTTGAATATCTAAAAAAAATCACTAAAATATGCTTCGTTATACTATGAATGATTAGGAACCATTAAATGTGTAAATTAGTTGGTGAATGTGGCCTTATTTAGTAATGACAAGTCTCTATGGTTTAAGAAAACAAGAAGTGATAGATCATGGTAAGCGATGAGTTCAATGAAAAGATACCATAAACACTATTGAATGGTGTAATACCAATGTGTTAAGGAACATGAGGAGATAACTATTAAATGTAGATCCTTAAGGTTATATGTTGTTTCCTCCATTACTTTCTAAGTTTGTTGATTCTAAGAATTGTTGGATTTAGGATAGACAACTGAGAGGGGGGGTGAATTAGTTATCCAAAACTTTCTTCCAATTAAACACTTAAATCCACTTTGTAATTTAACAGCATAATAATGAATCAATCATAGAAACATAATACATTAAATCAAGAGCAGAAACACATTAACACATAAGACACCAAAATTTTGACGTGGAAAACCCAGTTAAGGGAAAAACCATGGGGTGATTAACCAAAGATTGTATTCTCTGTTAGAAGAATAGAAAGAACAAAATAGCACATGGCAATTAGGGCTTACTGCCCAAGCACACTGCTCACAAGAAGCCCACTGCCTACAAGAGACACACTGTCTATAGAATAATAAGTATCACATACTTGAACTGGAGAATAGCATCTTCACCATGCTTGAGTCAGTTCCATTTAAGCTCAGTACTTCTGCTCTACCTTTCACTCTGTTCCTCTCTACCACACTCTCAGCCTCACAAGATACATTTGAAATGACTTAACAACTCTTTATTTATACAAGACCTCAACTTAGGAATTATCATCCAAGTCAGCATACATTACAAAGAAAATACATAAATACAACATGACTAATTACAAAAGGACTTCACGCGGATCAACACACTATCGGCCATATAGATCTGAGACTTCAATCTTCATTTAGGAATACGCCAATCCTCACATAACATCTTCAAGATCATCCATAGGATGTGTAACTCATCTGGTCAGCCAGAGTTAGGAAGAACATCATCATCCATAAGTTATTCTTCAATTACAAGCTCAAACTCCAATGCAGACCACCAACATGAACTAGACGCTATCTAAAGACCTCCACAAGCTTGCCTAAATCACCAAGAACATCCATACTACATCTGCTTACTGAAATACATATCTCCTTCATCTAGAACCTCAAGAACATAGTCTATCATCACTATCACAATGGAATAGATGCTTGCAGACCTCTAGACTATGAACCAATTGAGTTGTCAATTCACATTGACTTCCTAAATATTCCCTCAAATTTGTAGAATAGGATATTACATTTCTGGATCTCACCAGACCTATCTGTGTCACTCTGTAACCTCTAAACACCTACCGGAACCAGTTTTACTTGAGCGGCCACAACTTCTTTAGATATTCATGCAGACCTTTGAAATCTTTACTGGATCACCTTAAGACACATATCTACAAACCCTTTGATGTGCATCCACTGATCTTCATCTTAGCTAGTATCTTTAGCTCACTATATTCACTATTCTACTTTGTCCCTAATTAGGACTAATTTTCTCAATATCCTTAGAATGCATCTCATCCAATCCTTATTATCAATGCAACATGAGTATGTTGACATCAATGACAACACTGGTTAGGCCCATATTTGCAACAATCTCCCCCTTTGTCATTGATGGCAACATATGATGTGAAAAACTATTTTAACCATTAATACAAGAACTTCTCCTCACTGTCACAACCCCCCCTATTAGTAACAACCATTCACATGTCTTCTCTTCCTTTCCTACTCCTGCTTTGATCAACAACCACTTTTTTTTCACATGTCTTCTCTCCCCCTTTGACATCAATGGCAAAGGGCACATACTTGCAACTCCACCACTTCAGAATCATACCAGTTGCTCCCCCTGAGTAGCAGTCCCCATCATCAATCTGGACCACAAGATATGACTATGATATCCACCAGATTGATGCACATCAGTGCACCTTACTTCATCACCGAAGGGGTAATAACCCCTAACTTCTCCCTAATATACTCAAAAGATTCCTTAGGTAGAGGTTTAGTAAAGATATCTGTAATCTGATCCTTGGAAGGCACAAACTCCAATCTGACTTCATTCTTGTTCACTTGCTCTCTCAAAAAGTGAAACTTGATGGATATATGTTTAGTCTTTGAATGCAGCTCCTGATTCTTAGATATATTTATTGCACTTGAATTATCATAGAAGATTGTGATAGGCTCCTCATACTCCACTCTTATGTCTCTTAGCATTTGCTTCATCCACAAAACTTGAGTGCAACTACCTGTTGCTGCATTATATTCTGCTTCTGCAGTGGACAAAAATATTGCCTCTTATTTCTTGCTCAACCAAGAAACCAATCTCTTCCCCAAAAAGAATGCTTCACCACTGGTACTCTTCCAGTCATCCACATCTCCTGCCCAATCTGCATCTTTATATGTATGAAGAGAAAAATTATAATATCTGGGATACCACAATCCATTCTCAATTGTCCCTTTTAGATATCTAAAAATCCTCTTGATTGCCATGACATGAGATTCTCTAGGATCAGCTTGGAATCTAGCAACAAGACCAACAACATTCATAATGTCAGGTCTAGTTTGAGTGAGATACAATAATCCTCCAATCATTGACCTATACTTTTTGTGATTAGCCTTAGGAGAGTCATCATCTTTGCTCAATTTACATCTGGTTGCCATGGGAGAACTCATTGGTTTTGAATCTTCCATCCCAAATTTCTTTAACAATTATTTCACATATTTGGTCTAAGAAATGAAGATTCCTTTCTTTGTTTGAGTGATTTGTAGACCCAAGAAGAAATTCATTTCCCCAAACATGTACATCTCAAATTCACTTTTCATTTGATTTGCAAAAGTTTTACACATTCTATCTCTTCCTCCAAAAATGATATCATCAACAAACACTTCAACAATCAAGATGTTTTCATGATTAATTTTGAAATACAAATTACTGTCAGCAATACCTTTGTTGAAACCAATCTTCAAAAGATGCTTATTCAATCTTTCATATCAGGCTCTTGGGGCTTGCTTGAGTCCATCTAGTGCTTTTTTCAACTTGCAGACCATATCACCATGATCAGACAATTGAAATCCATCTGGCTGCTCAATGTATACTTCTTCTTCCAGGTCACCATTCAGGAAGGCAGACTTGACATCCACCTGATATACATTGAAATCTTTGAAGGCAGCAAAAGCAAGAAATAATCTGACTACTTCAATTCTTGCCACCAGAGAAAAAGTTTCTTCAAAATCAACTCCTTCTATTTGAGAGTAACCCTTGCAGACCAATCTGGCTTTATTTCTGATTACTTCACCAACTTCATTCAATTTGTTCTGGAAGACCCATTTGGTTTGAATCACATTCTTATTTTGAGGTCTGGGAACAAGATCCCAAGTGTGATTTTTCTCAATTTGCAGAAGCTCTTCCTCCATTGCTTTAGTCCAATTTTCATCATTGCAAGCTTCATTCACTATCTTAGGTTCAATCTTTGAAATCAGATAATACTCTTCTGAATCTTGAGCAATCCTTCTTCTTGTTTGTATGCCTTTGCTTTTATCACCTATGATCTGATCTTCAGAGTGATTTAGTCTTACATACCTGGGAACTTTGGGAGTTTCTTGCACTTTTGATTCTTGAATGGGTTCATTCAAACTTATCTCTTCTTCCTAATTTACCGGATCAGTTTGAATCTAAATTTTAGAGGGAGCTTGGACTCCTTGGATCAAAACATCATTCTGATCATCTTCATCACATTCATAAAACCTTGAGGGTTTTTCAATCCCTTCATCAACCTTCACATTTGTACTTTCTATAATCTTCCTCAATCTCTTGTTATAACATTGGTATGCTTTGCTTTGAGTAGAGTAACCCAAGAAAATTTCATCACTTCTAGCATAAAATTTGCCTAAATCTTCATCTCTCTTAATGTAACATTTTCTACCAAAAAATCTAAAATACCTCACTCTTACCGGTATTGCTTCTAATTTGTACTCGATTGAGAGTATAGACTGCAGTGCTTACAACTTCTCTCCAATAGATCTGAGGAACATTTGCTTCCATCATCATGGTTCTAGATGCTTCCTAGATGGTCTGGTTCTTTCTCTCCACTACTCCATTCTGCTGTGGAGTCCTAGGAGTAGGCCACTATCTCTTTATTCCATGTTTCTCATAGAATTCTATGAACTCACCGGATGTGAATTCTCCACCTCTATCAGACCTCAGACATTTTAATTTTAATCCAGTTTCATTCTCTACCATAGCCTTAAATATTTGGAATTTCTCAAGAGCTTCTAATTTCTCTTTGAGAAAAGTAACCCACATCATCGAGGAATGGTCATCAATTAATAACATGAAGTATCTATCACCTTGCGCACTCCTAATTCTTGCCAGACCACATAGATCAGTATGAACTAAGTCCAATAATCTGGTAGAAGATTGTTCCTTGCTTTTGAATAAGACTCCGCTTTGTTTCCCCAACTGACATTCTTTGCACAAACTATTTGTAAGTTTCACTAGTTTTGGAAGATCTCTTACAACCTGAGTGTTGCTTATCTTGATGATATTATCAAAATTCACATGACACATCCTCCTATGCCATAACCAACTCTGATCAATTTACACAAATAGACAACTTTTACTAGTACCAACTAAATGGAAGATATTACCTTTTGTTTGAGTACTGGATGTAATCTCTATTCTAGAACTTTCAAAGATCTTGCATTTTCCATTCTTGAATCGGAGATCATAGCCTTTGTCCACCAACTGTCCAACACTAAGAAGATTGTGCTTCAGACCTTCAACATATAGTACAATACTAGTTTTGTTCTTTCCATCAAAAGAAATGGTTCCTCTTCCTCTGATTCTACCAACAGAATTATCACCAAACTTTACCACTCCTCCTTCATACCTTTCCAAATCTATGAACTTATTTTTGTCACCTATCATATGGTGAGAGCATCCATTGTCAATGACCCAATCATCCTTTTCTTCAACTTGGGCAGCCAGAGCTCTTTCCAAAATTTTATGATTGACAGATACAGAGGACATTGGATCTTCTTCCTTGATGGCAATGAACACCCAGTCACTTCCGGATTTGTTTCCTGTCTTTGATTCATCATCTATTACTCCTTCATTATCATAATCTTCATGAACATAGTAACAATTCTTTTGGAACCTTGATATGTTAGGATTTGGCCTTGAAAATCTTTCTAGACACCTTGAGGCAAAATGACCAATCTTATTGTAGTAAAAACACTTAAAAGGCAATTTCCCTTCATACTTATTAGATCCTCTTGGCAGTCTTTTTGCAATAAGGGCTTCAAGTTGAGCAATTTATGCTTCTTCTTCTTCCAGGTCTTTTCTTTCTTTTTGATACCATGATAGTTTCCTTGAAGAGTTCTCTCCCGGATCAAGCCTTTGTTTACCTTTTACAGAGGCACTGGGTTTGAATGCAGATTCAGTCTTGGGGGGGCATCTCCAAACTCGGTCAATTCAAATGCATCTAATTTACTGAACAATTGATCTTTTTGTGACACCTGAATGCACTCTGAATTCTTCAATGGCAGCAACCTTGTATTTATAAGAAGCGGGAAGGGATCTGAGAACTTTGCCAACAATCTCATCTTCATCCAAGACTCCACCAGTACATCTAATGCCACAAATAATGTCATTTACTCTTGGCATAAAAGTAGTGATATTTTCATCTTCTCTCATCTTCAGATTTTTAAATTTTCCTTTCAGACTCTGTAGCCTTGCACATTTAACATACTTGTCTCCTTCATGCAAAAGTTCTAGTTTTTCCCAAATCTCAAAAGCAGTTTGTAGGTCAACAACATTTGTCAGCTCTAAATCAGACAAGGCACTTAGAAGAGCTTCTTTAGTCTACAGATTGATTTCAGCATCTGCGATTTCATCTACGAATTTTAGACCATTCTGAGGAGGAGTATACTTCTTTGAAGCCATGGTCCAATACTGCATTCTCATACATTGTAAGTGACATTGCATGTGACTTTTCTAAAGAGTAAAATTGGTTCCATCAAACTTAGAACTATCCTTCTTGTAGGATGACATCCCGGATCTCCTCAAGCGATTAAGCTCTTTTAGAGGAACTTAGCTCTGATACCAATTGTTGGATTTAGGACAAACAACTGAGAGGGGGGGTGAATCAGTTGTCCAAAACTTTCTTCTAATTAAACACTTAAATCCACGTTGTAATTCAGTAGCATAATAATGAATCAATCATAGAAACATAATACATTAAATCAAAAGCAGAGACACATTAACACATAAGACACCAAGATTTTGACATGGAAAACCCGGTTAAGGGAAAAACCACGGGGTGATTAATCCAAGATTGTATTCTCTATTAGAAGAATAGAAAGAACAAAATGACACATGCCAATTAGGGCTCACTGCCTGAGCACACTACTCACAAGAGGCCCTCTGCCTACAAGAGACACACTGTCTACAGAATAATAAGTATCACATACTTGAATTAGAGAATAGCATCTTCACCATGCTTGAGTCAGTTCCATTTAAGCTTAGTACTTTTGCTCTGCCTTTCACTATGCTCCTCTCTACCACACTCTCATTCTCACAAGATACATTTGAAATGACTTAACAACTCTTTATTTATACAAGACCTCGACTTAGGAATTATCATCCAAGTCTGCATACATTACAAAGCAAATACATAAATACAGCATGACTAATTACAAAAGGACTTCATGCAGACCAACACACTATCAGTCATACAGATCTAAGACTTCAATCTTCATTTAGGAACATGCCAATCCTCACATAACATCTTCAAGATCATCCACATGATGTGTAACTCATCCGGTCAGCTAGAGTTAGGAAGAACATCATCATCCAGAAGTTATTCTTCAATTGCAAGCTTAAACTCCAATGTGGACCACCAACATGAACTGGACACGATCCAAAGACCTCCACAAGCTTGCCTGAATCAGCAAGAATATCCACACTACATCTTCTTATTGAAATCCTTATCTCCTTCATCCAGAACCTCAAGAACACAATCTTTCATCACTATCACAATGGAATAGATGCTTGCGGACCTCCAGACCACAAACTAATTGAGTTGTCAATTCACATTGACTTCCTAAACATTCCCTCAAATCCGTAGAACAGGATATTGCATTTCTGGATCTCACCGGACCTATCTATGTCACTCTGTCACCTCTTAACACCTGTCGGAACCAGTTTTACTTGAGCGGCCACAACTTCTTCAGATCTTCATATGGACCTTTGAAATCTTTACTAGATCACCTTAAGACACATATCTACAAACCCTTTGATGCGCATCCTCTAATCTTTAGCTCACTGTCTTCACTATTCTTCTCTGTTCCTCATTAGGACTAATTTTCTCAATATCCTTAGTACATAGCTCAGCCAATCCTTATCATCAATGCAATAGGAGTATGTTGACATCAATGACAACACCGGTTAGGCCCATACTTGCAACAAGAATTCCTATGATTGAGAACTGATAATAGTTTGCATGAATGTTAGCTATGGTCCTAGTGCATATAGGACTAATAATGAGCTTTGGTGAATTATAAGTGGAATATTCCCTTAAGAAGGTGTGCATCTTGTGAAGGTTCTTAAGAATAATTTATCCCTATTGTTGGTGCTCATGACAATTGTATCAAAGTTAGGTTCATCAAAAACTACTACCCAAGGGTTGTGCTTGTAGAAAAGAACACTATTTGAGTTAGTGTTTAAATGATTATGATTACTCTTATGTGAAATTTGATAAATATTGAGAGACTTCAACATAGTGGGACAAAAACTCCAAAATATAGGGCCTCTAGAAGCTTCATAAAGTAAACCTTGTGACAATAGAAAGGTGTGTAGGTGTTAGAAAAAGATTTGCATGGTTCAATAATTGATGTGTAATATATTATCCTTTGACAAGTTCCTTGTAAATGAAGGGGAGAAGGAAAGACTTAAAATATATGTACTTGGTTGGTGCAATCAATAGATGCAAAATAGGTTGTAATTTTAGAAATACAATTTCAAATCACAACAAACATTCACAGCAATTGGAAGAATCATTTTTGGAATGAAAATTTTCCTCTACATTTATGAGGGGAGCTTCTTTGTGCACTTTTAACCTAAAAGTATGAAAGGAAAAAAAAATGGGAAAAAGATTTAAAGGAAAATGGGGAATCCTAAATAAGTTTGCACAAGAAACTATGTTACAAGATTCCTTAAACTAAATGTAGAAAAAGGAAAAGAAATACTTTTCTACAATTAACATAGACACATAGTTCTTTGTTTATGCATGTAACATCAGTGGTAAAGGGAGTATTTGACAATTTATCTTTTAACACACAAGAAAATATGAGGAATTAATTCTATATTTAACATAAAAACATTATGCAATAATAGGTGAATAAACAAAAAAAAATTCAAAATTATTCTTCTCATTACTTATAACAATCTAAGCATAAAGTCTTAATTCCATTTATGTATAGCCAAATGGGCAACAAAAACATGAAGAAAAGATTACAAGTTAACATACAAAAACATGTAACTAGTGAAAGTATAAATAACCATAAGTTAAGAAATATTTTTCAATTTGTCTTGTGATTTCAAAGCACAAAATTATTTTTATGTAGTTTTTAGTTTTTGCTATGTGTTGAGAAGAAAAGAACCCAAAAAAGAACTAGCATACAATTGAGATAACCTTGTATATATATAGCTTTCCTTCTCCTAACTAAATCATGACCACTATTTGAAATAATAAATTTATTTTATACCTTAAAGTATTCATTTTTAAGTCATAAAAGTGACTTAAGTTACAATTTCAAATAAGTGCAATGAGAAAATAGAATTCAATAAAGGGAATTTTATGGCACTTGTATAGAGGTAAAAGAAGATTTATCTCCTTTTCTTTTGTAGTAGCAGGTTTCCATTCATCCTCAATTTCAAGAATCTCTTCATAGATCTAGTTACTTTGATGGTAATCGAATGAATTGCTTACATTGCCATGTGCTTCACTAAGACAACTTTTTATCCTCCTCATGGGACTAGAGGCAACTCGACCCTCTTGTATGGCCATCATGGTGAGGTCATCACAGGACAGGTTGATACCTTCACTTGTGTAGTGATGATTTGTGCATTGATGATGAAAACTTTGATTTTAATTTAATTTATATTGTGACATCTCTAGTGCATATGTACATGTATTGTAGCACAGTTCAAAGAGCATATATAACATTAAATAAAAGCATTCAAAAATTATCATATTGTGCATGCTTGAATAAGAAT
The DNA here is from genome assembly GCA_027924645.1 of Cunninghamia lanceolata. Classification (NCBI taxonomy): domain Eukaryota; kingdom Viridiplantae; phylum Streptophyta; class Pinopsida; order Cupressales; family Cupressaceae; genus Cunninghamia; species Cunninghamia lanceolata. Next base: position 8,397,294 of record BSBN01000400.1, read on the forward strand.
CTAGGGCATTCTCTACATGACTTCTAATAGAGAGATCATTTGTACATTAAGAACTGCATGTTGAAATTTAAAATTTGTTCAAAAAAAGAACTATTAATTTAAATTGCATAAATTGTAAAATAATTAATACATTCAAACATAGATCTAGATAGTGAATTTAGGTCTTCAAAACATTAAAAATTGTAAGTTCTTCATCCATATTTTTCATACCAGATCAAGTGGTTCAACTCGCTCTTCAATGACATCTAATATTCTCTGATGATTATCACTATCTAGTCTCCACTTATGACGTCCACGTGTGTTTGAAACTGTATGAAGAGATAGGCTGGTAGCAATTACTAGGTGGCTATACTGATATACCTTGTTCTTACGTTGATAATCAATAAAGTGAATCCCATGTTGAACAATCTTGACTTGTTTGAGATATGTCCCTTGCACTACAACTAAACCTATGGGAGACAACATTCCACGATAAGACATATAACATTTTCAAGGTAAATGTAACCTATGTATCTATGAACATGTACAGCATTATCATTGCTTGGTAAGACATAACATAAATTATAATATAAAAATTGAAAGCTTAAATCACTCTTAAGGTACTTGACATGTACATATGTGGGAAACATCATTCCATCACTTGTTTCTAGATTTATTAGCTTTTGCCTCTCTTATGTGCAATGCAATAAATAATAACTTAACGTCTTCTATATTTCCAGCCTCTGCTATGACTGCAAAAACATCTCTTGCACCAAATTTACATGTCCAAAATTTGTAACTTAAAAAATTTAGAGATACCTTACACACACACACACACACACACACACACACACACACACACACACACACACACACACACACACACACACACACACACACACACACACACACACATACCTTTTTTAATCAATCCTAAAATATGGTTATAATTAGTTGAAATCAAAGGAATGTCTTCAAAGATTTCATCCTCATCTTTGTTGTATGTGTTGGTAACAACTAGTGGCACGTTTTCCCATTCACTAACATATCCACGTTATTGGTTCTTACAATTCTCAAAATCTCCCAACATGTACTCATAACAAAAACAAGAGTAATCCCTAGTGTGCAATGTTCATGTTTGGCTATTTGTACTCATGACACAATGCAAAGATCTTATTTTCTCTACCCTCTTACATTCATGCATTGATCTTCTATCCACACCTACAAATTTATTATATTGTACATTATGAATATAATATCTAAATAATTAAATTCAAACTAAAATAAACAAACTCATGTACACATATCATATATGAATATATATTTAAAGTACATTAAATAAATTCAAACAATACATACCTGATATCTCCCAAAACACTTTATGTGGAATGTATCAGTTTGTTCTTGAAGATGTGCTGACCTCATTTGGTGCAAAGTGTGACTTACACCATTCAACATCATGTGCATCATTTATATGATCTCCCTCATAATTCATTTGATATTTTCTTAGAGCATGTTTGATGCAAGCTCCTGTGCCATCATGTTCACCCTTTTCATGCCCACTCTCAAAGAAACTCCAAACATGTGGTATATTGTCATTTCAATAATATCTACATAGTGCATAAAATGGCCTTGATGATTTGAATTGTGATGCACATCCATCTGACCATACAAAATGCTTTTCAAAATTTACACCCTTACTTGCTAAATATCCAAAAAAATTCTTAAAGCAATGTTGTACAAAATATGTGTCATGCTCTTTACCATCACTAATATAAAAGTGATATTCTTTCTTAATGACTTGTGCTTCAAATGTACTTTCAACACCATCCAAATCTAATTGTACATGTCGATAACACATGCACCATAATAGTGATCTACTCCAAAAAGTAATATTATGATTGAATCTCTTTTTGATGTACAAAAGAGTAATTTTATGCAAAGTCAACTACTGATAAAACTATTCTAGGTGGGAAAGTATCTCTTAATGTTTGAAACTGCTGTTCTTGACACTTAGTAAAAAACCATGATGTATGTATGGTTGTATCAATTTACAAAAAATTTCCATAAATGTTCCAATAGGTATCTCCTCTTCTACATAATCTAACCTGGTGGATTCTTTCCCTTTTTTTGTTTGAAACTTTATGTACTTGTAACTCTTGTAATTTACCAACTTCATTGGGTCGATATCTTCATTTCTCAAAGGCATTTTAGCCAAATTTCCACATGTTTCACAAAGACCTTTTATGCAATTTATTTGACCAGTTCCATTAATATCATCATCTAATTTATCACATAAGATGGATGCTATGAACTAACTTACCCGTTTAGGAGGTGCATTTCTAAAACCGTCACTGTCTTTTCTCTAATCTTTCGAAACACCTAATAGTAGAGATCAAATTCAATATGATAACGACAACAACAAGTTTCAAAAACCTTATTTGTTTTCACATAATATGGCCTTAACCTTTCAAACATTGTTTTCCCAATCTTTATATGAGGATTTGATTTACAAAAGTTCATATAGATCTCATGTTGTGTTAAGTCTAGCCAATGTTTTGTATGTAGTTCATAACTATTGGGGCGAATTATGTGTTTGATAACATCTCTACTATTTGATGAAGCACGAGTATTATCTTTCCAAAAGGTTGAGATCAAGTTCCTAACAACATCTTGAATCCTATTAGATCAAGGAGCTCTACATATAATTGCCCAATTGCCTTCCGAGGTACTATCATCCAATAATTTTCTCCTTTTCACATATTTTGTTATTGTCTTTCTACTGTAACCAATCTCAGATGAAATTTTAGACAAGTTTCTTCTTTTAGAATTTCTTTCACTTATAATACATGTCAATATCACTCTTCTTGTAATAGACTTATCCGTAGATGGAGATTGTTTCCCAATGGAAGCCAAACCTTCTTTAACATTTTCCACAATAACTTTTTCTAGGTGTGAACCTTTCCCTTTTTTCAATGACAAATCCACACCCAACAATTGTAATGCCTCATTTAGCTCCTTATGAAGAAGTACAATTGACAACAATTGGGTTTGCCCAAGTGTATCAAGATTATCAAAATGAGCAATTATTTTCTTTACAGTTTTATTCATTGACCTCCTATCAATATGTCTAGGTTGTCTAGCATAATGTTTCAATTTTTCAATATCCATTTTAAGTAAATGATCTAAATTTCTATAAGAAATTTTTCTCTTTACCTCTTTAGCTAGATTAATATACTCATCCATACCAGTCAAAGGAAGTGATCATGACCCCTCTCCCACATCCATGTTTGCACTTGGGCCTTCTCTTGGCTAACATCAACTATGTGTTCTTCAGCAACGTTTGCTCCAGTTTCTATATCACACATTAAGGAAATACATAATAAAATAAAAATAAAAATAAAATTATTTATTTTATAAAATAAAAATTTCTAAAATCCTATGGATTAAATCATGATGGTTAATTTAACTCTACATATTTTATTCTATCTCAATCATCTTTCTAAATAATAAACATTCTTTTTATTTTTTTGATTTATACTCTTAAGCTCTATTGTAGAAATTATTATGTTTTCTAAAAAATACTTTCATTCTTTAGGAAAAAGAAAATCTAAAAAAGTATTTTAAAAATATTTCAACAAATCTTTTCTTAAAATTTTTCTTTTATTCCTTAATTTATCATTAAAAATCATAAAAACACAAGAATAGAAAAAATAAAAAACATTCATGATAAAAATTTATTGGATAAAAAAAGCTAACAATTATTATAAATATATTTTAGAGAAAGAAAACAAAAAAGAAGCTATTGTAAAATGTTATTTCATATATATACATGTTCAAAAAAATTAAAAATAAACTACTATAAGAGTTTGTTTTAAAATTAGGAAGTGTGGCTTTTAAATATAACTTTTAGATAAAAGACTTATTAAATAAAAATAAATAATCAAGAAAATAAATAATCTAAAATGAAAAGTGAACTTGATTTTTTTAATAAATTATAATAGAAATATATGTTACCACTTTAGAAAAACAATGAAGTTGAGTTGGAGATAGGGAAAGGGATATGGAGAGTTAGAGAGGGAGAGAGATAGCTATGGAGGCCCCAATGAGGGAGAGGTAGAGGTAAAGAGAGTGGGCAACTTAAGAGAGAGAGAGAGAGAGAGTGGTGGATAGAGAGAGAGAGGTAGGTAGTTATCTCTAGGTAGAGAGGTGGGGATTATAGCCAAGAATGAGGAATGACTTAAACTAAATGACATCCTAGCTACATGAAATCAATGCATATATATTTAAGCATAAATCAAGTGACCTAGATTAAATGACATCCTACTACATGATTCATCAATACATGTGTATATTTAAGCATAAATAAAATGACCTAGATTAAGTATAAAAAAGAAAATATATGCATACCTTATTTTTGTTTATGATATTTTTGCAATATTTCTTCATTCAATCTTTCTATAGTTTCTGCTGAATACTTTCATGTAGTCTTATTTTGTCTTGTCTTTTTGTTTACCATCTCCTTCTTTATAAAATATGACTTCAAAGTTCTTCTCTCAAAGATTTCCTCCTCCCTTGCAAACAAAAATGCAAAATTATCTTGTTACATTGATTTGTAAAAATGAAAAAAAACATCCTATTTATATGCAATACAAAAAATTAAAACATTAAAAAAAATATGTCGGCATGCCTTCAAACAAAGGTCGACCATTAAAAAAAGATAATATTTCTTAATGTAAGGGACCTTCGAACGAAGATGGTCGTTACGGGGAATTGCACGCCATGTTAGCACCTTCGTTCAAAGGAGTCTCGACTACAAACGAAGGACATTCGCAACCTTCGTTCGCAGGGGTCTTCGCATGAAGACCCCCACTAGACACCTTCCCTCCTTCCCTTCCCCTTTCTTCTGCAAAATTTTGGCTTCCAAAGCCCGGTTGAAGGTCCAAATGGATTCACCTTTGTCAAACCAAACTAGAGGATCATAGTCCTCGAAACGAGCTTTCCAACAAGTATAGTTTTGATATATTTTAATTTTATTATGATTATTTTTTTAGTTTTACTAAACATAGGTTTTTCACCGAACATCAAGTTCTCTGTTCTACACACATGGAAAAATATTAAATTAGTAAAATTTTTTAAAAAAAAATATGTATGCCCTAGGTATTGATGTCCTTGTTTCAACAAAAAAAATTGAATTTTGATACATACAGAAAAAGTTATGTTTTATGGAATACGCCTATGTCTAAATTATAATTGGTTTGACTTCAAAACTTAATTAAAAAAATATTCAATAAAACATTATGAAACCAAAGGCATGCCTTAGACATCAGTGTTACCAATCTAAATTCAAAATAATCATAAATTTATCCCTTGTAGAAAAAAAGTTGTGTTATGGAATACACATCACTTTAAAAAAAATGTTGTTTACTATTAAAAACTAGTTATCAAAGGAGACACAAAAAAAATTTACAATTTAACTTCAATTTTTTAAAAAAAATATTTTTAGAATCTACAGACAAAATCTCACAAATCACTAGTTTGCATCATCTTCAAATTCCTAATGGTTTAGCTGCTATATGTGTTAGAAAGTGAAGATTTAATTCAAAATGTTGATTTCAATGTCAAGTTTGGCAAAAAAGTGTAACCCACTATTGTGGGATCACCCATGGATGAAATTTGTGGTTTTGTTTCTATGGCATCCTTTAAAGAACTTGAGGCCACATTCTTAGCTTTTGCAAGAGTGGTATAGAAGATTTACTCTTTTGTTTTTGAAGGTGGTGGGGTATGCTTCATTCCATCTTTTCAATTTTCGAAATCATCTCTACATTAACATAAAGAATGATTAGAGAGGGGTCATAGAGCCATGAAGCTTCTAATGAGGATGTCAGGTCTAGTTCTAGAGGCAAGTAGAGATGGTGGTGTAGGAGGAGAATCATCTTGGTTAGAGGAGTTTTCTTTTTCTTGTTTTGAGTAGTAATCGCTACTCTTGATTTGAAGTGTTAGTGTCCCATATATTTTTTCTAAGCATAAGTTAAGTTTGGAGCTCCCTAAGTTTCAAGAAGAGCTCCTATAGTTCAATTATAATCTTTCTAAACAATTGTAATCACATAGTTTGCAATTCTTATACTTGAATTATATTTTTATTTTAGGAATTGAGGGACCCCAATACTCTAATTCATGTATAAAAAATGAAATAATATAGTGTAATATAATTTGATTAATTAATAAGAAAATTTTGGAATAAATTTTAATATTTTTAAATAATAGTATTGTTACTTTAATATTTATACTCTTTGGGTTAGGGCCTGTCTTGATTGGCAAGAACTTCCTGTGGTAGGCACGAGGTCATGAGGTACCCATGTTGAATTAAAAAAATATATTCATACTCTTTATCAAATTTTTAGACATTAATAAATAATAAATTTTATAATATTATTGTATTACAACATTTTAGTTACATTTAAATCATTTTTACGTCAAATTAAACTTGAATTGAGCCAAAGTTAAAATAAAACATGAAATATAATCCCCATATAGTTATGAAATAATTAAAAGCACAACAATGAGGGAATAAAAATACATTTAGATCACCCTAATGAGGTATTTATATATTTATATAGGTCATTCTTAATGTGCACGCTATTCTATGAGCCACTTGACTAGTTGAATTATAATTTACACAACATTCAATCATTTTAATCTTATCAATTGAATAATTTAAGTAGAATAGTAGTTTAATTATGTGGTTTGCTAAGTTTCTACAAATCAAACCTCTTAATCTATAAATTGAATAATTCAAATAGAATTCAATTATAATGTGGCTTGCTAAGTTCCTATCAAATATTTTAAAGAAATTAAGATTTATGAAACTCAAAAAATTATTTCTTACAAATGATGAACTCCTACACATAAATCTTAGTTTAAATTGTATAATTATTAGAAAACTAAAATATTATAACAATTATAAAATAAAAATATAACTACCATATTCATCTCAAAATTCTTATATCTAATACACATTCAATAACAATGTAAAAGAAACCAAATAACTACCATACCCATCTCAAAGTTCTTATCTCTAATACACATTCAATAACTGAATTTTATGATATACCAATTGGTGCTTTTTAATTGAACCCAAATTGCCACTTCACTGAGTAACAATGGCTGAAAGCAGCTTTATTATAATATATTTTAATTATTTATGGTGCTTTTTTATTGAACCCAACTAGAGACCCTTAGTTTCCAGGCCCGTAGCCATGGACACGGCCGCCGCCGCCGCCTCCTCCGCCGCCGCCGCCGCCACCACCACCCCTCGCCACCGCCCCCTCAAGCAGCATCGACGCAAATATAAGGCCCAGCAGAATATAGCATATTATCTTCGTACGAGATGCCATTTCTTACTCCAAAACTTCCACACACAAACAACCAGCTTTGAGAATCTCAACCATGGGATTTTCCTATTTATTGTTTTTTTCTCTGCACTCCCTTCAAACCACGAGATGATGAAAAATATGAGTCTCACCTGCTGGAGACTTAACTTGCCTTTTTTAATACATAGAAAAGCGTTTCACGTAAGTGGGAAAGTGATTTGGCAATGAACTATTTGTTAATTTTACTAGAAGATATAAATTCGTTTATTAAAAGCTATTGAAGATAGTGTAAGACATGCAGGCGTTTCAAGACCGAATTTTTTGACATTGAAGGCCATTTGGAAACTGGTAGTATCCTCATCCATCGTTCATCATTGTTTTCTGGAAACACAGGATTATTGACCGTCAAATCGAACGTAGCAAACACAAACAAAGTCATCCGTAAACTATCTACTCAGACCAAATGCACAAGAGATTCAATTCTTCCCAAATGTACAGGAGATTCAATTCTTCCCAAATGTACAAGAGATTCAATTCTCATATCATTATTATTTTTTTGAATTTACACCTTCCCAGTTGGAATTCGGCTTGAAAACCTACATCAGATCTTAGCCTTTCGTTTTAATTCTCACATCATTATTGACTCAAATTCAAAACATGACATGACAAACACTATTGTGGTTGTATTTATTGTGACTGGTGTTATCCCCATCAACTGTTTATCATTGTTTTCTGGAATACATGATTATTGACTGTAACAGCGAAGGGTAGCGAACTCTGCACCGCACAAACAAACCATCCATAAACTATCTACTCGGACCAAATGCGCAAGAGATTCAATTCTCACATCATTATTATTATTATTTTTTACTATAATCCTTCCCAGTTGGAACTCGGCGTGAAAGCCTAACGATAGATCTTATTTTTTCAATTCAACTCACATCATTATTGATTCAATTAGACTCTTGACATGAAAAACACAAACGTAGTTGTATTTATTTACTAACATTTGAAAACCTTTTCCTTAAAATAACTTGGGCTAATTAAATGAAAGCACGCAATTAAGTATACGGTAATTTATATTCATAAATGATAGTTAGTATTAGAATTGATAAATATGTGAAAATTAAAATTATTTTAGGAAATTAAATTTAAAGGATAAGATGTTTATTTTATAGAACAATGATGAAGATATAAATTTATGTTGTATAGAACTAACTTCTTAGGTGAAAAAAAAAAAATGGTTTTGATGTATTTATTATCTAGAATTTTGTGTTGAATTATGATTTTGTGTAGGTTGATTTCATAGCACTAAACCAATTCTACATTGGGTAGATCTGATCTTTGATGCATGTTCTGATATGGAGTAATGTAGAATTTGTAATATGATTTGTGATGGATCTGGAGTAATGTAGACTTATGTAATATGATTTGTGATGACCTTTTCTTTTCACTAACTATTGAGGGTTGATGTTATTGAGAAACACCCTGGGGACATCATTGGCTCACTAGGGTCAAGTTCTCCTAGATCAACCCCTTTGATGACCATATTTTACAATCCAAAAAATGTGTTGACAAATAACCAGCCAATGATGCAATGCCCCAGAGCATAATTCAGATATGAATGTTGTCCATGAAATTTGTAATTGATCCATACATTCTGGAAGCACAAATATGATTTTCTTAATTAATAACAACCTTCTTTTTTACTTGTTGGGATTTTTGTGTTCCAATCAGTCCTAGTGTTGTGCTATGTCCATCCTTGGGAAGATTTGGAACTAATATATGCATAAAATCTTGAAATTTTAACAAGAACCTTGAGTTGCTTGGTTTAATTCTTAGAATCCTTACAAATAAATTTGAAGCAACTTATTCTCTTTCTAACACTAATTCTAATTGATAAACTTTGTTTCAAGATAAGTGAAATATTTTAGTCTTTTATATTATTGGGACCTATTGCCACCTTTGCAACACACCCCATTTCTTCCTTAAATAGGGACACACATTTTTAGCTTTCACTTTCTTTTGACCCTCTACAACTATGCTATTTCATAGCCTCATTGATAATCAATCAGAGAAATCCCATTACAGTCGAAGAAATTTCTTTCCCCCTAAGCTCTATTATATATAATCATATTCACTATGAATCATGTTTAGAGGTTCATGGTAGCCTGTGTGTTTGGCTTGTGCTTTAACATGGTCATGCTCCCTCCTCCTCCTCATGTCCTCTTTAATTATTGGTCCTATCAAACTAATGTTAAGAAATCCTCAACCTTCTACATTGGTCATGTATCATGATTTCATTCATAGTGGTCTACACTACTAATGATCTTATCATGCACCTCTAAACTATTAGATGAAATCTCATCTAACAACTTGTGCAATCATACTTTGACACCATTTGATCCCTCTACATTGCATTACATGGGCCCTTTAATCATCCAAACAAGCATTTGATCTCATGACTATCAATTATGATCATGCGATGAGCTCATCCTAGGCCCACCTTACTAATAGATCATCTATGTAGATCTAATGTTGCAACCCTAGTAATAAGAACTATGATCTATGGCATTAACTTCTTCCATCTACTATATCTTTTTGATCCAATAGTCCACATATCTCTAATCATATTTGAGCTCTAGCACATCCTTGAGGTGTAATGACCATTGATCTTTCCATGTCATGATCTCCATTATGTGGTTGTGTGTTTCCTCATTGACAATATGAGCTCTCTTTTTGAGGCTTGTATTAGCTAACCATACTACTATCTAATCTTAGTTGCGTACTCCTCTATGACATTTAATCCATCATCAATCTCTAATTTGAATGGCATGCCACTCCATATCTTAAAACATCTTGGGACCAATGATAACTTGATTCTTAATCTTGTCCCAACTCAATGGAGTTTAACAATGATGGCCATACAAGGCATGATATGGCACATGTTGGGAGAACTTTAAAAACTATTATTATACACAAAACCAATAAGTTACAACTAGTCCTCCCACTTGGATTTCTAGTCTATAATATAGATTTAAAGCATATCCTCTAGCTCTCAATTTACCCTCTCTATTTGACTATCTATCTCTAGGTGATAGGTCAAACAAAAGCTAAGCTAAGTATCCAATGCGTGCTATAAATAAATCTAAAACATTGACATGATCACAATATCACAATCTAAAATGACCCTACAAGGTACTCTATGCAAGTGGGCAACATCTTCCATGAAGACACATGACATTGACACAACATTATAAGATGTCCTCATAAGTGAAAAATAGACAACCATGGTGAACTTGTCCAACATCACCATGATAGTATTATAATGAGTAGGCAAATACAAAATGATGAAAAATTCCATCAAAATCATGTCCCACTTCCACTTAGGAATGCCATGTGCATGCAAAAAATCATGTCTCACTAAAGGTTAGAATGCATCTTCTTCACACCTAGATGCATTGCATAAGGTGTACAATGTACCTTAAATAACACAATGATGTGAAGACCACCCAAAACTAGAACATATATATGACCAAGGTGTTGAAATAGTCCATCAAGCTACAAAGAAAAGCCTAAAAACTTTCTTACAAAAGCCCTTCGTGACTATCTTTTCCTAAACTTACTAATACCATGGGTCTTGTAGACAAAACTAAGACTTTGTGCCACATTTTTTCAAGGAATCTATTGAAAATTTCTCCTATTTAATGTACTACACATGAAAGTTGTAACCACACAGAAATTACATCCATCAACACTAACATGTGTTCAAGTTTGGTTGTATGAAAATATACTAAAGACTATGATGATCAATACTCAACTTAAACTAGTGGCCCAAAAGGAAATGTCTCTAGTGTATAAGTGTATGGATGACTACTACCAACTCTAGATCATGGGTAGGGTAATTAAGCTAATGATCCTTGAGCTTCCATGTTTTATAAGCAATCACACAATCCTCTTATGTATAAGGACAACAACCAAACTATCTAGTAAAGCATTAGCGAAAATAATAAAATCTTCTATAGGATTTAGCACTACAAGGATTGGTGCACTAATTAGTTACTCCTTAAGAACCTAGAAGGTTCTCTCATGTTAATCTAACCACACAAAAATTTACTCTTTTTCCTAAAGAGAAGTAATGGGATGCACCACCCTCAAGAAGTCCATGATGAATCAGTGGTAATAAGATACTAATCCCATGGAACTATAAACCTCTAAAACATTTATGTGCATAGGCCAATCCACTATATCTTGAATCTTTGAAGGATATATTGAGATATGTTCTCTAAGTATAATACTACACCTCAAACTAGAAAAACTCACACTTAGATCAAGCTACCAAAACATTGGTTCTCACACAAACAGTATACAATTTGACACAAGTGAATCTCATGCCCCTCCATTATACTTAAATAAATTAAAATGTCATCTAAGAACATGAGGGTAGACTAGTCTAGATAGGCACAAAACATCCATCTATTAACCCAAATAGAACCACAATGAACTCGTAGTATCCATAACAAGTTTGAAATATTATATCTAATGAATATCCACCTCATAAATTTAAAGTTGATGATACAAGGAACTCATCTAATTGAACAAACCATCAATCATTAGCAAGGGATATTAATTTTTAAACATCACCTTGTTTAGCTACTGATAATTGATACATAATTGGAGAGATCCATCCTTTTTTACAAATATGATATGAGCACCCCAAGGAAATACCCTTATATAAATGTGTCCCTTTAACAACTCTTCCACCTATATCTTAAGGTCACTAAGCTCATGAGTATTCATTTTTTTATGGTGCACATGAGATGGGCTTAGCTCCAAGAATGAGATCAATGTGGAAGTCCACATGTTGTTTTAGTAGTCTACTAAGAATGACACTAGAGAAAACATTAGAAAACTTGCTTAGAAGTGGGTGATCATAGATGTAAACCTTGTGGAATTCACTCTCATAAAGATTACTCACCATGATATCAAACATCTGACACTCTTTTTGCATACTCTAATTTAGTTGCATGGCTAGAATCATACAAAGTGAGATGGTTCTCTAAATTTTATCTATCACAACATGCTCCCATGATCATCTATGCACTCCATTACCTTTTAGGAACAATTGATAGTTCCTAATAAGCAACAAGCTAGTCCATACCAAGGATGATCTCATAAGATCCTAATGGTAGGACATGTAAATCTATAGTGGTTCTAAAGTTTTCAAGACCCAAAACACAACCATGCATAAGTGCACTCATTTCAACATTAGCACTTATGGCTAACTCAACCTTCCAACTACTATCCTCTCTTTCTACCACCAACATACAGCACTAAAAAAGAGATGGGGAATAAAGGAGTCAAAATCTCCTAAATCATATAGAACAAAAATGTATACATCATCAAGAATACATTAAGCCTCTACAACAATGCCCTCATGATCAAAATGGTAGTCATCAACCATTATAATCACTCAGTAAGAACTACCAACATCTCCAACCTTCTTCTCTGACATTGCAATATCTTGATCACCAACTACAAATGATTCTTTCAAACAATTCCTAGCAATGTGGCACTCCTTTCCACATGTGTAACATGGTCCAATGGTCTTTCATGTTACGAGAATTGCCAAAGTATTTCAATGTGGATTATTAACTAATATGTTATGATAAAATGTGAGGCCTTAAGGAGATTGATTAGCCAAAGATTTTGCTATAGACAACATGTAGGAGTGATCAACTCTTTCCCAGGATCCTCGGTTAGGAAAACAAAAACACCCTCACAGATATACGAGAGAAGCAAAATGCTCTTCCACCAAATATTTGAGAAAAAATGAGATGAGATGAGATATATTACACAATGTACAAGTGCCTATTTAAAGGTAAGGAAAAAACATAACAGTTGAAAGTACATGATAACCAAAAATACGGGTAACCAATATTAAATATTGGTAACTACCTAAAATGCTAAACTTAAGTTAAACTTAAGAAATTGTGTAAGGGTAAAAACTTGTTCACACTAACACCCCCCCTTACGTGCAAACTTAGGGAGATTATTATGCAAGATGAGATGCAAAATGGGTCCTAGCTACAAGGCCATGTTAGGTACCCATGTACAACTGCTATGCAATGCAATGCAATCTCTCACAACCGGAGAAAAGGAGAAAAAACCTATGGGAGAAAACTCCTCTCCAAAAGAGAGAAAAAAAATTGAAAAAAGGTGAAAGGAAGGAGGACTCCAAAAGACCCCCTAAGGACAACTTCCATCATTGATATCAACCATCTCAACAAAATAGAAAAGGAGAGAGACTATGTAGCCCTCCCATAGTAAAGAATAGAAATACTGAAGATCCCCCCCATGATGAAGAAACTCTTGTTCTGATCTTGGAAGCTTGAAGACAAAAGAATATCCAATGTTTGCAAACAACATGCCTCTCTTAAGGGAGAAACAAGTCCAACCACTGATGCAAAAGAAACTTCAACTCTGAAACAAGAGAAGGGAGAGGAAGAATCAGCATGAAAGATGCCTCTGAAAACTATCCTTGTGCCTCCACGTAACCAAATGTCACATCATGATTAGGTGCAACCTCAACTGAAGAAGGTGATTCAACAAGACCATGTGGAAAATATGAAGCAACAACCTCCAAAGACATATATGGTGTGACAACAGTGCTGATATTGTCATAAAAAAGAAGGGATATACCCTCAAATACATCATCCAAATCAGCAATGTGAGATTCACAAAACAACTCTAAAAGACCTATCAAGTGACTATCCCACAAAGAAAGATCTGAAGGATCAAGAACATCTTATTGTGTTGAAGAACCAACCTATGAAGCAACAGGATCTAAAGTAGGAGAAGAATCAACACATATCTAAAGAACTCCAAAGTTCAAATGACCAATCTCTCTCGAGGAATTGCTACCAGTACTAGCAAGTGGAGTGTGAGGCTCATAATCATTAGCCTCAAAAAAATGAGAAAAAGTATAGAGAGGAGACTCATGATCAACTTCACCAACTGTAATGGCTGCCAATATCAGCCTCTCTAATGAAAACAAAATCTGTAGTGAACTCTACAGTCTTAGGTACCTCACCATGAGTACTCTAATAGATAGAAAGAAGATTTGTGTGCAAATCAGGAATACAAAGTACATATCTGAAACAACCGTCACTAATCTCAACATTGCCTATCCACACAACATCAAAAAATGTACTATCCCCTAACAAGATGTTAGAAGTATCTGTAGGATGAAGACCTAAAAAATGATAGGGATAAAAACTCATGTGGTGTGATGCTCCTAAATCCAAAAAACATCTATCATGACAAGAGTGAATTGTAGAAGTAACCAATGCATGTCATTTGAGCTTGTCTTCTTGACCTTTCATCCCATTTGCAAATCCTACATCCTTGACTATGTAGGTTTAGATGAAGACAAAGATGTTGTCAATGGATAAGTTGTAGAAGGAGTCATAGATGAGGGCAGTTGAATATTGTTCTTTTGAAGAAGGTGAGTAGGCTCATCAATCTTCTTAGTATAAAAATAGTGTTTATCATGACCTTTCTTCTTGCAATACACACAACTAAACTTCTCCTTCTTAGGTTTATTCTCTTTGAAAGAGGTGGAGGACTCATGTTAGACTCTATCTTAGCCTTAGGTTTCTTCTTCCCTTTGCTCTAAGATGCATGTGCAACTAATGCATGATTCTTAGAGGACACATCTAATTGAGTAAGTTTGGCTTGCTCCCTAGTCAAACGATCACAAAATGCCTCAAAAGAAGGTATTTTGAAAGCATTATTCAAAGAATTCATGGTGGAGTAAAAAGTAGAAGAGAAAACAAAAAATGGAACTCTTAGCTAAGTAGACAAAAACAAGAAAATAGATTCCTTATTAGTTTTATCCTTCCCACATCCTACCAATTGTGACCTCATAGATTTGAACTTGACTAGATAATCATTAATGGAAGGAAATGCATCTAGGGAAAGAGAAGTCAATTCTACCTCTAATTGCAAAGCACATAACTCACTGATCTTACCAAACAAGTTATTGAACTTATCCCATACCTCCTTGGGTGTATTACACTCCTCAATGTGGAAAAACAAACTGTCAGAAACATGCAAATCTATCAAACCCATAGCTTCATCACACTTGTTCCTATGAGTAAATATCTCATACTCCCTAGTAAGAGTCAGTTGTTGACCATGCAATGTGGACCACAAAACCTTAGATTGGAGCAACCTATGCATTTTACTCTTCTAGGTATGATAGTTATGAGGAGTTAAAAGCTCAAATGAATCAGGAGTACCCATGACAACAAATGCACCAAAAGAAAGAAAAATAGAAACCAAATTGATACAATCAGGTCTGAAACCTCCAAGATATCAAAGATAACAGTAAATGAAGCCTCTCAGAATTGATTTCACCTTTCCAAGATCTAAAAAATCTCAAGATGCAAAAAACACGTACTTGTGGAAAAGTGCACGGAGGCAAACAAATAAGCCCCTGAGGGGAAATTGGTGGTGGGTTCCTACACCACAACCTTCCACCAAGGGCAAAGTCACTAGCCATGCAAAAGGGGTTGTCCACTTCCACAAGCTTCACATGATCCTTTACAAGCACTTCACATACACAATCTAAGTGCTAGGATATATAAAGCCCAAAACACTCTCTTGCCCAGCAAATGTGGGACAAATGTTCTAGAAAAATGCTCAAACGCCCTCTAAATGGGCCCACCACATAGTTGTTGTGCAACAAATTTGAAACCCTAGATAAAAATATATGTGGCAAACTTTATAATATATAAAGTTTGAGGCAATATTTGAATCAGCCTGGCCACAAAGTAGCCAAACTCGATTTTAGCAGAAGTTGCTCTACCAAGGACAACATCAACAATATGCTCTAACAACAAATGAGTTATTTCAGTGATTAAAAAAATTATCTAACAAAACAACAACATCAATTTCTCTTGCCTACATCTCAACATAGGTAGTCTCCAGAGGCTTGAAATGTTGTACAATTAGGATGTTCACTATCTTCATTTGCAAAATGTGCGCATTGAAGTAGAAGACACACAAGCCATGTTTCTCCAAAGTACTAATAGAGCACTATTTTCACCTCTTAATGTACAAAAAAATTGTAACACAAAAGATCAATGATGGTAGCCTTTCATTCCAACCACATATGCCTCCTCTACAACCACCACTGAAAGAAACTAGAAATATATATAAAAAAAAGACAAAATAGAAATTTAAAAAATTTCAAATGCCAAATAAAATCTAGCAAATGCAGGCGCGATTAGAGTTCTTGGATCTCCTCAACATGGTAGAAACTCTCTAGGAAGGTAAGCAAAAAGAGGAACTCTGATACCATGTATGAGTGATCAACTCCTTCCCAGGATCCTTACTCTGTAAAACAAAAACACCCTCATAGATATATGAGAGAATCGAAATTCTCTTCCACCAAATATTTGAGAAAAATATAGATGAGATGAGATATATTACACAATGTGGGTAAAAGTACAAAGTAGTGTCACACTTTGAGCTAAAACAATAATTTCGATCAAATAGGTTTAGGTCGAGTACGAGTCGGCCGAGTGGCATTCAATCGAATCAACTTGGCACCGATGTGGCTTAATTTATTCAGTCGAGTAATTATGGGACGAGTTCCTTTCGATTGAATCAGTTAAATATAAAAAAACAAAAAACACAGTTGTAGCGGTCAATTGTTGCATTTTCAATTGAGTTCATTGCATTTGGATGCTACTCTACCGAATACCCAGCCTACATAGCCTATGTAAGACTTCATTTTCCTCTCATAACACACTATTGTTTATTTCATTTTCTGTGCTGCATTTTTCATTTATTTTCATCATGTGCATTTTTTTATTTTCATCATGCAATTTTTATTGTTTGTCGAAATATAATGTAAATTTGAATGTTATACATGTTACGTGCTTTTATTGTTTTTGTGACGCACTATGTTTGTGCTTGTGAACAGATTTGATGTTTTAATTAATTTTTTTGAAAACCCTAGTCGGGCCATGATTAGGGCACAAATTTTTTCACAGTAAAACACTATTTATAATGGAATGGAAATTTTTAAAAAACCCTAGCCAGGCCATGATTAGGGCAGAGTTTTCTTCACACTAAAACACTATTTAAAATTAGGCCAGTCAAATCTAATGGAAGACTATTTGTGTTGTATTCTTTTAATGGAAAATGCAAGTCATCAATTCTCTAGTGTGTTATGATTCTGCTTCCAGTGACACAGACATTCGATGGGGACAAACATTACAGTGGAGTGTATTAGTGGGTCACCTTGGTTGAGTTCTTCAGAGACATTGAAAGAAATCCCCTAACATACACTATGCTACTTTTCCAAGAGGTGGAAAATTCCTAGGACAACATTGGGTCATACCCATTTATGGCTTCTATGAATGTAGTGAGGCCCCCTCTCCTCAATAAATTCCAAACAATAACATTATTGCAAACACTTTGACAAGCAAACATCTCTATCCTCATCAACTCACCCCCATAATTCTAGCTCTGTTGACTGACCTGTATGGTAGTTCAAGGTTCAAATTAGTGCAAATGTCAAGAGTCTTCGCCACGACCCAATGCATGGATGTTTGATTTCTACTAGGCTCAATCTTTTCATAATTGTTCTTTGGTCATCCTTCATGTTGAAGTGCATTGTCATTATGCTTTCTATATTTTCTCTTAAAATCATTTGTGTGACAGACTCTCCCAGCTTGAGGTATGACCGCATGGGGTTAGACATTTTCTTGCTTTATTTTTAATACTTTGTTTGATGTTTTGGGGTATAGTATGAACCCCATCGCATGTAACCTCTTATATTACCTCCTAAGTTAGTAGATAGTGTATGTTAGGGAATTTCTTTCAATGTCTCCTAGACACCTTGTTGATTTGACCAAGTAAGCATATATGTAATCCTATTTATACAGTTATACAACTTTCAAAGGCATATATATATCTAGTCTTACCCTATCCATACCCTATTCTAAAGTCCCCATTTGGACATAGGCTAGGAGAATGCTACCAAAGGTTGTAGAATCTTGTTTTACACCACCAGTTGCATTTTCTTCAAAGTTTTTGCTACAACTTTTGAGTGCTTTAAATTCTTCCAATTACCTTAAATCTAAGGGCTTCTTATTGAGGCTACACCACATGATCACAAACAACTCCATGTGAGAGGCAAAGGAAATGTTAATGAGAACTCTCAAAATAGTCATTCTAGATTTGGAGTTAATACTTTTAATTACAAATATAAAGGAGAAGTATGTGAAGGCTTACGTGGGTACCATAGTCATCAAATTTGCATCAGCAAGTATCACTTTATAAGATTTAACAAATTGTTATCATTAAACAATTTATCATACATTAAACAATTTGTAAATTATCCTATATAGTTATCATACATTAAATAAGAAAACAAATTGATATCATAAATTAAACAATTTGTTTTGTTTGCAGCCTAAACTATTTGTATTTAAAATCCAAGCTAATCAAGGAGAGTAGATAAATGCTTACAAAACAAAGGCATGAATAGATTCTGAATCAAAGAATTAGTTATCCGATTCCAAAAAGGATGTCATGTTTATTCACTCTAGTTGCTAAAACATATAATAAATTACTAAAAAAATTTATAATTATCTTACTGATGAGCACTAATGATATGGGGACCTGAATTGTTCCAACTGCCTTAAGCCCACTGCTCCAAGCCCAATGCTCCAAAATTCTTTTCCTACCACAGTATTCAAGATTTGTGACTTTGGCACTACTAGATCAATTTAAGCATTGTTGTTATTCACCATTGAAGAGGATTTGGCTAGTGTTTATGAAAGGAATAGTTCAAGCTGGTTGTGTATTGTATTATTTGATGTGGAGAATGTAGGAGGCACTAGCTATAATGGGTTTTCTTGATCAACCCACATTCTTGCACTACTTAACATTTGAGGTTCTTCTACCTTCATTTGAAGTCCATCCATGGAGCATGGAGATGCAAAATCAAAAATGCTGGATCCACTATACTCATCATGGTTTATATTGTATTTTCTTGAATTTGTTCTTTTATCACTCTAATTTAAAGAGACATAAACTTGAAACTATTTCTGAACTATCACTTTATTTTAACTTCTTTAATCTATAATGGTATTTTATTTTATTTTATTTTACATATAATATGACATAAACTTGAAATTGTTATTTTATCACTCTGTTTTAAAGAGACATAAACTTGAAACTATTTCTTCTATCACTTTATGACTGCAGTATATGTTGTGTACAACTTCATGAATTGGCATTTATGTATTTGTATTTTCTTATTCCAATATAAAAAAAAGAAACTTCTTTAATCTAGATCAAATCTTATAACATCCATCTATGCATTCCAAATGGGATTATAGGTATGATTCTATCTTTTAGACATAATTATGTATGTAGTTGTGTCCTCCCAATTTAAATGAATTTCTAGCTATCTTACCAAGCTAACCTTTTTAGAAATTCATTTTGTTTTTTTATTGACTTCCATGCTTAATATTTTGATTTGAACACCTATGATTATGAAGTTAAGTAAATCCCTAGCACATTATAAGGGAGATTATTCAAGGGAGACTAAGTAAAAAGATCAAACATTATCAAAATGAGAGAAAATTAGAGTATATGGGATTATGTTAAAAATGCTACACTTATGCATTCCTCATCATCTCTCTATATGGGAGACTAAGTAAAAAGATCAAACATAATCAAGGTGATTTTTAAGCAAATTAGAGCATATTGGATTGTATTAGGCTAAAAATGCTACACTTATGCATTCTTCTTCATCTCTCTTTGTGTCTTCAATCCTATGGAACTAAAAAGGTGTTTGACATGGATCTAAGAAGGTTTCATGCTTCAATCCTTTCACAACAAAGCCCTTAAAGAACCTTGCTAGACTACATTTTTCTTACAATTTATAAGAACTACTTAAGGTGACTAATTATTAAACTAGACATAGATAGGAGACAACATCATATGGTTCACAAGTATCCACAAACTAAATTGTAGGTACAATTTACTTTTGAGTTGTCCCCAAGTAACAAGGTTGAAGCCTTACAATTTGACAAGTGTAAGTATAATTCCAAATTTCAATCTATGAAATGTCAATGAACATAATTGTTGGTAACTTCAATTCTCTTTATTTAATAATACATTAGATTTCTTCCATTATAGTTATGAAAACCATTATATACTTATGAAAAGTTGAATCTTGTAAATTGTCCAAGCTTATCTTTGAATCTTTTTCCTTTGCATGAAAATCTAAACTTTGTGTTTATTCAGATGATCTACATGTTGCATTTTTATATTTTTGTATGCTTAAAAGAAAAATGCGTGTACATATTTAATTTTTTTTGTTTTAATTAAATGCAGATCTCTTTACATAGTTTTATCTAGATATGGTTGATGATCAGGGATCTCATCATTCCACGCAGTCTCAGCATGAAGCTGAGGCTAGGAATAATTTTTATAATGATAGCATTTCTAGATTAGATAATGCTTTGAAATGTTTGGACCAAACTATACAGACCCCCCAAAATTTGGCTAATAGAGATAGATTAGTTAATATTCAGTGCGAGATTAGACATATGATTGAGACAATAAAATCATACAATCCATATGATGATATTAGCACTGAGGAGTTTTATAGGTCCCTTGCTAGGACTATTACTGGCATTGAGAATATCAAAACTATTTCTGATAGAGTTTCATTACATAATGTGCATAATATGTTCCCTTTTTATACTAGGAAAGACAAAGTTAGAGGTTATACTATTACCAGGTGTATAGATCTGCTAGTTGGTCCATTTATATATCCCAAATTTTTTGCAGCCAATCATAGATGGCCTCATAATAACAAGTTGCCACTATCTTTTTGCAAACAATTATATGCTAAGTTCCATTTAGGATTATCTCTAGATTACACATCTATGCTCACACATGTTGGACAGGGCAAGGGGAGGTTTGCTGATAAACCTGAATTTAGATGTCCAAATTTGCCACTGCTTGAAAACAAGAGGGCATTAGTTGGTCCAAACCTTTTGGTTCTTCCAAAATGTTTGGAATTAGCAGTAGTAGGAGATGCAACAATCACACCAACTAGATCTAGGCTTTTTGACAGGATGACCATGATTGCTACGCAAGTTGATCAGATGTCATCTGATCGTGTAGGGAGATACTACGTCCATGGATTGGCCTTCCTCCCACTAAGGCTACATTCATGAATTATGACCCCTACATTCATGCAGATCTGCAATCCCCATTAGATGTGACCCATATGAGTGACAACATTATACGTAATGTTGCTTCAGCTTCCATTCTTGATTTACTATCAGCATACCAGTTTATCAGTGATGAGTATGGTATTCCTTTAGATGTTGTATCCACTCATATTAGACGACATACTAGTAGACAGTCGGGTCAGGGTGAGGTAGCTCCAGAGGACCAGAATATTCCAGATCAGCCTACAACCCCCACACAGCATCAGGTTGCACCTAATGTACATGGCACATATAACACACTTCTCTTTGGCACTGGTCCTTTACCTTCAGATATAGGTGTTTCTGATGTTACCATTCATTCATTTGAGATTAGTGGGATTGGTAGAGTGGTCCAGGATGTGTAGGTACTTGAATAATTTCTATATTTTGTGCTCTACAAATTCACATGTGTATATATTAAATAAACTTGACTTAAAAGTAGTTCTCACTATTCATTGAAATCTTGTATTTGAAAATTTATAGCAACAAGGGGATAATTTGTCACGCTTCAAAGATTTAGAGTATGTAGAGGATCCCATGCACGATACATTTGAGGTACATTTATAATATATATAAATTACTTGATAAATTCACACATGTTGAAAGTACAAAACTTTAAGATGATTTTACATATATATACACATGTACATTAAATTAAATTATGTACTTTCTTGTGTAGGGAGGTGCATCAGGACAGGGATCGAGTTTCGGAGAGAGATCGAGACATGGATCCACACATGGATCAGGATCCAGAGAGAGATTGAGACATAGATCCACACATGGATTGGGAGATTGATCTATCTTATTATGTTTGACATTATGGTTTGACATTTGACATTATGGTTTGACATTTTATATTATGGTTTAACATTTGACTTTATGGTTTGACATTTTATATCATGGTTTGACATTATGGTTTGACATTTGACATTATAGTTTGACATTTTATATTATGGTTTGAACATTATATACATTTTATATTATATACATTGAACATTTTGGCAATGTGGTAACATTCAATTCTATAGGTACTTAGTCCCTCAAGGATTTTCATTTCAAATTGGTTGTATACAAGTCCTCTTTAAACAACCTTTTTTTAATTTTTTCTCATATCAAGACATTCTCCTTGAATTGTATTATATTTAAAAATACAAAGGATAGTTTGAATGAAAGTATGCAATAATAGTCTCTACTACAACAAGATCTAATTGGTGCAATTTGGAAGCAAATAGGGAATCACTACTCTAATTAGACATCACTACATTAGGATTTGAATAAATAATAAATGATTCATGATCAAATCATAAATGATTCTTGTTTAATCCTTGTATGCCAAGAAATACATTAGATTTAAATAAATAACTGGAAAAGATAAAATTATTGTTCTAAAAGTCGCTAACAAATCTCTTTCTCAATAATTTTTATGTGCTTTGTGATTCCAATTCATGACTTTTGCAAATTTGGTTCATGTTTGTGGCTCATATCTAGCCTTGTAAGACATTCATTGTATTCTTGATCACAGGGATTCAAATATCACTAGAAATAGGATGTAAAGTTAAATGTTTTGTTTATGTTTCAAGAGGTCTTATTTATCTCTTATATAACATTTGTTGATATTGTTGTGGTTGTAATTGGTTAGCAAATTATGATTTAAGTTTACAAGTAGACCTATATGAGTTTGATGTGTCTTTGTTTCTTTACTCTATTATGTGAACCATATCAAGCTACTGCAAAAATGATTTAATGCATGTGAATACATAGGAGTGAAATTTTAACTCTACTGTACATAGATTGGACAAAGTTAGGTCAACCCTTTTGAAACCATAACTCCTACTACATCACTAGAATATATACATGAAGCATAAATTGTAGTTTGTGGATATTTCAAGTATGCATACGAATGGATTTAAAATGATACAAATCTGATATATAGGTAGAGAGATGAAAATAATGCAAGGTAGAAAACAATAATTAAATTTAGGATTGGGTCAAATCTAAAAAATGAATCCAAAGTGATAAGGGAAACTAGGTGAAAAGCTAGGGTTTTGAGAAAGAGAAGGAGAAGGAAAAAATAAATCAAATACAATTCTAAATGGTAAAATTTTATATCTATGGAAATAATGGAGAGATAGGAGGTAGAAAATAGAGAATAAAAAAGAATGGGTGTATATCTAAAAATGAATTAAAGAAGCAATGGAAAACTAGGGATTTTAAGAGGAAAAAATAAACATGGGAGAAGAAAAAGAATAATCAAATGGATTCCAAATGATACTAATTTGATATAAATGGAAAGTTAAAAGGGATGAGAGGTAGAAATCAGAAAAAAAATATTGGGTCATAACTAAAATTGAATTGAAGAGAAAAGGGAAATAATGTGGATTAGAAAAGAAACTAGGAAATAATGTGGATTGTTTTGATGATGTTGGCCACCTTATCTTTAGAATGTGTTGAAGTTTCTCAATGAGGTCACCTCCCTTTGAATGTTGTTAGAACATTATCATAAGAAATAAATAATTGTCCATAGTAGTCTAACATTATATTTATTAGATCTAAAATGATAATAAGTACATGATAACAATTGGATCATGCAATGTACTACTCCAAAAGAAAGAAAATGTGAAGCAAAGGCCAACTCCATGCCATCCATAACAAACTCAATAAAATTTCATTCACTTGCATAGACACAATTACATTGAATTTGGATATTTAGATAAAAGAAATATCTAGAAGTATAACAATATATATATCACTAACATTAAGCTATTAAAGACTAAAATTAAAGGTTAGATGATTTCCTTGCTTGAGTTATGTATGAATTAAATAATAAATAAATTAGAAAAGCTAATATTTTATTAATATATGTTTTCTAAGTAAAATGCATGAATAGAAAAAGATTAAATTTAATTTATTATCACTCAAAAATTAATACTTAAAATTATTAACTAAGATTTATTTCTACTTGATTAGTTTTGTGAAGCAAAAGTAAAATTATACTTGGAGAATTTTAGTAAGATGCTAAATTGTATTTTCATTCTAGAAAGGAAATTATACAAGTTTGAAGATTGAAGTGATTGGATTGCATTTATTTTAGAAATAATAGATTGTGTTTGGA
The DNA here is from genome assembly GCA_027924645.1 of Cunninghamia lanceolata. Lineage (NCBI taxonomy): Eukaryota > Viridiplantae > Streptophyta > Pinopsida > Cupressales > Cupressaceae > Cunninghamia > Cunninghamia lanceolata. The sequence goes on from BSBN01000400.1 coordinate 8,422,070, forward strand.
TAGTGAATTTTTGTCATGTACATAGTTATTTTCAAATTTCCTAAGAATCTTTAGGTAGGATCACATCATGAGAATATTATACAAAACATTTCATTTGGATTTAATAATAAATGTAGATTCTTATTTGTGAAAGAGGTGATATGCACTAGTTTGAGTTTGATCTTTCCTACTCAATAAGAAACCATTGAACAAACTAGTTATTTATAAAGTCCATGTAACAATTAGACATTTAAATTGATATTAAATGATCATAGAAAAATAATTAGATGACTCGAAATCTTCATTGAAACTTTTCTTTTTTCATCTAGATTGGAATCTAGAAAAATATATAGGGATTTCTTAAGTAATAAGAAATATAGAAGAAACTAAATTGGCCTTATCTATCCTAAAGAGAAGAGTTTTAACCTTGCCTTAAGCATTGGCCTTGAACTATCCTTTGCCTAATTGTAAGCTATTTAACTAAATTGGTCTTGAGATTGGCATTCCCTACCCTCAAACAACTAAGCTTACACCATAGAGTCATTAGAAAATAGCTCAGATCACCAACATGTTGATTTAACAAACAACTTGGTGAACACATAAATGACTACGCACATGCATCATACTCAATCATGTAGAATTTTTGAACCTATAAATAAGTTTATTAGGCCTTAAAAACTAAACTTTATCATGACATCCAAAAATAACTCAATTCAATTAAGCTACATTAAGATAAAATAAGATAACCAATAACTTTATCATGGCATCCATGACATCTAAAATTTACGAGCCATAGAGGATAGCCTCTAATTTCATCCAATCACAATATCTTGGGATGACCTGAATATCAGGTAAGATCTGAACACCAAAATGTAGGAAAAAGAAACATGTGCGCTGCAATTAATTGATGACCTGTTTATTTTGATGATTAAGAAAAAAGTAATGTATCACCACATTGAATGAAATTATTTAAATTCAACATAAAATAAATTGTCATAAAAAATATATACATGTACAAAAATAGCTTAAAGTTCTTGGTACATATAATCTAGATCCTCTCTATCTTTTATTATCTACAAAATCTTTTCATGATCTTCAATAGGCAACCTCCACCTTTGTTTGGCACGTCCTCTTTTTGGTAAAGTTTCAAGATTTATTCGTGTTGCTATAACTAAGTGACTATAATGTAGAACCTTTTGACTTGGCATATAATCAATAAATATAATACCATTTGTATCTATCTTTGTTTGTTGATAGTGTGTGCCTTCAATAACCACTGATCCAGTTGGATACTCTTGTCCATCACCATCTATCATTAATTCTGACAATTTGGATTTTGGTTGCGTACATCTTAGTAGATAGTAATCTACACCTATATTGTCAAGATCTACAAGAACAACAAAAATATCTCCTGTACACACCATGTAGTAAACCATGCTCAACTTAAATAGAATATATTATAATTAAATGTACAAGTTAAAATTCAATTTAAAAATTTAAAATTTATCTATAACAACTAAATCTGATACACGTTCATAATCAGCTGAATACAAAGGATCATAGACATCTACAATGTCATTATCTTCAAAAGGGTCTGACATGGCCACTAATTGTTTTATTTCCTATTCTAAAACATACCCATCTCTAATATTCTCACATTGTAGAGTATTTGCATTGTTCTCAATACAATTAGCACAAAAATATGATTTTTCTCACTTGAATTACAAGAGGCCTACTATGTCCTACTGTCATGATTTGATGCAAACTTCTAATACCACTAATTGTTTGACAATTAGTAAGAGTTGATCGATCAATATCTATTTAAATTTCAATCATCCAATTAAAAAGTGTATAAAATTAAAAATTCAATTCATGTACACACATTGAAATTCAAAACAAAATATTTATGTACCTTTAACTTCCCAAAAATAGCATGTGTTGTATATTGAGTCACAAACGGAAAAATAACTTTTGCATCATTCAACAATTTCATTTGCATTCCTTATGGAATTACCTACAAGTTCATGTTGGTGAAATGTCAAGTTAAGAGGTTTTCTAGTTGAAAGGAAAAGACAATCTCAAAAAATATAATTAGATTTTTTTAAAATCCAACAAGAAAAATATTAAAAATCTACAATATTGGATACATATCAAAACCATTAAATTGCATAATGGCTTAAGCTTCCACTTCTCAACACATTCAATATATTGAGATCTACACTTTTTTTCAAACAGGTTTAAATTCATTTAAAATATATTTAAGAATTTAAATTTGTATTCCATATTGTATTACCTACAAGTTCATGTTGTCGAAGTGCATGCTTCACACATGCTCGAACTCCATCATGCTCTCATTTTCCATGTCCACTCTCATAGAAATTCCACAAAAATTGTATGTTCCATTTAATATGTTTTTGGCTTAACCAATTAAAAGCTTTTACAGACTTAAATTATCCTATGAAGTTACAAACAATTTCAAATTTAAAACCAAAATATTTTTTAAAAAACTATATACATATAGGTACAACATATTTACGTAACTAAATAATTCAAGTCTACAAGTTAATTACACAAATAAATATAATATATTTTTTTGAAAAATTAAATCAACACTTACCAGCACATCCATCAGACCATATCCAATGTTGTGAAGCATCTATTTGATGTCATCTTAAGTCTTCAAAAAACATTGCAAAACAATGGACTACATAGCTTCTATCATGACCTTTATTATCACTGATATAAAAGTGAACCTCTTTGATGATAATTCATTCATCTTTACTACTTTGTACATCATCCACATGTTCTTCAGCATGCCTATAACAAACTTGTACAAATATTGTAACTTGCTTTGAATGATAATATTGACTTTGAATCTCACTTTGAGGACTAAATGTATAGTTCTTAGAGAAATCAACAATAGATAGAATACAACCTAGTGGAAAGCAATTCTTTGAGTCACGAAATTGCTTAGGTTGCCATCTAGCACCATGACAATGTTCAATATGTGGATATATGATATTGCAATTTTTTTTCATAAACTCATTGCTTGACAATTCACTCTCTTTGAGAACAATTTTTCTGCTCTCAACTCCTGACTTTGTTGAGTACTTCTCATATTCAAATCTCTTCCACATAACTTGCATCGAATGATCAATATTGTTAACATGTACAAGATTCTTCAAATTTCCACAATCATTACATATATTTTTTATACACTACACTTTGAATTCATCTGAATCTTCTGATTTTTCACATAGAAGAGTTTTCACAAATTGTGTTGTACTTCCAAGGATGACTATATTTGGATTAATTACTGCCATAGAATTTTTATATGATTGTATGTGTAGATGAAATTTGACATGATTTCGACAAAAACAAGTCTCACGTACCTTATTTATACATACAAAACTTAGTCGTAGTCTCTAAAACATCCTTTAACAAATCTTCACATCTAAAAATTCTTGCTTGAATGCTTCAAAAAGTTCACTTTGTGTTGTATCTATAAAATATTTTGGATGTGAAATTTTTGTCCCATCTTCACCTTTTATCTGTATAGTGTCCCTTCTATTAGAAGAAACACAAGAGTGGCTGGTCCAATATTCAATCACCTGTTCCTTTACATCTCCTGAGATTCTATCTTTTCAGGGAACCCTACAAATATTTACCCAATTATTCTCAACATTTCCATCCAATCTATTTCTCCTTGCAATATATCTTTAAACAATTCTCCTAGAAACATTGAGTAATTGGGAAATTGCTTGAACTTGTCTTCTATGTGAAAATTTCTTACTAGAAATTATAGTCATTAATTCTCTATGTGCAGCACTTAAATCAACAACTCGACTCTTGCTTTCAATAGAATTCAATAATTCTTGTAGTTTTTCAACTATTGTTTCCTTTAATGAACCTAATGACTTTTTCTTATTATCAACCCCCAACAACTCCAAAATAGGGGTCATCTCTTTCTTCCTAAATAAATTTGCAAATAACTGTGCTCTTCCAATTATAGACTTATTTTCAAAAAAATTGTCCCATCTTTTTTTAGTGTAATTTTACTGTTCTCTCAGGTACCATATCTTCAGATGAAATATTTTTGAAAAGAGAATCCTCATCCATCTCCATCAAATTTTCCATACCAAAGAAAAAATTTCTATCACCACCTTCAATTTGTTCTGGTACCTGTACTCCTTGGTCATCAACAATTTCCATGGGTTGTTCTTGAGTAGATGTACATTCATAGACATTTGTAGTATCTCTTCTTCGATCATACAACCTTTTTCTTGTCTTTTTATTGTCTATCACAAATTGATCAAATTTGAATTCACCTACATGCAAAAATAACACATGTACAAATACTTTAACCTCTATTTTTTGAAGATCTAGGTCTACATTCAGTAAATCAATGATTTAATCAATCACATGTTTTAGAGCATGGTACCTGAGAATACAACTCTGCCCCTATTGAAATCACTGGTTCTTTTTTCTCTAAATTTCTATAATTTAATAATTTAAAAAAATCCAAAAAACTAAAAAAAGTTTTAAAAGCCAAAAAAGGCATTAAAAAAACACTTTCAGATCATTGTGTTTTTGAATATGACTCTGCCCTTGTTGAAATTAGTGGTTCTTTTTTCTCCAAATTTCTATAATTTATTAATCTAAAAAAGCTAAAAAAAATATTAAAAAAATAAAAAAAGCCAAAAAAAGGCATTAAACAAACACTTTCACATCATTGTGTTTTTCAATATGACTCTTCCCTTCGAAATCATTTTTTTTTTAATTTATTGTAATTCAATTCAATTCAATTGCCTATTTAAAGGAAAGGAAAAAACATAATGGGTGAAACTACCCAATAACCAAAAATATGGGTAACCAATATTAAATATTGGCAACTACCTATAATTCTAAACCTAAGTTAAACTTAAGAAACCATGTAAGGGTAAAAATCCATTCACACTAGAACACAACACAACATTAAGAGGGGTCATGTTGTGAATTATTCACATGATCCTAATTATTACAATATATGATCAAGGGTGTTTGGAAATGTATGCTTGGGATGTTGTTTCATTGCTAGGAGCATAACCAAAATTTTGAGAAATATTTGAATGAACACTCAAGATTGAATTTGGTAGTAATGATTGTTGCATGAGAGATAAATTTATCATTGGAAGCTAATTATGAAATCCAAGAAAGGGTATTTATCTTGGAGAAAAGCCTTGTAGCCTCAACTATTTTTCAATTATGGAAACCTTAGTGAATGTCTAAGCTAGGGTAGATATTGCAAGATCCTAATTCGTAATGAACATAGACATGAAAGGGTCCAATGCACTAAGATAAATTTAAATAGGCATAGCCACTATCAACTTATACATGGATCTTGCAACAAGTTATACAGTCTATGAAATCATGTAAAGAGGCGAGTAGGCTCATTAGGTTCTTTACGAAGGGTTTCAAATTAATGATACATGATTGGAATGGTAGAAAGGAGTCTAACATGATTTTAAAATGCATCTTCCATGTTAACCCAAGAGGTAATTGACCTAATAGGCAAATCAAGGTACCGACTGTATGTAGATTAATTCAAAGCATAAGGGGACAAGTGACTTGCCATATCTTCATGAACGATTTGAGCTTGAATAAGAGCATCCTTGTATGCAAAAATATGTTCTTTAGCTATGAAATTTCCATTAAGTATAAATTTAGGGATAAATCTCTTAGGATTTTTGGGAAAATGATGACTATCTAAGCTAGTATATTTAGATTTTTTTTGGTACTAACTAATTTAGTGGGTTTACAACCATGTGCAATGATTAAGATAAAATACATTAATTATGGGTGAACTAGAGGAATACAACACATCATTTAAGCAATAGAAATGTTAATTGGCATAAGTACATAGTTCTTATACTCATTACATCTAGATAGACAAGCCATTGAATTCTCCATCAAGTTCCTTGCATAAGGGAATTCCAACATTCTATTATTATAGCTAAGTCCTATTCTCTACCTTAAAAATTTTCATCCAAAAAAATCCTTTCTAAATGACACACAACTATTTTATATCACACATACAAGGCTTCATCCCTCATTAATTACACATGTTTTTATTAGAATATTCCCTCATGAATATTTAAATATTTTATCATTGTGGATTTCTCACCAAGGAAGCTTAAACCATGTGGGCAAGATCTCAAAGAGCATGGACCCATTGCTACAATCAATCAAAGCACCAATCAAATTTAATTTGTTAGATATTTCATAGATCTATGTCCTTGTCAAATACTTTGAATAAACCATTTATTTTAATGCAACGACTTCCCTCTTTATATTTGAGATTCTTCTAAAGAAGATTATTTGTAACCTCATTAAATTTCCCAACTTATCTAGTCTAGCATCATCCATGTCCTTGTTTAAATTATATTGCACATTCCACAAATCCAAACTTTATTTTCTTTTGGTTTATCAATTGAATTAATGTTTAAATTGAACCCTATTAGTATATATTCATGTTTAAAGTTTAACCCATATAGTTCTAGTTTCAATATGGTCATTATGTGGGAGATCATGTTTAAATGGTGGTTAGATGGACCCTATCATAGATAGGATTGCCTTTGGTAATGTCCATGGTAGGTGCATGGATGTTTTCATCTAAGAGCAATGGATGCCAATCTTATCACAATTAGGTCAAGCTAATGTGAAATGGGATCAAAAGACTTGGCTATGTGAACATTATGTTTATCATGAGATATATAGGAAGGAAATTCAACCCAAAATCCAATTTCAAACCATCCCACAATTTGATGGGCCATCAATTTTATTTCTAGCAAGAGGGGATGCATTTGTGCTCAAGGATTAACTAGTGAGCATGTAAGAGCCCATTAAGTGGTGGGCATGATGGAATTCAAGATTGGATAGAGAAGTGAGTGGTAAGAAAAACAAAATTATTGAATTTTAAATTAACCACTAGGAGGAAGCTATGTGCTAGTGGCTAGTGAGGTAGTTTATGATAACTACTATGTACAATCAGAAATCCAATCAAAAAATAGTGAAGAATGACCATCAGGGAAAATTTGAGTGCTAGAATTAGGGTGAAGGGTAGTGATGATATGTGTGGCTATGGTTGCAATTGATGGAAATAGTAATCAATTATGGTGGAGGCTTGTGATAACAATAGTGAATTGTAGTTTGTTCTAACCACAACAATTAGTGCACAAACCCAACATGCAGTCTCACACACAAGCCACTAGTATCTTTTGTACATTGCAGGCTTGGGGTAACCTTGACCATTGATAGAAGGTATGATACTACTATTAGTGGAAGGCTAATGGGGCCAATCATGCAATGAGGTGAGGGACATGGTTAAGAGGGTAATTATTTATAGTGAGTCAACCCAAAATTATATTAAAATGACATGACAAGAGGATTAAGGGTCCACAAACATTGAAGGGGGACTTGGTCAACTTAAAAAAAGGTCATGGACCATGTGACCAAGGATATTGATTATGCATGGCTAAAATACTTGATTAAAATGTGATATTAAGGAATTATCTAGGACATGTGGGTTCAATAAAGAGCACAAATGCTCCATTAAAGAAAAGAGAAGGGAATTTGCAAGAGAGAGCCTAAGGCTAGACAAGCATTCCAAGAAAAGAGGTTAAAAGAGAAGGGAACCAATTTTTAGAGGAAATTAATCATGTTGTACAAGAAAAAACAATACCCATTTTAGATTTTCAAGTTGTCTAAGGTTCATTAATGGGCTAACTCTTACAATTTTATGTGACTTTTAGAACCCACATAATGTAAAGTTGTATGACTGTGGAAGCTACATGGAAAATACAATTCATGAAGAACTAGTGGCATACAAAAACTTAGAGGAAAAAATGAAATGTAGGTATTAATTCATCTTATTCATTATGTACCTTTTTTAAAATGGCAATAGGGGCCTAGGGGTTTGGATGTTAAGAGATATGCAAGGACTAATATATTGGGAATAGAACATTGAGAAACTTCAATTCAAATTTTAAGTGTTTGTGTATATATAAGCATTGTGACAAGGAATGATATACTACATTTGAGGATAATTTTACCATACTATTGTTCAAAATATTATACAAATGTGAAGGGGTATGGTTTACCAAGTAGCCTAGGGGATTTCTAATCCCTTTTAGTATGAAGTCACTAAGAATCCAAGTCTCCATTGGGGTGATTGGTATTTGTACCTAGCATGCACATATATTAGGGTTTATGAAGAAACTCTATCACCCTATGGATTTCACAAGAATGTGCAAATGAGAATTATAGTGCTAGAGTAAATTTGTTAGAGGGAATCTCTTCATGAATACTTTTATAAGGTAGGGAAGAAATCATTCTTATAATATTCTTTTAGCACACATGATTTCTTACATAACAATCAAAAGTCTTCAGAACGTTCTAAAAACAATTTGGGTGTGTATTATCCTACACCCAAGGAAGTTATGGATTATGACCTTAAGCATTTTATTCATGAAAGGTAACCTAAGCTACATAGGAGAAGTAGTGATAGACATGGCCTTTTAGATATTATAGACCTCATAAATTGTGAGGATGAAAATGAGTATGATTAGCAAAGACATACATAGGAATGCATTTAGGGTACTAAAAGAGAGAAGAAAAAATACCACAAATACCCTAGGGCATTGATTCAAAACATTGATCTTGTTAGGAGGGTTGATACCCTCATGAAAAGTATTCACCACTTTATGATAATTTCTAAGGAAAAACATAAGAAATATATTAGAAGGAACTACAAGTGGAGGAAGAGGAAGCTATGGAGTTAGAAGATGGTGGATTAGTTTAATATGTTGATAGCATTTTTGTGGCACTAGAAGAGTCCATTGAGTCCCCACAAAAGAGAAATTGTTGTTTCTCTAGGGATTAATTATTTTGAAATAGAAGATACTATTAAAAATGGGGTCTTGCAACACATGTAGAGGAAGCAAGTAGTGCTTCCCCCTAGAAGAAAGAGACTAAAATACCTAAGGGAGACCATGAGCTAATGTACTGAAGAACTTATTGGATGATTTTAGACTCTTGTCTCACCAAAAATTTGATAATAATGGCAAATTTATTTTAATATGAATAAGGAAGAAACATTGAACAAGCCGAGGAGATCTCTATTGATAGAGGCCAAATTCTTCTTTTTTTCGTATAAGAAAATAGAAATAGATTTTAAGGTGCTAGTTTTAGATCATAGATTGAACATTATCTTTGTTGTTTAGACTAATTCAATGAAGTAGATAACTAAAGAAGTGCTAGGTTCTAATTATGTTGAGGCAACCACCATAGCATCATGAATTTTGAGATTTCTTCCATATTCATTTCAACACTCCTAGATTGTTTAAAGGACAAAGATGTAAAGAAAATATTGGCTCATAGTATTGTGAGGGAAAAGTTTAGAGGATGTTTGAAGGTCATTTTGGATTACATAGTAGTCAATTTTGTTCATATTTTTCCTATTTTAAGGAATGAATTTTGTTATTTTGTTTATATGGCATCCTTTAAAGAGCATGAAGCCAAATTCTTAGCTTTGGCAAGAGTGGTGTAGAAGATTTATTCTTTTTTGGTTGAAGGTGGTGGGGAGGGCTTCATTTGATCTTTTAAATTCTCCAATTTACTATGTCCCTTCAGAAACCATCTCTACATCAACATAGTGAATGAGTAGAGAAGCCCCATAGAAACATCAAGCTTCTAATGAGGATGTCAGTTCTAGTTTTAGGGGGAAGTAGAGATGGTGGTGTAGGAGCATCAATTGCAGAAGGAGAATTGTATTGGTAAGAGGAGTTTTCTTTTCTTTTTCGAGAAATAATTGCTACTCTTGGTTTGAAGTGTTGGTATCCCATGTAGTTTTCTAAGAATAAGTTAAGTTTGGAGCTCCCTCATTTTCAAGAAGGGCTCCTATAGCTCAATTATAATCTTTCTAAACAATTGTAATCATGTATAGTTAGTTTGCAATTCTCATACATCAATTGTATTTTCATTTTAGAAATTGAGGGACCTTACTCCTTTAATTTATGTATAAAAAATAAATTAATATAATGTATCATAATTTCATTAATTAATGAGAAAATTTTAAGATAAATTTTAATATGTTTACCTAATAGTATTGTTGTTTTAATATTTATATTGTTTATCAATCTTTAGACATTAATAAATAATAAATTTGATAATGTTATTACATTACAACATTTTAGTTGCATTTAAGTCATTTTTAGATAAATTGAACTTGAATTGAACCAAAGTCAAAATAAAACTTGAAATATAATCCCCATATAGTTATGAAATAATTAAAAGCACCACAATGAGAGAATAAAAATACATTTAGTTCACCCTAATGAAGTATTTTTATAGGTCATTCTTAATGTGCATGCTATTCTATAGGCCACTTGACTCTTGAGTTATAATTTACAGAATATTCAATATTTTTAATCTCTGAGTTGAATAATTCAATTATAATAGTAGTTTAATTATGTGATTTGCTAAGTTTCTACATATCAAGCTTCTTAAACTATAAATTGAGTAAATCAAATAAGAATAAAATAGTAGTTCAATTATAGTGTAGTTTGTTAAGTTTCTTCAAATAATTTGAAGAAATTAGAATTGATGAAGCTTAAAAAATATTTTTTTAGAAGTGATGAACTCCTACATATAAATCTTAGATTAAACTATATTATTATTAGTAGGCATGAGTTTTCCAGAGTCCATGACAATGATAGATCATTGAGTATAATCAGAAACGTTGAAACAAAAACATACACAATTGAAGCATTCTCATTATATTATTATTATGAAACTAAAATATTCTAAAAATTAAAAAGAACCCAAATAACTACCATACCCATCTCAAAGATCTTATTATATTAATTGGTGTTTTTTTATTGAACCCATGTAGCCACTTCACTAAGCAACAATGACTGAAAGCAGCTTTATTATACAATTTATTTTTGATAATATATTTGAATTATTTACGGCCGCCTCCCCCTCCGCCGCCTCCTCCTCCCCCTCCGCCACCGCCTCCGCCCCCACCTCCACCTCCGCCTCCGCCTCCACCACCCGCCACCGCACCCTCAAGCAGGATCAAGGCAAATATAAGGCCCAAAAGAATATAGGATATTATCTTCGTACGCGATGCCATTTCTGACTCCAAAACTTCCACACACACAACCAGCTTTGAGAAGCTGAAGCATGGCAATTCCTATTTATAGTTTTTTTCTGGACTCCCTTCAAACATTGAGAAATATGGGTCTTTTTTAATACATAGAAAAGCGTTTCACGTAAGTGAGAAAGTGAGTTGGCAATGAACTATTTGTTAATTTTACTAGAAGATATAAATTCGTTTAGTAAAAGCTATTGAAGATAGTGTAAGATATGCAGGCCTTTCAAGGCCTAATGTTTTTTTGACATTGAAGGCCATTTGGAAACTGGTAGTATCCTCATCTACCATTCATCATTGTTTTCTGGAAACACATTATTATTGACTGTGAAATCGAACGTAGCAAACCAATCAAATTCATCCGTAAACTATCTACTCAGACCAAATGCACAAGAGAGTCAATTCTTACCAAATTTACAAGAGATTCAATTCTCATATCATTATTATTTTCTTTGACTTAATCCTTCCCACCTGGAATTCGGCTTGGAAACCTACATCAGATCTTAGCCTTTCCATTTAGTTCTCATGACCCATGATTACTGACATGACAAACACAGTCAATATTAGGCAGTCAAAAACATTCAAATTCAATACTATGGATTGTAGAAATTTAACATCTTTAAATGACATTCAAGTCCATAGTAGTCAAATCTAAAAACATTCAAATCCAATATATGGACTGTCCAAATCTAACATCTTTAAATGACATTCTAGTCCATAGTAGTTAAATTTAGAAACATTCAAATCCAATACTATGGACTGCCGAAATCTAACATCCTTAAATGACATTCAAGTCCATAGTAATCAAATCTAGAAACAATCAAATCCAATACTATGGACTACGGAAATCTAACATCTTTAAATGACATTCAAATCCAATACTATAGACTGTGGAAATTTAACATCTTTAAATGACACAATTGTAATTGTATTTATTGTGACTGGTAGTATTATCCTATCCACCGTTTATCATTGCTTTCTGGAACACATGATTATTGACTGTGCCAGCGAACGCAGCGAACTCTGCACCTCACAAACAAACCATCATAAACTATCTACTCGGACCAAATGCACAAGAGATACAATTCTCACATCATCATCATTATTATTATTATTTGACCATAATCCTTCCCAGTTGAAACTCGGTGTGAAAGCCAACAATAGGTTTTATTGTTTCAATTCAGCTGACATCATTATTGACTCAATTACTGGCATTTGAACCTAAGATAACTGGGGCTAATTAAATGAATGTACGCAATATTTTATAGAATAATGACGAAGAAATAAATTTATGTTGTACAGATTTAACTTGTTACGTACAAAAAGAAGATGATCTTGATGTATTTATTATTTGGGACTTTGTGTTTGAACTATGATTTTTTTAAGGTTGATTTCATGGCTTTGGACAAATTCCATATTGTGTAGATTTGATCTTTGATACATGTTCTGATTTGGAGTAATGCAAACTTTTGTAATATAATTCGTTGCAACCTCTACTTTTCATTGAATAATAAGGATTGACATTATTTAGAAATACCTTGGGGAGATTATTGTCTCATGTTCTTCTAGGTCAACCTCTTTGATTACCATCTTTTACGGCCTAGGAAAAGTGTTGACAAATTAAAAGCAAGCAATGCAATGTCTCATATGAGAATTCAGATGCAAAAACTGTTCTTTCTAATGCTCCAAGTCAAAAATTTTCTATTGAATGCTCCTTAAAGTGCTATGATTTTGAATTATTCTAGGATTTGAATGAATATATTTAAATAGCAAGGCATAATGAATTGCTAAACAAACACGAACCAAGCTGGATCCAAATGGCTAGTGGAAAAGGGTAGGATTTGACAATTTAATTATATTTAAAATTTTGAATTTTAGGTCAAATCCACAATGTGCAAGATTGGGGCAAGATCACTCCTACAGATCATATTATTGACTAGGGACATGGAAATGTGGATCTTGAGGGAACACATGAGCACTATGTGGAAATGAGTGATGGAGAGAGCAAATGGCGGATGTATAAGTATTGAGGTAGGAGCCAAAATTAGGACAATAGTGTGCCACATGTTACTAAGTAATCATATTAAGAAGTACCCTCAAAATGGGCCCAAAATTAAATGGGAATGAGCAAGGGTATGTAAACTTCACAATTACACCAACATTTGACAACCATCTCACTCAAGTAACTAATTTTTTTTGTTGATTATTCTTATGTTGGACTATTTTTCTCAATTTTTCGTAGTTTAGTTACCAATATGCACATGATTGATAGAACCTATTTTACTATTTTTGAAAAAATCAAATTTGGTTTCTAGCTTTGTAAAACTAATTTTTTTCTATGTGACGTGGATGTTGATATGAATGATGTACGTAAAAAATATAATTGATCCATACATTGTGGAAGCACAATTATGATTTTCTTAATTAATAACAACCATCTTTTTTACTTGTTGGGATTTTTGTGCTCCAGATTAGTCCTAGTGTTGTTTTATATCCACCTTTGAGAAGATTGGACACTAACATATGCACAAAATCTTGAAATTCTAACAAGAACCTTGAGTTGTTTAGTTTAATTCTTATTTTCCTTACAAATAATTTTGAACCAACTTATTATCCTTCTAGTTCAATAATTCCACTCAATAAAACTCATTTCAAGATAAGTGAAATATTTTAGTCTTTTATATTATTGGAACCTATTGCCAATTGTGCAACACATCCTAGTTCATCCTTAAATAGGGACTCACCTTTTTAGCCTCCAGTTTCTTTTGACCCTATACAACTATGCTAGTTTCTAGCCTCATTGATAATCGATTAGAGAGATGCTATTATGGTCTAAAAACTTCCTTTCCCTATATGATCTATTATCTATGATCATATTCAATATGAATCTTGTTTTGATGTTCATGGAAACCCACGTATTTGTCGTGTTCTTCAACATGGTTCTACTCCCTCCTTCTCATGTTCTCTTTAGTTATTGGTCCTATCAAACTAATTTTAATCAATCCTCACTCTTCTACATTGGGCATGTATCATGATTCCATTCATAGTGGTGTGTGCTACTAATGATCTAATCATGCTCTTGTGGATTGTTGGATGAAATGTCATCTAACAACTTGTACAATACTACTTTGACAACATTAAATCCCTCTACTTTGCATTACATGAGCCCTTTGATATTCCACACTAGCATTTGATCTCATGACTATTAACTATGATCATGTGATGAGCTCACCCTAGGCCCACCTCACTAATAACTCATCTCTGTAGACCAAATAGTGCAACCCCAAGAACTAAGCACTATGATATGTGGTCTTAGCTTGTACTATCTACTAGATCTTTTTTGATCCAGTAGTCCACACATCTATAAGGACATTTGATCTCTAGCACATCCCTAAGGTGTAATAACCATTGATCTTTCCATTATATGATCTCCATTATGCAGTCACGTGTTTCCCCATTGACAATATGAACTCTCTTTTTTTATGCTTGTGCTAGTTAATCATACTACTAGATAGTCTTAGTTGTGTGCCCCTCTATGACATTATCCATTCTCAAGCTCTAGTTGACATCATCTCCTATTCTCATGGAATATATAATATTATCTTAGGTCCCACCTTCTACCACATCATCCTCTTCCAACCAACGACACAATCCCATGACCCTTTTGCACCCTAACATCCTTTGGGAATGTGCTACTAGTTAATCTCCTCTATCAGGTTATTTTATTGTGTGATTCTTTCATCCTCTACTTGACACATTATGTGCCACACCATTGGGGTTGCACTAGCCAATCAATCTACCAACTCACCTTCTTCAGAGCCACCATCACATCACTTGTCTATGTCATCCTCTTTCATGCATGCATGATAAATGATCCTAGGCCCACCTCACATTGACACATCCTGTATTAACTAATGGCACACCCTAAAATCTTTTAAACTCTAACATCCTCCTCATGTTCTACTAGCAATTGATTCTTGTTATCATCTAACAACCCACACAATCCTAAATCTTGAAGAACACTAACATCTTTCTAGATTATACGCACCATAAATCATGGATCTCATCTAATGGTTGCCACTATTCCATCATATACAATGAGTTAAATTCTTTTCTTCTATGCCTACATGGATTGATATCATTATCTCCACCAATATGGTGGGCCCATCTCTCATGCTAAGGTGTTCTATTTTTTAGGCTACCATATATGATCATAGTGCACCTAAATTTGAATGTTGGTTATGGATTTTAGTTCAAGCATGCCTAGTGATAGTCTGACTAGTCATCCGTCCTATGTAATTAACATGCTTATGTGTCAAACCTCTAGTATTTCCATGTGTCATTTCATATGATAAATTTATGGCCTCCTAGTTTAGCTTGCAATAGGAATAATAATTGGTTTTTCTTGCCTATTTGTCTTGTGAAAAGTGTGGTGATGGTTTGATATTTAATGGATTAGGTCCATTGGATAGAATATGATCATGTTACATGTCTCATATGATAGGCTTAAAATATATAATTTAATAATTATTTCATAATAAATGAGATTTCTTATAATCAAATTTTAAATTTCTTTAGAAATATCGTTAAAGTCTAATTTGTGTCCCTTCCCTACTAGTAGGTGGCTTGAGTAAATGATATCAAGTATGAATTTGATCTCTTCAAGATTGTAGAAACACTAGAAGAATAATTAGAAGAACCTATTCCAATAAAGATTATGGTAGTTGAGCTTATAAAGTACATCATACACACAAAGGATCCAAGATCACAACATGGTTAAACATTTAGATGTGGGTTGTTCATGATCTATGACTTTTATATAAATCAAATCCATTGTTAGAAGTTGATTTAGATGTCTCTAGAACATGCAACATAATAAATGCCTTAATTCAAGATTGGTGAATAGGATAGAATTCTATAGAATTCTATCATTAGTGTTGCCACCTATTAAATGCATCTAGGTGCACTTCCTTCTGGGCCAAAACTTTATATATATGGAGCTAATTGTATTTTCGGAAAGGGAAGGGTATTGGGTCAAAAATTATAAAGGTTGGAAGTTTCTATGTTAGGATTCGTTAGAAGTAGCTAGCTCTTAGAAATGTTGTAATAGCTCCCCTTTAGTACAAGAAATTTTATGTGAAGACTTCTTGTTTCAGTTTGAGTCCTATTGGCTATAGATACTACCATTGTTTCTTACATAAGCTTATTCTATAGACATCTTGTTGAGCATAAATGTATATTTTGAGATGATGTTGGTTAGACATAAAGTGGTCATCATTTTATGGTGATTGTTTCATGATCTCTTGCACTTCTAGGTATAATATTTTGTGTGTTATTCTTAATTATTAATTTATATTTTCATTTAAGTTTGTTGGTTACAACTACTACATGAAACATGGTGGTTGTTTCATATTGTCTCTCTTATTTCCAAATGTACAATGTTTCATGCAAGTTATTTTCCTTAGATGCTTGCATGTCTCTTGTCTTCACATTGAGCTAAGATTTATGGTTGCATGATTGGTTCCTAATGTTTCTAGAGAAGTTTATCATGTTAATGGATATTATTTCTAGATAATATGCTTGCTCACTCTCTCCCTCTCTTTTAATGGTAATTAAGGTGTCTCAACCTTTCCAAATTCCTAGCATTGGTATTTGATTATTTATTTATTATTTTCCTATGTTGTAATTATTTATGCATATTCTATTTTGTTACTTTATGTGAGGTGTCATGATGAGTTGTCATCCCATGAGTAAGGTGACTAGGATGGACATGTCATCAAAAGGGAATATAGGAATCCCATTTGAGGTGGCATTAATTTACCATGTGTTGGCATTTTGAGCAATGTGTAAGAGGTTATGACATGTGATGGAATCTATGACATGTAAGAGCTGAAAATAGAAGATTCTTATGATAGGTATGGCATGCATCATAAATCATCTTTTCATGTTGAATAAGGCATATTTAGGAACCCATGTTTGACTATGACAAGTTGTAAGAGAATCATTTATTATTAGTCAGTTATGACAAATTCTCTTACAACTATAAGTGTTGTCATATATGACAGATTTTATGATGGTGTAAGAACATATGTCATACCTACTTTAGGTAAATTTGGGGTGCCCATGTTTGGAGGGTTGTAATAAGTGTAAGGGAATTTTGCACAAGTGTTAGTTTCTACAAAAGAGGTGTTGGAATGTGTGCCATGTGGATTCAGATGCCCACCTCTTGTATCTTCTTCTAGAAGCTTCCTTCACGTTTGATATTGTCTATAAATAAGGTGCTTGTTTGAGTAGTTTGTATGGTTCATTTGTAGGTACTGTTATGCTGCTAGAATTACTCCTCAATATGAATAGTGGTGAACTCTTGTAAGAGCTGGGATCTTGAAGTGTATTGTAACCTTCATTGTTTATGGATTAATACATTGGGTTGTGCTTTACATTGTGGGGTTTTCACCTGAAAGGGTTTTCCCCATGTATATCTTGTGTTGTGAGATTTTGTATTTACACTTGGTGTTATTTGATCTTCTCTATATACGGTATCTCACTACTGTAATTGATAAAAGATAAAAATTTATGCAACTCTCCTCATTAGATTAGTGTAGGAAGCATATTCCACGTACCTTGCTTCCCTTCAGTTGGTATCAGAGCTTAACCAAGTCTTTTTTCTAGTTGTTGGGTAGAGGGTTTTTGAACTAATCTTTGTTTGAGTGGGATCTTATATAGAGGATTTTAAAATCTTTGTTGTAGGAAAGAGATGACAAGCACATCTAGGAGGATAGAGATGCAAAAGTTTAATGCAGGCAACTTTCATTTGTGGAAACTCAAGATGGAAGACATGTTGGTTAATAGAGACCTATGGACCACTATATCTAGAAAGATGCCATCAGACATGAAACAAGAAGATTGGGATCTAATGGATTGGAAGGCTAAGGGTATTGTGAGACTCTATTTGGCTGACTTCATGTTATTAAATGTCCATGAAGAGGTAATAACTGTAGATCTGTGGAAGAAACTTGGTTATATTTATTAGGCTAAATCCTTGGTAAATAATTTTTTCATGAGGAAGAAGTTTTATTCTCTAAGGATGGATGATAGAGGATCTATTACCGATCGATTGAATAGTTTCAACATGATTGTTGCCTAGTTGAGCTTTGTTGGTGTAAAAATGGAGGAGGAGGATAGATGTATGACATTATTGTGTTCTTTTCTGAATTCATGGGACCACCTTGTTATGGCCATTGGGAGTACCACCACCACCTTCAAGATGGATGAAATGGTTGCATCGTTACTTCTTGAAGAGATGTAGATAAAATATTTTGAAACAGCTAAGGAGGCTCTTGCAGTTCATGGTCAATCAAAAGACAAAGGCAAGAAGAAGGAAAAGCAGCAAGAAAAGGAAGATCCAAATCCTTTGGGAGATCTAAGTATCCTAGAAATTCTAAGGCATTATGTTGGAACTATGAAAAACTTAGGCATTTTCGTAAGGAGTGCAAGGAGGAGGAGAAGAAAAATATGAACTATGATTCAAATTTTGACAAATCTTCTCAAGATGATGGAGAAGAATTTGTTGTTGCCTTGGTGATGCAGAGCATGGAGGATTGTGAAATCTCACCCACACATAGACTGAAATAAAACTTCTTTCACTACAGAAAATATTTGCATAGTTAATTACAAATCTAGTTTGCAACTTGCAACCAGTCTTTCACACATTCATTCAATTAAATAAAATAAAATTACAGAAATCCAAATAGGATAATGGGGTTCTAACAAAGCTACAAAAATTAACAACAAATTAGTTTGCTACAACAAACACAAATTTCACAAAACTAGACTTCCATCTCCTGCAAAATCACAACAAACAACAATGCAACTGCACTGGTTCATCTAGAATACCCAATGGCTGCACAAAACAGCTCCAAATTTGTTAAAAAAACTTTTTTAAAATCCTCTTGGAGGTCATCCATGCCTCCCCTTTGTCTCTCCTTCAACCTGAAAAAACTCTCCTCAAAAAAATGAATGCAATTTCCTTTTGTATTTCTCCTCCAATTGCATGAAATGTAATTTTCCCTTATTTTAATTTCATTTCAAATGCATTTATCATGCCAACTCAAAAATGCACGTCCCCCTCTTGGAAAATATCCAATTTCATTTATTTTAATCAATTAAATTGATTAAATTTAGCCATTCCAACTTGGTGTCTTGCCATGCTTTGTGGTGGTGCTATTTTTAGCTTTCTTGCTTTTATGCATTAAAGCAAAATCTGATTTCCACTCTCCCCACCCCTATTTTTAGGAATTTTAAATGATGCATTGAATTTCATATTTTAGAATTATTAAATCTCCAATAACCTCTCCAAATCCACTTCCAACAAATTTTCCAAGAATAACAAACTTTCAAGATTCCCACTCCTAGAAAATAGTGACCCAATTAGAAAAGTAACTACCAACTTAGCTTGGTTACCCGTATTCTTTTGCAACTTTTTAGGAGCAATAATGAGTTTTCAAAATTTGAAACTCCCAAAATCCACCTCCCTCTTTTGCCTTTTTATAATATTTTTTTTTAATAAAAGATGAGGATGGAATGCCACCTAGGCTAGACTACACACCAAAATTACAATATTGAGGCCAATAATTATTTATAACATTTTGGCCTAATATTAAATTTATTTTTAACATCTAATTAATCTATCCTAAGAAAACCAAATTAAAATAAATTAAATGACAAATATTTTTGGTGATGCTGATTGCCAATTTACCATGGATGTTCCTGCATCACTTGGCAACACATGGATTGAAAGATGTGTGGTTGATAGATTCTAGTGCATCTTTTCACATGACCTCAAATTGGGGTTGGTTCATGAAGTATGAAGAATATGATGGTGGGAAGGTGTATTTGAGTGACGAATCTCAATTGAAGATTGTTGGTCATGGAAGAGTCTTGATTCGATTCCCTAATGGACAAGTGAAGGGGATCAATGGTGTTCTACATATCCCTCATTTGGCACAGAACCTGTTATCTATAAATTGAATGATGTGGGTGTGTAGGTTGTTTTCTCGAATGGAGGATGCAAGATGACTAGATGAGCTATGGTGCTAGCTAAGGGTGTTCGAATTGACACTCTATTCAAGCTTTTATGCATGCACTATTTAGTGCAATAGTTATTCAACTTCAAAGAAGAGAACTTTTGAAGTCTTCATCCTCACCATTAGAACCAACAATGAAGAGGACTATTGCATCTACTTATGATGGTTGTGTTTTCTAGGTACCTAAGGGTTCTCATTCTATGGAGATGAAACTTCTAGTTGAGAAGGTGATGTTATGCCACCAAAGACTTGGTCACATTGGTGAGAAGGGTCTTAGAGATTTGAAGAATAAAAATCTTTTTAAGAGTATGAATGACTGTAATCTTGAGTTTGATTTTTACAAAAATTACATTTATGGAAAATAAAATCATGTTTAGTTTTATTCTAGTTCTCATAAATATTTTAGGGTGCTGGACTTGATACAGTCTGATGTTTTTGGTCTCATGAATGTTGATTCAATTTTAAAATTTGTTTACTTTGTATCTTTCATAGATGATTACAGTAGAAGGACATGGGTCTATTTCCTTAGAATAAAATATGAAGTCTTTAGTTGATTCAAAGAGTTTTAGTCTCTTGGAGAAAATTAGATGGATAAAAAGATTAAGTGTTTGAGGACTGACAATGGTAGTGAGTGTTGTCTAATAGATTTTGACAAGTTCTGTAAAGAACATGGGATTAAGAGGCACAAGATAACTCCTTATACCCCTTAGTAGAATGGATTTGAAAATAGGATGAATAAGACATTTATGGAGAGGGCTAGGAGTATGCTTAGTGGAGCTATCCTTGAACAAAAATTTTGGGCTAAAGCTATTGCTAGCACTTTCTACTTGGTTAACAGGCATCCTACTTCAATGCTTGCTGAGAAGACACCTATGGAGGTGTGGTTAGGTAAAAATCCCTCATTGAGATATCTTCAAGTATTTGGTTGTGAGACATATGCACATTTTCCTCAAGAGAAGAGGTCTAAGTTGGAGAACAAGGCAGTAAAGTGTATCTACATTGGTTATGGTGTCGGTGTGAAAGAGTACAATCTTTGGGGTCCAGTGGCCAAAAGGGTTCTGTACAATAGAAGTATGATCTTCAAAGAACTCAATCCTTCATCTATTGTTCAGTAGGTAGAGAAAGAAGAGAAGAAAGAGGATGGGGTTCAACTTCCTTCTACCCTTGAGTAAGTTGAACCAAAAATAGCTATTGGTCCTGATGATGAGGAGAGCTCTAGTAGCTCTGAAAGTTTAGAAGAAGAAGGAGAACCTCAACCTCAACTTTTGAGGAGGTCCACTCAGATAAGGTAGAAAGTTGATAGGTTTGGATATTCATTACATGATTCTAGTTATATTTTTCTTTGATTTCTAATACTTATGAGTCTAGGACAGTAAGGGAGGATATGGATATGAGTGATGCAGATTCTTGGAAAGCGGCCATGGAATAAGAGATGGATGCATTGAAGAAAAATAATACCTAGGATCTAGTGCACTTTCCTGATTGATGTAAACCCATTGGATGCAAATGGGTGTTCAAGAAGAAAGTTGGTTCATATAAAAGTGTTAAGAAATATGTTGGTCATGAAGGGGTATTCCCAAGTTTGTTGGGAATTAAGGTGTCTCAACCTTAGTAATTCCTTGCATTATTCTGATTGTATTTATTTATTCATTGCCTGTGATGTAAATTAATTGTAAATTCCATATTGTCATCTTGTGGGATGTGGCATAGTGATGTGTCATCCTACATGGAAGATGACAACTTGTAATTTTGTCCTCATATGAGGAGATAGGCATCCCACTTTGTGGTAGGAATATTTTTCCATGTGTCGGCATCTTGGATGTTGTGTAAGGGAATATTGACCATAACAGTCATGATAGATTCCTATGATGAAGTTATGACATGTAAGAGTCAGAAATAGGAGATTCTATGATAGGTGAAGACATGTGTCGAAGAGCATCTTTGAAAAAGGCATCTTTGGATGCCCCAAGGTGGACTATGACATGTTGTAAGAGAATATGCTATTTATAGCCTGTGTATGACAGATTCTCTTATAGCTGTAAGTTGTAACTGCTATGACAGATTCTATGATAGTCGTAAGAGTCGTAAGAGCATCTGTCATAGCCCATTTTGGAAATAGGAGACCTCTTTGGGATGGGGTATGTGGACAAGTGTCAGAAGCATCTCACAATGTTGACCAAGTGTCCATAGGTGTGGGTTTTGGGCCATGAGGCCAAGTTGGACGCCCATTCCAAGATAGAGGCAATTTTGCCTTGTATTTTCTATATAAACAGGTGCTTGGAGGAGAAGATGTATTATAGGTTTTACAGGTACTGTTATGCTACCGAAACATCTCCAAATACAAGTGTCGAAGACTCCTGCAAGAGCATTGGCTCTGATTTGTATTATAACCTTCTTTGTTTACGTAATACAGTTGAGCAGTATTTTGGAGTGTGGGGTTTTTTGCCCATAAGGGTTTTCCCCACATATATCTTATGTCTCTCTTCTTCTATCATTCTTTCTTCCTTATGTGTTTGTTGTAATATCTCATGTTAATGGTTTAATGTTGTTATAATAGTTAGAATAAATTTTAATTTGCACTCTCCTCCCCTCATTAGATTACTGTAGGAAGCAATTTCCTCACACCTAGCTTCCTTTCAGTTGGTATCAGAGTCTGGCCAGTTTTTGGTTCTAGCTACTGGGTAGGAGTTTTCTGAGTTAATCTTAGGTTGAGTGGGAGTTTTGTGCAGAGTATTATGTATCTTGTTGCAGCAAGGAGATGGTAACCACATCCAGAAGGTTAGAGGTTGAGAAATCCAATGACACTAATTTCAAGTTGTGGAAACTCAAGATGGAGAACCTACTTGTTGATCATGACCTGTGGGAAACTGTTGATGGCACTAAAGCTATAGCAATGTCACAAGCTAATTGGGACCTCAAAGATCAGAAGGTTAAGGGTCTCATTAGACTCTATTTAGCTGACTCTGTTCTATTGAATATCCATGAGGAGAAGACCGCGAAAACTCTTTGGAAGAAGCTGGGAGATGTTTATTAGGCCAAGTCCTTGGTGAACAAGCTCTTTCTGAAAAAGAAGTTGTTTGCTCTGAAGATGGAAGATGCAGGATATGTTGCGGACCATATGAATGCTTTCAACATGATCATTGCACAATTGACATTCGTGGGTGTGAAGATGGAGGAGGAGGATTGGTGTATAACCCTACTTTGTTCTTTGTTAGATTCATGGGATCATCTTGTGATGGCTATTGGAAGCACCACATCCACATTCACAATGGAAGAAGTGGCATCTTCATTGTTATCTGAAGAGATGCGGAGAAAGTCTTCTAAGGCATCCAAAGAGGCTCTTGTGGTTCGTGGAAGATCTAAAGAGAAAGGGAATAAGAAGGACAAGAAAAGTGATAAGGGTAGATCCAAATCCCATGGGAGATCCAAATCTCCTAGAAAGTCCAAGGCTCTTTGTTGGAACTGTGGTAAAACCAGGCATTTCTAAAAGGAATGCAAAGAGAAGAAAAAAAAGAAGAAGAAAGCTCCTGTTTTAGCTTTTGACAAGTCACAAGATGATGGTGATGCCTTCATCGTAGCACTAGCCACCCATGCATCTAATGATGTGTTGTTGATTGATTCTGGTGCATCATTCCACATGACCTCGCACCGAGACTGGTTCATGAAGTATGAAGAATTCAACGGTGGAAGAGTGTACCTAGGTGACAACTCTCATCTAAAGATTGCTGGTTGTGGAAGAGTCTTAATCTGATTCCCTGATGGATGAGTGAAGGGAATCACTAGAGTTATGCACATTCCAAGCCTTGCACGGAACCTTCTTTCTGTAAGTATGTTGAATGATGTAGGTGTGCAGCCTATCTTTTTGAATGATGGATACAAGATGACAAGAGGATCTATGGTGCTTGTGAAGGGTACTCGAAGGGGTACTTTGTTTCATCTAGAGGCATGCACTTCACAGTACAACAGTTCTTCTGACTCAAGGAAACAAACTATTGTCACTTCATCCTCACCATCTAAACATGCAGTGAAGAAATCTGTTGTAACCGGTTCTGATAGTAGTGCACATGCCATGGAAGCCAAGCTTCCTACTGAAAAGACAATGTCATGGCATTTAAGATATGGCCACATTGGTGAGAAGGGTCTGCATACCCTGAAAAATAAAAACCTCGTTGAGGGGTTAAATTATTGTAATCTCAAGTTTAAATTTTACGAACATTGCATTTGTGGAAAACAAAACCATGTTCAGTTTTACTCTAGTTCTCATAAGTCTTCTAGTGTATTGGATCTAATTCATTCAGATGTGTTTGGTCCTTTGAATGTTCTGTTGATTTCAAAATATATATATTTTGTATCTTTCATAGATGATTACAGTAGAAGGACATGGGTTTATTTTATCAGAAGCAAGACTGAAGTCTTTAGTTGGTTTAAGGAGTTTAAAGCCTTTTCTAAAAATTAGACTTGTAAAAGGATTAAGTGTTTGAGAACTGACAATGGTGGTGAGTTTTGTTCGGCAGAGTTTGATAAGTTCTATAAGGAGCAATGGATTGAAAGGCATAAGACAACTCCATACACCCTGCAACAAAATGGAGTTGCAAAGAGGATGAACAGGACACTGATGGAGAAGGCCAAGAGTATGCTTAGTGGAGCAAGCCTCAAACAAAAGTTTTGGGCTGAAGCTATTGCCACTGCTTGCTATCTAGAAAAACAAATCTCCTACATTATCTCTTGTTGGCAAAACACCTATGGAGGTGTGGTCTGTTAAGAAGCCTTCAGTAAGGCATCTTCATGTTTTTGGTTGTGAGGCATATGTACATGTGCCTAGGGAGAAACGGTCTAAGTTGGAGAACAAGGCTGTTAAATGTATTTTCATTGTCTATGGTGTTGGTGTGAAAGGATACAAGATTTGGTATCCCATGACTGAGAAAGTGTTGTATAGCAGAAGTATTATCTTCAGAGAGCTAACACCTTCTTCCATTGTTCTATAGCTAGAACAGTCAGAAAAGAAAGAAGATGTGATTCATTTTCCTTCTACCCTTGAGAAGACTGAACTGACAGACACTGTGAGGCCTGATGATGAGGAAAGCTCTAGTAGCTCTGGAAGCAAAGAAGAAGAAGCAGAACCTCAACCTCAGCCATTGATGAGGTCTACATGAACAAGAAAGCAACCTAATAGGTTTGGTTATTCATTACTTGATTCTAGTTGTACTTTTTCTTTACTTTCTAACACTGATGAGCCTAGAACTGTGAAAGAGGCTATGGGCATGAAAGACACAGGTTCTTGGAAGGAGGCCATGGAGGATGAGATGGCTTCTCTGGAAAAGAACAAAACATGGGACTTGGTGCCTTTGCTTGATGGATGGAAACCTGTTGGTTGCAAATGGGTGTTCAAGAAGAAATTTGGTGTAGATGGAAGTGTTGAAAAGTACAAGGATGGATTGGTTGTGAAGGGGTACTCACAAGTGGAGGGAATTGATTATGGTGAAATTTTCTCTCCCGTTGCAAAGCTAACATCCATTAGATTTCTATTATCTCTTACAGTTGCTTATGATTTAGAGGTAGAACAGATGGATGTGAAGACAACTTTCCTTCATGGTGATTTGGAGGAAGAAATCTACATGTCACAGCCAAAGCATTACATAGAGAAAGGTAAAGAAAAATTGGTTTGCAAGCTTAAGAAGTCTTTGTATGGTTTGAAGCAATCTCCTAGGATGTGGTACTTGAATTTTGATGCCTTTGTGTTGTCAATTAGTTATTTGAGATCAAAATTGGATCACTATGTGTATTATAAGTATGATGGTGATCGTATTCTGATTGTTGCATTATATGTTGATGATATGTTGCTCATTGGGAAAGGTAAGAATATGATTTCTGATTTTAAGTCTTAGTTGGCAATACAATTTGAAATGAAAGATTTAGGGGCAGTTAGGTACATTCTTGGAATGGAAATCAAAAGAGATAGAACTAACAGAAAACTTTGGTTAAGCCAGAGTAAGTATGTGAAGACCGTGTTGGACAGGTTTAGCATGGCTAATTGTAGACTAGTGAGTGTTCATGTTTCATTGGGGATAAAGTTGTATGTTAGTGATTGTCCAAAATCTCCTAGTGAGGTGGAGGACTTGAGCAAAGTACCTTATGCTAGTGTTCTTGGCAGTTTGATGTATTCTATAGTCTGCACAAGACCAGACATTGCCCAAGCAATGGGAGTCTTTAGTCAGTTTATGGTTAATCCTGGACGAGTACATTGGGATGCAATTAAGAGAGTGTTCTAATATTCGAGGGGTACTTCTGATTATTCCATATGTTATCACAGTAATGCTACAAGCCCTCCACATTCAGTTTGTATTCATGGATTTGTAGATTCTGATTGGGCAGGTGAAATTGACAGTAGGAGATCCACCAGTTCATATGTGTTCACAATGTTTGGTGGTGCAATTAGTTGGATGAGTAAGCGACAACCTGTGGTTGCTTTGTCCACTATAGAAGCTGAGTATATGGCTGCAACTCATGCTTGTAAGGAAGCCATTTGTCTTAAGAGATTATGTTTAGATATTGCTATTGATGCAGGTCAAATTACGATTAGTTGTGACAGTCAGAGTGCAATTTACCTTGCGAAGAATCTAACTTTCCATGCCAGAACAAAGCATATTGATGTACAATTTCACTTCGTGGGAGACATGGTAGAGGATGGGAAGGTAAATTTGGAGAAGGTAGATACTTTGAAGAATGTTGTAGACGCATTGACGAAGCCAGTGGGCACAGAGAAGTTCAGATGGTGTTTGGAGTCTATGGGCCTCTTGGCCTATAGCAGTTAAATCTTATTATTCTATTGGCTCTTACAAGGTATTCGACAAGTGGGAGAATGTTGGGAATTAAGGTGTCACAACCTTGGTAATTCCTTGCATTATTTTGATTATATTTATTTGTTCATTGCCTATGATATAAATTAATTGTAAATTCCATATTGTCATCTTGTGGGATGTGGCATGGTGATGTGTCATCCTATAAGGAAGATGACAACTTGTAATTTTGTCCTCAGATGAGGAGATAGGCATCCCACTTTATGGTAGGAATATTTTTCCATGTGTTGGCATCTTGGATGTTGTGTAAGGGAATATTGACCATAACGGTCATGACAGATTCCTATGACGAAGTTATGACATGTAAGAGTCAGAAATAGGAGATTCTATGACAGGTGAAGACATGTGTCAAAGAGCATCTTTGAGAAAGACATCTTTGGGTGCCCCAAGGTGGACTATGACATGTTATAAGAGAATATGCTATTTATAGCCTGTGTATGACAGATTCTCTTATAGCTGTAAGTTGTAACTGCTATGACAGATTTTATGATGGTTGTAAGAGTTGTAAGAGCATCTGTCATAGCCCATTTTGGAAATAGGTGACCTCTATGGGATGGGGTCTGTGGACAAGTGTCAGAAGAATCTTACAATGTTGACCAAGTGTCCATAGGCATGGGTTTTGGGCCATGAGGCCAAGTTGGACGCCCATTCCAAGATAGAGGCAATTTTGCCTTGTATTTTCTATATAAACAGGTGCTTGGAGGAGAAGATGTATTACAAGTTTTATAGGTACTATTATGCTATCGAATCATCTCCAGATACAATTGTCAAAGACTCTTGCAAGAGCATTAGCTCTAATTTGTATTGTAATTGTTGTCTCTCAGATTTACACCCTTGCTAAGTGGTAAAACTTGGCAATCTAGAGAAACATGGGAATGATCTCAAAGTGTGGGACTTTGCAAATTTAGATTAGAGCTCTAGAGAAGGCCATCTTCCTTAACTTGTTATCACCTAAAATCTACTGGATTGCAGAGGAAAAGGGAGAAGGAATGCTTTAAAGAATGAAAGATAAAACAAGAAAACTTGAAAATAAGGGTGATTCACCAAGTTGAATAAAAAAACCCTCACATAACTGAAAAGATGCACAACACAACCAAACACAGCAAGTAGGTATACATAGATTTAGATGATTCTAGTAGAGGTGAGAAACAAAATAGTTGAGAGGAACAAAAATGTTCATAGACAATCATATGCAGATTCACACTAAACTAAAAAATTAGTAAAAGAGGTAAAATAACTTGCATATATTCAATAAGAAGGCATAGTTACAGTAGAGGAATGCTCTATTTGGAATTTAGAAGTATAGATTACTAAAAATCTTCCAACATCCAACCTTTTTAACATCTTATTCATATGCATATATAGCATTTGCATTTTGACCTAAGTCGATTACAATGAAATCTACAAACTGCTGTCACATAGGCCTGTCAGATGAAAGAGGAGGCAAAAATAAGCACTTTTGCCTTTTGAAGCATGTCAAAATTCACCAGAATGAGGGAGATATGGATGGTCAAACTTATGGTCAACTGCATTCTGCAAATGTATATCGCTTTGCATCTGCAATTGTATATATAATTGCACCTGCACTATTGGGTTCGCTTTATGCATTCATGCAATCTCCTTCCTTTCGCCCTTTACATATTAAAAATGCTTTGAATGCCTGATAATCCTCCTTTGTATATGCTTTTGTATGTGCCATTGTATATACAATACAATGGCCAACATACAAAAAAATGGACCTTTACTTTTTTTATCACCTTCTGTCCCTGCCACGTGTCATCACCCCATTGGTCACTGAGCTATAAGTGAGACCCATCGCTGAACATTTGCATGCTATATTGGCCATCAAAAAAACCTTAAACTAAGCCGCCGATGCACTAAGTCTCACCAAAATCCATTGTATGTCACCTTGTACATCGCAATTGTATATGAGATACAATCACATGTACATACAATAGGCAGACCCCAATGGATTATCAGTCAGAATGGAACCTTAGAACAGGTCCAGCCTTTTTATCTTTTCTTTTTTGTATGTTGAACCTTTTCGACCTTGTATATGCAATATACAACTGTGGATGCCAAATGATTATCCGCCACATTTGATTCCTCAACCATGTCCGGATTGTATGTATTCCCTTGTATATTACCTTTGTATATCACATATACAATGCGAATATACAAACAAAACTACATACAATCACTTGCACATACAAACATTTCATCTGATCTTTGCATGTGACCTTTGTATATGCCCTTTGTATGTGCAAACATACAATGAGAACATACATACAAAAGATGCAATCACTTGTGCCTTTATCAATCAAATTGCATACTCTTTTTGGATCTGGGACTTGTATGTCAGAATTGTATATGCCATTGCATATGCGAATGTATGTGCAAAGATACAATCTCATATACATATAGTTGGTGGGCCCCACCCTTTGTATGTCCTTTATTTTCTGCTTTGTATATGCGATTGTATGAGATACAATCGCCCGATATACATTCACCTTTGTATCTTCTCTTTTGCATATGGACTTTGTATCTTTTCTTTTTTTTGTATGTACTTGCATATTGACTTGTATATTGCACACATGCAATATACAAATAAAACTGCATACATATCCCTTTGCATTTGACCTTGCATCTTGCCTTGCATATTCCCTTGCATATGCGCTTGTATGTGCGCTTGTATATTGAATATACAATGTGAACATACATACAAAGAAACATACAATTGTATATGCATATAAAAATGACTAAGTATAAAACTAAGAAATCTCTACGATGGAAGGCACTTGAAGAAAAAAGATTTCTAGGTTTTCTACAACGATTCTCTAGGCAAGATCTTGGGATTTTTGGTAAGGCAGAGCATGGGTTTTGAAGAATTTAAGCTTCTCCTCTTTATATTTAGGCTTTCTCTGATCAGATTTCTTTAATAGAAAGAGGGGGACAGGAATATTTTGGGGGAGGCAAAATATGACAACAGTAACCTTCTTTATTTACATAATACAGTTGAGCAGTGTTTTGGAGTGTGGGGTTTTTCACCCGTAAGGGTTTTTCCCACGTATATCTTGTGTCTCTCTTCTTCTATCATTCTTTCTTCCTTATGTGTTTTTTGCAATATCCTATGTTAATGGTTTAATTTTGCTATAATAGTTAGGATAAATTTGAATTTGCACACTCCTCCCCTCATTAGATTAGTGTAGGAAGCAATTTCTGTACACATAGCTTCCTTTCAAAGTTGAGGGAATAGATTATGGTGAGATTTTCTCTCTCGTTGCAAAGATGATATCTATTAGATTCTTGTTATCACTTACTGCTGCATATGATTTAGAAGTTGAACAAATAGATGTGAAGACAACTTTCCTTCATGGTTACTTGGACGAAGAGATTTATATATCACAACTTGAGCACTACATTGTGAGAGATAAAGAAAATTTGGTTTACAAGTTGAAAAAGTCTTTGTATGGTTTGAAACAATCTCCTAGGATGTGGTACCAAAAGTTCAATGCCTTTGTGTTGAGTTTGGGATTTATGAGATCAAAATCTGATTATTGTGTTTATTATAATATTTATAATATGGATAATGATCACATTCTCATTATTGCTCTATATGTTGATGATATGTTGTTCTTTGGGAATAGTAAGAATTTGATTTTTGATTTGAAGTCTCAATTATCAGCAAAATTTGAAATGAAAGATTTAGGGGCATCCAAGCACATTCTGGGAATAGAAATCAGAAGAGATAGGGCAAATAGAAGAATTTGGGTGAACCATAGTAAGTATGTGAATACTGTGTTGGATAGATTCAGTATGGTAGCTTGTAGAACATTGACTATTCCTATTATGCTGGGGACAAAGTTATTTGTGGAGGATTTTCCAGAGTCTCCTACTGAGATGGAGGACATGACGAGTTCCTTATGCTAGTGTTGTTGGTAGCTTGATGTATGTTATGGTCTATACAAGACTAGACATTACCCAAGCAGTGGGTTCTTAGTCGATTTATGGCTAATCTTAGATGGGTACATTGGGATGCAGTGAAGAGAGTGTCTAGATACTTGTGAAGTACTTCTAATTATTCCCTATGTTATCATGGTTATCCTACAGGACCTTGAAATTTAGTTTGTATTCATGGATTTGTGGATTCTGATTAGGAAAGTGACATTGACAGTAGAAGATCCACTAATGGTTATGTTTTTACCATGTTTAGTGGCGCTATTAGTTGGATGAGTAAGTGGTAATCTATAGTTGCTTTGTCCACTATATAAGCAAAGTACATGGCAGCAACTCATGCTTGTAAGGAAGCTATTTGTCTTAAGAGATTATGTTGATATGTTGGTCTTGATGTAGGGATGATTTATAGTTGTAATAGTCAGAGTGATATTTGTTTGCAAAGAACCCAACCTTCCATGCTAGAACGAAGCATATTGATATTTAGTTCCATTTTGTCTGTGACATGGTGGAAGATGGGGAGGTGAAACTTGAGAAATTTGATACTTTGATGAATGTTGCAGATTCACTAACAAACCTTGTGAGCATAGAGAAGTTCAGATGGTGTTCGAAGTATATGGGCCTCTCAACCTCTAGCAGTTAAAATCATGTCTTTCTATTGGCTCTTGAAAGGTGATCGACAAGTAGAAGAATGTTGGGAATTAAGGTGTCTCAACCTTTGCGAATTCCTAGCATTGGTATTTATTTATTTATTATTTGTCTATATTGTAATTGTTTATGCACATTCTATTATGTCATTTTATGTGAGGTGGCATGATGAGTTGTCATCCCATGAGGAAGGTGACTAGGATGGACATGCCATCATAAGGGAATATAGGCATCCCATTTGAGGTGGCATTAATTTTCCATGTGTCAGCATCTTGAGAAATGTGTAAGAGGTTATGACATATGATGGAATCTATGACATGTAAGAGCCAAATATAGAATATTCTTATGACAAATATGGCATGTGTCATAAAGCATCTTTTCATGTTGAATAAGGCATATTTAGGTGCCCAAGTTTGACTATAAAAAGTTGTAAGAGAATCGTTTGTTATTAGTTAGTTATGACATATTATCTTCTAGTTGTAAGTGTTGTCATAAATGACATATTTTATGACAATGTAAGAGCATCTGTCATACCTATTTTAGGTAAATTTGGGGTGCCCAAGTTTGGAGGGTTGTAAGAGGTGTAAGGGAATATTGCACAAGCATCATCTTTTGCAAAAGAGGTGTTGGAATGTGTGCCATATGGATTTGAACACCCACTGTATCTTCTTCTAGAAGCTTCCTTCATGCTTGATATTGCTTATAAATAAGGTGCTTGTTGGAGTAGTTTGTATAGTTCATTTTTAGGTACTGTTATGCTGCCGGAATTACTCCTGAATATCAACAATGGTGAAATCATGTAAGAGATTGGCTTTCAAAGTGTATTGTGACCTTCATTATTTACAAATTAATACATTGGGTTGTTCTTTGGAGTGTGGATTTTTTCACCCGAAAGGGTTTTTGCCACGTATATCTTGTGTTGTGAGCTTTTGTATTTGCATTTGATTTTATTTGATCTTCTTTGTATTGTGTATCTCACTATTGTAACTGATAAATACTAGTAGAATTTGGCAAATAAATGACTACGAGACTAAAACGTTTAGTCACATCAACTAAAAATGACTAAATTCTACTAATTTTTTGCAACTCAGCTATAAAGGAGTAAATAAATGACTAACTTGGTCATCAACTAAAAAATTATTGTCATTTGGTGTGCAGTAGGTGGCACGGTTGGGTGGTGGGTACGTCAGCCTTTCTGAGGAAGGTTTGCTCATACGACAAGTGGCATTTTACAAGCCTCATTGAGACCTGTGTGAGGTCATTTGATTGATGTTAGAAGAGAGTCTCTCTCCTTTACAATGGTTCCCTATGTCCTTTTCTTTTTGGTAATCGGGGGTACAGTTGGCAAGTTTTGTATGGCCTGGGGCCTAGGAATCATCACCTAGACTATGGTTAGATTGTTTTTCCCCTTTCTTCGTATGCTAGTCAGTAAGGCATTTATTTCTAGTTGGTGAGAAGTTTTGACTGTTCTATTGGCTCATGGGGACTGGCATGGCTTCTTCTTTATCTCCTTAGTGGGTGAAGACACCTGTGTTTTTGTACTCCAATCATTATGGATCAACACCATTACAAGTTCAATCCCATAAATGAGAAAACTTTTCACATGTTTCTATGATTTCGAGCAAGATCTGCAAAAGGTTTTTTAACCATTTTTTGGAGCCGACCTACTATTGACGGTAACAGGAGGTGTACCTGAAGATTGCCTCATGTTTTTCTTTGATATTTTGAATTACGCCCAACCTAGCAAGATCGTCCCTTGGGATTGGGCTAGGACGTGGAGTATTACCAGCTATCCCCTTTTTTTAATAATAACGTGACTTATTCTTCCTTCGTCATTCGTGGTCTTCCATTTTGCACTGTTTGTGTTTTCTATGAAGCCCGCAGTGTTGGATTTCTGTGTTTGTCTCCTGCGATAGCAAAGACTCATCTCAATCTCAAATTGTTCTTTCCTCCACTAGATTGGGAACCAAAGGTGAGGGGTAGGATTAAAGTGCTAGATTTAATGATGCTTGTTGAGAGGGATAGCACTCTTCTATAGTTTGCAGTGAGATGTATTACTGGGCATAGGTGGATTAAAGGATATTTAGAATCCTTAATTACTTTGATATTGTGTCACACATTCTCTCTAATGTGATGGACCTCATCCAAGACTCAGTAGGTCTTTTTTACAATAATATCTATACTGTGGATAGATAGGCAACTGCTGTGAAAGGTTATGAAATGGAGCAGGGTGACGCGCTCATTGGAGGATTGTTTCAACTTCAGACTTTAAAAATCTTTGCACCTCATCAAGCTATCTATAGAGCTCTTCAATCCTCCATCAAATATTTGAGTAGTGAGGTGTTGGATAGAGAGATTGCAGCCTATAGCTTTATTTTCTCCAAAAGGGATGCAAAATGCATCAAAGACACTTTCATAGGCATTAGGTTTGTGAGAGTTCACGCCCTTGACTTAGATCCATGAATTCCAAAGGATGCCTTTGATGATCTGAAGGATGAAGATGATGATGCTCAAGGTGAGGTGGGTGTGATCTTAGACCCAACATCTTTCCTCTTTGCTAGCCCTATGGCTTAGCTTTTTTCTCTCGAGAGCATATTTTCTGTGGTGGCTGGTTGCGGGTCTCTGTACTGGGATGCTGGTGATGGTGTGGGCATTTTCAAATTTATGGTTCTCTCCCCTACTCTTTTCTTTTTCACTGGTATGTTTTTTTTGAGGTGGCAGCATTCTTGGCCGCAAGGTGGTGACGATGGTTGTGTTTTGCTTTTTCTGCTCATGGTGTTTCTGCAATGGTGGTGGTGGCATCCAATCAGTGTCTCGGTTGGTGCTTTTTTGGGGGGTTATTTTTTTCTATTTTCTCCTTTGCTATGCTTAGCTTTGGCCAGTGGAGGGCCTTATACTCTTAATGTATTTTTTTATGAGTCTTTCGTTTGATACTCTATAAAACTTTTTATCAATGGTATGGGTGGTTTACCATGTTTCTCTTTAAAAAAAAAATTATTTAGTCACACAAATAAAAATGACTAAATAGTTAGTCACACAAATAAAAGTGGGTAATTAAAAAAATATTTTGAATTGAAAACTATTGGCGGGATGCTAATCATTTCCTCTCCATTGCTACAATAGAGAAATTATTGGTGGGATGCAAATATTTCCTCCACTATCCTTTCATTAGTTTGAGAGTCGAGAGCCTCACAAAGGAATGTAAGCTTGAACTGATATCTTTAGTACAAAAAATCCTTCATCTTGTTCTCACTGGATGCTCATTAATGAACGTGTTTTCCATGTATGAAGAGGATTAGCATTTGAAGCTTGAGCCTTTTTGCAGACATTTGATGGAGAATAGAGGACTACACAAGGATATCAGTAATGTAGTATGACTCAGTGCAGACTTCTTCCCATATTTTGGCATTTTTTGAGCTTATATTGAGAAGCCCTATAAAGATTCCAAATGAAAGGGTTTTTGTTTAAAATGTCATGTTTTTTGTTTAAAGTGGTACATATGATGTTCTTCTTCACAAACATACAACTTCTCCTCACTCCTCATCCATACTCCAAGAGATCAAAACATATGCTCATTCCCGACTTTCTCTCTAATTTGTGTAGTTGTGATAAAAGCTCCCTAGAAAAGTTAATTGCACTCCCACAAGATTGCCACACTAGGCCCTCCGATCTAAGCTTAATTTCTATGGGCATTATCAAATTTTCTTTGCCTCATTTAGTGATAATGATTATGTTAATTTTTCAATGCCTACACTTTGATATGGACTTAGGGCCTGCTTCTACCTCCAACCATGGTTTCCATCAGTTTTATCTTCCTTCAAGATGATTCTTCCTCTCACATGGTCATTTTCAATGCTGGTGATATAAATCAAGTCTTGTTTGACATATTTATGGTTTTATGATTTGAGGATCACCATACTAAGTTAGAATCTTCTCGTGTGCTTATTAGTCAACTAGAATTCATAGTGAATTCATGAAAGAAAAATTGTTGCACTACTCTTTAATTAGAAGTTTAATTTTTATATAGCTATAAAAGAGCATTTTATTGTTCATATGTACTAATATAGCTATTCCTTGTGCAAAACTTGTCAATCATCTCTTTGTTTTGCATTTCCCTTTTCTCATCCTTCTAGACCTATCACGTACTCCCCATTCCCATGGTAATTTCCTATTCAAATTATATTCCTTGCATTTTAGGGGAGCTTCCAGGCATTCACTTTTTAGATTTCCACATACTCCCTTCCCCTGCATCCCCAGAAAATAGAATTGGAGGGCTCAATGAAACATTGAACCATAGAGAGATGCATAAATGTGTCTAAATTTGTAGCTACTTCCCAAGTCAATGTATTGGTACTTGGAAATATAAAGAGAAAATAATGCAAAATGTCTCTTCAATGGCTATAAATTGTTCATATCTAGGTTTGCTTAGTGTTTTTTGCTTTGTTTTATGTTTAGGAAAAAATTATATTTTAAATGTCCCCATATTTGGGAAGCATGCTCTATAATCAAGGCATGTCCCAACCCTGCACCAACAGCATATGGGGTACATACAAGTAAATACCTAATTCAACAATTTTTGGCCTGATGTAGATGCCCATATAATGGTGATTGAGAGAGATCAGCATATATAATTTACTCTATATATATATACATACATTTATATATTTGTGTTTATGTGTATACACATATACATGTACTTGTGTGTTTGTATGTATATACACATAGACACATATATGCATGTAAAAATGTGTAGATTTCTATATATAAAGAGATGAGTGTAACAATGATAGCTCATTGAAAGAATCACTTGAGTATTAAATATTCCAAGTGGTTAATCCTAAAAGAAAAGATATCTAATAGAGTGTATATATGCATGTACATAAGTGGATATGAATATGCATGAAAATGTCTGTAATGAATACATAATGAAACATATCAGCTATCAATAAGTAGAGTCTATCTCTACCACATAGGACATCCTTTATATAATGGTGTGTATATCCCTGAACAATCAATATGCTAGGTGACCAAGCAGCCAACTCAATAACATTGTAGAAAAATTCCTTGCTTAGATTATTAGGGATTAGGAGTTTACATTGCCTCCAATATACATATTCTATTTACAGATTTACATAAAATTCTAGACATTTTTCTTTTCGTGCTCCCATATTTCTACATCCTCCAATACATTCAAATATAAACTAATTGGGTCTAAAACAACCTTTATTTGTTTCTGATTTTATTCAAGTAGGACAATTAAAGTTTACCCTTGATTAGTTTTTCTTGGTGCTCTGTATTTGATCTACTGAATATATTAGATAAGATTCGTGTTTTTGTCATTTAAATGAAGAAATGTACATGCTTTCCATGTAATTTTAGAACATGATTGTAGGGATTGAAAGATAATTTTGTAATTTTGAGGTTGCTACTGCTCAATCTATCCCTTAAGGACTGACATGTTTTGCCTCTTGACCAAGCATCTCCAAGTGCTATCCCACTATCCTTTGACAAAAACTACTCACTGCCTTCCTTAACACAGGCTTGTACCTATTAAAGATAACACGATGACTATGTTTTTCTAGTCAATGTCTCTTCATGAATTTAATATTTGCATAAGCTTCCTAATGTAGGGATACTAGATGCAAATGTTACAAAGCTATGCACTAGGAACACCCAATTAAAACTGACATTTGAATATTAATTTCTCAAATGAATATGTGAAAAGCACAAATTACTACTTATGAAATATGAGTTATTTTCCATTGTTTTACATAGTAGATTTTGTCTCTATGAATAGTGATAAGATCTTAGGTCTGTTAAACCCTAGCACCTTCATCAAAATCTATGGAGGTTTTCCATGTTAAACCTTGTTAGACAAGGTAAAAAAGAAGTCATTGTTATCAAGTCAAAAGACAATAATTCAAGTAAATGGCTTGTCAAGATAATATGAATGAGTTTCATGAAAATCACAAGGGCAGTCATAGGTATGTGATGTTTCATTGAGGACTCACAAAAGATTTCTCTCATGAAAAATAATGAATGGAGAATATGAAGGCAGTGTATAATGACATGTCAAACCAAATGACAGAGCGTAGTATGACAAGCCTTTCATGGAAATGTTGTTTAAAGAGTGGTGTCTCTAAGGGATTTAATGAGATTTTTGTAAATGTAAACTGTGAATCTTAAGGTTATCGTGAACAAGAGCATATTCTTTGGCATAGGATTATGTAAGTGATTTCTATCTCCACATTGTTAGTGTGAGTAGAAGGTAGTATATAAGGATTTTTATGAGACATTGTCTTGAAATAGGCCTTAAGGTTTTGTGTCATGAAAATGTTGTAGATGAAAGTTATAAGTTATGGACTGTATGACAAGTGTGCATGAAGGATATATGACAAATAATCCATAGGTCACATGTGCTGGTCACAAGATAGCCTACACAATCACACTTACAATCATGATAGAAGTGTTAAGCATCTTGTTTTAAAATTTCAAGATGCTAGTGGATGAGTTATAGCCTATGGAAAATATAAAAGAAGATAGT
Organism: Cunninghamia lanceolata; assembly: GCA_027924645.1. Classification (NCBI taxonomy): domain Eukaryota; kingdom Viridiplantae; phylum Streptophyta; class Pinopsida; order Cupressales; family Cupressaceae; genus Cunninghamia; species Cunninghamia lanceolata. Next base: position 8,460,326 of record BSBN01000400.1, read on the forward strand.
AAACAAACTTCTAAAAGTAGTCTACAAGTATATAGTTAGCGATAAAGGACAACGTAAGTGAATGTTAGAGCATGGAAGGTTAGAGGAGAGTATTAAGGCAATCCAAGGGTCTTAGGTTATTTCCTAGAGTTTGTGAGACCCTAATAATATGCATGATCTAATAATATAGTCAAATGCCTTGTGACACAAACATGGTGATAGTCTATATTATCATGCAATGATTAGTTATCATAGTGAAGAAGCATATCATAGCCATATGACTGTTGAAATTTAGGGAATAGATCAATAATTAAGTGTGACAGAGATATTAGTTTCAAATGACAGAATTCTCTTATTGTAAACATAGGAACAACAATGTTACATTCTAGACTTGACTCCCTTGACTCAAAACCTATGAGTGAAAGTGTGAAAAGAGTAAGGTTTGAATTTGAGAGAAGACCAAAGACAGTGGCATCAAAGGAGATATCATACTGTTGTATGAAGAGCTATAAATCAATAGATCAAAAATAATTTCTTGAGGCAATATAAAACTCATAATTGAATAGTGTTTTCAAGGAATTCTTGACAATGGTGTAAAGGGTGATAGGGTTTCACCATGGAATGTGTGAACATGTGTCAATCTAGAGAATGGTGTTGTGCAGAAGACCACTACAACACCGCATGATGGTTATTGGGCCTTCACGGCAATGCAGGGAGCTTTCCCCACATCACTGCAAAGGCCCAACAACCATCATGTTGCGTTGCAGTGGTCTCCTACACAACACTATTCTACTAGCTCTGATTAAAAAAAAAATTGATGACATAAATTGGTTTAGTTTTATTCTCTGTGAAATGTATTGCCAAGTAAGAGGTCTTCATTGATCCTAGTGTGAATGATTCTCTCCATATGCTATGGTAAATTCAGGTACTTGGATTATTTCTCAGCTTAGTTTATATCTAGTAGTGTTGTTTTATTAACACACAAAGATAGTTCATGATATCTCATAATATTAAAAACTTGTAATTCATAGGTTGTGTTTTGGAAGTGGATCACACCAAAGATGTTGGGACATGTTACATAGAGTTCAATGTATCATTGGTCATTGGAAGGTAATTAAAAGATCTGGAAAATTCAAAAAAATTCTACTTTTTACGTGCTCTTTATGTTATAATATTCCTAAAGCAAAGCAAGGTGCAATATTGAATTTGACTAAAATTCTATTTTTGTGTACTCATGCAAAGCTTGTTTTCTGTTGCAGATGTTCTTTCTTCTATTTTTTCTTTCTTTTTAACATGTCAAATTATTGGGGCATATAGGGGATTCTAAACCTATCCAAATGTTTGAGCGAATAGCCAATTTAACAGGCAACCAGATAATAAATTATCAATGTGATCCTACTAAAAAGTGGCTTGTTTTGATTGGAATTGCTCCTGGAGCACCTGAGGTGTGTAGTATCTAATGGCTATGATATTATTATATTCCTTAATTGATGGGGTTTATGATTGTTATTGACAGTAATAAAATTCTATGGACAGAGGCCACAACTTGTCAAGGGTAACATGCAGTTGTTTTATGTAGAGCAATAGTGAAGTCAAGCTCTAGAAGCCCATGCAGCCACATTTGCATCATTTAAGGTAAAACTCTCTTCCATTCTTTGAGATTATTTTCTCTACCATATCATATGTTTCTTTCTTGTTGTGCTTCCATTTGCATCTTGTCTCTAAAATCTGTGGAGTGTTTCCTAACATTGATTTTGTTTTTCTATAGGTTGTAGGAAATGAAAATCCTTCCATCCTTATTTCCTTTGCTTCAAAAACAATCACTAGAGGGCAGCTCACTTAAAATTTACACATGATTGAGCTGGGTGTATAGCCAGGTATGGTATTTTTGTTGCTTCTTGATTTGCAATTTGAACTAGCTTAAATTTTGTAGAGTTGTTGGTTTTTCTGTAAAATAAGATCTCTTTTGATGTTGCAGATGAACTATAGGAACTGTAATCCTATATTCATTGCATAAACTTTCCTAGGGTTTGATCTTCTTGCATATTTACTATTTTTTCTAACTACCCTCTTCAATAAATGAAGACCTCCTGCCTAGCCCACTATCCTCTCTCCTTGTGAATGATGACTACCTTGTGAGAAGAAGGTTGACTCAAACTGGTGATTGTTTTGCTCTCTAAGTGATTGGTGATTGCCACCTTTTAAACTTTTTACACCATTATTTACTATGAGAATCAACCTTTGTAACAATCACATACAATCCTCAATCTAACAACTTAAAAGAGCATATACATGTCTCATTGACTTGATTCTTTATTGTAAACAAAAGGGGAAATGCTAGTCCACTCTTACCCATATTGCATTATGCTCCTTTTAACTTATCATGGAAATCTTTTCTTCTTAACCTGAGATCCCATTGCCTTAAACTCAAGGCTTCATTACAAAGTCAAAACCCTATCAAATAAATCAAATAAATCACACAAAACAACAAATGTGTTTTGAAGAACTAAGCATACCCTTGATATGTTAATTCACATAACCAAGAAAATGAAATATGGAGGAAACCAGATAAAGTATCAAAGATAATAAACAAGTAATTGAGAACTAGAAGTAATGGCACTAGAGAAATGCAGCTATCTATTGATATGCTTCAAAGATTGGGACTTACAATGTCTCTTTTCAAAAATCAAAATTCCCAGAGAGCTTTCCCAAGGTCTTAGTTTCCTTCTTATAGGGGTGAAGGAAGCTACAAGCTTCAGACCTTTCACATTCCAAAAATGTCTTTTCAAATACCCACCCCTTGATACGACCTATTACAATATGTACTTTTTTGACAAGTCTTAAAAAGACTACCAATTATATTTTGAATACAAATTGGAAAGCATAAAAATAGAAAGAGACAAAAAGGAGGACATCCAAGATTTGATGGTGCCTATTGACACCAGTATGATGCTCATTGCTCCCCTGCCTAATCACTCTTCAGCTACAAGATATTTTTTCTCCCATTGGAAAATAACTTAATCATTAGTCCATTTATATTCTTGAATTTGGAGCAGGTTGGCCTGGTGATCTTTCCATCTTTTGTCCAACAACACTTTGACATCCATGACAAACTTGACATACCTAGCATCCAGGGCAATCACCCTATCCAGAATAACATTGAAACTGAGAGTATTTATGTCATCATCCTTTTTCAAGAAATCAATGATTTGAGAAACTATCTAACTAAACTCATTCTTCCATGCATCAAAATCTTTGATCTTTTCATCTTCTGTCAAAATGGAAGGAATAAACTAGTGCATTTTCACCATCTTCTGGGTTGGCTTGAGTAAAGCGGGAGCACCTGGGTCTCTTTGTAGAACCTTGAATAAAGTCAGTAATGTATGGTGTGTAGGTTGCCATTTCTTGTATATTGGGTCCAAAATAAAAAGATTGGCCTTCAACTGACCAATGGCCTGCGATAAGGAGGAATAGAATTCATGCACATCTTTCAACTTATCAATAGCCAATTTTACTCTGTATTTTAAAAAAAATTCAAATACTTCAAGATTTTTCAATCTGGCTTCATCCTTTGTCTTCTCATTCTGCTCTTTCAATTCTTCAATTTCCTTTTCCAACTTCAATTTTAATGCATTCAACTGCTCAATTAGCACTGTAGCATCATTGGTTTCTTGTGGCATAGGGGCTTGGTATGGCACAATAGCCTAGTTCTGAGAAGAACTAGCACCCTTCATTTGTTGCTTGAGTTTGACATTTTCCAAATACAACTTGTTCACTTCATCATTCAACTCAATCTGAGTTCTCTCATAATCAAGCAATCTTTGCTCCAACTTTTTTGATAGCAGTTTGAGTGAACATTGCAGAGTGCATTTTAAGAGTGGTTGCTTCAAGCACCAATGTATCCTAGAATTTTTTTACTATGGATGTCCCCTTCTTCTCTTAGACTACATCAAGTAATCTCAGCTTCTTGATGTTTTTCTATGTGGCCCATATTGCAAGAGTTTCTATTTTTGGGTTGAACCCACAACCACTAACACCATCCTCATAATCAAATTTTGAGACCATCATGGGGTTATCCTGATTCCTTACTTGGTCCAATAGAAACATTTTCTTCAATTCAAGGCCAAGGATGATCAGCATATTACTCTTCAAGACCAACTGTCTAGCCTCCTCAAGGGTAACATTTATTTCATCAATCTTCATTTCTTTGAAAGTTTGGGTCACAATTTGGTCGTGCTGTGATTCATCAACACCCATCTTATTTATCTCAACTTTCTCCTCAAACTCCCTCATCTTTATTTTCAACCAAAAGTCTTTGAACTCTAGAGTATTTATGAAATCATTGTCCTCCATGAACCTCATTGAGGCCATGACCCTTTCATCTTCTTGTAACTCAGGCTCACCTTGTCCTTGTTCCTCCATTCTTGCTTCAAGTTTGTGGGCCTCTATTTCTTCGCCAACCAGTGGCTAATCTAGTTCCTCTTCATCTCTCATATGCTTCAAAATATTGGCCACCTCCTCAGTATCTCCAACTCCTTTAGTCATTTCATATGGAACCAATGGAGAAACATCATTAGTCTTTTGCCTTTTAGGAGGAGGTGAATCAGAAACTACAGGATCTTGAATTACAACTCCTAGTGACATCTTGACTGGGAGCTCTGTAGCCTTTGTAGGCTCCTTTTTAGATTTGTCATAGATTCTTTGAATATTATCAATGACCATATCTATTCTCTTCAAGGGGTCCTTCTCATCAACAAAAAATCCTTCAAAATTAGGGTTTTTCTTTTTGCTGTCATCCTCAATCCTTTTTACAATTTCCCATTTCCTCTTTCTATTATACACTTCATCAAAAGTGACACAATTTCTGATCACATCCTCATCAAAATTTGATTTGATGGGATACCCCCATTCTGGTAAGAATGACTTGCCTGACAGAATTCATGTGACCCTCTAGATTAGAAACTCTTTTGGTCCCTAATTTCAAAGAATACTTAGCCTCCAAATAGGCATGCAACTCTTCCAAAGTGTCTGAACCAACTAACCAATCACCAAACATAGTAGAATCAGGAAAGAAAGTGCCCTTATTTTCTTTTTTCATCACATTCTTCTCCATCCAAAGCATCTACCACATGAACTCAAGGAATGCAATTCTGTCTAGTACAAACTTTGGCAACACATGGGGTGGTTGAGTACATGCATAAAGTATAATTATTGAATAATCTAGAAAGAAAAACCAATCAAAAAAGTTATGATTATGACCTTGTGTTGGCCTATGAGCAAGAGGCCTCAACATCTCTCTGACCTCTTTGGTCAATCTGGGAGAAGGGCAACCAAGTGAATTCATTGTTCTAATTGCAAACTCATCATGGAATACTACATAATTACTATTGTTGCAATGAATATCCCATTTGTAGCACCAGCATTGTGTGGGCAACCGCTGCCTATTCTGGTCAATCATAGTCAAATCCATTTTGCTAGGCCATTTTCCCCTATTCTGATATAGTATCAAGTGACACAACAAGGAATAGTATTTGAAATCAAGGGGCTTCTTGTTTTCTCTGATTTGCAATAGACCATCATGCAGCTTCTTTTCAATATATGATGCAAAATCATACTCAATATTCACCTCTAGATTCTAAATCCTCATGGCCATCATCATCAAATCCATAGGCATTTTGTCTTGGGCATCAATACCTAGCACCTAACACAGAGCAAAGTATGTCCTCTTGAAATAAATAGCAAAATCATCAACAACAAAAGGCTCAACAGTAGTGGATAGAATTTCAATTCTTCTATTATTAGCCCCTTTTCTCATGTACATGGGCAATTTATCATTCTTATGTGTTTTTCTAAGGCTGATATATTCTTGTTCACTCTTCTTCAAGTCAACCTGTGTGAGGGCTTGCTTACTAAGCATGAAATAATCAATAATTGCATTTCTATCCAATGCTTCCAATTATGGTGGGCCATTAGGCAATCTAATTGTCCTGGAAGATGGATGGTAGCACTGTGCCAATACTCTAATTAGTTCAACATCAACAAACACATTTGGAACTACAAGTTTTGCCATATTCAAGTTCCAAGGGTTGGCTAAAAGGAAGCAAGGTATGCGGAACACACTTCCTACACCAACCTAATGAGGGGAATAGTATGCAAATTCTTTTTAATCCTTACAATTGTAGTAATGTTAAACACATAACATAAATATCACAACAGCAACACAACACATAAAGAGAGTGACACAAGATATATCGTGGGGAAAACCTTTTCAAGTAAAAAACCCCACACTCCAAAACTTGCACAATGTATTATCAAAACAATGGTGTGTTTACAATACACTTACAATGCAAGTTCTTCCAGGAGTCTTCAAATGTCATTTTTGGAGTGATTCCGGTAGCATAACAATACCTATACAAACACTATGCAACTACAACTCCAAAACAATGCATTATATAGAGTTACAAGGTATAAACATGAAACTTCTAGAGATGGGCATCCGTCTTGGCTACATGGCCATTTTCCCACATCAAAGGACACTTGTCCAAGCTAGAAATACCTCTCTTACATATGTCATACATGGCAAATTTGACTTCCCAAGGTTGAAGTGCTCTAGGCTAAAAATAGATATGGCAGATGCTCTTACGCATCTTACAACTGTCATATAATCTACCCAACATAACAACCTTAAATATTGTAAGAGAATCCATCATACAAGGCTAAATATAGCATATTCCTCTTACAACATGTCATAGCCCAACTTGGGCACCCAAAGATGCCTTCTCCACATGCAAAGATACTTTATGACACTTGTCTTCACTTGTTCCGAGAATCTCTATACTTGGCTCTTACACATCATAGATTCTGTCATACACAATAACACCTCTGTCATACCACAAGATGTCAACACATGGCATATTAATGCCACCTCAAATGGGATGTCTATATCCACATGGGATGAGTTGACCATCCTAGTCACCTTCCAAGTTGAGTGACAACTCACCATGCCACTTCACACTAAATGACAAAATAGGATGTGCAACATAAATTACATCATAGGCAAATAAATAAATAATTAATTAATTAATGCTAGGAATTGCAAGGTTGAGACACCTTAATTCCCAAATTCCACTTTTCAAACACCTTGCAAGAGCCAATAGAAAGACAAGATTTAACTATTACGGGCTAAGAGGCCCATAGACTCCGAATACCATCTAAACTTTTTTGTGCCCACAGGTTTAGTCAATGCATCTGTAACATTCTTCAAAGTCTCAACCTTCTCCAATATCACTTTCCCATATTCTTCCATATCACGAACAAAATGATACTAAACATTAATGTACTTTGTTCTAGCATGGAAAGTAGGATTCTTTGCTAATCAAATCACACTTTGACTATCACAACAGATAGTAATCTATCATGCATCAAAACCAACATCTAAACACAACCTCTTAAGCCAAATGACTTCCTTACAAGCATGAGTTGCTGCCATGTACTTTGCTTCTATCATGGACAAAGCAACCATAGGTTGTCGCTTACTCATCCAACTAATAGTACCACCAAATATAGTAAACACATAAGCACTGGTGGATCTCCCGCTGTCAATGTCACCTGCCCAATCAGAATCCACAAATCCATGAATACTCATAGAATGCTGAGGTCTTGTAGGATAACCATGATAACATAAGGAATACTCAGAAGTACCCCTCAAATATCTAAACACTCTCTTTACTACATCCCAATGTACCCATCCAAGATTATCCATAAACTGACTAAGGACTCCAACTACTTGGGTAATGTCTAGTCTTGTACAGACCATAGCATACATCAAGCTACCAACTACACTAGCATAAGGTACTCTACTCATATCCTCCATCTTAGAAGGAGACTTTGGACAATCATTCACAAATAACTTTTGTTGCAAGTATGAGGATAACCAGTGTTGTCATTGATGTCAACATACTCATATTGCATTAATGAGAAGGATTGGATGAGCTATGTGCTGAGGATATTAAGAAAATTAGCCTCAATCAGGAATAGTGAAGAACAGTGATGACATTAAGGTAAAAGTCCAAGATAAGATGAAGATCAGAGGATGCAGTTTAAAGGGTTTTTAGATATGAGTCTTGAGATGCTCTAGTCAAGATTTCAGAGGTCCGCTGAAGATATGAAGAAGTTATGGTAGCTCTAGTAGAACCGGTTCTGACAGATGTTCAGTGGTGACAGAGTGTCACAGATTGGTCCGGTGAGCTCTGGAATTGCATTATCTAATTCTGCAGATTGGAGAGAGTGTTGAAGAAGTCTGTGTGAAGTGACAACTAGATTTTTTCATGGTTTGGAGGTCTAGAAGCACCTTTTTCATTATGACAGTGATGACAGACTGTGTTCTTGAAGTTCTAGATGAAAAAGAGGAGAATTCCAGTAAGATGAAAAAGTGCGGATGTTCTTGATGACTCAGGAAAGGTTTTTGTGATCTTTGGATCATGTACAATTCTTATTGGTGGTCCGCATTCAAGTTGGAGTTTGCTTTTGAATAATTACCACTGAGTATTGGTGTTCTTCTTGAGACTGACTGACCAGATGTGTTACACGTCTTGTGAATGATCTTGTAGGTGTTTACAAACTTAGATGATTGTTCCTAAGTTGATGCCTTGTATAAATAAAGGTTTGTGAATTCATTTTGAAGTGTGTTTTGGAGTGGATAAGTGTGGTGTAGCGAAGAGAAGTGCAAAAGGTAGAGCAGGAGTTTTTTGGGCTTAAATGGAACTGATCCAGGCATGGTAAAGATGTTAATCTCCAATTCAAGTTTGTAATACTTGTTATTTTGTAGACAGTGTGTCTCTTGTAGGAAGTGTGCCTCTTGTGAGCAGTGTGCTTGGGTAGTGAGCCCTAATTGGCATGTGCCATCTATTTTTCTTATTCTTCTAATAGAGAAAAATCCTTGGGTTAATCACCCCGTGGTTTTTCCCTTGACCAGGTTTTCCACGTTAAAATCTTGGTGTCTCATGTGTTGATGTGTATCTACTCTAGTGTTTATGCTTTATGCTTTCATGAATGATTAATTGATATGCTATTACATAACAAAGAGGATTTAAGTGTTTAAATTAGAAGCAAGTTTTGGATAACTGATTCACCCCCCCTCTCAGTTGTCTATCCAGAATCCAACAATTGGTATCAGAGCCAAGTTCCTCTAAAAGGAGCTTAACCGCTTGAGGAGATCTAGGATGTCATCATACAAGGATAGTCCGAAGTTTGATGGAACCAACTTCTCTCTTTGGAAAGGTCACATGAAATGTCACTTGGAGTGTATGCGAAAAGCGTACTTATCCATGGTCACAAAAGCATATGTACCTCCACAGGGTGGTCCGACAACTCTAAATGAAATCACAAATGCTGAAAATAATCTACAGACTAAAGAGGCTCTTCTAAGCGCATTGACTGACTCAGAACTCTCAAATGTTATTGACCTACCAACTGCCTATGAGATCTAGGTTAAACTAGAACTTCTACATGAAGGAGATGAGTATGTTAAGAGTGCAAGGCTGCAGAGTCTCAAAGGGAAATTTGAAAGACTGAAGATGAGAGATGATGAAAATATTACTACCTTTATGCCAAGAGTAAATGAGCTGGTGTGTGGAAAGGGGAATGCTGGTGGAGTTTTGGATGAAAATGAGATTGTTGGCAAAATTCTTAGATCCCTTCCTACTGTCTACAAAATTAAGGTTGCTACCATTGGTGAATTCAGAGCCCATACAACTGTCACAAGAGACCAATTGACTCACAAACTGGCTGCATTTGAAATGACTGAGTTTAGAGATGATCCCCCCAAGACTGAATCTGTATTCAAAGCTACTGCCTCTGTGAAAGGCAAACAAAGATTTGATCTGGGAGAAAACTCTTCAATGAAGCTATCATGGTATGATCAAGCAAGAAGAGACATGGAAGAGGAAGAAGTAGAAATAGCTTAACTTGAAGCCCTCATTGCAAAGAGACTGCTAAGAAGATCCAGTAAGTATGAAGGAAAATTACCCTTTAAGTGCTTTAACTGCAATAAGATTGGTCATTTTACTTCAAGATGTCCAGAAAGATTTGCAAGGTCAAATTCTAATAGACAAAGGTTCCAAAAGAACTGTTATTATGTTCATGAAGAAGATGATAATGAAGGAGTAGCAGATGATGAATCAGAAATAGGAAACAAATCCAGAAATGAATGGGTGTTTATTGCCATCAAGGAAGAAGATCCAATATCCTTTGAATCTGTCAATCATAAGGTTGTAGAAAGAACTTTGGCTGCCTAAGTTGAAGAAAAGGATGATTGGGTTATTGACAGTGGATGCTCTCACCATATGACAGGTGACAAAAACAAGTTCCTAGACTTGGAAAGGTATGAAGGAGGAATGGTAAAGTTTGGTGATAATTCTGCTGGTAGAATCAGAGGTAGGGGAACTATTTCTTTTGATGGAAAGAGCAAAACTGGTAATGTACTATATGTTGAAGGATTGAAGCACAATCTTCTCAGTGTTGGATAGTTGGTAGACAAAGGTTATGATCTCCGGTTCAAAAATGGAAGATGTAGGATCTTTGAAAGCTCCAGAACTGAGATTGCATCCGGTACTCAAACAAAAGGTAATATCTTCCATCTAGTTGGTTCTAATAAAAGTTGTTTGTTTGTTCAAGTTGATCAGAGTTGGTTATAGCATAGAAGGATGTGTCATGTAAATTTTGATAACATCATCAAGATAAGCAATACTCAGGCTGTAAGAGATCTTCTAAAATTGGTGAAACCTACAAATAGCTTGTGCAAAGAATGTTAGCTGGGTAAACAGAGCAGAGTCTCATTCAAAAGCAAGGATCAATCCTCTACCGGATTATTGGAATTAATTCATACTGATCTATGTGGTCCGACAAGAATCAAGAGTATGCAAGGTGATAGATATTTCATGTTACTGATTGATGACCATTCCTGGATGATGTGGGTTACCTTTCTGAAAGAGAAATTAGAAGCTTTTGAGAAGTTCAAAATCTTCAAGGCTATGGTAGAAAATCAACTGGACTGAAACTAAAATGTCTGAGGTCTGATAGAGGTGGTGAATTCACATCCGGTGAATTCATAGATTTTTGTGAGAAGCATGGTATAAAGAGATAGTTATCTACTCCTAGGACTCCATAGTAGAATGGAGTAGTAGAGAGAAAGAATTAGACCATCCAGGAAGCATCCAGGACAATGATGATGGAAGAAAATGTTCTCTAGATGTTTTGGAGAGAAGCTGTCAGCATTGCAATCTATACTCTCAATCAAGTTCAAATCAGAAGCAATACCGGTAAGACTCCTTATGAACTTTGGTTTGGTATCACTCCTACTGTGAGATATTTCAGAGTATTTGGTAGCAAATGTTACATTAAAAGAGAGAAGATCTAGGAAAGTTTGATGCTAGAAGTGATGAAGGAATTTTCTTGGGTTACTCCACTCAAAGCAAAACATACCGGTGTTACAATAAGAGACTAAGAAAGATAATAGAAAGTACAAATGTGAAGGTTGATGAAAGAATTGAGAAGCCCTCAAGGTTTTATGAATATGATGAAGATGATCAGAATGGTTCTCTGGTTCAAGGAGCTCAATCCTCCTCTGAAAGTCAGATTCAGACTGATCCAGTAAATCAGGAAGAAGAGGTTTGTCTGAATGAGCCTGATCAAGAAACAGTAGTGCAAGAAACTCCCAAAGTTCCAAGGTATGTAACTCTAAACCACTCTAAAGATCATATCATAGGTGACAAAAGCAAAGGGGTACAAACAAGGAGGAGAATTGCTCAAAATTTAGATGAATACTTTCTGATTTCAAAGATTGAACCTAAGACAATAAATGAAGCATGCAATGATGAAAACTGGACCAAAGCAATGGAGGAAGAGTTGATACAATTTGAGAAAAATCACACTTGGGATCTTGTTCCCAGACCTAGAAACAAGAATGTGATTGGAACCAAATGGGTCTTCTAGAACAAACTAAATGAAGTTGGTGAAGTAATCAGAAACAAAGCCAGATTGGTCTGCAAAGGCTACTCTCAAATAGAAGGAATTGATTTTGAAGAAACCTTTGCTCCGGTGGCAAGAATTGAAGTAGTCAGATTATTTCTTGCATTTGTTGCCTTCAAAGACTTCAAGGTATATCAGATGGATGTCAAATCTGCCTTCCTAAATGGTGATTTAGAAGAAGTATACATTGAGCAACTGGATGGATTTCAATTGTCTGATCATAGTGATATAATCTGCAAGTTGAAGAAAGCATTGTATGGATTGAAGCAAGCCCCAAGGGCTTGGTATGAAAGGTTGGATAAGCATATTGTGCAGATTGGTTTCAACAAAGGTACTGCTGACAGTAACTTATATTTTAAAATTGATCATGAAAACATCTTGATTGTTGAAGTATTTGTTGATGATATCATCTTTGGAGGAAAAGATAGCATGTGTAAAACTTTTTCAAATCAAATGAAAAGTGAGTTTGAGATGTCCATGCTTGGTGAAATGAATTTCTTCTTAGGTCTGCAAATTACTCAAACAAAGAAAGGGATATTCATTTCTCAGACCAAATATGTGAAAGAATTGTTGAGGAAATTTGGGATGGAAGATTCAAAGCCAATGAATACTCCCATGGCAACCAGATGCAAGTTGAGCAAAGATGATGACTCTCCCAAGGTGGATCAGACAAAATATAGGTCAATGATTGGAGGACTGTTGTATCTCACTCAAACTAGACCAGATATTATGTAGGTTGTTGGTCTTGTTGCTAGATTCCAAGCTGATCCTAGAGAATCTCATGTTATAGCAATCAAGAGGATTTTTAGATATCTAAAGGGGGTAGTTGAGTATGCTCTATGGTACCCTAGAGATCATGATTTCTCTCTTCATGCATATACAGATGCAGATTGGGCAGGAGATGTGGATGACTGGAAGAGCACCAGTGGTGGAGCTTTCTTTTTGGGAAAAAGATTGGTTTCTTGACTAAGCAAGAAACAAGAGGCAATATCTCTGTCTACAACTGAAGTAGAATACATTGCAGCAGCAGGTAGTTGCACTCAAATCTTATGGATGAAGCAGATGCTAAGAGACATTAAAGTAGAATATGAGGAGCCTATCACAATTTTTTGTGATAATTCAAGTGCAATAAATATTTCTAAGAATCCGGTGTTGCATTCTAAAACCAAGCACATATCTATCAAGTTTCACTTTCTAAGAGAGCAAGTGAACAAGGATGAAGTTAGATTGGAGTATGTGCCCTCCAAGGATGAGATTGCAGATATTGTTACTAAACCTCTTCCCAAGGACTCTTTTGAGTATCTCAGGGAGAAGTTAGGGGTCATTGCCCCTCCGGTGATGAACTAGGATGCACTGATGTGCATCAATCCGGTGGATATCACAATCATATCTTGTGATCTGAATTGGTGATGGGGAGCTACTACTCAGGGGGAGCAGCTGGTATGATTCTGATATGTTAAAATGGCAAGTATGAGCCCTTTGCCATTGATGTTAAAGGGGGAGAGAAGACATGTGAAAAATAAGTGGTTGTTGATCAAAGGAGGAGCAGTAAAGAAAGAGAAGACATGTGAAGAGTTGTTGTTGATAGGGGGAGCTGTGACAGAAAGGAGAAGTTCTTGTCTTGATGGTCTTTCACATCATATGTTGCCATTAATGACAAAGGGGGAGATTGTTGCAAGTATGATGATAACTAGTGTTGTCATTGATGTCAACATACTCATATTGCATTAATGAGAAGGATTGGATGAGCTGTGTGCTGAGGATATTGAGAAAATTAGCCTCAATCAGGAACAGTGAAGAATAGTGATGACATTAAGGTAAAAGTCCAAGATAAGATGAAGATCAGAGGATGCGGTTTAAAGGGTTTTCAGATATGAGTCTTGAGATGCTCCAGTCAATATTTTAGAGGTCCACATGAAGATATGAAGAAGTTATGGTCGCTCTAGTAGAACCGGTTCTGACAGATGTTCAGTGGTGACAGAGTGTCACAGATTGGTCCGGTGAGCTCCGAAATTGCATTATCTAATTCTGCGGATTGGAGAGAGTGTTGAAGAAGTTTGTGTGAAGTGATAACTAGATTTGTTCATGGTTTGGAGGTCTGGAAGCACCTTTTTCATTATGATAGTGATGATCATAATCACAGGGACCAATTCTTGTCCCAAAACATAAACCAAGCATGAACTACCACATTCTCATCATGATGCATTTACAACACAGAATACACATCATTTCACATTACATAGAGCAAGTCATTATCCATCTTGCATAGTCATCATAACCACATGAATAGGTACACTGAGCAAAGCATTATCCATCTTGCACATTTACCATACTAACATGAATAGGAGACAATATTTCAAGAATGCATTTCATTCAACTCACATGATACACACATAGCCAACCCCCACACAATCACACCCTCCTAGGCCTCTGGAAACAACTTCCCCAAATGACACAACACTTGACTCCATTAAAAACATAATGGTTTCACATCACATTCACTCTCAAAGCACATCATAAACTAATACCCTTCAACAATATTTTTAAGGAATGTAACATTAATCCAAGAATGATCAATCTTTTAACAATTATAAAGTGAATCTATCTTAATAATATAGAACTGTAACTTTCTAATCACTAGTATCAGTTACAATATGATCATAAGATATAAGTGTCCATGAGTAACAATATTTTAACTAATAATTCTCAAGACTTATTTTAATTTCATTCAATTAAAAATGATTGTGAACAAAATGCAAATAAGCCTAAGGCATACAAATTAAATACAACAATTATTTACACTATTTACATTGATGTAGATTCCATTAATAATCTAGACAATTTTGTAAATACTATTAAATATAAATGTATAAGCAAGACTAAAAGCCCATGCTATAAATCTCTTACACTAGTTAGAATCACAAGATACAAAACCCGAAGCTACAATAAAAGAACCTTGTTCTAAGGTTAGCTTGAGAGGAAAGAAATACATAACAATAAAACATTCCTATAGATCTAACATTTCATCAAATCTACCTCATTTTTAATCACATGCATAAGATAGGATTATTACATAGTTAAGGAGGGTTCAAACCAAATAGAAGTATCATGACTAAAGCAACTCAAGAGTGAACACTAAGAGGGTACAAGTAAAAGAACAATCTTTTTCTAGGTTTTACCAAATTTTGTTCAACACATGAATAGGAAGAGAGAAGCTCAGGTTGCTATGGAAAAAACTTAAGTGTCAACTTGATCAATCTTCTATAAACCACTACTACATTGGTCCTATGAATACCAAAATGATCATACCTAACATAGTTCTTCTAGAGGTGTCTACACCTCATAATGATTACTAAGCTTGCTAAAATCCCTTACCCAGCACTAGTATTAACAGAATAAACCAATACAAATCTTTCTAACCTGCTAACATGCCAAGTCTAGGAATGAGAAGGGTTGATTGAGTTCACGACATAAATATGATACAAACATTTTTTCAACAACAATGTTAATAAGAATGTGACATTTCTTAAGCACAAGTAATAAACATGCTCTATACAACTAATGAGCCACAACATCCATAAAAGACTTTATTATCACATCAAAATCCACTTACAACATCACATACACATGAAATCAGGACATACTAATCTATGCCTCAAGAAAACTAAACCTTGACAACATGACCTTATTACAACCACTAATACAACTTACACAAGTTCCATTTACCTTATATAGTTCCACTCATAATCAACTAATTTCTAAAACAAACTTATAAATCAAATCTTAAATACATTGTTTACAAACCTAATTCCAAACCTACTTAAATCATATTTCTACTAATAAATCGTAATAAAATCAATATCAATTTAAATTAAATTTATACAATCACTCTATCTAAATTGAATTCTTATACTTCTGTTCTATATAGATTTAATAGCCTTCTTATAACCTAACAAACAACCAAAATAAGTAGAGTTATTTATAATTGAAAGCATATTCACCTACGGTAGTATAGATAAGAAGATATAATTGTTGGAACTAGTCAGGTAATTTTTTTTTGACAAACACCTCAAAGGGATGGCATCTCATGGATATCAGTGATTACAGGATCAACACAAAATGAATTTGTTGAGAAGGCTTTAGAAGCTACCAATAATGCAAAATGTGAAAGCATAGACAAGGCACACAGACTGATTGGTAGAATGCCTCAAAGAGAGTCACATGATGGAAATCAATGATCATAGGATATGTACAAAATGAATTTGTTGAAAATTTTTAGAGAAACCCAGTTCGAAAATATAGAGTTATTGGTGATACAACTAACTGTTTTAACATAGACGAAACGAGTGAGGTAGATAGTCACAAAATATTCATATCTCCACAATGACAAACTGGGTATAGTTGATTTTTAGATATGATTTAGATAACTAGGTCGTTCACCATATAAAAATCCTAGAGAAACCCTATTCGTAAAAATAAAGTTATGGCTAATGTAATAGACTATAAAAATAGAGATGAAATCAGTGAGAGATAGATAGTCACTTCAATCGATGATTCCCAGAAATACAATGATATAGACATGCACAGTTGGATCTGATAACAAGGCTTCTAACCTCTCAATTAAATTACAATCAACAAGAAAAAATCATAAACCAAACATTTGCTTCAACAGAAAATTGAGACAGAAATTAGAACCAAAGGAACCTGATTTCTCTTGCTTGACTGGGTTGAAGATTCAATGTCGGGTTCAACTGCTACAACCACAAACTAGTCTCTCCCATCTCCTCTCCCCCCAAAAGTTCTATCCGCTAAAGATTATTATGAGAGAGAAAACCCCCCAATATCTTTCAGAAGATTCCTCCCATTAAAGGCAAGAAATTCTGCCTAAATCCCTTTCTTACAATTTTCTATTTTTTATCATTTACAACCAGACCAGACAATATTATTATTTTTTTCTTATTTATTTCCTTTACAACTAGACAAGAATCATTTTTATTCTTATTTATTTAGTATTTACTATATATGAGTTTTATGACAACTCATAAATATTGTCTATTTTTATTGCCACTTAACACAACATTTAATTATATTAATTAATTTATTTATCATTAGCTAGCATTTACATTTATTATTATTTTTTTATTATTTATTTCCATAAAATCAAATTCTCATTAAGGCATATATATATATATATATATATATATATATATAACTAACAAAAATGCTTTCATAACTAATAATATTATTTTAATGCAACAATTAACCAAAACAACAATCAAACAATGCCAAACTAAATAACCTAAATGCTGAACAATACCTAACACAATGCACTATCGAAAGCATGACCACAATGATAGTGACTGACCATTATGCCCATACAAACAACATTGATTGGGTGCAAAACTAGATACTCATCCTTTTCAAGGATGATGGCTAACTAGGGGACCATATGTCATCTTTGTTCAACAGTTTCCATTGGGTTTTAAGGCACGCTCAGACCTGTCAATTTAGGTAGAGTCAATGTCTGATACCTGCAACTTGCAACAACAAAAAAAATAGTCAAACATATAGATGTATATATAATCATACAATCAAACACACCATGAAAGGAAATTGTAGTGTAGTAGGGTACTCACGCATGAGTAATATGACACTGTTCCTCTCACAAACACACATCAAACAAGTAACCACATCATGCATAATAATCAGTAGTTGATCAACCAGATAAGAAACATCATCAAATAATCGCGTGATGCACATAATAAGATTGATCCACATACTTAATTAAGTCCATAAAGTTGTCATAACATATGCATAACTCAAGTAAATATCAATGTCGCAACAAAGATTGTCGATAAAACATACTAACTGTCATATGAAACCACATGAGGATAATCAGTAATGTCACCAACATGAATGTAGCATCTACCAACATCATATAATGTAAAACATCAACTATCTAACATACCCTAAAAATTCCTACTATTTTACCTTCACCTTCATGCTCCTTAGCCAGACCACCTGCACATCCAAGGTGAGAATGGAGGGGCATGACATCCTCCCCTCTAAAACTTGACTTACTCCTGGAAGTCATAGACTAGGGTGGAAACACAACATATTAGTATTGCAATTTTCTATTGCCAACATATGCATCCATATTAAGCAATTGTTCATAAGATAGGCACAATCATTCAATAAAGACAAGAAGAGCACATATTCCTCACCATTAAGATGTATCATGTGATCTACTTATAATCCAATCACACATATTTTAAGAATTTCAAATTATTTAGGGAATTGTATTCACATATTAACAAAGAAAAATACATCTCATCTCTTATTTCCACTATGGTTCCCACTAATTACCGAACATGCAAAGTACAATCCTTCGTGGAGTCCTCCCTTGAACACAATATAAGAGGTTTGAAATGAACATGATAGAAACAACACTTAACATGAAACAAAGCCAACAAAAACAAACATTCGGAATAACCACCATAGAAATTTTAAAAATGCAAACCCAAGTGGGGAAATAATCAAATTCAATCTTAAGTCACAAAATGCTGGCAATTTTCAACAATAAATCAAGTATAAAGAAAAGAGTTTTGGTGATCACTTCTATCATAAGAGAGTTCAAAGAAAACAAATTCACTGGTATCCCAACCACAACACATGAAACAACTATCAAAAATTCCAAAACAACCAATATTACAAACAAATCCACATCACGGTGTGACTAATTTTAGCCACAAAAGGGAGTATCCTCTAC
Source organism: Cunninghamia lanceolata (assembly GCA_027924645.1). Taxonomy (NCBI): domain Eukaryota; kingdom Viridiplantae; phylum Streptophyta; class Pinopsida; order Cupressales; family Cupressaceae; genus Cunninghamia; species Cunninghamia lanceolata. Next base: position 8,479,101 of record BSBN01000400.1, read on the forward strand.
ACAACACCGTAGGGCTCAAAGTCTAGAATGCGTTAGAGAATGTACACCAAACACACAGACAACTCAGTTTTCTACATCTTCTTATCTAAGAAACTTTTATACCAGTATTTAAGGCAACACAGTCGCTACTTATTTACAAAAAATTTCTATCTTTAATGCAATACAATTCCTTTTTACCAAACTATGAATATATACAATTACTTCCTTATGCAAAAAGATACTTACAGAGGAAATGTATGATCTCACACACAAGAATAATTCAAAATTCTAATTGACTTATAGTATCACATTCATGATCTCATGGGTCTAACACAAGCTCCAATTTGATCTCCTGCACACATTTCTTACACAGGCATACACAAAGATAACTTTCATAAATCATAATAGAACTTCCTCGTGATGTCATGGCTAACTAGGAGATAGATATCATATTATCAAGCAACCACTCAAAGATACCCCACATGTGACAACACCACGTAACCACATGACTCATGATGCATGATGCCACCAAATGATTAAATCATTCCAATGCTTACACATATAATGCAATTAACATAAAGATCGTATGGTGCTTCTACACCCATAGCTAAACATAACCCCCAAGTATGATTACTTCACCAAACAAGGGAACACAAAACACCACTGGCCTTTCACAACACCCCAAATAGAATGGGTACAGGATATTCACATCACTAGAGGGGGCAAATACCACACTCCTAATTACATGCACTAACAGTAACCATCCTTCTTTCTTCTAAAGCACTAGAGACTACAAGAGAAACTCAAGGCCTCAATAAATTAGGAAGCACTAACATACAAGAACACATATTGTCAGATACATCATCACATTTTTAGCAAAGAAGGAGGAGGAACACATAGCAGACACATAAGTAAAACAAGGCATAAAGAATTTATTTCTTCCAGAATCAAAGAACAAGTCTATACATTTATCAACCTTCCAACATCATACTAAGGCACATAGGTGAGAGGTACTATTACCAACTAACCACAAGGAGAAAAGTGCTTAACCTAAAGCAACAACAACAATCCAGATGCCCCAGTGTTGCAACCTAGGCTCTGATACCAAATATAATGCCCCACCAAGGAACCCAGAGGATAACACAACTAAGCTTACAAAAAGGAAAAAAAAAATTTAAATGAAAAAAATATCAACAGTCATATATAATTTATTCATAATATTTGAATTAAGCTTTATCCTTTAGGGTTCCATGGCTGCATTACTAACAAACTAAAAAAAGATCTAACCAATATTATGAATTAATTAACAACCATAGTTTATTTTAAGTCTAATTTCATTAGATGAATAAACACATGCAATTCCATATTATATCATCAGATAAGTAAGCATCAAGATCCTGCACATAGGATAATAAGTACATAAACAATCTCCTTTGCAAGAGGGTACAACATTACATTGCTTACAATACTGCTATCCAGATTACATTGGAGTACATATATTAAGATAACAATACATGATTCAACTAAAATACAAGACTAAAACATGAACATAAGTATCTATCTCCTCAAGCTAGAGAAAGATCTAAAATCTACCATACAAGGTACATCCTTCTCATGCATGAACAACAAAAAGGGAAACTAATGGAGATAAAAACACAACCACTTGACCATGTGGAACTCTAAGGTCCACCCCCCATGCTAGGAGATAACAATAAGGTCCCTATAAGAAAACAATCAAGAAAGATAGTAGACTAATAGGTGCAAAGACTACACAAGACTTTAATACAACATGGGTCAAAAAGAACATCACAAGTAAATCAAACAACACTTCCAAAGGCAATCACACAATGAAAGGGAAAAACACACACTAGGGAGTGCTAGGCTGCAGTAGGGAAGAGTGTCATCGTATGGTCCTAACATGGGTTATCCTGACAGTCTCTCACCAAACCTCGGCCCCCATCCATGGGTTATCCTGGCAGTCTAGACACTAGCCCCCATCTATGGTTATCATCGCAGTCTCTCACAAGACGTCGGCCCCATAGGGTGGCACATGTGGTACCAACATTCCTTCCATGAGGACAAGGAAGTTGATCTTACCAACCATGACTTTCTCATACCATCCTTAGCCTAAATGAGCACTACAGGCATGGCTGAGGCATCCAATTATCATATTTAGTGTGGAAACTACCCAACCCTCTGAATTTATTATTAAGTTATCACTAGATTAGAAACTTCCAATGGGTTATCCTAGCAGCCACTTTGGGCACTGGCCCCACATTAAAAGCCACTCCCCTACCTACATCTAGAAGACCCTATCCATCAAGCAAGACAATTACCATCATAGTGACAAGTAACATATACAATGCAAGGCATTTACCTTCTTGCATACAAATCATAATCACAGGGAAAAATTCTTCTCCCAAAACATAAACCAAGCATGAACTACCACATTCTCATCATGATGTATTTACAACACAGAATACACATCATTTCACATCACACAGAGCAAGGCATTATTAATCTTGCAGTCATCATAACCACATGAATAGGTACACTGAGCAAGGCATTATCCATCTTGCACATGTATCATACTAACATGAATAGGAGACAATATTTCAAGAATGCATTTCATTCAACTCACATGATGCACACATAGCCAACCCCCACACAATCACACCCTCCTAGGCCTCTGGAAACAACTTCCCCAAATGACACAACACTTGACACCATGAAAAACACAATGGTTTCACATCACATTCACTCTCAAAGCACGTCATAAACTAATACCCTTCAACAATATTTTTAAGGAATGTAGCATTAATCCAAGTATGATCAATCATCTAACAATTATAAAGTGAATCTATCTCAATAATATAGAACTGTAACTTTCTAGTCACCAGTAGCAGTTACAATATGATCATAAGATATAAGTGTCCATGAGTAACAATATTTTAACTAATAATTATCAAGACTTATTTTAATTTCATTTAATTAAAAATGATTGTGAAAAACATGCAAATAACCCTAAGGCATACAAATTAAACACAACAATTATTTACACTATTTACATTGATGTAGATTCCATTAATAATCTAGACAATTTTGTAAATACTATTAAATATAACTGTATAAGAAAGACTAAAAGCCCATGCTATAAATCTCTTACACTAGTTAGAATCACAAGATACAAAACCTGAAGCTACAATAAAAGAACCTTGTTCTAAGGTTAGCTTGAGGAAATAAATAAAGAACAACAAAACATTCCTATAGATCTAACATTTCATCAAATCTACCTCACTTTTAACCACATGCATAAGATAGGATTATTACATAGTTAAGGAGGGTTCAAACCAAGTAGAAGTATCATGGCTAAAGCAAATCAAGAGTGAACGCTAAGAGGGCACCAGTAAAAGAACAATTTTTTTCTAGGTTTTACCAAATTTTGTTCAACACATGAATAGGAAGAGAGAAGCTCAGGTTGCTATGGAAAAAACTTAAGTGTCAACTTGATCAATCTTCTATAAACCCCCCAATATCTTCTAGAAGCTTCCTCCCATTAAAGGCAAGAAATTCTGCCTAAATCCCTTTCTTACAATTTGCTATTTTTTATCATTTACAACCAAACCAGACAATATTATTATTTTTTTCTTATTTATTTCCTTTACAACTAGACAAGAATCATTTTTATTCCTATTTATTTAGTATTTACTATATATGAGTTTTATGACAACTCATAAATATTATCTATTTTTATTGCCACTTAACACAACATTTAATTATATTAATTAATTATTTATATTTAGCTAACATTTACATTTATTATTATTTTTTTATTATTTATTTCCATAAACTCAAATTTTCATTAAGGCATATATATATATTTATTTAACAAAAATACTTTCATAAGTAATAATATTATTTTAGTGCAACAATTAACCAAAGTAGCAATCAAACAATGCCAAACTAAATAACCTAAATGTCAAACAATACCTGACACAATGCACGATTGAAAGCATGACCACAATGATAGTGACTGACCATTATGCCCATACAGACAACATTGACTGGGTGCAAAACTAGATACTCATCCTTTTCAAGGATGATGGCTAACTAGGGGACCATATGTCATCTCTGTTTAATAGTTTCTATTGGGTTTAAGGCATGCTTAGACCTGTCAATTTAGGTGGAGTCAATGCCTAATACCTGCAACCTGCAGCAACCAAAAAAGATGGTCGAACATATAGATGTATATATAATCATACAATCAAACACACCGTGAAAGGAAATCGCAGTGTAGTAGGGTACTCATGCATGAGTAATGCAACACTATTCCTCTCACAAACACACATCAAACAAGTAACCACATCATGCATAATAATCAGTACCTGATCAATCAGCTAAGAAACATCATCAGATAATCGTGTGATGCACATAATAATATTGATCCACATAATCAATTAAGTCCATAAAGTTATCATAACATATGCATAACTTAAGTAAATATCAGTGTCACAACAAACATTATCGATAAAACATACAAACTGTCATATGAAACCACATGAGGATAATCAAGAATGTCACCAACATGAATGTAGCATCTACCAACATCATATAACATACAACATCAACTGTCTAACATTCCCTAAATATTCCTATTATTTTACCTTCACCTTCATGCTCCTTAACCAAACCACCTACACATCCAAGGTCAGAATGGAGGGGCACTACATATATAAACAAATAAAATTAAAATTAAAAAACAAAAGATAAAAAAACTCAATATATAAAACAAAATAGAAAAAAGACAAAGGTAAAAAGATACATGAGTGAGGACATGCCATTTAAATCAAATGCATACAAATAAGCACAAATCCTAGATTAATAAGTGATAGGTAGATAATGATATTCCAATAATTTGGAATGATTAATAAATACAAATATAAATAATTATCCTTACCTAAAGATGACACTAAGACTAACATGGATATGAATATGATGTGTTTCAATATAGTGGATGATATTCTAGTAATCACTTTGCAATCATAATATTTCTCTATCATTATATAGGGATGAGTTAGGGATGAAGGAGGAATCTAGAACTATGAGGATTCATGAGTGGGTAAAGATTGAGAAATTTGAACTTAAGTCTATAGAAACTAATGCAAATAAAAAAATTTAGGCCAAAGGTGGAAACTTTAAAATGACTTTTTACTAGAAACACACAATTGATGAAACACATGTTGAAGAGGGTTAGTGTGATGAGGATTTTGATCAAAATGGCCTTCAAGACCATAAAGTGTTTATAAAAGTGAGAAACACATAAAAGATAGATCTTGGGAGATATGAGATTGAAATAGGGTACTTTTCACTCTTCCCTCCTAATTACAATCATTGTGATCTAAATTATTATTCTATAAATTTTGTCTCAATTTTATGAAATAGAAAGAATAGCTTCAAATACATATGAGAAAATATGACTTGAAATGCCCACCTAGAGATGAAATTAATTGTAGTGAGACTCTTTCCATGTATGAGGTTGATGGGAAGAAGAACAAGATATATGGATAGAACCTTTGCTATCTAGCAAAGTTGTTCTTAGATAACAAGATATTTTATTGTGTTGTTGACTTGGTTGTATTTTATATTTTGTGTGAATGTCATGATCATAGATGTTATATGGTTAGATATTTTTCAAAGGATAATCATTTTGATGAAGTATATAATTTGGCTTGCATTCTTACTTTTCCACTATATCAAAGGAAAGGTTATGGAAAATAATACATGAATTAAAAGATTACTTGGTGTTTTTAGCTTGGTCAAAGATGACATTACTTACTTAAGAAAACTAAAAGAATTGTTGTTGTAAAAATTTGGATAGTATAAGTGGCATTAGATAAGGATAGTGATGTGTAGGCATGATGAGGATGGGGTTGGTGATGGCATAGGATGCACTATGGGGCATCATGTATGCTAGATAGTTAGTGCCATCATTATCTTATTATTTTCCTTCATTCCAAGGGAAAAGTAAGGGGGAACATTGAGGACACCTTATTTTCTCTTATTATATATGCTTTCATAATCACATCTTACTCATGTTATATCATGTTTATCATATCATGTTATCTTTAACAATTCTATAGTAATTTTAGTTTCCCATGATCATATATTTTTCTCCTTACCTCCAATTTTTATTTGCATCTTTTATGCACAATCGATTGAAGTGGGGCATATTATATTTCATTGGACTCTATGCCCAAGTAGAATTTTAAACTTTTGATTTCAATCCCTTTTTTCGCTTTTAGTTTTCCTCATTTCACTTTTGTCTGCGCCTTCACTTAAAATTCATAAATTTGAATTCATTCATCATAGTTTTATCATATTTCTCTTAATTTTACTTGTTTAGGTTCACAAAATTATGAACATATCTTATTTTCAAATTATTTTTCATGTTAAAATTTCCTCAATATAAGTACATCGCAATAAATAAATAAATATATATCTGTATATTAAATAAAATAAATAATTAATTAATAATTAAAAGTTTTAAAAAAATAGCAAGAAAATATAAATAAATAAAAAACAAAATGAAACAAAGCTTAATATATAAAACTACAAATTACTATTCAAATTATAAAAAAATAACAAGTAAATTATAGAAAATAAAATGTTGTAATAGGGAGAAATTCATAATAGATGTGATATTTTCATAGTTCATGTAAATGATTGTGAATATTTTTTGTAATAACTATGTAGATATTTTTTGTATCAATATTTCAAATTATATTAGGATATGATTGCAAACTATGCTCAATTTAAATAGATGGAGAGTTTAGTGGTAGGAAATGAAAGAACAAGAAAAGAGAAATGTGAAGAAGGGACACAAGTTATAAAGCATAATGAGAGTTAAAATACAATTTAAAACAAACACAAAACAATATTATAAAACATATCTCAAAATACAAAATAAAAATAAAAATAGGAAGATTACATAAACCTAACATAAAAAGAAAGCATCACACGATCATAAAAATAATTGAAGAAAAGAATAGTAAAAAGCTCCTAACACGAATAAGAGGCAAACAACAAATAGAAATAAAATTAAATAATGATGTTATGTGTAGATCTAGAGAGAGAATTACAATAAAAAAATGTTAGATAGTAAAAAGCTCCTAACACGAATAAGAGGCAAACAACAAATAGAAATAAAATTAAATAATGATGTTATGTGTAGATCTAGAGAGAGAATTACAATAAAAAAATGTTAGAAATAACAATGTAAAAGAAAAATTACTAGCATATTTATATATTTTTTTAAATATCTAAAGTAGGCAGAAAGATATCAAATATAAGAAAAAAAATTGAAATTAGTATAATAGAAATAATGTAATAGAATTTAAAATATTAAAAAAATAAAAAATAAAACAATTTATGGAAATTTATTTTTTTGAATTTAATTTACAAGTTTACAGCTTTCAGCCCTTTCTTGTGACTGTAGATGCCTCTTCGTGTAATTATTTAAAGAAAGACCTATTCTAAATAATAAACTCAAAAGCTAGCTATCATAATGCTAAAAATAATATTAATAATAACATTATTAATTATTCATATTATATTTGTAATTATTGATAATAGTGTTAGTAATGTGTATTGAATTAGGAACTTTGTAAAACATGGTATTTGAAAAATTAGTTCTATGTATTGAATTATGGATTTTGTAAAACTCACAAAATGTTATTTAAAGAATTATAATGGTGAGAAATATAAGAAAATATATAAAATTATTTGTTGGTCAAAGCTACATTAATTGATCAATAGACCACTATATATTGTTGATAATTACAATAAGAGAGCCTTTTTGTCTAACAATAATAGATTTTCTTAAAAATAAAATATTTATTTTTACAAATGTCATGAATCAAGAAAAAACAATTAGAATTGTTAGTGATTGTAGCTACGGGAGTCATTTTATAAAAGAAAAGTAATGCAAGGACCAATCGGCCCTAGCAGCAGGTTCACTAGTTTGGTATATATAAGAGATAGAATCTCCTTATTTGGGTATATTCAAGACAATTCCAATGAAAAATTATTTTCTATAACAGCAGGTTCACAGTAGATCTAAAGGAGCAGCATAATAATTATTGTAACCAAGGAAATCGCACTATCTTCAAGTGCAAAATTATTGTATGTGATTCTGCCCTTCTAGGGCCTAATTGTGAGTGTCATTTCTGCACTCATATTTCTTATTTATAAGAGAATATCTTGCTGGGTTTTTCTCCCTTGAGTAGGAGGGTTTTCCCAGGGTAAAATATTGTGTTCATTGTTCTATGTGTTGTATTTTCTATTTATGCATTTCTGTTCTATAAAAACTAACATGGTATCAGAGCAGGTTTAGGAAAATCTGATCTGACTAGATATTTTCTTCTAGAGACTACGCTGCTCTGTGTAATTTGCTTATTGTCTATCTATGACCTTGCTTCATTCCTAATGAATAGAAAGATAGAAATTGTCCAGACCGTGAAAGAGAAGCAATCTCTGCCTATGTGTAGCAGAGAAAGAGAGATGTCTGTCCTTGCTGACATTTTGTCAGTGCATGTTCAATATGAAGGCGTGAATGCAAGAGCAGTTGGGAAAGCACTTTCTCCCAATCTATTTAGAGTGATGCATATAGTCCCTAATAAGCAAGATTACAGCTTTGTTGAAAAGGTGCAGCTTTCACAAGATGAAGTTCTAAGCCTCTGTAATAAACTTCTGCCCTCTTCAGCCTCTGCCTACTTAGGTGAGCCCCCACGGGTTCGTATCAATTTCAATGAATTAGATCAACTATGCTTATCAGCGTTCGGGTTCTATGGAGACAAGAACATGATGGTCCACATTTTCCACAAGGAAAGTCTAGTGGATGAGTGTGTTCTTGCTGAGATGGAAGGAGAATTGTTTGAGCTAGGATTGTACATTAGTCTTCTTGAAAAGAGTAGTAGCATAGTTGTTTTCTACTAGCATGAAGGGATCTATCCTTTTGAAGATCTGGCTACCTCTGTAACATTCGCTAGCTTAAAAGATAAGCGCACAAGAAGGATTCAAGTCTCCAGTGTGAAGAACTTAGAGAATGATTGAAGCTCTTGCTTGGTTATAATTGACAGAGGTGTGAGGAGTAAGAAGTCTTCGTCAAATACTGCAAATGTTAATAATCATGATGAAACAATGTGGTCTACAAAGGGTATCATCAATGTTGTTTCCTGACAAGAGAGAAGAGATATCCAAGGGTTTCTAAGAAGACAGAGGATGTGTCTATGAAAGCTTCTGCATTTTGCAATATGCTTAAAAGGTGGTCAGAAGAATGTAATAGTGATTACTCTAGACTGAGTAACGAGGAATTCATAATTCTCCTGGAAAATTATCAGCCACATGAGTTCTAGAAGTACTCTGAGTTTAAGGAATTTTTCAAGATTAGAAAGTCAGCCATAAGCTTTGCATAGTTTGAGGAATCTGAGAAATATTTTCTCAAAGTTATTCTAGAGTTCTGTTGACATGTTTCGTGGGCGGTGGAACAAAACTAGTCAATGCAGACAAGCCGAGCTCAAGCTCTGACATGGACATTGACGTTGACAGATTTGAGCAACTACATCAAGAACTTTCAGTTATTGCCATGAAGATCAAAGGGTTTTGTTGCTGGGAACAGACATCAAGTTTGGTCAGCATGTGATAACTTTTGAAAATTTGGTCCAAAAAAAGTAGACAATGGCTTTTATCTCTTATGGACAGGAAGTATACACCAAATGCTCTAGTATGTGCTCCTGCTCTACAAAGGAAGAAAGAGGAATATAGATAGAGAATTAGATTCTGCTCCAAACCAAAGAAGAAGAAGGATCTCTCTCACATTTAGTGTTTCAGGTGTGACAAGTATGGTCACTTTGCTTGAGATCACAAATTAAGGTCTACACAACTTGTTTCTACTACAGAAATTGCCATGAAGAAGCCAAGCTCTAAAGCTAATTTAGAAGGTTTCTTATTATAAAGCCGATCAGTTTCTTCGAAGAGGAGGAATTAACATTCAGAGGGAGTCTGAAAAACCAACAAAGGCATCCTTGGATGAGGGGGTCAGGAGGTTGATGCTAGTACTTGGAGCTTCATAGGGAGTCACATCATCATGAAGATTCCTTGTAGTGTATATTTCTCTGAGATGGAGAAATATGAGGTGAAAGCCCTTGTAGTGTATATTTCTCTCAGACAGGGAAATAGGAGGTGAAAGCCCTTGTAGTGTATATTTCTCTGAGATAGAGAAATATGAGGTGAAATCCCTTGTAGTGTATATTTCTTTGAGAAGGAGAAATATGAGGTGAAAGCCCTTGTAATGTATATTTCTCTGAGATGAAGAAATATGAGGAGAAATCCCTTGTAGCATATGTTTCTCTGAGATAGAGAAACAAGAGGTGAAAGCCCTTGTCCATCTTTGAGATGGAGATGTGGTTCTTTCCACCCTCTGGGAGTAGCCATGATGGATGTCATGTTGAGAGACTCCATGAAAAAATCACATTGAGAGACTCCGTGATGAATCCTTTGTACTTGTGTTTATCCACACATGGGAGTAGCCATGGTGGCATCATGTTGAGAGACTCCATGATGACATCACATTGAGTGACTCCGTGATGGGAACTTTTACACATGTTTCTTTCCACCCTCTGGGAGTAGCCATGGTGGACATCATGTTGAGAGACTCCATGACAACATCACGTTGAGAGACTCCATAGGCACTTGTGCACATGTTCCTTTCCACACATGGGAGTAACCATGGTGGATGTCATGTTGAGTGACTCCATGACAATATCACATTGAGTGATTCCGTGATGAACACTTTTTCACAAATGGGTGTAGCCATTGAGGGTGTCATGTTGAGAGACTTCATGACATGGATATCTGGAAAAATACCTCCCTAGCTAAGAGGGAGTGTTAGTGATTGTAGCTGCGGGATTCATTTTATAAAAGAAAATTAATGCAAGGACCAGTTAGCCCTAGCAGCAGGTTCACCAGTTTGGTATATATAGGAGATAGAATCTCCTTCTTTGGGTATATTCAAGACAATTCCAATGAAGACTTATTTTCTATAATAGCAGGTTCGCAGCAAATCTAAAGGAGTAGCATAATAATTATTGTAACCAAGGAAATCACACTATCTTCAAGTGCAGAATTATTGTATGTGATTCTGCCCTTCTGGGGCTTGATTGTGAGTGCCATTTCTGCACTTATATTTTTTATTTATAAGAGAATATCTTGTTGGGTTTTTTTCCCTCGAGTAGGAGGGTTTTCCCAGGGTAAAATACTGTGTTCATTGTTCTATGTGTTGTATTTTCTGCTTATGCATTTCTATTCTATAAAAACTAACAAGAATAATCACTACATGACTATATGAATTATTGTTGTTGAGGATAATAATTTACCATGATTCACTTAATTAATTTGATTATAGAAGGTAGTTTAAAATAAAATGTTTATTTTACTAATTATTTTGGTAAGAGAAGATATTATTTTTTTAAATATTATGTGGGAGTGATGAATAAGATTAATTAGTTAATAAGATAGAGTGTTTCAATTTGAGACCTCCCTCAAAATATTTTTATGTCATGAATATTTTTTTGGGAAAAGAAGTGAGATAGTACATATAATTGTTTGAAATGTTTGTGAGTAGCATAGTACATATATTATTTGTTTGTTTTCATTTCACTTATGGCATTATACTACATAATATATGCATTAACCAATCTACATAGATTTTATAATTGAAGTATATTTTTGTCTTGAAGCTTAGTAAGTGTTTATGATGGAGAGAAATGTGATTACAATTGATTGTTATTTCAATTTATAGTGATTTTATTTTAAAAGTAGTATAAGTGTGTTTTATGTTTTATATAAATTTGTAATGAAAAAGATTTTCTAATAAGGATTAAGCTAGGTAATTTCAAAGAGAAGATAGTTAATGGTTAATATATTTTTATATTTATTTGTAAAATAAAATATTTAGTTTATAAGTGTCATGTATTAAGGAAAAGTAGTTGGATAATAATCTCATATGAAAAGAATTGGAAAATCCTTGGTTTGAATCTTGTTGATTTTGTAGTTACAAGGACCAAGTAGAGTGTGGATAGGGATAGTGTCAAATGGTATCCACCGACACAGCCTTTTGTCAAATTTAATGTTGATGGGACTAGTCGAGGTAATCCTAGACCTTTAGGCATGAGATGTATTATCAGAAATTATGAAGGAAAACTTATAGTGGCCAAATCTACTAAAATTCTGGTAGGAACTAATAATGTAGCAAAAGCTTTGGTACTCCTTCATGAACTCCAATTGGCGATAAACTATGGATACAAATCATTGTGGATTGAGGGAGACTCAATGAATATCATTAGAGAAACAAAGACAAGGAGGACGAAGAATTGGAGATTAGATTATATAATTAGCTAAGTATGGACGTTGATTGACAATCTAGATTCCTTTCAAATCTCACATTATTATAGAGAAGGAAATAAGGTCACGGACCTCTTAGAAAATGGAGCTATAGATCAAGCGCAGGAGGAAGTTATTTTCAATCCAAGTCAAGGAAAAATTCATATAAATCTATTGAACTATATAAGTGAAGATTATGCTTTGATTGTCACTTAGAAGTTTTTCTTCTAGCTGACTAAGTTTAAGATTGGGTTTGTATCTCATTTGGCGTTGAGGGGAGGCAAAGGCTAATGTGAGGTGTCGAAAGATGGCATGCTTACTGTGTGTCGATTAGGCTTATTTCTAATCTGGCAAATGGGTGTTGCCACATCATCTTGTTGGTAGTGGCACCAAGATATGTAAGCTAAAAAGGACTGTTATAAAGCTATCATCGATAAATACATGTCTTATCTAGAAAGTAAGGACAAGATGCTTGGCCTCATATGAATGGATGTTTCTTTAAGGGGCTGATGGTTGTTAATGAGTTGGAGATGTTAGAAATTTATAACCTTATGCCATTTATAGTCTTCAGGCTGTGTGGTCATCCTTTTTTGATCTGGAGCAACATCCTCATTTATAGTATTGAGTCATTTGTATTCTTATCAAGTATGTATCATGGGAGCGTAAGTCTCTTCAGGCAGTGACATGTGGGGAGATGTTAATTCCATACACATTTGACATTAATTGTTCAAATCAAGAAATATTTTATTCCTTCTTTGCAGGAAAACAAGGACGGGTCTAACTTAATGAAGGTCCCAAATATTTCATTTTAATGATGATAGGAGCCCATCCAGCTCAGATGAAATGGCTTCATTTTAATGGCCAGTGAGCGGCTTCAATGAGGGTTGTCAACTCAGCCTGACATACTTGCCATGGGGACAAGTTCTCTGGTCTATATATGCTATCATATTTCAAATGAGTTACCATCTTCTACATAATTCTCTCCTTTTTTCTTTTCTTGGTGTGTCCCAGATTGCAGGTATATGGATGGAGCTTGTCATCACTAACAGGTATCTTTTCTTCTTGTCATTACAGTGGGAGCATGAAATCAAAGGGTGTATAAAGATTACTGATATGTGCCTCATGTTTGAGAGTGATTGGACTTTGGCACAGTTCACAGTAAGGAACGTGTGTAGGCAAAGATGGATTCAAGGGTCAGAGGATAGAGTGTTGTACTGGTCTGACTTGGTGTCTAATTTACTCTCCAATATTATGGACATAGTGCAAAATGGGCACTATGTTCATGCAATCTCTATAGGGTTGGTTGCTAATCAACTGTATAACCTAGATAGGTGGAATGAGGCTCAGCGTGGATATGATATCAACAATGGTGATTCTCTAGTTGGTAGTTTGTTTCCATTAGACATGTTGAGGACTTCTCAAGCTGCTGAGTGTGTTTATAAAGCTATGCAACAAGGTTTGATATGTGGTTGCATGGGGGGAATAGATTGGGCCTTAAAAGGCCATACTCATAAGTTTCCCAATCATTTGGCAACCATGTGCCGAGAGGTTTTCACCGCTATTCATTTCTTATGGGTTCACGTCCTTGATTGGGCTCCACACCTACCAAAGGAGATTGTTGACACGGATGCTATTGCAGAGGATATGGAAGCTTTGGCTCTGATCAAGTTCAATCAATGGCTACTAGAGGACGTGGTGGGTACTTGATGGTAGTTGATGATTCTGCTAATGGTGATGAGGAGTCGAGGGTAGGTAGTTGACGGGTTCCACTTCACCTACGTTGTAACATTTTTTATTTTTTCAGGTCTGCTTTTGTTGGTTTGGGTTGTTTGGTCTCTATCTTGAGTAGAAGTGGATAGGTCTTCTATGGACTTTTTGGTTTTGGCACGATAAGGGGTTTTTTGTAATTTTGGCCTGTGTAGTCATGGGCTCCTATGTAACTATGTTTTCTAGGATTAATATATGTCTAGTGATAGATTAGACAACATTTAAAACAATAGAAAAGCATTATATATATCATCAGTTTACATATACATCAGAGTCGACTATCCCGTACATCAAAATGGGATGTCGTAGTACATAATATACATCACATAGCTAAACCTCAGTCACCTGTGCCCTCAGGACCTCGTGGTGTGCATGTGACAGAAGCCTAACCATGTGTGGCTATGAATCATGAATGACTCCTAGAGACACTCCGTGATTGTAACCCCCTAATCTCTCCTCTTAGTCCCAACACCTCATCATGTGACTCTCGATACATCTGCTAATATCAATCCCTCTCAAATGTGGCTCTCTCTAGCTCTATCTGGAGCCTATCCCTATCAGCTCTTGTCTGACGCAACTCAAGAAGTAAGATCTCACTTGTGATACGATTGCCCTTAGGTGCGGGTACTGTAGCAGCCTAATCATGTAGCGTCTGGAGCTCCATCTCTGCATGCTCAGCTCTCTAGAGAGCTTGATCTAAAATAGACTCCACCAATAACCTGTATCTCACAAAAGGCATAAAGATCTTTGTATGCCGCCCTGCGGATGGCTGTGGTGAGTACCCTATCTGCACCCACAGCTCGGTCTTATCGGCTGGAACTATCTCTGCTATGACATGGCTCACCAAGTCGCGCCATGCATCTATCCCATCTACAAAAAGGAAACAAAATAGTTATCAATACCTTACATAAGACATCGTAAATAAATAATCACAAATAACTGCATCTATACATAAAAAGCATCCTACCTGGATCTCCATCTTGCCAAGATGGATCTCGGATAGTTGATGGTGTGACTAAATTTGTAGCTGACTCTATAGCTATAGGCATACGACTACTAGTCTCCCCTCACCCATGTAGACTCGATCTCCTCACATCTGTAGGGGCTGGACCATGAGCTCTCGACTGTGATTGAGACTTGGTCTCCTTGTTGATGTCTGCCTCTTGCTGATCTCACCCCGGTCTCACTCTGAAGATGTACCATGACAGAACCTCCTCATCATCATCGTCATCATCCTCATCATCATCTAGATCATAGTATCCTGTGAAGTCACTAATGTCATCCTCTATTCCTGTGTCACTCATGTGACTGACCCAAGGTCAAGGATCACCTTTAGGGTGACCAGGTGGAAAGATAGGAGTAGGTTGCACTGTCTACCACCAAATCTGATATGCTTGGGTAACTTTGACATCATCTACATTAGATATCAGCTCTGCATCCTCTATACCATCATCATCACTAACTGCTACATCTACTAATGTCAGTCGTTGGGCAATGTTTACCTTGACTGCACTACGCACAGAGTGTGCATAACTCTGATGCATCATAGGTACATCCTATCAGCATCTGAACTATTGTGCTACCCTATCAAAGTAAAACCAGATGACAATATGATCGAGGTGACCGGCCATTAGTCGATCCTTCTGCATCCTCGCCAACTGTCTCCACTGACCTGGCCATGCTATATAGCTGGGATATGGTCTCCAGATGATATCACTGGTCTAAAAACTATCAAATACAACTCTCTAGTATATTAAATCACCATGTCTCCAGTATCTAACAAGAGGGTAGGCATGGACTTGTGGATAGGTAAACACTGGATCTATGGGAAAACTTGTAGGCCGTGTGCATCTAATATGCTCAAAGTCCTAGACCTGTAGTAATGTGTAACACATCAAGCCATGTGCCTCATAATGGACATACCGTCCCAACTTGCAGTAGAGGTGCACAAGAATACTATGTCCCCACGTGTAGATTGTCCCCTACTTCTCCATCGCCCTGATAGTGTGAACAAGGCCCCTGTGAACGTGAGTGCCTTGTCCATCCGGTGCGACTGGTAATGCTACTATAACAATCATAATCCTCTAAATTAGAGGGATGTCAGCACATCCCTACTCTAGTAACCGAAGCTGAATGTGCCCACACTTTGCTCAAGTGACTATACAACCTAGATAGTACATCTGACTCTCTCATGTATACTCCACTAAGCGATGCTCTATGACCATCATTGTCTCCCCATGTATAGGTAGGCATAGGATTTGGTAGACATCCTCTAGCATGATAGTCATCTCCCATGTAGGCAGATGGAATGTAGAAGTGTCTTCATTCCACCTCTCCATTAGTGCCATCATCATACTAGAATAAAATCTAATCATGGGCATATCAAACACCCACCAGAGCCCTATTGACTGTAAGTGGCCTCTCTCTACATTGGTCATCATACTAATGTGGTCTTGAAGTAGCAACATCAAGCAACCGCCTTTATGCTCTTACATCCCTGGAACAACCTACATGATACAGACAACTAGAAGTTAATCAGTTTGCAAGCATAAAATCATCACCTAATGTATACAATAGCAAGCAGTGCCCTGTCCCTAGGGCCCTTGTCCTTTCTAGACTTGAGCACCCTAGGAAGACTTGGGCATCCAAGTCAGACTTGGGCACCCCAGGTGGACTAGGGCACCCCAGGAGGACTTGGGTGCCTTGAGTGGACTTGGGTACCCCTGATAGGGACCCTTGTCTAGAATGTCCTAAATGGCACAGAAAATGACAAAATCTGAATGAAATAGAATGAATGATAGCACAAAAAAGAATTAGGAATCTACCTTGGCCTTGAAACGTCTCTCTACCACTTGGGCTCAAAGAATCTACAGTTGTAGAAGTTGGTACAGATGTCGGGTCAGTATCATCGATCTCTTCTTCCTTCTCCTCCTATCCTCTACACAATGACAAGTAAAAATGAATAGTGAAAAGTGACAACTCCCTTTACATATAGTAAGTGGATGAGAATTCCTATCACTATCTAGGTGCAATATCAAATACTTTCCTTCTTAAGCCTCTATCTTGAGCTATCGAACTTGAATTTTCACGCCATCTATTGCATTGGAATCCAAGTTCTGCTCTCTATCATACCCAATGTGTTGTTCTTGGGTGTTGTTTGTCCAAACAACCCTCACAACACATTTCTCATCAAGGTTCCTTGAAATCAATGCATGTAGATATCTCCTTGTTTCTACTTTTCAGACTAAGCAAGTAGAAACAAGGGGGGCATATATCTCTATCAATTCCTCCCTCATCATGTCTCATCACTCATCCCCCTTAGTGTTTATGGACTGACTTATTAGCGGTGGTTGCAGGTTGGTTTGATTTTGATTTTCTAACAAGTGTTCCTTTGCAAGTTGTGGTTCCTAATTTTGTGGTCTTGCAGGATTATAGACTTGTGGGCTTCTTCCTCTCTTATGACAACACTTCAACATCCTCTACAATATCCTTTTGGGTATCCTTTGTTGATAACTGAGAGGGGGGGTGAATCAGTTATCCTAATAATTCAACTTTCTGTGGTTTCTTAACAGTTAATGCAACATCAGATTCTATAAGCAAGCATAACTATGAAATGTAAATAACACCAATGCACATGACACAATGATTTTGTAATGCCCCGCCCTAAACACCTTAGAGAAAATACATTTATGCTATAGAAAATAGGAAATTTAAAAAAAAAAAATAATAAGATAACAAGCAATGTTAACTTAACTAATTACTCCATTAAACTTACAACATGTTCTCTAAGGATCCATGGATGCATTACTTACACATTAACCAACATAATAACACATATCAGTATCTGATCTGAAACCAATGCATGATTAAATAACATATTCAAATTCATTGCATGTCATCAAAAATATAATCTTCATGATCAAATACACAACTGCAATGTTTTTCCTTACATAGTTACATCGTTACATCATTGACATCTTCTGTCTACATCAAATTACATACATTAAGAATGATCTGGTACACAAGTCAGGTACACAATTATCTTCCTTAACTAGTACAAGTACAATTGTCTGAAACTAAGATAATCCTTTTCTATGCAAGAACTCCGACAGGGAATAACCAATGGATAAGATAGCTCTTCCACCCGACCATGTGGAAACCCTAAGGTCCACCCCCCAAGCTAGGAGTAAACATGAGGTCCCCAAACGACAACAGTCAGGTAGACAAAGACTAACATGAATGAAGGATGACCAAACTTCAATACAACACATGGCAATAACCCAACATGACTTCCAGAGGCAACACATAACATAAATGGAGAGACCATACAAGGAATGCTAGGTTGTAGTAGGGAGAGTGTCATCGCACGGTCCTAGCATGGGTTACTCTAGCAGTCTCTCACTAGACTCCGGCCCCCATCTATGGTTACCCTGGCAGTCTCTCACTAGACTCCAGCCCCATAGGGTGACACATGCGGAATTGACCTTCCTTTCGTGAGGACAAGGAAGTCAATCTTGCCGACCAGGCCTTCTCTACCCATCCTTAGTCTAAACAAGCACTACAGGCCATGGGAGAGGAATCCATTTATCTTGTTTAATGTGAAATCTACCCTTAACCCCCTAGTTCATTTTAGGTTATCACTTGATTAATCCACTTTCAATGGGTTACCCTGGCAACCACTTTGGGTGCCGGCCCCACATTGAAAGCCACTCTCCTTGCTACACCTAGTAAGCCTTAACCATCAAGCAAGACAAATAACATCCTCCTACAGATACATATGATCACGACAAGGTGGTATCCCACTTATACACCAAACATACTCATAAGGCAACTCTTAAATCATTGTTCAAAGCAACGCATGTTTACTAGACCTTTAGGATTCACAGGTCTCTCCATTCCATGACTCATATTGAGGCTCAAAACAAGACGAGTATGACTAAACGGTTATCACTACATCCATAGGGACACACTCATCTGGTCTAAGTCGAAAATCAATTACAATGTCCATATACTGACTTACATTAAACTCCTCTACATTAATTACTTAAACAAGTTAAATTTAGGTTAATCATATTACATCAATACAATGAATTGACTAATTGTTCTTACTTGAACCCTCTGAATAAATAACTATTTCTAAACAAATACTACCTCAATCCTATTACATCTCCTTATCCTAATAATTGAATTTACTAGAACCTTTATTATAAATTTACCTATATGATTAGGGTTAACTAAGTATACATTTATTAATAACTAAAATTCTTTTGTAACTAATTTAATAATTTCCAAGAACCTCATCTAGCTTTAACTCCATATTCTAATTTCTCCATAATTTTAATTTAAGAGAGAATAAATCTATTAATGAATAAATAAATCCATTTTATTCAAATACCTTTATAAATAGGTTTGATTTTCTCAAGAATTAATTTAAATTATATTTACGAAATCAAACCTAATTCTAGCATCAAATAATATATTTCATCCCCGAAAGTAAAGTCAATTATCAAGAAAAATTAATATTAAACTAATTTTATAAAAATCATAATTCTAATCTAATTAATTTACATAACTAAACTATAGAATTAGGTCATGGTTAATTCTAATTAAAGTCTGACTACATGATGTTAAAGCATGTAAATCTACTTGGGAGTAGTACAGGATACCAATAAAAAGGTTTTAAGTTGTTTTTCTTTCACCCATGGTCTAACATTAATTGATACGGTAAAGCCACGAGTTTTCACAGAAAGAAAGTTAAATAATATACAATGATCACTCTAAAAACCCTAAATAGTCACTCATTTAAGTTGGATAAATCACAATAATATAAGGATGTATAACTATACTATAATTTTCCTACTAAAGCAACTAAAACTGTCATACAATCCTATTAACGAAATAACGTGTTAGTTTAACTTTAAAATTTAATCATTGTATTTACGAAGGACTAAGAGACAATGAAGGTGGTATCTTCTGGCATGAAAATACATTACCTTTGTCTAACTATTATGTGCACTAACCTTAGGTTTTAAATGGGATAATTATATACAGCTTTTGTTGTGACAGAGGTGTAAAATTGTTATTGGCTGTTTGACCATTGAACAGTTTAACATTTAAGCCGAGAGAAGTTAGTTGTTGCATATCATATCGGCATAAAAAAAATGGAAGTGAAAGCCCTGATAATACCCTAACCCTAAAATTTACTTATTAACTATAGATTTATTTGAAGACTTTAGAAATGTGCATCAATAAATCCACAAGTGTAAGGCTAGATTCCTCAACCTACAGTAACGCCTAGAAGGGAGCTTTGGATCCGAAATGGACATCCATCGCTGGGAACAGTCATGTATAAATTCTTTGAGATCTGAAAGGTATCAAACGCTAAGCATAGTGGGAAAAAGAATAGATGAACACTCGGGAATGATACTGTTTATAACTTTGAGGATATATATATCCTTTAATTTATCCCCAACATATCACCAATTGCCAAGAGTTTGATTCAACTCATGAGTCAGAGACTTTCCCAGCGTACTGTTTAATATATGCTTTTCAATTGTGCCTGAGCAATTTTTGAACAAGGTAAAAGTAAATCTAATCGTTGTTTGATCAACAGAAATGAATTTTTGTTCGAATTAGATTTGTATGTGAAGGTGAAATTGTGAGGAGGCTGGAATTCAAGGTGTTCTTTTCACGTTTTCCTTTTTTTGTTTCAGACGCCTGAGTACAAGGTCTGGCTACGTATTGGACTAGTCATAGATTTCTTCCTATCTCGTGTTAAAATGCTTGTCAATTTAATATCAAAGACGTCCTCTATCAATTCCTAGTAAGCCGTTGCAAATCCATGCCTCACTGTCATTATCGTTGCACCACTAGTAATGTTTCACATTTTCTAATTTTTTTTTAAGCATTTCTTTTCGGTTTGAAAACTAGTATACTAGTTTATCAGTTTGTTAGAACCATGAACCCTACAACCTAACTTTAAACAACAATCATATGTAAAACATTGCCTTCGACTAGATATTGATGCCAGATTTGGAGATAAGGTTATTGGAATGAGAAGTTGCGACCTCTTCAAACTACAAAGGTGCGATTGACTAGAGACCAAGTGCAGCAAATGGAGACTCACCCTACATGCGGTTTCAAACTTCAAAGTAGAGGGCTTGAGTTCTACGTGAATTAGAAAGCAAGGCTTGGGATGGACGGCTTTGAATCCAGCGACCACCAAACGTTAATGGCAACCATTAACATTGATACTTGCGTGGCTTGAATGGTGACGGGTGGTTGGGAATGGAAAACCATGAATATGTAATCTTTAAAATATTGACTCAAATTATAACTAATGAGGACGGCCTTAACAGAAGAAAGGTAAATATATTCAGTTGAGTTCAGAATTGAAATCTAACACATCCCTAATTATAAATATTGGTCTCTATTCATGGAGTAATTAGAAAGTAATGTCTTCGACAGAGTTAAAGGTGCATAAGAAGGAAAATTTCCAGTGTGAAACATTGGAGAAGGAAACATCATAAAAGCGTATGAAATACTTGACATAAAGCCTCACAAGCAACATGGAGAGTAGTAATTGTATAATATGCACAGAATGGATTCATAAGGATGATCTAAAATCTTTAAATCTAGACATAGAAGCATTTAAACTATTAAAATCACACTAAACTTTTTTAAAATTATCCTACAAAAATCGGATAACATACCTGGATTGATTTGCCACCCGTTCCAACTTTTTCCTCCCTCCCGATTTCCAAAAAACCCACTTTTAAAAAGAATATTTTGGTAACCAATTTACGGGAAAAAAAAACTAACTTTCGCAACCCCGAACTAACTTCAAATTTATTAAATCCATAACAAAATAGTTTGATGTAATTAATTCAAAGCACGGTTAAAATATTTACACATTATTATTGTTATTATCATTAAATTAACATTATAAATATATATATATATATATATATATATATTAATTTTTACAACTATAGTTTATTTATATATATTTATTATTGTGTTCTAGCACCTAAATTAACCAAGGTATCAAGCCAACTCAAATAAAATGTCAACCTAATCATTAATCACACGACTAAAACTTAACCACACCAACTGACCATTACTTGGAAACACAACATGAACCCACATCCCAACCAATCTCAACTAGCAGGGTAACTAGACACAACGCTCATCCTCATCACAGAGATGGTTTAGGGCATGGGACCTCATGTAACTCCAAACAACTATTCCATTGGCGAAGGCACGCTTAAACCTGGTAAATCAGGTGGAGTCGGTGCCTAGTACCTGCATCTTGCAGCAAATACACGATTAAACATAACAAGATATATATCCACATGCAGTTGTCTAGTGAATGGAAATCACAGTGGGGTAGGGTACTCAAGAGCGAGTAATACAACACTATCCCATTCATGTTCCTTTATAAACAAAGCACTACATTTAAACAAGATTTCTGATTACTTATCAACAACATAAAGCAATCAACGTCTCACCATCAAATATAGCAATCACAACATCTGAAACATCTGGTTTACTTATCAATTGTAAAGCATGAAATAACAAGATCCAATATCCACAACTAATACCATAATGATTAGTTCCATAATGAATTAATCAAGACAACAAGTGATCCATCATCAGTAATCTAAGATACTGTTAAAATGTCAAAATCTAGTAAGCAACTATCCATCAGATAGATGACAAGGTGAGGGGTACTACAGATTTTGACGTGGAAACCTTGTTAAGGGAAAAAACCACAGGTTGATTAACCCAAGATATTATTCTCTGTTAGAAGAATAGAAGATACAAAATGGCACTTGCCAATTAGGGCTCACTGCCCAAGCACACTGCTCACAAGAGGCTCACTACCTACAAGAGACTCACTGTCTACAGAAAAGGAAAGTAACTCAATGTTTGAACTGATGAGAAGCATCCACACATGCTGAGATTTAGTTCTGATTAAGTTCAATAAACTAATCTGCTGCACTTCATTCTTGCTCTATTTTGATGTAGCTGTACTGTCACATTCCGGATCTCTTTTACTATCTTTACTCTGTTCTACTTCTTATCTTCGCACCTATCCTTTTCATTCACACACTTCACATTTAAATCAATCATGTATATATATATCCTCACAAGTGATTTCATCACCCTTCTAGTCGGCATCCAGAATAGACAATATTTTCCTCAAACTCTGGTCTGTCGGCTGAATCCTTACATACCAAGTAATGCGGATCAAGGATATACTTGTAGAAGTCATCAATTATGTCAACCAATCATAACTTACACCTTAAGAACCTTTACCATCATCAGTAACACATCCGGAATAATGTCTGATGTTCTCTCAGACAGTTCTTCCTCTATTCACACTGTCGATCAGGAACTCGACACTCAAGTATTCATATCTCCTCATCCTTTCAACACCGGAGGCTGAATCCTTGGATTCTATTTGTCAAGGTACTCCTCTTGACTTCCCCAAATTTGCATGTTACAAAGATACGTCTTCTGAGAGATCCAGACCTATCTGTCGGACCTTACTGAGTGCTCTACTCTTGCTTACCGGACTTCAATACTTCTTCAATCTGACTTCCGGTAAAGACTCATCATGTCTTGCGGATGTGTGAGATAACTTTTGTTGCCATCAATGACAACAATCATGAAGCTCCAATGTGTCACTTGCCAACAATCTCCCCCTTTGGCATTGATGGCAACACTTAGTGAAAAATGACTAAGTGTTATACTATACTCCCCCTTGGCTGATGCTCTGTCTCTATGTACATTTTTCAGATCTCCCCCTTAGCTGGATTCCTCATTTTTCACTGCTCATCACTCCTCCTTTGACATCAATGGCAAAGGGTAGGGTCCGCACATCAAAATTTTCAAAAATTTAACTTAGTCGCATAGGTATATCATTTGGTTGCACTCTACATATACTTTAGTATGTCTACAAAGGAGGTTTTCAATTGTACAACTTTGGTTGCCCAACTCAGCTTCATCCTATCCAAAATTGATATGTGACCACTCAACAAGAATGCAAAAACTTCAGCCTTCTTCAGATCTATCGGATCATTTTTCTTGGTGGTGGTTTGAGCATCACTTAGGGCCTCATGCATGGCCTCCAACTTAGGAATGATTATTCTTCTAAGCTCATTTAACCTGTCGATTTTGTTTTTCTTTTCTTTCTCTAGATTCTTAATTTCATCCAAGACTACAATGGTTTGACATTCTTGATTTACTATAGATGAGGTAAATGGATCAAAATTTTGAGAAAGTTTTGTTAGTTGGATCTCCTTTTCTTTCATTTTCTTCTCAATCTCCATTGTTTCTTTGGACCATGATAGACAAAATTTATATATTTCCCTGCCATCTTTAAGAACATTTTCTAAGCTCTTTATCCCTATATCCATATTTATTCTATCATTTGATATTAAACTTAGTACTTCAGAGAATCTTTTATCCAAAAACTCTTTCCGGACCTTTTCCTTAGCTGATTTCTCTAAGGACTCAAAATGAGTGCTGACTGAACTAACAAGAGATTTAAGATTACCTAATGAGGAGGCTGAGGGATCCTTCTGAAAAGATGGCATGATCTTTTCTAAAACGCCAGATGCAACTTCTATTAGCTCATAGTCTTCCATGTGAGACTTCAGAAGTTTTTCTTTTTCCTTTGCATTGGCAAATGAAGCTATCTTCATTGTTTGAACCGGGGAGAGAGAGTCAAAGTTAACTAAACCTTGAAGTAACTCCAGTTCATCAATCTCCAATATTTCTTTTGTCAAGAAGTTCTTGACAGTTTCTATAGTGTCTCTTGCCGAAGACAGAGATTTCTTCTCTTATGCACGATCACTTATGTTCTTCTCAGCTTGACTTTCTTCTCTTCTTTTTGCTTCTTCTTCTTTCTCCTCTAATCTTTCTTCTCCTTTAGATCTAGAGACTATAGGGGAAACCAGAGGAGAGATATTTGTTTGTGCATGAGCCACCTCTTCTAGAGTAGAGGATTTTAAGCCCTTGTCTTTACCTTCACCGGAGTCCATTACTTCTTATGTCATTGCCTCAGTAGATTATTTTCCAACACTTGAAGCTGAGGGATCAATACCCAAGTCCTGTATAATAGGAATGTTGAATCTTGAGTATGTGATGCAGAGCATCTAAGACTAGTGTCAAACAACCTATCACTACAGGGGAATACTTCAAATCTCCAAGACCATAACTCTCACTACTCCACTGTCTCTAACTGAGATCAGTCTTCTTACAAGAAATGGTTTCAACACCATAACACCTTGTTCTTGACACACAACAATGAAGGACTCTAGGACACACCTTCCAGGATGTCTAACACCAACTAACATTCCATTCAACCACTATGTAATACCTGCAGGACAGCAGCTTCATTGACTGTCAAAACTTTGCTATTCCATCATGATAACAACCACTCTAATCTCCTTGGGATGATCTCCCTCTACTTAGACCCAATCTCATTGCCACATACCAGCCTATAACATGCAGACATACCTAATGCCTTCATAGGCAAAGCAATATTAAACCAAACTTACCTAGTTGTCGCTGTCCTCCCCCAATCTTCCAATATAAGGCTTCTACAGGGTTATCTACATGCCCAAACTCAGTCCAAACTATCCTCCTACCCTCCCAAACCTTCACAAGACCTTGCCCTCATTAACATACAACTCATTCCTCTGACCAGGGCAAGAAGGATCAAAGGAATGAGGAGAAACTCATCAGGTTACTCAGAAGAAACTCTAGATTAGGTTTTAGGACAGTTTGTAGACAAACACTGATTACTCTCTTCTATTGCAGTGTCAAAAGCCCAAACAAGATGCAAAGGGCAGGTAATTTATCGACCTAAACCTACATTACAAATACCACTCACCCACAGGCCGTACCAGTATGGAATACACAGAAAAATAGTGAGTTTCTTAAAGGAGACAGCAAATCTAAAAAAATAGTTTATGGGAAATCAACAGTATCTTCCCTCTAGTTCCTTGTCAAGACTTCAAACCAAGCTTAAATCAAAGGTATTTCAAACTTCTTTCCTTCCATTACAAACTTGTGCCATGATAGTACATGTACAGAATACACAGAAAAATAGCGAGTTTAGGAAGGAGACAGCAAATAAAAAAATAGTTTGAAACTTCTACTTGCATAGTATATCCTCCTCCTATCTCAAGGACACAAATTCACACCAATAGATAGCCAATCCAACAACCTTCACTTCCACTCAACCATCATTTCCCAACAATGCCGTATAGCATAGTAGTACAGGCTCCAAATACACAAGAATGCAGAAAAATACAGAAAAAGGCAGAAAAATAGTTCTTTTTTGTTTCTTATCTCATCTCCACCGAATATTTCTCCCAAATACAACTTGGTAGGCTAGAAATAAGCCTCAATATTTGCATGGAATGGTTGGGAACCAAGAAAACTGCCCAAACCATCAAGTTCTCTTCTTGATTTTAACTGTAGTTATAAAGATTGTTTTAGAAACTGACTTCTCTTGGACTGTAATGACTGTTTGATGACTAATCTTGCTTATTAACATGTAGTTAACCTTTGGACAAGGTTATAACTCACCCTTCCAACTTTTGACATGCCTCTAAAGGCTACAAACTTTAAAACTTAAATGACTAACCTATAAAAACTTAAATGACTCTTGCAAACTACCTAAGACAACATGACTGTCCTAACTAGGACTACTACAAGATAATAGCTACTTTTTGACATTTGGACAAAGTCCATTACAAATATGGCTTTCAAGCCTTATGACAACATATAAATGGTCTCCAAGACCTTATTGAACCAAACAAGACAACTTGAACATTAACCAAAACTTAAACATCTAGGTGCTCCTGCACCAGTATGCCTTCTGCAGGATTTCTTCTATTTCTTTTTCCACTTTATCAGTCTCTCCAAGCTTGAGCTGATTCATTCTAGTCTTACTCCGGAACTCATCCTTGCAATCTTTGAAGATCATATCCATTTGTTTTGGAGTAATTGAAGGGTAGAGCTGAATAGCTATTTGTTCTCTGATTTTTAAGTCCTTTGCCTTAGCATTTTCTTTTCTCATTTCAAGTTCCTTTTCCAAACTTTTAGGAATTAGAGAAATTATTTCAATCAAGGCTTTATTGTATATGTTCAAGTACTTAACTGTGGCTTCCTCCAAGATTTTTCTATCTGCATCATTATATGTATCATAGAATTCTATTATTGGTTGTAGGTTTCCATCCATAGTAACAGCTTTGACTACATCATCTGGGGACAGAGTGGGCTTTTCAACAAATTCTTCTACCTCTGCACCGAATACTTTCTTTTTCTTCTTCATCTTCTTGATTTCTTCATCAGATTCTATCTCTTCTTCATCATCCTTCTGACTAACATAAGACCATGTGGCCTTTGTTTTAGTTCTTTTCTCTCCTTTGCCAGATGATTTTGCTTCTAGTTTTGATGTCCTTGAGCTTTTAGCAGTGGCAGGTGCAGATCTCTTTGATGATCTTGTCTGGGTGGAAGATTTTACTGGATCACTTTCCTTTTTAGCTTCTTCCTTCTCTTTCTCTGCTCTTTCCCTCTTCTCCCTATTAGCATCAAGTGCTTCTTTTGATATGCCAAATCTTTTGGCAACATCTTCTACTTCTTTTCTCACTTTTCTCTTCATCTCCGGTTGTCTGAGTTCCACATGGATCTTTACACTCAACTCCTCAAAGGTTCCAAACCTTTCTGCCTTGGGATCTTTGGGCTGACTTAGCATGTGCTAAATATGTAGCTCCATAATTTTCTCATCCACTTCATACCCCATTGGCATGATCCAAACTATCCTTGGCTCCACAGCCTCCATTAGGCACTGATCAATTTCTACCATGAAACAAACTGTATCTTGATACTTTTCAACTAGAGATTTGGGAATTCTCTCCCTTGCTTGCATCATGTTCTGAAAGTTCTTAAAGTACCCCCAGAGTGTTGTATTCTATGCCTTGGCATCACCAAGCCCATGTATATAATCTCTGATCTAAATGGCTACTGGTCTATCATTCAGCCATACCCAACCACTAGATCCGGGAAGCTCATTCATGTAATAGAAGAAAAGACAGAGTATCAAACTGCCGTATTTGAAGGAGTTCTTCTTATCCTTCTTTATCTTCTATAGATTCTCCAAGAGTTGGTTCAGAAGGAGCTCACAAATATCATAGTCTACATTCTTCCTTAACATTTCATAAGCAATATATATAGCAGTTTCAGAGACTGAATTCTCCCTGCTGGAGTGATATATCTTATATCCAATTATCATTGATGCAAACTTGATATCCAGATCTGTGATATCCTCAATAGTCATAGCTCTTTTATCAAACTTTGATCCGGTAGCCTCACTGACAATTTGGTTTTTGACAGATTTGAGTGTAGGCATTTCACCGGTTGAGTGTAACCCGGTTACAGCCCTAATGGCATCCTTAGTGATCTTAAATGGCCTGTTTAACCACATGAAGTTGTCATACATTCTGCTCAAGATATATCAGACCCATTCATCTTCCAGAAAATAGGGGAAATGGATGCACTATGCAAAATGTTTTTCCTAGACAGCTCTATACTGAGTTTTGAGTTCAAATGAGTCATCTATCAAGTGCTTGTGATAGATATCAACTAGCTTAGATTCCCCAAATTCTTCAATATTCACATGAATATATACCCTAACATCTTCTACATGTAGAACTCCATGCAGAATACATGAAAAGGCGCCTAAGGGATCAACTTCTAGGGATTTATATGGATGTTTCTTGAACTTGGGTCGTGGCCTCTCAGTGATCTTTACAACATTTAGTGTATCCATCTTCAAAAAGACTTACTGAGAAATATTCAATAATGGAAAGTACCTTTTGCGCGTCTAGGGTTCGTGAAAAGATCCGGATTGATTCGCTGGATGAATCGACTTCTATAGAAGACCTTTGATGGGCTTCAGGAGATTTGATGCAGAGCTCTTCTTTTGCTTCTTCTCTAATGCAGAATGAACAAGTGTTTGATAGGAAGAACCCTTATATTACTCTGCAAATTCTAATACCAAGTTGCAATAAATGCTCGACCTAAGTCATTCTGGTTTGCCTTATTCGAATGACTTGAAGAACCAGATCAATCTTGATCTAAACATCTTGCAGATCTTCCAAACCATAACCATAGTTTATTTGGATGTTTTTCTTATGAACCCTTTAATCCGGAACTCTCCTTGTGCCAGTCTGGCACCAATTGACTGGCTAGGGGAAAATGGTTTTCTTTGTGTCTCCCCCTGAGCCAGAGCTCATTTTTTAATTTCTAGAAGGAATATCAGCACCAGAGTCTAGTACGGATCCATCCCATATATTCTCTGTACTTTTCTTCACCCAAATTTTACTCATCTCATTTTGAACTTCATCTGCATTCACTTTTCATTTTCCCTTGTCTTGATTCTGATTATGATGTACCGGACCTCTTTTGTTCTGATTCTTGTTCCTACAGAATTTGGCAATATGACCAGATCTATTGCAAATTTGGAAAACAACATTTCTTTAGATATTTGATTGAAATCTTCTTGATCTGCATTGATTAGTCATATGACCCATTCTATTGCATGCAAAGCATCTACCATTGAATGAACTGTTTATTTGCATGTTTCTGCATTCATGAGATTTGTGACCATACCTTTTGCAGTTGAAACACTGTCCGGAGAAGGATGTATTAGTCTGATTCATTCTCTTTCTACACTAATTAGCTTTATGACCAAAGTTATTGTAGTTGTGGCAGTATCCATTGAAGGATGAATATCTTTGAGCATTAGGTTATCTTACCGGAAGTCTTCTAGGCCTGTTCCTTGGATTTTCTAATTCAAAATCTTCTGACCAGATCCAGAGCTTTCACCTTTTTCATATCCCAAGCCACACTTGTCATCTGCCCTCTTTTGGCTTTCAAGGAGAACTTCAAGTTGAGTAGAACTTATCTTGAATTTCTCTTTGTATTCATTTGCTATTTGAAGATCCCTTTTAAGAGAGACAATTTGATCCTCAAGTTTTTCTTCATTATCTCTAGCATCTTCATGATCATATTCAAGATGTTTGATTATTCTATCCATTTTGTGGTAGTCTTCTGATTTTTCTTTGAGAGATTGTCTTAGATCATCTTCAGTCTTTCTTTTTTCTTCAATTTCTTGGGTGAATTTTATAACTCCTGATTCCAATTCATGTCTTACCATAATGACCTCTTTTGACAATTTTTCACATAACTTAGTTTTCTCCTTCAAGTCTTCATTTGTATCATTTGCTTCACCTTGACTTGCTAATTGCTGAAGTAGCTCCTTTCTCTTTTTCATAGAGAGACTCAGTTTGTCTTTTAGTTCTCTTATGAAATCATCAGCATGTTTGAGTCTTTCTTTTAATTCATTGACTTCAGAATTTGACTGCTCAAGATCATCAA
This sequence comes from Cunninghamia lanceolata, assembly GCA_027924645.1. Classification (NCBI taxonomy): domain Eukaryota; kingdom Viridiplantae; phylum Streptophyta; class Pinopsida; order Cupressales; family Cupressaceae; genus Cunninghamia; species Cunninghamia lanceolata. The sequence continues at coordinate 8,509,746 of BSBN01000400.1, forward strand.
GGGCAGACTTAAGTTGCTCCCTCATACCATACACATCCATTTGAATTCCTAGATCTTCCTCAAGCTATTAGGCTTAGTTGGGAGGAACTTGGCTCTGATACCAATTGTTGATAACTGAGAGGGGGGGTGAATCAGTTATCCTAATAATTCAACTTTCTGTGCTTTCTTAACAGTTAATGCAAGATCAGATTTTATAAGCAAGCATAACTATGAAATGTAAATAACACCAATGCACATGACACAATGATTTTGATGTGGAAACCCTGTTAAGGGAAAAAACCACGGGGTGATTAACCCAAGATATTATTCTCTATTAGAAGAATAGAAGATACAAAATGGCACTTGCCAATTAGGGCTCACTGCCCAAGCACACTGCTCACAAGAGGCTCCTTGCCTACAAGAGACTCAATGTTTGAACTAATGATAAGCATCCACACATGCTGAGATTTAGTTCCAGTTAAGCTCAATAAACTAATCTGCTGCACTTCATTCTTACTCTCTTTTGATGCAGTTGTACTGTCACATTCCAGATCTCTTTTACTATCTTTACTCTACTCTGCTACTTATCTTTGCACCTATCTTTTTCATTCACACACTTCACATTTAAATCAATCATGTATATATATATCCTCACAAGTGATTTCATCACCTTTCTAGTTAGCATCCGAAATAGACAATATTTTTCTCAAACTCTGGTCTGTCGACTGAATCCTTGCATACCAAGTAATGAGGATCAAGGATATACTTGTAGAAGTCATCAATCATGTCGGCCAATCATAACTTGCACCTTAAGAACCTTTACCATCATCAGTAACACATTTAGAATAATGTCTGATGTTCTGCCAGACAGTTCTTCCTCTATTCACACTGTCAATCAGAAACCCAACACTCAAGTATTCATATCTCCTCATCCTTTCAACACCGGAGGCTGAATCCTTGGATTCTATTTGTCAAGGTACTCCTCTTGACTTCCCCAAATCTGCACATTACAGAGATACGTCTTCTGAGAGATCCAGACCTGTCTGTTGGACCTTACTGAGTGCTATGCTCTTGCTTACCAGACCTCAATACTTCTTCAATCTAACTTCCGATAAAGACTCATCATGTCCTGCGAATGTGTGAGATAACCTTTGTTGCCATCAATGACAACAATCATGAAGCTCCAATGTGTCACTTGCCAACATCCTTTTCATGATTGATGTATTTACTTTCCTTTAGTTGCATATGCACGTAGTGTCATATGGCCACTAAAGTGGGGGCTAAATGTTATGTCAAAAATTGTCTTGTATGGAATGGTATAATTTCCCATGGTTTAGCTCCACCCTTTGGTGACCCTTCAACCTAGTTTATTTCAGACCTTCTTAAACCCTGACTAACCTAGGTCTAACTAGAAGAATGCCATATTTTGGAATAACTGAAGACTGAGGGTGAAAAGAAAACTTGGATTTGGGATCCCCTAACCTCCTTGAGGTGATCCTAATCGAGAAATCAAGGCTTGGACTTGGGTGCTAGTGCCCTTGTCCTGCCCTATTTCTTGGGGTCCTAAATTTTGGAGGGATGTCGACTCCCACTGTGCATTCCAGGATTTCATTTTCAAATTTATTTTTTTCACGCGATGTCGACATCTTAATTAAAATTTTGAAATTCCTAAGGTTAGATATTTAAAGACATTTGAAAATCATTTTATTACACACAATCTAAATGTAAACTTTATGCCAAAATTGCCATTGAAGATTAGTGATTTGTTAAAGCTCTTTAAAGTTATTTGAATTTGCCATCATGGAGAAAATGAATGGAGTCTAGGAATCAAGATCTTGAGAATATCTTTCTCTTCCTAGGGTTTGTAAACCTTTTGCATGATCGGGAGAAGGGTTGAAGCCTCCAACATCGAGCTTGGAGATCCTCTGCGGACATTGTTGATTCACCTTCTTGTTCATGCAAGTCTTCATTATTTTCATCTCCTTGAGGTGAAATTGTGTTTGTTCATTAAGTGAAGCGAATCATTAATCTTTCCTTGATGCTTGAGTCATCTAGGGTTTTATGTTCATGCATGCACATTTGTTAGATGAACACACACATATGCAGATCTTTATCTTGGGCTATTGTTGATGTAGGAATATCAAAAATGGGGTTTGACTGAGGCAAGCTCTTATATAGCCACAACCATCTTTCTCCTCATTTTCCATGTATAGGTTGCATTTGTCGAGATCTAATGGAAAGGAGTGATAGGAAAATGGATATTGCAGACATAGTCGTCATGGAATTCAGATTTTGAGATTGCAATTCTTTTGAGACACTACCATTAGCACCCTAGTGTTTCGGGAAAAATTGGATTTGTTAATATTCTAATGTTTAAATCCGCCTCTCCACTATACATTCAAGGATCTAGGGTCGAGTGACGAGCACTATCATACCCAAGGTCACTTACAAATGTAGGGAAACTTAGATTAGGGAATTTAATTATCAATTTTCCTTCTCTTATGCCTAATTGACCATTAAAACCCTAATTATGCAAATACAACAACAAATTGATGAATAATAGAAAAAGCTCTTGCAGATAGGAGTAAAATACCAAATCATACAGTACCTGTTTTCAAGGTTCTGAAGTGGAACAGTCAGAGACACTGGAGCGGGTGCCCAAGTCCAAGGTACATGTTTCTTCACGCAATCTGAACCTCCTTCTGACACTGATCAACCCTGTAACTTTTGTTTTCTGAAACTCAGATGCGGAGGACACTAGAGTGAGCGCCCAAGTCCTGGAAGTGCTCATGTGTCCTGCTTTTCTTCAAATCCTGAATCCTTGATGTCTGTCAATCCTTCCTACAACTCTACCTTCCCCAAATGCGACACTTGTAACCTGCAATCACTAGACTTAGTTTGGGGGTTGTGGTGTTTAGAGGGTTGCCTCAGTCAAGCCCCAGAGGACACTTAAGTCTCTGAACACCGTTATCAGATGAAAGAGTGCGTGCCCTTGTGAGGTAGAGAAAAAACCAAAGGAATCAATGATGAAAACACAATATTATGTCATCTTGTAGTGAAGCTCTCATGGGAGGAAGATGCTCTTCATTCCATGAGGAAATTGATGCTCAAATCTACAAACAAACACATAAACCACATAAGTCTGCTCTTGCAACACAATGAAATCCTTGAATCACCTTGAGAACACAATAGTTTGCTAGTAATCATCTAATTGAAATCTAGTTTACAAATGAATGCCTAAGCATGCTTATATATGCAACTACAAGAACTCCCGCCAAGATTTTAAAAATCAAAATTTATAGTGTCGGCAAAAGGACCAAATAATAGTCATAAACTGACACCCAGAAATTAGGGCTACCCCAAAATAGGGCAGGACTAGGGCGCAGGCACCCAAGTCCTCCCTAGTGCAGGAGCACCAAGGAGATCACCTATGTTTTGTTTTCATAATTTTCTTCATGTTTCAGGTTCATGTTGTCTTGCTCCAATAAGTTCCTAGAAGACCATTCATGATTGTAATAAGGACTATGCCCAAATATCCTCATATTACTGTCTTGTAGGAGGTAGTCACATTTGTAAAGCCTTTCTAAGGCATGTAGAGACAGTCTTCATGATTGTAAGCCTTGTTAAGGCATGTCAAGGAGTCTTAGGTGATGTTCAAAGAGTCTAAGGTGATGTTCAAAGCCTAATTGCATTGTAAACATGTTTGGAAGGCAGTGTTAAGCCCAGACAACAGTAATTAGTTTGCTGCAGTTAGAAAATAGGGTAGTTCGATAGTTGTTGCATAGTTCCATCGACCCAAAACTACCCTCAACTACTTTAGTGACCTCGAGGAAGGTTAATAAGACTCTATAGATGCCATTGTATGGAGGAGAAGTATTTTTGGTGAAGGAATCTACAAGATATAATAGTTTCTACCTTTGTTTTACTATTTTCTTGTTGTTGTTGCACGTACCCTGTCTGTGTATGGACGAGTGGTGGATGTTGGGTATGCTGGAATGAAATCTTGGTGGGTGACCTTCAAAATGCATATATAGTGAATTTTTACATTTCTTTATAGCATTCTATTCCATACTTTTCTATAGGGTGGTCTGAGAAACCCTCAACTAGGGTTCTGATAGAAATTTAGGATGTCTTTACCATTCCACTAACTCCAAAACTCTGTGATCGGTGGGATGGATTCTTTGATGTATGTTTTAATATCTTTCAAGATTATTTTGGGTAGGAACTTGTTATTGCTAGAATTACATTGATGAGACCTAGCAAAATCATGTGCTAGGTGTTTGCAAGAAGCAACAGTAGTGTGAAATTTGATGACGGTTAGTTCTAACAACAAATGAAGACTAGATTTTATGGTTTTGGAGGGCCCCTGACATGTCCAAGTAGTCCTAAAAGTTACAAGCCTCCATCCAAGGGTAGTTGCTTCACAAATTAGGCCTGATTAGGGCTATAAGGCATTAGGAGAAGTTATAGGTTGAGCCATATAATCCAAAACAACCAATACCCATTCTTGGATATGTGATAAGAGGTCTAAATGGATATCTTCTAATTGTCCAAGATCTGCATTTGAAGATCTGTATCAAAAGTTATTAGGATTGTTCTCCTTTTTTAGGGCTACAAGCCATTTCTTGGGTTTGTGAAGGAAGTGCTAACCCTACGTTTGGTCTGTCTTTGTCAATGATTGGGATGGGTCCCACAGCATCTAAAATCACCTTTTCCATGAAGAAATTAGAGCCCCTAACTATTGCTCCCACTTTTGTATGAAGAACCTCAAATTTGGGTTTTTTGGAGTAGTGTAAACCTTGTCATCTTGTCCTATCTTCCTCCTATCCAAGTGCCTCTACATCATAGTGGTATTAGATCCATAAAAGGTTCTATTGTTGGTTGTGTAAGGCCTTGTATATGTTAGCAGAGGAGAGTGAAGGAGAGGCTAGCAATATACCTCCAAAGGGGATGACCACTAAAGTGGTCAAGAAGTTCAAGGAGATGGAAGAGAAGATTAAAAGTGGAGTCAAGGAAGCACTCCAAGTAGAGTTGAAGGCATTGAGGATAGGGAAGAGGATAGATGAAGGTTCTGATGAAGAAGAAGAAAAAGAGTAGGAAGAAGAGGAGAAAGAAGAGGTAGAGGTACCTGCAAATCAAAAGCATTTCCTTGAAGCCATCAAGGCAATTGGCAAGGATTCTTCAGAGGCTCGGATGGAGATTCCCATGTTTAGTGGAAATATGAATGCTAATGAAGTCATGGAGTGGATTGAGGCTCTAAACAACTACTTTGAATACAAAGAAGTTCCTAAAAACAAGAGGGTGAAGTTTTCCAAAACTAAACTCAAAGGTGTTTCCCGTACATGGTGGAATTACACCCAAGGTGAAAGGGTAAAGAATGGGAAGAGTATGATCTCTTCATGGAGCAGAATGTTGGAGATGATCAAGTCCCAATTCCTTCCATCAGACTATGAGGTGCAGATCTACAAGAAGATGCAAAATCACAAGCAAAGAGATTTGGATGTGGCCACCTACACCAAGGAGTTTCACAAGTTCTCTCTTTGTTGTGGGTACATGGAGGATGAAAAAGGTAAAGTGGAAAGATATCTAAATGGTTTGAAGTTTAATATCCAAGATGAAATCATTTTATTAACTACTGAAACTGTGGAAAAATGCTTTCAAGTGGCATTAAGGGCTGAAGAGAAGTTGAAGAGGAAAGGTGAGCAACAAAATAGAGGAAGAGGTAGCAGAAATTTTAGAGGTAGGGGTAGTTTTGGAGGTAGAAATCAATCCCAAAGAAGTCAAGGGGAATCTAGTTCCCAAGAGCAAAGTGGAGAATCAAGTTCTAGAGGAGGCTTTAGAGGAAGGAGGCCCAATGGAAGAGGTAGATTTGGTGGACCAGGGAGAGGTCCTATTGTCTTCATAGGAAGGTGATACAATTGCAACCAAGTGGGACATCCAGCCTTTAAATGTCCTGAAAAGCAAGCCTCAAGCTCTCATGGAGGAGAGAGAAGGAACCAATTGATCCAAGAGGAAGATTGCCAGTGTCAACTCTCCAATTGGAAGTGCAGCCCCAGTCCATGAAGGAGAAAGTTTGATGATGAGAAGAACCATGTTGAAGGTGCCTCAAACACAAGAACCCCCTCAAAGGAAGACATTGTTCAAGACAACATACAAGGCCTATGGTAAGATTTGCAAGGTAATTGTTGATTCAGGCTCAACTAAAAATTTGATTTCCATTGAAATGGTAGACAAATTGAAATTCAAAAAACTTCCTCATGTTAGTCCTTATAAAGTATCATGGTTGAATAAGGGACAACAAGTTTTGGTAGATAAACAATCATGGGTAGAATTTGAGATAGGGAAATATAAAGACAAGATTTTGTGTGATGTAATTCCTATGGATGCTTGTCATTTGCTATTAGGATGCCCATGGAAATATGATGTTCAATCACAACATGATGGTAAAACTAATTCTTTTATCATAACCAAGAATGGTAGAAAATATAGAATGGATCCATTGCCTGATGAGAATGTAGAGAAGAATGTTGGGTCAAGTAGCATGATTGTGAGTGGTAAAGAGTTTTTAGACACCCTTAAGGAGGAAGGAACCCAATGGTATGCTCTAATTTTGAAGCCTAAAAATAGTCCTAGTTTACATGATCCTAGTAAGGAAGAAGTCCCTAAGGAGGTGCAGCAATTGATAGAGAAGTATATGGGGATTATCATAGAAGAAATGCCTAATGAGTTGCCACCTATTAGGGACATAAGCCATAAAATTGACTTCATACTAGGATCTACTTTGCCAAACAAAGCAACCTACAAGATGACACCTTCTCAAAATGAAGAGATTGCCAAGCAAGTGCAAGAATTGTTGGATAAGGGATTGGTAAGAAAGAGCCTTAGTCCATGTGTTGTCCCAATAGTCCTACCCCTAAAAAGGATGGTAAATGGAGGTTGTGTATAGATTCTAGAGCTGTTAACAAGATTACCATAAGATATAAGTTCCCTATGCCAAGGATTGAGGACCTAATTGACTATTTGGGAGGGGCTAGATATTTTTCTAAGATTGATTTTAAGAGTGGGTATCATCAAATTAGGATAAAGCAAGGGAATGAATGGAAGATGGCATTCAAAACAAATGAGGGTCTTTATGAGTGGTTGGTGATGCCATTTGGCCTATCTAATGCCCCAAGTACTTTTATGCATCTCATGAATGAAGTGTTGAAGGATTTCATTGGCAAATTTGTTGTGGTATACTTGGATGACATTCTTGTTTTCAGTAGGACTAAGGAAGAGCATTTGCAACATTTGGATCAGGTTTTGAAGAAGCTACATGATGAACAGTTGATGATCAACATGGAAAAGAGTGTCTTCATGAAGGAAGAACTCACCTATCTTGGTTTTGTGATTTCACAAGGTAGTTTGAAGATGGATCCAACTAAGGTAGAAGCCATTTTGTCATGGCCAACTCCAAAAATAGCAGGTGATGTGAAATGTTTTCATGGTTTGGTAACATTTTATAGGAAATTTATAAGGGGTTTTAGTCATATTTGTGCACCAATTTTGGATACCATCAAAGGGGGACAAAAATGTAAATTTTTATGGACAAAGACAGCCAATGATTCTTTTGAAATTCTGAAACAAAAAGTAGCACAACAGCCCATTCTTGTTTTACCCAACTTTAACAAGTTGTTTGTGGTGGAATGTGATGCTAGTAACCTTGCTATAGGGGCTGTCCTAAGCCAAGAAGACAGGTCTGTTGCTTTCTTTAGTAAAAAATTGAATGATGCTAAGAGAAAGTACTCTACTTATGACTTGGAATTGTATGCAATGGTACAAGCTTTGAAAAAATGGAGGCACTATCTTTTGCCTAAAGAATTTATTGTTTATACTGACAACCATGCACTCAGTTTTCTAAATTCATAGGAGAAACTCAATCATAGGCATATGAAATGGGTTGAACAACTCCAAGAATATACCTTTTCAATCAAACACAAGAAGGGGTAGGCTATCAAAGTGGTAGATGCATTGAGTAGAAGGGTGTGTATGATTCAAGAAATTTAGTTGTAAAGTGTAGGGGTTGATGCTCTCAAACATATGTATTAGGATGATGAAGATTTCAAGGAGGTATATGAAGTTTGTTCATAATTTTCAAACTCTTATCATTCTAATTTTTTTGAGTTCTTGTTGCAGCATGGGTTGTTGTTCAAAGGCAGCCAACTATGTATTCCTAGGTGTTCCATGAGGGAGAACATCATAAACGAAAAACATTGTGGTGGACTAGGAGGTCACTTTGGGTTGGATAAAATATTGGATCAGGTGAAGAGGTTTTATTTGTGGCCTAAAATGCAATCAGATATCAGAAAATTTGTTGAATGTTGTAGTATTTGCCAAAGGGTAAAGGGTACTTCATCTAATGTTGGTCTATATCGGCCACTTCCTATTCCTAATAGGCCATGGAAAAGTATTAGCATGGATTTTGTTTTGGGTCTTCATAGGACTCAAAGAGGCTTTGATAGTATATTTGTTGTGGTGGATAGATTCAGTAAGATGGCTCATTTCTTGCCATGTAAATGCACTAATGATACTTCACACATTGCAGGTTTGTTCTTCAAAGAAATTGTTAGAATCCATGGTTTGCCTCTTAACATTGTGACTGACAGGGATCCAAAGTTTGTAGGCCATTTTTGACACACTTTGTGGAAGAAGTTGGGCACTCAATTGTCATTCACTTCAGCCTATCACCCTCAGACTGATGGCCAAACTAAGGTGGTGAATAGGTCCTTGGGAAATGTTCTCAGGTGTCTTACCAAACAACATGGAGAGGCATGGGATATGATCATCCCTCAAGCTAAGTTTGCTTACAATAATTCCACCAATAGGAGCACAGGCAGGAGTCCATTTGAGATTGTTCATGGTGTTCATCCAAGAGGTATTCTTAAATTAAGAGATCTCCATGGATTGGAGAGGAAAAGTGCTCAAGGTGAAGACTTTGCATTGGCCATGAAGGACATCCATGATAATGTAAGGGAAACTCTTCAAAGGAGCAATGAAATGTACAAGGAGAAAGCTAATGAGAGAAGGAGATATGTAAAATACAAGGTTGGGGATTTGGTCATGGTACATTTGAAGAAGGACAGACTTCCAAAGGAGCAACCAACCAAACTTCTCATGAAGAAGATAGGACCATGTTGGATTGTGCACAAGTTTGGGCCCAATGCCTATGAGATTGAACTTCCTCAAGGCTTGTCCATATCTCCTATCTTCAATGTTTCAGACTTGTTTCCTTTCAAAGGTGATCCTAATGCAGATTTAGGGGCAGACATGATAGCAGCAGGAGATGAAGAATGGGTTAAGGGTCTTCCACCCACTCAACCCTTGAAGTTGGAATGCATTCTTGACACCAAGGTCTTGAAGAAGTCTAGAAAGAAAACCTACAAATAGTTCCTTGTCAAATGGAGTGTCTTACCCATTGAATATGCCACTTGGATGAGTGAAGAAGACATCTTGAAGCATGGTGTCACAATTGTTGATCTACTTCCTCAAGAGACTTGAGTTCTCTTTCCACCCGAGGAGTATGGTGCAGGAGCACCAAGGAGATCACCTATGTTTTGTTTTCATACTTGTCTTCATGTTTGAGTTTCATGTTGTCTTGCTCCAATAAGGTTCTAGAAGACCATTCATGATTGTAATAAGGACTATGTCCAAATATCCTCATATTACTATCTTGTAGGAGGCAGTCACATTTGTAAAGCCTTTCTAAGGCATGTAGAGATAGTCTTCATGATTGTAAGCCTTATTAAGGGATGTTAAGGAGTCTAAGGTGATGTTTAAAGAGTCTAAAGTGATGTTCAAAGACTAATTGAATTGTAAACCTATTTGGAAGGCAGTGTTAAGCCCAAACAACAGTAATTAGTTTGTTGTAGTTAGAAAACATGGTAGTTTGATGGTTGTTGCACAATTCCATCAACCCAAAACTACCCTCAACTACTTCAATGACCTCGAGGAAGGTTAATAAGACTCTGCAGATGCCATTATATGGAGGAGAAGTATTTTTGGTGAAGGAATCTATAAGATATAACAGTTTATGCCTTTATTTTATTGTTTTCTTGATGTTGCTGCACATACCCTGTCTATGTATGGATGAGTGGTGGATGTTGGGTATGCTGGAATGAAAGCTTGGTGAGTGGCCTTGAAAATGCATATATAGTGAATTATTGACATTTATTTATAACATTCTATTCCATACTTTTCTGTAGGGTGGTCTAAGAAACCCTCAACTAGGGTTCTGATAGAAATTTAGGATGTCTTTACCATTCCACTGACTCCAAAACTCTGTGATTAGTGGGATGGATTCTTTGATGTCTATTTTAATGTCTTTCAAGAGTATTTTGGGAAAGAACTTGTTATTGCTAGAATTTCATTGATGAGACCTAGCAAAACCATGTGCTAAGTGTTTGCAAGAAGCAACAGTAGTGTGAAATTTGATGGCAGTCAGTTCTAACAACAAATGAAGACTGGATTCTATGGTTTTGGAGGGCCCCTAACATGTCCAAGTAGTCTTGAAAGTTACAATCCTCCATCCAAGAGTAGTTGCTTCACAAATTAGGCCTAATTGGGGCTCTAAGGCATTAGGAGTTATAGGTTGAGCCATATCATCCAAAACAACCAATACCCATTCTTGGATATGTGATAGGGGGTCCAAATGGGTATCTTCTAATTGACCAAGATCTACATTTGAAGATTTGTATCAAAAGTTATTAGGATTGTTCTCCTTTTTTAGGGCTATAAGCCATTTCTTGGGTTTGTGAAGGAAGTGCTAACCTTGAGTTTGGTTTGTCTTTGTCAATTATTGGGATGGGTCCCACAACATCTGAAATCACCTTTTCCATGAAGAAATTAGAGCCCCTAACTACTGTTCCCACTTTTGTATGAAGAACCTCAAATTTAGGTTTTTTGGAGTAGTGTAAACCTTGTCATCTTGTCCTATCTTCCTCCTATCCAAGTGCCTCTACATCACTCCCCCTATTTTGGGTAGGGTATAGCTCAGGGGCTCCACCTAGGTCCAATTTTCCATGGAACCTAGGTATCATTCCATTGGGATGCCAAAATATGAAATAAGATGTCCTAAATGCTAAATGCATACTAAAGACCCAGGAGCTAAACCTTATGAGGGAAAACCTCCCAAGGGGACATTTTTCAATGTTACACCTAGTCCAACTGGGTGATTTCTTTGGGATTCAAAAGCCTCTGGAGATTGTGAGATAGTTGTTGCAAAAAATCCCAACATTCAAAAACTTTCGGGACATTGCCACTAACGCCCTAGTCTAACTACTCCTTAGTTTCTAGGTACACTGTCTCTCAATTGTTTACTATACATTTTTGTAATCATTTCATTCATATCTATGTCAGAAATTAAGTTATTACAGTTTGATTGGAAAAATTAGGGTTTCATGGTTAGAGAGAGATACTAGCTTATAAAACCTAATTCGAATAGTCACATAGACACAATTAACAGGAAAAGGGAACATTGGAAATCAGTGGTTTATCCCTAAACTCATCCCTTGCTTCCCTAATGTTTTAGTAGGTTGGAAAGTATGGGGCTTGAAGTCTTCTATCTTACTTCCCCATTTTTCACCTTAAACATAGGTAATCCTGATAAGTGTGGCCAATCAAGCAATTCTCTTTACTTGAGACCACAAGCTACTAACATTGTAGGGAGCATGCCAATAGTGTGTGTGGGGGGGATGCACATGTGAAAGTGTAAAGCATAAACCCCTTAACATAATTGCATAAACTAGGAGTATGTAATTGATTTGAACCTAGAAAATAGGAAAAAGGTGAAGGATTTTTAGGAGGCATATATGAATGGATATGGTCCTAAAGTCACCAAAGCAAAAGAGATGCCCACAAAGAGAGGTACAAAAGATGATGTTTCTAGAATTATACACCTAAGATTATGCCCATGGAATGACACTAAGAGAAGAGGAATTGTCACGTAAAAAAAAGAAACATCACACGAAGGCACACAAAGGGATCTACATGATTGAGGTTAGTATATGTAAATAGGAATGAGAATCAAGGAACATAAGCACAAAGGAAGAAAGGTACATAGAATACAAATAAATAAATTTTTTGGATCAATATGAAAAAGACCTAAAAGTCTCAATGCTTTGCATCATCCCCAAAATTCACATAAAGAAAACGAGATGACAAATAGAAAAGATATAGATAAAAATAGGAAAATGACAACATTTCACTCCTCCTATATCCATGTACCTACAATGGTAGCATAGGTCCTCTAGGGGGACTTAGAAACATGTAGCGATTAATAATACAAGAGTATAGGAACACACAAATCAAACAACATGCTAATTAACATGTATACACATGGAATAGAAGTGCTACTCATAGGGTTCTCGGTCCATCAAGTTGTCATGTTCCCAATCTAGCTCAAGTGGGGATGGAGTACTACTAGGTGGTGGAATTGACAGAAGAATAGCATGAGAAGTGGTGCCAGAAATGAGATGATGTAGAATAGCAGGAGGAATAACATCCTCCTCAACATCTGCTAGAGGGTGTTAGGAATTGTATGCAGAAGATATCAATTAAATGCAAATAAAGCTTAAATAGAGGAATGAAAAATACACAGAAATAATAACAGTGAGACAATTTTTAACATGGTTCACCCAAACTCGGGCTACATCCACCAACAGAGAGTCCAATATTATCATCCAACAATCGAACCGATTACAACCAGCAATCCTTACAACTCAATACTGCTGCAAATGCTACAATACAATATCAAAATCACACCCGTAACATACATCCCAGCCGCTTATAACAAGATTTTTGGAAGCTTCTAGAATTAGTGTTTTACAATGTCATTTTTTTATTGGTTAACAAAAAATTAACAACCAACCCCAAACCCCGGTGAGGATACATAACGAGTGTACAGTACTTGCATGATCAGTCACCACATACCAACAAAGGGGCAAGTGTCAAGGATTATGTGAAGATTATTGACAATATCAGTATGTCTAATACTAAATTTAATAGGCACTCCTCTAAAGAAAGAGCCAATGATTCAAGGTTAGAGTACAGAACCAATAGTTGCTCCTCACTAATAGCAATATAAATGTGAGTAGTGAGAGCAGACTAGGGTGGATGAAGCCCCTCCACACTAGGGAGAACTAATGTAGAAGGGTTGAGAGGTGGTGAGAGGGGGTTAGGTTTGGGTCAATAGAAAGGTGAGGTGGGATAGCATTTAGGCTTACATTTGGGAGGTAAGCAAGGAATGTCAATGTCTAGCGTGGAGGGGTGGAGTTCTAAAAATATCTAGTGCTAGGTGTGAATGAAAGGAAGAGAGGAGTGTGTGGTTCTAGATATAACACTCATCTTTGGCAAGTAAAGAGGATCAAGAACTAGGAGTTATTTGGGAATATCTAGGACTAAGGGAGGCTCAATAGAAGGAGCCAAGACTATGTGGACCCTTTTGGGTGTTTTCTCCTTGAGCTCCTAAGGAGGATTAGAAGGTGGAGGTTAGGAGGAGGTTGATTAGGGATGGCTCAAGAAATAGCATGGCATAAATGTTTATGTAATTTATCCAAATGGTTCCATTGAGTGTGTGCTTGATACATAAAAGAAGAAGTAGAGAAGGATCCTAGTCGACATGGGTTGCTTTCCTCAAACTGTTGGGGGATAGGAGTAACTAGAGCATCTGATCTAGGCTAAGTAACCACAAGTGCAATAGACAAAGTAGATGGAGTAACAAGAAAAGGAATCTAACTTGTCTTCTATTTATAATAGAATTTTAAAAGAAAATCAATGCAAGGTTGGAGAGGGCTAGAAGGGGTAGGATAGAAGTAATCAAGAAAAAAGTAGTTCCAAATGGCTAGTGGTTGAAACTAAATGTGAGGAATAATGTGTACCATAGCATTATGGGAAAATTTAGACACTTATGGACAACAAAGGCAATGACACATGTCATAGTGATCCATGGATGGCCTAACAAGATGTGAAAGTGGTCTAAAGTAGGAATTGCACTGAAAGGAACAACTAGGATTTTTGGTCCCACCTGGATAGAAAGGGTAATGGAACCTATAGTAGGAACAAAAAGGACATCGTGTGTATGCATAAAGATGTCAAAGGGATCATATACATCTTAGTGCAAATGGTGAATGTATAGAAACTCCTTTGTAAATACATTTTCCATGTTGACTAGGTCTACCAAAGAACCATGAATGGATTTGTATTTTACCTAAGCATGAATGTAAAGAGAATAGTCATATATTCCAACAAGCAAATCCATAGGAGAAAAGAGTTGATGGGCTTGAGGATGGTTTCAACTTGAGGGGATCAAGATCAAATATCACCATGCTTGCCATAGAAGGATATGGTGATGAATAAGGAAGAGAGTCAATATTCAACATGGTAGGTGTAGAAATGGGATGAAGGTCTAAATGAGGATGTGGAATAGAATCAATGAATTTGGTGGAAGTGTGTTGTGGGAATAGATTGGTATAACATGATGGTTTTTATTTGGTTGGACTATAGACCTATTATCTTTGGCATTCATGCCCCATACCTAGATAACATTAGAGTTGATTAGATCTTCAATTAGATGCTTTAGACACATACATTTTTTGTACATGTCCAAGTACACAAAAAGCCAATATTAGACCTTCTAGGCCTAAGTAGCGCAACTAGGTCCAAGTGGACTAAAAAGGATATGAGGTTTATAAAGTTACCCCAAACCTCTTGACCACACAAGAATAGACCTTCCAACATGGCTATGAAAAGCCTTATTACAAAACACATCAATCAAAAACTCAACTTATCAAAGATGCTATCAAAATGCTTATAGGGATCAAGCTGCTCCTAGGTGCCCTGCACCACACACCCACTGTCAAATAGAACTCAAGTCTCTTGAGTTGGAATGGTGTCAAATGTGAAACCTTCCTTCTCAATGTCTTCTCTACTCATCCAAGTGGAATCCTCCTGAGGTTTGTGTAGCCACTTCACCAAATAGTCATGATAGGTGTGCCTTCTAGTTTGTTTTGCAATCCTCTTGTCCAAAATGCACTCAATCTGATTTGGAGATGAAGGAATGAGTTCCTGGAGTGTCTGATCAGTTTGATCTTCTTCAACAGCAGTCTGAGGATCAGTTCCTTTATAGGGATAAAGGTCTGAAACATTAAAAATAGGAGACAAAGAAATGCCATCCGGAAGTCTAATTTTGTAGGCATTTTCTCCACATTTCTTGAGCACTTCACAAGGCCCAATCTTCTTCATGAGTATCTTGGTATGTTTACTTGTAGGGAGCCTCTCCTTCTTCAGATGGACCATTACCAAATCACCTTCCTTGAACTACAAATCCCTTCTTTTCCTGTCAGCAAACTGTTTGTACTTTTGAGAAGTGGACAGCAATTTCTGATGTACTTGTTCATGGACATCTTTCATGACTTAAATGAAGTCTTTAGCCAAGGCACTACTATTTTCCAGTCCTTTAACCTCCCTAAGTTCCAAAATACCCCTTGGGTGAGTGCCATAAACAATTTTGAAAGGAGACAGGCCGGTGCTTCTATTAACAGTGTCATTGTATGAGAACTCTGCCTGAGCCAAAATTGAATCCCAACTAGCACCCTGCTCCTTGGTGAGGCATCTTAGGAGGTTGGAAGAGGCCTATTAATCACCTCTGTTTGTCCATCAGACTAAGGGTGATAGGCAGATGATAAGGACAAGTTTGTACCTAGTCTCTTCCAAAGTGTCCTCCAGAAGTGTCCTATGAACTTGGGGTCTCTGTCTGAGATGATTGACAAAGGCAAACCAAGTAATCTAACTATTTCCTTGAAGAAAAGACCTGCTATGTGTGAGGCATCATGTGTGGTTTTACAAGGGATGAAGTGAGCCATTTTTTAGAACCTATCTACAACCACAAAGATGCTATCATGTCCATTCTTGGTCCTAGGCAAACCAAGTACAAAGTCCATACTTATGGAATCCCAAGGCTTTGAAGGAATAGGTAGAGGAGTGTATAAACCTACATTTGATGTATGCCCCTTTTCTCTTTAGCAAATTTGACAAGTTTCAACAAACTTCCTTACATCGGTTGGTAATTTGGGCCAAAAATAGTATCTCCTAACCAATTCTAGGGTCTTATCAATACCAAAGTGACCTAACATGCTGCCACAGTGCTTTTCCCTGATTACATTCTCTCTAATAGATCCTCTTGGGATACACAACATGCTACCCTTGAAAAGATATCCATCTTGCAACAAAAAATCAAAAAAATTAGTATTATACCTTCCTGTCATGGCCTTGCAAGAGAGGTATGGTTCTTTGAAGTCCTCATCTACTGCATACTAATCTTTGATGGCATGAATACCTGTACTTTCCAATTGTATGGTCTACACAACAAGATTCCTCCTACTTAAGGCATCAACTACCTTATTGGCCACTCCTTTCTTATGTTTTATTGAGAAGGTGTATGCTTGGATGTACTCCATCCACTTGACATGTCTATGATTCAACTTCTGCTACCTGTTCAAGAAAATTAATGCATGGTTATTAGTAAAAACTATAAATTCCTTTGGCAATAAGTAGTGTCTCCATTTCCTCAATGACTAAACCATGGCATATAACTCTAGAGCATAGGTGGAGTAGTTTTGTTTTGCCTCATTTAACCTCTCACTAAAGAAGGCTACAGGCCTCCCATCTTGACTTAGGACTCCCCCAACAGCCCTCTTACTTGCATCACACTCTACCACAAAGACCTTGTCAAAATTAGGTAGCACTAGGACTAGTTTTTCTAAAAAAAATTTCTCTAACAGTTCAAAGGCTTGAGTGGCCTCATTTGTCCACACAAATACACATTTCTTGCCCCCTTTTATGGTGTCAACAAGTGGAGCACAAATGCCACTAAACCCTCTAATGAACTTTCTATAAAAGCTACACAAACCATGGAAACTCCTTACCTCCGAGGCTGTTGTAGGTGTTGGCCAATTAAGAATGGCTTCAACCTTACTTGGATCCATTTTTAGGCTGCCCTTGGAGATGACAAACCCCAAGAATATCAACTCTTCTTGTAGGAAGACACATTTGTCAAGATTGATTCTCAACTTCTCCTCTTGAAGCCTCCTGAGCACTTGATGGATATGCCTTATGTGGTCTTCCTTGCTGTCACTAAAAATCAGTATATCATCCAATTACACAACAATAAACTTGTTAAGGAAAGGTTTTAGCACTTCATTCATCAATCTCATGAAGGTGCTTGGTGTATTTGACAAGCCAAAAGGCATGACAACCCATTCAAATAGTCCTTCATTGGTTTTGAAGGTGGTTTTCCACTCATCCCCTCCCTTATCCTGATTTGGTGATAACCCCTTTTTAGATCTATCTTGGTAAAATACTTAGCCCTACCCAAGAAATCCATTAAATCTTCTATTATAGGCATTGGAAATCTATACCTGATAGTGATTTTATTAATGGCCCTGGAGTCAGTGCATAGCCTCCATGTACCTTCCTTCTTGGGTGCAAGTACTGCAGGTACTGCACATGGACTAATACTCCTCCTGATAAGTTCTCTATCCAAAAAGTCTTGGATTTGCCTTGCCACTTCTACATTTTGCTCTAGAGTCAACTTGTAGGCTGCTTGGTTTGGTAGGTTGGATCTAGGGATGAGATCAATGCAATGACTAATCTCCCTCTTTGGTGGAAGGGCATCCTTGCCTTCATCAGCTATCACATCCTGAAACCTCTCCAATAGTTCTTCCACTTCCTTTGGTCCAATCCTCCTAAGAGGTTGCTACACTTTGACCTTCTTGGGATTCACATCCTTGGGTTTGATGACTACTACAAAACATGGCACTTTCTCTTCCTTGAGGTTAGCCAAAAACTCTTTTTCACCTACCAACATAACTGAACTAGAAATGACTTTCTCTTTGCAATCATCAATCAAAGGAGTCATTGTAAACTTTTCACCATTCTTGGACAAATGAATCATATTGTTCTTACCATCATGTTGGGCACTTGTGTCATGTTGCCAAGGCCTTCCAAGAAGAAGGTGGCATGCATCCATATCCACTATCTCACAAAGAACCTTATCATGATATTCACCTATCTTGAATTCAACCCAACATTGCTCTTTCACCACAATTTGTTGTTCCTTGGTTAGCCAAAAGACTCTATAGGGGTTAGGATGAGGCATTCTTTCCAATCCTAACTTAGTCACCATTTCATTAGAAGCCAAATTTTTAGAAGAACCTGAATCTACTATTACCTTGCAAACTTTTCCTTTTACCTTGCAAGTGGTTCTGAACAAGTTGTTTCTTTGGGGCTGTTCCTTGGTGGTTGGCATGATGAGGGATCTATTAAAAAAGATGCATTCTCCACTCTTAGGTGCTACAGACTTGGAAGAGGTTGTTTGGTATGATGTGGTGCTTTGACAATCCTCTTCTTGAAGGAGTTGTACTCTTCTTTCTTTCTGATTTGCAGCAGTGTTTCCCATCTTCTCCAGGCATCTAAAGGACTAATGTCCAATCTGATTGCAAGAGAAACACCTTCCAGTAAACACATTGGGACCTCTGCCCCCACTTCTTCCTCTGCCATTACCTCTCCCTCTAAATTGACCCTTATCAGTACTATTTTTATCAGCCTGCCCTTGGCTACCTTCTTGTGATCCACCACCTTGGAGTCTAGAGAAATTATCTCTGTTTTGAAATCTGCCTCTGCCCCTAAAGTTCAAATTTCCTTTGCCTCTATTGTTGCTATTAAAATCCCCTTTTCTTCTCTACTTATCCTCAATCCTCAGTGCCATTTGAAAGCACTTATGGACTGTCTCCGGGTTAAAGAGAGTTAATTCATCTTGAATGGAGAACTTGAGGCCATTAAGATACCTTGCAAGCTTCTATTTTTTATTCTCAAGCATCTTGGTTTTCAATGTCATCTTGTGAAACTCCTCTGTGTAGGTGCTCACTATCGGTTTTTCTTCTTAATCAGCATTAGGGTTTGCTAGTTCTAATGCATAGGTAGATTCAACCAACTAAATACAGAAGGTTGCGTGAGCTCCTCCCCTTCACTTTTGGTTCTGCCGCACCAAGGGGAGTGTCCCTATTTGATAAAAGTATGACCTTGACTAGCTCAATGACAGAAGGATTTAACTTGACATCATCGGGTAGAATACTCTCATGTATGGACCAAGATATATGTAACAAATCACAAGGTTGGCAACATTCTTGGACATATGTGTCTGGTTAGGGATGAGAGCATGCAGGGGTTTCCTACTCCTACTCCTCCAACTAACAGGTGGAAGGATGAAATGGTTTGAATTGATGTTTGGAGTAATGGGACTTTCCCAGACCCATTGAATAGATAGATTCCCAAACCAGTGCCTTATCTGGGCAGCAGAGTCAAATCTAAGAATGTAAATGTCTCCCTATGACAAAATGAATTCATATCTAGAGGACTTGAGAAGAATGCTACTGCCTAATAGCAACATGTCCAAGAAAGAGTATTACCTATGATCATACTTTGCAAATCCTATGATGCAATCTATTTTCCTTTGTATCTAATCAAAAGCCTATTTAACCACTCCTTGAGCAGACGCAATAAATCAAACACACAGTATGCATATACTGAAAAACTTGGAAGCCATTGACAACCTTGTTTGAAAAGAAAACAAATGACATACAGGAGACAATCATAAATAATACACACAACAGGTGTTTTTCATTTAAAATTAATCTGTATAGAAAGTTATCATACATGAAAATTATCATTTACAAGCCAAGATAGATTGGTACACTAGACCAAGGACCGAATCTGTAGAAAAAATGCCTTTCAAAATGTGAACACCTTATGTTCAGAGTCAGAGTAGAAAGCCCAAAAACCTCCAACCCCCAAAAAGTAACACCGTTGGACCTTTTATACAAAACCGTGTACACAGCCAAAAATTAATTACAAAGCAAATTGAAAATTTTCCAGACTCAAAGCATGAGGAAAGGCGCTCAGAAAAATTCAATGCTATGGGGGAGACAGAGAGGATGGAGTACATGGAAACAGGGTCCCCACCGCCGTTCAAGGACATCCCTCTTCAGTCGGGTAGCTAGCCAGTCATTCAGGTCATACCTCTGCAGCTTCATGCCATTAATGTCGTGCCAAACCCACAGCTTCCTTTGAAACCGTCACAGCACTCCTATGGAAAATTCTTGCCAAAACGTAGCATCCAAGTATTCAAAAACAAAGGAAATATTAGTCCCACATGCACCCCGCAGAACCCATTCGAACACCTTATAAGTGTGGCCATGAGGAAACTAAGTGTCGAGCACTTTTGCCCCGCTCGACCCACGAACCTTCCACCAATAGTTCATCGGCCCAACTCCTACCGATAGCCCACTTCCTTTGGTGAGACCAACCCCATCGGCCAAACAAAAAGCTTCCCCACTGATATCAAAGTCACCCTGATGACCTCTAAAACACACCCTATCAGCCAGACTACTACCATCAGGATGACCAAAAACTCCCTCGCCGACATCTTAGGTCAACCCGATAGCACACCCAAACTGCCTTCATCAATGAGACCCACGCCGTCAGCAAACCATTCACCTGCCTGGCCGATAGGCAATGTCCCTCCGATATCACCATCCATCGGCATAACCTCCCCCATCGGTGAACCCCTCACCGGCTCGCCTGATAGTCCTCATCATGCCAATGGTATTCCCATCGACCAGACACCCAACATCGGCAATCCTCAAAAAAATTCTACCAATAAAAGAACTCTCCCTGATGACCAACCTTGAACATCCCCCCGTCGGTGAGACCCAGACTATCAGAGCAACGAAAAGCTCCTCCGCTAACACACCATGTTACGTCGATACAGCTCCATCGGCCAGAGTGAACACTAAGTCCCTCCGATGAACAACTCGATGGCACTTACAAACCACACACACAATGTCGGTGAGACTACCTCCCATCGGTGAACCACAAGAATCCCTTGCCAACGACCATACACATGCTGATGAATGACATCAGCCAGACCAAAAAAATCGGTGAACCACAAAATACTTCGGCCGATACGCTAAGATACACCAATGGCAACCCCATCGGCCATATTGAACACACCGGAAGATCCAAAAATTCCCACGCCGATGACACTTGATGGAAGCATCAAACCACAATCCATCAGCTAGACACCAACCATCGGCAGACCTCATGCCAGCTTGCTCGATAAGCAAAGTCATACCAATGGTACATCATGATGACCCCCTCCCAAAGAAATATGATGCTGATGCTGAAAAACACTGAGGGGCCCCAAAATTTAGAAATTTTTTGGGAAAGTGCCTGCATGAAAAATTGCTCGAAAACTGACAGTCAATTCAGGCACCAACAGTGGCTCTGTCTGGGGATGCATGCCGCTTGTAGGTATGGCAAGAACCTCAGACCTCTGGGATGCAGACCAGTCCCCTATCCATTGGGCACAGAGTCATAAAGCTACAAATCTGCATCACCAAACACAATTGATGGCCTAAGGCAACCAAGAAAAGGAAAACCTATATTTCCCCTTATCAAACACCTTGTTCTCATCTATGTACACTAGGTCAAGCCTGAGAATGCTGCCATGATTTAACCATAAGCAACTTTGGTCATTTGCATATTCAACCTTCTGATTCAATTTGTCATTGTCAACCCTATGCAAACAACCTTGAGCATCAGGCAATAAGTGGATGCAGTATTTATCAAGCAATGCATATTCAAATGAAATATAACACATGTTATCATCTGTATCAACATTATGCAATGCAAAATGATCTCCTAGCTGGACTGAAAACTAAAAGCACTGAAAGTCCATCATGCAACTAGGAACATTAGGGCTCATCTTACCACAAGCTGGCATATCAAAGAAAGAGCTTTCAAATTCATAATTGTACACATCATGTACACAACCAACAGTAGCACCAAACTAGAAAAGATTAGGCTCTGGCACTTGTTTCAAATCAGGCACATTTTTACAATCACTTACCTGATGTATGTTGGTTCCTCTTTCATCAGTATGAGAAACAGAATCCAAATCAAAAACAATGCTCAAACCCTCATCATACTCAAATAGATCCTCACACCATATGTGTTAAAAATGGGTGATCCAGGTACATCAGCTTGATCATAATATGCCATTTGTTCATGGGCAGTAGAGCATGCATTTTCATCACCAATGGGTTCCCTTTGTGGATGAGTATCAGCCTGTGTGTCATAAGCAAAACAGTCATCAAATGAAAAACAATCATGCTTTGCACTAGCAGTTGTTTCAATCTTTGACTGCTCTTCATGATCTCCATGTGTTTGAAAAGAAGGCAATGGTTCACACAAGGGACTATTTCTCTATTTGCTTATATCTTCTCTGTCTTGAGTACAATACTCACAATTATCTCCACAAGTCCATTCCAAAAGCTACCCATTGCTGTCCACAACCTCATTATTGCTTTCATGGCCAGATGCCTCATCATTGCAATGGGAGTCCTCATTAGTCCTTTCACTGGCATCCTTAGTATTCATCTTTTCATCTTCACATGATGCCTTAATCATTTGATCATTTGTAGCTTCACAACCATTTCTCACACCAAGGCCTGGAGACAGGGATTTCTGTAGGTGCTCATTTCTGATTTTTTCTATATTTTCTAAAAACTTGTATGCCATCTGCATACTTGTTATCTTGAATTCCCTTAGTATTGCACTAGAGCCCTCCTCAAAAGCCTCAAAATATATGCCAACATAGGCTAAAAAATTAGGTCTGAAGTTTTCAGGGATTTGTGAAAGGGCTACTACAAATCTATGACTGAAATCAACATATGGCTCTTCATTTTGTTTTCTGATTTTCATTAATTCTACAACAAGATCAGCTGGTTCTTTTGCAAATTCCCTTTTGAAACAGTCAGCAAGCTCATCCCAATAGGTAAAGGATCTCTTTGGAAAGCTCAAATACTAATCATTTGCTTTTGCATCAAAGGACCTAACAAAAAACCTCATCCACATATCCTCATCTCAAAATGAATGTTTTCCCATGAACTCATAAAAATTTTGGATATGTGCATCCCCATCACATACATTGTGACCACTAAATCTAGGCATCTGACAGTATATCCTAGCAGGCATACTTTCTACTTGATAATCAACCCATGACAAATCTAATTGGTCATACAAAGGATCAAAAGGGCTGACAAGAGGTTTAGCTTTCTGATTGGCAGACACAATAGGGTTATCATTATTCAACTGAGCCTGCCTAGCTTCTAAGAGTATCAACCTATTTTTTTATCTCTTCCATTCTTTTACTCAACATATCATCCCCCTTTTCACTGAGTATGGGTGAATACATGTTTGGATTCATCAAATTTTCCATCTTAGACATCCTTTGTCTTCCTAAGACCTATAACCTCCCCTGGCATCTAACCTATGCAACAAAATAGCAAATATAAGTGGGAAGAAACAAGGTACCTTTTCTCATCTAGATGTTGAAGTCTGAATAGCACATTTTCTTTTTGTCACAACACACACATTACTTTCATGTACACTTGAATCTTTTTGCAGAGTCGCCACCTCTCCAAAGAGGACAAAATTTTCAATAGCTAAAAGCTACTTTTCTAGGTTCATTCCACCAGTAGAGCCAGGCAAAACTTCACCAGAGGCTGTAAGATATCACTTTGTCTGTTCACTCCCCAGCAAAGCATTATCATTCACATGAAAGACTCCCCAGCAAAGTCACCAATTTGTTGCGACTCGGATGGGCCACAGATATTTTCTTTTTTCTTTTCTAATTTGTCCCCAACAGAGTCACCACTTTGTTGGTTTTTCTTCTGAATCAGAATTAGGGTTTGCCAATTCTAATGCACAGGTAGATTCAGCCAACTAAATACATGAGGTTGCATGAGCTCCTCCCCTTCACTTATGGTTCTGCCGCACCAAGGGGGGTGTCCCTATTTGATAAAAGTATGACCTTGACTAGCTCAATGACAGAAGGATTTAACTTGACATCATTAGGCAGAATACTCTCATGTATGGACCAAGATTTGTGTAACAAATCACAAAGTTGGCAACATTCTTGGACATATGTGTCTGGTTAGGGATGAGAGCATGCAGGGGTTTCCTACTCCTACTCCTACAACTAACAGGTGGAAGGATGAAATGGTTTGAATTGATGTTTGGAGTTATGGGACTTTCCCAGACCCATTGAATAGATAGATTCCCAAACCAGTGCCTTATCTAGGCAGCAGAGTCAAATCTAAGAATGTAAATTCTCCCTATGACAACACTAATTCATATCCAGAGGACTTGAGAAGAATGCTACTACCTAACAGCAACATGTCCAAGAAAGAGTATTACCTATGATCATACTTTGCAAATCCTATGATGCAATCTATTTTCCTTTGTATCTGATCAAAAGCCTATTTAACCACTCCTTGAGCAGACGCAATAAATCAGACACACAGTATGCATATACTAAAAAACTTGGAAGCCCTTGACAACCTTGTTTGAAAAGAAAACAAATGACATACAGGAGACAATCATAAATAATACACACAATAGGTGTTTTTCATTTAAAACTAATCTGTCTAGAAAGTTATCATACAAGAAAATTATCATTTACAAGCCAAGATAGACTAGTACACCAGACCAAGGACCGAATCTATAGCAAAAATGCCTTTCAAAATGTGAACACCTTATGTTCAGAGTCAGAGCAGAAAGCCCAAAAACCTCCAACCCCCAAAAAGTAACACCGTTGGACCTTTTATACAGAACCATGTACAAAGCTAAAAATTAATTACAAAGCAAATTGAAAATTTTCCAGACTCAAAGCATGAGGAAAGGCGCCCAGAAAAATTCAATGCTATGGGGGAGACAGAGAGGATGGAGTAGATGGAAACAGGGTCCCCACCGCCGTTCAAGGACATCCCTCTTTAGTCGGGTAGCTAGCCAGTCATTCAGGGCATACCTCTGCAACTTCATGCCATTAATGTCATGCCAAACCCACAGCTTCCTTTGAAACCGTCACAGCGCTCCTATGGAAAATTCTCGCCAAAACGTAGCATCCAAGTATTCAAAAACAAAGGAAATATTAGTCCCACATGCACCCCGCAAAACCCATTCTAACACCTTATAAGCATGGCCATGAGGAAACTAAGTGTCGAGCGCTTTTGCCCCGCTCGACCCACGAACCTTCCACCAATAGCTCTGTTGGTGCCTGAATTCACTGTCGGTTATTTTAGCAATTTTCATGCAGGCACCTTCCCAAAAAATCCAAAAAAGGTTCTAAGTCTTTGGGCCTCCTCAGCATGTTTTAACATCAGCATCATATTTTCTTTGGAGGAGGTCATCATCATCATGTTTCCAGACATCACCCTGTTGTTGCTTACGAGGGTCATCATATTTTCTGTCAGCATGATCTTTCGCTGGGGTGATATTCTAACATCGGGTGATCTTACTTAAGATCATCCTGATGATGTTGCTGCAAAGTCCTAAGTATGATCCGATCTTCATCGGGGTCATCATATTTGAACATCGGGTGATCTTAGTCAAGATCATCCTGATGTTGTTTTATCACTTCATGTTCGTTGTTTTATCACCCTAATGATGCTGACGTCATTCTTATGTCAGGGTGATATCCGTTTTTCTACCTGTCTGCATCATGATATTTTCGAAGGGAGATATTCGCCTGTCAGCTTCATGCATTGTCCAATGGGGGTGATCATTTCAAATATCAGTCACATATTCATATATCACCCCGATCTTATAGTGGAGCTATAGTGCAGCATGATATGTGTGCATCAGGATGATATTTCCAAATATCTGGTTATCTTCTGAATATCATCCTGATGCCGATGTATGGTGACGTCATCAAGGTCCGGGGGGGTCATATTTCTAACACTGATCATCTTGTGGAGATCCCCCGATATTTGCAAACATGACGATGACGTCATCCGGATATGAGGAGGTGCGCGATAGGCAGATATGCTGATGATGTCAGTAGGATATGACGGTGACGTCATCAGGATGTTCATCGGCTAGACATTTGGTATCGGCTAAGCAGGAGGATCTTCCTCCGATGCATCAGGTTGTGCCGATGAAGGCGATTATCATGCAGGTGATATTGCGATGATGATGCTGACGTCAGGGTGATATTTCAAGCAACAGGATATCATGCTGTTGGAGGATGATGATGAAGGCTTATACTAGTGTCATCGGGAACAAAAGCACCGACATCATATATGCTCGTGGCCTAGTATATAAAGTGTTGAAATGGTTGCTACGGGGTGCATGTGGGATAATTTGATCCTGCATATTTTCAAATATCACGATGAGGTATTTTGGCGGGAAACGGTTGCGATGCACTGTTTGATGTTTTCCCAAGGCCGCGGGTTGGTGCACCATTAATGGCGAAGGTTGCAGAGGTATGGACGGATCTGGTACCCGATTGAAGGTGTACATCAACAGACAGTGGCGCAGGGCTCGAGGTTTCTTCCTGTCTCCTCCCCACCTACTGCATTCATGTTTGGGCGCCAATCTGGTAATGCGTTGAGTGCCATTTTTCTGATACTGTGTATCTGGCGGGATTTTTGGTCAACCATGTAATTAATTGATGTGGTACACTTTTTGGCTGTTATAAGCAGACTATGTTACCATTTTTCAGGTTGTTGAAAACTGGACATTTTGGCTCTGTAATAAGATACAACTAGTTTTGGTTGCTCTGTGTAGCAAAACTTGTGAGTTTATGTATCTCATGTTGTACGTTTTGGCATGAATCCACTGATTTCATGGTTAATCTTATATGAATAATGCTATGTTTGCATGTGTTATGCTGATTCTGTCTCCAGTTTTGCATGTATCTTTCTTCCTGCAATAGGGATGCCATAAGTATCGACAGCTTAACACTCTGTATTGGGAGATATCTGTAAGGCAGGTATCATGTGTATCCCCCTGAAATCCAGTTTCAGCTATTCATGCTGATCATTCACAGGTGTATGTCTACCGACTCCAAGCCCTGGATAGGCACCAATCTAGCTCTGTGTTGAGGTTATACACCATGTCCAGCTTTGCATCCAAACACCATTTCAAACCATCTCTCCCTTCCATCTGTTAGTTGTAGGATTAGGAGTAGGAAACCCTTGCATGCTCTCATCCCTAACCAGACATATATGTCCAAGAACGTTGCCCACCTTGTGATCTATCATACAGATCTTGGTCCATACATGAGAGTATTCTGCCTGTTGTTGTCAAGTTAGATCTTTCTATCTTTGAGCTAGTCAAGGTTACATCTTGAGTTATAGGGATACCCCCCTTGGTGCAGCAGAACCAGAAGTGAAGGGGAGGAGCTCACGCAACCTCCTGTATTAGTTGGCTGAATCTGCCTGTGCATTAGAAGTGGCAAACCCTAATGTTGATTCAGAAGAAAAACCAACAAAATGGCGACTCTGCTGGGGAAAAATTTGATGAAAAAGTGTTATATCTTGTGGCCCATCCGAGTCACCAACAAAATGGCAACTCTGCTGGGGAAGAAATTTGAGAAAGGGTTATATCTGTGACCCATCCAAGTCACCAACAAAATGGCGACTCCACTGGGGATGGACTGATAAGAAAAAGAGTAATATATCTGTGACCCATCCGAGTCACCAACAAAATGGCAACTCCGCTGGGGATTGAGAAGTAAAAGTAATATCTAATCATCTCCAGTAATACATTTGTGACCCATCCGAGTCACCAACAAAATGGCGACTCTGCTGGGGAAGAAATTTGAGAAAGGGTTATATCTGTGACCCATCCGAGTCACCAACAAAATGGCGACTCCACTTGGGATGGACTGATAAAAAAAAGAGTAATATATCTGTGACCCATCTGAGTCACCAACAAAATGGCGACTCCGCTGGGGATTGAGAAGTAAAAGTAATATCTAATCATCTCCAGTAATACATTTGTGACCCATCCAAGTCACCAACAAAATGGCGACCCTGCTGGGGAGAAAATTGATGAAAAAGTGTTATATCTTGTGGCCCATCTGAGTCACCAACAAAATGGCGACTCCGCTGGGGAGTCTTTCATGTGAACAAAATGATGCTCTGCTGGTGGAATGAACCTGGAAAAGTAGCTTTCAGCTATTGAAAATTTTGTCCTCTCTGGAGAGGTGGCGACTCTGCAAAAAATTCAAGTGCACATGAAAGATGGATGTATGTGATGTGACAAAAATGTGCTGTTCATATTTCAGCATCTGTATGAGAAAAGGTATCTTGTTCCTTCCCCTTTATATTTGCTATTTTACTGCATAAGTTAGATGCCAAGGGAAGCCTTAGGTCTTAGGCAAACAAAGGATGTCTAAGAGTAAGATTTTTATGAATCCAAGTATGAATTATCCCATACTCAGCGGTGAAATGTTGGATAAAAGAATAGAAGAGATAAGAAATAGGTTGATATTCTTAGAGGCTGAGCAGGCCCAGTTAAAAAGCAGTAACCCTGTTGTGTCTGCTAGTCAGAAGGCTAAACCTCTTCTCAGCCCTTTTGATCCTTTGTATGACCAACTGGATTTGTCATGGGTTGATTATAAAGTAGAAACTATGCCTGCTAGGATATACTGTCAGATGCCCAGATTTAGTGATCACAATGTATGTGATGGGAATGCACATATCCAAAATTTTCATGAGTTCATGGGAAAACATTCATTTAGAGATGAGGATATGTGGATGAGGTTTTTTGTTAGGTCATTTGATGCAAAAGCAAAAGACTGGTATTTGAGCTTTTCAAAAGGATCCTTTGCCTGTTGGGATGAGCTTGCTGACTGTTTCAAGGAAGAATTTGCAAGAGAACCTGCTGATCTTGTTGCAGAATTGATGAACATCAGAAAACAAGATGAAGAGCCATGTGTTGATTTCAGTCATAGGTTTGCAGTAGCCCTTTCACATGTCCCTAAAAGTTTCAGACCTGATATTTCAGCCTGTGTTGGCATATTCTTTGAAGCTTTTGAGGAGGGCTTTAGTGCAATACTGAGGGATTTCAAGGTGACAAGTATGCAGATGGCATACAAGTTCATAGAAAAGATAGAAAAAATTAGAAATGTGCACCTGCTGAAACCCCTGTCCATAGGCTTTGGTGTGAGAAATCGTTGTGAAGCTGCAAATGACCAAATAATTAAGGCATCATGTGAAGATGAAAAGATGAATGTTGAGGATGCCAGTGAAAGGACTAATGAGGATTCCCATTGCAATGATGAGGCATCTGACCATGAAAACAACAATGAGGTTGTGGACAACAATGAGCAATTTTTGGAATGGACCTGTGGAGACAATTGTGAGTATTGTACTCAAGACAGAGAAGATATAAGCAAACAGAGAAGCAGTCCCATGTGTGACCCATTGCCTTCCTTTCAAACACATGAGGATCATGAAGAGCAGTCAGAGATTGAAATAAGTGCTAGTGCAGAGCATGATTGTTCTTTGATTGATGGTTGTTTTGCTTATGACACACAGGCTGATACTCCTCCACAAAAGGAATCCATTGGTGATGAAGATGCATGCTCTGTTGCCCATGAACAAATGGCATACTATGATGAAACTGATGCACCTGGGTCACCCATTTTTGACACATATGGTGATGAGGATCTATTTGAGTATGGTGAGGGTCTTGACATGGTTTTTGACTTGGATTCTGTTTCTCATCCTGATGAAAGAGGAAACAACATACATCAGGTAAGTGATTGTAAAAATGTGCCTGATTGTAAGGAGGTGTCAGAGCCTGATCTTTTCTAGCCTGGTGCTGCTGATTGTTGTGTACATGATGTGCACAATTGTGATTTTGAAAGCTTTTCTTTTGATATGCCAGCATATATAATGAGCTCTGATCTTCCTAGCTGTATGGTGGACTTTGAGTGTTTTCAGTTTTCAGTCCAGCTAGGAGATCATTTTACAATGCATACTGCTGATGCAGATGATGATAAGTGTTACATACCATTTGAGTATGCATTGCCTGATACATTCTGCATCCACTTGTTGCCGGATGCTAAGGGTTATCTGCACAGGGATGACAGTGACAAGCTAAATCAGAGGGATGAATGTGCAGATGACTAGGTTTGTTTGGGGTCAGATCATGGCAGTATCTCCAGGCTTGATCCAGTAAATGCAGATGAAAACAAAGTGTTTGACAAAGGGAGATGCATGTTTTTCTTTTCTTGGTGGCCTTAGGCCATCAAGTGTGTTTGGTGATGCAGGTCGGTGTAGTATTTGACTCTGTGCCCAATGGATAAGGGACTGGTCTGCATCCCAGAGATCTGGGGTTCTCGCTGCAGTC
This sequence comes from Cunninghamia lanceolata, assembly GCA_027924645.1. Taxonomy (NCBI): domain Eukaryota; kingdom Viridiplantae; phylum Streptophyta; class Pinopsida; order Cupressales; family Cupressaceae; genus Cunninghamia; species Cunninghamia lanceolata. Next base: position 8,540,022 of record BSBN01000400.1, read on the forward strand.
TTGCACCTGTACGTCCCCAATCAGAGCCACTGTTGGTGCCTGAATTCACTGTCGGTTATTTTAGCAATTTTCATGCAGGCACCTTCCCAAAAAATCCAAAAAAGGTTCTAAGTCTTTGGGCCTCCTCAGCATGTTTTAACATCAGCATCATATTTTCTTTGGAGGAGGTCATCATCATCATGTTTCCAGACATCACCCTGATGTTGCTTACGAGGGTCATCATATTTTCTGTCAGCATGATCTTTCGCTGGGGTGATATTCTAACATCGGGTGATCTTACTTAAGATCATCCTGATGATGTTGCTGCAAAGTCCTAAGTATGATCCGATCTTCATCGGGGTCATCATATTTGAACATCGGGTGATCTTAGTCAAGATCATCCTGATGTTGTTTTATCACTTCATGTTCGTTGTTTTATCACCCTGATGATGCTGACGTCATTCTTATGTCAGGGTGATATCTGTTTTTCTACCTGTCTGCATCATGATATTTCTGAAGGGAGATATTCGCCTGTCGGCTTCATGCATTGTCCAATGGGGTGATCATTTCAAATATTAGTCACATATTCATATATCACCCTGATCTTATAGTGGAGCTACAGTGCAGCATGATATGTGTGCATCAGGATGATATTTCCAAATATCCGGTTATCTTCCGAATATCATCCTGATGCCGATGTATGGTGACGTCATCAAGGTCCGGGGGGGTCATATTTCTAACACTGATCATCTTGTGGAGATCCCCCGATATTTGCAAACATGACGATGACATCATCCGGATATGAGGAGGTGCGCGATAGGCAGATATGCTGATGACGTCAGTAGGATATGACGGTGACGTCATCAGAATGTTCATCGGCCAGACATTTGGTATCGGCTAAGCAGGAGGATCTTCCTCCGATGCATCAGGTTGTGCCAATGAAGGCGATTATCATGCAGGTGATATTGCGATGATGATGCTGACGTCAGGGTGATATTTCAAGCAACAGGATATCATGTTGTTGGAGGATGATGATGAAGGCTTATACTAGTGTCGTCGGGAGCAAAAGCACCAACATCATATATGCTCGTGGCCTAGTATACAAAGTGTTGAAATGGTTGCTACGAGGTGCATGTGGGATAATTTGATCCTGCATATTTTCAAATATCACGATGAGGTATTTTGGCGGGAAACGATTGCGATGCACTGTTTGATGTTTTCCCAAGGCCGCGGGTTGGTGCGCCATTAATGGCGAAGGTTGCAGAGGTATGGACGGATCTGGTACCTGATTGAAGGTGTACATCAATGGACAGTGGCGCAGGGCTCGAGGTTTCTTCCTGTCTCCTCCCCACCTACTGCATTCATGTTTGGGCGCCAATCTATTAATGCGTTGAGCGCCATTTTTCTAATACTGTGTATCTGGCGGGATTTTTGGTCAATCATGTAATTAATTGCTGTGGTACACTTTCTGGCTGTTATAAGCAGACTGTGTTACCATTTTTCAGGTTGTTGAAAACTGGACATTTTGGCTCTATAATAAGATACAACTAGTTTTTGTTGCTCTGTGCAGCAAAACTTGTGAGTTTATGTATCTCCTGTTGTACGTTTTGGCATGAATCCACTGATTTCATGGTTAATCTTATATGAATAATGCTATGTTTGCATGTGTTATGCTGATTCTGTCTCCAGTTTTGCATGTATCTTTCTTCCTGCAATAGGGATGCCATAAGTATCGACAGCTTAACACTCTGTATTGGGAGATATCTGTAAGGTAGGTATCATGTGTATCCCCCTGAAATCCAGTTTCAGCTATTCATGCTGATCATTCACAGGTGTATGTCTACCGACTCCAAGCCCTGGATAGGCACCAATCTAGCTCTGTGTTGAGGTTATACACCATGTCCAGCTTTGCATCCAAACACCATTTCAAACCATCTCTCCCTTCCATCTGTTAGTTGTAGGATTAGGAGTAGGAAACCCTTGCATGCTCTCATCCCTAACTAGACATATATGTCCAAGAACGTTGCCCACCTTGTGATCTATCATACAGATCTTGGTCCATACATGAGAGTATTCTGCCTGTTGTTGTCAAGTTAGATCTTTCTATCTTTGAGCTAGTCAAGGTTACATCTTGAGTTATAGGGATACCCCCCTTGGTGCGGCAGAACCAGAAGTGAAGGGGAGGAGCTCACGCAACCTCCTGTATTAGTTGGTTGAATCTGCCTGTGCATTAGAAGTGGCAAACCCTAATGCTGATTCAGAAGAAAAACCAACAAGCTCATCGGCCCAACTCCTATCGATAGCCCACTTCTTTCAGTGAGACCAACCCCATCGGCCAAACAAAAAGCTTCCCCGCTGATATCACAAGTCACCCTAATGACCACTAAAACACACCCCGTCGGCCAGACTACTACCATCGGGATGACCAAAAACTCCCTCGTCGACATCTTAGGTCAACCTGATAGCACACCCAAACTGCCTTCGTTGGTGAGACCCACGCCATCGGCAAACCATTCACTTGCCTGGCCGATAGGGAATGTCCCTCCGATATCACCATCCATCAGCATAACCTCCCCCATCGGCGAACCCCTCACCAGCTTGCCCGATAGTCCTCATCATGCCAATGGTATTCCCATCAGCCAGACACCCAACATCGGTAATCCTCAAAAAAACTTCCACCGATAAAAGAACTCTCCCTGATGACCAACCTTGAACATCCCCCCGTTGGTGAGACCCAAACTATAGGAGCAAAGAAAAGCTCCTCTGCCGACGCACCATGTTACGCCGATACAGCTCCATCAGCCAGAGCGAACACCAGGTCCCTTCGATGAACAACTCGATGGCACTTACAAACCACACACACACTATCGGTGAGACTGCCTCCCATCAACGAACCACAGAACTCCCTCGTTGATGACCATACACAAGCTGATGAATGACACCGGCCAGACCAAAAACGTCGGTGAACCACAAAATACTTCGGCCAATACGCAAAGATACACCGATGCCAACCCCATTGACCAGATCAAAAATACACAGGAAGATCCAAAAATTCCCACACTGATAACAAAAATCACGCCGATGACACTTGATGGAAGCATCAAACCACAATCCATCGGCTGGACACCAACCATCGGCAGACCTCACGCCAACTCGCCCGATAAGCAAAGTCATACCGATGGCACATCATGATGACCCCCTCCCAAAGAAATATGATGCTGATGCTGAAAAACTCTGAGGGGCTCCAAAATTTAGATATTTTTTGGATTTTTTGGGAAGGTGCCTGCATGAAAAATTGCTCAAAAATTGACAGTCAATTCAGGCACCAACAGTGGCTCTATCTGGGGATGCATGCCTCTTGCTGGTATGGCAAGAACCTTAGACCTCTGGGATGCAAACCAGTCCCCTATCCATTGGGCACAGAGTCATAAAGCTACAAATCTGCATCACCAAACACACTTGATGGCCTAAGGCCACAAAGAAAAGGAAAACCTATATTTCCCCTTATCAAACACCTTGTTCTCATCTACATACACTGGGTCAAGCCTAAGAATGCTGCCATGATTTAACCATAAGAAACTTTGGTCATTTGCATATTCAACCTTCTAATTCAGTTTGTCATTGTCAACCCTATGCAAACAACCTTCAGCATCAGGCAACAAGTGGTTGCAGTATTTATCAAGCAATGCATATTCAAATGAAATATAACACATGTTATCATTTGTATCAACATTATGCATTGCAAAATGATCTCCTAGCTGGACTAAAAATTGAAAGCACTGAAAGTCCATCATACAACTAGGAACATCAGGGCTCATCTTACCACAAGCTGGCATATCAAAGAAAGAGCTTTCAAATTCATAATTGTACACATCATGTACACAACCAACAGCAGCACCAAACTAGAAAAGATTAGGCTCTGGCACCTCTTTCAAATTACATACATTTTTACAGTCACTTACCTGATGTATGTTGGTTCCTCTTTCATCAGTATGAGAAATAGAATCCAAATCAAAAATAATGCTCAAACCCTCACCATACTCAAATAGATCCTCATCACCATATGTGTCAAAAATGGGTGATCCAGGTACATCAGCTTGATCATAATATGCCATTTGTTCATGGGCAGTAGAGCATGCATTTTCATCACCAATGGGTTCCCTTTGTGGATGAGTATCAGCCTGTGTGTCATAAGCAAAACAGTCATCAAATGAAAAACAATCATGCTCTGCACTAGCACTTGTTTCAATCTTTGACTGCTCTTCATGATCTCCATGTGTTTGAAAAGAAGGCAATGGTTCACACATGGGACTGTTTCTCTGTTTGCTTATATCTTCTCTGTCTTGAGTACAATACTCACAATTATCTCCACAAGTCCATTCCAAAAGTTGCCCATTGTTGTCCACAACCTCATTATTGCTTTCATGGCTAGATGCCTCATCATTGCAATGGGAGTCCCCATTAGTCCTTTCACTGGCATCCTCAGTATTCATCTTTTCATCTTCACATGATGCCTTAATCATTTGGTCATTTGCAGCTTCACAACCATTTCTCACACCAAGGCCTGGAGACAGGGATTTCTGCAGGTGCTCATTTCTAATTTTTTTTATATTTTCTAAAAACTTGTATGCCATCTGCATACTTGTTATCTTGAATTCCCTCAGTATTGCACTAGATCCCTCCTCAAAAGACTCAAAATATATGCCAACACAGGCTGAAATATCAGGTCTAAAGTTTTCAGGGATTTGTGAAAGGGCTACTGCAAATCTATGACTGAAATCAACGTATGGCTCTTCATCTTGTTTTTTGATTTTCATTAATTTTGCAACAAGATCAGCTGGTTCTTTTGCAAATTCCCTTTTGAAACAGTCAGCAAGCTCATCCCAACAGGCAAAGGATCTCTTTGGAAAGCTCAAATACCAATCTTTTGCTTTTGCATCAAAGGACCTAACAAAAAACCTCATCCACATATCCTCATCTCCAAATGAATGTTTTCCCATGAACTCATGAAAATTTTGGATATGTGCATCCCCATCACATACACTGTGACCACTAAATCTAGGCATCTGACAGTATATCCTAACAGGCATACTTTCTACTTGATAATCAACCCATGACAAATCTAATTGGTCATACAAAGGATCAAAAGTGCTGACAAGAGGTTTAGCTTTCTGACTGGCAGACACAATAGGGTTATCATTATTCAACTAAGCCTACCTAGCCTCTAAGAGTATCAACCTATTTTTTATCTCTTCCATTCTTTTACTCAACATATCATCCCCCTTTTCACTAAGTATGGGTGAATACATGTTTGGATTCATAAAATTTTCCATCTTAGACATCATTTGTTTGCCTAAGACCTATAACCTCCCCTGGCATCTAACCTATGCAGCAAAATAGCAAATATAAGTGGGAAGAAACAAGGTACCTTTTCTCATCCAGATGCTGAAGTCTAAATAGCACATTTTCTTTTTGTCACAACACACACATCACTTTCATGTGCACTTGAATCTTTTTGCAGAGTTGCCACCTCTCTAGAGAGGATAAAATTTTCAATAGCTGAAAGCTACTTTTCTAGGTTCATTCCAGGCAAAACGTCACCAGAGGCTATAAGATATCACTTTGTCTGTTCACTCCCCAGCAGAACATCATCATTCACATGAAAGACTCCTAGAAAAGTCGCCAATTTCTTGCAACTCAGATGGACCACAGATATTTTCTTTTTTCTTTTCTAATTCGTCCCCAGCAGAGTCGCCACTTTGTTGGTTTTTCTTCTGAATCAGCATTAGGGTTTGCCAGTTCTAATGCACAAGTAGATTCAGCCAACTAAATACAGGAGGTTGCATGAGCTCCTCCCCTTCACTTATGGTTCTGCCACACCAAGGGGGGTGTCCCTATTTGATAAAAGTATGACCTTGACTAGCTCAATGACAGAAGGATTTAACTTGACATCATCAGGTAGAATACTCTCATGTATGGACCAAGATTTGTGTAACAAATCACAAGGTTGGCAACATTCTTCGAGATATGTGTTTGGTAAGGGATGAGAGCATGCAGGGGTTTCCTACTCCTACTCCTACAACTAATAGGTGGAAGGATGAAATGGTTTGAATTGATGTTTGGAGTTATGGGACTTTCCCAGACCATTGAACAGACAGATTCCCAAACCAGTGCCTTATCTGGGCAACAGAGTCAAATCTAAGAATGTAAATGTCTCCCTATGACAACATGAATTCATATTTAGAGGACTTGAGAAGAATGCTACTGCCTAACAGCAACATGTCCAAGAAAGAGTATTACCTATGATCATACTTTGCAAATCCGATGATGCAATCTATTTTCCTTTGTATCTGATCAAAAGCCTATTTAACCACTCCTTGAGCAGACGCAATAAATCAGACACACAGTATGCATATACTAAAAAACTTGGAAGCCCTTGACAACCTTGCTTGAAATAAAAACAAATGACATATAGGAGACAATCATAAATAATATACACAACAGGTGTTTTTCATTTAAAATTAATCTGTCTAGAAAGTTATCATACAAGAAAATTATCATTTACAAGCCAAGATAGACTGGTACACCAGACCAAGGACCGAATCTGTAGAAAAAATGCCTTTCAAAATGTGAACACCTTATGTTCAAAGTCAGAGCAGAAAGCCCAAAAACCTCCAACCCCCAAAAAGTAACACCATTGGACCTTTTATACAGAACTGTGTACATAGCCAAAAATTAATTACAAAGCAAATTGAAAATTTTCCATACTCAAAGCATGAGGAAAGGCTCCCAGAAAAATTCAATGCTATGGGGGAGACAGAGAGGATGGAGTAGATGGAAACAGGGTCCCCACTGCCGTTCAAGGACATCCCTCTTCAGTCAGGTAGCTAGCCAGTCATTCAGGCCATACCTCTGCAGCTTCATGCCATTAATGTCATGCCAAACCCGCAGCTTCCTTTGAAACCGTTACAGCGCTCCTATGGAAAATTCTTGCCAAAATGTAGCATCCAAGTATTCAAAAACAAAGGAAATATTAGTCCCACATGCACCCCGCGGAACCCATTCCAACACCTTATAATGTGGCCATGAGGAAACTAAGTGTCGAGTGCTTTTGCCCCGCTCGACCCACGAACCTTCCACCAATAGCTCATCGGCCCAACTCCTACCGATAGCCCAGTTCCTTCGGTGAGACCAACCCCATCGGCCAAACAAAAAGCTTCCCCACCGATATCACAAGTCACCCCGATGACCACTAAAACACACCCTGTCGACCAGATTACTACCATCGAGATGACCAAAAACTCCCTCGCCGACATCGTAGGTCAACCTGATAGCACACCCAAACTGCCTTCATCGGCGAGACCCACGCCATCGGCAAACCATTCACCTGCCTGGCCGATAGGCAATGTCCCTCTGATATCACCATCCATCGGCATAACCTCCCCCATCGGCGAACCCCTCACCGACTCGCCCGATAGTCCTCATCATGCTGATGGTATTCCCATCGGCCAGACACCCAACATCGGCAATCCTCAAAAAAACTTCCGCCAATAAAAGAACTCTCCCCGATGACCAACCTTGAACATCCCCTCATCAGTGAGACCCAGACTGTCAGAGCAATGAAGAGCTCCTCCACCGATGCACCATGTTACGCCGATACAGCTCCATCGGCCAGAGCGAACACCAAGTCCCTCCGATGAACAACTCGATGGCACTTACAAACCACACACACACTGTCGGCGAGACTGCCTCCCATCGGTGAACCACAAAACTCCCTCGCCAACGACCATACACACGCTGATGAACGACATCAACCAAACTAAAAACGTTGGCAAACCACAAAATACTTCGGCCGATATGCCAAGATACACCGATGGCAACCCCATCAGCCAAATCGAACACACCAGAAGATCCAAAAATTCCCACACCGATAACAAAAATCACGCTGATGACACTTGATGGAAGCATCAAACCACAATCCATCGGCTGGACACCAACCATTAGCAAACCTTACGCCAGCTCACCCGATAAGCAAAGTCATACCGATGGCACATCGTGATGACCCCCTCCCAAAGAAATATGATGCTGATGCTGAAAAACACTGAGGGGCCCCAAAACTTAGAAATTTTTTGGATTTTTTGGGAAGGTGCCTGCATGAAAAATTGCTCGAAAACTGATAGTCAATTCAGGCACCAACACTCACATCCATGTCCCTGTGTCTCAAGTTGTGCAACTTTTTGTTTAAGTTTGCCTCATAATCTTCAGGGACAAATTGCTTCTTGATTTCAAGTACCATCTTCCTCCATGTAGAGATAGGATTCCTATCATCTTCTATCCTCTCATTTTGAATAATATTCCACCAACTCAAGGCTGGCCCTTTCATTCTTGATTTGGCAATCTTCACTTTCTAATTTTCTGCCACTTCTTCACATTCAAAATAGTTCTCCATTGCCTCAATCCAATCAAGGCACTCCTCTGGATTCATCTTACCAGGAAACATAGGTAAGTCTTCCTTGGTGTCCTTCCTACTCAACTTTCCAAGTGCATCTAGGAATTGTCTCTCTGACATGCCTCCTTGTGGCTCTTCCATTGGCACTTCTTCTTCCTCATCTTGATCCTCTTCATCTGAATCCAAGATGACCTCTGGCTTCTTCTTCTTGTCTTTTTCTTTATCCTTCTTCAACTTTTCTATCTCAGCCTCCATCCTTCTGTTCTTAGCTGCTTGCTCTCTCACTCTCTTTACCAATTTAGCATTTGTCACCTTTGAAGGAATTTCCTCCTCTTCTTCTCTATCTCCCATCTCTTTGATGGCTCTGATACCACTTGATGTAGAGTGGCACAAGGGAAGCACAACACAAAGAAAGTTTGTTCTCCTTAGCCCACTCACCCACTTCACTTCTTCAATCCAACACAATCGAAGGCACATTCCAGGGTATATGAAGGATTTATTACCTAGGCTCTTGTCCAACCCTCAAGACTATGTCTACACCTTCATGCAGGTCTATAAACACCTTTTTGACAGTTGGTTTGGTTCCCAACTTCCCAAAACTCTCCAACCTATACCTTGACTTGTTAGGCTACTAGCCCTCCAAACTAGGTTTTCTTCACACAAATTGACAAAATCCCAAAGGACTAGGAAAACAAATGATGGTTTTAGATACCCTTTATGGGACCCTATCAAACTCCCAAGTCTCTTATTCCAACTCTACTCCAGCAATCCAGAACACTCATTAGGTCTCTAGGCCTAATTGATCAGGTTAGGGCTAGGTTACAAAGTAAGTGCTCAAAATTGGGTGCATAGGTCAGGGGCAAGAATTTGGAATGCTTCTACCATGTCCCTACAACACAAAACCATCATTTATTTTCTCACCCTATCAGGATTCTATCATCTACAACCTCAAATAGCATGAATTTTAGTCAAATAAATAGAGATATTTGACCTAGGGCATCACCTTAAAAATAGAAGACTGCCTTTCCTAGAAAAAAATCTTTTGGAATCAAGTAGTATACACCCCTAGCCTGCATTTCAACAAGTGGCATGAAATTTCATTGGTGGGAATGCATTCTAGGGCCAAATTTGTGGGGCAGCCCTAGAAAACAGGGTTTCTAGACCTGTTTTGAAAGAAAAATCAATAACTTTTGATCCCGACCACTTCAAGACCTCAAACTAGTTGCATATGAACCCTGACCCCAAGCACTTTCAGAAAAATGACATTTGCACATGTGAAAAGTCTGTACAGTTTGTACACAGAGAGAAAAGTAGGAAAATTTGCTGTTTTTTGTATTTTCAATACCCCAAAACTCCGTAGCAGATGTCCTCTGCCGTACAGGAGTGAAATACGAATGTTTCCAACTGATCCAAGTCAGTTTCTAACTTCCAAAGGCAGATTCAACCGCCCAAACCAAGTTTCAACCGGCCAATGTGTCATTGGCAACATTAGACACTATGGAGTTTTTGCATTTCCACAAGGATGGCGATTTGTTTTGCTTGTTTAATGGAATCAAACCACCATCATACTCCTTAGACCATGCTAAAACACTAAGACAACTCAAACAAACTCAAAATGCCAATATTAGACCTTCTAGGCCTAAGTGGCACAACTAGGTCCAAGTGGACTAAGAAGGATATGAGGTTTATAAAGTTACCTCAGACCTCTTGACCACACAAGAATAGACCTTCCAACATGGCTATCAAAAGCCTTATTACAAAACACATCAAACAAAAACTCAACTTATCAAAGATGCTATCAAAATGCTTGTAGGGATCAAGTTGCTCCAAGGTGCCCTGCATCAGAATTGACATAAGGATTTTTGGTCATAGTTCTTAGGAAGGGGTTGATTTGTGTTTATGGGGTGAATAGTTAGTAGCTGCACCAAATTATTAGAAAGGAGTTGCTGAAATATAGATCGTAAAGGATCAAAAAGTTCTGCGAAGTGATGGTTACATTATGACCACACATATAAAGCCATCACCAATGAAGAAGGTGGGGTTGTATTGGTCATGTTTATGACAAAGGCAATTGTGTTTTTTATTAAATAATTTGTTGTTCATTTATATTTTTTGTTGAATATTATAGAAGGCCCTGATGAAGTAGCAAGAGCTGGCAAGGTAGAAGGAGGTGCCTCAAACTAGCTGACAGTCTACTGGTAGTCATGTAGGGATGTGCATAGATGAGAAAATGATAGATATCTCATTAGTTGAACTTTATCCTAGATTGAAGGCTAATGTTTTCTTATAAAGAACCTTTGCAAGTATAAATCAAGGAGTGAATACAGAATCTATGAGAATTATGATTGGTAGAAAAATATAAAGTCTACTACATTTTAATTAGCACCTTATTTGCAATGCACCAAGTCGGTGAATATGAGCTAGGGGACAATGTTAAGTTCAAAATTTTGAAGAAATTAATTTACCAGTTGATCAAAAGAAAGAATAAAATGGCAACTGATCATGTTGTAGAGTTGTGGGTACATGCAACAAGATAAATTTTGGTGACTTTGACATCCACGGTTTCCCCCCAAAATAATAATCAGGAGAGTGCAGGAGGGGCTCTAACCCTCCTGTGAGATCTAGGGGAAAATGCCCAATATTTAATAAAGGAGTCAATTGTTAGTTTTGCTAGTCGACATGGAAAAATTGACTTTGTTAACTGCCATAAGGCTTGATAAATAAGTGGCTGGAGAAGGTGAAAGGTTATAAGGCACAAATGAGATTGTGAGTACATTTCATATAGCATAGCAATGGATAAGCTGCAGGTTGTAATCCATTTGATTGATGCTAGATAATAAGATATTGGATGGTTGTGTTTTTGTGGATGTAGCCCACATTGGGTGAACCATGTTAAATCTCTATGTTGAATTGTGTTCTTCTTTATTTCTATGTATTTAAATATGTATTATAATTGTTAATTTGTATTGCTCTAGTCTGCTGAATCCTAACATGAAATTTTTTAATAGAGAACAAAACCAATCCATTGTGGTGTCTTTCAATGAGCACAAAAATAGTTTTTTCTAGAAATTTGTCTTAGAAAATCAAATTGCTACATAATGTGGTAAACATGTATACATGCATTTGTTAGCCTCCTTTGCCATTATCCTTTTTGAAGCATGGCACTTCAAATCCAATGGGAAGAGGAGTGGCTAGGATTTCAAGTGATAGTGGATTGTGATGATAAGAGGGGTGGTTAGAGGATTTGACATGGTGGATAAGGAAGAAAGTTATTGTTGCAAGTTACCCATATTTTACATTGATTGGTTTATCACTAGACCTATGGTATGCAAAGGTGTAGTAGAAGTAACAATGGTGATGATACCTAAAAGGGTTGAAAATGTAAAGGTTGTGAAGGCAAAGGCTATGAATCAGTGATATAGATAATGGAAAAGTTAAATGGGAAATGTTGGGATATAGAAACAAACCCTTACAAATGGATGGGGTTACACTATATCACAAAGGATCTAACATCTACATTATCAACTTAATTAAAGAAGTGGACACATGTGTGGAATTAGCTATGTGGACACCTGGAGTAGGCATAGACATAGAGAGTTGGTTGTGAGTGATATTGAAATGAGATTCCTATGTCTACTCATGGGTAGCCACTAAAGTGGAAACATTTTTTAGAAATGAAAGCAACACTACTTCAATGGAAATCTGATTCGAGATAAATTTCAGCAATCTTTAACTGTGTGCTATTAACAATGGAGATTGTAACAAAACATAAACCCACAATATAGAAATATACCAGAAGCATAATGAAGCACATAACACAAGTGTTTAATGTGGAGAAAACCCTTTTGGGTAAAAAACTCCACCAAGAAAAGATGTCAAGTTGTATTATCTTCACAAAAGGAGATTACAAATACATTCACTTCCTCTATCCTCCAACCTTCACTCTGGCAAAACCTGGGTACCTATAAACTTTTATATCCATCTCATCTACTATTCTATGGTATATATAGAATTTACACAACCTCAAGACATTAAATGACTTATTACAAGCTCATAACACTTGTCAAGAGTCAACAATACAACCTTGGGCGTCCATGGCCAAGAATAGGCTCTTATGGGGTCATAAATATTGTCATACATGCATCCTACACTTGGGAAAATGTGCTAATGCAAGCTTGAACACCTTGGGGCCAAAAAATAGCCACTTATAGCATCTTATGATGCATCATATGCTATTATAAGTGTCATAGATTCTTATTACAACTTATAGTTGTCATAGAATCTCTTACACCTTCTTACAGCATCTATGATGTGCGTTATAACACTAAAAATAGATTATTGCTCCACATGTGCACCCCACTTTGACCAATTACCATTTACCATAGTAAATGACATCCTGTAACTACCGCCGGTAACTCCAGGACTTACCATGCAGTAACTTCGTAATTACCGTGGACAGTAAATAATTTTTACCACTATCAGTGAAACTTGTACATCCTTTATGGGTAATTACAAATAATAAATGGAATAATACAATAATGGGATTTACAAGGCTAATGGCACCTTATCCCAGCATTCTCCCACTTGACATTATACATTATAAATCAACCCATAGGAAATCAAATGAAAAATAATCAGGCACTAGAAACAAGGCCCATGGCCTCTCTACACCATATGAACTTCTCTGTGCTCACATGCTTAGTCAATGAATCTGCAACATTCTCCTAATTGTCTATCTTCTTTAGCTCAATCTCTCCATTTGCAGCCAACTCTCAAACAAAGTGATACTAAACATCAGCATGCTTAGTTTGAGCATGATACATAGGATTCTTGGCCAAACAGATAGCACTCTGGCTATCACAACCAATCTGAATGATCTTGCAATCAAAACCAATACATGTACACAGTCTCCTCAACCAAACTACCTCTGTAGAGACATGAGTAGTAGCCATATACTCTTCTTCTATGGTGGACAAAGCAACTGTGGGCTACCTCTTATTCATCCAACTCACTGCACCTCCAAACAGAGTAAACACATAGCCACTAGTGGACCTTCGACTATCCAAGTCACCTGCCCAATCTGCATCAACAAAACCCTATATGTCCAAAGGTTTATTAGCACTATCAGTACCAGAATAAACCAAACAATGATCAGGAGTACCTACAAGATACTTAAACACCCTCTTCACATAGTTCTAATGTTGTTTACTAGGGTTAGACATAAATCTAATCAAAACTCTCATTGCTTGGGCAATATCTAGTCTAGTGCAAACCATTGCATACATCAAACTCCCTACAGCACTAGCATATGGCACATTAGACATATCCTCAAGATCATCCTCAGTCTTTGGACCATATCTAATGAAAGCTTAGTACCAATGGGTAAAGGAACTCTAACTAGGTTACAATCCTGCAAACTAAACCTCTGCAAAATAGTATTCACATACTTTGTGACAACCAAAGCTTTCTGTTAACTCTATCCATCTTGATCTCTATTCTTAAAATATACCTTGTAGTACCAAGATCCTTCATCTCAAATGCACCTAAAAGTTGGGCTTTAAGCTCACTAACCATACCCGTAGTATTGCTGAAAACAACATGTCATCAACATACAAAACAATAACCAGTATAGAATCATCAACACAATGAATGTAAACATAGTGATCCTCCTCGCTTCTAACAAAACCCAATTTCAAAACAAATGAGTCAAACTTTTGATACCACATTCTAAGGGACTATTTCAAACCATAAAGAGACCTCTTTAACCTACGAACCCAATGTTATTTTCCTTTTACCTCAAAATTTGTAGGTTGTTGCATATAAATTTCTTCTTCAAGATCTCTATGCAAGAACGCAGTCTTAACATCCATTTGTTCAATCTCCCAATCATAAGCTGCAGCAATGGATAAGAGAAATCTAATAGAAGTCAATTTAGCAATAGGAGAGAATATCTCACCAAAATCAACTCCCTCTCTCTCGGAGTAGCCCTTGGCTACCAGTCTAGCCTTGTACTTCTCCAATGACCCATCTGTTCCAAACTTCTTCTTGAAGACCCAATTACATCCCATGGCCTTCCTTCCTTTGGGAAAATGAACAAGATCTCAGGTGTTACAAGAGTCTAAAGCCATCATCTCCTCCTTCATGGCTAGCTGCCAAGACTCACTATCATCTACATAAATAGCTTCCCTATAGGATCTAGGTTCATCGTTAGTACTCAATAAAGAATATACACAATGGAAATGTGGTGGGCTATATATGTCAACTAGATTCCATTATCTTGTGGATCTCCTCAAGGGTGGAGCAAGAGACTCTAATTGTTCTTCTGCATGATCATCTGCACCAACTTCTTCTATAACAATAGATTCATCTTCATCAGAACTATTTGAATCTTCTTCTTCTTCTTCACCCCCCAATCCATCATTTTGTTCTTCCTAAGGTGCATCTTGCTTCTCTAAATCAAAGTGCACCTTCTTTACCTTTTCATCTTTTTCTTTTGGCTGCTTAGGTTCATAAATAGCTCTAAGTTCCCTAAAAATAACATCTCTAGAAAAGATAATCTTGTGGGTTAGTGGATTCCAAAGCTTATAACCTTTCACATTATCACCATATCCAATGAATGTACACTTTTCAGCTTTTGGATCCAACTTAGATCACTTTTCCTTAGGCACATGAACAAAATCCTCACAACCAAAAACCCTTAAATGTGAAATAGAAGGTTTCTTACCTGTCCACACTTCATAAGGTGTCGAATCAAGAGCCTTATAAGGAGATCTATTTATCAAGTAGAAAGCAGTACACACAGTCTCTACCCAAAAGCATTTATCCAACTATGCATCACTAAGCATACTTCTGGCCCTTTCCATAATTGTTCGATTTATTCTTTCTGCAACACCATTCTGTTGTGGTATATACGGAGTTGTCTTTTGTCTGATTATACCTGCATGCTTGGAAAACTCATCAAAATCCTTAGAGCAATATTCCCCTCCATTGTTAGATCTTATTATTTTTATCTTTAAACTTGATTGGTTCTCTACTAAGACTTTGAATTCCTTGAAATTGGAGAAAACTTCAGATTTATGCTTCATAAAATAAATCCATGTAAATCTGGATACATCATCAATGAAGGTGACAAAATAATGAGATTTTCTAATAGATTCATTATCCACAGGTCCAAACAGATCCATATGAATAATCTCTAATTTCTCTTTTGCTCTATTTCTTCCTGAAGGAAATAATTTTATGTTTTGTTTACCAAACACACAATGCTCACAGAAATTAAAGTTCTCATCATAATAAGAGAAACCAGCCAACAAATTTTTATTCTTAATAGTTTTTAATACATTATTTCTTGTGTGGCCCAATCTGTGGTGCCACAACATACAAGTGTTTTCAGAAGCCTCAGAAACATAAGAGGCATTACAAACTGTAGTAGCTTCAAGCTTAAACAAGTTCCTAAATCTCTTCCCTTTCTCTACCACCAAGTTCCCTCTCACCAATCTGTAGCCATTCTTGTCAAATGTCACATGCATTCCCAAATCATTCAACTTTGAAATTGAAATAAGATTTCTAGCTAATCCAGGAACATGCAAAACACTAGGGAGGGTTTTTATCCTCCCATCACTAAAACACAACAATACCTTTCCTTTCCTGATAATTGGATATGAAGAGTTGTCACCAAGGTAGATATTACCTCCATCATTTTCCTCATATGTGGAGAACCATTCCTTATGTAGGGTCATATGAAACAAGCATCCTGGGTCAACCAACCAGTTTTCATCAAAAACAAGATTACATGCAAAAATTAAAACTTCTTCACTTGCATTCGAGGACTTACCTGAAGCACTCTCCCACTGTTTCTTGGGATTTCTGCACTCCTTCACATGTCCCCTTTTACCGCAGTTCCAACACTTAACTCTATTCTTTTTATCAGGAGTCTTAGACCGACCCTTGGACTTGTCCTTAGCCCCTTTCTGATCTCCTTTAGGTCCTCTTTCCTTAGACCTTCCCCTGACACTGAGAGCATCTCTGAACTATCTGAACTCTTCTTCCTCAATTCCTGTGACAGTAGCACTAAAACAAGAGCATCCAACTTCAAATCCGCAAGGTTAGCAGTGATAGCAAGGATAACATTCTCCCAAGACTAAGGTAAAGAACAAAGAAGTAAGATACATTTATCTTCTTCACTAACCTCAACATCTACTGAATCAAGCTGACTCACTAACAAATTAAAAGAATTTAAATGCTCTGCAACTGATTCACCTTCTTGTATTTTCATGGAAAATAATTTTATTTTTAAATAAAGTTTATTTAACATACTCTTGGCTTGATAGATCTCACCCAACCATTTCCACAACTTGTATGCAGTCTCTTCCTTTGCAACATTCAACAGGACGGAGTCTGAAAGACACAACCGGATGGTTCCCTGTGCCTTCTTATCCAGTCTATCTCACTCATCTTGAGAGATATCATCAGGTTTCTTCTCTTTTTGAATAGCCAACCATTGGTTTCTTTCTTCCAATAAATCTTCTATTTTCAGCTTCCACAACTCATACCTCGTTCCATTGAACTTCTCAATGTCTAATCAAGAGGTTGATAAAATGGTGGATGCAACCATAATAACAACACAAGATCTACAAAACAAATGCAACCAAATCTCCCACTACAGTTACAGATTCCACACTACCACCCAAGAGTCAAAGATGGCCAGTCTCTAATACCAAATGTTACAAATGAAAGAAACACTACTTTAATGGAAATCTGATTTGAGATAAATTTCAGCAATCTTTAACTGTGTGCTATTAACAATGGAGATTGTAACAAAACATAAACCCACAATATAGAAATATACCAGAAGCAAAATGAAGCACATAACACAAGTGTTTAACATGGAGAAAACCCTTTCAGGTAAAAAACTCCACCAAGAAAACAGGTCAAGTTGTATTATCTTCACAAAAGGAGATTACAAATACATTCACTTCCTCTGTCCTCCAACCTTCACTCCGGCAGAACCTGGGTACCTGTAACTGCTATATGCATCTCATCTACTAGCTATGGTATATATAGAATTTAGACAACCTCAAGACATTAAATGACTTCTTACAAGCTCATAACACTTGTCAAGAGTCAACAATACAATCTTGGGCGTCCATGGCCAAGAATAAGCTCTTACGGGGTCATATTGTCATACATGCATCCTACACTTCAAAAAATGTGCCCATGGAAGCTTGAATGCCTTGGGGCCAAACATAGCCACTTACAGCATCTTATGACGCATCATATGCTATTATAAGTGTCATAGATTCTTATGACAACTTACAGTTATCATAGAATCTCTTACACCTTACAGCATCTATGACGTGCATCATAACACTAAAAATAGATTATTCCTCCACATGTACACCCCAGTTTGACCAATTACCATAGTAAATGACATCCCGTAACTATCGCCGGTAACTCTGGGACTTACCATGCAGTAACTCCATAATTACCATGGACAGTAAATAATTTTTACCACTGTCGGTGAAACTTGTACATTCCTTATGGGTAATTACAAATAATAAATAGAATAATACAATAATGGGATTTACAAGGTTAATGGCACCTTATCCCAACAACATTGTTGTTTACATTTAGGGATAGGATAGACATAAGAAATTGAGTCTCTTAGGATGATAGCATAACATGGTCCACATGGCATTTTAAAAAAGACCAGTGGTATTACACACATTTTCATCATCATTAAGATCTGATTGAAAGTCTATGATATGCTTGTCAAGTTGATGCACCTCTGTTTGGACTCCTATGTGGAGGGTGGATTCATGGTCAAAGCCTCCCTCAATGTCATGATATGTGGTGGTAGGAGATGTAGATAATGTATAAAGAGTTGTAATGTTTGGGTGATATAAGAAATATAGAAAAGTTGAGAATTGTTCAAATAAGAGTAGTATTTAGTTGAGAGTAAGACATCTTTAAATTTTGATAACTCCTACAAACAATATTATCATTCAAGAGAGACTAGGTTGTGAAGCTTGTAAAAGGTAGAAATAATGAGAATCAAAACATGTAGCATAAAGTGATGAAAAATATTAAAATGAAGAACATTAGGTTCACTAAAATGTGATGGAGAAAGAGAGGTTTGTTTACCTATTTTCATATAAACTTTTAACTTTTCTACACAACACCCTAGATAATATTATGTCCTTGATTTTTTCCATGTTTTAATGAACTTTAACTTTAGTACTATAAATATAAAGCTAAAATGAAATCCTATCTAAATAATTTTTTTTCCTTTTCTACTTAGACTAAGTGAAAGAGAAAGAGAGTTGGGTTGAAAATGTTTAAATATAGAAAACTAAATTATAAAATAAACCAACTAATTTTAGAATTATAAATACAAAAACGAAAGGAACCTATGACTAGAAGATGAAGTTTTGTATCTAGGATGTGGCCATGATGCACAGATGTCCACACAATTCAATGTTGTCTTATTCACACACTATCATTCAAAACTATTGTAAAAACTCACTTTCCCATAGAAATTTTTGGGTTTTATGTACATATGGTATAGAACACAAGTAGAACAACACTCTAGGATATACCAAATAATATAAAAGTGCTAAAACAAGGCTAGATAAATATAAAAATGAAATGCAAAAGAGAAAAGAAGAATGAAACTAAACCTTCATGTGTTTGTAAGCCCACAAAACCTATTAGTTTGGATAGAAAGAAAGTTTGTGGCTACTTAGGAGCTTCCCATGAATGGAAAAGCCCCTATTTTGGTCATTAAGCTCCACAAGTAGCCAATTATAAATAAATAATGAAATACATGTGTGCTCTTAGCCTATGTGTGTCTAGAACTAGAACAACAAATGGAAATACATGTTATTAAAATTACTTCTAGGTCTATAAGAAGCAATAATCTAGTGTGTATGAATGACGAATAGGAATGGAAATCATAAGTGCCAACAACATGAATGGATTCACAAGTGCTATAAAAAATAGAAATAAAAGAGAAAGGTGAATGGAAACCAAAACCTTCAAGAATCACAAGCTATATGTCTCTAACACTGTAATGAAGTCAAGGAAATCACACTAGATAGTAAGGTTCTCAAAAACCTTCAAAATGTTGCTAGAAGAATGCTAGTCACAATCACATGAGATCTTGAAAGAGAACTTATTAGATTCAAAAATGTAAGTGTTGGATTCAAAAATAGAGTTAGAGGGAAGATTAAGAGGCAAGGGAATCAAATTGACCATTGGGATTCAACCTAGTTTGATTACCAGGTATGGTCATCAAGAGAAAGGTGGCAAAAATTACATAAATGGTTATTATACAACTTACTATTAGTGGACTCTAGTGCATTGCATAGTTGTTTACACATCGTGCTGCCATCGAAACACAATAGGCTTCTAAAAGCTTTGCATTCTAGAAAAACATGAGATAAACATAGAAGTGACACCAGTTTACAAATCAAAGATAAGAAAACATAAAATCATAAGACACAACTTGAAATCAAGGGAAGGAAAGGCTAAGGCACAAGCTTAATGAGCCTAAAAGTACACTAGGGGCTATGAACACTAAAGTGAGTCCAAAACATAATGTGAAAATAGCAAGGGTATGCAATTTTTGACATTACAACATTATGGGGAAAAACGTGTCACTTATCACTATAATCTCCCTCTCATACTTGTTATCATGTAGCTCTTTGAAAATGACATGGATTGAGATTTGGGAGCCTAGCCTCAATTTAGTTAGGGCAAGAGAGGATTACACATGGAAGCATATATCACATCAATAAGATATCACACTATATAAAAGTCTCTTCCAAACCTAGTCTTTGAAAATTGCTATTTGAGAGTTGTAGAAATTAAATCTTGATAATTCCTAACCACTTATTTTTCTAAAATCATGTGTAATAGTGGAGCCCATGATGCATTCAAAAGGATTGAATCCTTGTCTCCAAATAATTTGTACATCAAAAGCACGACATCCTTAACATGACCCTCAAACATATTGATTGAGTACTCTACAAGTCTATTGTGTTAGGTTGGATCCACCTGAATTTCAGCCTAGTCTTGTAAAGTCTCCATTACATCATCTTCCTTGAACCATTTCTTGGAAAAGATAGCATCATACTAGAGAGTAGGGTTTCATAGGTCCAACATGTCTTGTAATGCTTCTAAATTGATATTTATGTAGGTTGTTTACCCTATTGTAGATAGCATCCCCATCAACCATGCAATAAGAAAATATGTCCATCAATAGGTCCTAGGATGGAAATACTATTGCAAGTATGGGCCTAACCAGTGTTGTCATTGATGTCAACATACTCCTGTTGCATTAATGATAAGGATTGGATGAGCTATGTGCTGAGGATATTGAGAAAATTAGTCTCAATCTGGAACAGTGAAGAACAGTGATAACAATAAGGTAAAAGTCCAAGATAGGATGAGGATCAAAGGATGTGGATTAAACAGTTTGTAGATATGTGTCTTAAGGTGATCCAGTAGAGATTTCAGAGGTCCACATGAAGATCTGAAGAAGTTGTGCCCGCTCAGGAAAAACTGGTTCCTGCAGATGTTCAATGGTGACAGAGTGATACAGATAGGTCCGGTGATATCCAGAAATGCATTATCCTATTCTGCGGATTTGAGAGTGTGTTGAGGAAGTCTTTGTGGAGTGTCAACTAGATTGGTTCATGGTTTGAAGGTCCGCAAGCATCTATTCTTTTGTGACAGTGATGACAAACTGTGTTCTTGAGGTTCCAGATAAAGGAGAGATGGATTTCAGTAAGTAGATGAAGTGTGGATGTTCTTGGTGATTCAGGCAAGCTTGTGGTGGTCTTTAGATCGTGTCTAGTTCATGTTGGTGGTCCACATTGAAGTTGGAGTTTGCATTTGAAGAACAACTTCTGGATGATGGTGTTCTTCCTAAGACAGGCCGACTGGATGAGTTATACATCTTGCGGATGTTCTTGTGGATGTTTGCCGACTTAGATGATCATTCCTAAGTTGATGCCTTGTATAAATAAGGGATTGCAAAGTCATTTTGAAGTTGTCCTTGTGGAGATGAGTATGTGGTAGTGAGGAGGAAAGCGAAAGGAAGAGCAAAAGTATTGAGCTTAATGGAACTGATTCAAGCATGGTGAAGATGCTATTTTCCAATTCAAGTAGGTGATACTTATTTCTTTGTAGACAGTGTGTCTCTTGTAGGCAGTGAGCCTCTTGTGAGCAATGTGTTTGGGTAGTGAGCCCTAACTAGCATGTGCCACTTTGTTCTTTCTATTCTACTAACAAAGAATACATTCTTGGGTTAATCACCCCGTGGTTTTTCCCTTAAATAGGTTTTCCACGTCAAAAATCTTGGTGTCTCATGTGTTGATGTGTTTCGTCTCTTGATTTGTTGCATTGTGCTTTCATGATTGATTTACTATTAAGCAGCTAAATAACAATGTGGAGTTAAGTGTTTAAATTGAAGAAAGTTTTGTACAACTAATTCACCCCCCTTCTTAGTTGTCTGCCCTAAATCTAACAATTGGTATTAGAGCCAAATTCCTCTAAAAAGGAGCTTAACCACTTGAGGATATCTAGGATGTCATCTTACAAGAAGGATAGTTCAAAGTTTGATGGAACAAATTTTAATCTATGGAAAGGTCGCATGAAGTGTCACTTGCAATGCATGGGAATGGCGTACTGGACCATGGTTACAACACAGTATGTACCTCCACAGGGTGGTCTGAAATCCCAAATTGAACTCACAGATGCTAAAAATAATCTATGGACTATAGAAGCTCTTCTAAGCGCATTATCTGATTCAGAGCTCTCAAATGTTATTGACCTACCAACTGCTTTTGAGATTTGGCAAAAAACTAGAACTTTTGCATGAAGGAGACAAGTATGTTAAAAGTGCAAGGCTACAGAGTCTGAAAGGGAGATTTGAAAATATTAAGATGAGAGATGATGAAAATATTACTACTTTTATGCCAAGAGTAAATCCGATTGTTTGTGGAATTAGAAATGTTGGTGGAGTCTTGAATGAAGATGAGATTGTTGGCAAAGTTCTTAGATCCCTTCTTGCTTCTTATAAAATCAAGGCTGTTGCAATTGAAGAATTCAGAGCTCACACAACCATCACAAGAGATTAATTGGTTGGTAAATTGGCTGCATTTGAAATGGCCGAGTTTGGAGATGAACCCCCAAAGATTGAATCTACATTCAAAGCTAGTGCCTCTGTAAAAGGTAAACAAAGGTTTGACCCAGGAGAGAACTCTTCAAGGAAACTATCATGGTATGAAATAGCAAGAAAAGACCTGGAAGAAGAAGAAGCTAAAACTGCTCAACTTGAAGCCCTTATTGCAAAGAGACTGCCAAGAGGATCTGGTAAGTATGAAGGAAAATTGCCTTTTAAGTATTTTAACTACAATAAGATTGGTCATTATGCCTCTAAGTGTTCGGAAAGATTTTCATGGCCAAATTCTAACAGATCAAGGTTCCAAAAGAATTGTTACTATGTTCATGAAGAAGATGATAATGAAAGAGTAACAGATGATGAATCAGAGACAGGAAACAAATTTGAAAGTGAATGGGTGTTTATTGCCATCAAGGAAGAAGAACCAATATCCTCTGAATCTATCAATCCTAAAGTTGTAGAAAAAGCTCTGGTTGCCCAAGTTGAAGAAAAGAATGATTGGGTCATTGACAATGGATGCTCTCACCATATGACAGGTGACAAAAATAAGTTTGTAGATTTGGAAAGGTATGAAGGAGGAGTGGTAAAGTTTGGTGATAATTCTACTAGTAGAATCAGAGGTAGAGGAACTATTTCTTTTGATGGAAGAAACAAAACCGGTAATGTACTGTATGTTGAAGGATTGAAGCACAATCTTCTTAGTGTTGGACAGTTGGTGGACAAAGGCTATGATCTCCGGTTCAAGAATGGAAAATGCAAGATCTTTGAAAGCTCTAGAACATAGATTGCATCCGGTACTCAAACTAAAGGTAATATCTTTCACTTGGTTGGTACTGGTAAAAGTTACTTATTTGTTCAAGTTGATCAGAGTTGGTTATGGCATAGGAGGATGTGTCATGTGAATTTTGATAATATCATCAAGATAAGCAATACTCAAGCTGTAAGAGATCTTCCGAAATTGGTGAAACCTACAAATAGCTTGTGCAAAGAATGTCAGTTGGGTAAGCTAAGCAGAGTCTCATTCAAAAGTAAGGAACTGACTTCTATCAGATTATTGGACTTAGTTCATACTGATCTTTGTGGTCCGGCAAGAATCAGTAGTATGCAAGGTGATAGATACTTCATGTTACTAATTGATGACTATTCCTGAATGATGTGGGTAACCTTTCTAAAAGAGAAATCAGAAGCTCTTCAAAAATTCAAAATATTCAAGGCTATGGTCGAGAATGAAACCGGATTAAAATTGAAATGTCTGAGGTCTGATAGAGGTGGAGAATTCACATTTGGTGAGTTCATAGAGTTATGTGAGAAACATGGAATAAAGAGATAGTTGTCTGCTCCTAGGACTCCACAGAAGAATGGAGTAGTGGAGAGAAAGAACTGGACCATCCAGGAAGCTTCTAGGACCATGATGATGGAAGCAAATGTTCCTCAAATCTATTGGAGAGAAGCTGTCAGCACTACAGTCTATACCCTCAATCGAGTTCAAATCAAAAGCAATACCGATAAGACTCCTTATGAACTTTGGTTTGGCATCACTCCTATTGTGAGGTATTTCAAAGTGTTTGGTAGCAAATGTTACATTAAAAGAGATGAACATCTAGGAAAGTTTGATGCTAGAAGTGATGAAGAAATATTCTTGGGTTACTCTACTCAAAGCAAAGCATATCGGTGTTATAACAAGAGACTGAGAAAGATGATAGAAAGTATAAATGTGAAGGTTGATGAGGGAATTGAGAAACCCTCAAGCTTTTATGAATATGATGAAGATGATCAGAATGGTGTTCTGACTCAAGGAGCCCAAGCCTCCTCTGTTAGTCAGATTCAAACTAATTTGGTAAACCAGGAAGAAGAGATGAGTTTCAATGAGCCTGATCAAGAATCAAAAGTGCAAGAAATTCCCAAAGTTCCTAGGTATCTAAGACTAAACCACTCTGAAGATCAGATCATAGGTGATAAAAACAAAGGAGTACAAACCAGAAGGAGAATTGCTCAAGATTTAGAAGAGTATTGTCTGATTTCAAAGATTGAACCTAAGATAGTGAATGAAGCTTGTAATGATGAAAATTAGACCAAAGCAATGGAGGAAGAGCTAATGCAAATTGACAAAAATCACACTTGGGATCTTGTTCCCAGACCTAGAAACAAGAATGTGATTGGAACAAAATGGGTCTTCTGGAACAAACTGAATGAAGTTGGTAAAGTAATCAGAAAAAAAGCCAGATTGGTCTGCAAGGGTTACTCTCAAATAGAAGGAGTTGATTTTGAAGAAACTTTTGCTCCAGTGGAAAGAATTGAAGTAGTTAGATTATTTCTTACCTTTACTACCTTCAAGGATTTCAAGGTATATCAGATGGATGTCAAGTCTGCCTTCCTGAACGGTGACTTGGAAGAAGAAGTGTACATAGAGCAACCAGATGGATTTCAATTGTCTGATCATGGTGATATGATCTGCAAGTTGAAGAAGGCATTGTATGGACTAAAGCAAGCCCCAAGAGCCTGGTATGAAAGACTAGACAAACATCTTTTGAAGATTGGTTTCAACAAAGGTACTACTGACAGTAATTTGTATTTCAAAATTGATCATGAAAACATCTTGATTGTTGAAGTGTTTGTTGATGATATCATTTTTGGAGGAAGAGATAGTATGTGTAAAACTTTCGCAAATCAAATGAAAAGTGAGTTTGAGATGTCCATGCTTGGTGAAATTAATTTCTTCTTGGGTCTACATATCACTCAAACAAATAAAGGAATCTTCATTTCTCAGACCAAATATGTGAAAGAATTGTTGAAGAAATTTGGGATGGAAGACTCTAAACCAATGAATACTCCCATGGCAACTAGATGTAAATTGAGCAAAGATGATGATTCTCCTAAGGCTGATTAGACAAATTATAGGTCAATGATTGGAGGATTGTTGTATCTCACTCAAACTAGACCATACATTATGTAGGTTGTTGGTCTTGTTGCTAGATTCCAGGCTGATCCTAGAGAATCTCATGACATGGCAATCAAGAGGATTTTTAGATATCTAAAAGGGACAGTTGAGTATGGTTTGTGGTATCCTAGAGATAATGATTTCTCTCTTCATGCATATATAGATGCGGATTGGGCAGGAGATATGGATGACCGGAAGAGTACCAGTGGTGGAGCTTTCTTTTTGGGGAAGAGATTGGTTTCTTGGCTTAGCAAGAAACAAGAGGCAATATCTCTGTCTACAACTAAAGCAGAATATATTGCAGCAGTAGGTAGTTGCACTCAAGTTTTGTGGATGAAGCAGATGCTAAGAGATATCAAAGTGGAGTATGAGGATCCTATCACAATCTTCTGTGATAATTCAAGTGCAATAAACATATCTAAGAATCTGGTGTTGCATTCAAAGACTAAACACATATCCATCAAGTTTCACTTTTTGAGAGAGCAAGTGAACAAGAATGAAGTCAGATTGGAGTTTGTACCTTCCAAGGATCAGATTGTAGACATCTTTACTAAACCTCTACCTAAGAATTCTTTTGAGTATCTCAGAGAGAAGCTAGGGATTATTGCCCCTCCTATGATGAACTAAGGTGCACTGAGGTGCATCAGTCCGATGGATATCACAGTCATATCTTGTGATCCAGATTGATGATGGGGAGCTGCTACTCAGGGGGAGCAGCAGGTATGATTCTAAAATGTTGGAATTGCAAGTATGTGCCCTTTGCCATTGGTGTCAAAGGGGGAGAGAAGACATGTGAAAAACAAGTGGTTTCTGATCAAAGGGGGAGCAGTAAAGGGAGAGAAGACATGTGAATGGTTGTTACTGATAGGGGGAGTTGTGATAGTGAGGAGAAGTTCTTGTCTTGATGGTTAAAATAGTTTTTCACACCATATGTTGCCATCAATGACAAAGGGGGAGATTGTTACAAGTATAGGCCTAACCAGTGTTGTCATTGATGTTAACATACTCTTGTTACATTAATGAGAAGGATTGGATGAGCTGTGTGCTGAGGATATTGAGAAAATTAGTCTCAATCTGGAACAGTGAAGAATAGTGATAACAATAAGGTAAAAGTCCAAGATAGGATGAGGATTAGAGGATGCGAATTAAAGGGTTTATATATATGTGTCTTAAGGTGATCCAGTAGAGATTTCAAAGGTCCGCATGAATATCTAAAGAAGTTGTGGCTGCTCAGGTAAAACCAGTTCCAACAGATGTTCAATGGTGACAGAGTGATACAGATAGGTCCGATGATATCCAAAAATGCATTATCTTGTTCTGCAGATTTGAGAGTGTGTTGAAGAAGTCTTTGTGGAGTGTCAACTAGATTGGTTCATGGTTTGAAGGTCCATAAGAATCTATTCTTTTGTGACAGTGATGACAGACTGTGTTCTTGAGGTTCCGGATAAAGGAGAGATGGATTTCAATAAGTAGATGAAGTGTGGATGTTTTTGGTGATTCAAGCAACCTTATGGTGGTCTTTGGATCGTGTCCAGTTCATGTTGGTGGTCTACATTGAAGTTGGAGTTTGCATTTGAAGAACAACTTTCAGATGATGGTGTTCTTCCTGAGACGGGCCGATCGGATGAGTTATACATCTTGCAGATGTTCTTGTGGAAGTTTTTTGACTTAGATGATCATTCCTAAGTTGATGCCTTGTATAAATAAGGGATTGCAAAGTCATTTTGAAGTTGTCCTTGTGGAGATGAGTATGTGGTAGTGAGGAGGAGAGTGAAAGGCAAAGCAGAAGTATTGAGCTTAATGGAACTGATTCAAGCATGGTGAAGATGCTATTTTCCAGTTCAAGTAGGTGATACTTATTTCTTTGTAGACAGTGTGTCTCTTATAGGTAGTGAGCCTTTTGTGAGAAGTGTGCTCAGGCAGTGAGCCCTAATTGGCATGTGCCATTTTGTTCTTTCTATTCTTCTAACAGAGAATACAAACTTGGGTTAATCACCGCGTGGTTTTTCCCTTAACCAGGTTTTCCACGTCAAAAATCTTGGTGTCTCATGTGTTGATGTGTTTCTGCTCTTGATTTGTTGCATTGTGCTTTCATGATTGATTTACTATTAAGCAACTAAATAACAATGTGGAGTTAAGTGTTTAAATTGAAGAAAGTTTTGTACAACTGATTCACCCCCCCTCTTAGTTGTCTGCCCTAAATCTAATAAATACATTCAATTTGCTAGTGGTTTTATGTAGGAACAATTCCCTAATTCTTCTTGGAACTTTCTCCTTGTCTTGACCCCTATGCCAATTCTTGAAGAAGTGATATAATGCATTAAATTTTAAGTCCTTATGTGGATACTATATGGTATTAGTATAATCTAGTAGTTTAGACATCATATTTTTTTACTCTTGAAACCCTTGACTACAACTAGAATGCCTTTGATAACTTCCTATATGTTTTCTTTGCTATAGCTCAAAGACTTGCACAACCAATGCAATTCACCTAAAAACATATAATAAACAATATGATCATTAGATTCATGCCTAGGCAATAAATATAGTTAGTTGTCATTTAAGCTTACTAAAACCAAGAAATCTTCATAAAGATTTAAGTTATTAATTCACCATAGATGAAAAAATCTCATAAATCTAGAGCTTGTAAATGTTAATAATTATTGCCAATTGTTCTTGTCACCATTGTTCCCTTTGAATTTTGTCACCATATGTCCCATGTCACTTTGCATCTGAACTATCTTGTAATCATTGCCAATTTAATGTTGTGTACATGTATTAACTTTTCTCTATTTCATCACCTTTCTTGCTTTTTGGTTTCAAGTTTCAATTTATGTTTTTAATTAGGTTGGAAATCCAAGACTCTTAAATGGTACATTAGATAAGGGTGCATGGTACCATTAAAACTTTGTTCTTGAAAATATATATTTCTAAATGTGAGGGAGTGACTAAATTGAGCATTAATAATTTTTTGGGTTCATAAAGATAGATTATTGTTCAATAGTGGATGGAAAGTACATTTATACTCTTTTAATAATGGATTTTGAGATTTGGAGTTTCCTTAATATGGGAAATCAATGTTCAAATGCGATACTATGGATACATTTCACCTAAAAATATTCTCAGTTCTAGAAAACAAATTGTCTTTTAGGTTGACTAGTCCAATCAATGAGGAATGTTCATGCATGTGACAAGATTGATCAAAACTATTAAGGGCTCAAGGGTCTGGAAATACCTTGGAAATAAAATCTTAAGATTGTGGACATGAAAGTCTAAGTAAGTTACACCTTTAGGAAAATTTAGGTCTACATAAAACCTATTAAATAATGCCTTTGATTTCCAAACTTGATCTATTCTTAGATTTCAGTGTTTAGATAAATAATCATATATAGTAGATGAAGTCTAGCTAATGACTTAACTCATGAATTTGATTCCATAGGCATGAACCATTTATAATCCAAATCTATCAAGGGGTTACAGGGCTAGAAGTCACTTGTATTTAAAAACTTAGGATTCCAAATGGGAGAAATAAATGAAGTTTAGTTTATAACCAACTCAGGTTTGAAAAACACACAATGAAAACAAGTTTCTATTCTCTCAACTATTCACTAGACATCAAACCTAGTAATACAAATATCTAAAGGCCTGCTATCTGGTGCACACACAAGCAAATAAAAATATGCATGATCATCCACATTGAGAATCATCATATACAGGGGGTTCCCTAGTTTACTTGAGTTGTGTTATTTCTAGGGACAATAACTTCAAATCACAACATTCACAACCTTTTTAGACACAGACATGGGCTTGCCTATGGAAATGAACATATATTTCATATTTTCTTTAAAATTAACCATTCAAATGTCCTTCACACTCCTTAAGACAATTATGCAATATGTGAATGACTACTCAATCACCTTGATGTTTTGATGGGAAAAAAGGATGTTATGTGTATAATGACACTTTTCTTTGCCACATATATATGCAGCAATCTTCTTTACCTCCTTATCTTCAAGTAATAGTTTTCATTTTTTTAATATTATAATCACCAAAAATACACTATGAAAATGGTTTTTGTAATGTACATACACTTTTCTTACCTCTTCAAATTCCTCAAAAAGTTATAATGTGATCAACTTGTTCCTTTCTAATGACAATTTTTTAAGCAATATCTCTAGCATAGTGTACAAAGGGAGAAGATATGGGAATTTTTTTTTTTTGAAGGGATATCTAAACACCACTTAGCATTAGTCACCATAATCTTCTAAGAGTGGTGGGGCTTGCTTTTGAAGGCTATTTTAAGGCTTTAACAACCCAAATATGTGCTAAACATGAATTTGGATATGCTCAATCATGGTGTGTGGGGGTAGGAATAAACATTTGATTTGAGCTAGCCCATTGATATTATCATATGTATAACCCCAACATTTGCTCATGTTCACAATTAATGTGATTCTTCCATTGTCAATTATGACTTGTAGCCCACAATTTTTTAATGAAGATATAGAAGCTTGTGTGAACAATTTTGGTATGAACCATCTCCAATAAAAATGGATAATATAGTCTTCTTTGGAAGGGACAATGAGATACTAGGCACTAGGTGAGTAATTTAACTTATTTTTAATGAATTGTTGTTTAATAAATAATGACTTCTCTATAATGTAGTATTTCTATTATAACTTGTAACACTTGTTTTTTCAAAATTTTAAATTAAAATATTAGATATTTTTTTACATAAAATAATATTTTTTTGAATCTCTTTATCTCCTACTCTTTTTGATTTTAGCAGGTTTCTAATTTGGTAATGGAGACTAATGGGGTTATGAACTATACAACCAATTCATTGAATAAATCAATCAAATCAAAATTTTGTGAAGCCAATATGTCAAATAGAGCTATTCTTGATAAGATTGTTGAATGTGTATTTATCAATTAGTCTAACACTACAATGGAAGAAGTAATAACTAATTCATTTTTATTAATGTTTTGCAACTTAAATGAGAACAAAAACTAACTTCTACATTTTTGGTAATGGAAAAGATAGATTACATATTAAGAGCAATGCATTTAAGAGGACTAAGGTTATATAGCCAAAGATAATGTATTTAGGATTAATATTTGAAATAATAAGTGTTGGTATGTGGCGACTGATCATACAAATATTCTACACTCATAAAAAAAATCCCTTTTTTGCACGTTCGGGGTCAGTAGTTAATTTTTGTTAACCGACAAATGAAAAATGACTTTGTAAAACCCTAATTCTAGAAGCTTCCAAAAAAGCTTCTTATAAGCGGCTGGGATGTATCTTACAAGATGGAATTCGTGAGATTGTAATCTATTTTGTACTAGATAATAAAATCATTGGATGATTGAGTTTATGTGGATGTAGCCCATTTTGGGTGAACCACGTTAAAATTCTGTGTTGATCTTTTTGTGTTATTCTTCATTATTATATTTGGGTTATTTAATCTACATATAATTGTTAATATTTATTGCTCCAATCTACCTAAACCCTAACAACTGGTATTAGAGTGGGTTGTGTTCGATTGTCATCTATAGGAAGGTCTCACGATTGAGTGGATTCTCACGGTTAAGTGGGAGCAATGGCCCATGAGGGTAAATTGAAGGTAGATAAATTCAATGGGTAGAACTATCAGTTATGGAAGATGCAGATAAAGGATTATCTCTATCAGAAGGATTTATGGAGGCCGTTGGAAGGAAAATCTAAGAAAGTGGCAACAATGACTAATGAAGATTGGGAACTTCTAGACAGAAAGGCACTGGAAAGCATTCCTTTGTGCCTGGAACCATTTGTGGTGTTTAATATAATAGAAGCGAAGACAACAAATGATCTGATGAAAGCTTTAGCTAAATTGTATGAAAAACCCTTAGCCTCAAATATGTTAGAATCTGAAAAGATTAATAACCCAAAAAACTAGTGCAAAGAATAGATATTAAAACTATGAATGCAAATGATACAAAATCAAAATAGCAACACAGAGTTAGTCTCCAAGAGAGTAATGCAAATGCTAGAAGCAAAATAACATTAAGAGGATGCAAAAGCAAAAGATGCCAAATACAAGCTAGGTAGCATGCTTATATAAACCAGGAAGAGAGAGGAGGTGGCAACACCGACCAATGAGGAGCAACCATCTATCGAACTAAAGATAGCAAAGTATCTTCCCAAGATAGCTAATGGATGCTCACATGTAGGAAGGTGACACCTCGCAACCACTCACCTAATAAGACATGCTTTATTAACCTAAGCGAGATTAATAGAAGTGTAGGAAAAACCTAGGAATATAGGAAAAAATAAATAACCCATCTAGGAAATAAAAACTTACACTAACACCCCCCCATAAGCGAAGCTTAGGTGGATGTAGAAATGGGTCCCGGCAAATCAAGCCTGATGAGGTACCCATGTACCCCCCAAAGAGAGAGAAAAGAGACCCCCCCAAAAGTAGAGAGAGTCAAGACTCCGAGTGAGAGGAAGAAGCCCCCCAGAAGATGAAGCATCCCGCACCCCTAGCAAAGCTCGCAAATGAAGGAACTTGCTCTCAGTGAAGGGTTTGGTGAAGATATCAGCAACCTGCTCGGAAGTCAGATAGTAACGAAGGTCGATGACGTGGCCATGGATGAGCTCCTGGATGTAGTGCATGTGAACCTCTATGTGTTTGGTCCGCTGATGATGGACTGGATTCTGTGAGATCTGATTGGCACTCTGGTTGTCACAAAATATGACTGATGGTTGTCTGATCTGGATGCCAAACTCAGTGAGAAGATTCTAAAGCCAAATGGCCTCAGTAGAGGCATTTACAACCCCCCGATACTCAGCCTCAGTAGAAGATAGAGCAATAGCAGATTGCTTCTTGCTCAACCAACAAACAGGACCTGAACCAAGTGAGAAGTTGTAACCTGAAGTAGACTTGCGATCCTGAGAATCGCCCGCCCAATCTGAATCTGTGTAGCCCACCAAGTCAAGCTCAATACCCGCTGCGTAGTGAATCCCAAAACTGTGAGAACCCTGAATGTAGTGAAGGATCCGCTTGGCTGCTTTCCAGTGCAGCTCATGAGGCTCCTGCATGAATCGTGAAACCATGCCTACAGCATATGAAATGTCAGGTCTCGTATGAGTCAGATAAATGAGACTCCCAACGAGTTGTCAGTACAAAGTGCCATCAACAAGTGGAGAAGAACACTGAGCCTCAAGTTTGACTCCAGAAAGAAAGGGAGTCAGAGCAGGTTTATAGTCAGCCATATGAAACCTCGAGAGCAAATCTAGAGCATACTTGGACTGTGTGATGGTGATTCTGGAAGAAGACTGGTAAATCTCAATCCTGAGAAAGTAATGCAACAAGCCCAAGTCAGTCATCAAAAACCTGTCATGAAGGGCAGTTTTGACAGCCCCAATGGTGGATGAAGAACTCCCTGTGATCAGCAAGTCATCAACATACAGAACCAGAAATAGGAGTGAATCATCCTGTTGTAGAATGTAGACATTGGGATCAGAATGGCACCGAGTGAACCCAACTGATAGAAGGAAGGAGTCCATCTTGGCATACCAGGCTCGAGGAGCCTGTTTGAGGCCATAGAGAGACTTCTGAAGAAGGCACACAAGTGAAGAATCCTGAAGGAACCCCTGTTGCTGCTCCATGTAGATCTCCTCCTGAAGGTCACCATGAAGAAAAGCACTCTTCACATCCATCTGGTGTACTTCCCAACGATTAGCGCAATGGCAAGTACAAGTCGGATGGAATTCATTCGGGAAACTGGCACAAAAGTCTCAGAGTAGTCAATCCCAGGAACCTGGGAGAATCCTTTGGCGACCAAGCGAGCCTTATACTTGTCAACCGACCCATCTGCTACAAATTTTGTCTGATAGATCCACTTACATCAAACAAGTTTTCTTCCCTTAGGAAGAGGGACAAGATCCCAAGTGTGGTTCCTCATCAAGGAACTATACTCCTCCTGCATAGCTGTATCCTACTCAGGAATACCAGAAGCCTCATGAAAAGACTGTGGATCTGAGGCAGTAGCAATGAAGACATGTGGAGCATCCTGGAACTGTGAACGAGTTCACCTGGTGTCTGATGGATCCCCAACCCAATCACCTGTAGACTGCAAGGTCTGTCTAGCCCAAAGTGGACCGGAAGATGGAGAATCTGGAGGAGAATCATCAACCTCTGAATGATGACTAGGAGAGGAAGGAGGTGAGTCCTCTGGATCGCTCTCTGCATCAGAAGTGGAGGTAGAAGACTGCTCAGGTGAATCTGACTCATCAGAAGATCTGTCATGTATCCCAAGTGACTCCAATGTCAAAGTAGAAGGAGTTGGAGAAGTGATAGAAAGTGAGCTCGAAGAGCCCTCCTC
Source organism: Cunninghamia lanceolata (assembly GCA_027924645.1). Taxonomy (NCBI): domain Eukaryota; kingdom Viridiplantae; phylum Streptophyta; class Pinopsida; order Cupressales; family Cupressaceae; genus Cunninghamia; species Cunninghamia lanceolata. Next base: position 8,573,946 of record BSBN01000400.1, read on the forward strand.
AAACTGAACATCCTCTCAATGACCAACTCATGTGTAGTAGGGTGGAGCAACCGATAACCCTTCACACCATCAAGATAACCTATAAATATGCAAGGTCTGCTCTGCGGATCCAAGGCCTTGTGTTTCTCTATAGGAATGTGGGCCCATGCAGGAGAACCAAAAACTTGAAAGTGCTTAACTGATGGTTTCTGACCACTCCAAGCTTCAAAAGGAGTGACTCCCTTCAAGGCTCGGTGAGGAACACGGTTCTGGATATAACAAGCACAGTTAATGGCCTCTGCCCAATACTGTGGTGCAAGAGATCTGGAGTGAATCATGCAGTTCACCATTTCCTTCAAGGACCTATTCTTCCATTCTGAAACACCATTCTACTGAGGATTGTATGGAACTGAATGCTGCAAATCAATCCCCTCTGAAGTGCAAAACCTCTCAAACCGATGGTTGACATACTCACCACCATTGTCAGTGCGCAAAACTTTGATGGCTTTCCCGGATTGCTTCTCTACAAAAGTCTTGAAGTCCTGAAAATGATCAAATACCTCTGACTTCTGTTTGAGAAAGTACACCCAAGTATTTCGAGAAAAGTCATCAATGAATGTGAGGACATATCTAGCCCTGCTGAAAGAAGGATGCTGAAATGGACCAGCCAAATCACTGTGAACTAACTCCAGTATCTGTGAAGCTCTCCATGCCTTACCTTTGTCAAACTTTTCCTTAGGATGCTTACCAAGAATGCAACCTCGGCAAACACCACCTAAAAACTGAACTGAAGGCAACCCTGTGACCATGCTCTACTGGTTGAGCTGCTGCAAGTAGCGGAAGTTAAGATGGCCAAACCGCTCATGCCATAATCTACTCACATTATTAGAATGAGTGAGCAAAATAGTCGAAGGAGGATCAGGAACAAAGTGAGAAAACAGATAGAGCTGTGACTGATGATCTGCTCTCCCAATTGCAACTGTAGAACCACTGTGCAACTCATGAATCTCCACTGAATCAGGAGTGAACTCAACCCGCTTGCCTGGACCTGTGTGACTGATCTGGTATACCGATAGAAGATTAGTTGATAATGAGGGCACACAAAGAACATCATGGAATGTGCCATCCCCCACATCAATAGACCCTCTCCCACACACCTCAACAGGAGTGTTATCACCCATCAAAATAGAAGGCATAGTACACGGCTCCAAGGATGCAAGTTCTTCCTTAGATGAAGCCATGTGGTGCGAAGCACCCGAATCAAGAACCCAAGTGGATGGTGAAGAAGCAACTGCAACAAGGGCCTTGCCCTTTCCTTTCCCCTTGCTATTTTTTTTTCCCTTATTAGACCCCTCATTAGAACTCTGTTTGATAGACTCAAGAACACTGATATTATTCTTCTCAAGAATGTGTGTCAAGTGATCAATTTGTTTCTTCAAACATTTATGTTCATCATGACCAGGTCTTTTACAATAGGCACATTGGACCCTCTCTTTCTTAGGCTTTTTGCCCTTGGAATATTGGGTCTCATTAGTTGCTTTTGAAGCAACCATTATCTGATCCTTCTTCTCCTTGCTATTCTTTTGTTTCTTATCCTTACTATTGTTGTTACTACTTTGTCCTTTCTGTTCTTTTGTGCCTTGGTTGGCAGCCAAGGCATGTGACTTAGAGGACTTAAGAGTGCCCATCTGGATTAGCTTGTCCTGTTCCCGAGTGAGATTGACAGCAAAATCATCTAAAGATGGCATGGTGAATTGAGTACCAAGTGCACCCTTAGTAGCATAGAAAGTAGAAACAAACACAGAATATTCTGAACTTAGCTTAGAGAGAATACTAAGAATCAGTTATTCATCTTTCTTTTCAATTCCACATTGTTTTAACTGCAGCCTTAGTGATTTCAATTTGGTGAAGAAATCCTGGATTGTGTTGAAATTGCCTGGGCTTAAACTAATTAGTTCATTTTCCAACATATGACCCCTCATTGAATCTTGTGTGCCAAATAGTGTTTCTAGCTTTGTCCAGATTTCATTTGGTGTATTCAAAGACTCAATGTGAAAGAGCAAATTAGGAGAAACAGACAAACACAATGTTCCATATGCCTCATCACATTTGTTAAATCACTTAGGCTTATCTTCATCTTTAGCAGGTTCAATTTCAAGTCCCATAGTTATCCTATTTAATCCAGCTTTTCTTAAGTGAATTGTCATGCGTGATTTCCACTCAAAGTAATTGTATGGAGTTAGGATAGGCAGATTTGTTTGATCCATGATGAAGAGATGCAGAGAAGAAGTGTCGAAAAGAAGAGAACCCAACCAAGACAACCCCCCCCTTTTCACTCAATCAAAGAACCCCCCCAAGAAAATATGATTTGGCACTTTATATTAGTGCGTTTACAACTACCACTAGCAACAAATACTAAGTGGTCTTGATTTCAATGCATTACAAAACCCTCATGAAGAGCATATGCTAAAAATATAACTTTGGCATAATATCCAGAGAAATAAATAGCACCACTACGATCTACTCAAAAAATCATGCACTTTCAAAAAATGAATCGCCTCGATACGAGGTCGTATGTGAAAGTTATGATCCTCCGAAGTTCCCAAAATGAGAACTGTGCAATGTCACGACTGAGAATCTACAATTTTTGAAAAATCTTGGCATCAAAATCAAAAAACGACTGCACTAGTGCATAAAGCACGAAAAAATAGCCAAAATCAAAAAAACATTCATGGGAAAAGGAGTCCGTATGAGCAAGAACGGAGCATTTGAAAACTGTCTTCAAAACTGCAGCTGCCAATGGAGAGGGGTCCTACTGTAGCTTTCTGAGTGCATTTTTACAAAATATACAGACTGCATGCAAAAATAGAAAGATACCCAGATGGTTTTTCTGTGCTGCAAACAAAACCCAGAAGGTGTTTTTCTTGCAAATGCACAAAAGATGTTGCTCCAGTGTAAATAGAATGCCTTTAGCTACAAAAAATGACCCCAACAACCAAAAAATGACATGCAAAGGCTGAATCAGATGCTGGAACTTGCAATATTGATTCAAAAGACCAAATATGCAAGCTAGCTGTCAGATTTGAGCTCGAAACCCCGGTTCCGCAACTGTGTATGACGATCTCTGATTTCGGTGAAACGAAAGCCAAATCTGACTTTCTCAAGCCTCCTGGACACGTTGGAAAAGCTGGAAATGCTACCAATATAACCAAAAATGTTGCAATCACCCAGATTTCATAAACACATGTGCAACCCCAGAGATTAAAAAAAATTTTGTCAAACTTTTCTGATTCTCAAGATCATCCGAAGATGCAAGAGAAGAGCATACTGGGTTTTTCAAAAACCTGCAATAAGATTTATTAACCCCCCTAAATCTCTCAAATATAGAAACTAAAATCTACTCTTGCACATATAATAGCTCTGATACCATGTTAGAATCTGAAAAGATTAATAACCCAGAAAACTAGTGCAAAGAATAGATATTAAAACTATGAATGCAAATGATACGAAATCAAAATAGCAACACAGAGTTAGTCTCCAAGAGAGTAATGCAAATGCTAGAAGCAAAATAACATTAAGAGGATGCAAAAGCAAAAGATGCCAAATACAAGCCAGGTAGCATGCTTATATAGACCAGGAAGAGAGAGGAGGTGGCAACACCGACCAATGAGGAGCAACCATCTATCGGACTAAAGATAGCAAAGTATCTTCCCAAGATAGCTAATGGATGCTCACATGTAGAAAGGTGACACCTCGCAACCACTCACCTAATAAGACATGCTTTATTAACCTAAGCGAGATTAATAGAAGTGTAGGAAAAACCTAGGAATATAGGAAAAAATAAATAACCCATCTAGGAAATAAAAACCTACACTAACAAAATAAGGTATTTCTCATAAAGCGTTTGTTTAATCTGAAAATGACTGAAGGTGGAGCTATGACAAATCATTTAAATGAGTTTAATACGATTACCAGTTAGTTAACTTCTGTAAAAAGTGAAGTTTGATGAAGAGATAAGGGCTCTCTTGGTTTTATGTTCTTTTCCAGAAAATTGGAATAGCTTGTTAATGGTTGTAAGTAACTCTGTCTCTAGTTCAAATACTTTGAAATTTGATGATGTTGTTGGTGTTATCCTTAGCGAGGAAATGTGACAAAAAAACACAGGTGAGATTTCAACATCGGGTAATGTTTTGACTGTAGAGAATAGGGGAAGAACAAATGAGAGAGGGAAAAGCCCAACAAATCGTGGGAAGTCACAAGGGAATTCAAAGAAAGGTAGATCTAAATCCAGAGGAAGAATGGATTGTTGGCACTATGGAAAGCCAAGACACTTGATTAAGGATTGTTGGTCTCGAAAGGGCAAACAAGGAGACAGACAACATGATAATAGTAAGGAAGCTAATGTTGCAAGTAATAAATTATAGGATGCTTTAATTTTGTGTTAGATAATGCTAATGATTCCTAGGTAATAGATTCAGGGGCTTCATTTCATGCCACACCCCATAGGAAATATTTTGTAGATTATGTTTAATTTGTGATTTTGGACAAGTATATTTGGGTGATGATGAACCCTGTCAGATTGTTGAAAAAGGAAAGATAAAAATCAAGTTGCAGAATGGAAATGAATGGTTGCTACAAGAGGTAAGGCATGTTTCAAATTTGAGAAGGAATTTAATTTCTGTAAAACAACTGGGTAGTGAAGGTTGCATAGTTACCTTTTTCAAACAAAGTCTAGAAGGTCACTAAAGGTGCATTAGTAGTAGCTAAAGGTGAAAAGGTAGGCACATTGTATTTGTGTACTGGTAATACTTATTCTACCTCAACTGCTACAGAAATAGTTGCTACTGAGATAGTTATAGCACTTGCAAGAAGGACAGAAACATAATTGTGGCACCATAGACTTGGGCACATGAGTGAGCAAGGTGTTGGGTCTCAAAAATGCAGGTTGTGGATTCTAAGGGGATGCCAAGCCCTATGGTCAAATCTACAACATTTTTGAGCCAATGACTGGAGTTTGACCTTAATGATCAACTTCTCCCTGCGCTTTAGGTCCTGCTACAACCTAGGTGGGTGAACCTTTGATTATCAAAGCAGGTGTATGATTAAATCTATGTTGGTTTGCTGCTAGTTTATCCAATTACAATGGCATGCTTGTAAATTAGATAAGATATTGTAAACTAAATTCTAAAGAAAGCAAATGATTTAATCTAAATTCTAACAGAAATAAATAACAAATAACATGAAATGAATCTAAATTATAACAATAAAACAATGTAAAGATTTTAATTATAAGATGAATCAATAGTTAGACTGGTGCTTTGTCCATTCAAGCAACAGAGTCAGGATATAAAAAACAAATAACTTGTATCAGGTAATAACTCGATCTGATTGGCACATACAATAGTTTGCAACTTGTACAAACGTGCAAGGAAGAAATTATTAACTCATTCTTAATAATCCAAAGGACATAATTGAATTAAATACAAAATATTAAAAGGATTTTAATCTTCCCGGGAAGAACCGATTTAACTTTGTAACATAATAAATTAGATCAACTCTGGAGATGAATTAATAACCCTAATCAATTAATCATACTTAATAATCCATTCAACATTCTAAGATTACTATAATTGATGAGAAAGGATTTACTCTCTGAGAAACCAATCAAATCAACTATACTGGATTAGCAAATGTAATCAGACAATTTGAACATGTCCTTAACACATTCGAATTGAATAATCAGAAAATGAATGACATGGAGATAATTAAATTGATTGAATTAAAAACAACAAACAGATGATACCGTCACAATGTATTTCGAATTCGAATCCTCAACTGATGCCTCAGAACGTATCATGCACCATAGCCTTTTTCAGAATGAAATTGCATAGAAGGATCAAATTTTCATTAGATTGAAATAAATCTAACTTAATCTAATCCTAAAATGTTTCAATTGTCTTTGTGTCTAATCTAATCCTAACCTAATTTCTAACTTTTTTTTATTCCGGGTCCTGGTATCTCTATTTAAAGAGATGCAACAAGCCTCAGACCCATTACATTCATTTTGGTGACAGTTAATAATTGGTTGAACCAACCATAAGAACCAACCTTATTCATTACATAAATTAAATGACTTGATTTGAAAGACTTAACAATCCTCGAAGGCTGGAATGAAATATATAATCTTCCCCGTTGAGAGCCGCTTGATTTGCATTCAATACAACCCTAATCCTACAAAAACAAATTAATCATCAGATAAACAATATATAAACATTTAACTTGCAGAACCTTAGGACCTTTATTATGAAGTATTGTTTCCTTGTTTCCTTCACATATTCTCTCACTAACTTATATTTAGGGTTTTCATCTCCGTGACAATATTTGATTTTATCTTAATTTATTGTCACTTTGTATACCCAAATATTTTATAATAAATCTCTTTGATATCCCTTTTTAGGGCTCCAATAATTTCAAAAAGACTTTGGCATACTTTGGCATGACTATTTAACTCATTCTAGGCAAAATAAAATATTTAATTGGTTGTTTTTGCTAAATTAAATATTTAATCTTCATCATGTTTGATAATAAAATATTTTAATCCCAAGCCTTATTAAAATTTACTTAATTTCTCACTCACATTCACCCACACACTTTTTCACTTTTATTTGGCAAAATTAAATCACTTGAGTGAAAACAATTACTGCTCCTCGGTGAAATTTTTATCAGCCTTTATATGTTCTTCTAAAAATATTTTCTAGGTAAAAAAATTACCTTTTGAATTAATCCCTTCTTTTAGGATGAAGATATAAAAAATCTTTCCTCGGATCAGGTTAAATCTTCCAAAAAATAATTCCTCCTCCGAATGAAAACAATTTCCCATTTTATCTTACCTTTTGTGAAATCTGCAAGTAAATGTGCTTTGCAACCCTGATTTATATCAAGAGGTCATTACAGTAGATGTTTACTTGTGATTTTATCTCTTGATTTCCATTATTTTATCTATCAATTTATTTTAAAAAACATGATTTCCTAGCATTTAAAATCTCTGGGGCAAATGGAAGAAACTCAATCTTCTCTAGCAAAGACCCTATCTGCTCATCTTTAGGAGCCGCATGGATGTCAATATATAGCTCTGTTTAGGAATACTAAGAAGAATAGTCACAACATCAAATTTATTTCCTGCACTAGAAGATGAAGCATGGGAATCCATCTCCAACCTTGAAGTACCTAACTGGTCATTCGTTGTTCCATCTAGAACAACAGGCTTTTGAACTGAATCCAAAGGTTGAGACTAAGACCTTGACTATGCATCAATTTCAATGCATTATTACTTTAAGAAGACCCATAACCTATTCAATTAGTGGTTGTGCATCCTGATAAATTAAAACCTCACGTCCTGCATTATGAAATATTGTTTCTGCAGAGCTCAACAACGCAAGATTGACTAACAAAATCCCACTCAATGCAAGTGTAATCTCTAAAACATTGTAGTGACACAAGGTCCCGATTGGTATAGTTTCTGCCTTTTGCTCTCGAACAACAGAAGAGTGAAGATAAAAATTGTGAAGCATGATATTTGTCATTGTGCTATCCACAAGAGGTGTCATCACTCCACACATATTATCTTTAAGTGACAACGATAAACAACCAATCTTTACTTCGGCATTAAAGTTTTCACGCAGTTTTGGTTTCCCAACCTCCACAAGACCATATACCATATGACTAGGTGGTGACAGTTTGGGTTGTGCAATGAATGTGCTGGCCTGGTTTTCAACTCTCCATAAACTAAAATTTTGTGATCCCTTGAGATATGGGAATCTCCAAACTGCTTTCTTGGACATAATCACCTGGTTTACAAGGTCTATTCATACACAACAGAAAGAATCTATAGGAGCAGAAGGCCCTAATCTTGATGCCATACAACCTAAACTTACATAACCAAGTGGAGCAATAGGAATCCAAATAAAGAGATCATCGACACTCTTCCTTGACATCTACAATTGCTTAAAGCTAGTAGGCTTTCCAAGACATCCAGAGTCGTCATCCTGTAGAACTACACCCAATCCTGGTGGATCCAATCCTTCAACTATCCTGTTGCCAACAAAAGCATAACCAGGAGGTGGTACAGGTCGCCAAACGGAAACAGCACACCTAGTTTCGCTGTCGTTGTCCCACCATATTAGTTCCAATTTTGGAGTTGAGATGTAGTGACGGCCCAATCCTGCAATAAGAGATGTTCCTTTTGATCAATATGTGCTTGGTTTACCATCTAAGCCAAGGTTGATTTCAACAATAGATTTTGAACTGATATGAGAAGTTGATATTTGGGAAAGCAAACTAGGTTCATTATAATTTCGATGCAGCATCTCGCGGAGATCACACACAATAGACTTGGGAGGAGGCTCCACTGATGTAAGTGCAAGGAAAGACCCAAATACAATTTCTACCCATCAAATGCTGAAGCCAATTTGGTCCCTTGAATTAGGGGGAATAATATATACAGCCAGAATACATAGTAGAAGTTAAAAGATAAGATCGAATGCAATAAACAACACTAGTTGATGGAGGGCCTTTGCCAATTTGCGCCATACAACCAAGCATAGAATTCCTCGAAGGTGCAATAGGCATCCATATGGAACACCCTAACACTTCATCAGGCTCACGCGACTCAGGTTCTGACCCCACCATACTAGTGAGTGTCCAAACCAACTTGAAACCAAGAGGGTTTTTCACATGGCCATAAGTATTGCTGACTGCCATTACAGCTTGTGATGGAGGCATGGATCCTGATGTGATGCAGTCACCTAAAATAATGTAATTCGAAGGAGGACGAGGTCTCCAAATAGCGATGTACTGGTTAGAACCATTTCCTGTTCTATTTACCTATATTCTATCAAAATGAGTGCAGCGTGATATAACATTTGCACTTCTAAATTGTAATGTTGTCACGGCCTCATCTTGCAATCGAAGGAAAAGGCGTAAAACACTGAAGGAAAGATGAATATAAATATTTGTTGTTATGACTAAAATACTAGTCTTATCTTGAACAAAAGAATATTCGCCCGATATGTCTACTGGATCAAGCATAGCAAGACCTAAACCACTTTCAACTATAAGCCCTTTGACAAGTCCACAAACCCATCTATCATTTTCCTTTGCATCATACATCAAATTGAAATCCATTTTGGCATGGAGCAACTTCTCTCCAGTCAAAATAATCTCTGAAAACCATTTGGTACTATCGTATAAGGTCAGCTCTATAGCGTTGGCATTAAACCTGCCTTCCACAATGCAGGTCCCAAGAGAATACATCAATATAAGTTTGCGATCCTTAGTTTGTTTAGAATAGAATTGTTTGAATATATCTATACAGTTAACCAGCTCCCTAGGAAGATTTGATATTAGCGGACTTGTAGGTTGGCCAATATCCATGAGTAAGGACAGTAACACTCAAATCTAATCCAACATGAATGCCTTCACTGTTGAGATATGCCACAAAATCATTGTGGTTATCCCTCACTAGAGATATGTCTGTAACCATGCCCTCCATCTTCGTTGTATATGGTGTTCCATTTTGCTACTTCAATTTTGTCAACATGCTCTGTTCATTAAAAAGATTTGCACTTCTTTCAAACACGAATCTACGAGCAAGTTTTTTCCTGTAATGCTCTGTAAATAAATCTTTATCTTGAACGTATGAAAGAATTGTCACCACCTTTTCAAGTGCACGATCACTATCATCATTACTAACGCCCTTCTTTAGTACATCATCAGAAAATGCAGAAAGCAATTCTGCAGCCGAGCTTCCTGCAATTGTTTTGTTGCAGAATGCCTCAAATGCCGCATCTATAAACCTTTTTAAATCCTTATTATTCTGAAAGCACTCCAAAATACAATGCTCGTACTTGTCATGCATTTCCATAACCTTCCGTATGAATCCCTGAAAACCATTAGAGTATGAAGAAAATGAGAATAATTAATCATCAGATTCCATTTCTAAAACTATCAAATACAAAATTTCAATCAATTAATCTTTAGAAGTTACATGGAGATGGTGATTGATAAAACCCTGACTAATATGCAAGATGGATTTGAAGAGGACTTCCCACAGGCTCACAATAACCTCACATGGTGACTTAAGAATTTAAACAGATTACAATACGTAAAAGTGACGACAAAATCACATTTGTAACCTTAAATATTCAGTAGAAAAGGTCTCTTTTTTCAGACTCATGAATTACTTAGTATGAACACAAAAGGCTTCTTTAATCGTGTTTGGTTCTTATTGTATATATCTTTACCATGGTATCAAAGCCCTATGACAATTACAAGAGTGAAGAGCATTTAAGAATTCATTGGCCTACCATGAGTACTCAAGAGGACTAGTTTATTATTGAAAGATGTGTTGCAAAAGACTGTCTGTCTCCCATTAGTGTAATAAGGTGAACTAAATAAGGAAGGACATGACTTTACCTATTCCAGAGTTCCACTGGTATCCCTTCTCCCTTTCTAAAGGACATGTAAGGCATGCAAGTTTACATAAACATGTCACATAACCAGATATACGTGCTTAACACTAAATTCACACTAGCTGATAGGGGTCATATCTAAACTAGATTGGAGCTATGTTTTAACTGTTATAAACAAACTTAATTTCACATCTAGAGACATCATTACATTATTAGTCACTGCATCTTCTGTGTGTTTAATAAGTGTTGTTCCTTCTGCAATTACAAACTGTTTAAAAATATTTGCAATTGGATCCAAGCCTTTGTCTACTTTAGCAAACAGTTTAAACATCCTTGAAAGATCATCTTGCTTGTTAAACTATGGAGTAGCTTTAATCGAGGTGCATATTTGATGATTTTTGAATTGGCTACCGCTCAGGCAGCCACAAAATTGTTCAGACATACCATCTATGAAGGGCACAGAGAATCTTTTGAACGTTGTGATATTAGTCCATCTTTGTAATTGACTAATTCTTCCTATTTGGATGCAGCTTTCAACTTTTGGAAGATTCTACAGTAGAGTGCATGCAACTATGTAGATATAGTTAAGACATCTGTGTGGATGCTCATGGGGAAGCAGGTTAAGTGGCTCGAGAGGAAACTAGCAGGCAACATATTATATGAAAGCAAAAGATTTCGCAAATCTAAGCATATAGGATCTTGAATTTTTTTTGCGAAAATTGTTGAAATTTTCAGTTCCAACACAAGGGATGAAGATCCTTCACTCTAGAAAGTTGTTACCAAGTCTAAAGTAGATTGACTTGGAGTTCTGTGAAAATTGTGTTTATGGAAAATAGAAAAGAGTCTGATTTCTGAAAGTTGGGAAAGAGAAGAAGAGTGAGAAATTAGAGCTTGTGCATTCAAATGTATGGGGACCAGCTCAGGTATCTTCTCTTGGTGGCTCTTGCTATTATGTTACTTTTATTGATGATGCAACTAGGAAAACATGGGTGTATTTCCTAAAACAAAAATCAGAAGTATTTGAAACTTTTAAAAGGTGGAAAGCTTTGGTTGAGAATGAGACAAGAAAAAAGTTGAAGTGTCTCAGATTTGATAATAGAAGCGAGTATTGTAGTAGAGAATTTGAAAATTACTCTTCATATAATGGAATATGTAGGTAAAAAATGGTTCCTGGAACCCCACAAGAAAATGGCACCATTATGGAGCATGCAAAGAGCATGAGATTGTATGTTGGACTACCCTTACACTTTTAGGTAGATGTTGTACATACCATTGTTTATTTAATAAATAGGGGACCTTCAAATCCTTTAGATGGTGGCATTCTAGAGGAGGCATGGATGGGTAAAAAGGTAAACTATTCATTTCTAAAATCCTTTGGTTGTGAATATTTTGTCCATGTTGATATTGAAAATAGAACCAAGCTTGAGGCTAAGTCTAAAAAATGTACCTTCATTGGATATGGAGTAGATGAATTTGGTTATCGTTTATGGTCCATTATGAAATCATAAAATCATTAGGAGCAGAGATGTTATATTCAATGAGAAGGTCATGTATAAGGATCAACTACAGGAAAAGAAGCATGAATAGGCCAAAAAGGAACATGCGGTGCTAGATGAGATTCCAGAAAATAAAATGCCAATGGTACTTGCTGCTTAGCAAAAACAAGTTATCCCACAAACTCCTGCAAGTGTTAGACATTATACAAGGATAACTAGACCTCCAGAAAGATTTTCTCCATCATTATATTCTATATTAGTAATGAAGAAGCAATGCAAGTAGATACCAAAAAGCAGTGGGAGATAGGCATGAAAGAGGAAATGGATTCCTTGTTGCAGAATCAGACTTAGGACTTAATCCAATTGCCTGCAGGTAAAAGAGCATTGCTAAATAAATGGGTTTACAGGTTGAAGGAAGAAGATGGAGGTAAGAAAAGATATAAGGTCAGACTCGTGGTAAAAGGTTTTGCATAGAAAAAAGGTATAGATTTTGATGAAATATTTTCTCTAGTTGTAAATATGGCTTCTATTAGAACTATTCTAAGTCTTGTAGCTACGGAAGACTTGCATCTTGAACAGCTAGATGTGAAAATAAAATTTCTCCATGGAGATTTGGAAGAGGAAATATACATGTAGCAACCACAGGGATTTGAGGTCAAGGGTAAGGAGGAATTTGTGTGCATGTTAAAGAAGAGTTTGTATGGCCTAAATCAAGCACCTCAAAAATGGTATTTGAAATTTGATAGTTTTATGGTTGAACAAGGTTACAAAAAATGTCATTCTGATTATTAAGTTTATTTTAAGAAATTAGGTAATGGTAGCTATATTATCTTGTTGCTTTATGTTGATGACATGCTTGTTGCTGGGTCTAACATGTAGCATATTAATGAACTTAAGCAGAAATTAGCAAATTCATTTGCTATGAAGGATTTGCGTGCAACAAAACAAATCCTTGGTATGAGGATCACATGGGACAGGACAAAAAGAAAAATATTTGTCTCAAAGTCAGTATGTAGAGAGGGTGTTGAAAAGGTTTAACATGCAGAATGCAAAAGTAGTTAGTACACCTTTTCCTAGTCATTTTAAGTTGACTAAGGAGATGTGTCCAAAGACACAAGAGGAGGAAGACAAAATATATAAGATACCATATGCATTAGCAGTTGACAGCTTGATGTATGCAATGGTATGCACAAGGCCTGATATTGCACATGTAGTGGGAGTTGTGAGAAGGTATATGAGCAATCCGGGAATGGAACATTAGAATGCGGTAAAATGGATTCTTCAATATTTGAGAGGTACTACTTCAAAGAAACTATGTTTTGGAGGAACAAATTCTTCTCTAAAAGGATATGTTGACTCTGATCTAGTGGGTGATATTGATAGTAGGAGGAGTACTACAAGGTATGTTTTTACTATAGGAGGTACTGCAGTCAGTTGGATTTCAAGGCTGCAAAAGGTTGTTGTACTTTCAACCATTGAAGCTGAGTATGTTGCTGCTACGGAAGCTAGCTAGGAGATGATTTGGTTGCAATGCTTTATGTAGGAATTGGGACAATGACAAGAAGATAGCCCTTTGTACATTGATAGCTAGAGTGCCATTCATCTTTCTAAGAATTCATCTCTGCATTCAAAAACTAAGCACATATAGCTCAGATACCACTTCATCTAGTCAGTTTTGGAGGATGGACAGTTGAAGCTAGAGAAAATTCACACAAGTGAGAATCCTACAGATATGTTCACAAAGGCAGTTACATGGGAGAAACTGATTTCCTCATTAGTTTCTATTGGCCTTCACGACTAAGAATGGTGGACATAAGAAACTAGCCAAACCTATAATCCAGTGGGAGTTGCAAGTGCAATGGTGTCGTCCAGGATCAGTCTTCAAGTGGGCATTTGTTTGGTGTGGAGCTTGATTAGTCGTCAAGTGGGAGATTGTTGGTATATGGTGACTGATCATACAAATACTGTACATTCGCAAAAAAACCCTTTTTTTACACATTCAGGGTCTGTAGTTAATTTTTGTTAACTGACAAATAAAAAATGACATTGTAAAACCCTAATTCTAGAAGCTTACAAAAAATCTTGTTACAAGTGGCTGGGATGTATGTTGTAGGATGGAATTTGGGAGATTGTAATCTATTTTGCACTGGATAATAAAATCATTGGATGGCTGAGTTTCTGTGGATGTAACCCATTTTGGGTGAACCACGTTAAAATTTTGTGTTGATCTCTTTTGAGTTATTCTTCATTGTTATATTTAGATTATTTAATCTGCATATAATTGTTAATGTTTATTGCTCCGATCTGCCTAAACCCTAACAATAAGAGTACCTCATAAAACCTTAAAATACAAGTACTAAAGATGCCGTTGTTTTGCAATTTTTTATTAAGTAAATTTGAAGACTTAAATCACAAATTACAATAAAATTTTCACCCCAAAGCTAAGAGCAAAGTATTTAGAAATTAATGTCATAGAATAATTTTCCTCAAAACTAAAAAATAAAATGCAATACTATATCAAACTAAATGCTTCCTTGAAATCCATACTCCAACTAAAAGAAAGTATTGAATGTTGGGTGTCCGGGAAAGTTTTTTTTCTCTGCATATTTTTGATATCGGCCACCATTGTCTCTCTAGGTTTCATACCACATCCTAGGCAGAAGAAGTATAGCTTTTGTTTGTTGTACGTCCGCATTTATTGTGGCTTCTTAGCCATTTAAATGCCTCTTACCACTTCTAACCCAGCATTTGTTGCTAGTGCTGGAGGTTCTTCGGCTCTGAACAATGGCTTCTCCACTGACCAAGCATCCCTAGAAGTTTGTTCTGAAGGTGTTCCACGAGGTAATCCCTTAGACTCTCCTGCTGATGTGATCTTACCATCACAGAAATTTGATACTACTTGTTTATGGTTAGAGCAGCATACTCTCATTGGTTATTTTGTAGGGAGAACTTCCCCTAAATCTATGTTCAAAGAATGGGTCCAAAAGGCTTGGGTCCCTCATGGGGTCCGCCTTGATATAGTCCATAATTTGACCAAAGGCTTTTTCCTTTTTCGCTTTGTAGAAATTAGCCATGTTCAAGCAATTTTGAACCATGGCCCTTGGTATGTTCGGTCTTCCCTGTTGGTCTTCCAATAGTGGACACAGAATTTTGTGGCCTCTGATGATACCAAACACAAAGTTCCTGTGTTGATTGAATTCCCTGGTTTGCCTTTTCCCTGTCTATATTTCTTGCATGACATTGCCTCTTTTTTAGAAAGAGTTATTTGTGTTGAACCTGATAGGTTCTTTCAAGCACGCCCTCAAAAGCGTGTCTATATTGAGGTGGATCTTTCAAAAGACCTCAAAGAATTTATTGACATTCAAATTGGGCCCCTTCGGCACACTCAAAAAGTCACATACTTCAATTTGCCCAATACTTGCTATCGCTATCAGTTAGCAAAGCATAAAATTAGGGGCTGTCCTCTTGCTGTGCCTAGACCTTGGGTTCATCCCAGGGAGACTGTATAGGCACGCCCTATAGAAACTATGCCCAAGGAGGTGGTTTCTAAACCAATTGACACTTGGGATACTGTTACCAATCGCAAAGACAGAGTGAAACCTTCTACATATGTTCTCAAAACCACCGAAGCAATTAAAGAGGTTTCAAAGCTTTATGTGAATGGTGGGAAGGACAACAATAAGAGTCCTCTTGTGCTACCTTCGTAGCGAGCATCACCGCCAAGGGTAAGAGCCCGTGTCAATCCTTATGTGTCACCTCACAGGCACTCTCATAACCGTGAGCTTCTTGAAGAGGGAGAAATTGTTCAGGAGCTTAAAAAACATCAAATCCCTCCTCTCCAATTTAGGTCAAATCCCACCGACTTTCTTCATAATAGTTTTGCTTCCTTTGGAAGCCTAGATTCTAGGGAGATGGTGGAGGATTTTAAATGAATTTTCTCTCTTGGAATGTTCAAGGTCTCATTGACCTCACTAGGAAGTACTCTATTCATGATGCTCTCCGTCATTTTGCTTCTCTTGATGTTTTGTGTCTACAAGAAGTTAAAGTTACAGGGTTTCTTTTGTCTTCAGCTTGCCGTTGTATTTGGCTAGCCAATAAACTTTTTTCCACTGCCCATGAGGTTAGCAAAGGTGGTGTAGCTACTCTTTTGTCCCCTCAGTGGTATGATTTAGTGGTGGATCATGGGGTGGATCCCACCAACCGGTTAGTCTGGATGCTTCTTAATATTAATAATCACTCTTTTGGGATTATTAATATCTATGCTTCAAATGATGCCTCAGAAAGATTTGTTTTGTGGCAATGGATTGCGGATTCAATGCCCATGGCCACATGGCTTATTTGTGGAGATTTTAATATGGTTGAAATGGCTACTGATAAGGATGGTGTTCTACCTTTTCAGTGGCCAACTGGCAAAAGAGTGGCGTGGTTCCATATGCACAATAAATTAAGTTTTTTATCCCAATGTTGGTCACCGTCACTCCAGTTCTTTATGGCATACTTGGTGCAATTTTCAAACTGGAACTGACAGGGTCTTTAAACACCTTGATCATGCTATGATTTCTACACAAGCTTTTTTTAACTTCTCCACGTCATCCATCCTTCCTGTGCAACCATTAGTGGATGTGACATTGTCAAATCACTTTCTAATTCAGTTTTCCATTTAGTGGCAACTCACTTAGCCACGTGCCATGAAATCTGAGTTTTTTCTGAACACTTCATTGCTTACTCATCAACCCACCTTGGCACACATTTTGACTGTTTGGAATTTAGAATGTTGGCTGTTGCATTCTACTGGCTAGATTAAGTGGTGGAATGATGCTATTACCTGCACAGCGAGGTTTCTTCGCATCTATGGCCGTCAGCTGGCCATTTTCAAGAGAAGGGCTTATGAAGCTACTATCACTGCTTTGAAATTTGCTTCTGAGGCCTTGGCTGCTAAGCCTTTTTCTCCTTCTAAGCAAGTTGTTGTTGCCAATTTATGACATCAAAAATAGAAGGTTGATTGCCATGCTGCCAGAGGAACGCAACTTAAAGCCAGAATGCACTGGCTAAAAATTGGGGACTGTGTTTCTAAGGAGTTCTTTCTTGCTTTTTGAGCTAGACATTCCTCACATGGTATTAAGCAAATCAAAGAGGACAATACTATTCATACAGATCTGCCAGACATTCTCCAGGCTTTTGTAAGACATTATGAAAAAGTTTTCACTGCTCAAGATTACACTCCTGAGTGACAGACTGATTTGCAGGATTGTCTTGCTGTTGTTCCAAAAAGGTTGTCCACAGCCCAGACTCACTTATGTGATCAACTATTGACCATTGAAGACCTTAAAGAAGTTGTCTGCTCTATGGCTGATGGGAAAGCTCTTGGAATTGATGGCTTTCCTTGTGAATTCCACAAAGCCCTTTGGGATTGTTTAGGAAAAGATTTACACAATGTTTACCTTGAAGCTTTTCATTCAAATTCTTTAGGAAATATTATAAATCAAGGAAACGTTAAGTTCATACCTAAAGCTGGTGATCCAGAGGATATTTGTAATTGAAGGCCCATTACCCTCCTCAATGTCTCTTACAAAATTATTGCTAAAGCGCTTTTGCTCAAACTTCGCAACCTACTTCCTCTGATTGTCTGCCCTGAACAAACAAGCTTCATTAAATCCAGATATATATTAGATAATATCATTGTAGTTTGGGAGAGAATGGAATGGGCACGAAAAACAAACCAAAAAGTAATCTTTTTAAAAATTGATTTTGCTAAGGCTTATGATCACATTGAATGGCGCTTTATCCTTGCAATGCTTGCAGCATTAGGGTTTGGACCCTGTTTTATTCAATCTATTAAAATGCTCTTTTTAGATGCCTCTACTTGTATCACTATCAATGGCCAACATCCTCATACTTTTGGCCTTTTCAAATCAATCCGGCAAGGATGCCCTCTTGCTCCAAGCCTTTATGTTCTTGCAACAAAAGGTTTTGGTTATTTTCTTGCTCATTCAGTTTCCAATCGACTTGTACATGGTATTTCTTTACCAAATTCTTCCAGCCAGCTGGTTAATGGTCATTTTGTTGGTGACTCTTTTTTAACCTTACTGGAAGAAGAAAATTCTGTTAAAAATGCTCTTGGTTGTCTAGAGACCTTTTGTTTAGCCTTAGGTTCTTCCATTCAGTGGCATAAGACGTTTTGCTACAGACAATCAATACTTTCCATTCCTCATTGGCTTCAACAATATGGCTGGTGCTGGGTTGGCCATGGTGAAATATTTAGATTATTGGGTATTCATTTTGTGTTCCAGGGCACTTCTGCCACCCTATGGCAAGTTGTTCTTACCCGTGTGGAACAAAAACTTGCAGTTTGGATAACTAAGCCTCTTTCAGTGGCTGGTAAATTTGAGGTTTGTTCTAAGATCTTGGCTACAACCCATGTTTATTATTCTTCTTGTTGGGCTTCTTCAAAAAGTTCTTATGCCAAACTAGAAAAACTCTTGCGGGATTTCCTATGGACCTCTTCTGATACTCGCCATGGTTTTCACCATGTTGCATGGGAGTTTTGCTGCCTTCCTAGAGATTCTAGAGGACTTGGTATTCTTTCTACCTAACGCCAAGGAATTGCCTTGGCTGTCAAATGGATTATTCGTGCTCTCACTAGTTGTGAGGCATGGAAGGTTTTACTCTGGCATAACATTGAAATGGGACATCCTATGCATAAACCGGCTTGGAAAGGAATTGGTTTTTCTACTCTCTTTGTCATGAGAGAACCAATTCAAATCTCAAGCACATTTGTGGTTAAGAGCATTTGGAAACCCTGGGAAAAAATAAAACCTTGGTTATGCTGGTCTGGTGATGGTTTTCAAGGTTTAAATGCTCTCAAATTCCCCAAAAAGGTGTTCATACCCTTCAGGATATGTTTCACAAGCCCACTATGAGCCTTTTGGCTTGGGAAGCATTCCATGTAAAATTTTCTCTTTCAAAAGTTGATAAGCCTACTTATGACAGAATCATCATGGCTATTCCACCTGAAATGTTTCACAAGGTTGGAATTCAGTCCAACAAGTCATGGTGGAAGGACTGGAAATGGTATCCAGAAACACCTTTGCATCATTTCAAGCCACAGATGGCTTACAGGTGGCTTTCAGCTCATTTACCCATGGCTGCCACTCTTAATAAGTGTTGGCTTATTCATAGCTCTTTGAGTCTTTGGCATTCCAGGTTTAAAACTGTTTGGTCTGCCATTCTTGAGCCAAAACTTGCTCATTTTTCCTGTGCATTCTTTTTCAAGGTCTACCTGTTGGTACTAGGTTGTTTCACCTTGGGGTTCAGAATCCCCGTTGTCCTTTTTGTGGATAGGCTAAAATGATTTAGCATCTCTTCTGGTATTGCACTAGAGCTCAACAATTCTGGCTATGGATTCATGATTTCTTTCACCCTTTCAGACCTGAGCCATTAACCTGGGAAATCATCCTGCTGGGTGATTCACCCAGGTTTCTTGAAAAATTTACTCAAATCTGGCATATTTTTAGGGTGGAGATTTTATTTACATTATGGAAAGATCGTAATTCTTACATATTTTTAGAAAACAAAATTGGAACTTCTATTTCTCTGTACATTAAAACTATTATATGTTCTAATGTTCTTCTGCAGATTCAAGTACAAGCTAACAAAGTTGCCTTGGAAGTGGCTCACTTGCAAGAGTTGTTGGATCATTGGGGGAATGCTCCCTACATTGTGGCTCGTGTTCCTCCCTCACCGTCCTCTGTCAGAGCTCGCTCTCCTAACAGATGCAAAAGTGGTTCAGCCAGAGATTCTCGGCCTCGCTCCCAGCTTGCTCTATGTCGCAATGCTCACCGACGCAGGCGCTTGGCCTCTCCAAATCCGCGTGGTTGGACCCCTGGCTGTGCTGCAAGTGCAGATGGGGATAATGCAGGGTGGCCCGTTATGGATAATGTAGGTAATGCTGGTTGGCCTGCAATGGACAATGCAGGATGGAATGCTCCTGGTTCTTCTCATCCACCAAGTACAGGGTGGGACAATACTAAGGTTTTCCCTCGGTTGAATTTGGCTATCTCACCTCAGTACGAGGGGCCAAATGTTCAGAATGAAGAACAGGAAAATGAAGATGGCTGGGCTTTGCCTGATGTCAACCTAGACCTCGCTGATATTTGGGAGAAATTGGATGACAGGGATCCACCATCTGCAGGAATGACATTGGCAGCGTAATTCTATTTTTTCAGTATACTTTTATATGGCTTTTGTACCCTTTGATACTTTGTTCTAGATCTTTCTAGGCTTAGCCCATGTGACTTTCGGGGTGTGCCTTTTTACCACCCATTATTTTTTTGTGAAGTGTTATTTTCTTTTAATAGATAAATTGCATTTTCATCCAAAAAAAAAAAAAAACTAAATGCTTCCATAGCATAAAAAGTTGTTTCTTCCAAATACAATGCTTCAATTTAATTTCATTAATAATATAACATTCAACCCTAACATCCTTAGCACATCATTCAACAAGTTTATGGTTCCCAAATGAAAAACATTGTCATCGTGTATTCAAAAGTGCAAATCTATTTGAAAGCATGTCATACAAAACCTTACTCAAACCACCTCAACTTCTCACTTAACCTTACACTAAAAATGGACATTTTAAGTAATATTCACCTCAATTTTTTTAAAAAAGGTAAAATCTTAGCCTTATAGATTCCAAGATTTGACTCCAACTATTTATAAGGCAATCACAACTTGTGGTTTACAACATGACAAAAGACTTTTTTAGTGTTTGTTTTACACCACTATGTTGCAATTACATAATAATGAATTGTCATAATAAACAAGCATTAGAAGTGATGAAAACATCTAGAAATGTGTATATAACCAAAAAAAAAAAAAAGAGACAAGTTTATGATTTCTTTTAATTTATAAGAATATTTACATTTTTAATGTGTGTCCTCAAACTACTATAACATGTAAGAAGAAAAATACATGCCATTAAAAAATTATACATAAATGTGTATTGTTTAACTCATAAAACTATAAACATTTGTACCTATAAGTCACTTGATAACACTTTTAAGTGCTCTTATTAGGCTAATTATATAATTTCTAATTAATATTATTTTATTTTTTTTAATTGAACAATGCTAGGAGAGAGGACCCAATAGTTGAGCATGCTCCAATAGTTGTGATAGGGAAGAGGACCTAGTACCCACCCATGTTCCAATAGCCATCATGGTGTGGCACACCTAACCCCCCAATTAAATATATGAAAGGAATAGTAGTTGAAAAATAATATACTAGTAAAATTTAATAAGGAACCATTACATGTACACATATACATGTGTAATAATATACTTCACATGTCACATCAAAGAAACAACCAATCATATGGTGACACATAAAGTAATCATAAGGTGATCAGTAATAGGTGCCTTGGTGCACATGTTTCGACCTAATTTTTTTGGGGTGCTTTTGGACAACTCAACGAAGATGTAGCTGATTAGGCTACATCGTTGATACCCAGAACTCCAAACAATAGCTTTAAGCTCTTAAGTCACATATGAGGAAACCCAAAAAATACATAAAAATCTAATGTACCATTTAGGAGCTTAGGGTGCACGAAGTTAAGGTGGGCAAATCTTAGGTCCTCTCCCCTAGTATTTGTAGATTTGATGCCCACTATTTTTAAAGTATAACATTAGTAGTTGTGACTTTAAAGTTGTTAGTGTTGAGGATAAGTACTTACAATTCAATGGAATGTATTCTTTAGATCTAAAAAGCAACAAATCATGTGATGCCACATCAGCACACCAACAAAACATGACTTAATGCACAACCATTATAACTTAATGTATAACTATCGGTGTAACTTTATTTTGGGTCTTTTTGGACACCTCAACAAAAAAACATGCTGATGTGGCATCATATTTGATTATGTGGACCTGAAACCTTAGTTATAAGCATACTATTGTAAAACTCTTGGAATAATTTGAAATTACTACATATAATTTTGAGAGGTATGAAGTTAAAGTGCTCATCTACTAGGTCCTCTCATCAACAGACTGAAAGCAAACAGCCAAAAAAAACGAAGACAGAACATGTCTGCCAAAAATAACAAAGACAGAACATCTGCCCTCCAAACCAAGATGTAAAACACCAACAACAAAGAACCCTGAAAAAAGCCGAAGCTAGACAGAGCAGCATTAAAAGGCTGCAACACTAAGAACCACTGTACAGACCTGGAGAAAGGTATCATGCAGCCATACAATCTTAACATATACAAAATACACCATTACATTGAACAACTGTTCTCGAAGCTGCTTCAAATAGCAATAAAAAACCTGGAAACCATTTGTCAAATGAATCAACATGCAAAGGTTCAACTACTTAGCTTCTCAAAGCATGGTAAAAACACGGCCGAGCAGGCAGTAGCGCCACTACCAACAGTCCCTTCTCAAGCACCACCAGTAACACCTCCGTGATCTATCAATTTCGTTTCAAGCCCCAAGGAAAAGAATGGGATGAATGCAAAAGTAGTCACCAGATTTCACTCACAAAGAAAGGTTCACCCACTCCAAACCCCATGGAATCTTGCCACATTCTTCATTCTGGGATACAACAAACTCTGACAGTACAGCATTCATCAGTTTGTGAACAGAAGCTCTGTAGCAAACTCTAATGATATAACTGTCATAATTGCTGAGCACTCATCAACATAACAAGCCAATTGAAGGATCTGACGAAACAACCTCTCAGAAGACACACAGCATTGAACCCCTCTAATCATAATTGCTGAGCACTCATCAACATAACAAGACAATTGAAGGATCTGACGAAAAAACCTCTCAGAAGACACACAGCATTGAACCCCTCTAGTCATAACTTGAAGGATCTGACTAAAAAACCTCTCAGAAGACACACAGCATTTAACCCCTCTACTTAAACATCGTCTACTTTAATGGTTAAATAGACAATAGTATTTTTACACTTCATCTACTACAAAAAGTGATAAATATTTGTCCTTATTTTAATGGCCAAAATTGACTTTTGACTGTTGAAATGGATGATAGTTAAGAATAACTTCATGGAACAGCTGAAAATTCAACCCCTGGATTTGTTGGGTAAATGGTGCTGAAGACTAATGAATTGAACTTTTGTCCTATTTTTATTGGCCAATATTGAATATTGACTTTTGACTGTTGAAATGGATGATAGTTAAGAATAACTTCATGGAACAGCTGAAAATTTAACCCCTGGATTTATTGGGTAAATGGTGCTGAAGACTAATGAATTGAACTTTTGTCCTATTTTTATTGGCCAATATTGACTTTTGACTGTTGAAATAGATCATAGTTAAGAATAACCTCACGGAACAGCTGAAAATTCAACCCCTAGATTTGTTGGATAAATACTACTGAAGACTCATGAATTGAACTTTGATCAGATTCAACTGTCAAGCAACACTAGCAACAATTTGCAAAGAAAATTTAGGCTAAAGTTTAGCAATCCTAGATCTAAACTAATTCTGCTGACTGTCTACTCCCCACTAAAGCCCCTTAGTTATCAGCCCCATGAGGACCATCCCCCACCCACCACGTCCACCACCACCTCCCCACCCACCACGCCCACTACCACCACGTCCACCACCTCCTCCCCTACCACCATCACCTTCACCACCACCACCACCACCACGCCCACCATCACCTCCCTGACCACCATGCCCACCACCACCACCACCACCACCACCACCACCTCCACGACCACCACGCCCACCATCACCACCACCTCTGTCTCTGCCTCTGCCTCTGCCCCATTCTGCATTTCCTCCACCACCATAATACTTCTCTTCCGCCACTGCGCCGTCAAGCAGGGTGGATGTAAATATAAGGCCTAGCAGAATATAGCATATTATCTTTGTACGAGACGCCATTACTAAATCCAAATTACCCACAGAGAAACAACCGGCTTTTCTTACTACTTATAGTTTTTCTGCACGCCAGCGTATCACTTAAACTCTGAAAAGCGTACGCGGCGATCTCTGCCCCACAGAAACAAAATGGGTAGGTGCAATCTATGCGAACCAATCAGAAAATTTATTTATTGTTCAGAACAAATGTACAAGAGATTATGACGTGATTATTGCGTCGACTTGGATATTTTTGGTGTCTCAGTAGAGGTCCCCATTACAATTAATGGGCAACCAGAAATGTAGGTGTATCTGTTCATTGCCGACAGTGAAGGCTGAACTCCTTCACACCCACAAATTGCAAAATACAGATTTCAAATATATCTAATAGACCGTGCTTGTTTATGAGTTCAGATATAACTAGCACTTGCACCTATAGGAGGTTCAAGGAATACGCTGATAGGAACAACCGACGAGTGTAGAAAAATTTCCGGCGTGAATGGTGTGAGACAATTCCAAGCACTATAATGCTCACACATAAAAGCCTTTCAGCTAATTAAGGTAGTCCAAATATCTATTAAGGTCCAAGGTTAGGGGAGAGGACCCAGAGGTTGAGCACCCTAACTTCACACCTCCCAAAATCATACGTGGCAATTTCAAATCACTCCAAAAATTTTATAGTAGTTTATTTGGCAAGTCCCATGTTTATAACTAAGGTTTTAGGGCTACATCAGGGCCTAAATTTGATGGCCGTATGGCCGTATTTAGGCATTTTTCCCATAAAATACAATCAAAATTTTAAAAAGACTATCATGAAAGGAGAGATTTTGGACAGACTATCAAAATTTATATAGGGTTATAATAATATATATTTTGTTGATATATAATTTTACTTATACTAAGATATGTCAATATTTTAAGGGCACCTTTGAATGAATAACCGTCATAAAAATTTGCTTGACAGGTAGGGTCAACCGTCAAATTTAGGCCAAGGGCTACATCATCAAATATGATGCCACATCAACACGCTTTTTGTTGAGGTGTCAAATAGTTCCCCCCCAAAAAGATGGACCAATAGGTGTGCATTAAGTCAAGTTTTGTTGGTGCGTTGGTGGGTATCACATGATTGATTGCTTTTTAAATCTAATGAGCACATTTCGTTCAATTATAAGTACTTATAGTAACACTAACAACCTTAAAGTCACAACTACTAGTGCTAAACTTTTGAAAATATTGAGCCTTAAATACATAAATACTATCACACCTATTGAAACATGCTCAAGGATTAGGTCCTCTCCCCTATTACTAATCCCACCAGTTATGAAATGTTGTGGAAACATAGGTTACGAAGAGATCCACCCACATGCACCCATCTGCCTTGAATTTCTTGTAGGAGAAACCCCTTAGGTATTTCAAACCAATTTCATGTGTATCTCAAACATATCTTAAACATATATATTAGAAGTGATTATCATAGAAATGCTTTGTATTTCAATCATGTGTGTTTCAAACACTTAAACATATATATTAGAAGTGAGTATTATATGAATGCGTAGATATAATAAAAATAATATTTTTTTAATTAATTAAAATTTTGATCGAAGGATGTCATTGTACTCCTTGGAACTCCTTTTACACTAGATTAAGTATAAGGTTGACCTATATTTACGACCTATATTGATAAGATCTTATCTATATAGGTCACATGTATTACTATTGATTGAATAAATCAATCAAATCAGAATTTTATGAAACGAATATATGTCACATGAGAGTTATTTTGACAAGATTGTTGAATGTGTACTTAACAATTAGTCGAACACTACAAATAACTAATTATTTTTATTAATATTTTGTAACTTCAATCAGAACAACTAACTTCTGCATTTTGAGTAATTAGCAAAGGTAGATTACACATTTGAGAGTATGCATTTAAGAGGACTGGGATTATTTAGGTAAAGGTAATATATTTGGGATCAATATTCGAAATAAACAAGTAATAAAAGTGATCAATAAGTAGGAGATATTTTCTCAATATGTCATTTCTTTTAATTGGTATCAATTTTACAAGTTTTGTTTATGTGGTGTAGAGATCACCACATATGCTTTGTAGAATTTAAAAAGGCAATGTATAAAAAAAACTATAAACATAAATGCCATTCATTCTCAAAGCTGGTTATTTATGTGTCGATGTTATGAGTTTGAAGTGATGACGCATTTAAAAGTAATCGACAAGTAGGAGATATTTTCTCACAGTGATGTATTTAAGAGGATTAGGATTATTTAGGTTAAGATAATATATTTGGAATCAATATTCAAAATAAACAAACATTAAAAATGATGGACAAGTAGAAGATATTTTCTCAACATGTAATTTCTTTTAATGTATAAGAACATTACATTTTAGATGCGTCATCACTTCAAACTCATAACATCCACACATAAACAACCAACTCTGAAAATGACTAACATTCCCTGTTTATAGTTTTTATGTACACTGCTTTTTAAATTCTACAAAGCGTACATGGTGATCTCTGCACCACATAAACAAAACCTGTAAAATTGATACCAATCAAACAAAAGATTTATTTATTGTTCAGAACAAATGTACAAGAGATTCAATTGTCACATGATTATCGACTGGAATTAGGTATGACTCACCAGATATCACCATTACAATTAATGGGAAAACATAATGTAGTTGTATTTAACCATTACCGACAGTAACGTCTGAACACCATTGAAGAGTACAAATTTCATCGTTCTGAAAACAATTTGACCTCGGTTACTGGATTTGGGCTTTTGTTGGCTGTGACTTTCTTGATCATGAATTTTGCATTACCTACATTAACTAACTTAATCCCCATCCATACTGATCTATTTAAATCTATTCGATATATTTTCTGAAATTTTTTTAATGACATAGTTCAAAGTATTTTCTTCTAGGCTCGTGAATGGTGGGGATGTAGCCTTTTTCTTTGTTTTTTTGAAATGGTCATTGTTCCGAATTTCAATGAACTTTATAGTTAGGGGAGAGGACCCAGTAGTTGAGCATTCTAATTTCACGTCTCTCAAAATCATACGTGGCAATTTCGAATCACTCCAAAAAATTTATAGTAGCTTACTTGGCAAGGCCCCTACTTATAACTAGGGTTTCAAGGCCACACCATCAAATATGATGCCACATCAGCATGATTTTTGTTGAGGTGTCAAATAGTTCTCAGAAAAAAAGGGTGGACCAATAGGTGTGCATTAAGTCATGTTTTGTTGGTGCACTGATGTGGCATCACATGATTGGTTGCTTTTTAGATCTAAAGGGCACATGTCATTCAATTATTAGTACTTATAGTCAACACTAACAACCTTTAAGTCACAACTACTAGTGCTAAACTTTTAAAACTATTGGGCCTTAAATGCACATATACTATCTCAGCCATTGGAACTATCTCAGGTATTGGGTCTTTTCCCCTAGTCTAGAAAGTATCTCAATTATTGTCTATTGAAAAACATCTTTTGTGGGTCTAGTCGACATGCACGAGATGTAATTTGGATGCTTTTGGATGTTATATTTCTTGTTTCTTTGAGGGTTGGATGGCACATGTTGGCTTCCTATTTTACAAACAAGTCTAGCTATTATCAATCACTATCTTTTCTCCATTCCTGTACTAGAGCATTTCCTTCTGGATACACAAAAGTAGTTTTAGCCTATCATCTACCTTTGTCTTTGTCTCTATGGTTATATCTCTTATAATTTGGGACATTTGATTCTATAAAATTAGCCTATATTTTCTAGTTTTATCGCTCATTATGATGGACAATATACTAAAATGATGTTTCTTATTAGTTATTATAATGGACAATATATTAAAATGATGTTCCTTCATAAGTTTGTATGATGCTTATGATGGAACTTTTCTTTGAATTGATGTTTGTGAGGAGTTAAGAACCTTCAGTAACATTATTTGATTGTATGTTTTATATATCGAATTTACATTTCTCATAATAACTCTCTTTCTTGAAGATAGAATGAAAAATAGCTTTTTCCTTTTTTACCAATAAAGGCTTCAAAGCTCCTCTTCTAACTCGGTCATCTTTTAAAATTATTAGGTAGTCGAAATAGGCACCCTTTATCATGTTCATCTATCTTATGTCATCTAATTGTTTCTTGATAGTCTGGTCCACCCATTTTAGGTGGGACTTTTTTTTATCATGTTTATATAGTTTCATTGAAAGTGCACACCATTTAGGTTAAATTATTTGCACTGATAAGTTGCAATCCCATCTTGGTAGCCTTTCTATTCTGGAAATTTAGTGCATGGTTAAGTGTTATCAGGATGAATATTTGTTGCAAGTTTTAGACTAGTTTGACACAACCAAATTTAGTATTATTTATTTTATTAAACATGTGTTAATAATATCGATTAAATTATTCTTTGATATGTAACAAACTATACATAATTGCCAAGAATTGTACTATTAGTTTATGCTTACAGATTGGGAAGAAAGAAAGAATAGGCAAGCATTGCAATATGATGGTGTCAAGTGTGTTGTCACATGTCCCTTAGAAGTCCTAAAAATTATGATTGTTTGTCCACTTGTCACCATAGATTTGGCTATCTTTATATGCACATATAATATGCAATTTTCTTACACCTAAATATGGTGTATATCCCTTATGGTAGCCACTACTCACTGAAAAATAGGAGGTATAAGAGATTCTCTCTCAAACATGCTACGACAACATGTGGACACATGTATAAGTGTGTGTTGGTGATGAAAATTTTCACTAAGGTGCTAGGGGGAAGTGTTCACACAACAAAGGAGATAGTCTAGGGGCCTAGGCACTCATAAACATGCATGGATCCTCAATTCCCCTGGGTGTGTGAACCTAAGCCCATGACCACCACCTACAAGATCTAGAGGTAAAAATTTTGCATCCATGAATTTGCTAGCTCTGAGAAGCTCCAACAATGTGGAAACCCACACATTTATAGTTCTACCAAATTTGTACATGAACCTTTGGAGAAGGTTAGCTTCTTCTTCTATTCTACATGTAACTAATACTAATATAAAACTACTTTAATAAATGTAGGACAATGTAGAACATATGCTAGTCTAATTTCTAACCTACTCTAAACTAACAGTGACAAAGAAATGGGATGGGAGGAGGATAAGGGTTAGAAGGAGAGATAGGGACAAAAAAAATTAAAAGGGGGGTTATGTCCCAAAGACTAGTGATTAATTAGCTCTCTCTTACACAATCAATCCTCATTCATGAAAAAGTAAATGCTTTTGGTGGGGCTACTTCAACTCACTTTATGCAAACCTACCCATGAATAGAACTTCCTCAATTGACATTAAACATTGGTGAATTTTAAATATGCGTAGATAATTCACTTCCATTTAGAGATCATAAGCAAAAAACATTATAAACACATTCATAAAATCAAACTAGGGGCACTCTTTGAGATAAGGTATGAAAAATAAAAGCTAAAAGTAGAAATTCTATTCATCAAGAGCCAAAAGATATTTCCAAAGGGACTAAGCCCATATTAATACAGTCATGAGTTTAATCCTTATGCAATGACAAACAATGGGAACTCAAGAGAATTTACAAAAGAATAAAGAATGGGAGGAGTGGAAGGGATAGATGTTGGAAGACCTGCACTATCTACGTGATAATTTGCATGTGATACCAAATCATTGGCCGAGAAGGGGTAGAGACATATGGTTAAGAACTTGGATACTTAGTATTTAGATCCATGATGGCCACTATTAGGTACATGAACCATCTATAGCATTCTAGTGAGATGGGCCCATGAAATCCAATTAGAGACAATATTTCAACCATCGACAATGCATATTTGATGGTGGTTATAGTAATGGGCTATTAAAGTGATGGAAGGTGTGTGTTGAACATGGGTCTACAAAGGTGAAAAGAGTAGTAGTGGTGTGTTTTGGATGTGGGTATCAAAAAACCACCTTCACTTGATACCATTTGACCTAGACACTCAAATAATCTTAGTGGGATGAACATGTGCTGATATCACCACAAGGAGGAGTAGCTCCCGGCTCAAAGATCTTTGGTAGAAGGTTGACCTATATTTTACAAAGGGGTTGAGAAGATCTAGATTGTTAGATCATCCACAACATCAATTGTTGGCACAACCGATAGGGTCTAACATGTTAGAGATTGCAAAAATGTTTTGAAGAGGAGAAAATGAAAAGAGAGTGTAGGACCCACAATGGTGATGGGCCCAATATCATAAAAGAGAGTTGTGCAGTGAAACACACTATTGGATGCTACTTGAGATATACAAATAGCATAATTGGAGGGTTTATAGAATGGTAAAGGCTTGGAAAACCTTTGAAAAGAGAGAAGGAATGAAAGGGTGGGCAAGCCATGGTCGTAACATTACAAAAGAAACCACTTGAGTTGCCAAAGAGAAGAGTCACGAGCCATGTGAGTAGGAGGCTTGCAACATGAAATCTTCTAAACTTGGATCTGATTTTGAGAATTATAGAAAGTGCTTGCTATTAACTTACCCAAAGCAACCAAAAGGAGTTGTGCACAAAAATGAGGATCCAAAAGCTAGAAAGATTCACTTATACCATTGTAAACACAACTTAAACACTAAGTTGTGCAGGTCATTAACATGGTTTAGGACTAGAAAATGAGAATGTATTGGATTGTAGAATAGAGTATAAGGTTCAAAGAATTACATCACCTAAAGAGAACTGGAGGATTCATTTGCTAAAGCATAGATTTCTCAAAGGGAGTGTGCTCAAAACATATTATATTTTTGGTCTCATGGGGACATTTTTCTTGAAAGATTGAGATCTTAGAATCATCATCCATTAGGCTTAGAGTCATACCCTTTGAAAACATTCTGACGTAGCAATTTATTTATTCTTATTCAGATGGACTATTTTAGAAATGGGTCAAAAGTGTAAACTCTATCCATCACCCCACTCATAGTAAATTTGACATTAAATGGCCCTTTTGAGTAGGAGCAAGCTTTAGTTAGTCCAAAACTATGTTTGGAGAGATGTCACAAATTGTGGGTTGCCTTCAATTAGTGTTGTAGGTGATTATTTGTGAATACAAGCACCACAACAAGAGGTTGAGAGGATAAAAAAGAAGGGAAATGCCTATGGAGGCCAAACCAAAAAAGCAACAAAAAGTATCTCCCTAGATGACAGCACTTTGTATTTTCCCATAGAAGCTTGTTGTCAAGTCGATGAAGCCCAAGATATCTACTAAAACTTCTACTAGGTTTTGAGGTAGCCTACTAGAGTGGGTTAAGCACATCTAGGCTCTTGGTGGAGGATTGCTTATGCCTAGCTTGTGCTACCTAATATGAAGAATAATTGTTTCTTTATAAAATGGGTAGGTACCTTTTGAGGTGCAAACTACTATCCTTATTTGTACATTGATTCTTTGAGATGGCTTTCACCATTGCATTTAGAACTAGATAACAAAATATATCCAAGGAGATAGAGGGGTGAACAAAGATGAGAGCTAGTGAGATTCTATTGGGAAACATCTCCAAGGACCACTCAAAGTTTGAGGGGAGCTTATAAAAGCTAGAATCTTATGGTATTGAAGGACAATTTCTTCATTCTCCTTGATTTTAGAACACATAGGATCTGGAGAGAAGATAGCCATCTTTTAACTATACTTAGAATGTTTTTGAGCTATCATATTTATAGGCAAGTAGGATCCTTAGGGAACACATTAACTAATTCTTAACTTAGTATGATTTTTTGTATGTATATGTGCAATCTACACTTGCACTACTTTTATTTTCTAATTCTTAATTAATGATTGAATAAATAGATCATGAAGCACACCTTGTACTTGTTTTTTTGTTTATATGACATAGGCAAGTTTCTCCATTTTTCCTTAATTTGATTAAAGTTGGCAATAGTTGGAAACTAAAAAGTTGAACTTAGCCAACATTAGCATTTTCATCCCTTTATTTTCACAATGTAGCTCCCATTAGGTGGAAAGGATGTTTTGGGGAAGATAAAACTTTATTGAGAAGGGAGCTAGTAAATCAACTCAATAAATTTGAATAAAAGAATAAAGAATAAGGTCAATGTAGTAGGGCATTGACCAATGTCACCTGAGCTTTCCACAAATCACTCAAAGGGAACAACAACTAGTTGAAGAAATCAACCTTGATGATGAGGTTGATGGAAGTAAAGGACATGAAATATTTCAACTTTATTGTAGCTACATTGACCTCTACTTCCAAAGATATTTTGGGATTGAGAACTCTAGTTAACAAAATATTCCACCTTGGGATTGTTTGAGGGTCCTACAAAGTAGTTATTTCTTCCACTTCCTTAGCCAAAACCTCTTGATATAGGATTCTACAATGTAAAGATAATTACTAATAGTATCCCAAGTGGAAGGAATGTCTTTCTTGATCAAACTTTTAGCCTCAACTAAGAATTCACCTTTGTGTTATTACATTATCTTCAAGACTTCTAGGTAGGAATAAATCATATCAATGTAGGTGATCACTTAGGAGACCAATCTAGCTACTTTGAAGTGATCAAGGATATTGACAATACTTAGGTCCTACTTTGAAGCACATCATAGTAGGTCCTACATTTTATTTACCTTCATTGATTAAGTGGAATTTTGTGCTTTCAAGATAGGAAAGAGTGTTTGAGCTTGCACAATCCTTTTCCAAACATATTCTCCTATTAGCAAATGCTCAAACATGCAAATTATAGAATCATTAATTCTTCATTTGGTAGCTAGGTAGAGGTCACCCATGATTTGAATACATAGTTAGGCCATGCCCTATAGATTCATTTTCTTTCTTCATCCCCTTGAAGTTTCTTGAAAAGTGAGTTGATTTATTTCTCAAACTAAAAAAAGTTTTTCAATAGTTCTTCATATTGTTTAGCCACTTTTCTTCTAAAGATCTAAGTGGCAATCTCATA
Organism: Cunninghamia lanceolata; assembly: GCA_027924645.1. NCBI lineage: Eukaryota > Viridiplantae > Streptophyta > Pinopsida > Cupressales > Cupressaceae > Cunninghamia > Cunninghamia lanceolata. The sequence goes on from BSBN01000400.1 coordinate 8,606,741, forward strand.
AGTATCTAATTGCTACCTATTAATTTTTGGTAGTCTACTTGGCAATCTTAGATGCATGCTTCTCTTGATCAACTTGCTTAGATCTATAATTCAGTTGCCCTAGTAATAGCTTGCCTCAATTTTTCTTTGTCTCATCTAGCTCATAGTATAACAATTTGTTGGCTACTTAGTGGAACTCAATTATATTTCCATATGGAACATAAAGAAAAGTGGCCCAATAGAATAATCCTCTAGATGCATATCCTTCATAGGTTTCACTATGGTCAGTATCAAACTTTCATAGTACATAACTTGAGAATTTAGATCAAAAACTATTTTAAGTTGGGAAGTTACATAATGAGATAGTTGGGGTGACTAATCTTTGTAAAAAAATCTACTCCTAGTTGGAGAGAATGGAACTACTCTACTAACTAAAATAATGGAGTAGTATCAAGTTATAGAATCAAAGTGGGAGTGGGTCCAAGTGTAAATGAGGGATGGTCCAATAGAAGACAAGACCACAGAGAAGAGAGTGGGAGTTTGGTTTGGAGGAACCACAAGAAATGGAGGGGAAATTGGAGAGGAAACATGGTCTAAACATGGTTCATCATATGTTTCCACACCCAGGATAGATGTTTCAACACTTGCAAGAACTTGAAAATAGGGTGTCAAAGTAGAGGAACTTGGACATAGATAAGGGGCTATCAGTTCCTTCTCAAGACTTGGAAAATTAAGGTGTTTGGGAGAAAGCTTCCAAAAATTAAGGGGATTTGATAAGTGAAGTGAAGAGGGAGGAATGTATTATGCATAGGGAGAGTTAGGGATATGAGAGAAGGCAACAAACTAGGAATGGGAATATTCTTCTTTTGTGGGAAGAAAACTTTAAGACTTCCATGAGATTTCGTGGGAACATCAAGGGGTTTAGCAATCAAGGAAAGAATTTACATCCCCCACCTTGGTTGAGGTGAACTTATTTATAGGGGAATTCAAATGATTATCTATAGGGTAATTTACAAGGGAACAAGAAGGGGAATTATATAGAGGATAGAAATATCTACACTACTTATATTATTTGCATTCAAAGGAGGGACAATGTCTTTACTTGTTCTGAGGGAGGATACTAATAAACTATTGCTCAAGCCAATGTTTTAGTTAGATAGGCTTCTTTTGTAGAAGATTTTCCTCTAGATAAACTTGTTGTTGCACATCTACATTATTGATAGCATATCTCTTCTTTAAACTTGAAGTCCTCGTCTCTTGTTGACACAAGCCATTGATTTCTTATAATTTGATAAAAGGTTCCTTTCACTTTCATGACTTTTATTTCACATGATAGGTGTGTTGGAATTAGGGCAGACAACTGAGAGGGGGGGTGAATCAGTTGTCTCAAAACTTTAATACTTGCAGCAATTTATCTTCTTTGTCACTTATTAACTAATTAATGATATAACCATGAAAGCATAAATCAACAACACATAAGAAGAAACATAATCAACACACATAACACTAGGATTTTTACGTGGAAACTTGGTTAAGGGAAAAACCATGGTGGGGGTTAACCCACAAGAAATTATACTCTGTTAAAAGTATTACAAATGGGGAAGACACATGCCTTAAGGGCGCACTGCCCAGAGCTCACTGCCTATAGAAGGCTCACTGCCTACAAGATGATTACAAGAATATTTACAGAATGTTTGAACTGATGAATAGCATCTACCAATGCAAAAATTTAGTTCCAGTTAAGTACAAAATACTGATCTTACACACTTCATCCTTACTCTGCCCTCTTTCACTGTTCGACCATAATCTAAGCTTAGATCTTCACCTTCACACTTCTTTCTACCTTTATCACACTTACTCCATCATCACACCACACACACACACACACTCCAAAACATCCAAATCCATCAACTATATATATCTACACCAAGAGATTCAATCAATTGTAGTCGGCTTCAAGAAAACTTAGAACATTTATTAAGAACTCTGCTCTGTCGGCTGAATCCATGCACAAACAACAACGCGGACCAAAAACTTGTGTTCTTAAATCATCAATCATGTCGGCCAATGCCACCGATTATCACAAATTACTTAACCAATAACTTTTCTTCATCCGGACCAAGATCAAATACTAGGTCAGGCTGTTCTTCTTCTAACTATAGTGACTAACTGGAACCCAATACTCAGATGCTTATAACTTTTGAATCCTTCATCACCAGAGGCTAAATTCCTAGATTTAGATAGTTCTAACAATCCTTATTACTCCCTCAGATCCGCAGTACACTGTGATTTACCATTGGAGAGATCTAGACCAAGATACTGGACCCTGTCACATGCTCTGTTTCTGACTACCAGGACTTAGACAAATCTTCACTTTGACTTCCGGTATGAACAAATTATCTAATACGGATGTTTAAGAGAGACTTAGTTGCCATCAATGACAACACCTATCATGCATAGCAGTGTCTCTTGCCAACAATCTCCCCCTTTGGCATTGATGGCAACACTTAGTGAAAAATGACTAAGTGTCAGAACAACTCCCCCTTACTATGTACACTTATGCTTTTCACTATTCTCTAGTGCTCCCCCTTTGCTGGATTCCTCATTTTTCACTGCTCTTCACTCCCCCTTTGACATCAATGGCAAAGGTTGGACTTTTTGGATGTAACAATTCCATAATCTCACTTTCCTCCACAATGGAGTGTATATGCAATACAACTTTATAACCAAGTGTGAATATTGCCTTATGGTCCAGTAGTTCCAATATCTATAATTAAGCATCAAACACGACAAAATTCGTATACCAAAATTCACCAAAAATTTTATGTGCATGGGTATATATACAAACAACCCTATGAGTTACTTATATAAGTTTGAACACATCACCAAAGACATTCCTCAACAGTGCCAACTCATTGTCCCAACCCTTCTTCATGTTGTTCAAAACTGAGATTTTACCACTAAATAAGAATGCTTGAGACTATGCTTTCTGCAAGTCAGTAGGGTTACTTGACTTAGCAGCAGCTCGAGCTTCGATCAAAGCATTGAACATTGCTTCCAATTTAGGGGAAATTAGTCCCCGGAGCTCACTCATCCTTGCCTCAATGCTCTCCTTCTCTTTTGGCAATTTCTTTATTTCTTCAATCAAGCTAATTGCCTGACACTCCTTTCTTGCCACAGATGTTGTCACAGGATCAAAAGATTTGGATACACTCGATAGTTTTTGCTTAAACTCCTTTATTTTATCTTCAATATCCTCTATAACTTTAGGACAAGATAAGAAAAATTTATATACATTTCCTCCTTCTGTAAGAGCATTTTGAATACTCTTTACACTGGTATCCAGCACAATTGTATCTACTCCAATCATCCCTTTTAGAGCATCAAATCTTTTATCATTGAATTCATTTTGAACCTTGACCTCTGCAGACTTCTCTAGAGATTCAAAATGAGAACTTACCGAGTTTATTAGACTTTTCAATTGGTTGGAGGGAGATGCTGAAGAATCCTTCTAGAATGTTGCCATGATTTTCTCTACAATCCCAGATGCAAGACCAAGTAGCTCACTATCTTCTATGTGAGACTTCAGAATATCTTCTCTGGCCTTGGCTTGAGCAATGGAGGCCAATTTTATCTTCTGCACTGAAGATAAGGTATCAAAATTTATTGGACCTTGTATTATGTCCTAATCTTCTTCAATTTGTTTATCTCTTTCCAAAATTTCCTTCATTGCTTCTGTAGTGTCTCTTGCCCAAGATGCTGATGTATCTATTTGATCCTTATCGGTATTGTCAACCGGATTGTTCTGCTTGGGCTCTTCCTCAACCTTTGCAATCTCTTCTTCTTTTTCATTTTTGTCCTTGGCCTTTTTTGCTTCTTGGTCCTTAGCTTCTTCTATTTCATATTCTTTATTTTTCAATGAATTATCTTCATCTGTTTCAACATTCATCTCTGTATCTTCTTTGCCAGATTGATCCGGAGAAGTTTGAATACCTCCTGCATCATCAGTTTTATTTGCCATCTTTTCCTCTTCTTTGTTTATTGCTTCCTCTTCCAGAAATCCTTTCAAATGATTTGCAATAACCCAATTTATCTTCTCTCATCATGCCAGATTTAGGCACCCACTTATTGGCTGGGGGAATTTGATTTTCAATGCAGCTCCCCCTGAACAAGAGCTCTCATTTTAGTTCCCTGAGGAATTCTCAGCATCGGATTCTGGTGAAGACCCATGACCATAATTTCTTACACTTTTCTTCACTAATGTCTTGTTCATTTCATTCTGGATCTCATTTACATCAACTTTGCCCTTGCCTTTGTCTTGTCTATGCTCATCTGGTTTTTTGTTTACTAGACCTTTTCTTTCATTATTCCTGCTTCTACAAAATCTTGCAATATGACTGGATCGGTTACAATTGAAGCATACAACATTTCTTTACCCATTTGATTGATTTCCTCTTGATCTACACTGATTAGCCATATGTCCAAATCTATTGTATGCAAAGCATTTGCCATTGAAAGAATTGCCATTTCCTCTATTGTTAGAGTTATTCATTATCATACTTCTGCATTCATTAGATCTATGACCATACCTCTTACACTTGAAGCATTGACCAGAGAAAGATGGACCACTTTGATTTACTCTGCTTCTGTACTGAGTAACTCTATGACCAAATTTATTACAATTGAAACAATTTCCATTGAAAGATGGATACCTTTGAGCATTAGGATGTCTTACCAGAGGTCTTCTAGGTCTATTTCTCCTATTCCTTGATTGAGAATTTCTTTGTCTGGATCCAAAGCTTTCACCTTTCTCATACCCAAGACCATGCTTATCATCAGCCTTCTTCTGACTCTCAAGCAACACTTCAAGTTTAGCTAAGCTTATCTTGAAATTTTCCTTGTATTCATTTGTAACTTCTAGGTCATGTCTGAGAATGACAATTTGCCTTTCAAGTTCCTCCTCATTATATCTGCATTCTTGTAGATCAGATTTTAGGTGATCAATTGTTTTGTCCATTCTACAGCATTCTTCTATTCTTTCCTTCAAAGTTTGATTTAGGTTTTCTTCAGTCTTCTTCCTTTCCTCAATTTCTTTGGTTAGCCTCATCACCCCAGATTCCATCTCATGTTTTAGAACATAAACTTCTTTTGTCAGCTTCTCACATTCCTTTGTCTTTTCTTCCAAAGCCTCATTCATGCCATTTTCTTCAGTAGAATTAGCTAGCTGCTGAAGTAGCTCCTTCCTCTTTTCCATACATTTTTTTAGTTTTTCTTTTAACATCTCAATGCAATCATCAACATCTTTAATGTTCGCTTTCAGTTCAATTACTTCTGCTTTGGACTGATCAAGATCTTCTAAAGCCAATTAAAGTTGTTCTTTGAGTGAACCAATTGAAACTCCTTCCCAGATCTTCCTCAAGTTGTTAGGCTTCTTCCAAGGAACCTTGCTCTGATACCAATTGTTGGAATTAGGGCAAACAACTAAGAGGGATGGGGTGAATTATTTGTCTCAAAACTTTAATACTTGCAGCAATTTATCTTCTTTGTCACTTATTAACTAATTAATGATATAACCATGAAAGCATAAATCAACAACACATAAGCAGAAACATAATCAACACACATAACACTAGGCTTTTTACATGGAAACCCAGTTAAAGGAAAAACCACGGTGGGGGTTAACTGACAAGAAATTATACTCTGTTAAAAGTATTACAAATGGGGAAGGCACATGCCTTCAGGGCATACTGCCCAGAGCTCATTGCTCCAAGAGGCTCACTACCTACAAGATGATTACAAGAAGATTTATAGAATGTTTGAACTGATGAATATCATCTACCAATGCAAAAATTTAGTTCTGATTAAGCACGTAATACTGATCTTACACACTTCATCCTTATTCTGTCCTATTTCACTCTTCGTCCATAATCTGAGCTTAGATCTTCACCTTCGCACTTCTTTCTACCTTTATCACACTTACTCCATCATCACACCACACACACACACTCCAAAACATCCAAATCCATCAGCTATATATAACTACATCAAGAGATTCAATCAACTGTAGTTGGCTTCAAGAAAACTTAGAACATTTATTAAGAACTCTGCTCTGTCAGCTCAATCCATGCACAAACAACAATGCGGACCAAAAACTTGTGTTCTCAAATCATCAATCATGTCGTCCAATGCCACCAATTATCACAAATTACTTAACCAACAACTTTTCTTCATCTAGACCAAGATCAAATACTAGGTCAGCCTGTTCTTCTTCTGACTGTACTGACTAACTGGAACCCAATACTTAGATGCTTATAACTTTTGAATCCTTCTTCACCAAAGGCTAAATTATTAGATTTAGATAGTTCTGACAATCCTTATTACTCCCTTAGATTTGCAGTACATTGTGATTTACCACCAGAGACGTCCACACCAAGATACTAGACCCTATCACATGCTCTGTTTTTGACTAACGGGACTTAGACAAATCTTCACTTTGACTTCCAGTATGAACAAATTATGTAATGCAGATGTGTAAGAGAGACTTAGTTGCCATCAATGACAACACCTGTCATGCATAGTAGTGTCTCTTGCCAACAAGGTGCTTTATTACTCATAAAGCTAATGTATTTTTGTGAATGCCACCCTTACTCTTTGGATATTTCGGTCACAAGTAAGGTTTCTTTCCTTGAGGCTTCCTTTTCTAGGAGAGAGGGATTTGGATGTGCAACCATAGCCTACTAAGGAAACATAGGACAAAAGACCAAAGGTCCCTTAAAAATAAATCTAGGAGTCATAGGGACCTCCATGGTAAAATGTAGAGAGAAACCAAGTCTGGGTTTGGAATCTTTCATTAGCAAGGCCACAGTAACACAAAGAGGCTCCAGTATACCTTGTCCATGTTTTCTAGTTCCAAATCTAGGGCCAAAAACAAATTTAACAAGTACATATACACCAAGGCCATATGTTTCTCTAAATTATCTAGTGTAAGTTCTCTTGTAGCAACAACTTCTTCATTTATTTTCTCTTGTTCCAATTGATCCTTCTCTATGACTTTCTCTAACTATTCTCTTTCTTGAGACTCTGAGTTTTTACTCTCTTGGGAATCTATCAACTATGTTTCTACTACCTAGTAACCTCTTTTTCTTCTTTCATTGATGTATTAGTCAATAAGATGCTAAAGTCATCATTCAAGTGATAATAAAAGATATCAACATTAAGGTGATTCACTTGATAGTGGTACCACCACTATGCCTTTACCTTAACCTTGGACCATAATGAATTACTTGCACCCAACCTATCTTCATCTTCTTTATATAGTGCTCCTTTCCACCTTCCAAGCCAAATTTATGTATTCAATCATATAAATGAAAGTAGTTCTCCTCTAGAAGAGGATTCAATTTCAATGTCTAGGCTACTTCAAACACATCCATTTATCTTTTAACTTATAACTTTTATAATTTGGATTAGTTGTTGCACGATCTTTTCTAGAAGTCAAGGTAAGTCTTTGGATGGTTTAGAAAGTTTTAAAATTAGGGTGACGTGTGTGTGCAAAGCATAGATATTTGTCCTTGGCCACCTTAATAGAAAGGATGGCTTTCAAATCATAACCCACAAGTCATTGTTTAACTATAATGAAAGGTCAAATAGTACCTTCTACAAAAATCCATGGTATTTGTACTTCACTACTTGAAAAGATGAGGTGGCTATGGGAACTTTGTAGAGAATTGTCTTATTTATTCTAGAGTCATTTCACTCATGATCTAGGATATCATTTTTCACATTAATTTCATAATGACAAGGCACATACTCTAATAATAAGGTAGCTAGATAATAGGTTTTGAAAACCCGTGGAACTAAATCTCTATATGTGTGGTAAAATAAAACTAGTCTCTAGGAAGAGTCAATGGGATGCTCCTTCCATGGGGTCTGAGAATTCATTCATCTCAAATGGAATGTGAGAATAAAGTCAATACCTGATATAAGAGTAACTATAGGTGCTGCATAATTTATGAAAAACTCAGAGAATGTGTTACACTTGATGTCTATCTTAGGAGTCCATTTGACATTGTGCATATCAATAAAAAGATGCCCTAACTAAAAAATTTCACCATCTAACATTCTTATCTCACATTAGAAAAATTTTCAATATCTAAACATACTAATATAATTGTTATAACACGGATATTTTTTTTATAAAAGTAATACCTATCTCTTGTCAAGAATCAATACTAGACCATCCTAAAGATATTGCACATACAAGATTTACTATATTATGTAAGTGTTTCATGGACAAATCACATTTATTTCACTATTATATATGTTTTCCTATTTCTAATAATTACTTTAGTTAGCAAGAAGAAACAAGAAGTAAGCCATCAATGAGACATTGATGTACAAAGCTAGAGTTAACAATTATTTACAAATAGTTTATTCATGAAATCCATCTACGAAATCTATGAAAAGGTAGCATAATATGAAATCAAGTTCAATTTTCATCAATTAAGAATTACTCAATGAAATGATTATTTGATCGAACATAACCAACAATAAAATTTTCATATTGCAATTATACACAACAAACAAGACTAAGCAAAATTCCCAGAGCTCCCAATGTTGTAACAATTATGATACTATATTTAGGTATATCCAAATTTTCCAATGTGGGATAGAAGTGTTAAATAGTGAAAATTTTAGTTAGGGCATCTTATTATTGATATGCACAATGTAATTTTCTACATACATCTTAGATGTAAATTTGTTCATAATGACTATCATTTCTAAATGAGTGATTTAAATAATCATGCTAGAAGGGATTAGCTTTACCATAGGTTTCTTGATTATAACCATGTGAGACTTAGATTAAAATACTTGTTAGATGTTATTGAGCTATTTAAGGGGAATTCAATAAATAGTCATGTTAACTTTTAACCAATGAGTAGTTATTAATGTCGTTGGATTGTGAAAATTTGTAGAAACTTAGAAAATTAAATTTGATGATAATTGAGTTCATGATCCAATATTAGATAGATTGGAAGTGATAGGGATAAATTGAAATATAATTTTATCAAACTAGATTAACATTTTCATGAATTGTTTGATTTGAGTGTTCAAATATAAAATAATCTCAAGTGGGTAGCTAGTATATGAGTAGATTTTTATTGGAAACAGAATCTTACTTAAGTAGTTCTACTTATTTATGTATTTTCCTTGTAGTTTTTATGGGTAGTAATGAAACTTATAAATGGAAAATTGATGTAGTGTGTGGCTGATGACATAAGGATAGAATGTGGAAATTATATACCCTTGTATGCACTTAAAAGGTAGAATTTGTAGAGAGAAATCAAATGTTATATTTTGTTTATTGCTATTTAGTGCATGTACTTTATGTTCTTCATCAATAATATTGTGCATATTTACATTTACAAATGCTTGGAAATGCACCTTATAGTTAGATCTTGTGCAATTTGTATCCATATTAGATATTGTAAAATATATGATTAGAGTATGAAAGAGATGATGAAGTTAGTTACTTGATGAAAATAAGGTAGCTAGGTTAGAATGTATTAAATGGTCTTTTACATTACATAAGCCTTAGAGGAAATAGAACTAATGTTGTGTTAGTGAGTGGGAATCAACTAAGCATAAAATAGGGATTGTATCATAATATAATGTGGAAAGATTAAAATATGATGCTGAAAATATGAGACAAAATGATTTGTTGAACTATGTTACGAAAGTGATTCAAATGAGTAGCAATTGCAATGTGGAAATGGTATAAGAAGAATTAGATTCAAAATAATCAATTAAAAGTATGAGCATGGTAGAATATGATGAGATATGTGTGTACAACTTTTGTGTGGCCAATTGGGAAAAAGCATGTGATATCCAAATATAGAGTGTGATATGTGAACACTAGTGAATGTTGTGAAAGCAAATATGTTTGGTTCTTTATTAAAGAGGCAGAAATGCATTTGGTTACATATATCTACATTCTTCCAAATATAGAAATACAAATAATAATAATTGTTATGGAGTAAAATGTGTACCCTTGCCATTTTACACCTATTTTAGCACCTGGGTGGACCTAAAACAATAAAATCTCAATCCTAATGAATAAACCCAACAAAATAAAGTTAGGATTGGTCTAAGCCCACTTTAAATGACACTCCCTGGAGTTTGTGGGGCTAAAGGACCAAGGCACCTAGCGCCATGGTCCAAAATGTTAGCCCCGACCCTATTTTTGTGGTGTAGACTTAGAACACCTCCTTGGCTTATACACGTCATCCCCATTTGGTTTTATTCATTGTTGGTGAGCGGGAATGCAAATATAAGCAAGTTAGTTTATTCATTTGAACATCTAAGAAGTCTAGGCACACTTGCACTCTCTCTTCTTCTCTCTCATACTCTTTATTCTTCTCTAAAGCTCTCTATGGTGGATTATTGTTGTTTCACTAACTTCTTGCAGGTGTTGTGAAGATATCTCTATTTCTTTGGGCTACACCAACTTCTTGAGTCAAGTTGTGACACCGAATCAAGAAAGCTAGGGTTTCCATGCTCATGGTGTTTCCTTTCCTTTATGCTTTGTTATAGCATTTCATTCTACTTCGGATTTGCATCTTCCCTCCTAGGGCTCGCTCTCTTTATCTCTCATCATTGCTATTGTAGAGGTGGAAACACCATTCATGGAGCTTGACTTAGGAAAGCTCCTAAATAGCACCAACACTCTTTCCTTCTTTCTTGTGTGCAAGTCGCATTCAGAGGGATCTGAAGATAACAAGTTACAAGAGATAGGAAGACACATAGGCAAAGGCACCCAAATCTAGAGATCTTGAAAAACCCTAATTAGGGTCTAGGGTGCCTAGTGCCCTAGTACCTTTATGTTCCCAAAGTTAGATCCAAGTTCTTCTATGTTCCCTAATCTCTATTGTATTTTCAAATTCTCTATATTTATTTTCGATAGTCTATTATTCTTTGATCTTGCTCAATTAGGGTTTCATGTTTTTGCCTAGTTTGATTGATTGAATTTGGTTGAAACTCCTTTATACAACAAAGGGACAAAACCCCTGTAGTTTAGCTCTCCTTCATGGGTAGAAGCCAAGCTCAGTTTGTGTCTCAATGTTTTTGATTAGGGGTAAAACAGGTTTTGAAGGGACCTAAAACCCTTTACAACCAAACTCGGTCTAACAATGACAACAAAAGAAATGCATCGAATCCACAACAACACATAGCCAAACATCAACATCCCAAAAGCTGACCCACAGAGAAACAGCAGCGGCGTTGCAACCAGAAACACTAGTTAATGAGAAAACTCACTAACCCCAAGTACAAGCAAGACCCTATCCACATAAAAACATTCTTATGGTCTGAACAAGAGACCCCAAGTCTCATTCTCTCTAGGGTTTGAAAACCTTAGGCAAGGAAGCCTATTTCCAAGGATCTGAAAAAACCAGATCAGGAACACAGAACCAGCAGAAAGGTGGCTCCTCCGAAGGAAACTTAGAAAGCTTAATAGTAGTCATTGGGACATGAATAAACATGTTCATCAAACCCTTGGCAGGGTTGGACAAATAACCATCATACCCATCTTTAGAAGCAACCATGCTCCACACGCAGAGTATAATAATAGGGCTTCCATTTTCTTCTGGTCCATCATCTAAAAACATCACTATAGTGTTTGCGTCTCAATGTTAATGAAAGAGGGTTTGACCTAGTTTAACCTTGTAGGCTAAGTCTCTCTTTTCTATATAATAATAATAACAATAAAATCAATTGCAATGATCGCATTTCATGAGACCATAGTTCTTTTAGGCAAAACAATTATGGATTCTATTGGAATTTTATAGGAACTTTTTTGTGGGCATGACATCTTCCAAGTGAATTCAAAAGAGATTTAGGGATGGAGGGTAATTGAATTGATTCCAATCAATATATAATCTATGTACATATTTTATCGCTACTAGTGTAATTTTCTTAAGTGTTGCTTTCAAACTTAGATTTTTAATTGCTACCAGTGGAGATGTCTTCAAGAGTAACTATTATTTTTTAAAACTCAACTCAACTCATTTAATTTCTAAGCTTAATATTTAAGCCAACTCAACTTCATATAATTAATTACTCTTTAAGTTAATGATGCTTATGTGTATGCATTTTATTGGATTAGCCTATACTAAGATTTAGGCAACCTTATTTTCCTATACATTTTTGGTGAAAGACCTATCTTTTCTCTATGGTTTCTAAACTAACATTAGGATTTTTAGATATGTACTTTTTTGAGTTTCATAGCATTCCCAGATTTGATCTTCCTTTTGTGCTCTTATGCTTTATTGATTCATCTTTCTCCTAGGGTTTGGTGGGAATATTCACATATTATATCTTACACCCACATGCTACCCACACTTGGATTAGATTTAGGTTTTATATTTTACACAATTTTTAGATCTGATTTAGGACTGATATTCCAATATACAACTAATTATATCTTATTTTATATCATCCCTATACTTTTATTAGGGTTTTGAGTCTTTATTACTTATTTTTGTGAACCTTATAATGGGCAAGTGTGAGATCATGATGGACTAAACAATACCCCTAAGTAGCAATGAAAATAATAAAAATAGACTTAAGTAATTTGAATTAAAATATTGAATGAGTTATCTACACAATTTAAAAATAACGTAATAATAAAAGTTGTAGGAAATTCAATTTAGTTTATGAGCTACTACATTATTTTAATTTTAAAATTGATTTGGTGAAAATTAGATAATTCAATGAAGCACCACTAGAATTTTAGAAAAAAATGTAAAAAGTGTCATTCCAGCCAAACTAAGTATGAGCCAAAAAAATATTTTTCCTCCAAATTTCGGATTTAAGTAAAGGACACATGAGCAAATGTGATGTATATTTTTTTGAATTTTTAATAAATAATTATTCATGAATTTTTTACTATGATTTTTTAAATATATTAAAAAATAAATTTCTAGGCAACCTAACTTGGTAAAAAAATATCAAATTCAAACTTTTTTTAGACCTATAGACAATAAATCCTAGAGGTTGATTTATCTTTTGGATATGAAAAAGGATGAATAGTTTGAAAGTTATTAATTTTTTTAAATATGTATATCTATCAATAATTCAGACATAGTATATGTAGAAAATTAATAATAATTACCTATTAAAATTATAACAAGGCATATATTATATTTTTAGAATCCTAACAGTTTCTTTTTAAAGTGGTAAAAACAACTTTTGATGGGACCTTGGAAACCAAGAAAAGATGAAATATCAGTGGGAGCACAGCTGACCCACAACGAAAATATAGACAGGTTTTGGAAGGACTTGAAAAACCATTTACACAATTATAGCCTAGTTGCCAACACAAATATGGTTTTAAGGGGCCATAAACCCTGAATAAAGAGGCTACAACTTAGCTGCCAAACAAAAAAGACCTAGGTCAGCCTCCTACACAACCCCAAGTTTTTCCTATCATTCTGAGTACCCATTCAACTTGGGTGTGGGAAACACAAGCATGTTTGGGAAACACAAGTTGAATGTTTAGAATCCTAATAGTTTTCTCTAGAAAAAAAAAATATTTTATTAAATTTGGTTGCAAAAAATCTATCAACTTCAAGGATGAAATAATAAAAAATTATAAGATAACACTAAACGAGTGGTTTTGCAAGTTTCTTTGGTAAGTTTTAGGACTCACACTTGCCTAAATCCAAGGTAATCCCAAGTAATTTTTTGATTTAATGAATATTTAAGATAAAAAATATTAACATTTTTTCCATCTAAATTTAAATTTAAGTCTAAATGTTAGCACTTTTCATCCAATAATTTTTTTTTGGCATTTCCCATGTTTGTCCCATCATGATCTTGCACTGATAATTATATCCTTGGATAGACCCTTTTTTTCATATCATGGATTCTCATGGTCCTTATTCTTCGCATGCATTCAAGCTTCCATCTATGATTTTGACATGTTTATACACTTTGTGACACGTGATCCCTTTGTTCTTGATTCATTTATGGAATTCGATCACACAAAGGGGTTCATTTTATCTATGGAAACATTATATCACCTCATATTCTCATTTCTTTATTTAGTTATTTGATCATCACTTTCCTTTCTTTACTCTTCACTCCTCTGTGATTATTACATACTTCTCCTATGGAGAGTGATAGTAGTGTGATTGATCCTAATTATACTTTACCTTTGATCACTTTACATTTAAATTATATAAAGGTAAAAGTTCAAAGTTGTGTCACACTTTAGGCCAACTTAGGGCTTTTGAGCAAAACTATTTCACGCAAAAAAAATCACCTAAAAAAAATTCAATTGAAACAATGGTGAATGTTGTGGCTCTTATATGGATTCAAAAGTTTTTGCTGAAAGTATTTTGATTGATACACTTTTAGTTGAAACTCTTTAGCTCCTATCCATACATAAAAGCATGTTCTCAAAAATTACTATAGACCAACTTTGGCCAAAACAATTTCAGCTAAAACAATTTTTCCCAACTAAAACTATTTTGCCCAAAACATGTCACCAATTTTCCAATGGTTTTCCAAATTTTTTTTAAAACCTATCTTCCCACTAAATTTTCTTGCATTACGCACATTTTCTAAAATGATCTAAAAATGTCATTTAGTAGATCCAAGAGTGTAGATTTTAAAAATATAGTTTTTTATATATTTTAATTACTATTAGTTTAATTTAATTTTTTAGTTTACTACAAGTAGGTCATTAAAGTCAAACATAATACTGATTGGAAATTTAAAAAGTATACTATAATTTATTTTATAAATTTAAGAAAAATATGGAGCATTAGAGTAGAGAATCCTCTCCAAAAGGGTATAATTTATTTTTTTAATAATAATCAATTTAGACATAAAGTGGAGGCCCATTGAAACTATTACATTTTTAATAAACTTGACTCTACAAGTTTAGAAAAAATAAATATTTATTGAAAATATTTTTCTCTATGCACTAGAATTCAAGTTAGCTAAGTGGAAAAAATCAAGGAAAAAATGAAATTTACTATATTAGAAGTGGAGGCTCATCGAGCTCATTTTCTAAACTTTTTTTAGTAATTCAATTATACTGTTAATTTTATTAAAAACTATATCTAAATAAATTTTTTAATAAAAAATTACAAACATAAAATACACTAAAAACTCTACATTTCAATAGTTTATATCATTTCAAAATTCAAAACATATATGTCATTTTTGGGCACTTTAAGTTAAAAGTTGAATTTCAGTTGACCATTTCCTCATTAAAAGGTGACATAATTTTGAACTTTCACTCCTAACTCATGCTACATCTATTGTGAAGGATACACATGATCCACTTGTACCTTCTATTTTTATGGATGATACATCTTGTTGAGGGAACATGTCATATGGGTTATAGTTCTTCATGTTTTTCATCTCATATTAAGCCTACTCCTATTCCTGCTTTCCATGCCTTAGTTATATACCACTAATGATTTTAGACTTAGGCATGCAAATTTGGTGTATGATACACTTCACTATTATCTATATGTTTTAACCCATGCGTTACCACCTCCACATTTGATTTATGAATATAGACCTTATATATTGTGGTTAAGTATGACTGCATTAGAGTAAAATGTGCACTAGTAGATGTAATCTATTTGAATTGAACATATCTAGTAAACACTTTCTATATGTGATCCAAGTTATTCATTCTCATCTACAAAATTTAAGGTTACCATAAAAGGGTTTGATAATGTTATATGTGTAGCGTAGAAAGTTGCATACCCTTGCAATTGCACGCTATAGTTTGGGCTTGCTTTAGTCTCCATTCCCTTATCATGTTTTAGGTATCATTTTAGTCTAGCCTTAGCCTCTTCCTTCACCAAATTGTCAAAATTTTCTATCATATTCTATTTTTTCTCATTGTGTTGGGAACACATGTTGAATTTTGTGTGAGTTCTGTAGGACACTAGTGCTACACGTGAATGTCCATGTGATGCGCTAGCATTCTGAAAGTCTCAAAATTTAAAAATTTTGATTTCCTACTTAGCCATCTACTGTAACGCTCACTCATCAGAAAAATAGTCCCAACATTCGAATCTGACCCTCCAGCTTCTCTCAAACCCTTAGGCAAAAACTAATTTTTGGATATCTCTATCATACTCTCTCAATCTATCTCTCTTGGCTATGCGTGGCTGCACTTACCTGCATTGTTGAGCTTGTTGAAGCTACATGTTGTTTGTGGAAGCTTCCTCAAGGATTCACATTGCTACACTTTGGTTGACTTCTCCAAGGAGCTCACTTTCCTTCTACATTATGCTAGTAATATTATTTTTGTTTTTGTCTTAAATAATATTGCTGCAACTTCCTTATCATATTTCATCTTTATCTACATTGGAAAATCTTGGTGTAGACCACCGCCTTACTTGTCTTTCGTACACTAGGGTGTTTCCCGTAGATGAGGGATAATTCTCTTAGTTTTCTTTTGTTATCATTGCTCTTAATTCCTAGATACACATAGGATAGGAGCACACACTACTTTCTATCTTTTTATTATTGGTCATTGTGGAGGTCGAAAGACTAAAATAGGGGTTTGACTAAGGCAAAACCCCAAATAGTCCTAAATATTTTCCCATTCTGTGTTGTGCATGTTGTGGAGAAAGAATCAAACACACGAAAGTTTGCTAGTTTCTTCATTTCCCTTTGTTATTTCTCTCATTTCGTTTGATTTAACTAGTTTATCATTGTTATTTCCATTTCTATATTATCTAGTACCTTGCTATTGTGCTCCCTTGTTCTGTTTTTGCAAATATGGGTAAGTTGTTCGGTGGAATTTTGTATTTTCAAGAATTTATTCACATTTATGGGTTCTACAGATGACAGTGCTTAGCGCGGATGTCTACACAACACACTGACATCCTAGACAATGAGCTTCTCCTTTCGGTACTAGGTTCCTCTTTGTATCCTCTCTTTTACTCTGTATTTCATTTTTGTAAATTATTTTCTCGTTTTCAGTTAGTTCATGTTTTCCATTCCAGTACCTATGTAATTTAATGTAAAAATTGAGGGTATCACTTTTTCTTATTACATTTTGGTGAACCTACTTCTCTAACACTTGAAACTTATTCCTTTTACTTTCCTCAAAAAAAAATTGGGGTGCTGCCCTGAACACCTTCAGTGGGTCATTAATACCTTTCTTAACTTTCTCCTTCTATTTTTCTAAATAAACATGTTCTCTTATTTTCTTACATCACTTTCCAACTTTACTCAAAAAGTATGTGAAAGTGATGTTCCATTTCATGCATGTGATTTTGACGTAGCTCTTCCTATGTCACTTTATCCTTTTGATCCCTCTCCTAAAATTCTCCTACTTGTGAGGATATTTTGGCTCAAGAGGATGAAATCATTGATACATTTCTTAATATTACTTTACTTTCTCTTCATTTCAATGCTCTCTCTTCTAGAGATAAGCCATTAGTAGATGAAAAGTCTCACCTCACATCGAATCCCCCGTGGATAGATATTGAGCATATTACTTCTACATCTACCACATCTTCCATAGTCCATGATGATTCCATGTCTCTTCCTATTTCTCTCCCTTGTTTGGTTGCATGTTCAAGTCCCTTGGACATCACCAAAGATGTGGAGACCTCTTTACCTTCTCTCCCTCCTTTTGTTGCATGTTCATACCCCTTGGACATCATTAAGGATGTGAAGACCTGTACACCTCCTCTCCCTCCTTTTGTTGCATGTTCAAGCTCCTTGAACATCATTAAGGATGTGGAGACATCCTTATCTTCTCTCCATCCACTAGTACAAAAAGAGCAATATATTACTTTAAAAACTACTACAAATTGCTTATAAATGACCAAACATGGTCATGTGACCATTAGTAGTTTATTGCCAGTCATTTATAACACGACCAAATTGATGACTAAACCATTTTTAGTCATTTATTGGTTGTTTTGATTGATTGATTTGGTAGTATATTTAGTCATTGATTGTTGTTAACTGGTCACTTAGTCATTTTTATTCACTAATTTTTGTCCATTGGTAGTGTATTTAGTCATTAATTTTTATCATCATTTTGATCAATTTGGTAGTATATTGAGTCATTTTTATTGACTGATTTAACATTGGTCATATATTTAGTCATATTTATTCACTATTCATTGAAATCTATCAATTGGTAGTATATTTAGTCAATTTAATTATTAATTAACGTCAATTAGTAGTATATTTAGTCATTTTGAAGCTTGCATTAGTCATTAATATATTTAGTAGTATATTTTGAAGCTTGCACAATTAAACAACTTTGAGAAGGTAAAAAAAGCTTGTTTTATTGATAAGAAATGCTTACAAACAACATACAGATCTGAAAATAAGTTACAATGCTTTCTCTTTGCTAAAAAAACTTCATGGTTACAATACATAGCTCAAAAAATGAGCAAGAAACTAATTTTTTTAGTATCACTGAGCATAGAAGCACAAAGACATTCATAGATGTCTTCTTCACAAATCCATGACTGTCTCATGAAGCCCACTGTCCTAGTT
This sequence comes from Cunninghamia lanceolata, assembly GCA_027924645.1. Lineage (NCBI taxonomy): Eukaryota > Viridiplantae > Streptophyta > Pinopsida > Cupressales > Cupressaceae > Cunninghamia > Cunninghamia lanceolata. The sequence continues at coordinate 8,625,272 of BSBN01000400.1, forward strand.
CAAGATCACACTGTCATCTCTATAGAGATCCTGTCTCATGCATCCAACTTGCTCTAGTTCATAAGCTGCCACTGTGAATTGTTACCTATAGCAATAAACTGTCCTTATCTCTGATAGTTACTATTTTAGCCTTGTTAGGCCACTGTTACCATAAGGCAATTAGGATATTGTTAGAATTTGGAAACTGAAATAGGGGATAGGTAATTTGGATCGATTGTATTAATTCTCAGCAGGTGGCAAAGGTTCTTCCCCGTCCCCGAGCATCTGGTAGATATGTTGAGGTTCCCCCTCTGCCATCTCTTCAAGGACAATGAGGCAACCATCAAGCACAAAACAGACTTCCCCACAATTGTAATATTACTTTTTTCCCACCTCTCTCTATGGAGACTAGTGAAAAACAATCGATTGTGCATAAATTATTTCCTGAGGTTTCTAAATTGCTTGAGGATGCTCAAGTACCTCCACCTATTTCACAAGTTGAGAGGGAAGAGTAGCCTGCATTGAGGAACCCTCCCCCCATGGTCTCCCAACCTTTGGTGATTCCTCTTGTTTCGTCTAATATCCCTAAAATAAAGGAAGAAAGGGAATCCACACTAGAAGATACTACGGTTCCCCTAAAAACATCACAAACAAAAATAAGTGAAATAAAATTGCAAGAGAACAAAAGAAGCATCATTGTGCTATGGCTCGCCTTGCTACAGGAGAGGAGAATCTCCCTCCTCGTAAGCATTAGTCATCGATGGATGTGAAGGAGACATCTACTAGTACTTTGTCTCTAGTGAAAGATAGTGCTTCACCTACAGCAGAACCTATTGTGTTAAATTTTGATAGCAAATCTAAAGGTAATAATGATACAAGTATGGCTCTTACTACTTGCACCACACTTGCTATATTCCCTCTTGCATCTTGCCATCCATTCCTTTATGATAAGCAAGATTGGGAGGAGGATGATTTGGTTTAGGTTGACTTGCAAGTGTGGCCTCTCTCTCTCTCTCTTATGTTATGATTGCACGTGTTGTTACCCCCGTATTGTGTTGCTTTATGTGTATTTTTGTTTGTTAAGGTCTCTTTGGATGACCCTTGATAGCCTTATTGGTACAAGGATACAAAGGGACCTAAATCCATTGTGACATTCTCTCTATTTGTATCACCATTCCTCTATATGTCGTAAGTTGCATTTATCACTGTTGTTTCCTTTGGGGATGACGTAAGGCATAGGATTATTTAGCATCCTTCCTTGTTGACCCAAAGTTTTATATTTTCTTTCATGTGATATTTCCTCCTTTGCCTCCGTAGTTTTATTGATTGGCAGATGATGACAATTCCAAATATTCATAATCACAAGATGTCTCCTATTATACAACCATTCATATATTGACGTCAATCAAGTAGATCCCTTTGTGTTATTACTTTATATTACTCACTCTAACATGTTATTGCTTGTACAATTTGATTTATGTGGCACCATGTCTATATGCTTAGCATCTTACCATGACTACACAAGCCATTGTGTATCATGCTTGCAGCATCGCCTCAATTTGTCATTTATGGAGCCAACCCCTTATTGTGATGTAGCTTTTGGGAACACATATCATGTAGGCATGTGCTTCCAAAAATCTCTCGTGTGTATCTTGTATTATGTTCTACCTTAAAGCAATTTCTCTCCAAGGAAGTAAGAAATCACTTTTAGGTGGGGGCATACATCACACTATGCTTCTTTTTATTACATACTTGTTTATTATGGTTGACATGGAACTCACCTAGTGATTCAAAAGTCCTCACTAGCCCATGATGTTTCCATGTTGTTGTTGGTCCATAAGCCACCTAGAATAACGAAGTTTGCTAGCCCGTGTGCTTCATGTGACTTTTCATGGTCACCTAGTAATTCAATGGTCCTTACTAGTCTGTGATCCATGAGAGAACTTCTCTTCACATGACCCCTAGCAATAGAGAAATCTAGTGTCAAAGTCATGTTGCTTGTGTGTCTGTTTCCATGTTTGTTTGTGTGATGTATTGTTTGAACTTGTATTCCTTTAATGATTCCATGTATTCTTTATGTTTGCCTAGCAAAGTGTTTTTTGTGTCTTCATCATGTTTTCTATTTGTATGCTTCGTATCAAGAGTGTATGCATTGTATATGGCGTGTATTACCTTTGTGTATTGTGTGTCTCTTGCATGTATTCCTTATATATGTTTATTGTACTCCATGTATGTGTGAATTATGTTACAATGTCTTGCGTGTTTGCAACCTTAGAATCCTAAGTTTGGGGGCTACTATGGCCCACAAATTGGTGGAATTATTTGGCTTCTATGTTTTCATGTGGGAAATCTATCTTCTCCTTACTTTAGTGTGAGTTTGAATGTAAGTTTGTACCCACGCTAAAGTTGGGGCTAAATGTTATAGGGCAAAATGTTTACCCTTGCTAATCAGGGCGTATTTTGACATCTTTTGGAACAATAAACAATTAAATATCGATCCCAATGAATAAACCTGACAAAATAAACTTGGGACTAGTATAAGCCAACCTCATTTGACACTCTCTGAAGTTTGTGGGGCTAAAGGACCAGGGCTCCTAGCGCCCTAGTCCTAGTTGTTAGCCTTGACCCTATTTTTGTGGTATCGGCATACTCTTGTCGGCCCCATTTGGTTTTTATCTAACCTATGAAAATGAGATCCTAAATTAGATGCAAACTATCCTAAAATGCATCCAATCCCAAGTCCAAGGGACCTCAAGATTGAGTTAAACTACTAATGCACTAATTATCTAAATTGCACCCTATCCAAGCACATAAGTAGTGATCTACTCTAAGATATGATATGCTATGACTAAACTTTTTAGAATTGACCTAATTCTAGTTATATTGAGCACTCAAATTGGCAGAGTAACTTTGCATATGATGGCTTGTTCCAAATGGGAGGTGGAGGCCTCAATTTATAGATTTTTGGGGATGGGATTGAAGGGCTAGGATCAATTTGGAGGATCAATGGTGGAGATTGTTTGAAGATCCTCAAGCAAGGAGAATTGGACAAATGGCATGTTTGGATTGGATGAGAAGTTTTCTCCAAGATTCAAGGGATGATCAATGGATGAGATTGCAAGTTTGAATGGATGGATGACTAGGATTGGGTGAGAATTGTGCTCCAAAATTCAAGAGATGATCAACGGATGAGATTGCAAGTTTGAATGGATGAGTGGCTAGGATTGGGTAGGTGTATGACATGTAAGGACTCATTTATGAAAAGGTAAGGCTTAGACTTTATGAGGAATTTTAAATTTTATGGAGATGACAAGTGGAATTTAAAATTAGAAGAATAGTGTTCAAATAGTGCCACATGTAATTTTAAATTTGAATGAATAGTGACACATGGAGTGGGGTGGAAGAAATAGGACAAATGTACACTTTATGGAGGATTTGACCATACTTCCAAACTACCACTTGTCATGTACATGTGTGTACATTGGATGACAAGTGGACTTCTAGAAACATGGGGGTTTGTAATGATGAATTAATTAAAATTAATTCATGTACACATGGATTAGAAGAAGATAACGAAGATTACAAAAAGTAATCAAAAGTGAACAAAATAGGGAATTAAATAAATATGATAATTTATTTAATTTTTGAAATGTGATTTATGAACTATAGTAAAAAATATTTAATTTTTAAACTATAGTAGAGGAACTTGATTTTTAGGGAAAATGTGCAAAATAAGTTAATTAAAAATTATTTAATTAATGTATGGATCAGATGAAGTGATGTAGGTGAATTAGGGTTGGACTGCGTAGGTGGATGGAAGTGGTTGTGACCATATTTAGACCTCTACATTTTGCCTCTCTTTGATATGGTGTCATAGTTGTCGGGTTGACGAGATATCAAAGAATATAATTTTTTTGATAAATATGCCCCGATGAGTGAGTAGGAGGGAAGTGGGTGACTAGGTGATGCCCCCTTGAGAGATCGATAGAAAAAATATTTTTTTTGGTGATCTCTTGAAAAAGGAGAAAAAACGGAGGGGGTGGTGTAGCAGTGTTGGGAGGAAAAACCTAGCCCAACATGAGGGGGGTGCAGGGAATGGTACAGGGCTTATAAAATTGATGTTTTTGATGGGGAAATTTTATTTTTGGATACGGAGGAAAATGGCGCTAAAACAGATGGAAACACTACTGAAAGATGAAATTTTAAATAGGCGCATTGAAATTTTGATTTGGCACGTTAACTTTTTATTGAGGCACATTTTTGGATCGGGGGGCAGGAAATGGTGCATGACTTGGGGCATTGGCACTTGGTCAGCGCCAATGTGCCAAGAAGGATGTGAATTGGCACCCGGCCTGATGCATTGGTGCTTGGTTAGCACCAATGTGCATTGGGAAGGGCACGCATTGGCGTTTAGCCTGGGGAATTGGTGCTTGGTCGATGTCAATGTGTCGGGAAGGGCGCACGTTGGCGCTTGGTTGGCGCCAATGTGCCGGGAAGGATGTGCATTGGCACTTAACCTAGGGCATTGGCACTTGGTCGATGCCAATGTGTGGGGAAGGGCGTGCATTGGTGCTTATTCAATGCCAATGCGCCGAGTCGGGCACTAATTGCCGCCCCTTTTTTTAAAATTTTTTAATTTTTTTTGTTTGATTTTGGGATTTTTATTTTTTTTGTGTTTTTGGAGTTTTGGGATAGGAGAAGGGGAATAGGAGAGCAGGAGGCCAAGGTGATAGGCATTAGGCTGGGGTAAGGTTAGCAGGTGCGGGGACAAGGACAAGGACAAGGACAGGGATAGGGACAGCTCCACCTAGGGGATGATGTATTTATGTATTATATATGATGTGGATATGTGGATATTATGTTATATGATGGTCTAGAGTGATCATGATACACAAATAGGTCCCTGAAAATGGTCACAGGATGGTAGGGGGGAGATTGGATAGTAGAAAGTAGGGAGTGATGGAAATGTAGGTGTTGATGAATCTTGAAGTAAAAGTAGTGGGATGGGGTGATGAGGGTAGATGTAAATGTATAAGATAAAGGGATTACATAATATTGAGACATTCTGCCAATAAAAATTGAGTGCTACTATTGATATAGCATAGGATGTTATGCACTAGGGTATGTGGAACCAAGGTGGCAAGGCATCTATGCATAGGACTTGACATTGCAAACAATATGATGAACCCATACATACTGATAATAGTACAACCCTATCTAGACAAGGGAAGGGGACTCATAGCATAAGCCCTTATTACACAAAAGGTATGAAGCACCTTAGATGTAAAAGGGAATTAATATGCTAGAACTGACCATACGATCCACAAGATATGAATACTAAGATGGAGTAATGAGAACTTCCCACAAGCACGGTGTTGATGATGGTTTTAGCACACAACACAGATGAAATACAGGGTATTTCACCTCTCTTGAAAAAGGTATCCTATCCAAGATAGGACTGCCCCAAGGATAATACAGTTAGGTCTTAGCTTGCATGGAATAACTTTAATAGAATGTTTCAGTTGTACCAACATGGGGTCTTACATATAACATAGGATTTGTGAAAAGATGGCAGCAATGTAAGTGTAGAAACCCTAGGTGATGCAGACTGTAAAGTCTGAAATTCTCCAGCAGATAATCAATGTAATGTTGTTCAAACCCTAAATCTACCAAAATTTATGTAAAGAAATGCAAAAGGAAAGGGAGAGAGAGAGAAGGGAAAAGAGATCCTATAAACAATTACATAAATGATCAACACACAGATAGATAGATTCCCAATAATAAACAAATCTTCGCTTAACTAGGCAACCCACAATGCCACAGAGACTGTGCAATTTTCTAAGGGAATGTAATGATTTTCAAATTGTGGAGGGTTCATCAAACACCTAATTTTTTGTACAGCCTAGTGAATTCACACAATCGAACTCAACTCATAAAAATGTGCCCAGACTAACCATGCACAATGACATACAATCAAGAAGTCATTAATGGTATGGACAGGAAATCCATCAAATATCTAAATAATTAATCACAAATGCAACTGAATGTAAACTAATTTCTGATTGACATGAACCATGAAATCCAAAATGAGACAACACAGAAACACAAATTCCCAGCAACCTGCAAAACTTCCTTTGTATTGATTGTATTTTGGCAGTCTCAGTAATTCATTATCAAATCTTACTTCCAATAAGAAGAAAATGATGGCCCTTTTATAGACAAGGCACCATACTGAGTTTTTCAATGGATAGTGGAGATTAAATCAACACTAATGGCTCATTTTACATGTCATTTAATTTGGTCGGTGGGTAGTTACAATCCCGGATTTGCTTTTGTTTTGTAGAAAAAAGATGAAAATATAGCTTTTTAGCTCATGAGAACAAGACGAAATAGCAACTTTTTGAGTTGTCTAATGGGACAAATGACTTTTCCAAGCTGTTGACTTGTCAAGAAGAGTATGTGGCACATTTTTTATGAAGGCATATCCAACAAGATACTTGCTGGGCCAACATTGTATGAGTGGATTGCTGGAACAAGTGTGAACATGTCTTGGATATTTGATTAGATTTGTAGGAACAATAGTGAAATAGACTTTATATCTTGTGTCTTCAAGCTCTTGGGACATATCTCCATCATCTGGAACATCGTATTGACTTCTTCTTGCGTGTACAACAACAATTTGGTTGATAGAGTGTCGATTCTACATTTTTGGGTCAGCAGGCTACCTCTGTGTGTTCATCCTTCCAAGACAGCTCCAACAAGCTCCTGTGTCCTCCAAGACCTACAATTCACAATGAAAAGTATCAATTTCATCATAAACAATCATTTTCCATCAATTTGGATCAAGATATGTCCACTTGCAGCCATAGATCAATTAGGAACAACTCAAACTCAATGTTGCTTCCTTATAGACCTCTTCACAAATCTAGTGATTTTCACATGATTTTCTACATTTTTTACCATTTTCAAGTACCCATTTGGCCAATATGATGATCTAGGAGGTTTTTTCAGCCATTAGAATCTATTTGGGGACTTTTATTTCATGTTTTTATAGCCTTTTTTTGCAAAAAGTGGGATTTTTGGGTGGTACTGCACATTCAGGTGTAGTAGCATTAATTGATGCCAAACACGCTCAAAGTCCACAAAAACTTGTTAAAAATTTCCATCATGATGTGATAAATAGTTGTACAATTCAATTTCACCAAGAAAATCCAATTTGCACCTTGAAAAAAAATTAGTTTTAGGCCAAAATGTCAAAAAGTGTTGATTTTGGGTCTCACTGACCTAGTGCGGATTTTGGGTGTCACTCACTTTAGGTAGTGAAGTGCAATTCTAGCACAGGTCAAAGAGGTTCATTTTTAGCGCTAACTCATTTGTGGGGATTTTGTATGTGGCCGACTAGTGCGGATTTTGGGTGTCACTGACTAAAGTCGGTTAGGGTCAAACCTAGTGCAAGTCAGTTGGAAGTGATTTCAACGCAAGTCGGTAGGTGCCTGTTTCAGTGCAAACCTTGCTTGGTACCACTAGTGGAGTTTTTGATGCCTACCGACTTAGTGGTAGTTTGGAGGGAAGTCAGTCAGGGATGGTTTTAGTGCAAGTCAATGAAGTCAATTTTTAGCGCTTTTGGCAGTAGGAGGCATTTTAAGCGCCAAATTTTGAAATGTCCTAGGTGACAATATATTTCAAAATATATTTAAGTATATGTTTAGATATATACTGTCAGAATGTTTGAGATAGGTTCCAGATCCATAGGATTCAATATGCAGATTCTAGATTTTTGAGGATCCACTAGATTTCAGACTTAGCCATTTTTCAGGGTTTTCAGGATTTTAGACTTAGCAAAATCAATGCTTTAGGATCATGCGTCATAATGAAAGTATATGAACCCCTTAGTGAAATCTTATAGAATTTGACACGATTTTGCAACTCTAAGACCTAGAAACTAGGAATTTCAACATGACACATCCTGTAATAGCAATTTCAAGGACAATATCCGATGACATGGGATTTTGGAGCAAAATGTAGTAACACCCAACTTTGGTGCAAAAGGAAACAAATGACTATCTTTTAAGCACAAGACCACTCAAGACACCTCCAAATCAATTATGAAAGACATCAAATGACTTCAAACATGTGACATACTCAAATTTGAAGCAAATTCTGCATTCTAATCACAATTCCACCTTCTCATTGTCATAAAGAGGAAAGGCTGAGACTCTAAGATCACAAAGCAAGAGAGGGGGTCTCCATTTGGCAAAATGGGGTGTGTGTGCAAGGCACAACACATGACATATGAAAGAAATGGCAATGGCCCATTCTAGATTGTTTGCCACATGCCATGATAAAATGAGATCAAGATAGCTTTGAAGTAATCTAAGAATGATACACTAGATAAAAATCAAAGACCAAAAGACTGACTGACCTAAAACACACAGCCATTGTATCTCTTGCCAAAAAAGATGGATGGGTGATTGATGATTTTTCCCATTGTAGGAAGGATACATCCTAGGACAAGAATCGATGGTGGACTAATATAAACTAAAGATAGGCGGGGGGATACAGACTGCTAGTTATGGAAAAGCTAATCTCTTGGTGAAAGATTTTTTGTGAGAGCGTTATGCTTTGATAGGATGCCTAGAAAATGTATCATTTATAAATTAAGTGCAATCAACAAGCTCAGGAAAGTGGGACCATCCAAGCGGGGTTGGATGGGTGCATTGTATGCACCTACGTACTAGATACTTCCTTCGTATTCTAAACTACCTACATACCCTGTACCCAAGGCATCAATGCACATTACTGTAACATCAGAAATTGTCCTCATGTATGGAATGGTACAATTTCCCTCGGTTTAGCTCCTCACTCTTGGTGACCTCTCAACCTTTTCTTTTTCAGCCTTCCTGAAACCCTGATTGACTAAGTCTAGGAGTAGTTTATTCACTTTTTGAGGTAACTTATTGATACAACTCGTAAAGAGATTTGAGATTTGGGTCCCTAAGACCCCCAAAAAATGTAGATCTGAGCTAAAATTGGGGGCTAGGACTTGGGCACCCGTGCCCTAGTTCTCCCCCATTTCACAGGATTTTGAATTTTGGTAGGGTGTCGGTTCCTGTCGAGTGCCTCGGGATTCCATTTTTAAATTCTCAGTTTTCACGTGATATCATGATGTTATTTCAAAATTTGAATTCCCTAAAGCTAGATATAAAAAGACATTTGCAAATCATTTTATCACACACAATTCTTATGCAAGCTTGATGCCAAAACTCTGCTACAATTGCCATTGAATATCAATGACTTGTTGAAGCTCTTGGAAGTATTCTTTATTTACTATCTTGGAGACAACGGATGGAGATTAGGAATCAAGATCTTGAGTCTATCTTGCTCTTCCTAGGGTTTGTACACCCTTTGCATGATCAGGAGAAGGGTTGAAGCCTCCAACAACAAGCTTGGAGATCCTTCGTAGACATTATTGATTTGCCTTATTGTTCATGCAAGTCTTCATTTATCTCATCTCCTTGAGGTGAAGCTGTATGTGTTTATTGATGTAAAGCAAGTTGTTGATCTTCCCTTGATTGAGACATCTAGGGTTTGAATTTTATGCATACACACATTGTTAGGTTTGCACACACTTCTGCAAATCTTTATCTCTGGCTATTTTTGAGGTAGAAATACCAAAGACGGGGCTTGACTGAGGCAAGCTCCTATATAGCCACAACAAGTTCCTTCTTTTGTAGGTACAGATCATGTTTTGCAGGTTCAAGTGGAAAGAATCTATAGAAAGAAGGGTATTATGTGTACAATCGCAATAGACTTTTAGATTTTTAGATTTTGAGACTTGTGGGACATTGGAGTCAGTGCCTAGTCCAAACAGGGTTTTATTCTAGAATCTAGAAGCCTTTAAGTAGTTTCAGACACCCTGTACAGAAGATTTTCTCGTTATGAAACTTTCAGGACACTGGAGCAGGTGCCCTAGTCCATGCAGCCCTCAAAATATGGGTACACTATCTCTGGAACTCTATCTCTGCACTTCTATGATCAGTTTTACTAGTTGCTTCATTAGTTTCTGTATATTTCAGATTTAAGGCATAATTAGGGTTTTACTTGGTTGGAAGGAAAACACTTGATAAAATCTTGATTAGGGCCTTAGGTTTCATAACCACGCAAGCGTAAGGGACAGACAAAGTGATTAGAAGCTTGTTCACAAGCTTGGTCTTTATCCTCCCAATGCTTAGCGGGGAGATTGTGGCATTTAACCTAGTTTAAACAAACTATCAAATGTCCCCCTAAACATTTTGGTGAACCCAAGATTTAAAGAATTTGCATCCTTGTTAAATTTCAAATTTGAAATAATTTGCTGTTCTAGAGCATAATTGTATTGGAAAACCTCTTTAGTGAAATTGCATATGTTAAATTGTGGATTACATTCTTTATCTTTTCACTAAAAGAGTTGAAAATTAGCATTCATTGTTGGAAGTTGTATTTTATTTTCAAAGGCCATCATTGTGCATTTAAATCTTGGTTTAAATAAAGCATGTTAGAATGTCAGACTATTTTTTGCAAGATTTTCATGCTTATGATGGGTCGTTTAGTCGTGATGACTTCGATATGTTAGATGAAGCCCTTGAGAACTTTATCTCGATTTAACATTCCACTAGGGCCTCTAAGCCATCATTATTTCAAAGATTTGTAAATGCAATTTATGTTCCTAAATCTAAAGAAGAGATTGAAAAACCAAAAATTGTGTTCACTCTATGTGCAAATGTGGTTCAACCATCCTCTAAACCTGTGCTTGTTGTCAAAGGTCTTTCATCCTCTTCTCAATCTCCTGATCACATTTATGATTATGCAAAACAAATAGCAAATCAAAACTCACAACAAACCAATCATAATGTGGTGGCTCATGCATATAATACTCAGAATAATAAACAAAGTGCACAACAAACAAGTGTTCTGATATCTTTACCAGCTTCTCAACCTATACTTCCCCAAGCACCTCATTTAACATATAAAGGTAGTAAAGACTATGATCTTGTAGAGTAGCTTCATGTCACTCCTGCAAAAATATCTCTTTGGGAGCTTATACAAACTTCACCTACTTACCATGGAATGCTACAAGAAGCTTTACAAAAGGTGATTGTTCCTCTCACTGTTAAACCAAATGATGTTTCCACTTTACTAGATTGTATGCATGCAAGAAAAATAGATATTTTGTTTGAAAAACATGAGTTACCATCTCTCAAGGTTCAGAATCAATATGATCCTTTGGTTATCTTTATTACGATCAACAAAACATTGGTTAAGAGAGTTATAATTGATAATGGGTCAGGCCTTAATGTTTGTGGTATTGATTTATTGCATAAAGTTAAAGTTGATATATCTGCTGTCAAATCAGAATCATTAAGTATTCATGGATTTGACAATGTTGGATGACAATCTGTGGGCATTATAACTTTACCTATAGAAGTTGGACCAGTGATGGTGCCTACCTTGATTCATGTAATGCCTTGTTCTTTATCTTAGAACATGATTCTGGGTAGACCTTGGATACATGCATTAGGAGAAGTTCCTTCTACCTTACACCGTTTGATTAAGTTTATATTTAAAGGTAAACTGCATACTATCCATTTGGATCCTGAACCTGATAATTGTCTACAATTGGAAGTGCATAAGCATGTTGTTGGTCCTAAGAGTTTGAATAATATGAAAGCTAATTTATTTGCCCCTCTTGTCTCTAAAAATTTCATGCAAGAGTCTAAACAATCAAATGCATTTGTTGGTGATGACTGGGGTTCATTAGATTTTGCATCTTCCTCCACAGGAGAATATAAACTTAAAAACCCCATCCCTGAGACATCTAATATTGCATCTATCACATCACATGCTTCGAATGATAAACATAAGACTTCTTTGATGACAAATAAGGATAATACTCTGAGTTATACCACCGACTATGAAACTTATGAATCTCTGCCTTCCTCTAAAGAAATGGTCTCTCTTTATGGCAGAGGATTCCAAATCCTTTACAAAAATTGTGACTATGTAGGTAATGGTTGTGGCATAAATCAACAAGGAATCAAAGTCCCCATTGAATATGCTTCGCAACATTACTCAAGTGGTATTGGATACAATATCAACACTTAGTTTGATATTCCCTGAGATGATTGACATCAATTGTCCTCCAGGATCACTTCCATTAGATATGTTTTCAGGGGATGAAGCGATAATGGACTTCTTAGGTGCTTATGATGGTATTCCTTGTTATCACTATAAACGTGGCCTACCTTATTGTTTAAACAATGATGCATATTTTGGAAAGACTACTAGCACAATAACTTCTATGGTAGAGCATAATGAAGAACTTGAAGAACAATTACAATCTTACAATCTCCTAGACCATAGTACTCTCCTTAACGAAAAGACTATTGATGTCGTTATGGATAAGGATAACCCTGAAAAAGTTATCCCTATTGGTGATTGTTTAAATGTGGAAGAGAAAGAAGAAATGACTAAATTGTTGAATGAGTTCTCATAATTATTTGCTTGGAATTATTCAGACACGCCTGGTATAAATCCTCAAATTGTAACCCATAATATTGTATTGAAATCAGATGTTAAGCCTTTCAAACAAAAGATTCGTAAGATGAATCCTAAGATTGCTTTACTTGTTAAAACTAAAATAGAAAAACTCTTACAAGATGGCGTTATTCGACCTATTGATTACTCTCTGTGGATCTCAAATATTGTTGCCATCACTAAACCCGATGGTCATATAAGAATGTGTATAGATTTTCGAGATTTAAATTTGGCATCTTTGAAAGATGATTTTCCACTCCTTAATATCGATATAATTATTGATTCCATAGCTGGACATGAGTTGCTATCTTTCATGGATGGATTTTCAGGATATAATCAAATCCTTATAAATCCTCTTGATCAATATAAAACAGCCTTTACAACACCTTGGGGTACATTTTGTTGGGTAGTCATGCCATTCAGACTTAAGAATGCAGGAGCTACTTACCAATGTGCAATGACTCTTATATTTCATGACTATATGCACAATATTTCAGAAGATTATGTTGACGACATCCTAGCAAAGTCCATCCATCGTAAGGATCATGTGACAAATCTTCGACAAATATTTGAGCACATAGGAAAATATAATATGCGATTGAATCCCCGTGTGTTTTTGGCATGGATAGTGGAAAGTTACTTGGATCTATTGTTTTGAATTGAAGTATAGAGGTCGATATGAAAAAGATAGATGTGATTGTTAATATGCCAATATCGAAGAACATATCTCAACTTCGTAGTTTGTAGGGAAAGATACAGGCCATTCACCGATTTGTTTCACAACTCGCGGATAGGACTCGCCCCTTTATGTAACTACTAAAGAAAGATTCTCACTTTCAATAGAATTCTGAATGTCAAAAAGATTTTGATGACTTAAAGGATTACTTAGCTAATCTGCCCATTTTGCAATCTGCCATTTCTGATAAACCATTCCTGTTATACATTTCAACATCTAACAATGCCCTAGCAGCTTTGTTAGCACAGCATAATGCTAAAGGCAAAGAATGTGTTGTCTACTACACAGTCATACATTACGCAATTATAAGGTGCGATACATAGCTATAGAGAAGCATTGTTTGTCTTTAGTGTTTGTCACTCAAAAGCTTAGACATTATCTCTTAAATGCTAAAGTGCATGTAATGGTAAAGTTTGACCCTTTGAAACATCTCTTCGCAAGAATAGATTTATCAGGTTGTCTTGCTAAATGGGTTATGTTGTTAAAAAATTTTGATCTCAAATTTATTTCACAGAAAGTGATTAAAGGACAAGTGATAGCTGATCAGTTAGCTGATGCTCCCTCACCTTTTTCTATTCAAAATGTTGATTCATTCCCTGATGAACAAATTTTAACAATCTTTGTGGATAAAAAATGGGAGTTATACTTTGATGGATCAAAATGTTGAATTGGCTCCGGAGCTGGTGTTATATTAATACCTCCCATTGGTAAGCTGATTCCCTTATCTTACCACTTAGATTTCTTATGTACAAATAACATAGCCAAATATGAAGCTCTTATCACTAGACTTTGTGCAACCTTGGCTCTTAATATCAAGAATATTACAATATACGGTGATTCTTAGTTAATTGTTAAACAGATAATAGGATCATATCAAACTAAGCATGATAAGTTATCTCAGTATCGTGAGTTTGCATTATCTCTCTTAAAACAATTCAAATCATATTCAATTGATACCATTCCCAGGAAAGATAACTGACATGCAGATGCAATGGCAATCATAGCTTCCCTTATATCCCCTGATGGTTCTCCTGAGGAATTTACCTTCGTTGTTCATAATCTGAAGACATCGGTAATTGAAAGCCCTATAATTGCAAATTCAGACCTTTGTGGTAACACATACACGGATGAATGGTTCTCCTACATATTCAACTATTTACATGATGGAACCATTCCGGATTCGACATCTAAGAATGCTCGACTCCATTTACGCAAACTAGCAGCACGATACATTATATTATCTAATGTCTTGTATCGACAAAGTTATAATGGTGTTTTACTCTGATGTTTAAGCAATTCATAGATTCCACTACCTTTAGAAGAAGCTCACTCTAGTCCTTGTGGAGGGCATTTTTGTGGAAAATATTTGGTGCAAAAATTGTTACATATGGGGTACTATTGGCAGCATATGTAACAAGATTCCTTTGCTTATGTCAAGAGATGCCCGCAATGCCAACAATAGAAACACCTAATCCATGCTCCCGCTCAAGAGTTTCATGCCCAGGTGTCACCATGGCCATTCTCTATCTAGGGCTTGGATCTAATCGCTAAAATTTCCTCACCCTCCTCTCAAGGACATACGTTCATAATCACTGCTACTGATTATTTTACAAAATGGGTCGAAGCGGTCCCTTTGTGATCCACGACTACCGATGTAATCTATTGATTCATACAAGATAACATAATTTCTTGATTTGGAATACCTTCCTTCTTGGTTTCGGACAATGGTACACCATTTAAGAACAAGGATGTGAAAAATTTCCTTGAAAAACATCATATTAAACATCGCTTCTCTATGCCTTATTACCCTCAATCAAATGGCCAAGCGGAACCTTCAAACAAGGTTATTAGACAGATTTTATGAAAAACTATTAATAAACATAAAAAATATTGGCATACGCAATTATCCTATGCATTATGGGCCTATAGAATAAGTATTCGAATAGCTAATGGTAACACACAGTATAATCTTGTCTACGGCGCAGACGCGAAATGCCCTTGGAGTTAGAAATTCCTTCCTTGCAAATTTCCCTAAGAGATATCATGGATGATAACATAGAACGAGAGAAAAGATTACAAGAACTTGAGATGCTTGATGAAAGGCGTATTAACACTCTTGAACATCTCAAGGCTTATCAAAAGGGTGTGCAATGAGCCTATAACGCACAAGTCATACAACATTCATTTAACATTGGGGACTTGGTTCTTTATGAAAATCAACGCAACGTAAATGCACTGCCTGGTGAAAAAGGTAAGTTCAGCCCTAATTGGCTTGGACCGTATATAATCACTGAAACCTTTGGATTCAGAGCGTATAAATTAGCTAATGAGCAAGGTATGCTGCTTAAAGAACCTATTAATGCGGTGCACCTTAAAAGATTTTATTCTTGAGATCTAATGTTAAATGTTCCTAAGCTAATTTAGCGCATAGATTAGCTTCAATTTCGACAAGCTATTACTGTTTTGTCTTAATTCATTCTGCATTATATCTTTGTTCAGTTGATCATTGTTGTATCGTGTTTAAGTAGTAATTGCTTAGATCACTTTTGTATTAACTGAAGGTAGCATGGAAATTAAAGTTATGTGTAAAATAATTAATCATTGTGTTTGTTACTACATGTTCTTTTTAGAACTGTTAGTATATCACAATAGCATTAATTATAGCATTTAGACATCATCACTAGTTGGATTTTTACAAAAATCACATGTGATGGATCAAAAAGCCATTACACATGGATAAAAAGAAGTAAACATATATATATCTTAGTTTCATGTATACATCCGAGTCAACTATCCCTCAAAACAAAATGGGATGTTGTAGTCTATACATCACATAGCTGAGCCTCGATCACCTGTACCCTCAGGCCCTCATGGTGTGCAAGTGACAGAAGCCTAACCATGTGTGGCTACAGATCATGAATGACTCTAAGAGACACTTCGTGATCGTAACCCCCTGATCTCGCCTCTCATCTCTAACATCTGCTCATGTGCCTCCTGGTACATCCTCTGGTACCGGTCTCTCTTGGCCTGAGCCCTGTCTCTGTCAGCTCTAGTCTGCTGGACCTCCCGTAGTAAGAACTCACTGACAGCTGGCCCTCCCTCTGATGTAGGAACTACTACCGTCTACTCTCGCTGTGCCCTAAGCTCAGCCTCGGGGCACTCAACTCTCTATCGAAACTCAAATCTCTCTCATGTAGACTGCTCTAGCATGACTTCTGTAGCAATCATGTACTTGATGATAGGCATAAATATCTCAACATGCCACCCAGTGGATGATCATGGCGAATAACTAGCCCGCACTCACTACTCTGAGGCATCTGTTGGTACTATGTCTCCTATGATGCAACTCACAAAGTCTCACCATGCATCAGTCCCAACTGCAAAATAGAGGATGAGATAGATGTCAGACTCCCATTAAATATCACAAATAATAAACTATGCAAAACATAAACTAATAAATCAAACCTAACCTGGATCTCCATCTTGCCAGGATGGATCTTGGATCGCCGATGGTGTGATGAGCTCTGCAGTCTGATCTGGAGCTAGGGGCATAGACCTACTACTCTCCCCCCACTCTATCTGGCTAGGCCTCACATCATCTACAAGTGTAGGACCACGAGCCTTTGACCATGGTCTCGACTCAGTCTCCTTGTCAGTGTCTACCTCCTGCTGACTCTGTCGTGATCTTTCTCTGAAGACGTCCTGTGATGGGACCTCCTCAGACTCATCCTCATCCTCCTCCTCATCCTCCTTGAGATTGTAGTATCCTATGAAATCACTGACATCGTCCTCCACCCCTGTGTCACTCGTGTGACCTATCCAAGGTCGGGCATCTCCTATGGGATGCCTAGGTGGAAAGATAGGTGCAAGCTGTGCTGTGTGCCACTAGGTCTAATATGCTTGGGTACACTTGACATCATCTATGTCTGACACCGGCTCTGCATCCTCAGGACCCTCGTCATCGCTAAGTGGTACGTCTACTATAGTTGGCCGTCAGACGGTATCAGCTTTGACTGCACTCTGAGCTACATATGCATAGCTCGATCAAATTGCAAGAACATCTTATATCTGTCTGAACTATCATACCACCCTATGAAAGTAGAACCAAGATACAGTATGATCGAGGCAACTAGCCATCAGCTGATCCCTCTACATTCGAGCTGACTACCTCTGCTTGCTAGGCCATCTGATGTAGCTGCAATACGGTCTCCAGATGATGTCACTAGGCTGTAATCTGTCAAATACTACTCTCCAGTATAATAGATTGTCATGCCTGCAACACCTGACCAGTGGATAGGCATAGACACGCAGATGGGTGAATGTCACCTCTATAGGAAAACCCATCGGTCATGTGCACCTGATATGCTTAAAGGCCTAGACCTGTAATAATGTGTAGACCATCAGACTCCATGTCTCATAATGGACATATCGCCCTAAGTCATGATATAGGTGTGCAAGCATACTGTGCCCCCATGTGTAGATAGTCTGATGCTCCTCCATCGCTCTGATAGTGTGAATGAGACCCCCGTGAAGGTGAGTGCCTCGTCCATCTGGTGCAATGGCTAGTGTGACTATGACAATCATGATCCTCCATAGTAAGGGAATGTCTCTGCATCACTACTTTAGTAAACAAAGCTAAATGTGTCCTCGCCTTGCCTATGAAACAGTGCGACCCAAGCAGTACAGCTAACTCTCACGAGTATACCTCTCTGAGCGATGTCCAACAACCCTCACAGTCTCTCCTCAGATTGGCAGTTGAAGGATCTTGAATATTGTTGCAAGTATGAGGTTAACCAGTGTTGTCATTGATGTCAACATACTCATATTGCATTGATAAGAAGGATTGGATGAGCTGTGTGCTGAGGATATTAAGAAAATTAGTCTCAATCAGGAATAGTGAAGAACAGTGATAAGAAGAAGGCAAAAGTACTCAATGGGTTGAGAATCAGAGGATGCAGATTAAAGGGTTTGTAGATATGAGTCTTGAGATGTTCCAGTTAAGATTTCAAAGGTCCGCATAAAGATCTGAAGAAGTTATGGCTGCTTATGTAGAACTGGTTTTGATAGGCATTTAGTGGTGACAGAGTGTCATAGATTGGTCCGGTGAGTTCCGCAATTACATTCTCTCATTCTATGGATTGGAGGGAGTGCTGAGGAAGTTAGTGTGAAGTGACAACTTGATTTGTGCATTTTTTGGAGGTCCGGAAGAATCTTTTGCATTATGACAGTGGCGACATACTGTGTTCTTGAAGTTTCGGAAGAAGAAGAGAAGAATTCCAGTAAGCTAATGAAGTGCTGATGTTCTTGATGATTCAAGAAAGCTTGTGGTGATCTGTGGATCGTGTCCAGTTCATGTTGATGGTCCGCATTGAAGTTAGAGTTTTTATTTGAAGAATAACCACAGATTTTGGTGTTCTTCTTACTTGATTGGCCAACCGGATGTATTACACGTCTTGCGAATGATCTTGTAGATGTTTGCCAACTTAGATGATTGTTCCTAAGTCGATGCCTTGTATAAATAAGGGATTGTGAATTCATTTTGAAGGGTGTCTTGTAGTGATGAGAGTGATATAGCAAAGAGAAGTGTGAAAGGTAGAGCAGGCATTTTGGGCTCAAATGGAACTGATCCAGGCATGGTGAAGATGTCAAACTCTAGTTCAAGTTTGTAATACTTGTTATCTTGTAGACAATGTGTCTCTTGTAGGCAGTGTGCCTCTTTGTGAGCAGTGTGCTCAGGCAGTGAGCCCTAATTGGCATGTGCCATCTATTTTCTTATTCTTCTAACAGAGAATAATCCTTGGGTTAATCACCCCATGGGTTTTCCCTTAACTGGGTTTTCCACATCAAAATCTTGGTGTTTCATGTGTTGATGTGTATCTGCTCTGGTGTTTATGTCTTATGCTTTCATGAATGATTAATTGCTATGCTATTGATTAACAAAGTGGATTCAAGTGTTTGAACTAAAAGCGAATTAAGGATAACTGATTCACCCCCCCTCTCAGTTATCAACAATTGGTATCAGAGCCAAGTTCCTCTAAAAGGAGCTTAACCGCTTGAGGAGATCCAAGATGTCATCATATAAGGACAGTCTAAAGTTTGATGGAACCAACTTCATTCTTTGGAAAGGCCGCATGAAATGTCACTTGGAGTGTATGGGAAAGGCGTACTTGTCCATGGTCACAAAAGCATATAAACCTCCATAGGGTGGTCCGACAACTCTAAATGAAATCACAGATGCTGAAAACAATCTATGGACTAAAGAGGCTCTTCTAAGTGCATTAACCAACTCAGAGCTCTCCAATGTTATTGACCTACCAACTGCCTATGAGATCTGGATTAAACTGGAACTTCTGCATGAAGGAGATGAGTTTGTTAAGAGTGCAAGGTTGCAGAGTCTCAAAGGGAAATTTGAAAGATTGAAGATGAGAGATGATGAAAATATCACTACCTTTATGCCAAGAGTAAATGAGTTGGTGTGTGGAATTAGGTATGCTGGTGGAGTTTTGGATGAAAATGAGATTGTTTGCAAAATTCTTAGATCCCTTCCTGCTGCTTACAAAATCAAGGTTGCTGCCATTGATGAATTTAGAGCTCATACAACTGTCACAAGAGAACAATTGGATGGCAAACTGGCTGCATTTGAAATGACCGAGTTTGGAGATGATCCCCCCAAGATTGAATCTGCATTCAAAGCTAGTGCCTATGTGAAAGGCAAACAAAGATTTGATCCGAGAGAAAACTCTTCAAGAAAGATGTCATGGTATGATCAAGCAAGAAAAGATATGGAAGAGGAAGAAGCAGAAACAACTCAACTTGAAGCCCTCATTGCAAAAAGACTGCCAAGAGGATCTAATAAGTATGAAGGAAAATTACCCTTTAAGTGCTTCAACTGCAATAAGATTGGTCACTTTGCCTCAAGATGTCCGGAAAGATCCACAAGATCAAATTCTAACAGACAAAGGTTCAAAAAGAATTGTTATTATGTTCATGAAGAAGCTAATAATGAAGGAGTAATAGATGATGAATCTGAGATAGGAAACAAATCCGGAAATGAATGAGTGTTTATTGCCATCAAGGAAGAAGATCCAATATCTACCAATCATAAGGTTGTAGAAAGAGCTTTGGCTGCCCAAGTTGAAGAAAAGGATGATTGGGTTATTGACAGTGGATGCTCTCACCATATGACAGGTGACAAGAACAAGTTCTTAGATTTGGAAAGGTATGAAGGAGGAATGGTAAAATTTGGTGACAATTCTGTTGGTAGAATCAGAGGTAGGGGAACTATCTCTTTTGATGGAAAGAACAAAACCGGTAATGTACTATATGTTGAAGGATTGAAGCACAATCTTCTCAGTGTTGGTCAGTTGGTGGACAAAGGTTATGATCTCCGGTTCAAGAATGGAAGATGCAGGATCTTTGAAAGCTCCGGAACTGAGATTGCATCTGGTACTCAAACAAAAGGTAATATCTTCCATATAGTTGGTACTAATAAAAGTTGTCTATTTGTTCAAGTTGATCAGAGTTGGTTATGGCATAGAAGGATGTGTCATGTAAATTTTGATAACATCATCAAGATAAGCAATACTCAGGCTGTACGAGATCTTCCAAAGTTGGTAAAACCTACAAATAGTTTGTGCAAAGGATGTCAACTAGGTAAACAAAGCAGAGTCTCATTCAAAAGCAAGGATCAGTCCTCTACTAGATTACTGGAGTTAGTTCATACTCATCTATGTGGTCTGACAAGAATCAAGAGTATGCAAGGTGATAGATATTTCATGTTACTGATTGATGACCATTCCTGGATGATGTGGGTCACCTTTTTGAAAGAGAAATCTAAAGCCTTTGAGAAGTTCAAAATCTTCAAGGCTATGATAGAGAATCAAACCGGATTAAAACTGAAATGTCTAAGGTCTGATAGAGGTGGTGAATTCACATCCGGTGAATTCATAGACTTTTGTGAGAAGCATGGTATAAAGAGATAGCTATCTGCTCCTAGGACTCCATAGCAGAATGGAGTAGTTGAGAGAAAGAACCGGACCATCCGCATCCAGGACAATGATGATGGAAGCAAATGTTCCCCAAATGTTTTGGAAAGAAGCTGTTAGCACTGTAGTCTACACTCTCAATCGAGTTCAAATCAGAAGCAATACCGGTAAGACTCCTTATGAACTTTGGTTTGGCATTACTCCTATTGTGAGATATTTTAGAGTATTTGGCAGCAAGTGTTACATTAGAAGAGATGAAGATCTAGGAAAGTTTGATGCTAGAAGTGATGAAGGAATTTTCTTGGGTTACTCCACTCAAAGCAAAGCATGCAGGTGTTACAATAAGAGACTGAGAAAGATGATAGAAAGTACAAATGTGAAGGTTGATGAAGGTATTGAGAAGCCCTCAAGATTTTATGAGTATGATGAAGATGATCAGAATGATGTTCTGGTTCAAGGAGCTCCATCCTCTCCTGAAGGTCAGATTTAGACTGATCTGGTAAATTAGGAAGGAGAGATAGGTTTGGATGAGCCTGATCAAGAAGTAGAAGTGCAAGAAACTCCCAAAGTTTCAAGGTATGTAAGACTGAACCATTCTGAAGATCAGATCATAGGTGACAAAAGAAAAGGTGTGCAAACTAGAAGGAATGTTGCTCAAAATTTAGATGAATGTTATCTGATTTCAAAGATTGAACCTAAGACAATAAATGAAGCATGCAATGATGAAAATTGGACAAAAGCAATGGAGGAAGAGTTGATGCAAATTGAGAAAAATCACACTTGGGATCTTGTTTCTAGACCTAGTAACAAGAATGTGATTGGGACCAAGTGGGTCTTCCAGAACAAACTAAATGAAGTTGGTAAAGTAATCAGAAATAAGGCCAAATTGGTCTGCAAAGGATACTCTTAAATAGAAGAGATTGATTTTGAGGAAACCTTTGCTCTGGTGGCAAGAATTGAAGCAGTCAGACTATTTCTTGCATTTGTTGCCTTTAAAGATTTGAAAGTGTATTAGATGGATGTCAAATCTGCTTTCCTAAATGGTGACCTAGAAGAAGAGGTGTACATTGAACAACTGAATGGATTTCAGTTATCAAAGCATGGTGATATGGTCTACAAATTAAAGAAGGCACTGTATGGTCTAAAGCAAGCCCCAAGAGCATGGTATGAGAGGCTGGATAAACATCTTTTGAAGATTGGTTTCAACAAAGGTACTGCTGATAGTAACCTATATTTTCAAATTGATCATAAAAACATCTTGATTGTTGAAGTATTTGTTGATGATATCATCTTTGGAGGAAGAGACAGTATGTGTAAAACCTTTGCAAACCAAATGAAAAGTGAGTTTGAAATGTCAATGCTCGGTGAAATGAATTTCTTCTTGGGTCTACAAATTACTCAGACAGAGAAAGGAATCTTTATCTCTCATACCAAATATGTGAAAGAACTATTAAAGAAATTTGGAATGGAAGATTCAAAGCCAATGAACACTCCCATGGCTACCGGATGTAAGTTGAGCAAAGATGATGACTCTCCTAAGATAGATCAGACAAAGTATAGATCAATGATTGGTGGATTACTGTATCTCACTCAGACTAGACCAGATATAAAGCAGGTTGTTGGTCTTGTGGCAAGATTCTAGGTTGATCCCAGAGAATCTCATGTCATAGCAATCAAAAGAATTTTTAGGTACTTAAAAGGAACAGTTGAGTATGGCCTATGGTATCCCAGAGATCATGACTTTTCTCTTCATGCATATACAAATGCAGATTGGGCAAGAGATGTGGATGATAGGAAGAGTACAAGTGGATGAGCATTCTTTTTGGGAAAAAGGTTGGTTTCTTGGCTAAGCAAGAAACAACAAGCAATATCCTTGTTTACAACTGAAGCTGAATACATTGTAGCGGTAGCAAGTTGCACCCAACTTTTGTGGATAAAGCAAATGCTAAGAGATATTCAAGTAGAATATGAGGATCCTATAACAATTTTCTATGATAATTCAAGTGCAATAAATATTTCTAAGAATCCGGTATTGCATTCTAAGACCAAGCATATATCTATCAAATTTCACTTTTTGAGAGAACAAGTAAACAAGGGTGAAGTCAGATTGGACTATGTGGCCTCCAAGGATCAGCTTGCAGGTATTTTTACTAAACCTCTTCCCAAGGACTCTTTTGAGTATCTTAGGGAGAAGTTAGGGGTCATGGCCCCTCCGCTGATGAACTAGGATGCACTGATGTGCATCAATTCGGTGGATATCATAGTCATATCTTGTGATCCGGATTGATGAAGGGGAGCTGCTACTAAGGGGGAGCAGTTGGTATGATTCTAATGTGTTAGAATTGCAAGTATGAGCCCTTTGCCATTGATGTCAAAGGGGGAGAGAAGACATGTAAAAAAAAAGTGGTTGATGATCAAAGGGGGAGCAGTAAAGGAAGAGAAAACAGATGAAGAGTTGTTGCTGATAGGGGGAGCTGTGACAGAAAGGAGTTCTTGTCTTGATGGTTTTTCACATCATGTGTTTCCATCAATGACAAAGGGGGAGATTGTTGCAAGTATGAGGTTAACCAGTGTTGTCATTGATGTCAACATACTCATATTGCATTGATAAGAAGGATTGGATGAGCTGTGTGCTGAGGATATTGAGAAAATTAGTCTCAATCAGGAACAGTGAAGAACATTGATAAGAAGAAGGCAAAAGTACTCAATGGGTTGAGAATCAGAGGATGCGGATTAAAGGGTTTGTAGATATGAGTCTTGAGATGTTCTAGTTAATATTTCAGAGGTCCACATAAAGATCTAAAGAAGTTATGGCTGCTTATGTAGAACCAGTTCTAGCAGGCGTTCAGTGGTGACAGAGTGTCACAGATTGGTCCAGGGAGTTCCAAAACTACATTCTCTCATTCTGCAGATTGGAGGGAGTGCTAAGGAAGTCAATGTGAAGTGACAACTTGATTTATTCATTGTTTGGAGGTCCAGAAGAATCTTTTGCATTATGACAGTGGTGACAGACTGTGTTCTTGAAGTTTCGAATGAAGAAGAGAAGAATTCTAGTAAGCTGATGAAGTACGGATGTTCTTGGTGATTCAGGAAATCTTGTGGTGATCTGTGGATCATGTCCAGTTCATGTTGATGGTCCGCATTGAAGTTAGAGTTTGTATTTGAAGAATAACCACAGATTTTGGTGTTCTTCTTAAGACTGGCCGACCGGATGTATTACACGTCTTGCGAATGATCTTGTAGATGTTTGCCAACTTAGATGATTGTTTCTAAGTCGATGCCTTGTATAAATAAGGGATTGTGAATTCATTTTGAAGGGTGTCATGTGTTGATGTGTATCTGCTCTGGTGTTTATGTCTTATGCTTTCATGAATGATTAATTGCTATGCTATTGATTAACAAAGTGGATTTAAGTGTTTGAACTAAAAGCGAATTAAGGATAATTGATTCACCCCCCCTCTCAATTATCAATAGCATACATCCTCCAGTGTGATGGTAATCTCACCAATCAATAAATGGAATGTGGATGTATCTGCATCCCATCTCTCCATTAGTGCCATAAGCATCGCGCAGTGGAATCTGATTATGGGCATATCAAACACCCACCATAGGCCCATCATCTGTAAATGCTCTCTCTGCGGCAGTCAAAGCGCTAGTGCACTCTTGTAGACATGCCATCAAATGACCGCTTGTGTGCTCATGCATCTCAGGGACATTCTGCATATCAGAAAGAAAGAAAAGAGTATCAAAATTCCCTCTAGAAACCATAATAAGCTATCAAGAAATGAACAAAATGCCTGTGCTTAGAGCCTGTGTCCTCTGTGGACCGGGGCACCCAAGGAAGACTAGGGCGCCCCAGAGGGACATTGGCACCCTTGTGGGACTAGGGCACCCCAGAGAGACTTTGGCGCCCTAGGTGGACCCGGGTGCCCCTGTTTGGGAACCCTGTCCACCTTCCCCTCTTGGCACAGACAACGATAATCGTGAAAGAAAAGGTATAATGAAAGACAAAAGAAGAGTTGAATTGAGATCCTACCTCAACCTCGAAGTGTCTCTCTGCCACTCAGGCTTGGAGCATCTCCAGTCATGGTGGATGATATGGACGTCAGCTTAGCTTGGTCGTTCCCCTGTTCTCCTTCTCTCTTTCTGCAATGATAAGACACAAGAATGAGTTAGTGATAAGTGACAACTCCCTTTTACATAAAGTAAGTGAGTGACAATTCATATCCCTAACTAGGTGCAAAAGTGTGCTCTTCCACTCTTGAGCCCTTTTCTTGAGCTGTTGAACTCTGATTTCAATGTCATTTGTTGCGTTGGAAACTGGGTTCCACTATCTCTTCCCAAATGTAATATGATTGAGCATTGTTTCTTCAAATAACCCTCATAATACATTTCCCTTGAAATTGATGCATGTAGATATCTCCTTGTTTCTACTCTTGGACTAAGCAAGCAGAAACAAGGGGGTGCATATATCTCCCTCGACTTCATCCCTGCCTCATCACTCAACCCCCTTAGCATTTTGATACTGACTCATTGGTGGTTGTTGCAGGTTGATTTGATTTGTGATTTTTCTGACAAACATTCCTTTATAGGTTGCGGGTCCTAACTTTGTAGTCTTGTAGGATTACAGACTTGGGGGCTCCTTCCTTCTTGGTGACAACACTTTGGCTTCTTCTACAGTATCCTTTTGGGTATCCTTTTCATGATTTATGTATTTACTTTCCTTTAGTTGCATATGCACATAGTATGGCCACTAAAGTGGGGGCTAAATGTAATGTCAAAAATTGTCCTCCTGTATGGAATGGTACAATTTCCCTCGGTTTAGCTCCTCACTCTTGGTGACCTCTCAACATTTTCTTTTTTGGCCTTCCCGAAACCTTGATTGACTAAGTCTAGGAGCAGTTTATTCATTTTTTGAGGTAACTTATTGATAGAACCCAGAAAGAGATTTGAGATTTGGGTCCCTAGGACCCCCAAAAAATGTAGATCTAAGCTAAAATTGCAGGCTAGGACTTGGGCGCTTGCACCCTAGTCCTCCCCTATTTCACGGGATTTTGAATTTTGGCGGGGTGTCGGTTCCCACCAAATGCATTGGGATTTCGTTTCAAATTCTCAGTTTTCGCGCAATATCGAGACGTTATTTCAAAATTTGAATTCCCTAAAGCTAGATATAAAAAGATATTTGCAAATCATTTTATCACACACAATTCTTATGCAAGCTTGATGCCAAAACTCTGCTACAATTGCCATTGAATATCAGTGACTTGTTGAAGCTCTTGGAAGTATTCTTTATTTGCTATCTTGGAGGCAATGGATGGAGATTAGGAATCAAGATCTTGAGTCTATCTTGCTCTTCCTAGGGTTTGTACACCCTTTGCATGATCGGGAGAAGGGTTGAAGCCTCCAACAACAAGCTTGGAGATCCTCCATGGACATTGCTGATTTGCCTTCTTGTTCATGCAAGTCTTCATTTAGCTCATCTCCTTGAGGTGAAGTTGTATGTGTTTATTGATGTAAAGCAAGTTGTTGATCTTCCCTTGATTGAGACATCTACGGTTTGATTTTTATGCATACACACATTGTTAGGTTTGCACACACTTCTATAAATCTTTATCTCTGGCTATTGCTGAGGTAGAAATGCAAAAGACGGGGCTTGACTGAGGCAAGCTTCTATATAGCCACAACAATTTCCTTCTTTTGTAGGTGCAGATCATGTTTTACAAGTTCAGACAGAAAGAAGCTACAGAAAGAAGGGTATTGCGGGTACAATCGCAACAAACTTTTAGATTTTTGGATTCTGAGACTTGTAGGACATTGGAGCGGGCGCCCTAGTCCAACCAGGGGTTTATTCCAGAATTTGGAATCCTTTTAGTAGTTTCAAACACCCTATGCAGAAGATTTTCCCATTCAAAAACTTTTAGGACACTAAAGTGAACGCCCTAGTCCATGCAGTCCTCAAAATCTGGGTACACTGCCTCTGGAACTCTATCTCTGCACTTCTGTGATCAATTTTACCAGTTGCTTCATTAGTTTCTATATATTTCAGATTTAAGGCATAATTAGGGTTTTACTTGGTTGAAAGGAAAACACTTGATAAAATATTGATTAGGGCCTTACGTTTCATAACCACATGAGCATAAGGGATAGACAAAGTGATTAGAAGATTGTTCACAAGCTTGGTCTTTGTCCTCCCAATGCTTAGTGGGGAGATTGTGGCATTTAACCTAGTTTAAACAAATTATCAAATTTCCCCCTAAACAATTACAATGTGGGTTGTGATGATATGTAGTTTTAGGGGGTTTGATGATGTAGGGATAGGGGTTGGTTCATGTGGAATGATGAGGTTTGGTTTAGAGGGCGTGGGTGTCAGGTTTTTGATAGTATCATGGTATAAAAACTACGATAGGTAGGGGATGGTGTTGGTGTGGTAAAGGATGTGATGTGTGTGCGAAACCATTAAAGGGACCAAGGTTGTGGATGAGTGAGTCAGGTTGGTGACATGGGAAGGTGGAGGTTAAGCATTGGGAGATGGGAGATATTTTGGGAATGATGGCCAGTGGAAGCTCAGATGATGGGTTTGTTCCGAAGCTCAGACGAAGGGATCATGGGATATACTGGATAGTGCAGATGATGATGAGAAGGTGGTTTGAATAATGGATTTGGGTTGAACCTACACATGATGCTTGCAAGTAGGTTTTCATCATGGTACTTATCCAAGGCACCACAAGAAGTGGTTTTCACTAGAGGATGGATTATTTCTCTTTACTATTTTTTTTTTTATGTTTTTGAATATTTTGATTTTTTTGTATTATTGCCATAGGGTATTCAATGGACGAACTATGAAACTGCTTCAAGTGAATTATATTCATGGGCTCATCAAGTTCTTCTCCTTCAAGGGTGGAGAGACAGTACGCTCCAGAGCCATACTTTGCAGTGACAATGTAGGATCCTAGCCAATTAGGCTCAAATTTCCCTTTCTTTTCTAGCTCTGATAGATTTCTTTGATTTTATTTTAGGACCAAGTCTCCTACTACAAATTCCCAAGCATGGATCTTCTTGTTGTAGGATCTACGAATCTGGTTTTGGTATGCTTGGAGGTGATTGAGGGTGTTAAGGCACCATTCATCCAAAATCTCAAGCTCTTGGAGGCGTGCAACCTGGAATTCTTCATCAATGATGACATTACACAAGGAGATGCGCAATGAGGGCAATTCGATCTCTATTGGTAGGATAGCTTTGGCTCCAAAGACTAGGGAATATGGTGTAGCTCTTGTAGGTGTGCAGATACTAGTGCAATAGGCCCAAAGGGCGGGATGCATATGGAGGTGCCAATCATGGCTAGTTTCATTGGCAACTTTCTTGAGGATTTTGAGCAAGGTTTTGTTAGTTGCCTCAGCTTGTTTGTTACCTTGTGGGTAATATGGAGTGGACCAATGATGTTGGATGTGGAATTGTTCAAAAAGGTCTCGAACATCATGGTTTTTGAAGGGTTTACCATTTTCAGTAACAATGGTGGATGGGATACCATAATGGCAGATGATATGGTAAAGGATGAACTTGGTGATTTGGTTTCCAGTGGTGAAAGTGAGAGGGATGGCTTCGACCCACTTAGTGAAGTATTCAGTGGCAATGATGATGAATTTATGTCCATCAGAGGAGGATGGGTGGATTTTACCACCGAGATCTAGGCCCCACTGAGAGAAAGGCCATGGTGTGGTGATAGGTTACAATGCCTGAGAGGGAGCGTGCATGAGATCTCCATGCTGTTGATAGAGCTTACACTTCTTCATGTACTCGCATGCATCATGTTCCATAGTAGGCCAATAATATCCAGTAAGTAAGAGATTTTTGGCTAGGACAATTCCACTTGTGTGCACTTCGCAGATACCTGTGTGGACTTCATGTAAGGAAAGGGAAGCTTCTTCTATGTTTAAGCATTGAAGAAGAGTGCCATCACAACTTCAATGATAGAGGGTGTCAACAAGGATAGTGTAGTGAGTGGCTCGGTGAATGAGGGATCTTTGTTGTTTGTAGGTGGATTTAGGAAGGAAAGTGTGATGTTGGAGGTAGGTGTAGATACTATGATACCAGGGATTTTCTGGACCAACAATCTCACACACGAATTCTAACTCAGCGACATGATATGTTGGCATTAGGAGCTATTCCACAAGAAACTCGCATTGATGGATGTCATGAGGCATATCCAGAAGAGAACCAATAGTAGCCATGGCATCAGCTGCTTTGTTATGAAGGCGAGGTACCTACTCAAACTATAAGTAGGTGAAGAATAACTTGTATTCATCAACCATTTGCTTATAGGGAACTAACTTATCATCCTTGTTGTGAAACTCATCATTTACTTGTTTGATGATCAATTGGGAGTCTCCATAGACTTGTAACTACAAGATATTCCATTGTACTGCTGTTTTGAGACCAATAATTAGGGCTTCATATTCAACTACATTGTTCGTGCATGGGAAAGCAAGACTATAAGCTTTGGGATGTAATTGCCTTGTGGGGTAATCAATAGTATCCCTACCTCTGAACCATGATTGGTGAATGATCCATCAAAGTATAGTTTCTAGTTTGTTGATTTTGTCATGGTTAAGATGGACTCATCTGAAAAATTGATGGAGAGTAGTTGATAATCTAGGAGGGGTGCTTCAGCCAACTGATCTACTACAACTTGTCCTGTGATTACTTTTCTGTCAACATACTCAATGTCAAATTCACTCAACAACATAACCCATTTTGCCATTCTTCCTGTGAGTGAAGTCTTGGAAAACAAGTACTTGAGAGGGTCAACTTTAGAGATGAGCTTGATAGAGTGACTTAGCATGTAGTGCCGTAACTTTTGGGAACATAAAATGACAACTAGACGTGTGTTCCATAGGGGTATAATTAAGCTCATAGCCGACTAAAGTCTTGTTAATGTAGTATATAGCCCTTTCATGGCCGGTATCATCCTGTTGTGCTAAAAGTGCCCCAAGTGCTACTGAAGTTGTTGATATATATAATAACAGGGGTTTTCCAGGAATAGGTGCCATTAGGACCGATGGTGAAGCCAGATACTCCTTGATGTGGTCGAATGCCTGTTGACAATTTTGGTCCCATTTAAAGTGTACATCTTTACGAAGCAAATGGGTGAAGGGATGACATTTATCTGTGAGTTGAGCGATGAACCTTCGTATAGCCTGTAGTTTTCCTTGTAGACTTCGGAGCTATTTGAGCATCTTTGGAGGAGGCATTTTTGTTATGGCCGTGACTTTAGTAGGATCCACCTCGATGCCCCTGTGGGAGACAATGAACCCCAAGAGTTTGCCAGATGTTACACCAAAGACGTATTTCTTTGGGTTTAGACGGAGTTTGTACTCTCTGAGCCATGCAAAGATTTGTTGCAAGACCTCAGGATGTTCTTCCCTTGTTCTTGACTTCCCTAGGAGATCATCCACATAATCTTCCATTATCTCTTGTATCATGTCATGGAAGATGGTAGTCATTACACGTTGATAAGTTGCCCCCGCGTTCTTTAGGCCAAAGGACATGACTTGCCAGCAATATCTTCCCCAAGGACAAGTAAAAGTAGTTTTGTGTTGATCTTCAGGGACGATCCTGATTTGATTGTAACTGGAGAAGCCATCCATGAGGGAAAGCATCTCATGCCTTGCTCTAAGATCTACAATCATGTCAATGTTGGGAGTAGAAAATCATCTTTCAGACATGCCTTGTTAAGATCTTGAAAGTCTGTACAACAATGGATGCCCCTAGTTTTCTTAGCAACTGGAACAATGTTGGAGACCCATTCTAGATAGTCAATCAGGTGGATAAGCTAACATCTAATAGCTTCTGTAGCTCTTCTTTGATGAGTAAGGTGACTTGTTGGTGCATCTTACAGAGCTTTTGCTTAATAGGTTTTCCATCGGGATGTACCACAAGATGATGAACAACCAAAGACAGATCTAATCCTGGCATGTTGGTGTAGGACCAAGCAAATACATTAGGTGTTTTATGAAGCACTATGGAGATGTTGGATTTTTCTTCTGTCCCGAGACTTTCTACTAGATGTGTGAGCTTAGGTAATTATTGTGTGCTGAGGTTGATTTCTTGTGTGCCTTCAATCAGAATGTTGGAATGCTCTTGCCAATGAGATGGTATGGTGGGAAGATTGAGATCCTCATCTTCTAGTACCTTAGAGAGGTTTTCACTAGGAGATACGTCTTTATTTTTCTCTTTTGTGTCTGAAAATGCCTTAGAGAGGTTTTCACTAGGGGAGGATTTTCTATTTTTTTATTTTTTCTTTTTTGGACTAAGGATCTCCTGTTCCCCAAAATAGGCGTTCGCGTGCAAGCATATGTCATATTGTGAGGTTGCGGAGTTCTAGGAATTCGGAGAGGGCCTCATCGTGTGGAAATATGTCAAGAGGCAGGGGTCCTTGAAAATCCTAAGCAATGAGTTCAGGATGAACAAGGGGGAGGTCGATATCAAAGATGGCATTATCAGGGAAGATGCATGAAAGATCAAGATCTTTGTATGAAGCTATGATGACACTTAGAGTGATGTTTTCAACACTAGAAGATGATTCCATCACCTGCACTGATGTTTCAGTGAGTCCATGGATTATCACAGTTGGGGGAGCATTTCCTAAACTAAAGTATTGAGCATATTTCTTGGGAGATGTAGGATCAACTGAAAGGGGTTCTGTAACACCTTGTTCATCAGCACCAAGTCATGTTCCATGGTAAGGCATTTTGGTACAAATTAGAAATGGTAAAAGATATTTTTCTTTGAATTATTCTATATTTATAGACGCTAGGGTGGTTTCATCATGCTAAAGCCAATTACTCAAAGTTGTTTCTTCAGCTTCCTCTTATCTAGAGACTTGTGGTGGTACAAAGGGAATTTTGTCAATGATCATGCATTATTCTTCTTGTTCCTTCTTCTGAAGGTGATGACCATAGGAATGGGGAGACAATGGTAGTTGTCCCACATGGAAGGCATTGTGGAGCTCATATTCACTAGATCCTTTGTCGATGATCTTGACCTTTTGAGGTGTAGGGGTAGAGGATGAGGTGGAAGCTTGTGATGGATCGATGGTGACTCGTGGAGTGGATGATGACATAGATGGAGTGGATGAGGGTTCTTTGACATGGTCCCCATAGGTGCTTGGACAATGGAATTGTCGATGATAGACAACCTCTAAGGCCTTGCAATATTCAAAAGGTTGTTGATCAGTGATAATAGTGACTTTCACACCATTATGAGGGAACTTGAGACAGTGATGGTAGGTGGACAGAACAGCTTGCATGGCATGCAACCATGGTCAGCCTAGGAGGAGATTATATGGAAGGTCAAGATCAATCATGTGATATAGAGTGGGCATGGTGAGTGGGCCCACCTTGATAGGGAGGCATATAGTGCCTTCAAATTCTCTCTCCATGTTGTTGTATGCCTTGATAGAGAGAACCAAAGATTCCAAGTTAGTCGTTGAATACCCCATGAGTTTTATGAATTTTAATGTACATATGTTCAAACTGGATCCATTATCCAAGAGGATCCTCTTGATCTTATGGTTGACAATTTGGACTTCGATGTGAAGTGCTTTGTTATGTGTGGGATCGATGGGTGTCATGTCGGCATGGCTGAAGGTGAGAAGGAAGGATGGAGATAGTTGTGCAACAAGGTTTTGGAATTGAGTGAGAGGTATGTTGGTGGGGACATGAGACTCTTGGAGAGCCTTGTCAAGGATTTCAAGGTGGATGGTGGATGTCTTGAGGAGTTCCAAGATGGAAATTTGTGTGGGAGTCTTCCTGAGATGGTTGAGGAGATTGTATTTAGAAGTGGTAGTAGTGGAGGATGGGGATGGTCCCTTTACAATT
This sequence comes from Cunninghamia lanceolata, assembly GCA_027924645.1. NCBI lineage: Eukaryota > Viridiplantae > Streptophyta > Pinopsida > Cupressales > Cupressaceae > Cunninghamia > Cunninghamia lanceolata. The sequence continues at coordinate 8,658,421 of BSBN01000400.1, forward strand.
ACATGCCCACGGCGGGTGGTAACGACACATTCGGGGGTGGTATTTTTGAGTTTGATGGTGGCAACATGAGTAGAATCAAAGTTGATTTGACCTACTACAATGTCATAAGGTGATGAAATGTTTTTTTAGGTAATGTTGTTGGCTTGGTTGCCGGGGTTGGTGTTGGAAGATGATGGTTTGGATGTAGTTTGGTTGTTGTTGTAGTGGGGAAGAGGGTCTTGGTAGACACCCAGGCCATCGTTGGGTGATGGGTTGGTGTTTCCTTCTATTTGGATGTCACCGCGATTGACGAGGTCTTGGATATAGTTCTTTAATTTCATGCATTTGCTTGTGGCATGGCCCTTTATACGATGATAGTCACAATATTTGTTTTCTTTGTACCATGTAGGTTTAGGTTGGTTTTCATCAAATGGTTTCATCATGGGGAACTCAACCATGTTTTCTTGGACAAGTTTTTGGAACACAACCTCAAGGGGTTCACCCAAAGGTGTATAGTTGCATTTTGGATTGTTAGGGGATTTCTCTTTGGAGGAGTGGATGGGACAGAGACATTGTTTGAAACATTTTGGACTATGTTTGTGTCTTTTGGTTTAGGAGCAGTGATTTGGATATACTTGGAATCCATAGTACTATCTCCTATGGTGTTTTTGTTTTTAGTCGAAAATTTGGGTCTGTCGTTGGAGGTTTTGTCGTTGTCGTTCTTGTTGTAGATTTTGACTAGACACTTTGCAATAAGGGATTTTTCAATAGTGAGCCCTTTTTCTATTATCTCATCAAAGGTAGATGCACAATGTACTTGTAAGTGGAAGGCCATTTCTTGGTTGAGATTTTGGATGAAAATGTGGATGAGTTGTTTCTCGAGGGTTGTCCAAGGTAGCCTACTAGCAAGGCCTCTCCATCTTTGTAGACAAGCGGTAAAACTCTCACCACTTCATTGTTTGGTGTTACAAAGGTCAATAATTGTAATTTCAAGCTCTACATTGTATGAGAAGTGGGTGACAAATTTCTCTAAAAGATCTGTGAAAGTGGATATGGAGCCATAAGGCAAGTGCATGAACCATTCTAGGGCTTGTCCTCCTAGGCTTCGTGGAAAAAGATGAAGGAGGAATTGATCAGCATAGGCAACTTCTTGGCATGCCATGAAGAACTCCTTGATGTGGTCACAAGGGTCTCCTTTTCCTTTTTATTTATCAAATTTTGGCATTTCAAAGTGTTGAGGAAAAGGTGTGATGGTGATGTTTCTATCAAATGGGTAGGGACATAAGTCTTTGAACTTATAATGTTTCTTTTGGGTCCCTAGTTGGATGTTTTTGAGCATGTTTTTCATCTCTTGCCACTCTTGGTTTAAAGGATTAGCAAGAGGTGGTTGTGGCATGTATGGGGGTTGGTGTGACGATGATTTTTGATGTTGAAGGTGAGTGTATTGTTGTTGTTGAACGTATGGAGGTTGTTGTGATGATAATTGTTGGTGTTGGGGATGGATGTATTGTTGTTGTTGGATGTATGGGGGTAGGCCTATGGTTTGTGTGTAAACATGAGACCCATGTGTTTGTTGTTGTGGGATGACTTGTTGATTTTGAAGTGGTGGTTGTTGTTGAGTGACATATGGATTTTGCATCAAGAACCCATGGGGAGGTTGCTGATGCATGGATGATGGATATGTGTGCGTGGGATTGGTATAGCTCATCAAGGGATTTTGTGTTTGATTGAATGGGTTAGAGGTTTGGATGGGAATTTGAGTCGTGGTGGTACCACCATTTGTGTGATGATTGATCTTTGAGGAATGTTCAAAGGTGGGAGAAGTTGTGGCATGATTGTGGAGGTTTCTTGTTGATTATTTGGTGGAGGTGGTATGACGGTGATGGTGACATTAGAAGGTACCCCAAAAATGGGCACATGAGAGGGTAACATGTCATAAGGTTACCCGACGGGGGGGTTGGATACTTGTGGTTGTGAAACATTTCTATCCCTCATATTTTGTCCCAAGGCATGGACAGTGTTGGTGTTGGAAGCAAAACTAGCCCATGGGTTGTTGTAGATGGGTTCATTTGGGTTAGGGACACGTCCCCATGGTTGATCATAGATAGTCGATGGTGGCTTGTCATGGAATATGGTTTTGAGTTTGTCATGGTCGAATAAATGTGGGAGGTGCGTGCCATGTTTGATGAGACGTTCAAGAAATTCATCCTTATGGTTGTCAATGAATTGGTCAAACTTGTCATGTAACCCCTTTTCATTAAGGAAATCGACAAAGGTGGGAGAATAGGTGGGATGCGGATGAGTAGATGTTTCACCCATTTCGGGTTTGTTGACATATTCCTCCATGTTACTCGTGGTAGAGTCATGAGAAGAGATGGGTTGGTAGCATGGATCCATTCACTTCTTAGCTTGTGATCACATGATGGGAGGCATAAAAGGTGATCTTGGATAAGATTTGGATGATGAGGTACCAATGATGATGGATGGGGATTCAACTCTAAGTTTATAATCTAGATCAAAATGATTAAGGACCAATGATTATCCTACACACTTAGGGTGGACAAAGAGCCTATGCGAATGGATAATAGGATTATTTTACTTGGGTAGACAAGACGCACCAAGCAAAATGGGATGAGGATTGATAATGCTTAGTTTACACTAAACTTAAGAAAGTCTTAATCTTACCATAAACAAAAGGATAATTTGATCTAGATCCTAACCTTAGGATTTGAATGTGATTTGGGTTGACTATGGATTTGATTGGTTAAGGATTAGATTGATTTGAGGATAATGGTCGATTATGGATTGGTAGGGATTGATTAAGGATGATATGATCGATTAGGGATGATGAGGGGTGACAATCAAAGTTTTGACTAAGGGTGGATTAGGGACAATGATCAATTATTATAAGGATAATGCTATGGTTGATGATGAGTTTGATAATGGGCTAGGGTTAATTAACTATGGATAACTTGGATAATCTATAAACTAATGAGGCTGATGACAAGGATAATGATCGATGATTAGGATGGATCACAAGCTAAGAAGGACAAATGGACAAGGATATGGGTGAGGTGGCATGTAATGTTGAAGGATGACGTGGAAAGGGGATTGTTGGAAACTAAAAGGAAATTTTTTTGACTTTGTGATGAGTTTGGGACTACGCGTTGATTCAGGGAATTGGGTGTTGATTTAGAGGACTAGGCACTAATTTGCAGAAACTAGGTGTTGGTGTGGAATAGTGGTGGTTTTGTGTGATTTTCAAGCTGGTGAGTTGGATTTTGAAGGTTGAGTGATTGATTTTGGGAGTGTGAAGTGTTTCAATGGTTCTCTTTTTCAAATGGCTCAAATGGTGTTTGGATTATGTCAATGATAGTTTTCCTTAGCAAGCAATACAAACATTCCAAACAAGAGCATACAATGGCCAAAGGTTTTGTTGTGAAAATGTGATAATTTGAATATTCATCAAGCACTTGTACAACCTAAGGTGAGGAAAGGACAATATTTGTTGGATTCCCACTATGGATAAATCTGAGCCACACTTACTCAGAGCAGATAGCTTAGAAGTTTGGTGGCACTGGCTCCCCCTTACACAACACACACTTCTCAGGCACACCAAACTTTAAATTCCTAAAGACCTGAAGATCTCAAGGAGTTTTCTATCTCTACTTTGAACTATGAGAATGTGGGACGACTTTAGAGGTCTGACCTCCTGTGCCAACAAATAGAAGGATTTTGGCCACTAAACAAAGGTTCTTAGTGGGGGAACATTGAGGGGATCAACACATTACAAGTGTCCAGTAAACCACTTAAGGTTTTAACTAGTTCTACTAGGAGTATCTTATACACAAGGTACAACTTCCTTTCGAACTAGCACCGAATGATAAGCGCTAATACTGATTTGGACTTGGCTTTTGCATTATCCTATTTTGTATAGCGGACTGAATAAAAGTACCACTTGGGGTCACCAATGAGTTCTCCTTGCTGATGTGTCTCAAGGGCAGGCCCCTCCTAAGAAAAAGAAAAAGAGAGTAGAACCATTTCTCTTCACCCAAGATCCTTTTGAAGGCGAGGGGAGAGGATACTTTGATTATATCCCTTGGGTAACACAAGTGTGCAAGCGCACATGACACGTCAAACAAAGCTATGTTCTTTTTAAGATCTAAAACAAAGTGTTCCTATGTTTGTTTACAAACAAGGTTAATTTTAATACACCAAATGTAAATGTTGTCTAAGCTACACAAGCAATGTTCATTTTAGTGCACCAATATTAAGTGTTTCTAAACTAACAAAGTCCTACAAAAGATGTTAGTAGTTTTGATACTCAGTCTTGGATAATCAAATGAGGCTGCGAGACAAATGTTAGTCCAAGAAAAACCAATTTCATGCTAGGCGCTAATACAGAGGACTAAGCACTAAAACAGAAAAACAAACACTAATATAAAAGGAAATGCACTAATATGCTCAATTTATTATACCTAAGGCTAAGCGTTGAACTATGGGACTGGGCGCTGATTTGCTGGGATAGGCGTTGATGTAGTTTTGGTAGAGTTTCCCCTTGTGAAATGTCCTTTTTCTACAAAATAGCCAGTTAGACCTGCACAAAATGACAATTAGAAGCCCAAAAACCACTATTACACCAAGTTTATCAAAGAAAACACCCAAAATGGTAGTTTTATGCTAATTCTGGATGGGCGTTGATGTGCAAGGTTGGGTGCTAAACTGCTATGATAGGTGCTAATCTGAGTCAGGCAGCACCTCCCCTTTGTAAAATGACTTTTTCCTGCAAAACAAAGAGTTAAAGTGTCCAAAAAGTTAGTAAAAGATCATTTAAGACCACATAGATCATGTATAGCCCAAATGTCTGACCAAAAACATCAAACATAACAATTTTTTTACCTTCACAAGACAGGTGCTGATCTGTCGGGCTAGGCATTGATGTGCTAGCTAGGCACTACTCTACAGAATTTAGGCACTGATCTGACCTGTCACAAGAAAAAGTATACAACTCATGCAAATTTTGTTAGCTAAAAGGTGGTGGGGCCCCACCGAGCATACCAAAATGTCTAACCTATGAAAATGGGATCCTAAATTGGATGCAAACTATCCTAAAATACACCTAATCCCTAGTCCAAGGGACCTCAAGATTGAGTTAAACTACTAATGCACTAATTATCTAAATTGCACCCTATCTAAGCACATAAGTAGTGATCTACTTTAAGTTATGATATGTTATGACTAAACTATTTAGAATTGCCCTAATTCTAGTTATGTTGAGCACTCAAATTGGTAGAGTAACTTTGCATATGATGGCTTGTTCCAAATGGGAGGTGGAGGCCTCAATTTATAGATTTTTGGGGATGGGATTGAAGGGCTAGGATCAATTTGGAGGATCAATAGTGGAGATTGCTTGGGGATCCTCAAGTAAGGATAATTGGACAAATGGCATGGTTGGATTGGATGAGAAGTTTGCTCCAAGATTCAAGGGATGATCAATGGATGAGATTGCAAGTTTGAATGGATGGATGGCTAGGATTGGGTAGGTGTATGACATGTAAGGACTCATTTATGAAAAAGTAAGGCTTGGACTTTATGAAAAATTTTAAATTCCATAGAGAGGACAAGTGGAATTTAAAATTAAAAGAATAGTGTTCAAATAGTGCCACATGTAATTTTAAATTTGAATGAATAGTGACACATGGAGTGGAGTGGAAGAAATAGGACAAATGTACACTTTATGGAGGATTTGACCATACTTCTAAAGTACCACTTGTCATGTACATGTGTGTACATTGGATGACAAGTGGACTTCTAGAAAAATGGGGGTTTGTAATGATGAATTAATTAAAATTAATTCATGTGCACATGGATTAGAAGAAGATAATGATGATTACAAAAAGTAATCAAAAGTGAACAAAATAGGGAATTAAATAAATATGATAATTTATTTAATTTTTGAAATGTGATTTATGAACTATAGTAAAAAGTATTTAATTTTTAAACTATAGTAGAGGAACTTGATTTTTAGGGAAAATGTGCAGAATAAGTTAATTAAATAATTAAAAAGTATTTAATTAATGTATGGATCGAATGAAGTGATGCAGGTGAATTAGGGTTGGACTGCATAGGTGGATGGAAGTGGTTGCGACCATTTTCAGACGTCTATAGTTTTATTCATTGTTAGTGAGCAGGAATGCATATAAGGAATCTTTTTATTCATTTCACACCTAGCTTGTTAAGAGAAGATTAGAAGTACTTCCCTTATGCTTTGATGAATTGATCTCCTATGATCAAGTGTCTTCATGGTTGGAAAATCTCTTTCTGTGGATGTTATGATGCTTGTTTATAGGGATTAAAGGAATTTCAAGCCTCCATTCTCTATCTCCTTGTTGGTGCATGGTCTTGAGTCACCTACTCCAACTAGGGTTTCTTATCTTGTGGTAACCTTTATCATTTATAGTCATTCTTGCATCATTTATTATAGATCTTTCCTCTGCCCTCCTAGGGTACTCATTCTTGGATCTCTAATCATTGTTGTAGTGGACATGGAAACACCAACACGAGGTTTGACTAAGGAAAGCCCCTAAACATAGCACAACCTTTTCCCTTCTTGCTTGTGTGTAGGTTGCATTCAGAGGAATCTAATGACAACAAGCTATATGAAGGAGGAAGACATACAGGTGAAGATACCTAGATCCTAACATTTTGTAAAACCCTAATTTGGGTCTAGGGTGCCCAGCACCCTGGTACTTCTCTGCTCCCAAACTAAGGTTCTTATTCTCCTATGTCTCATGATCTCTGCTATCCTTTCAGAATTCTTGTATCTGTTTTCAACAATCATTTATTGGTTAATCTTTCTCAATTAGGGTTTCATGCTTTGCCCTAGTTTGGTTGGTTGAATTTGGTTGACACTCCTTTGTACAACAAAGGGACAAAACCCCTGTAGTTTGGCTCTCCTTCAAAGGTAGAAGGCAAATTCGATTTGTGTTCCAATGTTGATAGAAGAGGTTTTGATCTAGTTTAACCTTTTAAGCTAAGTCTCCCTTTTCCATCTAACAGTACTCTTCTTCATTCATATTGATTGCTTCCTTCTCTGTTTGTATGCATTCTCTCCTTGATGCAATCAATTGACTCATTATATTCTTCTCTTCTCTTTAGAATTTCTCTATTTTTGGTTTTCTTTATCTTTGTTATATTTTGGGGACAACGCATGGTATTGAGACAACCTTTCACATTGAGTTCTCTTTCACTTTGCTAACTCAAACTTTTTCTTTGTCTATTGTGCGTGTTGTTTATGTTTATATGTATGTTTGTGATGCTCTCACATAGCATTTTTGTAGGTTTATGCTTGCTAACATTATTGTTTTGTAGGTTTTTGTTTTCTAACGTACTTGTTTTGTAGGTTCTCAGCCTAGGGGCTTGGTTCCTCTTCTTGAAGAGCTCTACATCCTCTACAGTATCCTTTTGGGTATCTTTTTTTGATTTCATTTACTTTTTGTATTTCCATTTATGTACTTTAGCATATCTTATCACCTAGTGTCATCAACTCGCTAAAGTGGGGGTTAAATGTAGCATAGAAAATTTAATACTTTTGCAATTTCACACTATATTTTGGGTTTGCTTTAGTGTCCATTTGCTTAGCATGTTTTAGGGATCATTTTAGCCTAGCCTTAGCCTCTTCCTTCACTGGATTGCTAAATTTTTCTATCAAATTCTAAATTTTCTCATTGTGTTGGGAACACATGTTGAATTTTGTGTGATTTCTGTAGGACACTAGCACTACGCACGGATGTTCGCGTGACACACTAGTGTCCCAAAAGTCTCAAAATTTAAAAAAAAATGATTTCATGCTTAGCCACCTACTGTAATGCTCGGTCATTAGTAAAATGCTCCCAATGTTTGAATCTAACTCTCCAGCTTCTCCCAAACCCTTATGCAAAAACTAATTTTTGAATATCTCACTCATACTCTCTCAATCTATCTCTCTTGGTTATGCTTGGCTACACTTACCTCCATTATTGATCTTGTTGAAGCTGCATGTTGTTCATGGAAGCTCCCTCAAGGATTCACGTTGCTACACTTTGGTTGACTCCTCCAAGGAGCTCACATTCCATCTATATTATGATGGTAATATTGTTTTAATTTTTGTCTTAAATAATATTTCTGCAACTTCCTTATCATATTTCTTCTTTATCTACATTGGCAAATCTTGGTGTAGGCCACCACCTTACTTGTCTTTCATACACTAGGGTATTTCCTCGTAGACCATGGATAATGCTCTTAGTTTTATTTTGTTATCACTGCCCTTAATTCCTAGATGCACATAGGATAGGATCACATACTACTTTCTATCTTTTTATTTTTGGTTGTTGTGGAGGTTGAAAGACTAAAATAGGGGTTTGACTGAGGCAAACCCCCAAACAGCCCCAAACATTTTCCCATTCTGTGTTGTGCAGGTTGTGGAGAAAGAATCAAATGCACAAAGGTTTACTAGTTTCTTCTTTTCCCTTTGTTATTTCTCTCATTTCATTTGATTTAACTAGTTTATCATTGTTATTTCCATTTCTATATTATCTATTACCTTGTTGTTTTGCTCCCTTGTTCTATTTTGTACATCTAGGTAAGTTGTTGGGTAGAATTTTGCATTTTCAAGAAGTTGTTCACATTTATGGGCCGTACGAATGACAGTGCTTAGCGTGGACATCCGTACAACGCACTGGTGTCTTAGACAATGAGCTTCTCCTTTCGGTACCAAGTTCCTCTTTGTATCCTCTCTTTTACTCTATATTTCATTTTTGGAAATTATTTTCTAGTTATCAGTTAATTCATGTTTTCCATTCCTACACCTATTTAATGTAATGTAAAAAGTGAGGGTATCACTTTTTCTTCATTACAATACGAATGTCCCTTGGTTATGTCACTTTACCCATCACTCTAGGGCCTGTTATTCTTGAGACTACTTTCCATTTGAGGCATGAATTTTTAGTGTATAATATCCATTTGGGGAATCCAAAAATTCATGTAGTGGGTGTTTTCTCATCTATCATTCATCATACAATCAAGCTTACTCCTTAAAATAAGCAACATGTAGTGATCCATATAAATTTTGACAAGTAGTTGACAACAAAACTAATCAGGCCTACAATTTGTCTCTACTAATTATCCCTAATCCTCCTATTTCTCATGTTGATCATAAGGATAATTATGGCTCATCATAAATTTCTATGTGCATTAAGTCCTAAAGAGCAAGACCAAAATAATGCCAACCAAGCTTCCCCTAAGTTATCCATTGATCTTTATTTATAGTACTACATCACCTTCAGATTTCTATATGAATACTCACTCTAGTGAAGGTGATGCCTCTCATAGATCCACATCTGTCCACTATTATGAGGAACATTTATCATCATCTAAATTGGCTAGTCATTATGGAAAATGATACAATATTTTAAAAAATATTGGCTATAAGGGAAAAGGATTAGGTTTGAATCAACAAGGTATTTACAAACCTATTAAAGTCCTTGAAAATAATGACACTAAGAGAATTGGGTATCATGCATTGTTAGTGACGACATTGACTTTCCCAAGTTAGATTATTCAAATCTCATTTGGGATGGTTTTATAGATATGCATCCTCCTTGGGACACATTTGTGAATGATGAAGCTTTAGCTAAATACTTAGGTCTCTATGATGATTAACCTAGATATCACCATGATGAAGTCTTCCCATATTACTTGAGGTTTGTTCATACTTTGGGGAAGATGATACATCTCTACTTAGTGATCTTGATATTTTACCCACCCAACTATTTATTGAGGATCATAATACACTTAAATGGTTGGTGGCACATATGGAATAGTTATGAATTTGTAACATAATAGTTCATGTTGTGAATATATTGCATGGATTGGTATTATAAATAGGATGATTATGTTTCTTTGGTTAATTTCATGTACAATAAAACATATCATTTACTCTATACTGAGGTCCTATTAAATAGATATTTGACAAAAACTATCCTACAATCAAAAAGATTAGTTTGTCATAGGATCAAATAGGTTGAAGGATCTAGAAGATCAAGTGAAGTATATCGTACAAATGCTTATTGAGGATATTGATCGATAGAAGTTTTTTTCATACATAAAGAGGGTTCTAAGATAGTTTGATTGCGGATAAGGTATTATTTGAAATACAACTAAAAAAAAGAGTTCAATAAATATTGGGAATTCAACTAAATTTGTACCTAGGACCGTAGGACCATTCAAAGCCATCGAAGTAATAAATATGTAGTTTATGGATTAAAAAAGATCCCAAAAATTAGTTACTATTAACATATATAAATCTAATATGATAAATAAATAAAAACATTCTCAAGTGAAAAAGATATATACAATAATGGGGGCTTTCCTAGGAAAAGTTGTATATCTTATGTCATTGGAGTAAAGGAATAATTAAATGTTGTACATTTAGTGGTAAACCACGTTAGACTATTTTTTTTCTACTTGAAAAATATTTTTTGTTATGTAACATAAATAGGCTAGTTTTTATATGGTTCATTTTTTATGACATGAAAGTATATAAGTGGTGTTAAGTTGTGCTCTTAGGTAGATATTAATAGGGTTAAGTGGCTTCTAGAAAAGATCTAGAATATTCATGAAACCTATTTGATGTAGTACATAAGGTTAGGTGGCTTCTACTTTGGTAAATGATAATCAAACAAAAATATTTATTAATACTAGTATAGGTAGTTTGTTTTACTTTTTAGAGATGAGATCAATAATCACATAGTTGGACATAAGAGTTCTTATAACAAATCTAATTATAAAATGTGACCTTCACTTTTCAAATCAAATTTTTAAAAATAAAAATATACATAGTTTAAAATTTTTAAAATGTAAAAAAATTTGGCAATTTATTTTTAAAAAAACTACTTCAATAGATTTATTTTTAAATGCATGTGATGAATATTGATTTTATATCCTAAATTTTGCCACAATTTCATGCACTTAAGTCCACTAAGAAAGAGTAAAATTTAGAGTTGTTACAAAAATTTAGAGAAGTTTTTCAAGAGACCAATGCCATTTTTCTAAGAAAGTGGTAGATAATAAGATCCAATTATTGTTAATTTACTATCCCCTAACATTGGTCTCTATCACAAATGACAATAATTAATGGAAGCTAATGAGGTAAATAAAAAATTACAATATATATTTTTTTATACCAAGGTGTAATAGATCCTTACACTTCTCTATTTTATTCTCTTTAATTACTTTTACTATGGCTAAAAAGGTTTTAGCATGAGCCATTAAAATATTTATTTATCATAAAACTTTAATAATCTATAGTAGTCAACAATATGTAGCTCTTCCACTGATTATCACACATACCAAGAAATGTATATAATCTTTTATTTAAAATCAAGCATCACCAAATAAGAATAGTAGGGATGTGTAGAAAACAACAATGAATATAAGGTTTTTGTAGGTCTACTTTTATGAAATTGAAAAATGAGGTATTGAGACCACATAGACTATTTTTAATATCTAATTGGATGATATATCATATTTTAGGAAAAAGATATATTAATGAGAATATAATGCATGTAAACTATTTTATTTTTCTAATTTGAAGAAGAACAAGTTACTACACATTAAGAATAATTGTTAATTTACACAACAATAACTTGTTCATTTAGAACATGTCATTGAAGATGGAATGTTGAGAATTGATTGGAAAAAGTGTTTAAGTTATTAGAAGTTACACAAGAAACATAGGTTACCCAAACAACTTGGAGTAATAATGAGGTAAATGAGGTTCTTAAAATAGTAAGAAAATTTACATAGTATGCACTTTCATAAAACTAAAAAATTATAACAAGGTGGAAATGGATTATTGTGATGTTAATTTTGTTTCTATCAAGTTGTTTCAGTTGTGCCAATGTAAAACTTTTTACTTGTTTTGTGGTGGTTGCACTAATGTCATGGAACTTAACATGAGTGTCACTATGGTTTTAAATTGATGTTTGTGGTACCCAAACTTATCCATAATGGCCATAATGATTTTAAATGAGTGAAATGAAAAAGAGACACAAATTGATAATACATCTAGATTCATGTTCTTCTATATTTAAACTATGATGCAGAGGCATCCACACTAAAACCTTGACATACAGCATGTATATCCGCAACCCTTCATCATCATCATCATATTTTCTGTTAACATAGTCAGCATCATCATATTTTCTCTTGCCGACCGATATCCTCCTACAGACAAACCTTCGACCCTTCGTCTGTCAGTAGCATCATCATATCCGGCTATCGGCAGCATCATCATATTCGACAAGCGCAAACATCCTCCTGACGTTCACTGTTCACCTTACCGCCAAACGCTTTCTGCAGCATCATGATGTTCAACATCATGTTCATCAGCAGGATATAAAATATCCTGTTCCCTCCATATATCCTGATGACGACAACTTCATGCACCCTTCCCTCGATGCTTACGTCACCCCGATATCCTGATGATGATTATCCTGATGACGATGACGTCACATGCAGTTCCTCCAATATCCTACTGTCGGCCAAACATAACATTATCAGCCCACGATGGTTTTATCAACCCGATCTTCTACCTTATGCCGATACGCTCCTCCTTGGCAACACCTGATGATGATCACCGCGAAACACTTTCACCTTATGCAAACGATTGCATCATGCTCAACTCCATCTTCTCGGATGACGCCTGAAGTAACTGCAGGATATACACAGAAATATCCTGATGATGCCGTTGTGACAGATTTTCCCAACCTTAGCAAATTTTGATCCGCTGAACCTCCTGAGGTGACCCGATCTACTTTCAGGGCGATCTTCCAGACTCGAACTATCAGCACGACCTAGCACATACCCATGCTAGGGTTCTCAACACATCTCGACGACGATCCTGCACACCTGTATACAAATAAACACAAAATGCAGACTAAATCCTAAACTACTGTACATTGCCATTCCACCGATTCGACGAATCAACCGGTGGAATGGATCAGCGAATCCATGAAACCACCAGAACAGCAAATCGATCACACAATGGAATCCAAACAGAGGATTGACACAACAGGATCTCTTTATTGATTTCAAAAGATGCAATTACAATACTCAGTCTCTCCCTCTCTCTGTCTCACTCCCTGCAATCTAGCTTCTCAACATCTATCTCTAAAACCAACCGATCCTCATGCATAAATAGGATCTCCTGCGAGTACTACCGACTCGACTCCAAGCGGCTGGGAGCTTCCAAGCAGCTGGGAGGATCCAACCGAACATACAGTATAACAGCTGTCCTAACAAACTAGCTAAAAATAGTAAAGTATGGTCAACATGACCTTATTACATGCATTGGTCTTACAAGACCTTCTTGGAAACATTAACCAGACCTATAACAAACTAACTGCCTCATGGAGGCCAGCTGTCAGGTAGGTGCTCCTGTACCAAACTAGTTATTTTTCTTATTCTTGTTGAATTTGTTATGTACATCATGTACAATCATTTCGTTAATTGATTAATTTTAAGTGGAGGGTTTAAGGAGTTGTAGCATGGTAGGATCTATTTGTTAAACCAATTTATAGAGAATTACAACATAGAAGGATATGGGCATGTACAAAAAGATGGGGGACCAAAAAGTGGCCAAACCATTTTTTGGTCCAAGCAACTTAAAACATATAACATGCTTACACTTTAGGCTTGGTATTACCAATCGTAAAGCGTGAGCATGTTATAACACGAGCAAGTTATAACATAGTCACATTTTAACTTACTATACATAAAAAAACACAGACTCGCGACTCATTATTTTCATTCACAAATTCATTGTGAGGGATAAATGCGACTAGGGTTATTCCATGAGCACATATTGAAGAAATTAGAGGAGAAGAACACAAACACTATGCCATCACACCATTCCCACTCTCGAGGACATCATGCATGAGCTCCATAAAATCCACAAGTTGAACAAGGTAGGGTTTGCTTATTTTTTCTAAATTTGAAAACAAATCATTTGTTTTTTAATGTTTTGATTGAATTTTTATTTTGAATTTTCAGCCAATGAACCCCATGAAACACCCCCAAACCCTAATCCAACAAATATATGGGATGATGAGATTCATGGTGAAGAGGAGGCTCAAAACAACTCTCCTCAAATTCCTCCTTCAATTCCTCGCTATCATCGTGAGACACAAGAAAACGTTTTAGGGCAAATTGAGGAGAACAAAAGACAACTTGAAAGCTTAATTAAAACATTAAAAAATCCAAATGCAAGCAATCCTCATTAGAGATCCCTTGCTACATCCTTAGATTCAATTTTTTCTCCCATCGATTCTATTATAAGCCAAATCAACAAGTGGGCTGATTATAGGGAGAGTTTCCGCAATACTATGCAAATAAATTATTGTACAAATAGGTGAAGGACATGAAAATTTTGAAATCTGATCTATGTGCCCTATTTTTTGATCCTCAAAGTAATGAGACATTGTACGGGAGTTGTAAAGATTCCCATTCACTAGTGTGTACATGATAGAATATCTAAATTTTTTGGGATATGTGGTGGATGGTTCTTGACGATCCACCATGTAACAATAATGAGGTCCCACGGTAATATATGAGGAAACTCCATTTTGAGTTTATCCTCAATGACATTCCAAACTATTTTTGACATGCGAGATTTCTCAGGCGGAGGCGGTGGATCTGCACAGGATAGGGAGGGTGCACATCGTTCCTAGGACAGTTCAGCTAGACCCTTAGTGAGGCCATCATTTTAGTATATCACACTCCCTTCTACTTTGAAGGAGACTGTTGAGGTGGAGAAGCTACATTCTATTAGTTTCCTCACTCAGTCTTTATTACAGCATGGGATCCATCTTTCACAGACTAGTGAGGGTGAGACTAGTAGGCATCGTCAATCCCCACATCTTTGTCATTCTTGTGGAGCTATATGTCATTACAGGTTTGAGGATCGTCTCGATATAGACATTGGTTTGGATGCTTCACATGACTTTTAGGACTATGCCACACAGGGGTAGGAGCAGGCACAAGACACGTCCATATTGGATAATATTGTTATAATAGATGAGTTGCTGGATAGACCTTTGGTATTGATACACAAGTAATTTTTTATTATAAGGTTTTATAATTTATTAAATTTGTATTTGAAATATCTAATTAATTATATTAATAGATATTATAAGTCAAAATTAATGTAGGTAATTGTATGCATTATGAGATTCTAGGGTCAAAGTACCCATCCTGTGTCTATCAGCTGTCCACTGCAAGCTTATGAGAGGATGTTGAGTCAACAAGTATGTAATTTGTAACAAGATAGTAAATACAGTACATGTAAGTTTTTTTTCATATATCAATGGTAATCTTATTTAGTGATAATATGATGATGAAAAGGTGGATGTTGGACCTTTAGCATCAGGAAGAGTTGGTGGGGTCGATCATAGATCTAGTTTCATTAAAGTAAATTTTACTATTTATAATCATTGTTGATGTAGGAGCATCCCTGGTTCAAGAGCAATCTTGCATCAACCAAAAACACTTGCATTTTAGTTTGCTTGTAGTTCAATTTGTTTCCTTTCATTTTCCAGTTCAGTTCAGGCAGTTCAGTCAGTCACAGTTTCTGTATTTTGGTCCGCATTCTACCATAGTTGCATTTCACATCTTGCAGAGCTGGACTTAGCATCTAGACATGTTCATCTACATCATATCCATAATTTAGAGCATTTGGGTCAGTTACTAGAAATTTATCGCTATTAGAAGATCAACTATTTCTCAGAACAGAGCATCCTGACAGTCTCTGATAATCAACTAAAGGAGAAGACTTGTGGAGTGTTCCTTGACTTGTGGAGCCTAATGACACATCATTCAATGATCTTTGGTTTGTGGCCAACCTTACTCGAGATCTGCACATCATTCCATTCATTTGCGGAGGTGTTCTATGCATTTAGGTCTAACCTATCGTGTACACATGTTACAACTCTTCATTAGAGTTTGTGACCTTCCTTGGCTGATGTAGAGGAATCTTTTGTACCAGAGATGATATATAAGGATATCATGGATCCTTAGGAAAGCAGTTATCAAGTTCATGATATAGATGGTAGATAGTTTAGCTCCTTTGCGGAAGGGACTTCAATGCTATATCTTGTGCATATTCTGATATTATGTAATTAGGCCTTTGAGCCCTAGTTGTAAGCCCGCATGATGTCGACCAGATAGCATTTAAATTCTATGATATATTGAATGACTAATCTGCATTTATTTCATATCTTTGAGTTGTTTCTGTTGTGTTTACTCTTGTTGCATGGCCTAGACAGTTCATTTTGTGAACCCTCCTATCGTGACTACACCAAGTGGTATCAGAGCGAAAGTTTGAATCTTTGGGAGCGAATTGAGCAAAATTGGCAAGGGAATTCTATAAGATCTTGTTGTGGACAGATCGCTAAATTAAGGTAGGTTACTTGTGTCACAACTGATCACCAATTGTGAGGCAATTGTCATCTTGTAGCCCAATCACCAATTGTGAGGCAGATATCACCTTGTAACCCAATCACCAAACTTGAGGCAGTTTGCACTTGATCCTAGGAAGAATGTCACCGAGGAGAGTTGTTTCTATTGGAACAATAGCTGGAAGAATGGATGAAATGATGGAAATGATGAAAACAATGCGAATTCAACTAGATACTATTGAAGAAGATAAGCGAAGAGGATTGACACCGAGACCTAATGTTGAAAGTGACGATGAAGAGGAATTTCAATCTGTTGAACAAATTGGCGAAACCCTAGGAGGCGATGAAGAAGAAGAATCAAATCAAGTCAACATGTTGCGAGCTATTTCAAAGATTGGAAAGAGACCTAAAGTTGATGTTCCAAATTACACTAGCAATTTGAACCCTGAAGAGTTGATTGACTGGATAAATGACATAGAAGAATACTTTGAATATGAAGAAGTTGAAGATCTAGAGAAGGTGAAATTTGCAAAGACAAAGTTGAAAGGACATGCTGCTATATAGTGGAAATAAGTTTAGGTGGAAAGAAATAGAAGAGGGAAAGAAAAGATTATAAAGTGGGATAGGATGGTGACAAAACTAAAGAATCAATTTGTACCTGTTGACTATGAGTTGGAACTATTGAAAAGATTGCAGAACCTGA
This sequence comes from Cunninghamia lanceolata, assembly GCA_027924645.1. Taxonomy (NCBI): domain Eukaryota; kingdom Viridiplantae; phylum Streptophyta; class Pinopsida; order Cupressales; family Cupressaceae; genus Cunninghamia; species Cunninghamia lanceolata. The sequence continues at coordinate 8,675,596 of BSBN01000400.1, forward strand.
GACAAAAGGAGAAATCTGTGAAGGAGTATACTGAGGAATTTCATAAGATGATCATAAGAATAGGACATAGTGAAGAAGAAAGGAGAAAGTGGCTAGATACATCAATGGACTGAGGTTGAACATTCAAGAAGAACTAAACTTGGTAAGGATGACTTTTTTGGAGGAAGCATATCAGTTTGCCCTGAAAGTTGAAGAGAAGTTGAATAAGAGGCATGATCAGAGACAAAGAAGTAGGGGAGGTAAATTTCAGAGAGGTAGAAAATTTTCTGGAGGATACAGATCACATTCGGAGCAGAACAAGTTTGACAGCCCATTCAAGAAGGATGAAAGAGATAGTAATGTTTACTAGAGAGATGACATAAATTTTTACTAAAGAGGAAACCCAAGTGCATACCGGAATGAAGGATACAAAAGAGAAGGAAGAGGATTTGATAAGAGGATATTCAGAGGTACTTGTTTCAAGTGTGGAGGTAAAGGACATAGAGCATTTGAATGTAATCAAGGTAGTACAAGTAAGAGGACAGAGAATAGTGGAAGAGTAGCCTATGTTGAAGAAGAACCTATTGGATCACCAAGTTTAGTTGGTAAACCTGAGAAAGAAGAATCACTTGTGAAGAGGAGAGCACTATTTCAAGTAGAAACAAATGAGGAACCACTGTAGAGGAAAAGTTTGTTCAGAACAAGATGCAAATCATGAGATAAGTGTTGTAAAGTCATAATTGATAGTGGTAGTTTAGATAACCTAGTTTCAGAAGAGATGGTGACTAAGATGAAGTTGGAAAGATTGAGATACCCTAAGCCTTATTAGATAGCATGGATTCAGGATGATCATAAGGTACTGGTGAGTGAACAATGTTTGGTAAAATTTCATATTGGATCTTATCATGATGAAGTTTTGTGTGATATTATGCCTATGGATGTTTGTCATATCTTGTTGGGTAGACCTTGGCAGTATGATAGAAAAGCTATACATGATGGGAGAAAGAATACATACACTATAACATCAAATGGGAAAAGAATTACTTTAATTCCTTTGGAAGATGATACTAAGGGTGAAGTATGTGGGAATGCTAGAATCTGTTTGGTAGATGGAAGAAAATTTCTAGATGGTTTGAGACATGAGAATATGTGTTATGCTTTGATTCCTAAGAAGCCTGAAACATTGAAGCAGACTGAAGAATCACAACCAGAGGAGATAAAGGAGTTACTGACAGAGTATAAAGACATCATATCAAATAATGTACTTGAAGGATTGCCACCTATAAGGAGTATCAGTCATCACATGGATCTTATACTAGGAGCTAGTTAGCCTAATAAAGCAACACATAGGATGACACTAGCAGAGAATGAAGAATTAAACAGACATATACAAGAATTGTTGAGGAAAGGTTTGATCAAAGAAAGTTTGAGTCCTTGTGTCATACCTACAGTGCTAGCACCTAAGAAGGATGAAGAGTGGAGAATGTGTACTGACTCTAGAGCAATAAACAAGATCATAGTTAAGTATAGATTTCCTTTACCTAGAATGGATGATATCATGGATAGTTTGAGTGAAGCAAAATATTTTACCAAGATATACTTGAAGAGTGGATACCATTAGATCAGAATCAGAGAAGGGGATGAATGGAAGACTAAATTTAAGACAAATGAAGGATTGTATGAGTAGTTAGTGATGACTTTTGGATTGACAAATGCACCGAGTACTTTCATGGGATTGATGAATGAAGTCTTGAAGAAATTCTTGGGTAAGTTTGTGATTGCATATTTGGATGACATTTTGATTTTTAGTAAGACAAAAGAAGAACATTTGTGTCATATTAGACAAGTTTTGCAGAGGTTGAGAGAAGTGAAATTACTGATAAACATCAAGAAGTGTAGTTTCATGAAGGCAGAACTACTGTACTTAGGATTTGTGATTTTTGCGGAAGGATTGAAGATGGACCCTGAGAAAGTAAGAGCAATTGTTGAATAGCCTACACTGGAGAGCATTGGAGAAGTTAGACCATTTCATGGATTGGCTAGTTTCTACCAAAAGTTCATCAAAATTTTTAGTTTAGTATCTAACCCTATGACAGAGACAATGAGAGGTAATGTCAGAAAGGATTTCAAGTTGACATCAGGAGTAGATAAAAGTTCTGAATTGTTGAAGCAGAAAGTGACAGAGCAACCTGTTGGCAAGAGACACTGCTTTGGTATGGACTTGTATGTTGTCATTGATGGAAACAAGGCTAAGAGATCCTATCACCATGATAGGAAGAGATATCTCAAGAAGAGCATATTGGATTTTAGGTCCGGTTGACAGAAAATGGCTAAGTATGGAAAGTATGTAGAGTAGAGGATAATAAGCTGGACAGTATGCCTTTGTAGATGATGATCCGGTAATGCAGTTTAGGTATGATGTTCTTAATTGTTTGACAATGTTATGCCTCAGTGACTATGTCCTGACTTCCTCGGGAAGTCATCTTGAAGAAATGTCTAAGTCTGGGTAAGCAAAGGTATAGCAGGAATAGAGAACAGGGTCTAGTGCACTGGTCCGCATTCCTCTGCAGACAAGTATTTCATTATGTAGTTTTGAGGTGTTGTAAACACTTATATGAAGTGTCTTATTCCTAAGTTAGGAGATCTGAAGTTCACCAAAAGGATAGCTACAAGATGCTAAGTATCGGCATAGTGTTTGACAAAGTTTGACAAAGACAGAGTCTGAGTTCTGATGGTCCGCATTTCTCCACAAGATGATATGATGCCTTGTGGTTATAAGGCTAGGATTGTGAATGTATAAAGAGTCCTTGATATGTTTTGGAAGGTGTTTTGAGATCCTCTTAAGTTGTTAAGTATACTCTTAAGGAAGAGGCTGACAAGTATATGAATCATTGTGAGGAGAAGAGTTAATGTTTGAAGGATCTATGTAAGTAATTGAATGATTAGAGCCAACCTATATGAACATGCTTGGGAGAAGAGTTGGGTCCACGTGACACATAGTGCATTGGATTGAGTGACAAGGTACATCTTTCTATGTACATGTTTCACTTCTTGGATGTCAACCTAATTATGGATTAAATCATGAGACAGATATATATATATATATATATATATATATATATATATATATATATAAGAGCGATGATCTTGTGTTGTGAAAGTATATGTGTGTGATGTGGTGTAGGTGCACCTAACCCACAGTGGCCTCCATGAGGCATTTAGTTGTTTTATGCTTAGTTTTCTATTTCCAATAAAGTCCTAAATGGACATTAAATGTAATAAGGTCAGTTTGGACTAATGCATGTTTAGTTAGTTGTATTTAGGATCAAGTTGTAAGTTCCAAGATCATTGGTTGATCTGCAGTTTGTTAGGACAGTTAAGTTTATTGGATCGATGGAGGTAGTTAGCTCTCCCAGCCGCTTGGAGACAAGTCTATACTACCATGGGTAGGTAGATAAATACCCCTGGACAGATCGATTATGATAAAGGATGATAAGGAATAGTTGTAGTTATTTTGGAATTTTGTTGAAAATATTTATGTAGTTGCAGTTCTGATTTATCAATTAATAAGATCCTGTTGCATTTGAATTCATTGTGAAATTGTCTACCCGTACTGAGGCCGGATGGGTTCGATTATCCATTCCCCTGGTTGATTCTGTGAATCAGAGGAATGGCTATGTATAGTAGTTTACGGTTTAGTTTGCATTTTCTGTTTGTTCGCATGCATGTTTACAGGTTCGTGGTTGAGAGGTGTTGAAAACCCTAGCATGGGTATGTGCTAGGTCATGCAGATCGAAAAGAGTTTAAGAAGCCGCCCAAGAAATGGATCGGGCCATCGCTGGAGATTGCGTGGATCAAACTGTGAAAATCCATGAAGTTCTATACAATCTATGTGTATATCACTTTTGTATATCGTGGGTATATCGCTTTTGTTTCATCGCTGTTGTATGTTGAAACATACATGAGGATATACAAGTCTATCGCATATACATAGGAGAGAGAAAGGTCAAGATCCCTATCGGCATACAAAAAAAAGTCAAGGGTTGGTCAAAGATACATTTGAAAATGCATGTTAAGGAGATACAAGTTTGAATATACAATTTTTGTATATACTACAAATGTATATCGGGTTATGCAACTTGTGAGTATCCATCTTTTGTATGTTGGATACAGTTCCTGTGTATCCGTCAATTGTATCGGGCAGATTGTATGTGTTAAATGTACATCAAAAATATACAAAGGTAGTCAGTGGGTCAAACATACATCGAAGGCATATTCGAAGGAATATTCAACGAATGCATATTTTGGTTTGTATGCGGTAAAGATACAATGAGATAGATGCATCAGGTTGATGCAAAAGGTGACTGGTCAGGGCGGTAGCCTGAATGTATGTTGGAAGGTTCTTTTGTCGAAAGATACAAGGTGCGACCGGCAGTAGGAGGTAAGGGCATCGACAGAGTAGGTAAAGGTTTGCATGTATCGGTTGTATATGGAAAATATACAATGCGCAGATACAAGTTTTAAGATGTAAGCAACGACTGATAGAACGGGTGGCGGTAACCGGTGATCGGCGGTTAGGCATTGTATGTCTGAGTGTTTGGTATGAAGAAATGCATGTAGATTTGCGGGCGCAGTAGGTAAGCGTTTGTATGTGCAAGCGCTACAGTGATCGGGTTTAGGTATTTTGTGAAGCCGATGGTTTTATGTGTGGCCGATAGGCGAGAGGAGGGGATTTTTATACAATGAAGTTTGTGTGCATATTTAATAATGCACGGACATACAATTGAGAGTGTATGTTAGGGTTTTAGGTGGATGCTCTGCATCATAGTGGTATCAGAGCTCAGTAAAAGGTCTGGACTGTTGTGTGTTGGTTCTGTCACTGAGAAGGCAGAAGTAGAGGGTTTGAGAGGTTGACAAGATGTCTTCGAAAGGTAATTGTACTACAATGGAGTTGCAGGAGATGAAGGAAAAACATGTCAGAGAGATGAGAAAGATGAAGGAGCTTGCTGAAGCACTTCATGCCAGGCTTGTAGCCTTGGAGAAGAACAAAAAGAGGGAAGTAGAAGATAATGAATCAGAAGAAGATGAAGATGATGATGAAGAGTATGAAGAGGTAGTTGAAGATCTGAATGCTGAAGATCAGAGATTTGCAAAACTGTTAAAGGCAGTGTAGAGTGAGAAACCTAAGGTAAAGGTTGATGTTTCAAAGTATAATGGAAGTTTGGATGAAGATGAGTTACTTGATTGGATTGCTGCATTATATAATCACTTTGAATGTGAAGATGTTGCTGAGGATCAGAAGGTAAAGATTGCAAAGACCAAGTTAGGAGGTCATGCTTTGGTATGGTGGGATTATGTACAATCTGAGAGAAGGAAACAAGGAAAGTCAAAGATCACTTCATGGGATAAAATGGTAGCAAGGATCAAAGGTAAATTCTTGCCCAAGGATTATGAAATTCAAATGTTTAAGAAGCTGCAATTTTTAAGGCAAAAGGAAATGGATGTGAAGGCATACACTGAGGTGTTTTACAAGTTGAGTATGAGATCCGGTCATCATGAGAATGAGATAGAAAAGGTGGCTAGATACTTGGCTGGTTTGAGATTGAACATACAGGATGAGTTAGTTTTAGCTAACCCAAGGAGTGTAGAGGATTATTATCAAATGGCAATCAGGATTGAAGAAAAGATGAATAGAAGACAAGATAAGTCCATGAGAGGAAGAGGTAGCAATATGAGGGGAAGAGGATCAGCCCCTACAACAAGAGAAAGCAATGAGAGTCAAGAAGACACTGGTAAAGGACAAGAGTAGTCTGATTTCAGAGGTGGATGGAAAGGTACCAGAGGTAGATTTGGAGGTGGTAGAGGGTCTACTACATTTTCTGGTAAGTGTTACACTTGTGGTGAATATGGGCATCCATTTTTCAAATGTCAACAAAAGCAACAAGTTCAAGAGGAGAAAAGAGGGCAAATCTGATCCAAGAAGTTGATAACCAAAGTGCATGCAGCTCAAACACTCAGCAAAGTGTGAAGGAGACTCCTGATAATTATGGGTATCTGGAGGAGGGAGAAGCATTGATGTTAAGAAGGACAATCTTGAAGACATCAAAGGATATGATGCAAAGAAGAGCTCTTTTCAAGACCACATGCAATAGCAAAGGTAAAATATGTAAGGTTGTGATTGATTCTGGTTCTACAAATAATATGGTCTCTCAGGGAATGGTGGATAAACTAAAATTGGAAAGGATTCCACATCAAAATCCCTACAAAGCATCTTGGGTAAGTGATAGTCAATCACTTTTGGTATATGAACAGGCATATGTTGATTTTCAAATTGGAGAATATCAAGATAGAGTTTTGCGTGACATATTGCCCATGGAATGTTGTCACCTACTGTTGGGTAGGCCATGGCAATTTGATAGGAGAGTATTGTATGATGGGTATGCAAATACCTACACCATCAAGAAAGATGGGAAAACTATTGTGTTGATACCATTATAGGCAGAAGCTGTAGCACAAAAGGCAGCAAAAGTCATTATAGTGGGAGAGGATTTTGTGAAGATGCCTACAGCAGCAGGCATAAAGGCAGTTGAGGATACTGCAGGGAAAGAAGTTGTTAAGGACAACAGTTTGAAGAAAGGTTCAGTTTTGACTAACAGAGGTTAGCCACAGACCAAACAGCAGGTTTATGAGCAGCCACAAATTGATTGGCAAGACAAGGATGTGATTGTAGTTGGGACTATTGTTTGTCCTATAAAAGTTGAAAGGAAGACAACTTTAAACATTGTAGAAGTTCAAGAAGCAATTCCTAAGGTTATTCAATTAGGTATTCAGATAGAGGTGCTGGTAAGACAAACTGGCAAACACAGGGTATGTATGAACAGAGCCTACATTGACAAGCATGAGAATTTACTTACAAGCCACCAAGTTGCAGTTTAGAAATCTTGGAACAACCAAGGGATAACAAAGTATAGAGCTGGAGCAGTTCAGAGCCGTGAGATGACAAAGAGTAAAGGTGGAATTATTCCACAACCTAACTCATGGGACATGAGTTCTTTTTCTGTTGGGGAGTATGGTGCAAGTGCACCTAACCCACAGTGGCCTCCATGAGGCATTTAGTTGTTTTATGCTTAGTTTTCTATTTCCAATAAAGTCCTAAATGGACATTAAATGTAATAAGGTTAGTTTGGACCAATGCATGTTTAGTTAGTTGTATTTAGGATCAAGTTGTAAGTTCCAAGATCATTGGCTGATCTGTAGTTTGTTAGGATAGTTAAGTTTATTGGATCGATGGAGGTAGTTAGCTCTCCTAGCTGCTTGGAGATAAGTCTGTACTACCGTGGGTAGGTAGATAAATACCCTTGGACAGATCGATTATGATAAAGGATGATAAGGAACAGTTGTAGTTATTTTGGAATTCTGTTGAAAACATTTGTGTAGTTGCAGTTCTGATTTATCAATTAATAAGATCCTGTTGCATTTGAATTCACTGTGAAATTGTTTACCCGTACTGAGGCCGGATGGGTTCGATTATCCATTCCCCCGGTTGATTCTGTGAATCAGAGGAATGGCTATGTACAGTAGTTTAAGGTTTAGTTTGCATTTTCTGTTTGTTCGCATGCATGTTTACAGGTTCGTGGTTGAGAGGTGTTGAAAACCCTAGCATGGGTATGTGCTAGGTCGTGTAGATCGAAAAGAGTCTGAGAAGCCGCCCAGGAAATGGATCAGGCCATCGCTGGAGATTGCGTGGATCAAACTGCGAAAATCTGTGAAGTTCTCAAAAATATACAAATTGTGTATATATCACTTTTGTATGCGAGGTATACAATCTGTGTGTATATCACTTTCGTATATCATGGGTATATCACTTTTGTTTCATCGCTGTTGTATGTTGAAACATACATGAGGATATACAAGTCTATCGCATATACATAGGAGAGAGAAAGGTCAAGATCCTTATCGGCATACAAAAAAAGTCAAGGGTTGGTCAAAGATACATTTGAAAATGCATGTTAAGGAGATACAAGTTTGAATATACAATTTCTATATATACTGCAAATGTATATTAGGTTATGCAACTTGTGAGTATCCATCTTTTGTATGTTGGATACAGTTCTTGTGTATCCGTCAATTGTATAGGGTAGATTGTATGTGTTAAATGTACATCGGACATGTACATCGAAAATATACATTGAAGGCATATCTGAAGGAATATTCGGCGAATGCATATTTTGGTTTGTATGCGGTAAAGATACAACGAGATAGATGCATCGAGTTGATGCAAAAGGTGACTAGTCAGGGTGGTAGCCCGAATGTATGTTGGAAGGTTCTTTTGTCGAAAGATACAAGGTGCGACTAGTAGTAGGAGGTAAGGGCACTGGCAGAGTAGGTAAAGGTTTGCATGTATCGGTTGTATATGGAAAATATACAATGCACAGATACAAGTTTTAAGATGCAAGTGGTGACTGATAGAACGGGTGGCAGTAACCAGCGATCGACGGTCAGGCATTGTATGTCTAAGTGTTCGGTATGAAGAAATGCATGTAGATTTGTGGGCGCAGCAGGTAAGCATTTGTATGTGCAAGTGCTACAGTGATCGGGTTTAGGTATTTTGTGAAGCCGATGGTTTTATGTGTGGCTGATAGGCGAGAGGAGGGGATTTTTATACAATGAATTTTGTGTGCATATTTAATAATGCACAGACATACAATTGAGAGTGCATGTTAGGGTTTTAGGTGGATGCTCTGCATCATGATGCAAGGATGCAAATAGTGGAGTAGAGTTAGAAGATCAGAAGCGATGAAGACTCAGGATTCAAAATACAGTTGTTGAATAACTGCACCCTGGCATAGTGGCAGATGCTTAAGTAGTACTCAAATCTCATGTGCAATCCAAATGGAAGCAAGTGTCCATCCTCAAGGCAGTGAGCCTTCAATAGGGTTTAACAGCCCTCAGGTTTTAACAATCCTCATTGTAATCTTGCTAGGTTTAGGGTTGAGGCAGTGAGCCTACTCAATCTAGTTGTACTTCATGGTAGTAATCCAACATGTTTGAGGCCCGTGGAGTGAACAAGCCTGAACATCATTTTTGAAAAGATTACAATATATATTTGAGATCTAATCCTCTCCATGGTTTTTCCCTCTTTGGGTTTTCCACATAAAATCTTGGTGTTATGTGTCATGCTTTTGTGGATGTTGTTCAGTTGTATATTTTTTTTCTATTGGATTATTCTTTTGAAATGGTTAAAAGTAAAAGTGCAAGAAAAGATTTATAGAACAATGATTCACCCCCCCTCTCAGTGTTCTTGACAATCAACAATTGGTATCAGAGCAAGGTTCCTTGAAAGAAGTTTAACAGCTTGAGGAAGATCTGGGATAGTATGATCATGACAACAAGAAGGTATGGAAATTTTGAAAGATACAACCAACTAGAAGCAGCTCTTATGGATCTTAAAAATTTTGAAGCAGAGGTTAGGGATCTAAAAGATAACTTGCAACAAGCTGATGAATACATCTTAAAGCCAAAAGAGCAAGTCAAGAAATTCAAAGACAAATACATAGAAGTTAGTGATCAATTGTTATCAGCAAATGAAACCTTGAATGATTTGGAAGCAGAAGTTGTAGAAAGATCAAGAGAAGAGGATGATCCAGATTCAATTGTGAAAAATAAATCAAAAGATTGTGCAAAACTAGAAAAAGAAAATGCAAGTCTAACATGGACCTAGACAAGGCCAAAAGTTTTGAAGAAAAATTCAAGATAAGTACCATAAAGCTTGATGAAATGATTGGTAGCTAGAATAGTACAGATGACAAACAAGTTTTAGGATATGAAAAAGGGGAAAGTTCAAAATCTAGTCAAGGAAACACTAAAGTACATCAAAATAAGGAAAATCAGTTCAGAAATAAGAAACGAAGACCAAGAAGACCTCCAGTTAGATAACCAAATGCACAAAGGTACCCATCTTTTCATGGCTATTGTAATTCATGTAATAAGTTTGGTCATAAGGCTACTTAGTGTAGGAGCAAAATAAATCAAAAGATTACATTATTCTCTAGTCAGTGTTTCAATTGCAAGAAAATTGATCATGGAGCAAATGAATGTAGAAATCAAATCAGGAGAAGTCTCAACAATGGAAGAAATGAACAATCATTCAAAGGTAAATGCTTCACTTGCAATAGAACTGGTCATAAAGCTGTTGTATGTAGAAGTAAAATGAGTCAAAATTCTATTAGGTGCAATGCATGCTATAAATTGGGACACTGATCAAATGAATGTAGAAGATCAGTAAGAACTAACTTTCAAAATACAAGGAACAATCAATCATTCAATGGAAAGTGTTTTGCATGCAATAGATTTGGACATATGGATAATCAATGTAGATCAAATTCAATCAATACAAGGAATCAAGGTCAAAAGAATGTGGTATGCTTCAATTGCAACAAATTTGGACATGTTGCAAGGTTTTGTAGAAGCAGGAATGAGAAGAGAAATCACTATTTTGAATAAAGGAAAACAGAGCAGAGAAATGACAAAGGAAAAGAGAAAGTTGATCTAGTTGAAACCAAGAAAGAAATGAACAAGGTATGGATCAAGAAATAAGTAATTAAAGTTGGGGATCAATCCGTACCAATATCTAATGTAGATACTTCCTCTGGGAAGTAAATTAAGAAATCTGGGTAAGGGGGAGCAGTGTATAAAATCCAAATCCTCAGGCTAGAAAGTGGGTGCCAGAATTCGGCACAAAGGCGTACGATGAAATCTGAAGTGACACAGCTCTTGGAAAAAAAACTAGAAGAAAAAGGATCAATGCGGCATATTGTAGAGCAATCCTAATTGACTGTGTTCTACAGTGAAGGGTTTTGGCAGCTTTTGGGGAAATGAGCATTTATGACGACTAGGTCAAGTCATGCGGAGGATAAAAAGGAACTTGTTTGATTTCAAAATCACTCTACACTCGGAGCTATCAGAAATTCAGAGAGATCGAAGCTAAAGTAGAGACAACCAAGATTTGAAGCATTTGAAGAAAGGAAACCTTGACTCAGTTAAACAAGGTATTTTCGTAGAAACCTTAATTGTGAATCTACTAAATTATTGCTATGGCGACTCCACAAATTATAGATATTACTGAATGCCCTCGACCCAAGTTCAAGAAACACCTGCAGAAAGCAACCAAAGTGGATCAAATGGTACATTTTTTAGTGTACCTTACGGAGTCCTGTATGTTGAGGATGTTAGGGCATATATGCATGTTGCCCTAGATGAACACAACAACATTTTTCTGATAGATCTATATCTCAAGCATTTAACTGATGACTAGTTTGACCTCAAAAAGGAATACAAAACCCTAAAGGAAAAGAAGTTTATTCAGTATGTGGATTTTCCTGCATTTGTGGAGGATGAATGGGTAAGGTATGTTCTAAGACGAATTCACAATGAATTCATGTGGTTAGGGCAGCCCTTCAAAATCACCAAGGATGCAATCAGGGCAATGACAGGATTAAGTTCCACTGGAGGTGTGCCCTTGTTGAAGGCTGTGAAGGATCAGACTATTACAAAGGCCACTAGAGCAAGGTTTGACAAGAGGGCACTAACTATTAATGATATCATAGATCATGATGTAAGATTCACCTCAATGGTATTGGGCTACAAGATCTATTTCTCCAACTGGGAGAATTCCGTCTCAGGAACAACAATCTATACTACATACCAAATGGTCAAAGAGAATGCATATTATGATTTGTGTGAACTGCTGCTAACCCAATTATTGGAGAACCTAAAGAAGATAAAGGAAAGCAAGAACCATCCCTTCAAATATGGTACATTGGTCATCTACTTATTCTTTTATTTTATGAATGAGCTACCAAACATGAAGAATTTAATCTAGTTAAGCAGTAAACCAGTAGCTGTCCAAATCGGAAACCATCTAAATAGCATTGGAAGTGTTAATGAGCAAAACATGGCCTTATGGGGATACTTAAAAAATTTTCAAGGTATAATGCAGGCTAGAGAAAGAATTCCTAGGAAAATTGTTGACAAATATAAGGAACTATCTATTTCATGGTTACAAAAGACCAATGTCTAATGGAATTTGTTGAGCCTAGGATTGTCTGGGTAATGCCAATGGGGTATGAAGTAGATGGGCAAATATTAGAGAGCTACGCTCAATACATGTTGAGCAAGCCCAAGGACAAGAGGGAAGAAAGGTATGGAACTTATAAAGAGCTATCCATGAAACTCCATGTTGAATTCAAAAAACCTAAATTGACTAGAAAAGTCAGAAAAAAGGTGGAAGAAGTCCTTGCTAGGTATGGCATCACCAAAGAGAAACTGAAAGAAGTAAGGGAAAAAGCAGAGAGTAGTAGAAGAAAAGCAAAAAGGTAAACCGGTGTAGGATCTAGAAAAATCATAGGTGAAATCGGATAAGTCTGAGAAAGTTCAGAGGACTACCAGAAGCTCTACCACCTCCTGTAGTGCCACAACTTCAATAAACCTGGAGAAAATATCAAAAGAATTATCTATCAAAGACATGAAGAGAAAGAAGATTAAGGGAAGAAGAATCTATGTCAGTGTAAGTGAGAGGGATGATGAAGAAATAGAGTAAGATGAATAGGTTAAGAAGGTGAAAGCTAAGGATATCAAAGCCTCCGGAAGTAGTAAGGAAAAGTCCTCTAGAAAGAACAAATCTAGCAAAAGAGAAAAAAAGGAAATGCCTCTAGCACTTGTAGATATAGTAAAGGTTATCACTATAGATGGCAATCTAAAACCTATGATTAAACACTATGATGAATATAGTAACAATGATAAAAGGAGTTTGGAGGAAGCCACCATAAACTATCTCAACACTTTCAGCAAAGCCCTCATTGATATCATCTCCGATCTCCCAGAAAATCTAGCAAATATTTTGAGCATTAGAAAGGAGAATGTCAGGGCTAAAGATATTGAGTTGAGAAAACATGTGTTGACTAGACTATTTCCAGAAATCACTGCAGAGGAAGAAAATCTGATCTCTAAGGAGACCAAGGATCAATTCAAAACTAAAACAAGGATGAACTTGTTAATGGTAGGTGAAATTGATAAAGTGGTGAAAGAAACAGAAGAGATCATCTTGAAATCCCTAAAGAAACATAATCTTCCCACTGTAAGTGTCAATGAAGAAAATGATGTTACTAATAACTCATCTATTCTAGAAATAAACTTGGGTGAAGAGACAGGTACAGATGGCAAAGCATCTGAGGAGAAAGAGGCACCTACTAATGATTCTCTAGTTAAACCCTCACCGGTACAATAGTCTGAGAATGTTACTAGCAAAGAAAGGACTGAGGAAGAGTTGGTAGTAGAAAATCCTTCACCTAAACAAGAAGAGGACACCAATAAGGATATGGAATTAGATTATCTGGAGCAAATCCAGAAAGAAGAAGTCTTTGTCATAGCAAGAGACACTGTGGAGCTTGCAAAAGAATTGTTGGAGAAAGAAAACAAGTTTTGGATAAGCCCGGATTTCTAAATGGTCCAATAAACTTAGACATAATGTCACATAACCAAAATTTAAGCTGGTTACAATTGTTCAGGCAAAGGCTCAAGAGGAGATATTAAAATCACACATTGAGGATAGTGAACTGATTGATGAAGCAGGTAAGATTTTGGAAAAGCTGCTACCTACCTACAAAATGGATTCATCCATGACCTTAGCAAGCCATCTAAGAGGGTTAATAAGCTCCGTAAGTAATCAGTTTGAATCCTTTGAGAAATCTACAGAAACAAAGGTAAGACAAGAGTTTAATGAGAAATGATTGGAAGAATTACAAATAATGATAGCAAATGACAAAACTTCATTAAATCATACAATAGAAAACATTCAGAAAGCTATGAAAGATGCTAGAGATTTGTACAAGTTTTGTCTATCCTAGCCCAAAACTGCTCAAAAGATTGAAAAAAAGATTAAAGACTTGGAACAAAAATTGTTGGATATCTCTAAAAATTTTGATCAGAGTTAATCATAAAGAAAGAAACAAAGGCCATCAATATTCACAATGACTTGACCAACTTAATAAATCAAAAACATCAAATAAAAAGTAGGATGGGACAACTCAAAGGACAAGTTTGTCCAAAGTTGGACTCAATGACAAATCTTATTGTAGAGGCCAAGTTAGCCATCCAAGAAGACACAACTTCTAATCCCAAAAAGGCAGAAGCCTTAGTTTTTCTTCCTAATGGACAAATTTAGATTCTAGAAAATGCAAAGAAAAGCTGGGATACGGAGTGGACACTAATTAAAAACATATTCAATGATGTTCTCAAGCACGTGTAATATTAAGATGAAGATTGTACTTGTAAATATGCGGTAGAGTACAAAATTTTGAAGTTTTAACATTTTTTTAGTTCCGGATCAAACCCTTTGCCATTGATGTCAAAGGGGGAGAAGTAGATCAGTGAAAAATGGATAATTATCTTAGGGGGAATAGGAAAATAAAGTGTATATAGTAAGGGGGAGTAGTCAAGCATTTTTCACTAAGTGTTGCCATCAATGCCAAAGGGGGAGATTGTTGGCAAGAGACACTGCTCCGGTATGGACTTGTATGTTGTCATTGATGGCAACAAGGCTAAGAGATCCTATCACCATGATAGGAAGAGATATCTCCGAAAGAGTATATTGGATTTCAAGTCCGGTTGACAGAAAATGGCTATGGAAAGTATGCAGAATAGAGGATAGTAAGCTGGATAGTATGCCTCCACAGATGATGATCCGATAATGCAGTTCATGTATGATGTTCTCAATTTTTTGGTAGTGTTATGCCTTGGAGACTATGTCCTGACTTCCTCTAGAAGTCATCTTGAAGAAATGTCTAAGCCCGGGTAAGCAAAGGTATAGTAGGAATAGAGAACAGGGTCTAGTGCAGTGGTCCGCATTCCTTCACAGACAAGTATTTTGTTATGTGGTTTTGAGGTGTTGTAAACACTTATATGAAGTGTCTTATTCCCAAGTTAGAAGATCTAAAGTTCACTAGAAGGATAACTACAAGCTGCTAAGTATCGGCATAGTGTTTGACAGAGTTTGACAAAGACAGAGTCTGAGTTCTGATGGTTCGTATTTCTCCGCAAGATGATATGATGCCTTGCAGTTCTAAGGGTAGGATTGGGAATGTCTAAAGAGTCCTTGATATGTTTTGGAAGGTGTTTTGAGATCCTCGGTAAAAGTTGTAAGTTAGCAGATGAAGTTGTTAAGCATACTCTTAAGGAAGAGGCCAACAAGTATATAAATCATTGTGCGAAGAAGAGTTAATGTTTGAAGGATCTATGTAAGTAATTGAATGATTAGAGTTGACCTATATGAACACACTTCAGAGAAGATTTGGGTCCACGCGACACATAGTGCATTGGATTGAGCGACAAGGTACATCTTTCTATGTACACGTTTCACTTCTTGGATGTCGACTTGATTATGGATTAAATCATGAGGAAGATATATATAAGAGTGATGATCTTTAGTTGTTTGTTGTGAAAGTATATGTGTGTGATGCAAGGATGCGAATAGTGGATCAGAGTTAGAAGATCAGCATCGATGAAGACTTGGGATTCAGAATACAGTTGTTTAATGACTGCACCCTGGCATAGTGGCAGATGCTTAAGTAATACTCAGTTCTCATGTGCAATCCAATTGGAAGAAAGTGTTCTTCTTCAAGGTAGTGAGCCTTCAATAGGGTTTAATAGCCCTTAGGGTTTAACAAACCTCACTGTAATCTTGCTAGGTTTAGGGTTGAGGCAGTGAGCCTGCTAAATCTAGTTGTACTTCATGGCAGTAAGCCAACATGTTCTAGGCTCGTGGAGTGACCAAGCCTAAACATCATTTTTGTAAAGATTGCAATATATATTTGAGAGATAATCCTCTTCGTGGTTTTTCCCTCTTTGGGTTTTCCACATAAAATCTTGGTGTTATTTGTCATGCTTTTGTGGATGTTGTTCAATTGTATATTTTGTTTCTATTGGATTATTCTTTTGAAATGGCAGTATTTGAACAGTCAAGGTAAGTTGAATCAGAGACACATGAGATGGGTAGAGTTCATGCAGAGTTATACATTTGTATTAAAGCATAGGAGTGGTAAATCAAACAAAGTTGCTGATGCATTAAGTAGAAGAAGAAACTTGTTGACAGAGATGAGAGTTGAAGTAATTGGATTTGATGAATTGAAGAACATGTATGAGGGAGACACTAATTTTGTAGAACCTTGGAAAGCATGTAAGGAACCTGTTGTGATAGATAAGAGTAAGTGGTTGGATTATTTTATTCAAGAAGATATGTTGTTTAGAGGAAGTCAGTTGTACATACCTAGAAGTTTAATGAGATATAATTTGATCAAGGAGAAACATAGTGGTGGATTGGCAGGACATTTTTGCATTGACAAGACAATAGCTTTGGTGAGTGAAAATTACTTTTGGCCTCAGATACATAATGATGTTAGAAAGTTTGTCTAGAGTTGTAAAGTTTGTCAAGTTGTAAAAGGAAGTAGTCAGAATATTGGATTGTATAAACCTTTGACAGTATTGGAGAGACCTTAGGAAGACATAAGTATGGATTTTGTGATGGGATTGCCTAAAACACAGAGAGGACATGCTTCAATATTTGTAGTGGTAGACAATTTTTCAAAGATGGCTCATTTCATACCTTGTAAGAAGACAACTGATGCAGTGCATGTAGCTGACCTATTTTTTCAAGGAGATCATGAGATTGCATTGATTGCCTAAGAGTATAGTTTCAGATAGAGATGTAAAGTTTGTTGGATACTTTTGGAAGACACTTTGGAAGAAGAAGATAGGTTTGATGTTTAGTTCAACATTTCATCCATAGACTGATGGACAAATAGAGGCAGTAAATGGGAGCTTGGGAAACTTGTTGAGATGTTTGGTTGGAGAGAAAGTAGGAAGTTGGGATTTGATTATTTCACAAGCAGAGTTTGCATACAATAATTCAGTAAATAGGAGTACCGTAAGAACACCTTTTGAGATTGTTACTAGAGTGAACCCTAGAGGAGTTACAGAATTGAGAGACATTGGTATGGAAGAAAAGAGAAGTGTAGAAGTAGAAGAATTTGTAGATCATGTGAAGACAATACATAATCAGGTGAAGAAACATTTGGAGGATATGAACTGTAAGTATAAGGAAAAGGCAGATGAGAAGAGAAGACATAAGGAATTTGTAGTAGGAGATGAAGTGATGGTCTACTTGAGAAAAGAGAGATTTCCAGTTGGAACATATAACAAGTTGAAGATGAAGAAGTTTGGACCTTGTAAGATACTCAGGAAATTTGATTCAAGAAATACATATGAAGTGGAGTTACTAGAGACATTGGGTATATCACCTAGTTTTAACATTGCAGACCTATATCAGTATCATGAAGTAGAGTTCAATGACAGCATGGAAGAAGACTTGAAGAAGCAGTTACCACAAAAAGCACTAGAGTAGATTGAAGACATCTTGGATAACAGAGTTGGATGCAGCACTAGAGGAAGACAATATAAAGAATATCTTGTGAAGTGGAAAGGCAAACCAGAAGAAGATTCATCGTGGATTTCTCAGGCTGAGGTGGACCGTCTTGGTTCTCCCCTAGCCCCAACAAAGTGAGGGACTCACTTTTTCAATAACCTTGGATGTCTGATGCAGGAGCATCCCTAGTTCAAGAGCAATCTTGCATCAACCAAAAGCATTTGCATTTCAGTTTGCTTGTATTTCAGTTTGTTTCCTTTCATTTTCCAGTTTAGTTTAGTTAGTCACAGTTTCTGTATTTTGGTCCACATTCTATTGCAATTGCATTTCACATCTTGTGGAGCTGGACTTAACATCTAGACATGTTCATCTACATCATATCTAGAATTTAGAGCATTTGGGTCAGTTACCAGAAAGTTATCGCTATTAGAAGATCGACTATTTCCTAGAATAGAGCATCCTGATAGTCTCTGATAATTAGCTAAAGGAGAAGACTTGCAGAGTGTTCCTCGAGTTGTGGAGCCTAATGACACATCATTCAATGAGCTTTGATTCATGGCCAACCTTCTTTGATATCCACACATCATTCCATTCATTTGTGAAGGTGTTCTATGCATTTAGGTCTGACCTATCCGTGTACACATGTTACAGCTCTTCATTGGAGTTTGTGACCTTCCTTGGCCGACGCAGAGGAATCTTTTGTACTGGAGATGATATATAAGGATATCATGGATCCCTAGGAAAGCAGTTATCAAGTTCATGATATAGATGGTAGATAGTTTAGATCCTTTGCGGAAGGGACTTCAATGCTATATCTTGTGCATATTCTGATATTCTATAATCAGGCCTTTGAGCCCTAGTTGTAAGCCCACATGATGTTGGCAAGATAGTATTTGAATTCTATGATATATTGAATGACTAAATCTGCATTTGTTTCATATCTTTGTGTTGTTTCCATTATGTTTACTCTTGCTGCATGGCCTGGACAGTTCATTCTATGAACCCTCCTACCGTGACTCCACCAATTGTGCATTTAAATAATGTTATGTAGATTTTGGTCCAATAACCTTGTTTTATTTTTAGTTGATGGCATCTTTTTGGACTCCTAATATTCATCAGTCAACAGAGGTGGGCATTGTTGCAACTATTGTGTCTTCAATGCCTTTGACTGAGGTATGAGCTAGTAACATGTAAATGTCATTATGTATTTCTTATTTTATCTCACTTCATTTAATATACATAAATGATATTCATCTTTACTCAAATTTGCTTCTTCATGCTTCTCTCAGGAGGTCACAACTCCAACCCATCCATCTACAGATGAAGAGAGACAACAAATGATGGAGAGGGATTACCAGTTTGCGGTAAGTGATTGACTACTTATGTCATGTTGTATATTTTGTTGGGAATTAAGATGTCTCAACCTTGGTAATTCCTTGTATTTTTAAATTGTATTTATTTATTAATTACCTATTGTATTAATTGGATGCAAATCCTATGTTGTCATATTGTGGGATTTGGCATGGTGATGTGTCATCCTACATGGCATATGACCACATGTACTTTTTTCCTCACATGAGGAGATAGGTGTCCCACTTAGTGGCAGGAATATTTTTCCATGTGTCGGCATCTTGGATGTTGTGTAAGGGAATATTGACCATAACGGTCATGATAGATTCCTATGACGAAGTTATGACATGTAAGAGTTGGAAATAGGAGATTCTATGACAGGTGAAAACATGTGTCGAAGAGCATCTTTGAAAAAGGCATCTTTGGGCACAAGAACGTGGACTATGACATGTTGTAAGAGAATATGCTATTTATAGCCTGTGTATGAAAGATTCTCTTACAGTTGTAAGTTATGACAGCTATGATAGATTCTATGATGGTTGTAAGAGTCATAAGAGCATCTGTCATAGCCCATTTTGGAAATAGACGACATCCTTGGGATGGGGTGACTTAACAAGTGTCAAGAGCATCCTACAAAGTTGGACAAGTGTCCATAGGCATGGGTTTTGGGCCATGAGGCCATGTTGGATGCCCATCCCTATGTGGAGCCATATTTGCCTTGTATTTGTTATATAAATAGGTGGTTTTGAGAGGAGATGTTTTACAAGTATGACAGGTACTGTAATGCTACCGGTTTATCTCTAGATACGAGTGTCGAAGACTCTTGAGATCTTGTATTGCAAGTGTATTGTAAACCATTTCAGTTTTGATAATACATTGCGCAGGTTTTGGAGTGTGGGGTTTTTCACCTGATAAGGGTTTTCCCCATGTATATCTTGTGTCTCTCTTCTTCTATCTCACTTTCGTGTTTATGTGTTTGCTGCAATATCTCTATTAGTGGTTTAACATTGCTGTAATAGTAAGGATAAAATTGAATTTGCACTCTCCTCCCCTTATTAGATTAGTGTAGGAAGTGATTTCCGCACATCGAGTTTCCTTTCATATTTGATGTTTTCTATATCAATGTGGATATTGTTTAATTGTATTAATAGGTGGAGCTTCAAAAATCTCTATCGAGGATGTCCAATTGGCGGACGAGAGAGCATGAATCATCGATTGCTTCTCCATGTAAACAAGGGCTATTGATTATTTGATATCACTCCATAGGACTTTTGATGTTGGGACATTTTTTGTATGCCTATATTGCTTTGTAAACATACTTTTATGTTTTACCGATGTATATCGGTGTACATGCCTATATGACATTATATATACACTATATGTCATTTTCATGAGATTATGTATATGATATTTTACATTATATATGATGATCAATTATGGTTACAGGATAGATAATGTATCATGCTTAAATGTGACATGACTAAAATTGTATGACAAGATCCCTTACAAAATTCCTAATATTCATGGAGACATCTGATCATTAATTTACAATAAGAGTCACACATGTGATTAAAGTATGTACAACCCTCATCCACTAAACTTGCATGCATGCATGCAAATAGAACAAAATAAAATCTTACAATGTTAAGATATGTTCCAGAATGCTTGATTAATTCAAATATTTTGAGAGCATCCTTGCAAAATACATTTTATGCACATCTTGCAATCATTGCATTCCATGAGACCACATATCTTTGAGGCATCATGTCAATCAGTTCACGTGCCTTGTCTATGCTTCCACATTTTGCATACATGTCTCCTAGGGCAGTTGCAACTACAACA
Organism: Cunninghamia lanceolata; assembly: GCA_027924645.1. NCBI lineage: Eukaryota > Viridiplantae > Streptophyta > Pinopsida > Cupressales > Cupressaceae > Cunninghamia > Cunninghamia lanceolata. The sequence continues at coordinate 8,696,243 of BSBN01000400.1, forward strand.
TCTGACAAAATTTTCATATCCTTTATGCTTTGATGGATGTCCATACCCTATTCTAAAGATCCCATTTTGGCACAGGCAGGGAGGATCCTAGAAAAGGTTGTGGAATTTGGCTTTACACCTATGAATTGCATTTTCTTTAAAGTTTCTAAAGCCTTATAAACAAATCCATTTTGTGCATATCTTGCAATCATTGCATTCCATGAGATGGTATCTCTTTGAGGTGTTTTGTCAAACAATTCACGTGCCTTGTGTATGCTTCCACATTTTGCATAAATGTCTACTAGGGCAATTGCAACTACAACATTTGACAAGATTCCCATATCCTTTATGCTTAGATGGATGTCCATACCCTATTCCAAAGATCCCATTTTAGCATAGGCAAAGAGGATGCTAGCAAAGGTTGCAGAATTTGGCTTTACACCCACTAATTGCATTTGCTTGAAAGTTTCTAAAGCCTTATCAACAAATTCATTTTGTGCATAGATTTTAATCATTGCATGCATCTCTTTGAGGTGTTCTATCAAACAATTTACATGCCTTGTCTATGCTTCCACATTTTGCGTACATATCTACCAAGATAGTTGCAACCACAACATCTAACAAAATTTCCATATCCTTTATGCTTTGATGGATGTCCATACCTTATTCCAAAGATCCCATTTTGGTACAAGTAGGGAGGATACTGAAAAAGGTTATGGAATTTGGCTTTACACCTGTGAATTGCATTTCCTTGAAATTTTTTAAAGCCTTATCAACAAATCCATTTTGTGCATTATTACAATCATTGCATTCCATAAGATGGCATCTCTTTGAGGTGATATGTCAAATAGTTCATGTGCCTTGTCTATGCTTCCACATTTTGCATACATGCCTACCAGAGCAGTTGCAACCACAACATATGACAAAATTCTCATATCCTTTATGCTTTGATGGATGTCCATACCCTATTCCAAAGATCCCATTTTAGCACAGGCAGGGAGGATGCTGGCAAAGGTTGTGGAATTTAACTTTACACCTACCAATTTCATTTGGTTGAAAGTTTTTAAAGCCTTATCAACAAATCCATTTTGTGCATATATTGCAATCATTGTATTCCATGAGATGACATCTCTTTGAGGTGTTCTATCAAACAGTTCACATTCCTTGTCTATGCTTCCACATTTTGCATACATATCTACCAGAACAATTGCAACTACAACATCTGACAAAATGCCCATATCCTTTATTCTTTGATGGATGTCCATACCTTGTTGCAAAGATCCCATTTTGGCATAGGCAGGGACGATGCAGGAAAAGGTTGTGGAATTTGGCTTTACACCTGCCAATTGCATTTGCTTGAAAGTTTTTAAAGCCTTATCAACAAATCTATTTTGTACATATCTTGCAATCATTTCATTCCATGAGATGACATCTCTTTGAGGTGTTCTTTCAAATAGTTCATGTGCCTTATGTATGCTTCCACATTTTTCATACATGTCTACCAAGTCAGTTGAAACCACAACATCTAAAAAATTTCCCATATCCTTTATGCTTTGATGGATATCCATGTGCCCTATTCCAAAGACCCCATTGTGGCATAGGCAGGGAGGATGCAAGAAAAGGTTGTGGAATTTGGATTTACACCCACCAATTGCATTTGCTTCAATGTTTCTAAAGCCTTACCAAAAAATCCATTTGTACATATCCTACAATCATGGCATTCCATGAGACCACATTTCTTTGAAGCATCATGTCAAAAAATTCACGTGCCTTGTCTGCGCTTCCACATTTTGCATACATGTCTCCTAGGGCAGTTGTAACTACAACATCTGACAAAATTCCCATATCCTTTATGCTTTGATGGATGTCCATAACTTGTTCCAAAGATCCCATTTTGGCACAGGCAAGGAGGATGCATGCAAAGGTTGTGGAATTTGTCTTTACACCCACCAATTGCATTTGCTTGAAATTTTTTAAAGCCTTATCAACAAATCCACTTTGTGCATATCTTGCAATCATTGCATTCCATGAGATGACATCTCTTTGAGGTGTTTTGTTAAATAGTTCACATGCCTTTTGTATGCTTCCACATTTTGCATACATGTCTACCAAGGTAGTTGCAACCACAACATCTATCAAAATTCCCATATCCTTTATGCTTTGATGTATGTCCATGCACCTTGTTCCAAAGATCCCATTTTGGCACAAGCAGGGAGGATGCAAGCAAAGGTTGTGGAATTTGGCTTTACACCTGCCAATTGCATTTTCTTGAAAGTTTATAAAGCCTTATCAATAAATCCATTTTGTGCATATCCCACAATCATGGCATTCCATGAGACCACATTTCTTTGAGGCATCATGTCAAATAGTTCATGTGCCTTGCCTATGCTTCCACATTTTGCATACACATCTCCTAGGGTAGTTGCAACTACAACATCTGACAAAATTCCCATATCTTTTATGCTTTGATGCATGTCCATACCCTGTTCCAAAGATCCCATTTTGGTAGATGCTAGAGCAAAGGTTGTGGAATTTGGCTTTACACCCACCAATTGCATTTGCTTTAAAGTTTCTAAAGCCTTATCAACAAATCCATTTTATGCATATATTGCAATCATTGCATTCCATGAGATATCACCTCTTTGAGGTGTTCTATCAAACAGTTCACACTTGCCATATCTCATTGCTCTTTTCACTTATCCACATTTACTATATCACACTTGTTTCTCACCTTCATACCTTCCTTGTTATATCCTTGACCTTAAGTGATCTTATACATCCTATGGGGGTAATCCCAGAATAATGGGTTCCAAACTTGGGACAAAATAAATTGGGAGGGAGGTTTTTCTTCGAACGAAGGTACCTGTGAATGAAGATCATTGCACAATAATCTTTGTTCAAAGAAATATCTTCAAATGAAGGTCATCTTTGAATGAATATTCTCAATTATTAAAATAATACCTTCGAATGAAGAGAATCTTCATTTAAATGTATTATTTTAGTATTTTTTTAGCTATATGAACCGACAAAACAAAGTTGTTGGCTCATTTTAGCAAAAGTGAAAGAAAGTGAGACCACTCTGGAGATGGGTGAGACCTACACTTGCAAACAACACCCGTGGATGGCATTGTGAAAGCAATATTCGAATGAAGATTTATGCGTTTTGAGGTAAGCACATTGCAGTCAAAATTTTCAGACGACGTTGTGAAAGCGATATACATAAGTTGTCAAAATTTTTATATATTATTGAATGTATATATCAATCAACATGATATACATATATTAAATGATATACATGATGATATATCATGATATATATATACATCTTTATAGAAGCACTATAGTTATTTAACAATAATGGGTAAATTAATTTTTTTGTCAAACTCATATCAATGATATACATACATTCAATGATATATCATGATATATATATACATGATGATCTATATATAATCACATATATATATATATATATCATGATATATACATCTTTATAGAAGCACTATATTTATTTAAAAATGATGGGTACACTAATTTTTATGTCAAACTCATATTCAAATTTTGATGTTGATGTCAAATTTTGAATGGTGTACGCCAAAGGGTGTATGGGCAACAATATCCTAATTTTTGTATGATATTGAACCAAAATTTGTGGATTCAAAGTACTTTTCAATTTCAAGTAGAAAATGTGGCTATGTGCATAACCTTCCTATTGATAATTGTTTTCAAATTTTACCTTCACTAGGTCCATGACAATTGAAGAGGCATTTCGTGAAACACAAAAGTAATGGCCATCATGGGATAACAAAACTAAGCTTAACTGTGTAAACACAACTATGGCAGCAAGTGTTCCATTATGTGATAGACTTAGGGCTATGGTCAAGCATTCTAATGGAAACCTTCCCAAGTAAGATCAAGATATCTAGTGATTTTACAATGTAAAAAGTGGAACTTGGTATGGGTTGGTCCAGATCAGCTGGCTTCGCTGGAGCCTTATGAAATGGAGCTTGTGTTAGGATTTGATGTGGGCCACACACGTGGTGCTTATACCAGGATATAGCACATACGATCCCTTGGAAATGCTTTTCAAGTAGAAACGGTAGGATACCATCTTTCTGTTTTGAAGCCTATTTATCCAAAGGGGATTAATACATCTTTTCTCTAAATTCTCTATCCAATTGGGGGTGTAGAAGTTGTTTTACATCAAACTTGGGTATACCACTCTAAAATTGTGTTGTATCTGCAGAAAATTTTAAAACAAATTGCAGATACAACATAATTGAGTGGTATACCCTAGTTCGATGCAAAGCAACTTCTACACCCCCAATTCCAGAGAATAGAGAAAGGACATTGATATCCTTTGGATAAATGGGATTCAAAATAGAAAGATGGTATCCTGTCATTTATACTTGAAAAACATTTCCAAGGGATCGTATGTGCTCTGTCCTGGTAGAAGCACCACGTGTGTGGTCCACATCAAATCCTAACACAAGCTCCATTTCACGAGGCTCTAGCGGAGCCAGCTAATCTAGACCAGCCCATACCAAGTTCCACTTTTTACATTGTAAAATTACTAGATATCTTGATCTTCCTTGGGGAGCTTTCCATTAGAACACTTGACCATAGCCCTAAGTCTATCACATAATGGAACACTTGTTGCCACAATTGTGTTTATGCAATTAAACTTAGTTCTATTATCCCATGATGGCCAATACTTTTGTGTTTCAAGAAATGCCTCTTCAATTGTCATGGACCTAGTAAAGGTAAAATTTGGAATGGTTATCAATAGGAACGTTATGCACATAGCCACATTTTCTACTTGAAACTGAAAAGTACTTTGAATCCACAAATCTTGGTTCAATAGCATACAAAAATCAGGATATGGTTGCCCATACACCCTTTGGCATACAACATTCAAAATTTGACATCAACATTAAACTAGATCTTAGTGGACGACGTGACAAGAAAAGTACAAATTATTTAGCTTAAGAAGTGGGTAATAAGCTACAAAATTAGTAGAAAATGTAGAAGGAATATCCTAATTCATAGAAATATCTACATCTATTAAAAATATTAGATAGGATGTGGATCAACTTTGATTTATAAACCTGATTAACTTGTCTGGTAGGTACATCATTCACCTTGAAAGGACCTATAACGAGAAGAAAGACCAATATTTCAAATACATAGTAAATATAAAGTTCCCCATGATCAAAATCTCTTTAGTGCTTCTTTCAAAGTAGAAAATGAAGTTGAATTCAATGGTTAGATATAAAACTCAAGATTCCTTTCTCACATGGGAAAATTTTTGCACTTGGAAGTCCTTAGCTAAAATTCTCTATCTACATGACCTTATATGTGTTTGATTCAATGTAATGTATTAGCATTCATACTCGAGCTCTTTGGATCAATCTAGTTAAGTGCACATTTAATCTATTCATGATAATTAAAATCCTATAAATTATCATGTTCATTTATGTTCAATCATCATGTTCTAGAGCTAATTCATTTACTAGTTTAAATGTTGATTTACATGTTTCAATTTGTATATGTAATTTTTTAAATTATTCTAAATTAACATTAGATAAAGTTAATTTTTCTTGACTCATGTGTTTTATTTATGAAAATTCGTTTGATTTAACATCATACCTCCAGTTTCACTTTAGGGTTTAAATTTTTATCTTCATGTTAGTTTTAGGTTAAAGAAGATTTATGCAAGTTCTAAAATTGTGCATCATCAAATTATTTTTAGATTTAGGAAAATTAGACATGCAATATTATTTTAGACCTATGTACATGAACGCTTGTACATTAAAATTAAAGAAATTTTAATTAATTTTTGTGCACAGTGTGTGCACCAATATAGACATGCTTTGGACACATATTGATTATGAGATTTAGAGATTGAGGCAAATTCTAGATGACCCTTCTATAACTGGGGTTATAGAAGTAATTACAGTATGATTTTAAAGAGTTTGGTCACTATTAAACAATCATTAGGAGGTCTCCATGCTTATTCTAGAGAGACATTAGTAGTCATCCTTGCCCAGATGACGGGTATCAGGCGATGTTCCTTTGAACACACTCCTAAAAAGAGTGCCAAAGGAAACGATCAAAAATCAATATTTTCCCCAGTACTACACCAGATCTAAGGTCAAGGCATATTAGGTGACTAGGTGCATATGCCCTAGAATGGCACCTTTTATATATCCTTGATTTCTTGCTGCTCATGGTCATTATCTAAACAACGACCAAATTCCAAAATATTTTGCATAGAAATTATATGTTGAGGTCCATTTAGGCCTCAATGTAGCTATTTGGATTTACCAGGTCATTTGGGGTAAGTTCATGGTAGGGTTTGTGATAGGGATGCTTATCGTTGTATAGATAGGCAACCCACAGATTACAGGATCTTGGTTGGGCAGAGGATGCATGTCGTCTCTCCAGCCATTACCCCATTTTACCGATGAGATTATAATTGCTTCCCAATGGGATGCAATTGATAGTATTGTTGATATTATAGTGAAGTCTCAGCACATATCTATAGATCATGTGGGTCAATACCTGATGCGACAACCACGTACATCAGCTATTGATTTATATGCATATGTTGTGGAAGGTATCCCATCTCTAGATGATATAGATCACATTGCATGGGATGCCTAGATTTTGAGGGATACCAGTTATAGATTGTCTGAAGACTTGATGATGGTGTATCGTGTGATCTCATCATAGTTGAGGATCCCATTAGCAGATGTTGCTTCATTTGTGGCTTAGTCTTGGCATTCTGATATGGATCCTATAGTTAGATCATTTGGAGGGGCACATGAGCCACCTACCCACTGTCATTCTACTGATTCATCACAGATGCATCAATAGGCTAATGATTATGCTACTCTGGGGTCCCAGTCATCTGTAGCTACTCCAGGTGCCTAGTCATCTCCAGCTGTTCTAGGTGCTCAGACATTTGCAGCTGCTCCAAGTGCTTAGACATCTGCTGATACACTTGAGCAGGCTATGAGAGGTCTAGGTTTTATGGAGATACTCTCTTCAGGGTCAATTCCATCTCACTTGCATAGTTCGCTACACACATCATTTGTAGACCTAGTCTAGGGTAGGACTACAGAGGAGCTAGAAGATTATATTATTGCAAAAGGAGGCATTGAGGATGTAGCTCTAGTAACTTAGGTATATATATGTACATATAATTTTTAAGTTTTTTAAGTTTTAAATTTAAATACATGTAGTATGTAACTTTATTGGAACCACGTATAACATAGTTTTATAAATTAAATATAACTCAAAATTAATTTTCTTTTTTTATGTATTCATGCATATGTGTGTAAGTGGAGGTAGCACATGTGACTCCTAGTTTGAGGGGACAACACATACATGCACATGTTCAGATCCACCTCAGGACCATGTTAGTGGATAGGTGAACTTTAATTTTCATATAAGTTAAAACATATATATGTGTACACATGTTCACTTGTTCATTTGTGTTATATATATATATATATATAATTAATATAATTTTTAATTAATTACACAAGTTTGTATATGTATATATATGTAGGGCTCAGTGCATTTATCAGATGCTCAGGATTCACACTCAGATGGTCACTCAATTAGGAGCTGACATGATGACCCGAAGACCAGATGACCTGCACTAGTTTATACATACATGCACATGTTACACATATGGTTCCTAAGGTTTTCACTGATGTCAACACTATCACAAGGTTGTTATTGATGTCAACATTGTCATGGATGTCTGATTATGTTCATGGTTGGATGTCATGTCCTATCTAGCAAAGAAGATATAGTTCATGGTTGGATGTCATGTTGAATATAATGTGGATTACTGAAGTTCATGGTCAGATGTCATGCCCTGATCAGTGCAGAGTTGAGTATGAAGTTATATTAATATGGGAATTAGAAACACTAAGATAATCAAATGTGTTTCTAATGTTGGGAAGATGTTACTGGTAGTCTGAAGCATGTATGTTCCAAGTTTCATGATGTTTGGATTACTAGAAGAGTGTTTTGTTGTTGACAATGTGAAGATAGTGTTGAAGACATTTACTATACGACAATAAAATGCTCTGCATTCCTCCACATTAGTAGTTATGGCTATGTGGTTCTAGAACTATGTTTATGATGTAGTGAAGGTGATAATCCCAAAGTTTCTGATCATTTGTCCTTCTGTTGTGAAAGTTATGCATAATAGAGTACCGACATGTGCTCTAACAGAGTAAGGTAGTGTTGAAGGCCAGTTGGAATGCTCTACATTCCTCCAGATGTGAATGTTTGCCCTTGTAGTTTTGTGGACATGGTTATGGATGTGTATTACATGCTTCCTTGTAGTTTCAAGTTTCTTGGTGGTCCGCAAGCTCAATTTTCCAATGACAGTATGTTTCAGTGTGTTTCGGATGACTTGTTGTTCTCAGAGTTTATGGTTGAAGTGTGCGGCACAAAATATTTGATGTGTGGAGGTAAAGGAGTGTTTGGATGTTGTATGAGTCCTTTAGGCTCATCTGGAAGAGTTTCATGAAGATCTTTCTTGTTTCCAGTACCACACAAGGTTTTCAAGTTGTTATGGCCATTATGCTTCAAGTTTCACATGTTTTTGCTTAAGGTTGTCCTATTTTCAAATGAGTAGAGTGTGTTGATGTAATTCCTTGATGTTTGAAGCTATGAAGGATGTTTTGGACCTGGTTAAGCAAGTGTTGATGTTTGCAAGGCATGGGTCTTCTATTGGTGTAATGTGTGGTCTTTTTTAGGACTTATCCTCTACACGTTTCATGTTGTGTGTTGTTTGGCCAACTTGTAAATGTGTTTTTCATGTTATCTCTAGCCAAAAAGTAATGTAATCAATGTAATATCATGTATAAATAGTAAATCAAATTTAATTAGGCAAAGTGTGATTGCAAGTTGATTGATAAGGTTCGTAAGGAAGATAAGAAGCAGAATAAATGCATTATGATGTGAGACTAAAGGAGAAAGAGCAGAACTTGTAGATGTTGTCCTAATTCATCTTGAAGATATATCGGTGGCAGTGATCAAGTGTATAGTGTGCCTGACTGATCCAATCATCAGAAGGAAGTGTGACGAGGCATAATTGCAATCATCAAAGGTGTGAGCTTCATTATCAGTTTTTCAGGCAGTAGAGAGACTGTCATACAATAATTTGTTCTAAGTGTGTTCTCAATTCGGGGAGTAGTTTCTTCCTTGGGAGTGACCCTAAAACAAAGTCTTTAGGGAGTTGTAGCTTCCTTGGGAGTGACCCTAAAGCAAAGTTTTCAGGGAGTAGTAGCTTCCTTGGGTTGAAGCCCTAAAACAAAGTTAGCAGGGAGTAGTAGTTTCCTTGGGTTGTAGCCCTAAAACAAAGTTGTAATTTTGAGCTTCATATATTGTGATTTAATCCTCACCGTGGTTTTTCCCTTCTAGGGTTTTCCATGTATATCTGGTGTTATGTGTTGATGTGCATTGTGTTAATCTTTCATGCTTATGTTAATGTTGTAATGCTTAAGTTTTAATCTGCTCCGGAGAAGTTGAAGTTTGTTTAGATACTATTCACCCACCCTCTCAGTATCCTAGTGTGTTCAACAAAATATTTATTACATTTTATGTTTATCACATCGACATTTTATGTTTCTTACATGGAAATTTTGTGTTTCTTACATCATGGACATGTTTTATGTTTATTACATGGACATTTTATGTTTTTGTTCACTTATATTTCATAGATCTACTCTAGACACATGATTATATATCGATTCCAGACATTTGAGTTTATGTTTATGTTTTAGATATATTGATGTATGTGCACATGTGTACACATTTATACATGTTTGAGATATATATATCATAGATAACATTTGTGTTTATGACAAGTCTAATGTTTCAGAGATGTATATTTGTGTTTATGACTTCTTATGTTTCAAGGACATAATTTATGTTATATAAAGATTTTACTTGAGATGCATCCAAACATGTTGTAAAGCTCAACCACAAATTCTAATATAAAATTGAACTAGAATCAATAACATAACATTTGTCATATAATTTATCACTACAACATAAACTAAACTCATTAAATTCAAATATAAATATTTTACTTGAGATACATCCAAACATGTTGTAAAGCTCTACCACAAGTTCTAATATAAAATTGAACTAGAATCAATAACATAACACTTGTCATTTGTATGCATCAAACCAAATTGTAACTTGCTCTATGGTACTTGATCATTCTAATATATTAAATCACTAATCAATTTATAACATATAACATCATAGATTTAATATATAATTTAAATCGAAATAGAATATGATTTTACACATGTTTAAAGAGGCATCCATAAAACCATCACAATCATCATGTATGTATGTATTTTAACTAAATTATGAACACTAAGGCTCATATTATCATCATGTAATGAGAAAGATGTACGTAATTTAATTTAGATCACAATTTCATTTGTACACATGTATCTAGAAGCTCAGGGAAATATATATAGATCATCCATGTGTACATTTCAATCAAACAAGAAAAATCACATATCATGTAACCAAATGTTATAGAGTTTTGCTTGAACTTTAAGCAAAATAAATTCATTCACGGACACAAGTCTCACTCATTCATGTACCAGATCCATTGGTTCAGCTCGCTCTTCAATAACTTCTAGTATTCTCTAATCATCATCTCTATCTAGTCTCCACTTATGACTTCCACGTGCACATGGAACTTGATGAAGAGATAGGCTAGTAGCAATTACTAGGTGGCTATACTGATACACCTTGTTTTCAAGATGGTAATCAGTACAATGAATCTCATTTTGAACAATTTTGACTTGTTTGAGATATGTCCCTTGCACTACAACTGAACCTGTGGGAAACAACATTCCCTCACTTGTTTTTGGTTTTATTAACTTCATCCTCTCCTCTGTGCAATGTAATAAATAATAACTAACACCTTCTATGTTTACAGCCTTTGCTATGACTAAAAAACATCTCCTATACACATATATATACATCTTTCAATTTAAAAAAATTAGAACCAATCTTTAATTGTAGAAAAAAAATATTAAACAAATTACAATTAAATTTCAAGTCTAAAGATTAACAAATATTATAATTTATCAATCTAAAGTTACAAACTTTGCAATAATTTATATATATGCACATGTACCTTTTTTAATCAATCCTGAAATGTTGTCATAATCAATTGAAATCAAAGGAATGTCTTCAAATCTTTCCTCTTCATCTTCATTGTATGTGTCAGTAACAACTAGTGGCATCTGATTCCAATCATTGACATATCCACATTCTTGGTTGTTACAATTATTATAATTTCCTAGAATGCAGTCATAACAAAAACTAGAGTAATCCCTAGTACACAATATTCATGGGTGCCTATCTGTACTTGTGACACAATGTAAAGATCTTGTTTTCTCTACCCTCTTTCATCCATGCATTGTTCTTCTATCCACACCTACAAATTATGTATAATTTTCAAAATAAAATAATTATAGAGTTCTTAAAATTAAATTTTTAAAAACAAGTGAAACTTTTTTCAAACAATAAATTACATACCTGATATCTCCCAAAAAACTCTATTAGGACATGGGTTCCTCCCTGAAGATGTGCCGACATCACATGCAAAGTGTTTCTTACACCATTCAACAACATCATGTGCATCATTATATGATCTCCCTCATAATTCATTTGATGTTTTCTTAGAGTACATTTGATGCAAGCTCCTGTGCCATCATGTTCACCCTTTCCATGCCCACTCTCAAAGAAAATCCAAACATGTGGTATATCATCTTGTCGATGATATCTACATAGTGCATAAAATGGCCTTGATGATTTGAATTGTGACGCACACCCATCAGACCATACAAAATATTTTTTAATATTCACACCTCTTCTTGCTAAATCATGAAAAAACATCTTAAAACAATGTTGGACAAAAAGTGTGTCATGCTCTTTATCGTCACTAATATAAAAGTGATATTCTTTCTTAATGACTCATTTTTCATATGTACTGTCAACACCATCCAAATCCAATTGTGCTTGTCGATAACACACATGCACCATAATAGTGACCTGCTCTAAATAGTAATATCATGTTTGAATCTCCTTTTGATGGGTAAAAGAGTAATTTTCTAAAAAGTCAACTACTGATAAAATTGTTCCAAGTGGGAAAGTATCTCTTAACAATTGAAATTGTTTTTCTTGCCACTTAGCATAAAATGCATGATGTATGTATGGTCTATCAATTTAGGAAAATTTTCCATAAATGTTCTAATAGGTACCTCCTCTTCTACATAATCTAACCTTGTGGATTCTTTCCCAATCTTTGTTTCAAACTTTATGTATTTGTAACTCTTGCAATTTACCATCTTCATCATGTCACTATCTTCATTTCTCAAAGGAATTTTAGCCAAATTTATGTTAAACACACAGGACAACTGAGAGGGGGGGTGAATTAGTCATACATTAAAACATCAAACCATCATTAACATTTAACCCTTAATCAGATTTAGCATGAATGTAAACAAATGAAACAACAACACATCAAAACACTATGCACAGTAGAACACCAGATTTACATGGAAAACCCAGGAAGGGAAAAACCATGGTGAGGATTAGCTCACAATATAAATGAATAGAAACATCGAATATAATAGGCTCATTGCCGAAGGGCTCACTACCCAAAGGACTCACTGTCTAGAAAGAAAGAAAGGCTCACTGTCCGATTAGAAAGAAGAAATAAGAAGACTGTTACAAAGGGAACTCTATCTTAGAGTAATAGGAGGATCCACCACAACAACTCTATCCCATTCGCAACCTTCATCTCACTACCTCTAGTAACTTTAGGTAAACTAAAATGTAGACACCTTCTACTCACTGTTTCTGGTAGCCTTAATTGTTAAAGCTCGCACTCAGATCACAACACTTGATTACATCCCATATCACAATACCCCACACCACTTCTCCAACAATTTAACTTGCATTTATACCATCTGCAACTTGAAAAACATCTTCAAGTTGGCTACAATGAAACATATGCACCTCAAACGTGCAAACACCAAATAGGTTAGCACTAGAAAAACATCTTCAAGTCAGCTACAATGAAATATATGCACCTCAAATGTGCAAACACCAAATAGGTCGGTACCAAACACCTTCGTGGTGGAAACAAGTGAAGGCGGACCACACCAAGGGTTAACTAGGACCCAAATATACACTGACATGCTACACCACACTTCCATAAGCAACGAAGCACATCCACAATTAGCGTTAACACACCAGGTTGGCCAAACCAGCATTAATGCCCTTAAGCAATTAATTTCATGCTTCACCAGGTCTAGAAATAACTCGCGGACTACATAACAACATCACATAACATTCTATAATATTCCAACACCAACATAATATCCAACAACATTGCTGCAACCACATACAACTAAAGAACAAAACCATCTTGTGTAACCAGTCAAACTGCCACAGACAACAACTCATGAAACCAACCTTGCAAAGCATCTAAACATGAACCACTCTAAGAGAAGATAGATACAGATAATTCCCAAATCTACAAGACAAGAAACCTCAACACGGAGAAATGTGGAGCAATTCCATTTCTCCCATACAACTTGCTTCACAGTCCACACACTGGTGAACACAACTTCTTTTGCCACATGATCTAGAACCTAAAACTCTGGATATAGCACCTTTGAACACCTCTGATCAACATATCTAAACTGCACAAGCATAACTTCAAGACTGGAGGAATGCGGAGCATAATACAAAATACCTATCTATCACACTGTACATTCTTTATTCAAATTTTCTCAAAAGCACTTGGAAGCTAAGCACCAAAAACACCTTCTCAATATAATCACAACATCTGTAATACCTTCTCAACATCTCAACCATACTAGAGGTTGGCATCCCAAAAAACTTACTCATCACAGATACACTAGAGGTTGACATCAATGACAACATTAATGACAACATAGTGCAACACTTACCGACAATCTCCCCCTTTGTCATTGATGGCAACACCTAATGAAAAACCAACAACAAAATCAAAGCACTACTCCCCCTTACTTGAACATCCCTTTTTCTTGCACTTTCTCTCTCTCTCCTTGCTCCAACATCTCTCCCTTATCAAACGTCTATCTCTTTTGCACTATGGTTTCTCAACGAACTCTTTCCCAACTTGTATCTCTCCCCCTTTGACATCAATGGCAAAGGACAATATCTACAACCAACTTTTTTTTTCTACTCACCCCCTCTAATAGTATCAACAAAGGGAAACCCTCTCCACACAAATGACAACACTTAATCCCCCTGACTGCACCAACCAAAAACCACCACTACCTCCTCCCCCTAAGAGGTAGCCTTCATCAGTCCAAAACAAAGAATGAATCTTGAGTTGCTTCACTGGACTAATGCACAATCTTATGCATCTAGTTAAAAGGAGGGGCAATAACCCCTAACTTCTGGTGCTGGAGATACTCAAATGTATCTTTTGGAAGAGCCTTTGTGAAAATATCTATAACTTGGTCTTTTGTAGGCACATATTTTAGCTTCACTTCATTCTCTGCAACCTTCTCTCTTAGAAAGTGATACCGGATTGAGATGTGCTTTGTCCTTGAATGCATTACTGGATTCTTTGAAATGTTGATAGAACTTGTATTATCACACAAAATAGAAATAGGTTCATGATATGATACTCTAATGTCCTTTAATGTCTGCTTCATCCACAACACTTGTGTGCAACAAGATGTTGCAGCAATATATTCTTCCTCTGCAATAGATAATGACATTAAATCCTACTTTTTACTTAACTAAGAAACCAATCTATTTCCAAGAAAGAAAGAACCTCCACTTGTACTTATTCTATCATCCACACAACCTACCCAATGTGCATCAATATAATCACTCAAAGAGAAATTAGTATCCTTTGGATACCATAGGCCATAGTCCGGAGTGTCCTACAAATATCTGAATATCCTCTTGACTGCTGCCACATGCGACTCCCTAGGATCTTTTTGAAATCTAGCCACAAGACAAACTTCATTCATGATATCTGGTCTAGTAGCAGTTAGGTCAAGCAGTCCACCAATCATTTATCTATACTTTCTCTAATCTATCTTAGGAGATTCATCATTCTTGCTTAACTTACTACCAATAACCATAGGAGTACATACCGGTTTAGAGTCTTCCATTCCAAACTTCTTCAACATTTCCTTGACATATTTTGATTGTGAAATGAATATATCTTTTTCCGTCTGACTGATTTGTAGCCCAAAATAGAAATTCATCTCCCCAAACATTGACATCTCAAACTCATTATGCATATCTTCTATAAATTTCCTACACATTGCCTCATTTCCTCCAAAGATTATGTCATCAACATACACAACCACAATCAAAATTTGATCTCTCTCAACTTTGAAGTAAAGATTACTATCTACGGTACCTTTATTAAATCCCTGCTGCAATAAGTACCTATCTAATCTTGCATACCAAGCTCTAGGAGCTTGTTTGAGTCCATACAATCCTTCTTCAATCTGCAGACCATATTAGGATCATCTGATAAATGGAAGCCTTCTAGTTGTTCAATGTATACCTCTTCTTCCAACTCTCCATTCAAGAATGCAGACTTCATCTCCATCTGATAAATGTTGAAGTCCTTATGTGCTACAAAGGCCAAAAACATTCTAATATCCTCCATTCTTGCCACCGAAGCAAATGATTCCTCATAATATATTCATTCCACTTCTGAGTAGCCCTTACACACAAGCCTAGCCTTATTACTAATAACTTCTCCATTCTCATTCAATTTGTTCTGGAACACCCATTTAGTTCCTATCAAATTCTTGTTTGCTAGTCTTGAGACTAGTTCCCAAGTTTGATTCTTCTCAATCTGCATCATCTCTTCTTCCATAGCTTTGATACAATATTCATCTTTGCATGCTTCAATCACTATCTTAGGTTCTACTTTAGAAAGTAATCACAAATTTTCATGTTCTTCTGTCATAGCAACATTTCTTCTTGTCAATACACCTTTGTTCTTATCTCCAATGATTTGATCCTTAGAATGATTCTTCTGCACATACTTAGGGGTCTTAGGATTCCTTTTTGGAGCTTCTTCTTCTTCACTTGCACTTCCTTTTCCTTTTCTTCTTCCTTTTCTACTTCTCTGTAAGAGGACTCATCAAATTCATATCCTTCTATCAACACTGAGCTTTGATGTGGTTTTGCATCCACTTTAACACTTGCACTTTCAACTATCTTCTTTAGCCTCTTGTTGTAGCATCTATAAGCCTTGCTCTTTGTAGAATATCCAAGGAAGATTCCTTCATTTGATCTTGCATCAAACTTTCCCAAGTTTTCTTCATCTCTCCCAATATAACATTTTCTTCCAAACACTCTAAAATATTTAACAGTAGGAGTTCTTCCATACCATAGCTCATAGGGAGTCTTTGAACTATTTACTCTTTCTTGCGCTCTGTTTAGTATGTAAATTGCAGTGTGAATAGCTTCTCTCCAATAGACATCTAGTAGATTTTCTTCTTTCATCATTGTCCTTGTTGCTTCTTGAATTGTCCTATTCTTCCTTTCCACAACTCCATTCTGCTAAGGAGTCCTATGAGCTAACAAATGCCTTTTTATTCCATGATCTTCACAAAAATTGTTAAACTCATTAGAGGTGAACTCACCACCTCTGTCAGACCTCAAGCACTTGATTTTCACATCTATTTCATTCTCAACCATAGATTTAAAAGCTTTAAACTTATCTAGATCTTTTGATTTTTCTTTGAGAAAGGTTACCCAAGTCATTCTAGAGTAATCATCAATTAACAACATGAAATACATGTCACCTTAAAAGCTTCATGTTCTTGTGGGTCCACATAGGTCTGTATGCACCAACTCCAAAGGTCCTGCGGTAGAATATTCTTTGTTTTGAACCTCTTTCTTGTTTGCTTACCAACCTGACATTCTTTGCAAATTGCATTGATAGGCTTTGTAATTCTTGGTAGATCTCTCATAGCTTGAGTAGAGTTGATCCTCACTAGGCTATCAAAATTGATGTGACACATTCTTCTATGCCATAGCCAACTTTCATTCATTTGAGTCATAAAGCACTTACCATTAGCACCTTTGAGCTGATAAAAATTTCCTTCTATCCTTGTTCTTGCAGCAACCATAGTTCCAGAGTTTTCTTTTCTGATCTCACAACCATCATCCTAAAACACAAGGTTATATCCTCTACTACACATTTGTCCTACACTTAAAAGATTATTCTAGAGACCCTTGACATAAAGAACATCATTTGTTTTATGCTTCCCATTAAAGCTAATTGAGCCTTTTCCACATATCTTAGCAGATGTATCATCTCCAAACTTAACAAGACCACCTTCAAACTTCTCAAGTTTAACAAACTTACTCATATAACTTGTCGTATGATTTGATCATCCATTATCAATTATCCAATAGTTTTTCTCCTCTCTTAAATGAAAAGTAGTCACAATACTTCCTTTGATATTGTGACTTGTTTCCAGAGCAATTTCCATCATACATATTTTAGAGTCAGTAGAATTAGTTCCAACATTCAAATCCATGAACAAGCATTCATCACTTTCATCATCTTGGTAGTTAGACTCATCATCAAATATGCTAGCATCTTCTTTAACATAAAACTTATTTTGACATATTTACCTTTGTTATCCTTGTATTTGTCATTTGGGACTTTGTCCAGACATTTTGAAGCATGATGACCTATCTTTCCACAGTTATAACATTTGAAAGGTAACTTACATTTGTATTTTCCAGTCCCCTTATTCAATCATCTTATAAAATTTGCTTCCACTTCATCAAGATCATTCAGATCTAATTCATCATTCTTTTCTATCTTACTAACCTTAAAAGCAGTCTCTTTCATTGAATTATCTTGACCAAGCTCTCTTAATTCAAAAGTAGTTAAAGCACCAAATAATTGATCCCTAGTATACTGATCCAAATTTTGAGCCTCTTCAATAGAAACAACTTTAGCACTATAAGATTTAGGAAGAGTTCTTAGTACCTTCTTTACCACTTCATTTTCTTGCAACTTTCCACCAAGGCCATTGATGGAATTGACAAATTCATTTACTCTATGCATGTAGCTTGCAATATCTTCATCCTTAGACATCCTTAGGGTTTCAAACTTGACCTTCAAATTCTGCATCTTTGCTTGCTTGACCTTGACATCTCCTTCATAGATACTTTCTAGCTTCTACCAGATCTCTTGAGAAATTTTGTAGCTTATTACCTTCACAATTTCCGAATCAAAAAGACCACTCAAAACAACATTCCTTCCCTTGCCATTGTTCTCATAGTCCTTGATCTCATCATCACTTGTTGGATTACCAGTAGGCATAGTATATCCATTTTCAACTAACTTCCATACACCAAACCCTAATGAAACAAGAAATCCTTCCATCCTAACCTTCCAGAATGCATAATTTATTCCATCAAACAAAGGATCCTTGACACCTTTCCTGTACACCATCTGGATCTACCTCAACCAGTTAAGCTTCTTCCAAGGAACCTCGCTCTGATACCAATTGTTAAACACGCAAAACAATTGAGAGGGGGGGTGAATCAATTGTACATTAAAACATCAAACCCTCATTAACATTCAACCCTTAATTAGATTTATCATGAATGTAAACAAATGAAACAAGAACACATCAAAACATGATGCACAATAGAACACCAGATTTACATGGAAAACCCAAGAAGGGAAAAACCACAATGAGGATTAGCTCACAATATAAATGAATAGCAACACCAAATACAATAAGCTCACTACCCAAAGGACTCACTGTCCAAAAAGAAAGAATGGCTCACTGCCAATAGCTCACTGTCAAATTAGAAAGAAGAAATAAGAAGACTGTTACAGAGAGAACTCTATCTCAGAGTAATAGGAGAATCCACTAAAACAACTCTATCCCATCTGCAACCTTTAGCTCACTGCCTCCAATAACTTCAGGTACACTAAAATTTAGACACCTTCTGCTCATTGCTTCCAGTAGCCTTAATCGTTAAAGCTCACACTTAGATCACAACACTTGATTACATCCCATATCACAATACCCCAGACTACTTCTCCAACAATTTACCTTGCATTTTTACCATCCACAACTTGAAAAACATCTTCAAGTTAGCTACAATGAAACGTATGCACCTCAAACATGCAAACACCAAATAGGTCGGCACCAAACACCTCCATGGTGGAAAGAAGTAAAGGTGGACCACACCAAGGGTTAACTAGGACCCAAATCTACACTGACATGCTACACCATGCTTCCATAAGCAATGAAGCACATCTACAATTAGCACTAATACACCAGGTTGGCCAAACCTGGATTAACACCCTTAAGAAATTAAGTTCATGCTTCACCAGGTCTGAAAACAACTCACAGACCACATAATAACATCACATAACATTCTGGAATATTCCAACACCAACATAATATCCAACAACACTATCGTAACCACATACAACTAAAGAACACAACCATCCTACGTAACCAGTCAAACTACCACATACAACAACTCATGAAACCAACCTTGCGGAGCATCTGAACATGAACCAGTTGAAGGGAAGATAGATACAGACAATATTAGCATATTCCCAAATCTGTAAGACAAGAAACCTCAATGTGGATAAATGTGGAGCAATTCCATTTCTCCCATACAACCTACTTCACAGTCCACACACTGGTGAACACAACTTCTTTTGCCACACAATCTAGAACCTGAAACTCTGGGTATAGCACCTCTGAACACCTTTGATCAACATATCCAAACTGCACAAGTATAACTTCAAGATTGAAGGAATGCAGAACACAATACATAATACCTGTCTATCACATTGTACATTCTTTATTCAAATTTTCTTAAAAGCACTTGGAAGCTAAGCACCAAAAACACCTTCTCAATATAATCACAACATCTGCAATACCTTCTCAGCATCTCAACCATGGTAGAGGTTGAGATCAACAAACACTTACTCATCACAACTACACTATAGTTGACATCAATGACAACACTAATGACAACATAGTGCAACACTTACCAGCAATTTCCACATGTTTCACAAAGTCCTTTTATGCATTTCATTGGACCATCTTCATCATCATCAAATTTATCACATAAGATGGATGCTATGAATTGACTTACCTGTTTATTAGGTGCATTTTGAGAACTATTACTTTCTTCTCTGATCTTTCTAAACACCTGATAGTAAAGATCAAATTCAATATGATAACGACAACAACAAATTTTGAAAACCTTGTTTGCCTTCACATAATGTGGCCTTAACATTTGAAACATTGTTTGTCCAATCTTTACATGAGGATTTACATAACAAAACATCACATACATCTCATGTTGTGTTATGTCTAACCAATGTTTTGTATTCAGTTCAAAATTCTCTCCATGCCCAATCCTGTGTTTTAGAACATCTCTTTATTTGATGAGGGACGAGTATGTTCATGCCAAAAACTTGAGATCAAGTTCCTAATACCATCTTCAATCTTGTCAGAACGGGGAGCCCTACACATCAATGCCCAATTACCTTCTACAGTAGAATCATCCAAAACCTTTCTCCTTTTCACATATCTTGTTAGTGTCTTTCTACTTAAGCCAATTTCACTTGAAACTGAAGAGAGTTGATGCTTTCTTGACATTTGTGGACTTACAATAGATGTCAACATCACTCTTCTTGAATTGTTCTTATCCATTTATCAAAATTGTTTCCCAATGGAACCCAAACCTTTTTTAACATTTTTAACAATATCTTTTTCTAGGCGTCTTTTCCTCTTTTTTTTGAAATCTACACCCATCAATTGTAATGGCTCTTTTAGGTCATCACAAAGAAGCAATGTTGATAATAGTTGGGCTTGACCAAGTGTATCATGATTTTTGAAATAAGCCTCAATTATTTCCTTTGAAGTTCTTGGCAATGCCCTCTTAGTAGTTTGACTAGGTTGTTCAGCATAAAATTTCAATTTCTCTATATCCATTTCAAGCAAATGATCTATATTTTTGTAAGAAATTTTTCTCTTCACCTCTTTAATTAGATTCATAGTATGAATATCAGTAGAAGGAAGCAATCTTGACCCATATCCAACATCAAAGTGTGTATGGGCCTCCTCACTAACATCAGTTGTTTGTGCTTGGGTATCCTCCCTAACATCAACTATGTGTGCTTCAGCCTCCTCTGCTCTAGTGTAACATGACATCTCACATTACCCAAAAATAACCATAATTATCCATCTTAACTAAGAGTAAGAATACATATTGTGATGCCAAGTAGGGTAAGAAGGTTCTCAACACTCCAAAGAAACCAATTTGCAAGTTTCAAGACCCCAAAATTATTGATATCCTTCAATGACCTCCCTTATGCCTTGTAGCCCTCCTATCTGGGTTTTCCCAACATATCTTTTGGATAAGTCCTTAAACCCACAAGATCTTAACCTTTCTAAGTATCCTTTACCCTCTACTTCAACATATCAAAAACTTAGATATAATTGTTTTGCAATACTTTAGCCAAAAATTGACTGTCCTATGTTTTCTAGGCCTAATTAGCCCTCTTTTCCAAAGAAAGTACCTTCTAAGTACTCTCCCAATCTAGAATCTCAACTCCACTACTCTAGGAAGGTCTAAAATAGGAAGACTTCACAACTTTTAGCCAAAGGAATACTCATTTATGCACCAAAACCCAAAACCCTTACTCTAGGCCTGTTTTAGGCTTGTTTCAATGAGGGTTTATTTAAAATCCACACTCCAGGCCTCTACCCTACTAATCAAACCTGAAAACACTTCAAATGTTGTTTACACATGCTTATTTCACTAAGTTTTAGGTGATTCTAATAGTGAAATGGATGGTTAGTGCATATTAAGTGCCTTCAAACCCTTAAAATAGAGTTACATAACCGTTTTCAGAAAAATCTCAATAAAAACTCAAATCTTTATAAAATTCAATCAAACCAAGTGCAAATTGATGATACCTCATGCCTTCATCAATTCCAATAGTTTTTAGATCATAAACCACTTGTACAGGGCCATATAGTGGTCTATAACAGATATTTACCAGTAAAAACATAGAATTTTCTATAAAATAGAGGTTTCTTATTAGTTTTCTTCATATACAATCCCTCTAACCACTTCCTCGATGTTCTACAAGCATATTTAAACATGTTTCAACCAAACCCAATGGCTACAACTAACTTTTGAATGCCCTAACTATTGGGCTTCCACACTGCACTTTTTTGTATCTTTTCATGACAACAATTGACCACATTACAAAATATGAACTCAAATGACCCCCTAGATGACTTCAACATTACAAATGGTCTATAATGACCTTATTTACTTGACAAAAGACTTAAGACACCAAAATTTACCAAAATACCTTATTTACAAACTTGCAAATTTGAACTCTCATGGTGCCCCTGCACCATGCACCCAGCCTAAAAAAACTCATACCCCATGAGGACTATACTACCATGAACCTTGCTTTTTCACAGCACTTCCTTGATCTCCAAATGTTCTTTTGTGTAGAATTCCTCTCCCTTAGATTAGGTACTATAGTCTTGCACTGTCCTTTGCATCCTTGGGCATGTTTCTATCTTGCCATTGTCTCATTTTTGCAAACTAACCTGTTACCTACCTCTTATCCTTTGCCTCATCAAGATTTGATGTTGAACCTGCCTTCATACCTTTACCAATTGTTCCATGAACTCTTGCCTTCATTACCCCTGCTGCATGCTTGAACTCACCCACTTTCTTAGGCCAAACACCCATTTTCATTTCACCTTTTGCCTTCACACCCACTTTCAAGTTCTCTGCTCTTAGAACCCCTATGTAATCAGGTCTACAGACCTCTGTCATGGTAGAATGTGACTGCCTTCCGACCTCTCTTTGCATTAAAGGACAAAGCATTGTCCCAACCACAATATCATCATACTTTTCCAATCCATTTGGAGTCTTCACAAACAATCCATCTTTGGCCTTCTCTTGGCCTGACTTTGCCATCATCACATCATTTTTCTTCTCCAATAATGAGACCCTCTTCAAACTCACTATTGTGACATCTTCATCTCTTGGGGTGACTGCAACCTTCATCTTCTCTTCATCCTCAAATTTCATAAACTCTTTCTTGCCCATCATTATCACCTTGGCTACCTTATTCTGCTCCTTGACATCTTCTTGCAATGGAATCAAAGTGAAGGTGCTTCCATCATGCTCAATCTGATAACTATTATTTCTACCATCATAAATGGCATGTTTGTCAAATTGCCATTGTCTCCCAAGCAATAAAGGGAAACAATCCATGGGTAACACATCACAAAGCAACTTATCCTTATATCCACCAATATTAAACTCAACCACAGCTTGTTCATTAACCAAAATGGACTGATTGTCATTTAGCCAAGATACCTTATACGGTGTTTCATGAGGAACCTTTTGTAAATTTAGTTTATCTACCATTTCATTTGACACCACATTATCAGTACTTCCAGAGTCTATCACTACCTTACATACATTTCCCTTGCATTTGTAGGTGGTCTTGAAAAGAGTTCTTCTTTGCAACGGCTCCTTCTCCTTGGAAGCTTTGAGGAGTGTTCTCATCATCAAGGTTTCTCCAACTTCTGGAGCAGCAAGTTGACTGGGAGAGTTAACAGTCTCATTGTCTTCCTCTTGCACTATTTGATTCCTTCTTTCACCTCCATATGAAGCAGAGGCCTATCCTTCCTTGCACTACCATCCTTTGTGCCCAATTTGGTTGCATTTGTAACATCTTCCTGAGAACATATTGAGACCTCTGTCTTGCCCTCCAAATTTGCCCCTAAGACCTGATCTTCCTCCTCTATATCCTCCTCTAGATTCAACAACTTGTTCCCCATCTTTGTTCACTTCTTCTTGATCATCATGTGACTTTTTTGGAGTGTAGAATGGTCCTCTTCCTCTCTGATTGTTGCTTCTACCCCTAACTAATTTTTCTTGTCTCCTCTTGAGTTTCTCTTCTGCTTTAGCAGCCAATTGGAAGCATTCTTCAACTGTTTTAGGTGTGATTAGGCTCATTTCATCTTGGATGTTGTATCTCAAGCTATCGAGATACCTTTCCACCTTTTCTTCTTCATCTTCCTTATGTCTTGTCCTTATACTCAGCCTATAGAACTCCTCGGTGTATGCTTGCACATATCGGTCCTTTTGCTTTAGATTTTGAAGCCTCTTAAGCAATTGGATATTGTAGTCACTTGGCAGAAACTTCTTCTTGAGTTTTACCACCATTCTATCCCAAGATGTTATCTTGGTCTTCCCTTCCTTTCTCCTCTCAGTTTGCACAAATTCCCACCCTAACAAAGCATGTCCCTTAAACTTTGACTTTATAATCTTCACCTTTTGGTCTTCTTGCACATCTTCACATTCAAAGTGATTGTCCAATGCCCCTATCCAATCCAAGAGCTCCTCTCCATCTAGTTTTCCTCCATACATAGGTAAGTTCACCTTGGTCTTTGGACCATCTACCTTAACTTCTTTTAGCAACCTAGCAAACCTCTAATCCTCAGGGTTCAATTCTTCTTCATTCTCTTCATGCTCTTCTTCTCCTTCTTCTTCTTCAGGTTCACTAACATCTCCTCATATTGCATCTCTTCTCTAAGTTGTTTCTATAGCAACAAGCCTTGCCATAAGTCTCTCCTCTAGTGCACTCATCTCCCTAGCATGCTTATCCTTCAAATCTCTGATTTCTCTTGCCATATTGTTCCTTTTAGGAGGCATCTTGTCCTTCAATCTACAACTTTTCACCTTCCACTGATCTACTTCCTATTCTCCGATACCAATATGATGCCAAGTGGGGTAAGAAGGTTCTCAACACTCCAAAGAAAGCAATTTGCAAGTTTCAAGACTCCAAAAGTATTGATATCCTTCAATGACCTCCCTTATGCCTTGTAGTCCTCCTATCTGGGTTTTCCCAACATATCTTTTGGAGAAGGCCTTCAACCCAAAAAATATTAACCTTTCTAAGTACCCTTTACCCTCTACTTAAACATATCAAAAACTTAGATATGGTTGTTTTGCAACACCTTAGCCAAAAATTGATTGTCCTTTGTTTTCTAGGCCTAATTAGCCCTCCTTTCCAAAGCAAGTACCCTCTAAGTACTCTCCCAATCTAGAAACTCAACTCCACTACTCTAGGCAGGTCTAAAATAGGAATACTTCACAACTTTTAGCCAGAGGAACACTCATTTATGCACCAAACCCCAAAACCCTTACTCTAGGCCTGTTCTAGGCTTATTTCAATGAGGGTTTATTGAAAATCCACACTCCAGGGCTCTACCCTACTAATAAAACCTTCAAACACTTCAAATTTTGTCTACACATACTTATTTCACCAAGTTTTAGGTGATTCTAATAGTGAAATGGATGGTTAGTGCATATTAAGTGCCTTCAAACCCTCAAAATAGAGTTACAGAACCATTTTCAGAAAAATCTCAATAAAAATCTCAAATCTTTATAAAATTCAATCAAACCAAGTGCAAATTTATTATACCTCATGCCTTCATTGATTCCAACAATTTTTAGATCATAAACCACTTGTACAGGGCCGTACAATGGTCTGCAACAGATATTTACTAGTAAAAACACAAAATTTTCTATAAAATAAGGGTTTCTTATTAGTTTTCTTCATATCAATCCCTCTAACCACTTCCTCAAGGTTCTAAAAGCATATTTAAACATGTTTCAACCAAACCCAATGGTTAAAACTAACTTTTGAATGCCCTGATTGTTGGGCTTCCACACTTTGCACTTTTTTATATCTTTTCATAACAACAATTGACCACATTACACAATATGAACTCAAATGACCCCCTGGATGACTTCAACATTACAAATGGTCTATAATGACCTTATTTACTTGAAAAAAGACTTAAAACACCAAAATTTACCAAAAGACCTTATTTACAAACTTGCAAAGTTGAACTCTCATGGTGCCCTTGCACCATATTGATTAACATAATCATGATTAAACAAGAATGAATTAATATGATCATAATAATTAAGCATGTTATTCTTTTCCAAAACATAACAAAACTTAGAATTACAATATCCAATGATACCTCATTAGTGAATGATCTTCACTATACATGTACAAGGCTATGCTCAAGACATCAAATATAGAAATATACATAATAACTGACTATCAAGTCATATAAAGAAAAATATTGCATCTGGAACTTTGACATCTATCTTCATAAGCCTCGGCTTGTCTTCTACTTGGGAAGGAGAGCATCATCCGAGTTCTTTTCCTCCAACCACAGACTGATGGTCCCCCACACAACTTCCTACCTGGAAACGGCCCTACCCTTTGTTGGTTAATGAATTCGTCACTTAACTCTATATACTCATGCCCAGACAAGTGACAAATGTAATCAACAATTGAGTCCGATATATTGGTATTTTATATGGACTCTCTACTTATTTAACAAGACACAGCTACCTTCTACAAATGTTCTTAGGAATATAAACTTGGGGTTGCTTTTAACCAAAAAGCAAGATAAAGGCAAATCTTTTGACTAGAAAGCTATAAAGGTGAATTTATAAATCTAACACTAACACAAGAAGTTCACAGACTTCCAATCACAATAGAGGAATACGCAGTTCGGACCCAACTTTGCAAAGAGTTGGTTCACAACCAAATGGTGATGGAGAAGATCCACCTGAGGGACTTCGCAAGTTGAAAACCACTTGTGAACAAGATGCTCAAGCCATGAAAAGAAATACCAGATTGACAGCCTTATCATCTAAGGCTGATCATTTGCCCTTATCAAACAATCTGGCAAGTGATTCTGATTCTTTTATCTTTTCACAACTGGGAGATAATTTATTACATTCATTACTTAGTCCACCTAATTCCCCACAACAAAAGAGGTTCATCCTGCACAAATGGTGATGACTACCGATGCTGTCAACGTACTCGTCTCTTCTCCTAACTAGTTAAAGAAGGTAGTTCAAAAGAAGAAAAGATGTACTATTCCACCTGAGGATGGTATTGATACTGATGCTAGTCTGTTGTAAATGGTTCCAAAACCTAAATGTGCAAAAAGAATGTTCAGGATGGTGATTGATGTCACCTCGGGAAATCAATTTTTGGAAATTGTAGACCTATTGGTAGAGAAGAATGAAGATGAAATAACCAAGGCTGATTTCAGAGTAAGTTAGGTGGATCTGGGACCATCAACCACAGAAGGTGACCTATATCACATGCGCTATTCAGTGGGCAACATTTCCAAAAGAGTGAAAGATTTGCAGGATGAAAATTCAAAGTTGTTGGCACATGTAAGTTCTTTATCTTCCTTCGCCAATTCAATTTCCGAGATAGTCACCCCTTCCATTGGAACTTCTTCTACTATTAAGATCCCTATGCTCGACCCAAATCTACTTCAACAAATTAAAACTTCTTTGTCTCTGAGGCAAGCTATGGAGCAATGGACTAAAAAGATCATATTTGATGGTCTTATATTTATTGAAGTAGTGAAGTTATTTGATTCTATTCATGCTAAGAGAGAAGTTTTAATAGTGGAGTTTGAGAAACTCTAAAGCGATCACCATACTTTGAATATACTCTCCAAGGAAGTAAGGGAAATTGCCAATATGGACCCTGAAATCCTAATGGCTAAAGAGATCATAGATGATCCCAAAGAATTAGATACCGATGTGTGGACTGATGCTTTGGAATGGAAAATTTGTGTGTTTGCAACAACTGAAGAAGAAATAGGAAAGGCAGTGGTAATTTATTATAAGGAGATGATGAGAATCAAAAGGGACTTTGCTGCTCTAGACGTAGAAGCTAACAGTCTGATGATGAAAAGCTGCTAGACATCAAGGTAATCAAACAAAATTTCAAGAAGGTGGTGAAAGTAGATATAGTAAACTATGATACTATTACAGGGGAATCACAAAGAAGGTGGTGAAAGTAGTTATAGTAAACTATGATACTATTACAGGGGAATCACTAGGCAAACTTTCTAAAATGGCAGCCTACATTTGAAAAAATGGCATTGAGGAGGTACGTCGAAAGGTGATTGACCTTGATAGGACCATTATGAAGAAGAAGCGCTGAATTAGTATGAATGGATCTCCACCTGGCATGGCCCTAACACCAATTATCAACAAATACAGTACATATAAAGCCAAGTTACAGGCACATGTACCTCAAGTGGCGCAAAGTGTCAATAAGGAAGGTGAGCAGTTGAGGAAAGACAAAGAGGTGGATGAGGTGGACGATGGCGACACGGACTTGCAAATCTTGAATTAGCTTAGTATTTTATATTTCCAAGTTATCTTTTATTTTCTCTAAAACTATTGGCTCTGGAGGGCCCTTTTATTATTGTTTAAAAACAATCTTTGATCGGCTGTTTCAAGAAGCCGTTATGATTTTTCTGAACGGTTATGGTTTGGCTTGGCTATATATTTTGAATGGCTAGTCGAACAGAGGACTCTTCTTTTTGGTAAAATTTTGCTTTTTCTCTGGGAAGGGTGGTAACAATTTTTTGTTTTTCTAACTTCTATGATATATGAAATATTGTTAATATAGTGGAGTTCGGATGATTATGGACTTTGTGCTATGATTATTTGGAATTATGTTCTTCCTATGTTGAATATTGTTTTACTGATGTTAATGGTGTTCATATATTATGGTGGTTGTATGATTTTGATTCTCGCTCACTGCTTTGAATAATTTATCTGTTGGTCTTTTATCTCAAGGTGGTGATTTCATCTATACGTATAGTGTTCTAAAATACTCTATTGTGATTGGAAGTCTATGAACTTCTTGTGTTAGTGTTAGAATTATAAATTCACCTTTATAGCTTTCTAGTCAAAAGCTTTGCCTTTATCTTGCTTTCTGGTTAAAAGCAACCCCAAGTTTATATTCCTCAAAACATCTATAGAAGGTAGTTGCGCCTTGTTAAATAAGTAGAGAGTCCATATAAAATACCAATATATCAGAGTCAATTGTTCATTACATTTGTCACTTGTCCGGGCATGAGTATATAGAGTTAAGTGACAAATCTGTTAACCAATAGATTTTTGGCAACTCTACTGGGGACCGAACTAATTTAGAAGTTGTATATATCATTCTTGTGAGTTGCTCAGTTGGATTTTATGCTTCTTCGTGGGAGATGTGCACCAGTTTTGCAACCTAATATTGATTGGCTAGTAGGAGACCAAGAAGACATTGTTACTGGCCTTAGGCTTGTTGCCTGAAAAACCAAAAGAACTAATCAACAATATCACCAAGTTAATGAAGTGCTAAAAGAAGAGGAAGAACCTTGTGAAATTATAGAAGAAAACACATGATTGTTGACGCACAAGAGTTAATTTTCATCAGACCGGTTGTTCCTGCACCAAGGAGAGCAAAACCTCAGCAAGTTAGAGAAGCTCCTGAAGACAGACTAAGAAACCCTACTGCTAGACCAAGGAATCAAAATCCTACTAGACCGGTTCCTCCTCACAATAACTAATAAGTGGATTGGTGACTCTACTTAATTATTTTACATATCTGTAGAAGTGGGACATGAAAAGATATACATGAGGGGATAGCCAAAAAGGCATAGGTGATATTGATTTTGACTTGTTCCAATCTTTGAACTTCGCTCCTTATCCTCCCACAAGAAAAGTTAAATCCTTGAGTAGGCCATCTTCTCCCACTCCCACAAGAAGTATCGCGAGTTCATCTTTCCAAAGCTTGACTTTACACAGTACTGTCTTACCCTTACAAGTAAATTTCCTCCCTCTAAATATGGTCCATCCACAACCTCCACTTGTCCCATGGGGTGCAGCCATTGGACCCCTGAACCTTGGTGCTAACTTGCATGATCTTCCAAGAGGGTCAAGTAAAATCTTGCCTAAGTTTAAAGGTGATGGCAAGGTTACCCTCGAAGAGCACATTAATGCCTTCTTTGTTGCATGTTCCATTCTGGGGGTCCAACATAAAGATGTATCTATGAGGCTATTTGTCAAATCTCTCGCTAACTCAGCTGCTGAATGGTTTTACCACCTTCCTAATGCTTCTATTAATGACTGGGCTTCAATGAGAGAAAGATTTGAGGAAAGATTTAAAACTACTGATTATGAACATACAGTAGTAGCCTAGTTGTCCACTATGAAGAAAGAGATTCAAGAGTAGATGAGGGAGTATGTAGCTAAGTTCAATAGACTAGCCAACATGATTCCTGCGAATGTTAGGCCTGGAGATGGGTTAATGATGTGTTTCTTTATCAATTCACTACCACCAGATGTCATTTATGCCATTAAAAGACAAGGAGTCCCTAACTTGGCTGCTACACAATCATTGGTGGTAACTGTGGAAGATGATTTGATTACTACAGGAAAATGGAAGAGAGAGTTACAAACTGGCAAGGTTGTAGTTACCAGTCCCACTGATCCTGTCATTCAGAGAATGGTCAATGACATTATCACTCTGAAATGTTAGATGCCCAAAGGTCCTATGCAAAATCCTCAAGGAAGCTATAACAGGACGCTACAATTGCCTGACCCTAATCAAAGGTTAGCTATTGAAGGACCTTAGGGTAGTAAGAGTAATCATATGGTTTGCAATTTTCATCTCACATCTGACCATGATGGAGCCTCCTATCCTGAGATGACGCAGTTTATGTAAATGTTGTCCATGAATGAACATGCTGAAGAACCATTAGTAGAAGAACCTCCCACACCTGGCGATGTTGGTGTAAATTTCTTTGAATATGAATCAGATGAAGATCATGGAGTAGATATGTATACCGAAGTGGACAATCCTAACTGTGTAGTGTTTACTCAAGGACAACAAACATAGAGAGGTCAGAACACTCCAGGACAATCCAATAATTTGATTCATGTCCCTAAGTATATCTTGACAAGACAAAATAATACTAAGAAAGATGAGGAGATGTCAACGAAGAATGTAGCCATTGAGGTACCATCCACTTCATCTCCTAAAACTCATGTCTCAAATTCATTTGATATTGTAGAATCATGCAAGAATACTAAGATTGAAATTTCCCAAGCTGAGTATTTGAGGCTTAACCCATCTGAACTTGATAAATTGGTCAGATATGTTAGACATGACCCCTCCCCTTCTCACTGTAATGTTCAAAAATCCAGTGATGCTGAGACACCTATGAAAAACCAAAACTATTCAAACTCTAGTACTCAAGACATTGGTTCCCAAAATCCTTTTAATAAACCAAAGCCCTTTTATATTTCCCTCTATATTTCTAGTTTTAAACTCAATAATTATGTTATTGATTCTAGGGCCTCAGAGAATGTTATGCCTGCACAAGTTGCCAAAGCTTTGGGTTTGTCTTATACACCATCACATGGAAAATGTTCTTCAATGGATGGTTCTCCTGTGCCTATCTTGGGTCAAATTAAGCATGCCCAAACTATTTTGGCTTCCTTCCCAAAGAAAAGATTGAAATTGACTATCCTGGTCGCTGATATACCTGCTAGTTATGGGATGCTCTTAAGTCGTAGTTTCTGTAAAGACCTAGGAGGGGAGATTCAAATGGATTGGTCACATGCTCTGATACCTATGGATGGGAGGAAAGTTCACCTTAATCCTGAACCTAAAACTAAGTTCATTGTGCTCAAATTTGGAGATCCTAGAGTAGACATTCTGTTTGTGGAAACTGGACCAGGCACTTACATGTGTACATCTGCTAAAGATGAGAGTATAAATCTAATCAATCCTGATCTGATTGATGAGTTATGGACTCTGGAGTTTGATGGCAATTGTTCTACCGTAGGATCCAGGGCAGGGGTTGTTTGATTTTGCCTAATGGTTACTCATTCCCTTTTGCTTTCAAACTAGAATTTGAGAATACAAATAACACAGCCGAGTATGAAGCCTTGTTATTGGGTCTTGAATTGGCCAAGGAAAAGGGCATAAAACAACTGAGAGTTAAAGGAAATGTTGAACTAATTGTTAAGCAGGTGAGAAAGTCTTACACAGTCAAAAATGGTAGATTGAGGCATTATTGTAATAGGGTATGGGATTGCATTGAAGAATTTGATGCTTTTTCGATAGAGGTACCCAGAGAGCAGAATTATAGGGCTGACTCTCTAGCTGTCTCAGCATCCCTTCTCCTGCCACATCCAGACTTTAAAGACAAGCCATATAGGATTGAAGTGGTGTATAGATCCAATGTTCCTGATAATGTTAATCACTGGCAAGTTTTTAATTTTGATCAGCAAATTATTTCATTTCTTGAAAAGGCTAAATCTTTTGCCAGTATGTTTTTCGAAGGGAGTAATGATGATAGTAATGATGTCCTAGAAGAAGAAAAAACCCCTGATAGTTCAAGCTCAAAAATGATTCAACTGAAAGGAAATAAGATCCCTAAAGGACTAGTTTCTCTTGAAGATCTTTTTAACAGGCATGATCAGTACCTCCAAAGAAAGAATAAAATTTCAATAATAACTTCAACTAATTATGATAAGGTAAATATTGGTATAGAAGCCAATCCAAAGATTATCTGTATTGGTAAGTGCTGCTCTAAAGATGAAAAAGAGAGTTTGATCACTCTTCTTATTAGATACAAAGATGTCTTTGCTTGGTATTATGTCGATCTTAAGAGATTTAGGAATGGAGAAATGCAGCACCATATTCCCTTGAAACCTGGCACCGTACCTTTCAGGCAAAAACAGAGGACTTAGAACCTAAAAATAGCTGAAGCTATCTTCAATGAAATCGACAAAATACTGAAGGCAAAAATTATCTACCCTATTCACCACTCTACTTGGGTGGCAAATATTGTGCCTGCTAGGAAGAAGAATGGAGAGATTCAAATTTGTGTAGATTTCAGGAATTTGAACCAAGCCTCCCTAAAGGATAATTATCCCTTACCAGTTATGGACCATATTTTGTAGACTGTGTCCTGCTCAGAGATGATGTCCATGCTTGATGGGTTTTTTGGATATAACCAAGTTGAAGTAGCCCGAAAAGATCAGAACAAGATAACTTTCACTACCCCCATTATTGTATTTGCATATAACAGGATGCCTTTTGGTCTCATAAATGTTTGGGCCACTTTTCAAAGAGCAATGGATTTAACTTTCGGTGACTTGAAAAATAAAATCATTGTAGTATACCATGATGGCGTGACAGTTTTCTCCAAGAAGAGGTCTAATCACTTGCATGACTTAGAGGTGGTTTTACAATGGTGTAGAGAGAATGGTATCTCCTTAAATCTTAAGAAGTTAGTCTTCATGGTCACTGAAAGAAAGCTATTGGGTCACATTGTCTCAAAGGACAGGATAAAGATCGACCCAGAAAGAGTTAAGGCTATTCAACAGCTAAGCCTACTTGCAACTAAGAATAACACGAGGTCCTTTTTCAGTCAAGTAAATTTTTTGAGAAGATTTGTTCCTGATTTCACCGAGTTGACTAGACACATTGTAGAAATGATGAAAAACAATCCTGTCTTTAGCTGGAATGCTGAGGGAAAGAGGACGTTTGAAGACATTAAAAAAGCCATTGCTAATGTACCCTAACTTCTAGAAAGATTTTATTAGCTATTGTTACGCCTCTAAACATACTCTATCGGCTATCTTATTATAGAAAAATGAACAAGGAATTGAAGCTCCTATTGCTTTCATGAGTGTCATTGAAGAACTATGAGCTCAAATACTCTGCCCTGGAGAAACACGCATATGCAGTGGTGAAGGAATTAGAGAGTTTTAGGTTTTACATCTTACATTCACATACTGTGGTCTATGTTCCTGAATCTATAGTCAAAAGTCTATTAACTTAGCAAGAGATTGTGTGTAACAAAGGGAAATTGGATTGCTAAAGTGCAAGAATATGATGTTGAAATCAAACCCATTAATCTAGTCTGGGGTAAAGGATTGTGTAAGATGATTGCCGAAAACAAGGAGGAAGGTAATGAGGAAATACCCTTGGTTCTTTTCACTAGCAACACTGATGAGTGGCTCTCTGATGTCTCTTACTTCTTGACCTATGGTGACTGTCCATCCCACCTTTCGACAAAGGAGAAGAGAAATCTGAAACTCAAGGCACACAAGTATGTTATTTGGGAAGGTAATTTGTATAAGAGAGGGGTTGATGGAACTTTCCTAAGGTGCGTAGACAAGGATCAATAGAGGAAGCTATTGGAAGCTTTCCATAATGAAGCTTGTGGAGGACATTATTCTGCATCAGTAACAACTCAAAATTTTGAGGTAATGCTTCTATTGGCTTGGGATGTTTAAAGATGCTTATGAATGGGTATCAAAGTGTGAAAAATGCTCAAAGTTTATAGGCATACCACAGTTAGCCGCATTGCCTTTGAGGCCAATAGTTATAGATGAACCTTTCCAGCAATAGGGTTCAGATTTCATTGGACCAATCAATCCCAACTCAAGTGCTAGACACACTCACATTTTGACTACAACGGATTATTTCACTAAATGGGTAGAAGCTATATCGGTAAAAAGTACTACCTCTGAGGTGGTTTGTGCTTTCCTTAAGGAAAGTATTATAGTCAGATTTGGTGTGCCTAAGAAGATGGTGACTGATAATGCTTCAAGGTTTTCCTCTATGAAAATTACTCTCTTCTATTATGATCTTGGTATTAGCTTATCCCATTCATCCGATTATTACCCACAAGGTAATGGCCAGGCGGAGTCGAGCAACAAAAATTTCATCTCTATTGTTAAAAAGCTAGTTGAGGAGAATTAGAAAGGATGGCATAAGCATTTATATGATGTTCTTTGGGCCGATAGAGTAACATTATAAAAGAGTGATTGGCATGTCCCCTTTCCAGCTTGTATATGGCATTGACAGTGCAATTCCTATTCCCTTGGAACTGTCTGCATTAAATCTGCAAAAGGCAATTGAAGATGAACAATTTTAGTCAGCCCTAGAAAAGAGAATCTTGTACTTACAACAGTTAGAGGAACAAAGAGAAGTTGCTGTGGATAGGATTGCCAGGCATCAATAGACTGTGAAGAAGGTTTTTGATAGAAAGGCTAAGCAAAGGGCTTTTGTAGTGGGAGATTTTGTACTCTTGTGGGATCAGAGGAGAGAACCAAAAGGTGCACACAAGAAGTTTGATTCTTTATGGAAAGGTCCCTTCAAGGTCAGGGAAGTTATGGGAGAAAATGCTTTTATACTGGCATATCCTGATGGGACACCATTATCTCTTGCCTATAATGGGAAAGATTTGAAATTATACAATTGGTAGGGTTTCTGAGTCCGGTCCTGTATCATAGTTTCTTTCCTCTTTTTCCCATTTTTGTTGTGTGTTGTTTCATTTTTGGCGTGACTCTATCTCCCTTGGAATAAGGTTGTTGGCCATGTTTCGTCTAAGTTCTTTGTGTCCTCCCGAGTCCTTGTCCCCAATTAGAGCCAGTTGTTGTCTTGAGTTCTATCTTTGTCTATCCCTTGTGGTTTTCATAGACCTTATTAATCTATCCTTCCCCCTCGGGTCAGTTTTACTTAGTCATTTTTCACAAGTCGGCAATCCTTTGTGTTCATGTCACAAGTCAGCGTGTTCACAAGTTCATGAAGTACCCGATTGTTGCGATAAGGTACCATTAACCTTGTAAATCCCAATATTGTATTTATTCCATTTATTATTTGTAATTTGTAATTACCCATAAGGGATGTACAAGTTTCACCAGCAGTGGTAAAAATTGTTTACTGTCCATGGTAATTACGGAGTTACTGCACGGTAAGTCCCAGAGTTACCGACGGTAGTTATGGGATGTCATTTACTATGGTAAATGGTAATTGGTCAAAGTGGGGTGCACATGTGGAGGAATAATCTTTTTTTAGTGTTATGACACACGTCATAGATGCTGTAAGAGGGTGTAAGAGATTCTATGACAACTATAAGTTGTCATAAGAATCTATGACACTAATAATAGCATATGATGCGTCATAAGATGTTGTAAGTGGCTATTTTTGGTCCCAAGGCATTCAAGCTTGCATGGGCACATTTTCCCAAGTGTAGGATGCATGTATGACAGCATTTATGACCCCATAAGAGCCTATTCTTGGCTATGGACGCCCAAGGTTGTATTGTTGACTCTTGACAAGTGTTATGGGCTTGTAATAAGTCATTTAATGTCTTGAGATTGTGTAAATTCTATATAAACTATAGCATAGTAGATGAGATGGATATAATAGTTTACAGCTACCTAGGTTTTGCCGGAGTGAAGGTTGAAGGACAGAGGAAGTGAATGTATTTGTAATCTCCTTTTGTGAAGATAATACAACTTGGCCTCTTTTCTTGGTGGAGTTTTTTATCTGAAAGGGTTTTCTCCACGTTAAACACTTGTGTTATGTGCTTCATTCTGCTTCTAGTATATTTATGTATTGTGGGTTTATGTTTTGTTACAATCTCCATTATTAATGCACATTTAAAAGATTGCTGAAATTTATTTGAATCAGATTTCCATTGAAGTAGTGTTACTTTCATTTCTAACACCGACGAGCCAACTTGCCTCGTATTTTCAGTACTTCGAGTCAGCGTTAAGTCTCCATAAAAGGTCTTTCCGTTGTAGTCGGGAGGTCAAAGATTCTTTGAAGTTTTGAATCTTCGACTACGTCTTCATGTTGGACCCCCAGAATGGATCATGCAGCAAAGAAGGCATTAATATGCTCTTCGGGGGTAACCTTGCCATCACCTTTAAACTTAGGCAAGATTTTACTTGACCCTCTTGGAAGATCATGCAAGTTAGCACCAAGGTTAAGGGGTCCAATGGCTGTGCCCCGTGGGATAGGTGGAAGTTGTGGATGGGCCATATTCAGAGGGAGGCAATTTACTTGTAAGGGTAAGACAGTATCATGTAAGGTCAAGCTTTGGCAAGATGAACCCGTGGCACTTCTTGTGGGAGGGGGAGAAGATGGCCTGTGACTTTTATTGTGGGAGGATAAGGAGCGAAGTTCAAAGACTGGAGCAAGTCAAATCAATATTAGCTATGCCTTTTTGTCTATCTCCTCATGTATATCTTTTCATGTCCCACTTCTACAGATATGTAAAATAATTAAGTAGAGTCACCAAACCACTTACTGGTTATTGTGAGGAGGAACCAGTTTGACAGGATTTTGATTCCTTGGTCTAGCAGTAGGGATTCTTAGTCTATCTTCAGGAACTACTCTAACTTGCTGAGGTTCCACTATCCTTGGTGTAGGAACAACCGGTCTGATGAAAATTAACTCTTGTGCGTCAGTAAACCGATGTACATTTTCTTCTATAATTTCACCAAGTTCTTCCTCTTCTTCTAGCACTTCATTAACTTGGTGATATTGCTGATTAGTTCTTCTGGTTTGCCAGGCAACTAGCCTACGGCTAGTAACAATGTCTTCTTGGTCTCCTACTAGCCAATCAATATTAGGCTACAAAACTGATGCACGTCTCCCACGAAGAACCATAAAATCCAACTAAGCAACTCACAAGAATGATATATACAACTTCTAAATTAGTTCGATCCCCAGTAGAGTCACCAAAAAATCTGTTGGTTAACAGATTCATCACTTAACTCTATATACTCACACCCAGACAAGTGACAAATGTAATCAACAATTGAGTCTGACATATTGGTATTTTATATGGACTCTCTACTTATTTAACAAGGCGCAGCTACCTTCTACAAATGTTCTGAGGAATATAAACTTGGGGTTGCTTTTAACCAGAAAGCAAGATAAAGGCAAAGCTTTTGACTAGAAAGCTATAAAGGTTAATTTATAATTCTAACACTAACACAAGAAGTTCATAGACTTCCAATCACAATAGAGTATTTTAGAACACTATACATACAGATGAAATCACCACCTTGAGATAAAATACCAACAAATAAATTATTCAAAGTAGTGAGTGAGAATCAAAATCATACAATCACCATAATATATGAACACCATTAACATCAATAGAACAATATTCAACATAGGAAGAACATAATTCAAAATAATCATAGCACAAAGTCCATAATCATCTGAACTCCACTATATTAACTATATTTCATATATCATAGAAGTTAGAGAAATAGCAAATTGTTATCACCCTTCCTAGAGAAAAAGAAAAATTTTACCAAAAAGAAGAGTCCTCCGTTCGACTAGCCATTCAAAATATATAGCTAAGCCAAACCATAACCGTCCAGAAAAATCATAGCAGATTCACAGCTAATCAAAGATTATTTTTGAACAATAATAAAAGGGCCCTCCAGAGCCAATAGTTTTAGAGAAAATAAAAGATAACTTGCAAATATAAAATACTAAGCTAATTCAAGATTTACAACTCCGTGTCACCATCATCCACCTCGTCCATCTCTTCATCTTTCCTCGACTGCTTGCCTTCCTTATTGACACTTTGCACCACTTGAGGTACCTGTGCCCGTATCCTCACTTTATATGTCCTATATTTGTGGATAACTAGTGTTAGGGCCATGCCAGGTGGAGATCTAGTCATACTAATTTAGTGCTTCTTCTTCATAATGGTCCTGTCAAGTTCAATCACCTTTCGACGTATCTCCTCAATGTCATTTTTGCAAGTGTTAATGTAGGTTGCCATTTTAGAAAGTCTACCCAGTGATTCCCCTATAATAGTATCATAGTTTACTATATCTTCTTTCACCACCTTCTTGAAATTATGTTTGATTACCTTGATGTCTAGTAGCTTTTCATCATCAAACCCATTAGCTTCTATGTCCAGAGTAGCAAAGTCCCTTTTGATTCTCATCATCTCCTTATAATAAATTGCCACTGC
Organism: Cunninghamia lanceolata; assembly: GCA_027924645.1. Classification (NCBI taxonomy): domain Eukaryota; kingdom Viridiplantae; phylum Streptophyta; class Pinopsida; order Cupressales; family Cupressaceae; genus Cunninghamia; species Cunninghamia lanceolata. Next base: position 8,735,071 of record BSBN01000400.1, read on the forward strand.
TTTTCCTATTTCTTCTTTAGTTGTTGTGAACACACAAATTTTCCATTCCAAAGCATCAATCCACACATCAGTATCTAATTCTTTGGGATCATCTATGATCTCTTTAGCCATTAGGATGTCAGGGTCCATATTGGTAATTTCCCATACTTCCTTGGAGAGTATATTCAAAGTATGGTGATCGCTTCGGACTTTCTCAAACTCCACTATTAAAACTTCTCTCTTAGCATGAATAGAATCAAATAACTTCACTACTTCTTCAATAAATATAAGACCATCAAATATGATCTTTTTAGTCCATTGCTCCATAGCTTGCCTCAGACACAAAGAAGTTTTAATTTGTTGAAGTAGATTTGGGTCGAGAGTAGGGATCTTAATAGCAGAAGAAGTTCCAACGGAAGGGGTGACTATCTTGGAAATTGAATTGGTGAAGGAAGATAAAGAATTTACATGTGCCATCAACTTTGAATTTTCATCCTGCAAATCTTTCACTCTTTTGGAAATGTTGCCCACTAAATAGTGCATGTGATATAGGTCACCTTCAGTGGTTGATGGTCCCAGATCCACCCGACTTACTCTGAAATCAACCTCGGTTATTTCATCTTCATTCTTCTCTACCAATAGGTCTGCAATTTCCAAAAATTGATTTCCTGACGTGACATCAGTCACCATCCTAGACATTCTTTTTGCACGTTTAGGTTTTGGAACCATTTGCAACAGACTAGCAACAATATCAATACCATCCTCAGGTGGAACAATACATCTTTTCTTCTTTTGAACTACCTTCTTTAACTAGTTAGGAGAAGAGACTGGTGCATTGACAACATCAGTAGTCATCACCATTTGTACAGGATGAACCTCTTTTGTTGTGGGAATTAGGTGGACTAAGTAATGAATGTAATAAATTATCTCCTAGTTGTGAAAAGATAAAATAATCAGAATCACTTGCTAGATTGTTTGATAAGGGCACATGATCAGCCTTAGATGATAAGGCTGTCAATCTGATATTTCTTTTTGTGGCTTGAACATCTTGTTTACAAGCGATTTTCAACTTGCCAAGTCCCTCAGGTGGATCTTCTCCATCACCATTTGGTTGCAAACTAACTCTTTGCAAAGTCAGGTCCGAACTGGGTATTCTTCTGTGTGAAGTGGCAGTCTGAGACCTAGCTTGATTCTAATAAGCTGAATCTTTATGTGTTGATGAGCTAGTGCATTCTTTAGACTTTACTTGCAACCACTTTTTAGTTCTTCTTAAAACCTGGAATGACAACAACATGACATCTATAACTTCCCTTACTGACCAATCTAGCAGAGGCAGAGGATCTCCAAATACTTTACTATACTCTTTACTCAGGAGATCTGAAAAATTATCGATCATATTTGGGGCCTGAATATTCAGCTTGAAAGCACGGACCTGATCAACAATCAACCTCATCAACTTCCCTTTCTGAACCTCTCTCTCGTCAATACAGTCCTCCCAAAAATCTTCAAGATGAGGAATATACAAATAAGAACCACCTCCATGCATATGTTCTTTTATAAAATTCTTACTATCAAATGTTGCACGAGGAGACAAACTATGAACACTAAATTCAGACAGCAATTTTTCCACATTCCAAGCACTTTCATTATTTTTGCAGGAATAGAAGGACAAAGACATAGGAAATGAATACCCTCTCTTTTGCATTGCTTGATACTTGACATTAACCACAGCAATCTGACAACAAACCTCCAATAACACCAAATAGTCAGAGGGGTACCGAAGCAATTTCAATGGGGCATCTTCATAACCCCCAATCCTTAAATAAGAGAAGCTATCAAACTGAACATAGACACTCCCAAAATTTGTGACCAATGAAAAGGCTTCCACGGAAAATCTCTTCTCTATTGAGCCATTAATTCTTTTAGCTAAAATCATAGAAAATGCATCATTCACACGACAAAAATCTTTCATACCTTCATTTCTTTGAAACTGAGGGAAGATTTGATACACATGCGTGCTTGCCAAAGAACTCCTCTAGGTCCTTAAACCAGGCCAAGAAGCCTCTTTCTGGGCTAAGATGTAGACTAGCTGAGAACACATATGGAAGTTTGTGCTTTGTGTGAAATTCATCAATTGTTCATGTAAGCAATTATTGATGATCCTTGGCCAATCAATTTGGTGATCTCCGCAAATTAACAGGATAAACCTGCACATCCAGAATTCAAAAACATCTAACTTAAGACTACCAATCACTCTATTCAGTAGAGTTATCATATATGAGACTTCCTCCTTGAAATGGCTCCTTTTCAAGTTAGCGGGCAGCCGAGACTTCCCAGACTTTTCTTCCTCCAACCAATGCTTGGCGACACAGGTACGACAACAGTCTTTCTTTTCATTGTAGAAATTCCAGGCCAAGGACATAGAGACATAATCATCACCCTTGTACTCTTCTAAGTCTAAAGCCAGAGCAACAGACTCAGCATTAATTTTGGCCACTACAGTACCATTAGGGGTCTTTATCTCCTGAGAGTCTAGAAAATAACTATTTACACATGCAACCATTAACTTAGGACATGGCATGGCAAGAGGAAAGCCACCTGCATTATGCAAACCGCTGCTAACAATTTTCCCCACTAACGGGGCTCTTTTCTCAGATTGTATCCTTCCCCAGAAATCATTTAAATCAACATGGCCCAAATTTGTATCCCTCACTCCAACCAGACCATTTTCTATAAGAGAGGCTACGGGAGCTCCTTGAAACTTAAATTTCATTTTTGTATTCTCCATAAACCAGTAGAAGAGAGATTCGAAGATATATGCAAATAGAAGGGAATGAGGCAAAATACTCACAGAAAATTCCTTATGTATATTCATGAGAAACAGAAAAGTATAACTCCTCTGAGAAGATATGAGGTCTTTATAGAGAAGGAAAAGTTACCAGCTATACTAACCTATGAGAGTATAATTGAGTTGAAATTCCGCACACAACGAATTAGCTATTCATCCCTCTGCAACACATCCTTTAGCTCATAATACCACCTTACTTGGCTTTCAAGTCATTTCTCATAAACTTCTCATTACATGTTGGTGGCGAATTTATCATTAGAAATCATAAATGAATGTCTCAACTTTCCCTTTGATGAATGTGCCACTATGCCCGCACGTACCTCAAATTGAATGCACATTGACAAGTGTCATTCCTATGTACAACATGTCAGCGCAGCCAAGGCTTCTTGTGAAAGAGTGTCACACGAAGTTGGTGAGTCGAGTAAAATATGAACTTTTAAACTGGGAGTCAAAGATTCAAAACTTCAAAGAATCTCTCACCTCCCGACTACAAGGGAAAGACCTTTTACGGAGACTTAACGCTGACTCGAAGTACTAAAAATACAAAGAAAATCAGCTCGTCGGGTACTTCATGAACTTATGAACCCGCCAACTTGTGACATGAACACAAAGGATTGCCAACTTGTGAAAAATGACTAATTAAAACTGACCTAAGGGGGAAGGATAGATGAATAAGGTCTATGAAAACCACAAGGGATAGACAAAGACAGAACTCAAGGCAACACCCTTCACGGAAGGTATAGATATAAGGAACCATTAGGTTTGCCATCTGAGTATTTGGTGGTGTGTCCTTCATAATGTCTCATTATCACACAACTATAGATCCATTCTAACTATGTATGACACTAATGGAGACATTATGCCATCTGGAGCACTGTGGACCGACAATGCATGCAGAGATGGATGCATTACTTTGGCCAAAGATTTACATACAGAAATGTTTCACCATCAATGATGTCGTATGTCCACCACCTCGACTCAAATTAGAAGTTGTCTCATCCTACAGTAGATATAATTTGACCTTTCACGGTCTCAGATAAATAATTTCAATACTATATTAGTCCATCCCTTGGACATTCAACTCCTATCTTGGGAGCACATTCAATATTTTTTTCATTATTTTTGCAATAGGGAACCTATGACTCCATGCCACTCTATTCATGTACTTTCATAATGACATAAGTTCAATCATGTTTTTGACTACTGACCTTACCCAGTTGATGAATATAATGTTTTCCTTATCCCAAGGTTTACTCTCAATTCATGTCATCTAGAAGGGTACTTTCAATGGTCCAATAGGTCGATTCTATTAAAAAATTCTATCTAAAGGAATCTACGTGAGTTTTTGATACCATATACCTGGTTTATGATGCCTTTCCATTCACAAAAAGATGGCATTCATTTGCATTTAAACACAAGAGTTCATATAGGCATAGTGTTTGCACATATAAAATGATAAGTGTCAAGGAAGAATAACTTCCCCAAAAAGAACATGGCATGCATTTATTACTGCCAAGAAAACAATGCAATTTTAACTTATACCAAACCCTCCTTCATCAACGAGGAGTCTTTATGCCATTTATATGCATAGCATGCATCAAGATTATCATAACAATCGTTAAAACCAGTCGAGGGCTTTCGTTTGTTGACCTTGGGTTTAATATATTTATTAAGTGCACTCGACACATATAAGGGTTTATGACTATTAATAGAGTTATCATTACTCACATACGGCCTTTGGCTTTAGCTATTCACAATTTCATAGTATAATAACACCGACAATATGTGTCGATACCCCTTCTCGAGCTCTAACACAATCATCATAAGATGACACCCTATCAGGTTCTAACATAATCATCATAAAATAGTAACAGTGTGGCTTCAAAGGTATAAAGATAGTTTATATTCTTGCCAAACAGCACACGGTAGGTTTTATAGGCACAACACGCATGGGCTACGGCCGCCAAACTGGCCGAGTAGCACCATACAACAATGGTTGCATATGATAACACAAGAAGGCACTTGCAGCCTCAAAATACAATAATAACAGTTTAAACCCATGTTATTGACACAATATTAAACATTATAAACATAAACAGTCTCGAAGGCCATTAATCAATAACTTATGACAAGTATGAGTCAACACCGTCAACACACTTTGATAGAAGAGATATTTATATCCAAAATATACTATCAAATTCAATTCAATATGCCATAGTTTTCATACCTAAAAGGTAGACACAGTTGTGGATTGGTTGTTGTCAAATAGCTCCTATGCATACATAGTGGCAGAGCTCGTTTGCTTCTCCACTCCTATTGTAAGAAGGTTATCACCCTTGGCTCTCAAAACTATATCCCTTCTCTTTTGATACCCTCAAAGAAACATATCAAAGAAAGCCTCTCTCCAAACTAGTATCCATTGATACCTTGCATTCATTCGCAAAACTGTTTATGCATGTCTAGAGAGTCTGCCACCTCACGGGATCCCATGGATCCACTCAGCCCATCATGGAGAGGGGTCTACAAAATGGGCTTGAGTATGGGTATCACTCAGCCACCACTCTCTCTCCCCACTCCTCACGGGTGGTGGCTAGCTGAGTGCCACAGATAAACTTGAATAATATTTAATATTAATATAATGTTGATACCAAAAATGCTTGACCTCTAAGGAGGTTAAAACAATTATAACATATATAATTCCCTTACATGGAATTAAGGATTAATAAATAAATCAAGGTGTTATTAATGTTAACACCATTAGAAAGATGACACATTCTTAAAATACAACTTCGGGGTCGAGCACCACTCCCCCTGATAGCCATGATCACCGCAAGTAGAATATATATAAAGAAATAATAATCACAAATCTTAATATGCAAATGGATAAGGGATCAAGGGAGTTCTTGACAACTTGCTGAGATTGTCAAATGACTCAAATGGATGTTCTGAAAACATCGTCATTTAGTCAAATTGACATAGAAGGTGTCGAGAAAAATCAAATTGTCAACCGACACAGAAATGAAATGACTAACAAGGAGAGATGCAACTCACTCTAACTTGCAAGGATTCCTAAGGACAAAATTTGATACTTAGATGGCAATCTAACCTTTTTCCCAACGTCTATCTCTTCCTCCTGGATGATACTCTCCTTTTGTCTTAGAAGGAAGTTCATTTTTCTTGATCACACTCACCATCATAAGACCATGATTGGTGTATTGTCATCTGATTCGTAAATCATAATAATTAAATAATCATATCAACATGTAATCTCATGTCTAACTAACATTAGTTAGTATCTGCATAATCAATGATTAAATCTAACTTTTTTCCACAAACATCTAATCATTAAACTATGATTAATCATCCTGATTACCACACAAAAGAAAGATTAAGCTAAACCATAAGTTGGGGATGTAACATCCAGTAACTAAATTAGGCTAGACCTCTACTCCAGTTTCCATTTATTGAGCCCCTACACATATCATATAAAAGAGAAGATTTTAGAATATATAAAAGTTAGATTATTAAACTACATGGATAAATCATGAAGGTGATTATGAGTTCATAATGAGGAGGTGTTAGGGATGTAGTATTCATCCTTACAATTTTCTCCAACTTTGAATTACAATTAACATGTAAATGGAAATAACATCTAGAATGATATGTCCATATGGATGGTTGTGTGCACAAGTTCTATCTAAAGTTAACTTTTCATGTTCTATTTATGTTACAATCAAAAAATTCTAGGAGTATCATCTAATCAAAATCTTAAATTAGCTCATTAACAACTACTTGCTAATTTGTAAAATTATAATTTATATGTCTAGGTCAAGTAAACTTATAGGTACATATTCAGTTACTAGATCATTTAACCTAAAAAGAGATTCAATGTAATAAAGATTTAAGTGTGTACGTACAAAATTATAGATCAATATATAATATAGTAATAGCTCAGAGGAGATAATATTACATGTTGCATGAATTTAATGTTAACTACATGTCCTATGAACAAATAATCAATCTTAGAACCGTGGTGAATGTGGTACAAAATTCCTAGCGGGCTACAATAATCATATGCATACATTATATAAAATATTAGTTCAATATATTATATATATGCATGTACATATAAAATATTAGTTTAATATTATTATATATATGTGTATACACCTAAAAATGACACGATTCAGTCTAGATAAATATTCTTAATATTTATTCCCTTCTAATTCCTCTATCAATAAATAAATAAACAAATTTATTTAATTGATTCATATTCTTCCAACAATTAAATAGAATCCTTTATTTAATTAAATTCTTCTAAACAATTAAATAATTCTTAATTATTTAATTAAATCAAATCATTCTTCCAAATTTGAATAAATCAAATCAAATTTATTTAAATCCTTTCAATCTCTAAAAATAAAATACAATCAAATATTTTATTTATTCTTCCAAATCATGCACAAACAATTAAATAAATTTATTTATTTAATTTGCTTTCTTATCTTCTAAATTAAATAATATCAATTATTTAACTATTTCTTCTAATAATATCTTCTCTAAATTTAAATAAATCAATTATTTATTTAAGTTGTTTTTTTCTTCTAAATTTAGTTATCTCTAAATATAATTCAATCTTTGTGCACATGCAATTAAATATTCCTAATATTTAATAAACCAAAATATCTTCTTATTCTCATGCAAATCCCTTCTTCTTGTTTTAAATCACTTAACTAATTATTATATTCCTTTAATTGCTTTAACTCATTCTTATATTCTTAGCAAATTCTCTCATGCAAAAGAAAGCAAGACACGTGTCTTTTTCTTATTCGTTGCATGTTCCTCAACTATTCTCAACTGTTGATCTTCTCATTTTTTCTATACCGTTGATCTATTCTTTCTCAAGTCTATAAATTGAACCTCATTCTTCCATTTCAATCATCCAAGCTTTAAGTATCATTACTCTGCAGGAATTACAGCGTGCCTTTGGCACCAATTCCTTCATTGCTTGTGATCTCACTCATTACTATGCACTACTACCATCGTTGTGAAGCTCCTCTTCATGGTGGTATTATCATAGCCATTCCCAATTGACATTCTTGAAGCATAGCAAGGAAGTGCACTGTCTGAGGGCCCTATTTCATACATGCAAGATTGATTGTGATAGGCAATCAATGGAAGCTTCGAATTAAGGAGGTTTGCTTTGTATTGTTCATTGTTTATTGAATCTTCTTTAGTTCACCATTTTATTGAGTTTTGGGTATCTTGATATTGATTATTATTGATTATTCATTTGAATCCAATTTTTCCTTAACATTTTTGGCGCCCACCATGGGGCCTAGCCCCAAATTTAACCCAAAAACTGAGTTTTTGTGTTTTAGAAAGTTGTACATAGGAGGAAAGAGTACATCTGATACATCCTAACATGCATCTGTTACCTGTCACAGTACATACGTTTCTGTAGCGCATACAGTCTTTGTTCTGGCGCATCTGTTACCTGTCATGGCTCATACGCTTCTGCAGCTCATACAAACATTGTTCCAACGCATTTGCTACCTGTCATAGTGCATACATAAGACCAGCGCATAGACTCTATTTTGTAGCACTTTTGACCTCTATCTTAGCACATATGTATTGCAACGCTTCTGTTCACTGTTTCTATGCATTTAGTCTCTGAAACGACGCATCTGTTTTAGGCAGTGATTTTAGGGTTTTCTTGAAGATTTTTGCTAATGCTAACGTCTTTGCAAGAACTCTCTTGATCTGTTTTGCAGGCTAGGTACTGGTTTAGATTCATATAGTTGCACTTGTTTAGCTCACACTTTGATTTCTAACGTGAAAGTAAAATGGATGCTCATGCAAATCTCACATAGTTTAACTAGGAAAGTGGTAATTGAATCATTTCTATCTTGCATATCATTGAATCATTTCTATTACTATCTTTTCAAAGTTAACAACTCATTGCTATCTAGATAAAATTGAACTCATCATTGCTATCTGGGTAAAACTGAACCATTTCTATCTCGATCGACCATCACTTCAAAGTTAACAATTTGTGCTACGTGGATAAAACTGAACTCATCATTGCTATCTTGATTGACCATAAAGTTAACAATTCGTGCTACATGAATAAAATTAAACTCATCATTGCTATCTTGGTTAAAACTAGACCATTGCTATCTTGCTATCACTTCAAAGTTCTGTGCTTGCCCAAGTAGATAGCTCACCTAGTTTTTCTCATTTTAACTAGAGGAAAAGAACAACTATATTCTATGCTTTGGGAATGATACCAGGCCTATACTCTCCCCTATCTTGGGTGACCAAAATGCTAGACATATCATTTTTGCATGTGTTTTTCCTTTAGAGGGGCCTACTCTTGGATACTGTTCATCCAAGTAGGAACGACCCTAAGTGGTAATAGGATAGATGCCAAGCCCTACCAATCCACTATAAATAAATTGTGTTTGGAGTGAAAGCTTCAAACAATGAGTGAAGTGTTATACCGACAGCCAACCTCCCCCAAAACCCTCCAAGGCGCAACCTTTGCAAGATGGGAGACTCCATAATGGAGAGTAGTGTTGCCGCATGTATAAACACTCAAATGGTTGCCTTCATTAAACACCTTTGTTCTAGTGGCCAAAAACTTTTGTAATCCATTTGAAGCCTAGGATTGTACTTGTTTTTTTCCTTTTAGTCCAAAAAGTGTCAAAAAATCACAAAAAAATAAAAAACCATAAAAATATTTTTTGTGTTTGCTGTGTCTTCTTGCCATAATTTTAGAAAATCAGATCAAAAAGACCTTCTTGCAACCAAAGTATCAAAAACATCAAAAAATTGCTAAAAATTGCCAAAAAAAATTGAGAAAAGCCAGAGCGGCGCATCTATCCTCTATTGCTGCGCATCTATGCTGACTTGCGGTACATCTGTTCTGACCTGTAGCGCTTTTATTGTCTGTTACAACGCATTTACATTTTACCAATGCAACGCATTTGTTTCGACTCACAGCGTATTTATCAATTTCTACAACGCATCTGTTTCAGCGCATGCGTGACTGTGAGCATTTGCATAATTTTTGAGAGAAAAATTTTACCAGTTTTGGGTACCCATTTCAGTCTAGTTCCAAAATCTGAGATTAGGTCTTACCTTGCAGTCTTTTTTCCATCCATTTCGAGTCAAAATCTCTCTTTCGCTAGTCATCCCATTCACCTTCTATCGAGTCATCCTAGTCCAAAGTCAAAGTATCCCATATCAGGTCAGTATAGGCCCCTTTTTCATATCACTTTGGATTCAAGTAACCCTAGTAGGTCACAGGACTTTGCTAGTGGTCTTGGTGCATGACTAGTCCCTACATAGTAAGACAGGTATCGAGTACCCTTACTAGTGGCTATCGTCTTGTATTGGCCATCTTACTTGGAATCATTGATCGAGAAAGTCCCTTGTCCAAATCTTGTCATAAGTATCCTATTCTCATCAGTCTCCATCGACATCTTGCCAAAATCTCTAGTTTCATCCTACCTCATCCCTCATCACCTTGCATGGTTCTTACTAGATCTCAATACCAAAAGCAACTTGAGATGGCCGAATCATCCAACCACATCATCACACCTCATGATAGTGATGAGGAAATCTCTAATGAAGATTATCAAGGAAGCCTCCAAGATCAAAAATTCCAACGCTTGTTAGAGAAAGTACTCCATGATGATCCTCACAATTATTTTTATTATCTTGCAAATCTTGGAATTAAACTCCCCGCAGATTATGATATAAGTACAATCCAAGAAAATGTGGAGAATAATCATGAAGAAAGGGGAAAGAAAGCCATAGACCCAAACGTGGAGGATAAGAATGAAAAAGGAAGGAAAGCCATAGACCCAAGTGCTCCTATGGAAGAAATGAGGAAACAACTCAAGGGTCTAAAGCAACAAATGTCGGATCTCAAGACGAGTACAAACACTAAAACCTATTCTTTGGAAGATATTGCATCGTACCCCTTTGATAAAAGCTTGAACATGACACTATTTCCCTTTCGATTCCAAGTTCCTAAATTTGACAAATACAAAGGGAAAGGGGACCCTAGAGATCACATTAGGGAATTCAATGCAGCATGCATGGAAGTAGCTAACAATGAGACTTATTTAATGAGACTATTCTCTAGATCTTTAGGTAGTCAAGCCATGGAGTGGTTCTCACGACTCCCACTGGGCATCAAATCTGTTGATGAGTTAGTCAACAAATTCATCACATAATTCTCTTACAATATTGAACACGAAGTCTCCATGCTAGACCTATGCAACACCAAGAAAAAGAGTGGTGAATCATTTACCACTTTCCTACAAAGGTGGAGACAACTAGAAAGTAAATGTTCATATGATGTACTAGAGAAGCAATTAATGGAGATGTTTGTCCATAACCTCAATACCAATCTTAGCTATCAAATACAAATACAATGCCCTACTTCATTCTTAAAGGTCATAGAAATGGGATTGTTCATCAAAAAAGCTATGATCACCAAGGGGCAAATCAAGTTGTACAAGCATACACCTATGACTAATAAATCAAAGTTTTGGACTAAAAACAAAAATGTCGTCAACGATGGAATAGTTGATGCCAAGGTGGCAGCTCCCAAGCAACAACCGATATTTACTCTCAAAGGAGAGGCAACCAATGTTACACCTGACAAAACATTCTCTCAAGAGCCAAGACCATGGTTCAACTCAAATCCAAGGTGAAAGTTCACACCGCTGGGCGAGTCCCAAGAATCTGCATTAAGAAAGCTATTGGCTAACAATGAAATCTCTCTATTGCCAACAAGTGATTACGAATGTCAAATCAAACCTCACTATTGGAAAGACACCGACTATTGCGAGTATCATAGAGGAAGGGGACATACAACCAACAATTGCATCCATCTCAAACATGTTATTCAAGATGTGCTTGATCAAAATCATGGAGGTGCTCAACAACATACCTCCAATGAGACACATGTGGCTTACAGGGATCCACTTCTCAATCATGATAGGCCATACAACAATAATAACAACAACGGCAATAACAACAATAGAAATAACAACAACGATAACAACAACAACAACCGCAACAGGCAAAATTAGAATAGTGGGAATAGTAATGCCAACTATGCAAGTGTGCCATTCGACTATACCATCAATTGCATATTAGAGCATGTCCCACAGATCAATGTGGTCACACTGAACCAACAATCAGAGCCTAACAGAAATAATTGCAGTATCATTACCCGCAGTGGTAAAGTCACGCTAAATACCGTCCCTCCAAGGTCATCACCTTCTCAGTCCAACCCCCATCAGTATAGTGTCATAGACCAACTTCGGAAGACTCTGACCCACATTTCTATCTTAGAGTTGTTGTGTCTATCTCCTTCCCACAAGGAGATTCTCAATAAAGCCTTAGTGGAAACCAAAGTCCCCACTAACTTGGCCCAAGAGAAGTTTCAGGCCATGGTAGGTAATCTGACCTCCTCAAGTACCATATCATTTACCAAACAAGATGACCTCTCAGTGTCTCAACCCCATAACACCCCTCTTCACATTGTCGCCTTTATCCACAAGCACCACATCAAGAGGGTTCTCATTGATGGGGGAGCTGGTTTAAATATTTGCACGTTGAAGTTAGTCCTTACATTGGAGTTCTCTGAAAAAGTAGTTGATCCAAGAAAGAAGATAACTATCAAAGCCTATGATGAAGAGGAGAGAACTACAAAAGGAATAGTGGTGTTTCCCATACAAGTGGGACCAATAATAAAAGATGTTGTGTGCCAAGTCCTAGATAGGGAGCTTGCCTATAATATTCTACTAGGTAGACCATAGATTCATGCCATGAAAGTTGTTCCCTCTACTTATCACCAATGCATAAAATTTTGGCATAATGGCAAGCAAGTCACCATCCAAGGTGACCCTGACCCCTTCCAGCATTGCAAATCTGTCCTTTCAAAACTTGATTGCATCATACCAAACAATAGAGCATCAAATCCCCTACCCCACAACATGATTCTACCTCTAAAGCTTCCTCATCAAGGCCCAAAGAGCAGAAAATTACCATCAAAGAAAAAGGAGTTGGGGAATACTCCATTGAGCATAGCTTCAATCTAGCCAAAATGCCTTTATCTCCTAGATCCTTTGGTCAACCGAAGCATTTTCCAAATCCATCTTCTCCTCCTATACCTCACATAGCTCCCTTTGTAAAATGGGGGACCTTATCAGATGAGACAGAGGAAAGAGATGTCCTACAATGGCTTTATACTGAAGAAGAAGAGAGCACACAACATAAACCACCTAGGCTCCCAACAGAAATCTATGGGCGAGGTGAATCTATCCTACATAGAATGGGTTAAGAAGGACAAGGCCCCATCGGACTAAGAAGAGAATGAATCATAGAACCCATTCAACCTTCTTCATCCTCATTAGCTAGAAATACAAAGGGTCTAGGATATAAAGATAAGGGCAAAGCTAAAGAAAATGCTTGTCTAGTGGAAATGATCCATACACTTCAAGTGGATAGTGACACAAATTCCAATGAATATGAGTGGGATGAGCTGAAAGAGCATTCCTATGACGACAAAGAGGTCGATACCATTCAAACTTATAGCCCCTACTGTGAGGGACAAACGCTACCGCATAGGCCATTAGAGTCTGATTTGCCTATCTCTGAGAGTATGACTTTCGAGGAAGGTTCGAGTTCTATCGCAATAAACAACTTGGAGGAAAGTACCACCCCGAACACTCTCCCTTCCAATATTCCTAGTATATCCATTCAAACTATCAATGAATCAGATCTATCCTCCGACTCCCTCCCCCTTGTGTATCCTGAGCTTATTGACTGGGATCTACGAGGAACCCCTCAACTAGATATGTTCCAAAACGATGATGCCTATATTGACTACATGGAACTTAGGGACCACCTACCCAAAGGGGATCATAAAGCTAGTTTCGCTATTGAACTTAATACCATGGCTTATTTCAGAGAGGGTGCCAAGCCTTCCAGTCGCAATATCAAAATAAAAATTGGATCTGACGGCAAAAACCACTCTACGACAGTGTTAAATCCCAAAATAGTAAAAAGTAAGGATGCATCCGAAGGTGAAAACTCAACTGTGGCACCTGACGATGGAAGGCTTGACACTCTCCCCAATGACATGCACCAGGAGAAGTCTCAGATTGTGGTGGAACCCATAGAGCCTGTTAACATTGGAATAGAGGAATAGCCTAAGATCATTCACTTTGCTAAGTCTCTAACCCCAATAGAGAAAACCAAGTTTGTACCATTCTTCAAGAGAAAGAAAGTCAATTTTGCTTGGTCATACACAGATTTGCCTAGGTTAGATCCAGATTTGATTCTACATCATCTTCCATTGGATCCAGGAGTGAAACCAGTAAAACAGAAGCTTAGAAAGATGCATCCACACATAGCACTGCTTGTAAAAGAAGAACTCAAGAAATTACTAGATGTAGGGTTCATTAGAGCTATAGACCATCCATAATGGGTCTCCAACATAGTACCAATGTCCAAACCGAATGGCCGAGTCAGACTATGCAATGACTTTAGAGATCTAAACAAAGCTTACCACAAGGATAATTTTTTGTTGCCAAATATAGATATCATAGTTGACTTAACAGCAGGGCATTCCATGTTATCTCTCATGGATGGCTTCTCAAGATATAATCAAATCAGGATAGCACCAGAAGACCAGCATAAAATAGCTTTTACTTGTCCATGGGGCACTTTCTGTTGGAATGTCATGCCATTTGGGCTAAAGAACGTAGGGGCCACATAGCAACGTGCTATGACCACTATATTTCATGATATGATGCATGTAACAATGGAAGATTATGTAGACGATATCCTAGCAAAGTCACTCACAAGATAATCACACCTAGATGTGCTAGAGAAAGTCTTTCAGAGATTCAGGCAATTCAAAGTCAAGTTGAACCCAATGAAATGCGTGTTTGGAGTCACCTCAGGCAAGCTCCGAGGCTTTATCGTATCAGCAAATGGAATAGAGGTGGACCCCACCAAATTCAAGGCCATTATGGACATGCCACCACCGAAGACACTTACTCAACTAAGATCTCTATAGGGCAAGCTACAAGCAATCTGTAGATTCATATCACAACTGGTAGACAAGTGTCAACCATTCAGTCATCTCCTACATAAGAACATTCCATTTAGATGGGATGAGAAATGTGAAGAGGCATTCAACACATTGAAAGAGTATCTTATGAATCCACCTATTCTCATGCCCCCTATCCAAGGGAAACCATTGATACTTTACATATCTGCTACACCTACAGCTCTTGGGGCTCTCCTAGCACAACAAGATTATGAGAATAAGGAAAGAGCTGTCTACTATATCAGTCACACATTGGTGGGCTATGAGTTGCAACACTCTCAGATAGAAAGATCATGTCTTGCGGTAGTTTTTGCTTTCCAAAAACTCTGACATTATATGCTTGCACATCCAGTCAAACTTATTGCAAAAATAGATCCACTGAAGTACCTACTAAGCAAAGCAGCTCTTACAAGTCACCTAGCCAAATGGGTAATGCTCTTAAGTGAATACGACATTGAGTATTTAGATAGAAAAGCTATCAAGGGACAAGTCATTGCTGACCAGCTAGCAGATGCACCACTAGAGGACACCACACCAATGCAATTTGAGTTTCCAGATGAATCTTTATTCAATATTTCAACACATTTCTGGAAACTATACTTTGATGGGTCCTACACAAACCATGGATTGGGGGAAGGAATCTTGTTTGTAACTCCTCATGGTGACACCATACCAAAGTCTTATCGTTGGCCTCAAGATGGCAACAGATTGGAAAATCAAGGAGCTACATGTCTACGGTGATTCTCAACTAGTGATAAATCAGGTTAATGATGATTACCAAACCAAAGATGAAAAACTTGTCTCATACAAAAGGATGCTAGATGACTTTAAGGAATAATTTGTGATTATATCTTTTGAGCAGATACCTCGCATTAAGAACAAAGCAGTAGATGCCATGGCGGCCATTGCCTCTCTTCTCGAGATACTAGAGAATGAGTCACGGTACGAGTTCTTAGTGGAAACTATGGTGCAACCAGCTTATGATCTTCTTGAGACCCATTCCATATGCCTATTAGTTGGATCTAATTCACCTTGGTACAGTAAGGTCTACACTTACCTCAAAGACAACACCCTCCCACCTGACTTATCTTCAAACCAACAATGAACCTTTATACGCCAAACCGCTCGCTATACCATTATTGCCGACACCCTATACCGACGTGGTCTAGATGGTACTTTACTTTGTTGTTTAGAATAAGAAGAATCCCTAACCTCCTTACAAGACGTACATGAAGGGATTTGTGGAACACACTCTAGCGGTCCTTCCTTAGCTAAGAAACTCATGCGTTTGGGTTATTACTGGCCAAACATGGAAACAGATTCATATTAGTTTTGGAAGAAGTGCAAGCAATGCCAAATACATGGGAACCTAATACATGCACAAGCTCAAGAGTTGAGACCTTTAACGACACCTTGGCCCTTTTGCCAATGGGGACTTGACCTTGTAGGAAAGATTCATCCACCCTCATCCAATGGCCACAAATTCATCATAACCACCACTGAGTACTTTACCAAATGGATTGAAGCCGGTCCCCTCACCACCGTCACAGGTAAACAAATCTCCTCATTCATCCTAAACTACCTCATCTATAGATATGGAACTCCCTCATCCATTATCACAGATAATGGAAGACCCTTCAAAAACCAGGATGTCCAAGAACTTTGTGATCGATTCAAAATCCAACACCATTTCTCCACACCCTATTACCCCCAAGGCAATGGTCAAGCTAAAGCATCCAACAAGACCATCTTGAAACTCCTCAAGAAGACAGTCAACGATGCTGGCCGTGATTGGCACATCTAACTCAATCCTGCTCTGTGGGCCTACAAAACTAGTATACGCACTCCCATAGGTGCTACCCCTTACACCCTTGTCTATGGCTCAGAAGCTATCCTCCCCATTGAGGTCGAGTTACCATCTCTCAGGGTGTCATTAAAAGGTCTCATATCAGATGAAGAATACAGAGTCTCCAAATTGCAAGAACTAGAGTTGCTAGAGGAAAGGAGACAGAAAGCCTTTGACCATCTCAAAGCATATCAACAAATGATGTCATGAAGCTATAACCACAGAGTTCGTCCAAGAATCTTTAAGGTTGGAGATCTAGTACTTAAGGAGAATCCCCGTAATCAACAGGATAGGGAAAAGAAAGGCAAGTTCAAACCCAACTGGATTGGGCCTTATGTGATTGTAGCTGCTTATGGATCGGGGGCATATCAGTTAACAACATTAGAGGGTGAGCTATTAGATGACCCAATCAACAGCATGCATCTTCGCTGGTTCTATACCTAGGAGAACCCCAATGTAAGGGGGGCATAAAATACAAAAAAAAAATTAGAAAAATACAAAAAAAATATCAAAAAATTAGAAAAAAATACAAAAAAATCATCCTTTAGTGAAAACCTGGCAAACAGGCGCCTTGGATAGGTATCATGATGAAAACCTAGCAAACAGGTGTCATGTTTACTTTCTAGCTTTCATGCAAATAAAAGCAAGTGGTGAAAACCTAGTAAGCAGGCGTTGCTTGTGATAAACCACTTCCTCCATCTGTGGGAAACCAATCACCTTGTGTCCATTCTTCCTCATGTCCCATTCGATCCATATCTATTCCATAATAAAAACCTAACGATAACCTATCATGGCTTGATACTCTATCTCTTAGTTGCCTTGTCAACCAAGGTTTTATCCCATATCCTTTCCATAGTGTCAGCCTAGCATAGTGTCTCTTGTCAGTAGCCATGGTCCAAGTTCATGAACTACGTTGCCTCTGCATTGTCATGTAAGCAAGGCCATTTCTCAAATGTGCCCTCGAGGCTCCCACGGTCCCATCCATCTCATTTCTTGTCATCTTTCTTCTAGTCCATCCATGGTCCATTAGGGTTTACCCCGAACTACGTTGCCTCTGCATCGTCACGTAGGCAAGGCCATTTAGCAATGAGCCCCTGAGGCACTAGGTCAGTCCCTTAGGGTCCATCTCACTAATGAGGATTGTGGAATCTTCTCGCCAGGCAAGCAAGCACAAGCAAACCCTGCTTTCAAGCAGAAATCCTGACGCAGAACATTAACCTATCCAAGGCAAAGCAAACAAACTCCTAAGGCCTTCTAAATGATTTTACCCAAATTATGGCAAGAAACAAACACATCTAAATGCAAAAAATGTTTTGTGGATTGGAAACATGGTTAAAATATAGAGTCTTATTTTTTGCTATCATGCCTTTCTATGCTACTTGAGGATGCCAAAAGCTAAAGATGCTATGATGGGGGCATGATTATTTTCTTTGTTTGTTGTTTGTGGATTAAACTTTAGTAATGTGAAACCTTGTCTAAGGACATGATCGGCAAAAGATCATTGAGGACATCAAAGGTCTAACATGAACAAGGGCAATCCTTGACTATTGTTATGTAAGAAATAATCAGGTCATCTCAGTTCAATTATACCTTAATGCTTGTATTAACTTGCTAAATCAAAATCCATGTAAACAATGCTTAGGTCATCTCGGTTCAATTATACTTAGATGCTTGTATTAACTTACAACATTTGGAAAAAGTACCCAAAAAATTGCCCAATGATGAAATAAGCACTTCAAAAATACTTGCACCATCAAGATGTCAAAAGCAAACACCATTCGCATCCATTATACATCCATAAAAGCATCCATACTGTACCCCATGCAATAAAAGATCTATAACAATGCAGAGTAACAATACAAAGTCAAGCTTGTGAATCTTTCTATCAAGTCATTCTTCCAATCAATCTTCTATCTATCATTTTGTCATTTCTGTGTCGATAGAGTACATTTGGACATCACAAAAACATAACATATAGGTGCATATCATTTCATATGAGATAGTCATCCACATGATTAAATCAGTTGCATACATAATAAAGTGCATTAGGTCATCCATATGCAATTATCACATAGTATCAAAAAAATAGAAAAAGTCAAAAACATAGATAAGTGCATCACATAAATTGCATAATCATATAGATACCATTTGCACTCACACACATTAGAGACATATCAAGTTAAAAACATCCAAGTCTGCATTAGGTCATATAGCAACACATCATCATATGAAAATCTACATTAGATAAACATCACATAGCATCAAGTAAACATCTAAGTCTGTATTAGATAAACACATGCATCACATCATACAATAGAAATGCATCACAACTCATACATATAGAGAGCATCAAAATAGCTACATCATCATATAAATATCAAAAACGTGCCCAAATGTACAATATCAAAGTGGTCCATCTCTGAGTCAATGTCATATACAATAAAGTACATCCCAAGGATGGTGATACATGTCTCAAAATGCAAAAGGTACATAGGACCCAAAATTTGCAAGTCTGCAAGTCTCTGTTATCCTTGCTGCTATCGGCAGTATCTCCCATGTCCCCTCCTCTGCTGGCCTTAGACTGCTATGGGCCCATCATAGAGGCCCTTGACCTCGATGGACCTACTCTCTAGGAGGCCGTAGACTAGTTCTTGTAGCTTGAAGCCTTCTGACTCGCTGGCACGGTACCATGGTATAGACCCTGATAATACTGTACCTGGGCCTGTGCTCTAGCAAGCTCACCTTGCACCTATGCTAGCTATGTCTGTGCCTACGCTAACTGTGTCTGTGCCTGATGCACCTGCCCAACCAAGAAACTACTCGCCGTGTTTGTCCCCAAGGCTGCCACTACGGTATCCCGCTCTACTCGGATAACTCATATCCATGCATCCGCCATGTCTCTCTCTCTAGTGAGCCCTGTAATGACCTTTGCATCTATCTCTCGCTGGGCATCCGCCCTCTTGAGCTATTCCCACAGTTGCCTAACCTCTCCCCTCAAAGTAGCTATAGTCCTCTCCTGGACGTCTGACTATGCTGGACCCTGGGCTGCCTATGCCTCTCCCTATCCCTATGGCTGGGGTCCCTACTACTGCGCCACCTACCGGGGTGGCGGCATCTGTGCCTGCTATGGTGCCTGTTGTGTGACCTATGGTGGCACTGCCTGCTGGACGTGGGAAGGTCCATCCCCGCCTCTCCTCCTCTGTCTAGGTCGACCTCCGTCATCTCCATCATCTCCCCCATCTCTGCCACCTCCTCCTCCCCCTCTCCCCCTCCTCCTCCTCCTCCAGCCCACCTAACCCTCATCATCTGAGTCCACCTCATCTATTTGAGGCACCAGCACCCCAGGCCCTGAGTTTCTTAGAAATGGGTGCGCAGTGAACCAATCCTCGTAATCCTAGGTCATCTCAGTGTCTGCTAGCTCCCTCCTCATATCCCAGCCGACATATGGTGTCTACCGAAACTCTGTTAGTGCCTCCTCATAAGATGCCATCGGTCCCCATCTGAGCCTCTCGGCGTGAGTCCTAGCAAACCAAGCCTGCCCCTATGGCATGCCCTGCCTCCTCCCAAACTATCTCTGTACTCAGCCAATAATCTGTCTCTCTAGTATAAATCACGTCTGTCCTATCAGCCACCGCATCTGATAGCAGTAAGGTAGCTCATCTGCCTCGTCCTCCCATCGCTCATAGTCTAGATATGGCCACCACTCGACCACATCTACTCCATCCAAAGCATGCTACCAATACTCAAGCTTCCCCAGGCTATTCTGGGAAATCACTCCTATGTAGCCATAGCTATATGGCTCTCCTCTCTATCTGTCAAACACACATATTAGCCTCGTGATCGCTATGTGCTCCCATAGCCAAAACTCTAGCAATGACACACCTGTAGATAGGCTCATACTCCTGTGATATACCACCTGATGCATGTCATGGTATAGGTGCGCTAGCATGTAGACACCCCAAGCATACTGGGTGCCCTCTATCACCATCCTCTCTATGATCTGACCCCATCCAATGGGGAACCTGTGTGATCTCCTATTGGGGCATACAACGCCTCTGATCAGTCCTACTACAATCCTTGGGAAGTAGTCATAACAGTCATAAATATCCTGCCAAGGGATGACCTACCCAACCAAGTTGGGGTCATCGAACATTCACCTGCACTCAGCAAGTCCCACATCCCTCTGTGGATCATACTCCACAAGCTCTCCCTGAATAGGAAAATGGAGGATCCTGTACACATCCTCCAAAGTAACAGTCATCTCACCGGTGGGAAAGTGGAAAGTCCCGTCCTCGCTATGGAACCTCTCCACTGCAGCAGTCAACAACCCGCGGTTCACTCGAACCTTGGGCATGAAGCAAACATATTTGAGTCCCATAGCGTCAAGTGCCTCTCTATCCATCTTAGTCAGCATGTATCTCTACAACATAGGCATAGGGAACTACTCCCTAGACTAAAGTGTATCTCGTATATCCTCCTACAAGCACGCAAAGACAGGCATCAACCTAAACCTGCAAGTACCATATCAACTAACTTAGCATTTCAAATTGATCAAAACAACACACTACATCTCTTGACTAGATTCCTGCAATCTCAGAGATAGCTTATCGATTGACACGTCAAATAGGATGCCAATTGAACCAATTTTGCTAAGCAATCTACTTATCTATATCATATGCACCATAATAGGTGGTATATGTGCCATTTCTTAACAAATGTGTCATTTCTTGACACATGCACCACTTCTGGCAAAAGCACTGCAAGAATCCATGCATGCACCATCCTATGCTATATATGTGCTGCTCCGACGCATGCACCGCTACATACCGTAAATGCGCTGTAGAATTATGCATGCGCAGGCAAAACCTATGCATGCACAGCTTTCACAGATGCGTCATTTCCTATCATGCATGCATTGCAGAACCATGCATGCGCAGTTTTGCGTGGCATATGCACCACACTACATTTCAGCACATCTATCTATCATGTTTTCTCCCAGCATTTATGACATTCAAACTCAACCCTAGGAGAAATTTTTTGAGATACATACTGGGGGTCTTGCATCTGCTGGCCAGTCAAATCAACGGACTCTCTCGAATTGATGCTCTTCGCGTGGAATGCCCATCCTTGTGCTGACTGCTCTATGCTCTATGCTGTTGTAAGCTCTCTAAAGTAAATCAAACTAAGATAAGTGTGCAAATGAATTGTCTTGTGGACCCAGCTCCTATACATAGCATGCAAACCCTAATCTGGCTAGGTGGTGACTACGACTACTTCCTGCACCCGTTTCTTCCAGTTTTCTTCCCGTTTCTCTAAAACACATCCTGTATTCTTCAAACCTAACCTAGTTTTCCCTTCATTTTCATGAGATTGTCTGTCTCTCATCCTTCTACCTTCTTCCTGTCTAATCTCCCGAGGGGGCATCCTATCATCATAACCTATACCAAGGGCAAACTAGGGCATGTATCATTATTCAACAATCGATTTCTTTGAGGCAACACCATAAACTGCATTGCATCAAAGAGGGGCAAAATGTATACACCTAAAAATGACATGATTTAGTCTAGATAAATATTCTTAATATTTATTCCCTTCTAATTCCTCTATCAATAAATAAATAAACAAATTTATTTATTTGATTCATATTCTTCCAACAATTAAATAGAATCCTTTATTTAATTAAATTCTTCCAAACAATTAAATAATTCTTAATTATTTAATTAAATCAAATCATTCTTCCAAATTTGAATAAATCAAATCAAATTTATTTAAATCCTTTCAATCTCTAAAAATAAAATGCAATCAAATATTTTATTTATTCTTCCAAATCATGCACAAACAATTAAATAAATTTATTTATTTAATTTGCTTTCTAATCTTCTAAATTAAATAATATCAATTATTTAACTATTTCTTCTAATAATATCTTCTCTAAATTTAAATAAATCAATTATTTATTTAAGTTGCTTTTTCTTCTAAATTGAGTTATCTCTAAATATAATTCAATCTTTGTGCACATGCAATTAAATATTCCTAATATTTAATAAACCAAAATATCTTCTTATTCTCATGCAAATCCCTTCTTCTTGTTTTAAATCACTTAACTGGTTATTATATTCTTTTAATTGCTTTAACTCATTCTTCTATTCTTAGCAAATTCTCTCATGCAAAAGAAAGCAAGACTCGTGTCTTTTTCTTATTGATTGCACATTCATCAATTGTTCTCAATCGTTGATCTTCTCATTCTTTCTATACCATTGATCTATTCTTTCTCAAGTCTATAAATTGAACCTCATTCTTCCATTTCAATCATCCAAGCTTTAAGTATCGTTACTCTGCAGGAATTACAGTGTGCCTTTGGCACCAATTCCTTCATTGCTTGTGATCACACTCGTTACTATGCACTACTACCATCATTGTGAAGCTCCTCTTCATGGCGGTATTATCATAGCCATTCCCAATTGACATTCTTGAAGCATAGCAAGGAAGTGCACTCTTTGTGGAAACTTCGAATTAAGGAGGTTTGCTTTGTATTGTTCATTGTTTATTGAATCTTCTTTATTTCACCATTTCATTGAGTTTTGGGTATCTTGATATTGATTATTAGTGTTATTCATTTGATCCAATTTTCCCTTAACAATATGCATGTAAAAATATTAGTTTAATATTATTATATATACATGTAGATTTAAAACTCAATAATATTTAAGGGACAAATAAGGTTTAGGGTTTAGGAGTCTAGGGTATATAAGAAACTATCACAAGTCTTTAATTTGTAACTATAATTTATTTGCAATTATAATATTTAAGGAACTTAGGGGTTAGGGTTTAGGGTTTAAGACTTAGGTGAGTTAGGACTAGGGATGTTTCAAGGATAGTCAAATTACACATGTCTCCATTGAGGCAGGGTCCTCGATAGGATCTAGGGTTTATCATACATTCACTTGGCAAGTAAGGTACAAAAATATAGTAGAAAGGAATTTGATTAGTTAATTTAGTGGAAGAAAATTTAGCCAAAACATCTAATCATATATTTATCTCAATAATATTTGGGGTTTAGGATTTAGAGTTTCTAGGGTAAATAGGGTTTAGGGTTTAGTTAAGTAGATAAGTTAGGGAACATAGTGGTTTTAGTAGAGGACTTAAGAATGGTAATGGAATCCACAACAATTAAATAGAATAATATATTTAAAACATACTTGAATTGAAAAAATTACTTCGATTGAAAACAATTTAATCTTATTGAAAAAAAATTCATAATTTATATAAAATATACATACCTTCTCTTTGATCATAATATATTTGCATCCTTTCTTCACGTAGTTTTTTTCCCTTTCCATTGAATGATATCTTGCAGTCTTATTTTGCCTTGTCCTTTTATTTCCCGTCTTCTTCAAGAATTTGCAAAATATGATCTTAATAATTTCGTTGCCAATTCCACGTTCCAAATTTGTAAAGCACTAGAAAAAATTTGACCTTTCAAATAGACCTATTGAATTTTCCTTTATTTTTTGATATTAAAATCATGAAATGACCTTGTATATATACAAGTAATTCGAATAGATACAATTTGTTAAATATCGGCTAGAATTTGCCTTTGTTCGAAGGTAGGCTACTAAAAATCCATGGACATATTTTTATTCAGTGACCTTCGTTCGAAAGTATTTTAATATTAATTTCCATCTGGCTTTTTTGGAACGTACCTTCATCGTAGGTACCTGTAAACGAAGGTAAAATCTTCATTCACAGGTACCTTCGTTCGAAGGACCTTTGAATGAAGGTGCTTACCTAGACACTTTTTGTGTCTGCTTCAAAACTTCCTCAAAAAATCTAGTTTCAAGCCTTGGGTTGGACTTTCAAATGTAATTGACAAGATAATTTGCAAGATCGTATTCCTCAAAAAAGCTTTCCAACAAGTATAATTTTGATATATTTTCATTTTATTATGTATTTAATTTTTAATTTTTATTGAACATAGGTTTTTCATCGAACATCAAGTTCTTCATTACACACAGGTGGAAAAATAGTGAAACATTGAAAAAAAATTCCAAAAAATACCTTTACACTAGGTATTGATGTCCTTGTTTCACCAAAACTAAAATTGAATTTTGATATATACACAAGTTATGCTTGACAACATACACCTATGTCCAAATTATAGTTACACTGACTTCAAAAATTAATTTAAAAAAATATGTAACAAAAAATTATGAAAAAATATACATGCACTAGATATTGATGTTAAAAACCTATATTTAAAAACTTAGAATTTTATCCTATATAGAAAAAAAGTAATGCTTTACGACATAAACATTACTTTCTGAAAATATTGTTTACTATTAAAAACTAGTTATTAAAGGAGATGTTGAAAGATTCAAGATTTATTTCAAAAAAATTTAAAAACTATATTTAGGATCTACACACAAATCACCACAAATCACTAGTTCGCATCATCTTCAAATTCTTAATGGTTTAGCTGATATAGGTCTTAGAAAGTGAATATTTAGTTTAAAATGTTGATATCAATGTCCATCTTGGCCAAAAAGTGGGACTCATTATTGTGGGATTACCCATGGATTGTGTTTTCATATCTATGCATATGTTCTTATCTCTTACATAACACTTATCTTATGCTTAAATGATTACATTCTCATGACTTCTTGACTATGTTTTCAAAATCCATCTAACATATTGGCTTTTGTTTATTATCCTCACTATTGGAGGCAACATTAGGTAACATTGCATTGCACTTTGATGTATATGTCCTTACAAAATTATATCTTTTTGTTTTAGATGATGTTATCTATGCCATTATTACATTTTTCTTGTGCTAACATGATCATATCTTTTACATATCACTTTTTCTCTTCTCCTCCAATTCTTTATATCATTCGCATGTAACCAATTGGAGGGGGTGCATATAATATCACTAATATCCTTTGATGTTTATGATTACAGTGATTGTCTCATGGTTATTATGACTCCTTCATATACCAACATTGTTATATCATGATGGCTCCTTCACAACTACATATATCATTTTTTATTGTAGGTTCCTTCATAGCCACACATCAATTTGCTTTGCAAGCCACTTCATAGCCACACATTAATTTCTTGTCCATGATCCCTTACAACCACATACAATAATCTTATGTACTCTCCTTAACATTGTTAAAATTAGTTGCTCATGCCTATTTTAAATTTTTCAAATACAACTCATTGAATTTTGTCCTTACAGGTTTCAACACAAACTTATCAGTACATACTAGGAATTTACATTCTATTTGGTGTATCTTTTCATTTTTGCAAAGTCATTAAATCAATCCAAGGGTTTGAATAAGGAAAAATGAAGGGAGTAGGTCACCTCTGACACCTAGCACAACAAACTCTAATGGGGCTTATTAGCATATGCAAAGATGAGATTAGTAGTTGCAGGATTGATTAGATTAGTATTGGCAACAAAATATTCTCGATTAAGTCCTAGAGATACATACCTTAATCTGCTTTATATATTCTCATAGTCTCATTTCCTTGGCTTCTTAAGAGAAACAATTTAATAATTATTGCTAGAGAAAAATATAGCACAAGAGCCAAAGAATACAAAATCACCACTTAATATTCCACCTTTAGATGTCACTTTAGGGGGTTAGAACTTAGGTTTCCATAATATAAAATAACACTCAAACTAGTTGACCTCAACCCTTAAATTCATATGAACATGTATGTGGAGCTTGACTCAAACTCCTTAATCTAATTTCACCTTAGAAAATAATGACTTCTTTTGAGAAGAAACCTCTTGCAATAGTTTATCTTTATTTCTCAATTGTAATTTCACTAAGTTTCTTCTTGCAATAGGAGTGAAATTTTGCATTCCACATCTCTGGGGGGGCAAACTGACCGTGCCAACATGTCAGGGTGGATGGGTGAATGCCAAGGGAGGTGTCTTTTTTGTGGTGAAGCCTCCTGTTCATTCTCAGGTACATCAGACGGAGATAGTCTCTTAAGAGCCCTAAGACAAAAAAAGGTGACAAACTTTGGACAGACTGTTCTCTCAAACCGTGACACCTTCAAATATTTTCTTTACATGTATAGGTGGATGTCAGGTCCACCTACAAATACCTATGTCATTTTTCTTAAATCAATTTTGTTTTATTGTGGTGGCAAGGAATGTAATGTTCCAAAATGCTTCAATTTCATCTAGTGGAAAGGTGCTAAGAGTGAAATTGTAACACCTCACCATGAACACCATAGAAAAAACACATCTATGCTAAATAAAACAGGATATTTTTTTTAAAAAATTGAATAAGATAACAAAATAATGTTTAATACATCTATACACATCATTAAATTAACAACTTGTACTCTAAGGTTCCATGGTTGCATTACTGACAAATCGATTAGCATTATCTAACATACATCATCAACTAACATCAATAGATCATTCCAAATCTATTGCATTAAATGAATAAACATTTGATCTCGATATCATGACATCAGATAAATAATCAACATGATCAAGATTACATGTGCATATAAAAATTCCTATACATATGAGTACATCATTTCATTTTACATACTATCATCTCCTGATTACATCAGAATACATACATTATGATTGGACTGATACACAAGGCTAGTACATGAGTATACATAACTATCTCCTCGAACTGGTGCAAGATGCGATGTCTGATACACAAGATACATCCTCCTAACACATGAACACCAGCAAGGGAAAAAGAAATGGAAATAAGGCACATCCACCTGACCATGTGGAACCCTGAGGTCCACCCCCTGTGCTAGGAGTTAACATAAGGTCCCACTACAACAACAGTCAGGTAGATAGTAGACTAAAGAAACAAGGACTACACATGACTCCAACAACACAGGTCAATATCTCAAGCAAGACAACAACACTTCCAAAGGCAAACACATAACGAATGGGGAGAGCACAACTAGGGAATGCTAGACTGCAGTAGAGAGAGTGTCATCACATAGCTTGTCATGGGTTGCCTGGTAGACCTTCATAGGCCCCATCCCCCATCTTGGGTTGTCCTGGCAGCCTCTCCTAACCCCTGGCCCCCATACAAACTCATACAGAATCAACATACATTTCATGAGGACAAGGTAGTTGATCTTGCCATTCCAGGCCTTCTCATCTCATCTCAAGCCTAAACAAGCACTTGAGCCATGAGTGAGGCATCCACTTATCTTTGTTTAGTGTGATTAACTACCCAACCCCCTAATTCATTAATTAGGTTATCACTGAATTAACAACTTTCAATGGGTTACCCTGACAACCACTTTGGGCGTCAACCCCGCATTGAAAGCCACTCCCCTACCTGCATCTAGAAGACCCTACTCATCAAGAAAGACATATATCATCATAACAATAAATTTCCATGCACATTTCAAGGCATTAACCTTCTTGCATACTAGGGCATAATCACAAGGACATACTCTCAATACATTGTCCATGGCTTCCAAATGAAGCAACTCATAAGCAAAATTCTCCTTTACGGATACCGATGTCTCCCCATTGTCTAATCCAACACAATATCTCAAACAAATAAATAAATCATAACATCCATGAAGGAACTTTTTAGACATCATGATGCAATCATAGTATTTACATCCTTTCACAACACCATAAACCAAATTTCTTATACATAACAAAAGACGACATACCTTCATTAACTCAAGACACTTATCAACACATTACAAGAAGTCAAAACACAAACAACCTTTGCCTCTAGAACACTAAACCTTGACCACCTAAACCTATAATGACCAGTGAACCAACTTACACAATTTCATTTACATTTTATAATTAAACTTACAAGTTAAATTTCAAACATATTGTTTACTAATCTAATTTTCACCCATAATCAATTTTCTACTTGACAATTCCATTACAAGAAATTGTAATAAAACCAATATTAAATTCATCTACATTAGTTTATAACCATATCTATTTCCATTAATCATATTAAACAATATATAATAATGTAATTATATATATCGATTAATATGATACTTTAAGACTATTCGTATAGTTTATGCAATTTTTAGTTAGACTTCCACCCATACATTCCAGACAGCTTGGGAATGACAACTATTACTTTTGAGATAATAATAATAATAATAATAATAATAATAGTAATAATAATAATAATAAATTCCTTGGGTCATTGGATAGTAAATATTTTTCATCCAAAGAGAAGTAAACGAACATTGTAAATAAATCTAGTTTATTATTATAATTTTTTTTTAACAGTTATCTATTCAATAGTGCCTTTAAAAATACTATAACCTACTTCAGCATAAGTAAATTATATAAAACCTAATATACATATCATCATAATCCTATATAAATTTTGACAGTTTGATCAAAATCTCTTCTTTCATATGATAAAGTCTTTTTTTAAACTTCAGTTATATTTTACAACTAAAAATGTCTATGTGTAGCTTTAACGCTATTTAGACCAGATTTAAATGATGTAAATTTTCTGCCAAATGTAGTGATTTCCTGAAGTAGTGTTGGAATTTATTAGCTGCCAAATCTTTTTTTTTTTTGACATTTTATATGAGGCCATTCACTTGAAAGTGGAAAGTAGCCCAAAGAGATATACTTTATACTCATTTCCTACTGTGAATATAACATTATGGAATGATAAAAGTGTTGGTGTAACTGAAGCATGGGACGGCTGGGTGCGCCATCTTACAAAGGTAATTTAATTTAAATTGACTAAATTTTAGATTTTAATGTGCACTAAATACAAGAAATATAATTTCTCAAGACATTAATGTGCTTTAACTTATGCCGAAATAAAACGCATAACTGAAACGTAATCCTCATTACAGCCATGAGTAGTGCTGAGAATAATTTTTGTGATAGACTCTTGGCAGAGATAATGAACAGCAAGGTGGATGAACTTGTTTAAACTCTAGCCATCAACGATTTCAGATAAGGAAGGCAGTTGATAAGTTCTCAAATAAAATTATTAAAACAACTTATAATACTTAAATAATAAGCATTTCTACTTCAGCTATAAACATCTAGGCCTGATACGTGACAATGACTAGAATTTAAATATTAGATAAAAGTTACGAGAGAGAGAGAAGCTTTGTCAACCTTTTATTTGTAACCCTTATTGCATTACAACTACAGCTGGTCAATATGTGTGCATGGATGACCTTCTTGACTGCACTGGCCATCCAGAGAACACCCTAAATTTTTCATTGAGATACCTGTTAAATCTATGCCGGATGTATGGATGCATTTTCTTGGTGCATGCCGATCACATATGAATATAAGCTTAGGAGTATTTACAGCGATATGTGAATTAAAAGACATTCTAAACTTGTCCAGAAGATAACTATTGAATCTGTGCTAGTTGAACGATGAGTTATCTTGGGGACTGTAGATCACAAATGGATAAGGACTAAGAAGTATCTCCAGCAACACCATTTTTTTTATTTGGGTCCTAAAATGTTGCACAACCTATTTCTTCTCTCAAACATTTATGCAGAAGTGAGCAAGTGCGTGAGGTTTATCTGTGGAGAGATTAATGGAAAGACTTCAATACTGAGTACATGAATCTCCATGCTCGCTCTATTAATTTTAGATCAGAATGTAATTGTTTCTTACTTCATCACCTTTGGATGGTGAATCTACTACTATATATATCTGATTGATTTTAAGAGTCATGACTATTCCAAGAGTCATGACTTCAGGCTTACCTCTCGAAGCTACCAAAACATCAACACTCCCTCTTAGCTAGGAAGGTATCCTTCTAGATATCCATGTCATGGACTCTCTCAACATGACATCCACAATGGCTACACCCATTTGTGAAATAGTTCATTACAGAGTTTCTCAATGTGATATCGTCATGGAGTCACTCAACATGACATCCACCATGGCTACTCCCATGTGTGGAAGGAAACATGTGCATAAGTGCCCATCACGGAGTCTCTCAACATGATGTTATCATGGAGTCTCTCAACATGATGTCCACCATGGTTACTCCCATGTGTGAAAAAAATACAAGTACAAAGGATTCATCATGGAGTCCCTCAACATGATGTTGTCATGGAGTCTCTCAACATGATGTCCACCATGGCTACTCCCATGTGTGGAAGGAAACATGTGCACAAGTGCCCATCACAGATTCTCTCAATGTGATGTTGTCATGGAGTCTCTCAACATGACGTCCACCATGGCTACTCCCATGTGTGGAAAAAAACACAAGTAAAAAGGATTCATCATGGAGTCTCTCAACGTGATGTCCTCATGGAGTCTCTCAACATGACGTCCCATCTCAGTCTCAGAGATGAACAAGGGCTCGCACCTCATATTTCTCTGTCTCAGAGAAATATACACTACAAGGGATTTCACCTCATATTTCTCCATCTCAGAGAAATATACACTACAAGAGCTTTCACCTCATATTTCTCCGTCTCAAAGAAATATACACTACAAGGGCTTTCACCTCATATTTCTCCATCTCAAAGAAATATACACTACAAGGGCTTTCACCTCATATTTCTCCATCTTAGAGAAATATACACTACAAGGGATTTCACCTCATATTTCTCCGTCTCAGAGAAATATACACTGCAAGGGCTTTCACCTCATATTTCTCCGTCTCAGAGAAATATACACTGCAAGGGCTTTCACCTCATATTTCTCTGTCTCAGAGAAATATACACTGTAAGGGATTTTGCCTCATATTTCTCTGTCTCAGAGAAATATACACTACAAGGGCTTTCACCTCATATTTTTCTGTCTCATAGAAATATACACTACAAGGGCTTTCACCTCATATTTCTCCATCTCAGAGAAATATACACTGCAAGGAACCTTCATGATGATGTGACTCCCTCTGAAGCTCCAAGTACTAAAATCAACCTCCTGACCTCCTCGTCTAAGGTTGCCTCTGTTAGTTTGTTAGACTCCCTCCTCTTCAAAGAAACTAATCAACTTTAGAATAAGAAACCTTCTGAATCGACTTTAGAGCTTATCCACTAGTGAACTCTATCATTCCTCCTCTATGCCACTGCACTAAGGAACCTCTCTAACATGGAATGCCAGGAATCAACATTGCTTCATTTCCTAGCTAAAATAGCCTCTAGTTTTAACCTGAGTTGAGCTAACAAATCTCTAATAAAGCTAGATGTTGATAATTCCTTGTGTTGGTTTTTGCTTCTGAATCAGCATTATGGTTTGCCAGTTCTAATGCACAGGCAGATTCAACCAACTGAATACAAGAGGTTGCGTGAGCTCCTCCCCTTCACTTCTGGTTCTGCCACACCAAGGGGGGTGTCCCTATTTGATAAAAGTATAACCTTGACTAGCTCAATGATAGAAGGATTTAACTTGACGGCAACAAGTAGAATACTCTCATGTATGGACCAAGATTTGTGTAACAAATCACAAGGTTGGTAGCATTCTTGGACATAATGTCTGGTTAGGTATGAGAGCATGCAGAGGTTCCTAATCCTAATCCTACAACTAACAGGTGGAAGTGATGAGATGGGTTGAAATGGTGTTTGGAGTGATGGGACTTTCCTAGACCCATTAAACAGACAAATTCCCAAACCAGTGCCTTATCTGGGCAGCAGAGTCATATCTAAGACTGTAAATGTCTCCCCATGACAACATAAATTCATATCCAGAGGACCTGAGAATAATGCTACTGCCTGACAGCAACATGTCCAAGAAAGAGTATCATTAATGATCATGCTTAACAGATCCTATGATGCAATCTATTTCCCTTTGTATCTAATCAAAAGCCTATTTAACCACTCCTTGAGTAGACGCAATAAATCAGACACATAGTATGCATACACTGAAAAACTTGGAAGTCCTTGACAACCTTGTTTGAAAGGAAAACAAATGACATACAGGAGACAATCAGAAACAATACACACACAGGTGTTTTTCATTTAAAATCAATCTGCATAGAAGGTCATCACAAAGAAAATCATCATTTACAATCCAAGATAGATTAGTACACCAGACTAAGGACCGAGTCTGTAGCAAAAAATGCCTTTCAAAATGTGAACACCTTATGTTCAGAGTCAGAGCCGAAAGCCCAAAAAACCTCCAACCTCTCAAAAGTAACACAGCTAAAACCATTTATACAGAACCGTGTACATTCAGCAATTAATTACATGGCCAGAAGTCAAAAATCTGCCAGATACATCCATCAGAGGGAATGGCACTCAGAAGCCATCAATGCAGTAGACAAGGGAGGCCTCAAGCCTTGCGCCACCATCTGGGAGTCTTCATTCACAATTGGGCAGTTTAATCACTTGTACCATCGCCCATACTCCTGCTATAGTCGCCATTAATGGCCCAACAACCCGCAACCATCGAGAAAACTATCGCTGCGTTCAAATGGAAGTTTCCCGCCAAAACGCCCTCTTCGCAGGCTCAAACTACACAGGGGAATAATCCCACATGCACGGTGCCGAGACCACACTAGCACTTTATAAACATAGTTGCATGCATAATAGGTGTCGAGCATTTTGCCGCACTCGACACACGACCCTTCGCCAAAAGCCCATCGGCCAAATCTACACCATCGGCTTGCCCCAAAAACCTCTCGCCGATCTCAATCGTCTCACCGACGACACCTCCGCAAGCCTCTGTCGGCCAGACATAGTCTATCGGCCAGCCCAAAAGCTTCCTTGGCCGATAGACCAACTCTCCCCGATGGCCACCAAAACACCCTCGTCGGCAAAACCTCCACTGTCGGCCCAACATCTGCCTGTTCACCCGACAGTCTATGTCATGCCGATGGCACATCTCACATCCCCGTTGGCCAGACCAACACCGTTGGCCTAGCACGAAACTCCTTTGCCGACATAACAACACCTGCCGATAGCACATCAGTTTCCCACCTCCGTCGGTGTGACTTACACCGTCGGAGCAACACCTCAAACCTATGTCGATGACGCTGATCACTCCGATAACCTTCAAAACCCTCGTCGGTAAGACTAACACCATCGGGCAAACACTCCTCTGTCCATTCGATGGCCCATGTCACAGTGATAGAAGAAAACACACCATTGGTACCAATCATGATCGCTAAGACATATATAAACTCATTCCGATGGAGAAAACATGAAGACCACCACCACAAGAACTATGATGCAGATGCTGAAGAATGCTGAGGGGCCCCAATACTTAAAATTTTTTGGATTTTAGGGAAGGTGCCTGCATGAAAAATGCTTAAAAACTGCCAGTGAATTCAGGCACCAACAGTGGCTCTGTCTGAGGATGCATACCTCTTGCAGGCATGGCAAGAACCATAGAACTCTAGCATGCAGACCAGTCCCCTATCCATTGGGTACAAAGTCATGAAGTTACAATGATCTGCATCACCAAACACTCTTGATGGCCTAAGGCCACCAAGAAAGGGAAAACCAATACTTCCCCTTGTCAAACACCTTGTTCTCATCTGCATACACTGGGTCAAGCCTGAGAGTACTGCCATGATCTGACCATAAACAAACCTGGTCATCTACACATTCAACCTTCTGATTTATTTTGTCACTTTCAACCTTATGCAAACAACCCTCAGCATCAAGCAACAAATGGATGCAGAATGTATCAAGCAATGCATACTCAAATGGAATATAACACATGTTATCATTTGTATCAGCATTATGCATTGCAAAATGATCTCCTAGCTGGACTGAAAACTAAAAACACTCAAAGTCCACCATGCAGCTAGGAAGATCAGAGCTCATTTCATATGCTGGCTTCTCAAAAGAAAAGCTTTCAAATTCACAATTGTGCACATCATGTACACAACCAATAGCAGCACCAAACTGGAAAAGATCAGGCTCTGGCATCTCTTTCAAATCAGGCACATTTTTACAGTCACTTACCTGATGTATATTGTTTCCTCTTTCATCAGGATGAGAAATAGAATCCAAGTCAAAAACAGTGCTCAAGCCTTCACCATACTCAAATAGATCCTCATCATCATATGTGTCAAAAATGGGTGATCCAGGTACATAAGCTTGATCATAATATGTCATTTGGTCATGGGCAGCAGAGCACACATCTTCATCACCAATGGATTCCCTTTGTGGAGGAGTATCAACCTGTGTGTCATAAGCAAAACAACCATCAAATGAAAAACAATCATGCTTTGCACTAGCACTTGTTTCAATTTCTGACTGCTCTTCATGATCCCCATGTGTTTGAAAAGAAGTCAATGGGTCACACATAGGACTGCTTCTCTGTTTGCTTATATCTTCTCTGTCTTGAGTACAATACTCACAATTGTCTCCACAGGTCCATTCCATAAGTTGCTCATTGCTGTCCACAACCTCGTTATTGTTTTCATGGTCATATGCCTCATCATTGCAATGGGAATCCTCACTAGTCCTTTCACTGGCATCCTCAACTAGTGAACAATCCAGTTGAGCAGTATTGTCAGCATTATGTTCAAATACAGTAGTCTCAACCTCTATGCTTTCATTTTCATTTTTATCTACACAAGATGCCCTAATTATTTGGTCATTTGCAGCTTCACAACTATTTTTCACACCAAGGCCAGGGGATAGGGATTTCAGCAGGTGCACATTTCTGATTTTTTCTATTTTTTCTACAAACTTGTATGCCATATGCATACTTGTCACCTTGAAATCCCACAGTAATGCACTAGAGCCCTCCTCAAAAGCCTCAAAGAATATGCCAACACAGGCTGAAGTGTCAGGTCTAAAGACTTCTGGGATCTGTGAAAAGGCTACTGCAAACTTATGACTGAAATCAACACATGGCTCTTCATCTTGTTTTCTGATTCTCATCAATTCTGCAACAAGATCAGCAGGTTCTTTTGCAAATTCTTCCTTGAAACAGTCAGCAAGCTCATCTCAATAGGCAAAGGATCTCTTTGGAAAGCTCAAATACCAGTCTTTTGCTTTTGCATCAAAGGACCTAACAAAAAACCTCATCCACATATCCTCATCTCTGAATGAATGCTTTCCCATGAACTCATGAAAATTTTGGATATGTGCATTCCCATCACATACACTGTGACCACTAAATCTGGGCATCTGACAGTATATCCTAGCAGGCATAGTTTCTACTTTATAGTCAACCCATGACAAATCTAATTGGTCATACAAAGGATCAAAAGGGGTGGTAGGAGGTTTAGCTTTCTGACTGGCAGACACAACAGGGTTATTGTTTTTTAACTGGGCCTGCTCAGCCTCTAAGAATATCAACCTATTTCTTATCTCTTCTATTCTTTTATCCAACATTTCACCGCTGAGTATGGGATAATTCATACTTGGATTCATAAAAATTTTACTCTTAGACATCCTTTGTCTGCCTAAGACCTAAGGCTTCCCCTGGCATCTAACTTATGCAGTAAAACAGCAAATATAAAGGGGAAGGAACAAGGTACCTTTTCTCATATAGATGCTGAAGTCTGAACAGTACATTTTTGTCACAACACACATCAACTTTTCATGTGCATTTAGATCTTTTGCAGAGTCGCCACCTCTGCAGAGAGGACAAAATTTACAGCAGCTGAAAGCTCAACACATATTTTTCTGAGTTCATACCACCAGCAGAGCATCATTATTCACATGAAAGACTCCCCAGCGAAGTCGCCATTTTTGTTGGTGACTCGAATGGGCACACAGATATTTCACCAGGGAGGACAAAAATAACAATTTTCAAATCACCATCACCAGCAGAGTCGCCATTTTCTGTTGGTGACTCAGATGGGTCACAAGATATAACACTTTTTCATCAATTTTCTCCCCAGCAGAGTCGCCATTTTGTTGGTTTTTGCTTCTAAATCAGCATTAGGGTTTGCCAGTTCTAATGCACAGGCAGATTCAGCCAACTAAATACAGGAGGTTGCGTGAGCTCCTCCCCTTCACTTCTGGTTCTGCCGCACCAAGGGGGTGTCCCTATTTGATAAAAGTATAACCTTGACTAGCTCAATGACAGAAGGATTTAACTTGACGGCAACAGGCAGAATACTCTCATGTATGGACCAAGATTTGTGTAACAAATCACAAGGTTGGCAACATTCTTGGACATAATGTCTAGTTAGGTATGAGAGCATGCAGAGGTTCCTAATCCTAATCCTACAACTAACAGGTGGAAGTGATGAGATGGGTTGAAATGGTGTTTGGAGTGATGGGACTTTCCTAGACCCATTGAACAGACAAATTCCCAAACCAGTGCCTTATTTGGGCAGCAGAGTCATATCTAAGACTGTAAATGTCTCCCCATGACAACATAAATTCATATCCAGAGGCCCTGAGAATAATGCTACTGCCTAACAGCAACATGTCCAAGAAAGAGTATCATTAATGATCATGCTTAACAGATCCTATGATGCAATCTATTTCCCTTTGTATCTGATCAAAAGCCTATTTAACCACTCCTTGAGCAGACGCAATAAATCAGACACACAGTATGCATACACTGAAAAACTTGGAAGTCCTTGACAACCTTGTTTGAAAGGAAAACAAATGACATACAGGAGACAATTAGAAACAATACACACACAGGTGTTTTTCATTTAAAATCAATCTGCATAGAAGGTCATCACAGAGAAAATCATCATTTACAATCCAAGATAGATTAGTACACTAGACTAAGGACAGAGTCTGTAGCAAAAAATGCCTTTCAAAATGTGAACACCTTATGTTCAGAGTCAGAGCCGAAAGCCCAAAAAACCTCCAACCTCTCAAAAGTAACACAGCCAAAACCATTTATACAAAACCGTGTACATTCAGCAATTAATTACATGGCCAGAAGTCAAAAATCCGCCAGATACATCCATCAGAGGGAATGGCGCTCAGAAGCCATCAATGCAGCAGACAAGGGAGGCCTCGAGCCTTGCGCCGCCATCTGGGAGTCTTCATTCACAATCGGATAGTTTAATCGCTTGTACCATCGCCCATACTCCTGCTACAGTCGCCATTGATGGCCCAACAACCCGCAACCATCGAGAAAACTATCGCTGCGTTCAAATGGAAGTTTCCCGCCAAAATGCCCTCTTCGCAGGCTCAAACTACACAGGGGAATAATCCCACATGCACAGTGCCGAGACCACACTAGTACTTTATAAACATAGCTGCATGCATAATAGGTTCGAGCATTTTGCCGCGCTTGACACACGACCCTTCGCCAAAAGCCCATCGGCCAAATCTACACCATCGGCTTGCCCCAAAAACCTCTCGCCGATCTCAA
The DNA here is from genome assembly GCA_027924645.1 of Cunninghamia lanceolata. Classification (NCBI taxonomy): domain Eukaryota; kingdom Viridiplantae; phylum Streptophyta; class Pinopsida; order Cupressales; family Cupressaceae; genus Cunninghamia; species Cunninghamia lanceolata. The sequence continues at coordinate 8,773,124 of BSBN01000400.1, forward strand.
TCGTCTCACCGATGACACCTCCGCAAGCCTCTGTCAGCCAGACATAGTCTATCGGCCAGCCCAAAAGCTTCCTTGGCCGATAGACCAACTCTCCCCGATGGCCACAAAACACCCTCGTCGGCGAAACCTCCACTGTCGGCCCAACATCTGCCCGTTCACCTGACTGTCTATGTCATGCTGATGGCACATCTCACATCCCTGTCGGCCAGACCAACACCGTCAGCCTAGCACGAAACTCCTTTGCCGACATAACAACACCTGCCGATAACACATCAGTTTCCCACCTCCGTTGGTGTGACTTACACCGTCGGAGCAACACCTCAAACCTATGCCAATGATGCTGATCACTCCGATAACCTTCAAAGCCCTCGTCGGTAAGACTAACACCATCGGGCAAACACTCCTCCATCCATTCGATGGCCCATGTCACAGCGATAGAAGAAAACACACCATTGGTACCAATCATGATCGCCAAGACATATACAAACTCATTCCGATGGAGAAAACATGAAGACCACCACCTCAAGAACTATGATGCAGATGCTGAAGAACGCTGAGGGGCCCCAATACTTAAATTATTTTGGATTTTAGGGAAGGTGCCTGCATGAAAAATGCTTAAAAACTGCCAGTGAATTCAGGCACCAACACCTTGGAAGGTGCTAGACTCAAGCCTGAATCTCGAATGTTGATGAACACTGACTCGCCAACAACAAGAGGCATATCAGGAACTTCTACTTGCTTATCAAAGTTCACGAGCTCCTGCATTTCTTCATTTGAATGTGTGGGAGAAAGACACCCCATATTGATGGCATACATGAGATTTCTCCTTACGATGTCAACTATGATGGCTACACATTTACCATCCACAGAAGACCAATCCTTGACTGCAATTTGAGCAATAATAAGCTTAAGGTCTCTCAAGAAAATAGAACCACTATCATAAGAAGAATCTGTTTCATACACCATCTGTGCCAATTCCCTTAAGCTCTTGTGATAATATTCAGATTGGTTTTAAGGAGCCATAGCAGTAATCTCAAAGTTCCCATCATACAATTTTAATATGAAGTTTTCCTGAGATTTGTTGCTTATTTGAGAAATCTTCTCTTGGAATTCTTGGATAAGGTCAATTACATTGGATTAATCCACATCCTTGATTGTAATGTAAAATAGGTCCTTGAATAGTTTTTTGTCCTGCTCCAATAGATTGATCCCACTCTAGAAGTGACTAAAAGAAGACTCTGTATCCTTAAGGTTCATGTTCACTTCTCTCAAAACTGCCAAGCCCCTCAAAGTCCAAGAGCACATATAGGCACCCGTCTCCTTCTCCTATAATGATGGTCATCCACACACCATTAGTGCATCTTCCGCCTGAAACATCAAGGAGAGAGCCTAACAAATTATTTATTGGATCAACTTGGTTCTGATACCATGTTAATTTCAGATCAAAATGTAATTATTTCTTACTTCATCACCTTTGGATGGTGAATCTACTGCTATATATATCTGATTGATTTTAAGAGTCATGACTATTCCAAGAGTCATGACTTTAGGCTTACCTCTCGAAACTACCAAAACATCAACACACTCCACATTGATACTCAGTTCAAACAAGCATAAAACTTGTAAAAAATGTCAACTTCTGTATTTAAAGGAGTAATATACCTATAGTGAATCATTATGTGAGCAAGATCGGCCTTACTAGCCACTAGCTCTTTTGAGAATGCACTGTTAATATTTGTGAGATCGCACTCATCAGAAAACATATAAGTAGAAGAGGGTAGGGATGATGAGAAATCATACAATTTAAATGAAGGAAATGATTCACATCTCTTACAACGATTTCTTTTGCAACAAAAACTGTTGCATGCTACTGATTTGAGGACACCCTAATCCATGTCAATAAGATGCCAATTATATCGTGTGGATGCATTTTCTCATAGCAGATCATATAATCTTATATTTTAAATTTGTTTGCTGAATAGATTGCATAACATTCCAGCAAATCCAATGATTACAGGATATATATACGAAATGGATGGCTTGAGAGTTATAACTCTTTCTGGCAAAGGTGATTGGCAGATTACAAAATAATGAAAATGATTGCGGAATACACACAAAATTGCAAAAGGTGGTAAACACTTGCTGAGTATTGATGGAGATAAGCAGATTATCATTGGGGTCTTGAATGATGAGGATTATTGAATAGAGAAGCAATTACGATTCATATATAGGGACAATTAATCAATTTCATAAGAGAGAGAGATCAGAAAATAATGGAACCTGAAAACCAATGTTTGGTTGGCTGAAGATTCGTTGCCCGATCGAATGCTGCCCCCAATCAATCTCTCCAATCTCCCCAAAAACATGTAATTGTTCCTTCACCCAAAATCCCCCCCCAATTGAGAGAGAGAAATCTCTATTTCTTCCAAAGCCTTCCTCCACATTTTTAGGAGGCTCGACACATGATCCTATGCCTCCATTTCTGTGAACACCACCAATACTCTATTTAATTAAATTTATACAACTTATAATGTAATTTTACAACCATTTAATATAATTTTATTTTTATTTAATTTAGTATTCATTATATAACAATTCATAATTATCTATAAATAGTTATTTATCAAATTTATATACATTTAATAATACCTTTATAATTCTATTTTTATAACATTTTATTTATTTCATAACTATTATTATTATTTATTGACCCTACATTATAATATATTTTCCATATAACTTTAATTTATCAAATATGTCCACTTGACTTAATAGTTTTATTTTAATGCAGCATACCTATTTAATCTAATGTGGAGCAATACCTGACCACTTTACAAAATTGACAAGCAAGAACATAACAATGGAGACAGACTATCATACCATACTGATGACACTAACTGAGTACAAACTGGATATTCATCCTTTTCAAGGATGATGACAACTAGGGAAGCCTTATGTTAACTCCGTTCAATTGATCTTGATTGGATAGGGCATGCTCAGACCTATTAACAGGTGGAGTCGACTTGCAGCCTGTAGCAAAACAACAGGGTTGAACATATATATATATATATAAACATGCAGTCATATACATAGTAAACAGAAGTTGCAGTGTAATAGGGTACTCACGTATGAGTAATGCGACACTATTCCGTTCACATAAACACATCAACAAGTAACTACATTACACATAATCTTCCATTGCTTGTCAATAAGATAAAATAATCAATTACATAACGATCTAATACAACCATTACCAGTAATGCATCATAATCATGATCAAATACCACATAGAACTCAAAATTAAATTAATCTATAACATCTAATATGTCCATCAAGCTGTTGAAACATAAAATATCAATAATCAAACATCATCAAACATCATCATAACAATAGGTCCATAATCAACTAGCATAATAATAGAGAATCCATCATCAAACAGAATGTCATAATGTCCAGTCCTACTAGGATAGCTATCAGTCTAACAGAAGCAAAGTGAGGGGAACTACATAAATTTTGTATTTCTCACCTCATGGGGCCAAATTGACTGGGCCAACATGTCTAGGTAGGTGGGTGAATGCTAGGGGAGGTCTCATTTTTTACCCCAAGTGTCCCAACCATTCCGGACTACAGGCTTTTGGCAAAGTCACTTAAGAGCCCTAAGAGCAAAAAATTTCTAAACTTTGACAGAGTAGTTCTCGAAGACCATGGCACCTGGGAATGTTTTGTTTGGACATACAGGTGCATGTCAGGTCCATCCACAATAACCTCTCTCAATTTTTTTCAACTCCAACCATTTGACCATGCCTAAATTAAATACATTCTTGAAAAATGCATCAATGGCATTCAGCATAACCTTGCCAGAAGCCATATTTTTTGTTCTACACCTCATGGGGTCAAACCGACTATGCCAACACGTCCAGGTGGGCGGTTCAATGCTAGGGGAGGTCTCATTTCATATCCCCTATAGTCTAGAATAACTGGTACACTTGGGGTATGAAACAAGACCTCCCTTAGCATTCACCTAGATGTGTTGGCATAGTTGGTTCGGCCCCATGCAGTGCAGAATGAAAATATGGCTTCTGGCAAATTTATGTGGAATGCCACTAATGCATTTTACAAGAATGCATTTAATTTTGACATGGTCAAATGGTTTGGAGTTGACAAAAACTGAGAGAGTTGATTCTGGATGGACCTAACATGCACCTATAAGTTAAAGCAAAACATTCCTACGTGTCATAGTCTCTAAGAACTGCTCCATCAAAGTTTGGTAGTTTTTTGCACTTAAGGCTCTTAAGTGAAATTGTCAGATGCCTGTAGTCCATATCGACTAAGACACTGGGGGTATGAAATGAGACCTCCCTAGTAGTCACCTATTGACTCGAACATGTTGGCACAATCAGTTTAGCCCCATGAGGCACATAATGAAAAATATGGCTTCTAGCAAGGTTATGTTGACTGTCATTGATGCATTTTGCAAAAATGTATTTAATTTTGGCACAATAAAATGATTTAGAGTTGAAAAAAACTAAGAGAGTTTATTATGGATGGACCCCATGTGCACCTGTAGCTCCAAACAAAACATTCCTATGTGCCACAGTCTTTGGGAACTGCTCCGTCAAACTTTGGTAGTTTTTTGCTCTTACAGCTCTAAAGTGACTTTACCAGAATCCTACAATTCAAAATGAATATGACACTTTGGGTATGAAATGAGACCTCCCCTAGCATTCATCCACCCAACCAGATGATTTGGCGCAATCGATTCAGTCCCACGAGCACAGAACGAAAAATATGGCTTCTAGCAAGGTTATGTTGAATGCCACTGATGCATTTTACAAGAATGCATTTAATTTTGGCACAATCAAATGGTTTGGACTTTACAAAAATAGAGAGTTTATTTTGTATGGACCCCATGCACACCTATAGATCTAAACAAAATATTCCCAAGTGCCATGGACTCTAAGAACTGCTTCATCAAAGTTTGGTAGTTTTTTTCTCTTAGGGCTCTTAAGTGACTTTGTTAAAAGCCTATAGTCTGGAATGACTGGGACACTTGTGTAATGCCTCGCCATGCAAACCTAGAGAGTTAAGTTCAACTAAGCAATAAAAGGCAATTTTTTTAAAAGTAAAAGTGATGATCACAAAATCTAACATAGGCTGAAAACAAGTTAAACCAACTAGTTAAACTAACATCTCTAGGGATAACATAACTGCATTATAGATAATAAACAATATTCAACAACATACATAGCACAATCAAATAAGTCAAGAGACAACTAATAACTTGCTACTTCATCAGATAGATACATTCTCATTTTGTAATAAAGTTTACAAATACAGAATAGTTCATGATACAGAATTACATTTATAAAAAAGTTCACCTTTTCTGGATACATCAAATTTACATAATGAGTTACATTGATACACAACTCTAGATACATGAAATACCATATCAGTCTTCAGAAACATGTGCAAACTGGAATCATGATAGATAAGTCTTCATGCCACACGATCCACACTGCCAGAAAACCAATGGAATAAAGCACAACCACCCGACCATATGGAACCCTGAGGTCCACCCCTCCGTGCTAGGAGATAACAATGAGGTCCCACAAAGACAATAGTCAAGAAGGCAAAGGTAAATAGATAAATGGTCCACATAAATTCCAACAACACTGACTTAGGAATTGTAACAAGTGACTCCAATAATGCTCCCAGAGGCAACATAACAATAAGTATGAACATAAGAGGGATAACTAGGCTACAGTAGGAAGAGTGTCATCGCATGGTCCTAACATGGGTTATCCTGGTTGTCTCTCTCTAGACACTGACCCCCATCTATGGTTATCCTAGTAGCCCCTCCCTAGGCACCAGCCCCATAGGGTGACACATGCGGAATCAATTATCCTTTCGTGAAGGCAAGGAAGTCGATCATGCCAACCAGCCCTTCTCATCCCATCCTTCACCTAAAAGAGAGCTACAAGAAAGGGTGAGGCGTCCAAATTATATTATTATATGTATTAGCTACCCAACCCCCTAGGTTAATTATTAGGTTTTCACTTGATTACAACTTCCATAGGGTTATCCAAGTAGCCACTTTGGGCACCGGCCCCTCTATGAAAGCCACTCTCCTACATGCAACTAGTAACCCTATCTAATGTGGCTGGAATCACCAATTTGACATGCATACACTGACAATACAAGGCATCATTCCTTTTGCATCACAAAAATTCAATATCAAATACCAAAGTCCAATACCACCGTCCTCCCCATACAAACAGAAGGCAACAAGGACACTTCACCAATAAACCTCTGGAGTGAAATAACTCTTAAAACAATTGCCAACACCCATCTTTAAATTGACCCTAGGAAAGTTATCAACACTATGCACAAATCACAAATAATTCAATAAACCATCAATACCACAACGCTTTAATGTTTAAATAACATGACACATACAATAATAGTTATGACTTCCAACTCGCAAACACCTCCCTATTTGACCCATTGAATATAAGAAAAAGATTTAACATTTATATTGCTAATTTAAATTAACTAAACTAACAATCTCTATCGATCTACTAATTCTTCATAAAGTTTTTAGTTAACTATAACATGGCTACCGAACCAATATAATACATCTAATAATAATGGTACTATCACTAGTTTCTTTTGTTAACATGAATTGAACTAAAATTCAATAGTCATGATATATTGTCTTTTACATAAACCACTAAACATAGCAACTTAAGAAATCATAAACCTCTTATCTTGACCCTATTTGAAATAATTATTTAGTGTTTATATCTAAACTAAGTATATTAAAAACTACTTACTGCATAATTCATTCATATTCTTTAAATATCTTTAAAAATAGGTATAGCCAGTATAGAGAGAAAAGTTGAATTTTATTATAAGAATATATATCTATATTCTAACAAAATTGATTTGACTAAAAATAGAGACAAAGTAATTTAGAGATAGGGCTATGATTAATCGATAAGAAAGGCAACTTTCCTTTGTCGTTTACAATTGTTCCACCTAAAAAGCAATTTACTATTTTACAAGATATGATTCACATGGCTTGATGGATTTAAAAGACTAAAATACAACAATTTCAATTCATATCAGAAATTAATGTAATGGTTGAGAAGATATGCATATCATTCGGTTGAATCGGCCATAGTAGAGGTTTCCAAATTAATGAATTTTGTTTCCAGCAATGAAACTTGTCGAATGAATATGTAGGAGCGATCTCTAGTTTCCAAGGAATGGCATAAATGCTGTGACAGAGAGTGAATTCTTAATGGAAATCACTTATCTCTAGTTCAAAATTTAGTATCAAGGATGGAGATTTGAAAAAAAAATGAGAATTGCTATCTTAAAAACCCCCAAACGTGGCCGTACAGCGACTCCCAATTGATTTCAAGAGACAAGAACAACCACTAAGAGGCGTTGGAAGGTAAGCCATTTGATTCACCTAGGTAAGTTCTTTGAGGAATAAATAAAAAGAAACATATGTTATAGAGGTTTGGTCTCAAAAAAAATGATCTTATTTAGCTTTAAATTCATGCTAGCAAAACCCTTATTTTACAGAGGCCAAATCAATATGGAGAAAGAAATATATTGGAGACCGATACTTGATAGATATGAAAGCTCATGTTGCTATTTTCCTAATGCGCATAACTTCAGGTAGAGTTCGCATTTCGACAAACAAGATATCACTTAATAAAAGCTTATAAGAAATTCAATCTACATAGATTGGGCATAGTGTGATTTGCATTTACAATTAAGATCTAAAGAATACTAAGCAAACACACAGAAGATTAAAATTACATGCTACAAAATATCATTCTCAGCAGGAGGTTTTTTAAGTAATTTTTATTGAGGAGAAGAAAAATTAATTGTATAAATTTGTAATCGTAGAATACATGTGAAGGCAAGGTTCACAATAGAATACTTTCTTGCAGAAATGGAGGAAATTGTGGATAATTGCATAGGATTGATTGTAGGATATGTACAAAATAGATTTGATACAGGACATTCGGTAAGAGAAGAGTATTGTAGAATGACCACAAAAAAATGATTTTTAGGATTGCATATGATTTGTTTGCAGAGAGAGAGAGAATGGATTGCTACCCCAAAGAAACCTTCGACCAGATAAATCGATTACAGTTGAAGAAAGAGGCTCAGAGAGAAAAAACAATAAAATATCACATGTTTTCATTGGATTTTAAAAAAATGACTTTTGTAGACAAGGACAAATTTTTTTGAGAGGTTTTATATTGTTCTGATAAATGTCACAGGTAAAGACAGGCCTTCAACCAAGCAGAATAATAACAAGTTAAAGAAAATGCATAGGCCAACCCACATACAGAAGCATCATACATAGGGATTTTAACTGTAACCAATAAAATTTATTTACTTATCTCATTAACATGCCCAAAATGAAACTTCGAACTTCCAAATCTTCCTCCCGTAGATTCCCTCTTTTGCAAATTCTTCTTCTTCTGCAAATTTTTCCAAATATTTATGTATCCCTCCCAAAATTTTCCCCTCCTTTTCAAATATCCCCCTTTTCACCCAAAATAGTCAATTCAATAAATTCCCCAATCCATACACTCCCCATTATAGAAAATCCACCTTCACCCAAAATTCTAAATGCAATAAATCTCCTCTTCCAGAGAGAATCTCCAATTTGAACATTTATTACCCACTCATGACAACTTCATTCAAATAAAATTATTAAATTATAATACTATAAAATAATGACTACACAAGATAATTTATTTACTTAATAAAATATTGACTATCTCAAAATTTATTTATTATTATTGTTATTATTATCATTACTTATTAAAATCATAAATTTAATTCTTATTTGAAACAATGTTTCCAATTTAACATTACTCATTAAACAACATAAACAAATATTTAATATACTTTAAACCTAATGTTATTTATTTACAACATGGATTAATAATTTAGTTGATAAAACAAAAGACCAACAAAATAACTCAGAGACTACATACCATTCATTAACTGATGACAACATACCAAAGAATCGATAGAGACTTATAGACAGGCTCCAACTGACCAACCGACTAACTGAAGAAACCCAAGACTGAAACTCATTCTCATCGAGGATTATAACAACTGGGGAACCTCATGTTATCTCCCTTCCACAACATCCATTGGTTTGAAGGCACGCTCAGACCTATCAATTCAGGAAGAGTCGATGCCTGGTACCTGCAACCTGCAGCAAACCAAAATATGGTGTACAAACATATATATAATCAAACACACTGTGACAAGGAATCACAGCATAGTAGTGTACTCAGCATGAGTAATACTACATTGTCCCTTCACAAGGCACATCATAGATATCCACAATAAATAATTTCATCAATAACTAAACAACCAAATATCATATCGTCAGATAATCACATGAAACATGATACAGCTAATCTACATAATCAATTAACCTATAACTGATCATATCAAAAGCATCATGTACTAATCATATCATCAACAATGTCATCAACATAAATCAGTGTCATCCACCACATCAAAATAGTAAATCCATCATCAGTATGTGTCATAATGTCTAGCTACTATTCCAACATAAAGCCAAAATGAGGGGCACTACATCCTCCCCCCTAGAATGAGGCTTACTCCTACAAGCCTGCAAACAAGTATGGGTATAACTCCCACATCCTGGAAGCATCCTCCCAGGTAGCAAAACTCTCATCATTAGGATCCCACTGGACCCTAACCTGCTCCACATCTTTTCCCCTAAGTGCGAGTCTCCTATGCTGCAAAATGCCTACGGGGTCCAAAGCCAGCTGCCCATCCTCTACCTGTAGAGCATTCCAATCAAAAACATGAGAAATATTTGGATAATATGGTCTGAGAATAGATACATGAAACACATCATGGATGCATGATAAACTGGGCAACAAAGCAAGATGATAAGAGACAGGATCGATCCTCTCCAACATCTCAAATGACCTGACAAAGAGTGGTGCAAGCTTAGAGCCTTTTCCGTAATGGATCGAAAGCTTTCCAGACGCACCCGTAAGAACACTCGATCACCAATAGAAAACTAAAGATAGACCCTATGAGCATCCGCATACCTCTTCTGTCCATCCTACAATGCCACCAAATGCTCTCTAATCTGCTCAACCTACTTCTCTATCTCCCTAAGCATATCCAGTCTTAGAAGAACTCTATCCTCAAGGCAATCCCAACTTAAAGGGGTCTGACAAGGATGACCATACAAAGCCTGAAATGGAGACATACCGATAGAACTGTGGTATCCATTATTATATGCAAACTCCACCAGGTATAAATAATCCTCCCAATGGCTCTACTGGTCCATGACATACATCCTGAGCATATCCTCGATGACCTGATTAACCCTCTCGGTCTACCCATCAGTCTCCGAATGGTAAGCTGAACTAAAGTTCAATTGAGTCCCCAAAGCATGCTGTAAGGATGTCCAAAGAGATGAAGTGAACACTAGATCCCGATCAGAGATGATCCTGCGAGGAATCCCATGCAGTCTGACTATGTCCTCCATGAATACTCTGGCCATAGAAGAAGTATTATATGATGATCGAACAGGAGAGAAGTGAGCTACCTTCATCAACCTCTGCATAGTGACCATAATAGCATCATGATGATGGGAGGATACCAGCAACCCAACTATAAAATCTAAAGAAATGATGTCCCATTTCCATTCTAGGACAAGATGTGGCTGTAAAAGACCTGCGGGATGCTAGTGCTCCGCCTTCACCTTCTGACACTCAAGGCATCTCAAAAAAAATCTGTAATATCTCTTTTCATACCACTCCAAAAGTACAGCTGATGAAGATCTACGTGCATCTTCTTGACACCCAGATGAGCTAAATAGGGTACCCGATGCGCCTCTAACATGATTAGGGTACAAAGACCCTCTAAACAAGGACCATAAATATGATCCAAGTGTCACAAAAGACCATCTGACTCGAGAGAGAAACCAGTGAACCTACCCACCAAGGGCCTCCCTGACTCAATCTCTGATCTCACTTCCTGATACCAGCTATCGATAGGAAGTGCTACAAGAATTTGACCTCTCAAATCTATAGTAAGAGTGACTAAAGATAGCTCATGTCTCCGTCGACTAAGAGCATCTGCCACTACATTCTCCTTACCCTGGATATACTTTACCTCAAAATCATACTCACACAAGAACTCCATCCATTGCCTCTGCCTCGCATTCAGGTTTGGCTGCGTAAAAATATATTGTAAACTACGTTGATCACTACTCAACTCAAATTGATGCCTCAAAAGAAAATGTCTCCACCTCACCAAAGTATGCACAACTGCGGCTAACTCCAGATCATGCATGGGATAGTTCAACTCGTGATCCTTGAGTTTGCGAGACTCATAGGTAATCATGCAACCATCCTGCATAAGAACTGCTCCCAAATCCTCCAAAGATGCATTAGTACATACTACAAAGTCTCCAGTAGGATCAAGAACTGCCAAAATAGGTACACTAGTCAACCACTCCTTAAGAGTCTGAAAGGCTGCCTGACAGTGCTCTGACCAAACAAACGTCTTCCCTTTCCTCTGAAGAGAAGTAATGGGGTGAGCTATTCTTGAAAAACCTTGAACGAACCGATGGTAATAACCTGCTAAAGCCATAAAACTGCAAACCTCAGAGACATTAGTAGGTGCAGGCCAATCTATAATGGCTTGGATCTTCAAAGAATCCACTGCGATACCCTCTCCAGAAATGACATGACCCAAATACTGCACCTCTGTCTGGAAGAATTCACATTTTGCCAAATTTGCATAAAGTTGACTTTCTCTCAGACACTACAAAACTTGTTGTAAATGCTCCTCATGCTCCTCCATAGTCCTCGAATAAATCAATATATCATCCAGAAACATAAGGACAAATTTGTTGAGATAGGTGTGAAATACACCATTCATCAGGCTCATAAACACAGAAGGTGCAATTGTCAACTCGAATGGTACAATAGTAAACTCATAATGTCCATAGCGGGTGTGAAATGTTGTCTCATGTATATCTACCTCAAAGATACACAACTGATGATATCCTGACTTAAGATCAATCTTTGAAAACACCTTAGCCCCCTTAATCTAGTTAAAAATATCATCAATCTGCAGCAAGGGGCACCTATTCTTCACAGTCACCTTATTAAGTGAAAGGAAGCTAGGTGTGCGAAAATTGCTTCCTACACTAATCTAATGAGGAGATGGCTATGCAAATTCAAATTTATCCTAACTATTACAGCAACATTAAACCATTAACATGAGATATTGCAGCAAACACATAAAAGAGAAGGTGAGACAGAAGAAGAGAGACACAAGATATACGTGGGGAAAACCCTTATCGGGTGAAAAACCCCACACTCCAAAACCTGCACAATATATTATCAAAACAAAGAATGTTTACAACACACTTGCAATGCAAGCTCTCAAGAGTCTTCGACACTCATATCTGGAGACAAACTAGTAGCATAACAGTACCTGTCAAACCTATAATTCATCTCCTTCTTCAAGCACTTGTTTATATAGAATATACAAGGCAATATTGGTCCTATCTTGGAATGGGTGTCCAACTTGGTCTCATCGCCCAAAACCCATGCCTAAGGACACTTGGTCAACATTGAATAATGTGCCTAACACTTGTCCATAGCTCCCATCCCAAAGGGGTCCCCTATTTCCAAAATGGTCTATGACAGATGCTTGTACAACTCTTACAATTGTCATAGAATCTATAATAGAAGTTACAACTTACAGCCGTAAGAGAATCTGTCATACACAGGCTATAAATAGCATATTCTCTTACAACATGTCATTTTCCACCTTGGGGCACCCAAATATGCCTTTTTCAAAGATGCTTCATGACACATGTCTTCACCTGTCTTACAAGCTTCTATTTCTGATTCTTACATGTCATAACTTTGTCATAGGAATCCGTCATAACTGTTTCGGTCAAACATTCCCTTACACAACATCTAAGATGCTGACACATGGAAAAATACTCCTACCACAAAGTGGGATGCCTATTTCCTCGTGTGAGGACAAAATTACAAGTTGTCATCTTCCATGTAGAATGACACATCATCGTGCCATATCCCACAATATAACAATATGGAATTTATAATTAATTTACAACATAGGCAATGAATTAATAAATACAAACATAAATAATACAAGGAATTACCAAGGTTGAGACACCTTAATTCCCAACATTCTCCCACTTGTCGAACACCTTGTAAGAGCCAATAGAATAACAGGATTTAACTGTTATAGGTCGAGAGGCCCATAGACTCTGAACACCATCTGGACTTCTTTGTGCCCACCGGTTTCGTCAATGCATCTACAACATTCTTCAAAGTATCTACCTTCTCCAAATTTACCTTCCCATCCTCTACCATGTCTTGTACGAAGTGAAACTGAACATCAATATGCTTTGTTTTGGCATGGAAAGTTGGATTCTTTGCAAGGCAAATTGCACTTTGACTGTAACAACTGATCGTAATTTGACCTACATCAACACCAATATCAGAACACAATCTCTTAAGCCAAATGGCTTCCTTACAAGCATGAGTTTCTACCATATACTCAGCTTCTATATTGGATAAAGCAACCACAGGTTGTTGCTTACTCATCGAACTAATCGCACCACCAAATAGTGTAAACACATAAGCACTGGTGGATCTCCTGCTGTCAATGTCCCCTGCCCAATCAGAATCCACAAATCCATGAATACAAACTGAATGTGGAGATCCTGTAGCCTTGCCATGATAGAAAATGGAATACTTGGAAGTACCCCTCAAATATCTAAACACTCGCTTAACTACATCCCAATGTACCCGTCCAGGATTAGCCATAAACTAAGGACTCCCACTGCTTGGGCAATGTTTGGTCTTATGTAGACCATAGCATACATCAAACTGCCAACAACACTAGCATAAGGTACTCTACTCATGTCCGCCACCTCACTAGGAGATTTTGGACAATCCTTAATAGACAACTTTGTTCCCAGAGAAATAGAAACACACAATGGTCTACAATCTATCATGCTGAACCTATCCAAAATGGTCTTCACATACTTACTCTGGCTTAACCAAAGTTTTCTATTAGTTCTATCTCTTCTAATTTCCATTCCTAGAATGTACCTGGCTGCCCCTAAATCTTTCATTTCAAACTGTGTTGACAACTGAGATTTGAAATCAGAAATCATATTCTTACCCTTCCCAATGAGCAACATATCATCAACATATAATGCAACAATGAGAATAAGATCGCCATCAAACTTATAATACACACAGTGATCCGATTTTGATCTCACAAATCCAATAGACAACACAAAGGCTTCAAACTTCAAGTACCATCTCCTAGGGGATTGCTTCAAACCATACAAAGACTTCTTTAATTTGCAAACCAAATTTTCTTTACCTTTCACCATGTAATGCTCTGGCTGTGACATGTAGATTTCTTCCTCTGAATCACCATGAAGGAAAGTTGTCTTCACATCCATCTGTTCTACCTCTAAGTCATAAGTTGCTGCAAGAGACAACAGGAATCAAATGGATGTCATCTTTGCAATGGGAGAGAAGATCTCACCATAATCTATACCCTCCACTTGTGAATACCCCTTTGCAACCAATCTGGCCTTATACTTCTCAACACTACCATCTGCACCAAATTTCTTCTTGAACACCCATTTGCATCCAATGGGTTTTCATCCAGGAGGCAAAGGCACCAAGTCCCAAGTTTGATTCTTTTCCAAAGAAGCCATTTCATCCTCCATGGCCTCCTTCCAAGAACCTGCATCTTTCATGTCCATAGCCTCTGATACAGTTCTAGGTTCATCACTGTTAGTAAGCAAAGCAAAAGCACAACTAGAATCAAGCAATGTAAAACTAAACCTTTCAGGTTGCTTTCTTATCCGTGTAGACCTCCTCAAGAGCTGAGGTTGAGGTTCAGCTTCTTCACTTGAGCTTTCAGAGCTACAAGAGCTCTCCTCATCATCAGGTCCAACATTTTCTTTATGATCAGTCTTCTCAAGGGTAGTGGGAAACTGAACAACATCCTCTTTCATTTCTTTTTCTTTTGGTTGTAAAATAGTGGAAGAAGGTGTAAGCTCTCTGAAGATGACACTTCTACTATACAACACTTTTTCAGCCACAGGGTCCCAAAGCTTGTATCCTTTCACACTAACACCATAGCCAATGAAGATACACTTAACATCCTTGTTCTCCAATTTTGACTGCTTCTCCCTAGGCACATGTGCATATGCCTCACAACCAAAAACATGAAGATTCCTTATTGAAGGCTTTCTACCAGACCACACCTCCATGGGTATCTTTCCAACAAGAGCTAATGTAGGAGATCTATTTACAAGATAGAAAGCAGTGGCAATAGTTTCAGCCCAAAAATTTGTATATGGAGTTGTCTTATGTCTTTAAATCCCAAGTTCCTTGCAATATTTATCAAATTTTGTAGAACAGAACTCACCGCTGTTGTCAATTCTCAAACACTTAATCTTTTACAGGTCTGATTTTCAACAAAGGCCTTAAACTCCTTAAACTTACTATAGACTTTAGATTTGCTTCTGAGAAAATAAATCCATGTCCTTCTACTATAATCATCTATGAAAGATACAAAATATACATATTTTGATAACGAAGGAACATTAATAGGATCAAATACATCAGAATGAACAAGGTCCAACACACCAGAAGACTTATGAGAACTTGAATAAAACTGAACATGGTTTTGTTTTCCATATATGCAATATTCGCAAAAGTCAAACTCAAGATTACAATCATCTAACCCCTCAACAAGGTTTTTATTTTTTAGGGTATGCAGACCCTTCTCACCAATGTGGCCAAATCTCTTATGCCATAACATTCTCTTTTCAACAGGAAGTTTAACTTCCAAGGCATGATTACAACCATCAGAACTAGAAACAATAGATTTCTTCACTACTCGTTCAGATGGTGGGGATGAAGTGACTGCCACCCTCTTCCTTGAGTAAGAAGAACTATTGCATTGTGAAATGCATGCCTCCAGCTGAAACAGAGTACCTCTCCTAGTACCCTTAGCAAGCACCATAGCTCCTCTTGTCATCTTGCATCCTTCTTTCGAAAAGATAACCTGCATACCTGCATCATTCAACATACTTACAGAAAGTACGTTATGTGCTAATCTTGGGATGTGCATCACCCTAGAGATCCCCTTCACTCATCCATCAGGGAATCGGATAGAGACTCTTCCACGACCAACAATCTTCAGATGAGAGTCGTCACCCAGGTACACCTTTCCACCATCGAACTCCTCATACTTAGTAAACTAGTCTCAATGCAAGGTCATGTGGAATGATGCACCAAAGTCAATTAGCCACACATTATCAGATGCATGGGTTGCTAGGGCTATGATGAAGGCATCACCATCATCTTGTGACTTGTCAGAATCTGAATCAAGAGCGTTCTTCTTCTTTTTCTTCTCCTCTTTGCATTCCTTTTAGAAATGCCTAGTTTTACCATAGTTCCAACAAAGAGCCTTGGACTTTCTAGGAGATTTGGATCTCCCATGGGATTTGGATCTTCCCTTCTCAGCTTTCTTGTCTTTCTTCTTCCCTTTCTCCTTGGGTCTTCCATGAACCGCAAGAGCCTCTTTAGCTAATTCAGATATCTTCATCTGCATTTCTTTAGATAACAGCAAGGACACCACAACTTCCATCTTGAAGGTGGTAGTGGTGCTTCCAATAGCCATCACAAGATGATCCCATGAATCTAGCAAAGAACAAAGCAGGGTCATACAATAATCCTCCTCCATTTTCACACCCACAGATGTCAACTGTGTAACAATCATGTTGAAAGAATTCATGTGGTCCGCAATAGATCCTCCATCTTCCATCTTCAGAGCAAACAACTTCTTTTTCAGGAGGAGTTTGTTCACCGAGGACTTGGCTTGATAAACATCACCCAACTTCTTCCAAAGATCCTTCGTTGTCTTCTCCTCATGGATGTTCAATAGAATAGAGTTAGCTAAATAGAGTCTAATGAGACCCTTAGCCTTCTGATCTTTAAAGTCCCAATCAGCTTGTTGCATTACTGTGGGTTTTACACTGGATACCATTTCCCATAGGTCACAATCAACAAGTAGGTCCTCCATCTTCAATTTCCACAAATCAAAATTAGTGCCATTAAATTTCTCAACCTCTAACCTTCCAGATGTGGTTGCCATCTCCTTTCTGCAATAAGATACAGAATACTATGCACAAGACTCCCACTCAACCTAAGATTAGCTTAAAAAACCCCTACCCAATAGCTAAGACCAAAATTGGCCAGGCTCTAATACCAACTGAAAGGAAGCTAGGTGTGCAGAAATCGCTTCCTACACTAATCTAATGAGGAGAGGGGTATGTAAATTAAAATTTATCCTAACTATTATAGCAACATTAAACCATTAACATGAGATATTGCAGCAAACACATAACAAAGAAGGTGAGATAGAAAAAGAGAGACACAAGATATACGTGGGGAAAACCCTTATCAGGTGAAAAACCCCACACTCCAAAACCTGCACAATGTATTATCAAAACAAAAAATGTTTATAACACACTTGCAATGCAAGCTCTTAGGAGTCTTCAACACTCATATCTGGAGACAAACTAGCAGCATAACAGTACTTGTCAAACCTGTAATTCATCTCCTTCTCCAAGCACCTATTTATATAGAATTCACAAGGCAATATTGGTCCTATCTTGGAATTAGTGTCCAACTTGGCCTCATGGCCCAAAACCCATGCCTAAGGACACTTGGTCAACATTGTAGAATGTGCCTAACACTTGTCCATAGCTCCCATCCCAAAGGGGTCACCTATTTCCAAAATGGGCTATGACAGATGCTCTTACGACTCTTACAACTGTCATAGAATCTGTCATAGCGGTTACAACTTACAGCTATGTTAGATCTCAAAAATGCAGGTTGCTAATCCTAAGAGGATGCCAGGCTCTATGTTTAGATTCGCAACATTTTTGAACTAACGTGATGGAATCAACCTTTTGGGTTTGATGAGTCCATGCACTTTAGGTCCTGCTACACCTAGGCAGGTGAACCTTGGAAATTAAAGTAGATTGAATGTAAATATTTTGACTAAGTAAATGGATCTACCTATAGTGGCAAATGGTGTAGAATAGATGAAAGCTTGCTAACTAATTCTATATCTAATATTTGATGAACTATAAATTGTATAAGCAATATCAAGGTTAATTTTATGACTGTGCTCAACTAATAAAAATGGTTTTTAAATGATGAATTGAAATAAGACTAGTGCCTTGTTGGGTAAACACAGTCAAATGGAAGACTCAGACTAGTGGCTTATAGTTGGCAGTAACTCTAACTGTTTGGCACAATATTTTAGTTTATAACTTGTATAAACGTGCAAGGAAATGACTGACAAACTCTTCTTAATAATCCAACCAATATAATCAGATTTTTTGTTATTCAGTAGAAGGTAATTTAATCCTTCCTTGAAGGAACCAATTGAATGAAATATGCAAGAATAACAAATAATATTAACTTGGAGACAGAGTGGCAATCCTAATTATACGGTTCTTAGTAATCCAAACTAACACTTCCAGGTTACTGTGATTGATCAGAAGGATTTTTAATTCCTCTAATGGAAACCAATTAATTTAATCACACAGATACGAAAAATGTGCATTGACAAATTAACTATATACTTGATATATTAATTTGAATAACAAGGAAATACTGAACTGGAGACAACCATATAATTGAGTAATTTTAACAAACAATTGATGCCAGAATAAAACCACAGAATCATAGAACTTCAATTTACTTCTTCAATAATATACTTGCAACATGGTCTTTTAAAATCATTGTAAACTTTAGGTATTATATCCTACCGCTGATAATAATTCAGCATCATATGTTCAACTTATATAGGAATACTTATGAAGAGACATAACTCTTCAAAGAAGTCTTTTGGGAATCAACATGATTAACATAACAACAATAAAATAACAATGCTTAAGCTCTATTCAACCACAAGTATAGCTGAGAAATATGATCTAAGTACTCCTGGCTGCGATGTGAATCAATAAATTCAATGGCGTTTCTTGTGATCACATCCATCGTAACCATCTTCTCCAAATGCTTGCAGGCTTCCCCAGATGCAGAGTCTTTGTCCTTAAGAGCTTCTAAGGCTTCATGCAATATCACTTGACATTCTCTGCTCCATTCCTCTTTGCTCTTTAATTCTTCATCGCTCTTGAACAATGTGGGCACTCCTGCTTTTGAGGCTTCAACACATTCTTTGGCATCATTCTCAAGTTGGTCATAATACTTCTGATGTTGCTTGATCAATTCTTTTGCACTGGAGATACCTATAATGTCAGAAGTATCTTTCCTCTATGTCTCATTTAGTTTCTCCTGCAGCCTTTTGTCAAGCCTCTCATGCTCTTGGATTGCTTTATAATTTTGAGAATAATTATCCCAAAATTGATTCAGCCAATGCATCATGTTGGTATGCTTGTTCTGGAGTATTGTGGCAAGTGTATCAATCTGGATTTGAGCTATTTGGTTGATGGATGGTGGTTGGACACTCTGTGAGCTTTCATCCTAAGTTAATCTCTTTATTGATCCCCTGAAGGTGCTCTTAATAGCATATTTTAAATAATCATTTTCTTTTGTTAACCTTTCACAGCTCAATTTGTATGCATCTCTTTCTTTGATTAACATCTGAGCATGTGCCTTATTCAGCTTTGCAACATTAATGCCAATGTCTACGGTGATCAAGGGGTCAGTCTCCCCTGCCTTCAAAGTCGTGACATAGCCAAAATTCTTCTCATTATCTATAATCGATGTCTTCTTGTGGGGAGGATATAGGGCCCATATCATTAATGAATTTTCATCATTATTGTATTTGGTTCCCATATATACTTCAGTGAAACCTTCTAGAGTAATCTTGTATTTATCATCTGTATTATGCAGAAAACTATCAAATACTAAAGAAGAATTCAAATCAAGACCAGGAAAGATCATCACCCCTGCTTCTTTGAGCAGTTGTCTACCCTTACTAGGGGTCATATCTTGCAATTCACTATCCACAGTTGTTTTCAACTTATCAAGTAACTGCCTTTCATTGTTGGCAGAGATATCATCAACTGACTCTCTGATTTCCTTCCCTTTGCATTTATATAAAAATGATTTGAATTCTTTAGAATGAATAAATTTATCATCTAAAATAAAATAATCGTATGCTAATTGTCTTGGGTCTTCATCAACAGACCCCTCCTCATCATGTGTTATACCAGGAGACTGATAATGTTGCATTCTTCTTTTGGACATTCTTGTTGTCTGTTGTTGTGGCTCCTCTTGTTCTGCAGGTTCTTCATCACCAAAAGATATCAACTCTACCTCTGCCAGTTGTTTCTTCTTCTCATCTAAGTCCCTATTGTATTTCTCAACCACCAATTCAACTTTAGTCTCTTCTAAATTCCTGATAATATCATCATGGGGGTTGGGACATGTGTGTATCCACTGAGGTTTTGTTTTCTTCGAGCAAGGTCAATGAAACCCTCAGGATCAAACCCTTTTCTTGCCTTAGAACACCTCATATTATAATGCATCAGCTTATCCATAATGAGACCATAATCCTCCTTGGATACCACAGTAAAATCTCCAAAACAAAGAGTATTGGGCATAAAAGATTGTTTGTCATGGGAGCTCAAGTGCATCACATTGGAACAATTCATTTGCCTAACTATTTCTAAGTAGGCAATTCTGTCAGGGACAATCTTAGGTAAGATAAAAGGAGTATCCTCAAAACCATAAACTTTAACCATGTTAGCATCCTCAAAACAGTACCAATCTCCCCAGTTGTGAGTAACAATAGGAGGACCACCAAAATCTTTTGGTCTAAGAAACCTTTTTATTTCATTTGAGATTGAATACTCACAGGGATGACTGAAATATCTATATAACACTTTCACACAGTATTCTTCAAATTGCACATAGCTAGAATGTGCATATCTACTATCCCATATTTTGGTCCACATCTGCACGGGTGAATTTTGCCCCCTCTGCTCTACTAGAATAACTTTGAATTTAGTTGGCCATAACCCCACTTCCTAGCCATAATAGAGCACCATGTGCATGAGAAGTGAGTAATGTTCAAAGGAAACTGATGGGGCATTGTTCTTTATTGTAATCAGACCAGAGTCAATTCTACTAAAAATATTGGCAGCATAATCAAACTGCCTGGCATTGTGGCACTAAATGTCTATGGCTATCACCATCAGAGGAATTGTCATGAAATCAGGGACATCTGATCCTAGGACCTGGCCCATAGATTAGTATGTGTATTGTATGTAGGGTTTAAATAATGTTACATGAAAAGGAGGTCCATCATTCTCATTGAGGGGCACCATTTCTCCCTCTACCCTGGGCCTGTGAATAGGCAACCTCCATCCATTATAAGTAGTATCTATTCTCCAGTACTCTTTATCCAAATCCTCATAAACAACGGGGACAGTGCATAAATCATCCAAGTCAAAAACTTCACAAATGGCATTCTTAGACAAGTGTATAATAGGCTCCCCTTGTGGGTTGCATATAGCCTTAAGACTTGGATTATACTACTTAGCAAGAAGTTGGAGGAGTTCAGCATTCAAAAACACATAAGGAACAACTAGTTTACCCAAATTCAAATGCCATGGGTTTGACACCAGGAAATTCCTGATTCTTCTGTTGTAGTGGAATCTAAACAATTCATAACCTCGAATCAGGGTCCAGACATTTCCTATGTATTTACATTTGTCTTCCAATTTCTCCACTTCTACCCTAAGTTGTGCAGACCTTCGGGCTTTGGGAGTCAATCCAAGTAGTTAATCAATTAAGTCTTGGTTTAATTTCCTTTCTTTTGTTTTCTCTTTAGGGGTTTTGTCAATTCTTTCTTTTTTAGGTTTACTGGTATCACCCTGTGGTTTTCTGCCCTTTCCTTTCCCCAAAGTGTCCATCTTAGTTTTGGACAGCAAATTCGAATAATAAGCTACTGCACATAAGTTAGTGTATGGGTACCTATTATCAGAGGCTCTGATCGAATTCCCCTTTTTCCTCCTCCAAGTCTCCACTTGTAGGCTCTTCTCAAAAAATTCTTTTGAACTTAATTGCAATGATTTTGAATGGTATCTCAGAGGATTTCTTCATCATTTGCAATTAATTGTTCGAGCATTTCAATTTTCTTGATCGTTGTGAAATGTCACATCGTCATAACTTCTCTCATCAGCATGATTTTCATAATGTCAAAATGATTTTAATATCTTCTTATGGCGCGAACATTTGCTCGTGAATCAATCCCTATAACCCTTGAATTGTCTCCTCGACGTCATATTTCATTTGTAAGTTTGTATTGGCAAGATATCTTCAAGATCTACCCGATGTAGAAGTAGGCATGGCTATCATCAGCCTAACTTTCTTCATCGTTATAAGAATAACATTCTTCTCTGATATGTCAAGTGTCCCCGATGTGACTATCGGTGAGAGTCTTGTCGATGAACTCAATCCTCATTGTTATCGAAGTAAGATATGTTATCGGGATAACTTATTTCAAGTCACCCAATCATGGTTGTTTCCCTGATAGCCTTTTATATCCTTGATCGGAGAGACCTTCACAACATGTCACTGACATTGTTGTGAGTATTGCTTCAGTTAGACTTGAGAGCTTTGTTCTGATTCATTCGCTTTCACCGATGGTTCTTATACATGTCGGCATGACTTATACCGAAACACTTTCGTTAATCACTGAGACATTAGAGTGTCAGAAACTCCTTAATTTCTCATTCTGATACTTATTTCCTGCCGATGACCACTAGTTTCCTCTATTCTATTGGATGATTGGTGAGAGTCCTACTGAGCTCCTCCATCGGTATGACTTATACTGTCGGGAGGGTTTCAGAGTATTCTCCGATAGTTTTTCCTTATGTCGATCGGTGTGACCATGCATTCTCTCTCCGATGAAAGGTCATTGGTGCCACTTTCTTCATCGATGTTCCCTGAAATATTCTCCCCGATCCTTATTCTCATGCCGATAGCCATTTCAGCTAGTTTCTCATGGATCGGTATAACTACAATGAGGTCTTACCGATATTAGGAAATTTGAACCCTCTTATTATTATGATTTTGGGCATAATGTTTTATGATTTGGTTGGATATGGATGAGTAAGAATACAAGAAAATTTTAAATTTTCCTGTCCCAACATGTTGTAAGAGAATCTATCATACACAAGCTATAAATAGCATATTCTCTTACAACATGTCATAGTCCACCTTGGGGCACCCAAATATGCCTTTTTCAAAGATGCTTCATGACACATGTCTTCACCTATCTTACAAACTTCTATTTCTGACTCTTACATGTCATAACTTCATCATACGAATCTGTCATAATTGTTTCGGTCAAACATTCCCTTACACAACATCCAAGATGCTGACACATGGCAAAATACTCCTACCACAAAGTGGGATGCCTATCTCCTCATGTGAGGACAAAATTACAAGTTGTCATCTTCCATGTAGGATGACACATCACCGTGCCACATCCCACAATATGACAATATGGAATTTACAACATAGGTAATGAATTAATAAATACAAACATAAAAATTGCAAGGAATTACCAAGGTTGAGACACCTTAATTCCCAACATTAAGCTGTCGATAGTCCATACATAGCCGAAGAGATCCATCCTTCTTCTTCACAAAAATCACAGGTGCTCCCTAAGGAGAGACACTAGGATGAATGAATCCCTTGGCTAACAACTCCTCTAACTGCAATTGAAGCTCCTTAAGCTCCTGAGTGGTCATTCGATATGGAGCTCGTGAAATGGGCTATGTGCCAGGGACAAGATCAATCTTGAAATCAATGTCATGCTTAGGTGGTATTCCCAGAATCTCGCTAGGAAAAAACATCAGCATACTCTCTAAGAAGTGGGCGATCATCAAGAGATGTCTCCCAACTCTCCTCGATCTCCAAGTCATTAACTATCATGGCAAATAGATGACAACCCTAACGCATACATCTCTTCAACTGCATAGCAGAGATCATATGCAAGGAAATAGGTCTCTGGATACCAACTACCTCTACCTCTCTACCAGAATCATCCACACACTTCACTAACTTATGTCAAGAATCTATCACTGCCTAGTGAGCATCTAACCAATCCATACCCAGTACTATATCATATGAACCAAGGGGTAGGATGCGGAGATCTACTATAGTAGATAGAGGACCAATCCTCAACTCACAAACATGCACTAAAGACTCTACTGCAACCTTAGCCCCGAAAGTTAACTCAACCTGCCACCTAACATCTTGCTTTGCTACCACTAATCCACAATGCTCCACTAGAGAAGGACATATGAACGAATCAGAAGCACCAGAATAAAAAAGAATGCAAAAACCAATACCTCACATCACTCCAGAAGTCTCCACAATGGTGCCTTGATGCTCTACCTGATAGTTATCAACTGCTACAAATAGTCTACGTGACCTGCCTACATCACCTACAGTTAGCTCTAAAGCTGCTGGCCTTTGTCCAAAACCTAAAGCATTCTTCTAGGGACACTGTCTAGCTATGTGGCCCTGTTGGTCACAAGAGAAACACCCTATGCCTCTGCCAGATCCTCTACCACTTGAAAAGGCATTAGACTGTTGATAACTCCCTCTGCTAACTGTAGACTATGTATTCTAAGCTGGTTGATCAACACGATCACGCCTAGCTCGCTGCCAACTCTGATTCTTCTTATTTTGAATTCTATTACCCTGCTTAGGCTGAGAATTCTTTGGTTTGGCCTGAGAATACTGTTGTTGTTGCTGTCCACCCTTTGCAGGTGCATGATAGCCTCTGGAAGAACCTGTTGCCTAGGAAAGACCACCATGAGACCTGAAGCCTGCAGAAGGTGCACTACCAATATGCACACCTGTATGACCTCTAAGAGCCATAATCAAATTCTCCTCTACCAAATGAGCCTTCTCAACTGCTACCTCCATGGTCTTAGGCTCAAAAACACAAACTCCTCCACTGATACGGGAAATCAAGCCCCTAATGAAGTGTTGAACTAGCATAGTCTCATCATCGTCGATGCCTGCATACTACTTAAGCTCATAAAATCTACACTCATACTACTCTAATGACATGGTCATTTGTCTCAACTCATGGAACTCGTCAGCTCAATGTTGCTTCTAGTGATCTGATAGGAAATGAGCTCTGAACCTCTCCAAGAACAATTCCCAAGAAACTGTTGTTATCACCTCAATATGCACCCGGACTAATTTACAAAAATTAGTCTATTTGATGAAACATGGGAAGACCTCTAAAGTTGTGGGTCACTTTATAAGCAGAGGTCAACCTCCAAAGAAGGTCAGTTTCCTAACTTTGTATCACCTAAAAACTTTACTATTCTATGAATGTGACAAGGAAAAGGGTAAGAAAAATATGTTCTATGACTGAAATTTAACTGTAAGGGTGATGCACCTATCTTAATGAGGGATATGGAAATATCAGTCCAAACACTTGTAAAAATGACTGACAAATCTCTTGCATAATTTACTAATCATACCTATGCATAAATATTTCACAAGCAGGTTTGTAATTGCAAAATCCTTAAGAGGAAAAGTAATTTCACACATAATGGTAATGCATAACTAGACACAACTTGCAACCTGCATAAGTATTTTCTGCAAAAAAGGCTCTTTTCCAAGACAAAAGTTAAGAGGAAATAAACTTACTTCACATAGAACTCTATCAAATCAGATAATGAGCACAGAGATGCATAAGACAAATAGGCACAATCTCCAATCAATGATCTCCAAGGTTTCCACTGTATTTCATATCAAGTAATCTGGTAAAAATGAGTTACAAATTTGCCAAAATTTAGAGCCAGGTTCACAAAATCACAAGTCTCTTCAAGTAGCATAGTCAGAACTAACTGTAACAATGAGTCAAAAATGACTATATCCCTCCCAAAAAACCATCAAAAAAGGAACTCCCAACTGTCTTGGGTCGGATGTCTCCAAAAAGCCCCAAAAATAGAAAATAAAACTCCACCAAAAGGACTCCAAAGTGCTGAAAAGTCAACTTTGACCCTATCCACCATGAAGGCATGAAAAATTGATGCCTAAATACTCTCCAAAGTCATAAAATGAGTCAAAAACACTCCCTAAATCTTTGGCATGTTTGCAAGCTTTGCACAACTTCCTCCTATATGTTCTCCATTTGTCTACCAACTACCTCAACTGACCCTATATGCTTGCATAATCATAAAACCTTCAACAACTAACTCCTTTTGACCATAACCTTGATTACAAACGAATCCTTTATATTACATTAGTCATTATTTTGCATAAAGATAACATTAACTAAGTGATTCATAACAACATCACTTACATAATGTTATTTACATTTCAATTTGTGCAAAATAATGACATTCAAACAGGTTGAGAAGTCAATGCTAATGATATCACAATAAGGAAAAACATACCATTTGCTAGGCAACCAATAAAAAGGGTCGTGGTATTAGTTGGTATTTACAAAGTTTAAAAGGAAAGGCAAAAAATGCCATTTTGCCCCATCGATCACTTTAGGGTTTTCAAACACTAAAGTAAAACAAAACAAGGAACCCTTGTTTCATTTCGCATTCTCATTTCACTTACTGGGTGCCGCCATGATTTCCTGTGCTAGAAGGTCAAGGGTTTCTGGAACTTGCATCTTGCTTCCATTGGAGTTTGCATGCATTTCTTATGTGCTATACTCAAGCCGTGATAGGTAAACTTCTTTGTTCCTCTGTAAGATTTACAGAGCACATGTAGTCAAAAACACAGTTTTCCTTTAATGATTTTGTGAATAATCTCTTTCAGCCTGGTGTAATCTTGTTTCTATATCCGTTGACTTAGCAATTTTGTTGCATCTTTGAGCATAGTTTACCATTTTACTTATGATTAATACGCTGTCTGATTTATTTCTGATATGTGATATCCCTGACTATTCTCAAGCCATGCTATTGTGAAAACTTGACAGAATGTTGCTCCCATTTGCATAACTATTATGAAACTCTGACAATTTCTTTTGTACAAGACCTGTAGCTTGCTCGCGATCTTGTTTTCTTTTCACAAATCCTTATTTGGAATGTGACTGTACTACAGGCCTTTATTGTATATGATACTTCATGATGATGGGCATAATCTTCTATAAACCCTAACACTTCTTGTGTCTTCTTGTATTCACTGTCTAGGATCTACATATACTGTATCTTGGTCTCAATCATATCTCTTTTTTACTTCATTTCAGCACTCTTTGAACTCTGATAGGACTATCCATCTTGCCAAGACACTTTGATATGCCTCTTGAACTATGACAACCCTCCTATGTGACCAGGAAACTCTTGATTGATAAGATCACATATTTCTACATTATCTCCATGATGCTTTTAGACCGGTGACTGCTCTTTATGAAAAACAAGCCTCTCTGCCTTCCACGGCTGTTTGATCTTAATTTTGGAATCCATATGTCACCTTGCATACTCTATCATTTGTCTCTTCCAACTATAGTCATGGAAAGTCCTCTATGATCCTTTCTTTACGTATGACTGTTGTATGACTATTTTTCTTTTGATTTTAAGGTTTTTAGGACTGGTACAGTCTTTAGAATACTATTACACCATATTCAAAATAGCCATTTAGTCCCTTTGACTATTTTTCCTCACATCATAAACTTCATGTGACTGTTCAGGACTAATGACTATCCTTAGAACTTACAGACCCTCAAACATAAAACCTTTAATAGTGCAGACATTGCTTACCTTTGGTATCTCTGACAGTTTTGGACTATATTTTTCAAGGCATTATTGACTGTGTTTTTATGTTAACATGACTGCGAAACTGTTAGGTTTCTTATATGGTTTGCTATGACAGATACAAGACTATTACGACTGTCTTTAAAAATATCTCATGAATTTTTGGTGGAAATACTTAATGGGGTTTAGAAAACCTGTAGTTCAATGTGCAAGGTCTTTAATGTCATTATACAGGACTACCTCCTCCTGACCTACACAAATTTGCAGGCTTTAGATATTTTTTTTTTTTAGATTTTGAATTGACCTTTGACACAACCCCTCTTCACATGTTCATTGACCCTTATTCATCCGGTGCCCTCTGACGGTCACCTAATGGACTGTTCTTTGGTGCCATAATGACTGTTTTATATGCAGGTTTGATAGGCTTCCAAAGCCATATCTAGGCCTCTAGAAAAAAATAGAGTCTGCATATAAAAATATTGTATTTCATTGAAAATAAACTCTAATATTTTCATCCAAATCTTCTTTAAACAACAGCATAATCTTTTGATATTTTGGTGATCACTCTTCTTAACTATTTTCAGGCATAAGAAGTCCTTAATATTGTATCATCTTCTTTTGATGGCACTACTTTGTTATGACTATTCTGAGTTGTTTTCTGAGGTTTGTCCATTGTTTCCTTCATAGTAACTATCCTTATTACATCACTGAAGGTTGTCTTTGATAGACTAATCTATTCTTGAGAATTGAATATGACTGGTTCTCTATAGTGCTACTCCTCTTTTCACATAGTCTATACTCTGCATGACATTGACTCTCCTTATGCACTCTGTCATCCTTGCATCTGATGAATACACATGAAATACTCTGTAATGACTATGAGCTGGGCTCAACCCTTGTGGGAGCCACATTTCCTCCACTCATAATGTAATATGCCAAATCACACAGAAACAAAATTACACCTGTATCTGCACATGAAGCAAAATTGTTAGAAAATAAGTGCATACTATGGATGTGTTTGATAACTAGCTTGCTTTCTAGGACATCCAAAGTATACATTTCACATTTAATGCACATTGAGACCAATATATGCATGCATAGGGTGAATGTGCATACAATGTGCATAATCAGCCATTGCTTAGAGCATTGCTCTAATACCATTGTTCAACTCTCTTGCAGGAATTAGGAGCTAGGATAAATCGAGTGGCTCAGAGCTACATCAACCTACAACATACTCAGTCGACACAGTGAACTAGTCATTCAGGCAATGATTGGTTACCTTTCCTTCTATACACATTCATTTCTCTTTATTACTTATTCATGTATATGTTTTTCTCAATTTGTATTAGAATAAGCAATAGTCAATCTCATGGCTTGTGTGAGATAATGAACATTCTTACATTCAATAAAGATTACTTGAAAGATTTGTGTAAATCTTTTCTCTATTACATGCACTTGTATAAATGCAATGATCTGCTACAATAACCTTGTAATCTTTTCCTGATTTTTCTATTTATACAATTGAATGTAATGAAGGAAAGTAAAAATGTACCTCATTTCTTTAGTTTACAATCAACAAACTCCACCTGATTGAGTTATAGTGAAAATCTGGTAACATTTTTGCAACATCTACTATATGTTTGCCTGCTAAACATCAGACCAACTACCTAGACCTTATCCATTGGGCACAGGGCCACTCAGAGACTTCAAAACACTTTTGACAAACAATTTTGACTTCTGTAACTCATCATGACAACAGTGAAAAGCACTTTGGAAACCCAACTAAGAGAAAAAATGTAGAAAGCAATTTATCTAGTTGTGTTGAACATCACTTAGGGAAAACAAAAAGCATCTAAACTATTGTGCAGCAACACTTATTGAAAGCAAGAAAGCTAACCTACTATTCACAAGGCAGCTCATACCTCAAAACACCTTTTTAGGTGTATCTCATTGACTGGGATAGGCAAGTTTTTCCCATCCATGTTTGATAACTGAAATGCGTTATGCTCTTTGCATTCAGTAATGATAAATGGGCCACTCTACATGCTGTCAAACTTGGAGTGCTTTCCTGGCCTACTTTTCAACTCATCCCATTTAAGTACCATATCTCCCTCCCTAAAAATTCTGGGAGTAGCTTTCTTATCAAATACTCTTTTTGTTTGAAGTTGATGATACTCCATAGCCTTCATAGCCCTATCTCTGACTTCTTCAAGTTCCATAAGTTGAGCATATCTAACAGCCATTGGGTCTTCTTCTTCAAACATTTCCAGTTGATTCATGATATCAAGAGCTGGCAGCTCAACAGATAAAGGCAATCTTGCCTCTTTTCCATAAACTAACATATATGGAGAGTTTCCAATAGACCTCTTGGGAGTTATTCTATCTACCCATAAAGTAGATTTCAGATTGGTGTGCCAGGTCCTCTGGTTATCCTCCATTGTTCTTTTGATAATACTTATGAGATTCTTATTTATGGATTCTGCTAAACCATTACCCTATGGGTAATAATTTGATGAAGTATTTAAATAGATTCCATTCTTCACAGCCCAGTCAATTACTCTCAATCCAACGAAGGCTAAAGCATTGTCTGAAATGATTGATTCTGGTACTCCAAATCTAGATACTAAATCATAATAAAAGTTTAAAACAGCATTCTCGTTGGCTTCTTTCAAAGCCACTGCTTCAGTCCACCTCGTGAAATAGTATGTTGCTGTGAGTACCCACTTGTGACCTACACTTGATGGTGGGTTAATGGGACCTATAAAATCTCTGCCCCATCTCATAAAGGGTTGTTCCACTTGAATTGGCTATAAAGGTAAAGTTGGCAGCCTCTCTTTGCCTGCAAAAAGAGCACATTTTACACATTTTATGGCCCATGCATGGGCATCTTTGAATAAGCCAGGCCAATAATAGCCATCTCTCATTATCTTCCAGGTAGTAGTTCTTGGGGCAAAATGACCCCCTATTGTTCCATCATGGAACTCATGCAGCACTTTGTTAGTCTGATTATTATCAATGCATCTTAACAACACACCATTAAAATCATTTCTGAAAAGAATATCATTGATTAAAACATAAGGAATAGACTACAGTCTAAAATATCTCCTTTTAGTTCTATCCAAACCTATTGGGCACTCACCAGTTTGCAGAAAATGAGTCATGTCTTTAACCCAACCTGTTCTAACTACTTTTGTATCATTCTGAGGTACATCTCCAATGATCAAAAACACTTCTTCCTCCTTTACTATTTCATTGTTAGACCTAGTAGCAAGTTGTTCACTAAGTCCTCTACCCCTGATAAGCTTAGTTATCTTGATATCTATGGCATACTCCATGACTTTGGTAATCCAACCAACCCTTTTCTCATTGACATCCTTACTTAACAAAAAATCTTTCACACCAGGGTGAGCAACCATCAAATGTACTTTGTTGTTAGAAATAAGATGTCTAAACTTCTTTAAACTCTTAACAACTGCAAGGACATGCTTTTCAATAAAACTATACCTCTTTTCATATTCCTCTAGTCCTTAACTAAAGAAAGCAATTAGCTATTCAAAGCCTTCATTTTGCTGTTGTACTAGAATTGCAGAAATTGTATCTATGCTGCCATAAGCATACAAAATGAAATCTTTTGAAAAATCAGGGTTTACCAGAGTTGGTACAACTGATAAGGCTTCTTTTATAGACTCAAAAGTGAGTTTACCATCTTTTGTCCAGCTGAAAACTACATTTTTCTTTAACATAGATGTTAGTGGCTTCAATAAATTTGCAATGTCAGGTATAAATCTTCATAGAAAACTAATTCTGCCAGTAAAACTTTGTAGCCCTTTCTTGTGGGTGGGTAAAGGCGGCTCTAGAATAGCTCTTACTCTTTTTGTATGAATGGTAACTCCCTGTTTTGACACAATGTGTCCTAGAAGCTTGCCTTCATGAAGAGCAAAAATGCATTTTGGAGGATTGAGAGATATCCCAAACTCTCTACATCTCTCAAAAACTTGTTTTAGATGGGATAAATGCTCAGCTGCATCCTTAGAGAAAATTGTGATGTCATCAAGGTATACAAGTACCAATTTTTAAAGTAAACCTTTAAAATCCATATCCATGGCTCTCTGAAAAGTAGAGCCAACATTTGACAGACCAACATGCATTCTTTTATAGGCCATGGTGCCCCATTTTGTGGTAAAGGTAGTTTTAAATTGATCCTCCTCCTTAACAAAAACCTGATTATAACCTAAATATCCATCAAGGAGAATCTTTCTGAACCAGCCACTACTTGCAAAATCTGCTCCATTGAGGGCAGTGGGTAGTGATCTTTCAAGGAAGCTCTATTAAGGTCTCTAAAGTCAACACAGAGCCTGATTTCTCCATTCTTCTTCCTTACAGGAATAAGATTAGAGACCCAGGATGTATGCTTGATTAGGAAAATGATATTTCCCTCAATCAACTTGGTTAATTCCTTAATCATCAGAGGCTCAAGTTTTGGATTCAAAGGTCTCTATTTCTAGCTTACAGGTTTAGCATTTGGCTCTAATTCTATGGTATGTTGGGCAATTTGGGGATCAAATCCCTTTAAATATGAATAATCCCAAGCAAATGCATCTTCAAATTCTTGACAAAGAGCAATAAATACTTTCTTATCTTCAGGTGAACAGATCTTACCAATTTTAAGGAGTTTTCCTTTGAAAATTTCTAGCTCCCCATAATGTTCTTCTTTGACCTGCATGCTGATCTTATTCTTTTTCAACTGATCATCAGTGCCAAAAATGGATTCCAAGGTTACCAAAACCCTTGGGCAGCTTGTTAGTTTTCAATTGAATGACTTGATCATCACCATATTACTGCTTAAGCTTGTCTTGATTTACTATAGAAAACTCATCCTCCTCTAATAGAAAACACAAAACCTGCTTATCACTTTCAAACACTTACCAATGAATGTTATTGTCAGGAATAAAAGGCCTAGCAACAATTTTCACATGAGGCTGTACTTTTTCACTCTAAATATCACTAGGAATGTCAAATTGAGCTCCAATTGTAGCTAACTTAGCCGCATGATTATTATAACTTCTTGGAATAGAAATTAGATTAAAAGCATCAAATTTCTCAATCATGTCCCACACCCTATGTTTATAACATTTCAAAACATCATTTTTTGTGACATGCAACCCTCTCACCTGATTTACAATAAGTTTACTGTCACCATATACCTATAAGCAGCCAATTTTCCTTTTCCTTCCCACTACAAACCTTGAATCAATCCTTCATATTCAGTAGTATTATTAGTACATGAGAAAGCAAAATGGAAAGCATAATAGTATTTGTCACCTTATGGAGACACAAGCATTGCACGTCTGCCAGACCCATTCCTACTCCTAGAACCATCAAAGTACATTTTCCATACCTCATCTTGTTGTCCTATCTGATGTTATGTACTTTTTACAAGGTTTGGTATTGCTATTTCAGGTTCATGCAGCATATAAACACCCATACCTATTTGTTGAATATGTCCAAGATTATCCACAATATTTTCTATTGCCCACTCCTTTAATAGAACTTCTAGTATACTTTCAGCTTGCAACTCTTGAGCAGCAACAAGCTCACTATCATTAGAAATAATGTAATTTTCATTGACGACACTTGGCACATAAGGCTCAATATGATCATTGGCAAGCAATTCAGATTTTATAGTCACTTTTGTACCATATCGGGTCCTAAAAAACATGTAGGACCAATCTAAGGACAAATATCCTCCTATTCTAGCAGTGAATTCCCTTGACAGACACATGGAAAAATGAGGGGGTAAATCAATGACATACACCTCCTATGAAATAGAAACATTTGGGCAAGTGTGCAATGTAAGACCTAAGTCTTTTATCACACCTACAGTGTTGACCGATGTACCATCTAGCTGGAGTACACCTTTCTCAAGGGGCTGCTATTTCAGTCCTAACTGATCAATTTGTTTTGGCATTACAGAACTACTTGCACCACTATCCACCATGCAGTTATGTACTAATTTGTCTCCTATTATCAGTGATACATAAAATGGAAGTGGTTTAGTACCCTTACTTGGTTGTTTACTACTATCTTGGGATGCATTTGTAAGGATAGCCTTAGCTGGGTCAACTGTTGTATCTTTTGACACTCTTAAATCAGATAAAACAGATTGTAACATGTCCTTTTGACCTGGGATGGCTAAGGAATCCCACATGGATATTGTCACATTTATTTTCTTCATAT
Organism: Cunninghamia lanceolata; assembly: GCA_027924645.1. Lineage (NCBI taxonomy): Eukaryota > Viridiplantae > Streptophyta > Pinopsida > Cupressales > Cupressaceae > Cunninghamia > Cunninghamia lanceolata. The sequence goes on from BSBN01000400.1 coordinate 8,807,268, forward strand.
TTTCAATGATATTAAAAGGTGAAGTAACATTTACCTTTTGATGTGACCTTATAGTAGCAGATTCAACTTGAATATGAGGTTGTTCTCTAGCAGCTCCTTGAGCATTCCTTTGCAAAATATGAGGGATTTGGGATGTAGAAGGATCAACAGGTCCTTTTCCTCTGTTTGATGCTTGTTCTATCTCATAACCCCTCTTCTTAGCTCTTGTATTTGCTGCAACTGAAGTATCATCACTGTTTACACCACAAAATTCATCTCCCTGCCAGTTCAAAAAGGTAGTATCATTTTGAGGTTATTCTTGCTATTGTATAGCCCCATCATTAGACGTGTTTGGCTGTGAAACTGTAACATTTTGTACCATTAAGGCCTGATTTATAACTCCATTTGAACAGATTGCTTGACTGTGTGGCTGATTGCAAGGAAAACACCATTCATACTCAACTACAAGGTTGTTTTGAATAAGGACAAGGTCTCTAACTGCATTAATGGGTGCAGGATTATAAGGCTAAAAAAGCCTTTGGTTCACATTCTGCCTTATACCTAGATAATTACCTTGGTACGGTGGCCTATTAGCTTGGTATGGTTGGTTTTGACCTTGATAAAGCTGATTTTGCCCTTGGTTTGCTTGTTGATATGGCTGTCTATTTTGGGACTGTTATTTTTTAATATTTACCAGCTCATTTCCAAAAGTTTGTATAATATTCTTTATCTTCTACTGGCTATTTTTTATCTCTCTTAATTCTTGTGATGAGCTAGAAGCAGCAGCCTCAGGATTGGTAGCACTTGGTAACGCTACTATAGTAGGTAAAGGGGTAAAAGATGGAATTGGCAAAGGCATTGAAGACTGAATTTTAGGGAAAATAGGTACTGGCGGTCTGGGAGCTATTTTCTCAACCTGAATCAAGCTATTCTCTGCTCTAATTGCTATTTCATAAGCATCAGGTAAACTTGTACCTCCCATTGATTGTATCATCACTGAAATATCACTATTTAGAGCTTTCAAATAGTACAGAAATGCATATTCTGATGAAGGCTTTACCGTGACAGGAATTATGTCCCATGTCTTTTAAAAATAGAAGTTGAAGTCCATCATTTGCTCTTGAGGAGCTCTTTTTATTGTAGTCATCTATTCAACCAGTGATAAGTTATCAGACTTATCTTGAAATTGCTTGTTCAGTTTGTCACCTAAGTCATCCCAAGTTCCAATGGTTTATACTGGTAGACTCCTGAACCACTGTAGTGCTTTTCCTTTAAATGAGGCAGCTAGCAGCCTAATGGCTACATTTTGCTGAGTTACATGATGAACACCACATAGAGATGCTACGTCTCTAATGTGCTCAATTAGGGTAGTTTGATCATCCCCTGTGAAATAAGGTAGACTCTTCAAGGCTGCCATGGGTATATTATCATGATGTGTTAAGTTCAATGGGCTGCCCCCATCAAATGCTACAAACGGATGATTCCTTGCCATTGGAATAGCTGGAGGTGGATTTGCTTAAACTGGTATAGAAGATACATGTACTGCTAATCTAAAACTTGGTGGGGTTGACTGAACTCTCTTTGAAACCGGAGTTCTTCTCACAGTTCTGTTTTGTCTTCTAGGTGGAGACAGCTGCAAATAATCAAAAGAACTCAAACTTCAAGTTTGTATCCTTTTCATAAAAAGATGATAGCACTGACCTACTTGTTTGTTCCGCAATAAGAGTCACCAGATATGCAAAACAAACACCTCTCAAAGGCCAAAAAATGCTGGTAGTATATCATAACTAGCAATATTTATAAAATGCAAGTACTGTTCAAATTTGAACAGTTCCACCAGGCATGCTAAAAATTGTTATCACCTAAATATGCACCCTAACTAATTTGCAGAAATTAGTCTATTTGATGAAACATGGGAAAACCTCTAAAGTTGTGGGTCACTTTATAAGTAGAGGTCAACCTCCAGAGAAGGTCGGCTTCCTAACTTTGTATCACCTAAAAACTTTACTATTTTATGACTCTGATAAGGAAAAGGGTAAGAAAAATATGTTCTATGACTAAAATTTAACTGTAAGGGTGATACAACTATCTTAATGAGGGATATGGAAATATCAATCCAAACACTTGTAAAAATGACTGACAAATCTCTTGCACAATTTACAAATCATACCTATGCATAAATATTTCACAAGTAGGTTTGTAATTATAGAATCCTTAAGAGGAAAAGTAATTTCACACTTAACAGTAATGCATAACTAGACACAACTTGCAACCTGCATAAGTATTTTCTACAAAAAAGGCTCTTTTCCAAGACAAAAGTTAAGAGGAAATAAACTTACTTCATAGATAACTCTATCAAATCAGATAATGAGCACAGAGATGCATAAGACAAATAGGCACAATCTCCAATCAATGATCTCCAAGGTTTCATTGTATTTAATATCAAGTAATCTGGTAAAAATGAGTTACAAATTTGCCAAAATTTAGAGCCAGGATCACAAAATCACAAGTCTCTTCAAGTAGCATAATCAGAACTAACTATAACAATGAGTCAAAAATGACTATATCCCTCCCAAAAAACCATCAAAAAAGGAACTCCCAACTATCTTGGGTCGGATGTCTCCAAAAAGCCCCAAAAATAGAAAATAAAACTCCACCAAAAGGACTCCAAAGTGCTGAAAAGGTCAACTTTGACCCTATCCACCATGAAGGCATGAAAAATTGAAGCTTAAATACTCTCCAAAGTCATAAAATGAGTCAAAAACACTCCCTAAATATTTGGCATGTTTGCAAGCTTTACACAACTTCCTCCTATATGTCCTCCATTTGTCTACCAACTACCTCAACTAACCCTATATGCTTGCATAATCATAAAACCTTCAACAGCTAACTCCTTTTGACCATAACCTTGATTACAAACGAATCCTTTATATTGCATTAGTCATTATTTTGCATAAAGATAACATTAACTAAGTGATTCATAACAACATCACTTACATAATGTTATTTACATTTCAATTTGTGCAAAATAATGACATTCAAACAGGTTGAGAAGTCAATGCTAATGATATCATAATAAGGAAAAATACATCATTTGCTAGGCAACCAATAAAAAGGGTCGTGGTATTAGTTGGTATTTACAAAGTTTAAAAGGAAAGGCAAAAAATGTCATTTTGCTCAATCAATCACTTTAGGGTTTTCAAACCCTAAAGTAAAACAAAACAAGGAACTCTTGTTTCATTTTGCATTCTCATTTCACTTATTGGGCGCCACCATGATTTCCTGTGCTGGAAGGTCGAGGGTTTCTAGAACTTGCATCTTGCTTCCACTAGAGTTTGCATGCATTTCTTACGTGCTATACTCAAGTAGTGACAGGTAAACTTCTTTGTTCCTCTGTAAGATTTACAGAGCACATGTAGTCAAAAACTTAGTTTTCCTTTAATGATTTTGTGAATAATCTCTTTCAGCCTGGTGTAATCTTGTTTCTGTATTAGTTGACTTAGCAATTTTGTTGCATCTTTGAGCATAGTTTACCATGTTACTTATGATTAATACTTTGTCTGATTTATTTATGATATGTGATAGCCCTAACTGTTCTCAAGCCATGTTGTTGTGAAAACTTGACAAAATGTTACTCCCATTTGCATAACTATTATGAAACTCTGACAGTTTCTTTTGTACAAGACCTGTAGCTTGCTCACGATCTTGTTTTCTTTTCACAAATCCTTATTTGGAATGTGACTGTACTATAGGCCTTTATTATATATGATACTTCATGATGATGGGCACAGTCTTCTATAAACCCTAAAACTTCATGTGTCTTCTTGTATTCACTATCTAGGATCTGCATATACTATATCTTGGTCTCAATCATATCTATTTTTTACTTCATTTCAGCACTCTTTGAACTCTGATAGGACTTTCCATCCTGCCAAGACACTTTGATATGCCTCTTGAACTATGACAACCGTCATATGTGATTAGGAAACTCTTGATTGATAAGATCACATATTTTTGCATTGTCTCCATGATGCTTTTAGACTGGTGACTACTCTTTATGAAAAACAAGCCTCTCTGCCTTCCACAGCTATTTGATCTTAATTTTGGAATCCATATGTCACCTTGCATACTCTGTCATTTGTCTCTTCCAACTATACTCATGGACTATCCTATATGACGCTTTCTTTATGTATGACTGTTGTATGATTATTTTTCTTTTGATTTTTAGGTTTTTAGAACTGCTACAGTCTTCAGAATACTATTACACCATATTCAAAATAGTCATTTAGTCCCGTTGACTATTTTTCCTCATATCATAGTCTTCATGTGACTGTTCAAGACTAATGACTGTCCTTAGAACTTATAGACCCTCAAACATAAATCCTTTAATAGTGCAGACCTTGCTTACCTTTGGTATCTCTGACAATTTTGCATTGTATTTTTCAAGGCATTATTAACTATCTTTATATGTTAACATGGATGCGAAACTGTTAGGTTTCTTATATGGTTTGTGATGATAGATACAAGACTATTACGACTGTCTTTAAAAACATCTCATGACTTTTTGGTGGCAATGCTTAATGGGGTCTAGAAAACCTGTAGTTCAATGTGCAAGGTCTTTAATGTCATTATATAGGACTACCTCCTCCTGACCTACACAAGTTTGCAGGATTTAGGTATTTATTTTTTTTAGATTTTGAATTGACCTTTAACACAGCCCCTCTTCACATGTTCATTGACCCTTATTCATTTGCTGCCCTCTGACAGTCACCTAATGGACTATTCTTTGCTACCATAATGAATGTTTTATATGCAAGTTTGATAGGCTTCCAAAGCCATTTTTGGACCTCTAGAAAAAAAAACAAAGTCTGCATATAAAAACATTGTATTTCATTGAAAATAAACTCTAATATTTTCATCCAAACCTTCTTTAAACAGCAACATAATCTTTTGATAATCTGGTGATCACTCTTCTTAACTGTTTTCAGGCATAAGAAGTCCTTAATACTGTATCATCTTCTTTTGATCGCACTACTTTGTTATGACTATTATGAGTTGTTTTCTGAGGTCTGTCCACTGTTTCCTTCATAGTAACTATCCTTATTACATCACTGAAGGCTGTCTTTGATAGACTAATCTATTGTTGAGAATTGAATATGACTAGTTCAATACAATGCTGCTCCTCTTTTCACACAGTTTGTACTCTGCATGACATTGACTCTCCTTATGCACCATGATGAATACACATGAAATACTATGTAATAACTATGAGCTGGGCTCAACCCTTGTGGGGGCCACATTTTCCTCCACTCATAATGTAATTTGATGAATCACACAGAAACACAATTACACCTATATCTGCACATGAAGCAAACTTGTTAGAAAATAAGTGCATACTGTGGATGTGTTCGATAACTGGCTTGCTTTCTAGGACATCCAAAGTATACATTTCACATTTAATGCACATTGAGACAAATATATGCATGCATAGGGTGAATGTGCATACAATGTGGGTAATTAGCCATTGCTTAGAGTATTTCTCTAATACCATTGTTCAGTTCTCTTGCAGGAATCAGGAGCTAGGATAAATCCAGTGGCTCAGAGCTACATCAACCTACAACATACTCAGTTGACACAGCAAACCAGTCATTCAGGCAATGACTGGTTACCTTTCCTTCTATACACATGCATTTCTCTTTATTACTTATTCATGTATATGTTTTTCTCAATTTGTATTAGAATAAGCAATAGTCAATCTCATGGCTTGTGTGAGATAATGAACATTCTTACATTCAATAAAGATTACTTGAAAGATTTGTGTAAATCTTTTCTCTATTACATGCACTTGTATAAATGCAATGATCTGCTACAATAACCTTGTAATCTTTTCCTGATTGAGTTATAGTGAAAATCTGGTAACAACTATACTAATGTCCAAGTACAACTTATATTCCTCTAAATGCCACCAAGTAGAAGCAAAACCTCTAAGATGCAAGATGGCACATCTCACCTTGGTGTTACTACCATACAGATGCATGGCAAAACACCTACCCAAATCCAACAACCAGGTCTCTGCCTCCAAGCCACTACCAGAACCATCAAAAGTGGGAGGGAGTGCCCTCATAAGATCTCTCATGTGACTGGCTAAGGTATCCTTTGTTCTACTGTCATCTCTCTTCTTCTAGGTGACCTTTCTCTTTCCCTAACCTCTATCTTATCTACCTCTTGTCTCCCTCCTGGTAGATCTACCTCTTGTTTAGGACCTAGATGGGCAAGGGCCTCCTCAAGCAATTAATGCAACTGAGCTCCCTCTGGCTAACCCTACTTCACCATATTTTTGCCCCCACCTTTCTAAGCAGTCTCATAAGGGGAATTGGGAGGAGGTGTACTGCCACCACCTTTCCCACGTGCTCTACCCCGACCTCAACCTTGACCTCTACCTCAACCCCTAGGCATCTTCCTACACACACACACCACCAAAGGACAACTTCAATTCATAAGATGGGGAATAGTAAAAAGGGAGAGAATTTAATCTACAAAGTTTAAGCAATAGGTCAACATAATGGGCTCAATTATAACCAGAGTACCTAGTGTTTAAACTTGGCTTTGATACCAAATGTAATACCCCGCCATGCAACCCTAGAGAGTTAAGTTCAACTAAGCAATAAAAGGCAATTTTTTTTTCAAGTAAAAGTGATGATAAGAAAATCTAACATAGGCTGAAAACTAGTTAAACTAACATCTCTAGGGATAACATAACTGCATTATAGATAATAAACAATATTCAACAACATACATAGCACAATCAAATAACTCAAGAGATAACTAATAACTTGCTACTTCATCAAATAGATACATTCTCATTTTGTAATAAAGTTTACAAATACAAAATTACATTTATAAAAAAGTTCACCTTTTCTGGATACATCAAATTTACATAATGAGTTACATTGATACACAACTCTAGATACATGAAATACCATATCAGTCTTCAAAAACAGGTGCAAACTGGAATCATGATAGATAAGTCTTCATGCCACATGATCCATGATGTCAGAAAACTAATGGAATAAAGTACAACCACCCAACCATGTGGAACCTTGAGGTCCACCCCTCCATGCTAGGAGATAACAATGAGGTCCCACAAAGGCAGCAGTCAAGAAGGCAAAGGTAAACAAATAAATGGTCCACATAAATCCCAACAACACTAACTCAGGAATTGTAACAAGTGACTCCAATAATGCTCCTAGAGGCAACATAACAACAAGTGTGAACATAAGAGGGATACCTAGGCTGCAGTAGGAAGAGTGTCATTGCATGGTCCTAACATGGGTTCTCCTGGCTGTCTCTCTCCAGACACTAGCCCCCATCTATGGTTATCCTGGCAGTCCCTCCCTAGGTATTGGCCCCATAGGGTGACACATGCAAAATCGATTATCCTTTCGTGAAGGCAAGGAAGTTGATCATGCCAACTAGGCCTTCTCATCCCATCCTTAGCCTGAAAGAGCACTATAGGCATGGGTGAGGAATCCAAATTATCTTATTAGATGTATTAGCTACCCAACCCCCTAGGTTAATTATTAGGTTTTCACTTGATTACAACTTCCATAGGGTTATCCAAGCAGCCACTTTGGGCACTGGCCCCTCTATGAAAGCCACTCTCCTACATGCAACTAGTAACCCTATCCAATCTAGCTGGAATCACCAATTTGACATGCATACACTGACAATACAAGGCATCATTCCTTTTGCATCACAAAAATTCAATATCAAATACCAAAGTTCAATACCACCGTCCCCCCCATACAAATAGAAGGCAACAAGGACACTTCACCAATAAACCTTTGGAGTGAAATAACTCTTAAAATAATTGCCAACACCCATCTTTAAATTGATCCTAGGAAAGTTATCAACACTATGCACAAATCACAAATAATTCAATAAACCATCAATACCACAATGTTTTAATGTTTAAATAACATGACACATACAATAATAGTTACAACTTCCAACTCGCAAACAGGTCCTTATTTGACCCATCGAATATAAGACATAAAGATTTAACATTTATATTGCTAATTTAAATTAAATAAACTAACAATCTCTATGGATCTACTAAATCTTCATAAAGTTTTTAGTTAACTATAACATGGCTAGTTTCTAATAATACATCTAATAATACAATATAATACATCTAATAATAATGGTACTATCACTAGTTTCTTTTGTTAACTTGAATTGATCTAAATTTCAATAGGCGTGATATATACTTTTTAACTTAAACCACTAAACATAGCAACTGAAGAACATCATAAAACTCTTATCTTGACCCTATTTAAAATAACCATTTAGTGTTTATATCTAAACTAAGTATATTAAAAACTACTTACTGCATAATTCATTCATATTCTTTAAATATCTTTAAAAATAAGTATAGCCAGTATAGAGAGAAAAGTTGAATTTTATTATAAGAATATATATCTATATTCTAACAAAATCGATTTGACTAAAAATAGAGACAAATTAATTTAGAGATAGTGTTATGATCAATCGATAAGAAAGGTAACTTTCCTTTGTCGTTTATAGTTGTTCCACCTAAAAAACAATTTACTATTTTACAAGATATGTTTCACATGGCTCGGTGGATTTAAAAGACTAAAATACAATGATTTCAATTCATATAAAAAATTAATGTAATGGTTGAGAAGATATGCGTATCATTTGGTTGAAATGGCCATAGCAAAGGTTTTTGAATTAATGAATTTTGTTTCCAGCAATGAAACTTGTCAGATGAATATGTAGGAGCGATCTCTAGTTTCCAAGGAATGGCATAAATGCTATGACATAGAGTGAATTATTAATGGAAATTGCTTATCTCTAGTTCAAAATTTAGTATCAATGATGGAGATTTGAAAAAAAATGATAATTGCTATCTTAAAACCCCCAAACATGGTCGTACAGCAGCTCCCAATTAATTTCAAGAGACAAGAACGACCACTGAGAGACGTTGGAAGGTAAACCATTTGATTCACCCATGTAACTTCTTTGAGGAATAAATAAAAAGAAACATATGTTATAGAGGTTTGGTCTCAAAAAAAATTGATCTTATTTAGCTTTAAATTGATGCTGGTAAAACCCTTATTTTACAGAGGCCAAATCAGTATGGAGAAAGAAATATATTGGAGACCGATACTTGATAGATATAAAAGTTCTTGTCGCTATTTTCCTAATGTGCACAGCTTCAGGAAAAGTTCGCATTTCGACGAACAAGATATCACTTGATAAAAGATTATAAGAAATTCGATCTATAGAGATTGGGCACAGTGTGATTTGCATTTACAATTAAGATCTGAAGAATACTAAGCGAACACACAAAAGATTAAAATTACATGCTACAAAATATCATTCTCAGCAGGAGGTTTTTTAAGTAATTTTTATTGAGGAGAAGAAAAATTGATTGTATAAATTGGTAATCGTAGAATACATGTGAAGGCAGGGTTCACAATAGAATGCTTTTTTGCAAAGATGGAGGAAATTGTGGATAATTGCATAGGATTGATTGTAGGATATGTACAAAATAGATTTGATACATTACATTTGGTAAGAGAAGAGTATTGTAGAATGATCACAAAAAAATGATTTTTAGGATTGCATATGATTTGTTTGCAGAGAGAGAGAGAATGGATTTCTACCCCAAAGAAACCTTCAACCAAATAAATCAATTATAGTTGAAGAAAGAGGCTTAGAGATAAAAAACAATAAAATATCACATGTTTTCATTGGATTTAAAAAAAATACTTTTGCAGACAAGGACAATTTTTTTGAGAGGTTTTATATTGTTCTGATAAATGTCACAGGTAAAGATAAGCCTTCAACTAGGCAGAATAATAACAAGTTAAAGAAAATGCACAGGCCAACCCACATACAAAAGCATCATACACAGGGATTTTAACTATAACCAATAAACTTTATTTACTTATCTCATTAACATACCCGAAATGAAACTTTGAACTCCTGAATCCTCCTCCCGTAGATTCCCTCTTTTCCAAATCTTTCTGTATCCCTCCCAAAATTTTCCCCTCTTCAAATATCCCCCTTTTCACCAAAATAGTCAATTCAATAAATTCCCCACTTCATACACTCCCCATTACAAAAAATCCAACCTTCGCCCAAAATTCTAAATGCAATAAATCTCCTCTTCCAGAGAGAATCTTCAATCTGGACATTTATTACCCACTCATGACAACTTCATTCAAATAAAATTATTAAATTATAATAGTATAAAATAATGACTACACAAGATAATTTATTTACTTAATAAAATATTGACTATCTCAAAATTTATTTATTATTATTGTTATTATTATCATTACTTATCAAAATCATAAATTTAATTCTTATTTGAAACAATGTTTCCAATTTAACAAAACTCATTAAACAACATAGACAAATATTTAATATACTTTAAACCTAATGTTATTTATTTACAAAATGGATTAATAATTTACTTGATAAAACAAAAGAATAACAAAACAACTCAAAGACTACATACCATTCATTAACTGACGACAACATACCAAAGAATCAACAAAGACTTATAGACATGCTCTAATCGACCAACTAACCAACTGAAGAAACCCAAGACTGAAACTCATCCTCATCGAGGATTATAACAATTGGGGAACCTCATGTTATCTCCCTTCCACAACATCCGTTGATTTGAAGGCACGCTCAGACCTGCCAATTTAGGTGGAGTCGATGCTTGGTACCTACAACCTGCAGCAAACCAAAATGTTGTATACAAACATATATATATAATCAAACACATTGTGACAGGGAATTGCAACATAGTAGGGTACTCAGCATGAGTAATACTACACTGTCCCTTCACAAGGCACATCATAGATATCCACAATAAATAATTTCATCAATAACTAAACAACTACATATCATATCGTCAAATAATCACATGAAACATGATACAGCTAATCTACATAATCAATTAACCTATAACTGAACATATCAAAAGCATCATGTACTAATCATATTATCAACAATGTCATCAACATAAATGAGTGTCATCCACTACATCAAAATAGTAAATCCATCATCAACATATGTCATAATGTCTAGCAATAAAGAAATAACTACTAGTCCAACAGAAAGCCAAAATGAGGGGCACTACAACTTGAGGTACAAAAAGAGACCTCCCATAATATTCACCCACCATCCCGAATGAGTTGGTATAGTCAGATCAGCCCCACGAAGCACTTAAGCAAAAATTCACTTCTAGCACCTTTCTAGCAAATGAAACTGAACAAATTTGGAACATTGTGTTCCTTGCCACCACAAGAAAATGAAATTAATTTTTAAAAAATGAGGTAGATATTTGTAGGTGGACCTGATATCCACCTATACATGCAAATAAGACATTCATAGGTTTCACAATTTGAGAGAACAGTCGGTCCAAAGTTTGGCACCTTTTTGTCTTAGGGCTCTTAAGAGACTGACTCCATCTGACGTAGTCGAGGACGACTAGGAGGCTTCACCACTGAAAAGACACCTCCACTGGCATTCACCCACCCACTCGACATGTTGGCATAGTTAGTTCAGCCCCAAGATATGTGGAACGCAAAATTAATTTTGATTGTATTCTTCTTGCTATTGGTAAATTAATTGTACAAACTAAGTGTTAGTCTACTTGGCTATTAAGGAAAAAGTTTGATAGTTGGTTCTTCAGCATGACCCTACTATAAATGTCTTCTCAATTGATCGAATGTGTTCTAGGGCATCAATCAATCAAGGGAAGTCATTGAAAGTATATGTTTCCTCATAGTGCTATGTCAAGTCCAGTGTTTAAGTAGATATTTCACACTTTTGGTGCATATGCAATCTAGTGTATAATCTTGTTTTCATGAGCAATCTAGTTTAGATTACTCAAAATAATCTAAAATAGGGGGCCTCTCAACCACCTCCATTTCTAAGTTTCTACAAGTCCTACAAAGAAGCCCTAGAAGGTGCCCTATGAATCGATCAATCCACTGTTGAATTGATCAAGCCTTAGAAGCTTCCCTATGAATTTATCAATCCACTGATGGAAGGTAATAATCCCTCTACAACCAAGATCCTAAGAAACTACATCCTCTTCATTTAGTATGGGTAAGCATGTTTCAAGACACATAACAATGATCTCTTTATTTCATGAAACATGCAAGAATTGTCATATATGTTGAATCATTGCCAAGGACATAAAGTCTTGTTTGAAAGATAATTTTGACCAAATGAAGGGGAGATCTTTGCCAAGAGTAGTGGGGTTCTAGGATCAACATATTCACCAAAATCCTTAATAATCCTAAACTAAATAATCCTATGTTAAGGTAGAGTCCTAAGTGAAGGATCACAAGCTCAAGGAGATCCATTGTAACATCACATGTTCTTAATCTCTTCATGCCTTCAAGGATAATGTTGCTAAATCTCTAAGACCACAAATAGATGTTAGATCCTGCAAGGTATGAATTTATAGAGTCCATAAATTATTCATGGCATCAAATCACTACATATATAAACAATAAAGGATCAAAACTTCTATATGCATTAATATTGTTTTCCTACAACTAGGTCATTCCTACAAGTATCATATCTAAGATCAATGAAAGAACAAACCTACACAAAGGTGAAACAAGCATTCTTGCCTTGCAATCAAAAAATATATTAACATAAACCCTCACCATCAAATTTATCATAAAACATAATGAGAAAACACACCTTAAAGAATGTGCTACTAAAATCACATGAAATGGTTATCAATCTAGGTCTCTTAATCCAAGGGTGACAATTCAAACCTTAAAGTATTAAAGTGCCTTCTTGCCCTCAAGTATTAAAAAGTTTTAGCACCAAATGTGAAGAAACACTAGGATAATAACTAATGTCAAATGATTCAAGGCCTATACAACTCATATTAGAAGGCAACAAACCTCCTCAAGACCATGATAAAACATATTCAATGCTTGTAAGCCTCCTAAAACCCTACAATGCAACCTCCAATTTTGAAGTAAAAGAAGAGTGGATGGGACCATGAGCATGATCTTTTGAGGGGATAGTTTAAGCAATAAGAAATAATACAACATTAAAATTGATATGGTCAAGGAAGGAAAAACTTAAAGAACTGAAAAGAATGATCATTAGGACCTCAAAAAAATCAAATCAATAGTATAAGGCACGAAGAGTGATGGAGGTTGACATTTATGACTGTTAGCATTATGATGGTGGGTTGTCCTCTAATTTTTATCTGGGTTGTCCTCTAATTTTTATCTTACTTATAACTATTATAGATGCCTTTAGACCATGATAATCATCAACTTGATAATGGAACTAGTACCCATGAGTTTTCTAACAAATGGACTAGTGCTTCTTCTAGGGATAATTGTCCATTATTAGTCCACATTGTTGTTCATAACATCCATAATGCAATTTGATAGTCCAAAAGCTTATGACAGTCCTCTTGGTTTTGACTTTCTTTTTCACCATTTTGCATCATCTTTTCCAATACCCATGACTTCTATAGTACTTATCACATGAATATCTCCAAAAATGTTAATATTTAAGACATCCTTTGTTTGACCTCACACTCCTATGACATGACAGTCCTAGATGCCCTCTTCATTAGGATTATACTATACCTAGTGAGTGCCTTATAGATTTATTTGATTTTTCTAGTTAATCAATAGGTACTAGGTATCTACTAATGCAATAGTTGTATGCAAAGAGTGTAAGGTGGTTGAGATATGAAAAGATAATGAAATAGAAGTGTGCAGGGGGAAAATTGAATTTGTTTTGTTTAGTGTTTAAATCCTCCTTTCACCTAACACATTCAAGGACCTTCAGATTGAGTGGCAGAGCACTAACAAGTCCTTGGTCACTTACAAATGTAGGGAAGCTTGGATTAGGGTGTTTAATTATCAATTTTCCTTCTCCTATGGTCAATTGACCATTAAAACACTAATTTTGCAAATACAATAGTAAACTGATGAATTACAGAAAAAGCTCTTGCAGAGGGAAGTAAAATGACAAATCACATAGTACCTATTTTCAGGATTTTGAGGCAGAAAAGTTGGGGACACAGGAGCGGGCGCCCAAGTCTAAGGCCCTAGTTTCTATCAAAATACAACTCTTTCCTGTTGTTCCAAAGATTTTCCTATCATGGAACTTGGAGGACTAATGAGTGGGCACCCAAGTCTAGGGAGTAGATTTTCTTCCTGTTCTACAATTTTGACACTCCAAGATGTCTTCCTGCAACTTCACTTTGTCCAACTCCTCAACCTATAACCTCCAACCATGAAACTTTGGGAGGGGGTTGTGGTGTTTAGAGGCTTGCCTCAGTCAAGCCCCAGAGGACACTTAAGTCTCTGAACACCTTTGTCAGATAGAGAGTGTGTGCTTAGGGAGACAAAGGCAAAAACCAAATGAAATAATGATCACAAACACAATATAATGTCACCTTGTAGTGAAGATCTCATGGGAGGAAGATGCTCTTCATTCCATGATGAAATGGATGCTCAAATCTGCAAACACAAACACATAAACCACACAAATCTGCTCTTGCAACATAATGAAAGCCTTGAATCACCTTGAGAATGCAATAGCTTGCTAGTAATCATCTAATTGAAATCTAGTTAACAAATGAATGCCTAAACATGCTTTTATATGCAACTACAAACACTCTCGCCAAGATTTTCATAATTCAAACTTACCGTGTCAGCATAGGACCCAAATAACGATCACAAGCTAACACCCAAAAATTGGGACTGCCCCAAAATAGGGTAGGACTAGGGCGCGGGCACCCAAGTCCTCCACCCTATTTTGGGTAGGGTCAAGCTCAAGGGGTCCTCATAGGTCCCATTTTTCATGTTACCTAGGGCTCATTCCATCAAGATGTCAAATTATGATGTAAAATGTCCTAAATGCACACTACAGACCTGGGAGCTAAACCTTATGAGGGAAAATCCCCCAAGGGAACATTTTTCAATGTTACATTTAGCCCCCACTTTAATGTATGTATAAACGCAAGGCCAATCCATGCATTAAAGTATGGTCACAAACACAGCAAACACACCGAGCACGGAGAAGACATGCCAATCACATAGAAGATAGTAACAGGCACGCAAAACACGGAGAAGATAGTTATAGTCACGCAAAACACGAAGATAGTTACAGTCACGCAGAACACGGAGAAGACAGTAAATGCATAGAAGACAAGCATGATTCTTTTCTTTTCTTTTTCTAATATATATGAAATGCAAATGCAAGTACTGGAAAGTAAACAAACCTCCCATAATGCAGGAAGCACTCATCACGTTGGTCTTTAGACTACATATATGGGGCAACACACATGCAAGACACACAAAACCTCCCAAAATGTAGGAAGCACTCATCGAGCTAGTCTTTAGACCACATATGGGGCAATAGACATGCCAAACAAAACAAGCACGCCAAACACACACACTTGAAGACACAGAGAAAACACGACAGACAAGTGATGGAGTGTTCCTATTTCTAGGTTCAACACCATCTCAGGTACATTATAGGCACACACTGATGATTGGGCTTCACCACAACAATCACTGAAGACACGCTTAAGGGTTGAGTTAGTCATAGAACCGCTCCCCACCTCCACAGAGGTCTTTTGAAAATGACAAGATGATGCAATCTGCTCCTAGAAATACACCATCCCCACCTCCATAGAGGGATTAAAATAAAAAAGGATATACATGATATCCCGCCTCCGCAGAGGGCTTATATGATTGATTGATTGATTGAAAACAAACTCAGGATGTAGGAAGCACTCATCGAGCTAGTCTTTAAACTACATCTGATGACAAGCACATAGCTAACATCTACAATAGACAGCTTACCTTATATATGCCCCCACCTTAAGGTGGTTGATATTAGGTATCGATATCAAGCATGTTAAGGTAGGAAGAAAACACACAAGGGAACACCAATTTTCGCAAAGCCCATTCCCCCTGAAGGTGACATGTACTTCACGATCGCCAAATGTTCCCACAAACAGATCCCTGCAAGAAACATGTTAGTGTCTACAAAATCATGATAAACAACAACATCAATACATACAATTAAACACACAAAGAGCCAAGGTTATACTACAAATTCAGAGTTTGAGGATAACCATGGGGCTATATCACAAAGCTCTCTTAATCAAGCACCACCAAGGCCAGATTCAAAGACAAACAAAGGTGCACAGAGCTATAGTATTGTTAAGGTTTGTAAATGAGATAAAAACATCATCAAATTCACTACGCAAAAAGCATGAGTGCTTCTACTAGCCAAGTGTCAAATAAAATATACAACCCCATCGTCATATTCGAAACTAAGTCCAATTTTTTATTGCTCTCAAAAGGGACACTAGGTCCACATCAATATAAGTGTTTTTCGTCATCCACCCGCTAGATGGAAACACTAGAGGAAGGGAAACAATAAATAAGAGAGGAGAAACAAGTGTCTTAGGGATAGTCACGTAGGAGGGTGTCCCCAAGTCACCAACTACAACGCTATGTCCGTAAGACACAACACACAATGATGAAATCAAAGAGAGAGACAATAAAGAAGAATGATGATACAAATAGAAGAAGGTCACAACAGATGTGGTCTCCTAGTATCCTGGACCTTACAAGAGAATCAGGGGTCATCCCATGAGGCCTAAACAACACATAACACATCACGGGGGAAGCACATCATGAGAGAGATAAAGGGTTAGAGATACTTACCTATAGGGTCATCGTGCTAAGTCTCATCATCAAGGAGGTCATCATCCTCCCAAATCTGAATGCTAGAAAGAGGTACATGTTGTTCCATTTGTCTGTCTAATGTATTTTGATCACTTCCCGATCCCTGAAGGGATATCGAAGGATGGACCTCAACATCATGTCTTAGTGGACTAGGTGGTGTATGAGACTATTCCTTATCCACCTCAATCACACCAAATAGTTCAAGATAATCAAAGCAGTGTTGCGTTATTAGAATGTCATCCCTTAATGCTACATTTTGGTTAGGAGGGTTGTTCGAATTACTAGAGCTAACCCTAGTCTTTTCACCTGAGTTATCTGAATGTTCAGTTGTAGGATCAGTAGGGTAGCTTGTGAATTCATTATCACTCTCATAATCATTATCAATATTATCACCATATGTCTGAGCTATTAATTCCAAACTATTATGAGAAGTATCATGCTCTTCATCCAAAGTGTGTTTTATCAATTCTTCTACTACCCAAGGGCATGTATTGATGAGAGATATGAATTTGTTAAGATCAGATACATACTCAAGGATCTCGAAGGAAGATGACAACAATATATCCTTGTGATACATGGCTTGTATGTAGGGGATGACATAAGGATGTGTACTAATGAATTTGTAAAGATTTTCAAATCTTCAAATATATTCATGTAATGATTCCAAAGAGCACTGAGAGGCCATGTTTATATGCTCTAATCAATGCAAAATCAGATTTTGAAAGCTATTCAAAATCTGTACAAAAGACAAGTGCAAAAATGGCTTAGAATGCTTGATTTTTTTTTGTACTTTTTCAATATAAATGAATGAAACAAAAGGTGTTGTAATGGTTTTGATCAGGGCTAGCACATTATATGTCTGATATCAGTCCAAAATAGCAATAAGATCCTTCACAACACACTCTTGATGCGAATCTAAGATGACAACAAGTCAAAATATAGTGAAAATATGTCAAAATATGCAATCTTGTCACCAAATCTTGATTCAAAAGAGCATGACAAAGGGTGTTGTGAGGAAAATGATATGGAAAGAAAATTATATCAGTAATAACAGCCACTTAATGTCAAAATATCTATCACAACACGCTTTTAGTGCCACTTAAGGTCAAACCCTAGTGAAATATAGCAAAAATAGACTATTTTTCACGGTTTTTCAACTCCAAGACCAAGCAAAAGGGGTGTTGCAATGAATTTTAGTAAGTGAAGAAAACAAAATCAATGATATCAGTCACCTAAATTCATAAAATTTGTCACAACACACTTGGAGTGCAAACTAGGCCAAACCCTAGGGCAAAAATAGCAAAAATGTGTAGTTTTTTACCAAATTTTCAATACAAGAGGCCAATAAAAAGGTGTTGTGAAGATTTTTAGGAGGGGAAGAAAATTATTACCCTGAAATCATCCAACTAATGGAAAAATAATCTTCACAACACGCCTATGGTGCAAATTTAGAGAGTCGATAAGACCAAACCTAGTGAAAATTGATGTTTTTCAAGCCCTAGGTTTGAAATCTTGACACAAAATATTATATGAATGTTTTGAATTCTGATTTATGATTAAAATTAAGTGTACTAATATCTTAAAATGAATTTCAATCTTTAATATGCAAAATGCAAGTGCAAATTTAATGAAAATGCATGAAAATTGCTAGTTTTTTGTTGAAATTTTCTATGCAAAAATGCAAATATTTTAAATCTAAATGCAAATTTAAACTAAAATACAAGACTACAACCAAATTCTAATTTTAATGAGCCTCTGAAATCAGTAGAAAAATTTGAAAGAATATTTTGCCTACTAACCCTAGATTTTGGAATTACTAGGTTATATGAAAATTGTCAAAATTTCTACAAAACCCTAGCAATTAAATGATGAAAATGCAATGAAAATTATTGGATTTTTATAATTTTCTATAGTTTATATCAGATCTGATGTAAAAATCATGAATTAGGGAGATTTAGAAAGAATTGATGCAAATTAGTAAGCCTAACAATGCATTTTTTTTGAATTTTTTAATTTTTTTGAATTTTCTTAATGCAATAAGATGAAAGACTATATGAATGAATGAAATCAATCCAAATCTGAAGACAAACACTCAACAAGTTGCAATCAAGTCCAAAAATGTCAGGTTCACCAAAATGTTCAGGGGGGAAATTAGATTTGTTTTGTTTAGTGTTTAAATCCTCCTTTCACCTAACACATTCAAGGACCTTTGGATTGAGTGGCAGAGTACTAACAGGTCCTTGGTCACTTACAAATGTAGGGAATCTTGGATTAGGGTTTTTAATTATCAATTTTCCTTCTATGCTCGATTGACCATTAAAACCCTAATTTTGCAAATACGACAATAAACAGATGAATTATAGAAAAAGCTCTTGCAGAGGGAAGTAAAATGACAAATCACAGAGTACCTGTTTTCAGGGTTTCAAGGTGGAAAAGTCAGGGACACAGGAGTGGGTGCCCAAGTCCAAGGCCCTAGTTTCTTTCAAGATCTGGAAAATCAGTCTGCAACTCTTTCCTGTTGTTCCAGAGATTTTCCCATTAGGGAACTTGGAGGACTAATGACGCCGGCGCCCAAGTCTAGAGAGTATATTTTCTTCCTGTTCTACAATTCTAACACTCCAAGATGTCTTCCTACAACTTCACTTTATCTATCTCCTCAACCTGTAACATGCAACCATGAAACTTTGGGAGGGGGTTGTGGTGTTTAGAGGCTTGCCTTAGTCAAGCCCCGGAGGACACTTAAGTCTCTAAACACCTTTGTCAGATAGAGAGTGCGTGCCTAGGGAGGCAGAGGCAAAAACCAAATGAAATAATGATCACAAACACAATATAATGCCACCTTGTAGTGAAGATCTCATGGGAGGAAGATGCTCTTCATTCCATGATAAAATGGATGCTCAAATCTGCAAACACAAACACATAAACCACACAAATCTGCTCTTGCAACACAATGAAAGCCTTGAATCACCTTGAGAATGCAATAGCTTGCTAGTAATCATCTAATTGAAATCTAAATAACAAATGAATTCCTAAACATGCTTTTATATGCAACTACAAACACTCCCGCCAAGATTTTTGTAATTCAAACTTACCGTGTCAGCATAGGACCCAAATAACTGTCACAAGCTGACACCCAAAAATTGGGACTGGCCTAAAATAGGGCAAGACTAGGGCGCAGGTGCCCAAGTCCTCCCCCCTATTTTGGGCAAGGTCAAGCCCAAGGGATCCTCCTAGGTCCCATTTATCATGTTACCTAGGGCTCATTCCATCAGGATGCCAAATTATGATGTAAAATGTCCTAAATGCACACTACAGATCCGGGAGCTAAACCTTATAAGGGAAAAACCCCCAAGGGGACATTTTCTAACATTACAAGAAGTAGGATTGTTGGATGGACTATGATAGTCCCTCTTACTTCAAATTCAAAATGATCATCATGTGAATGTTTGCAGTGGCCCCTTAGAAGATAGTAGTCATGAATGATGTTAATTTGATATCATGATCATAATCTCCTCATAGGATATTACAAAGCTAGTTCAATAAGATCCCTCTATGATTTCATGATGCAAAGATAAGTTTGGTAAATCTTCAAGACCTCAGGGCTTGCAAGACAAATGAGAACATCAGTGATTTTTTTAAGAAATCAAGCATTCTCAAACAAGATTAGGGCTTTCAAAGACCTAGTAATCAATTCACAAACCCCTACATGATGCAAAACCTTCAAAATATGTGAGAAATAATCATGAAAACCTCATTTTTGTTGATGTACCATGAAAAATCAAAATTCTACCATGCTAGGTTACGGATGCATAAGGATTATGCCTACCTTACCTTTCTTCCAAAACCAAATCCATAAGGATTATGCCTACCTCCATCATACTCAAATCTTGCATGCAAATGCAATTGCACTAAAGGTCCTAAGGATTAAACACATCATCATGAGACAATACCATCAAAATCTCCCCACACAAGCTAAGAAACTAGTGAAAACATGAAATACAACCTCAATCCAAACAAGATCCTTCAAGAAAATATAATGCCATGACCTATAAATTGAATGAACAATCATCAAATTGACTCCAAAGGACATATCATATGAAATGAAAGCATTCAAAGCATGACACTCAACCAAGACTTAGTTTGATCAAACCAACTCACCAATCAAGACCATCAAGAATATCCAAATGCATCAACAACCATGCCAATTAGTCATGGGCTCTATAATCAAACCAAGCTGATCAACTAGGACCAAGTAGTATATATAATAGGCTAAAAAACTAGAAAATATAGGAAACTCGAGTCCAAAGGATGAGAATAAATATTGTAAGGAACATGGAATGATTATGCTATGATATGAGGACTAAAATTTTATCAACAACAAGGGAGGCAAGCTGGGATGTCAAACATATAGAAGGTGAAATTAAGGTAAGAAAAAATGTCAAAAAAATAGAAGGTGAAATTTGGATATGTACTAGTTTATTGTTAATTTTTAAAGCTTCTCTTTACTTCAAGAATATAAAATTCTCTACTAACAGTCCTAGCCATGAGAAGGTGGAAGCTTGTTTGGTACCACTAATCTACATTAGTAACACTACTAGAAATAAATAAATAGAAGAAAAGAAAAATGTAATCAAATCACAAAACTTAAGAAGAGTACATAACATACCTTTGTGTCATTCCATTAATTCAATCCAATGAACCATGTGGATCTGCTCTGCTCTTTATGGTGTCAAGTATTACTTCATGGTCAGACTCACGAACTTTCCACAAGTTTTTATTCAATAGTCTACCCCCGTATTTTATCAATTGAACATTTGATGCCACAACAAGGTTAGAATAATGAAGATTTTTTTGATGTGTGTCAAAGTCCTCGAAAAACCACACATCAAACTTCTTCATTAGATACCTTCTAAGCCATGTTTCAATAACAACCATCGATCCTGTAGGATACTCAATGTTTTCTCCATATATGATAGGGCCTATCAGTTTCTTCTTCCCCTCAACATGACATAAATAATAATTTATTCCTTCATCATTATCTTCATCTGCAATAACTGTATAAACATGCCCTACATTAAATTGCACAAAAAAATATTAATTAATAAATGATACAAAAATACTACATCATAATCTAAAATATATTAATTTTCATTTTAAGTAATGCATCTATAATACCTGGTTTAACTAGATCTAAAATATGGTCAAAGTCAATCGATGATTCCATTTGCATGATTTGTAGTGCTCCTATAAGTTGATATGTCTAAAGTGGGCTTAAGTTCTAGCACACCATTCATCAACCCATTCTTTTGACTCACATTCAATCCATGAGAAATCTATATAGGATGAACAAAAACACACCATCTAACTCAAATGAATAGTCCATAAAGCTGCATTTGAGCTTCTAAAAGAGTAGAACTCACTGGATCATGTCACTGTACAACAATCTTCATATTTTACAATGTTATCTTCTTCTATCAACCAAAAAAATCTACGAATTGTAGACTTACATTCATTACCTGGACCCATTGTAGAGCTACACCATTCAACAATGGATGTTGCATCTATCAAGTTTGCACTTTCTTTATACTTTAACTCTTCTTGTGCTAAGGATCTTTTAATACATGCTCCAACACCATCATGCTCCCCTTTTCCATGCCCAACCTCAAATAAATTCCATATATGTTGAACACCACTCAATATATGCATCCTACTCAACCAATAGAACATTCATGAATTCTTAAATTATGATGCACAATTATCTGACCATATGATATGATGACCAAACATTATGTTCCTGCTACTCAAATGACCATAGAACATCTGAAAGCAACCTTGCACAAAATCTATAGAATGTGTGAGACCATCACTAATATAAAAATGATACTCCCTCAAGATCTTTCTATCTTCCTTTTTACTATTGGGTGCATGAATAAATGCTATATGCACAAATATAGAAACCTGAGTGGAGCTATAGTACTGTGATTGAACCTCATTTTGTGGTTGTAGTGTATAATTCTCTGCAAAGTCTACAATTGACATGATCATATGAAGACAAAATGTATCCTTGCATAACTTGAATTGTAAGTCCAAATATCAAGCTCTATTTGTATGCCTTGCATACTCATAAACTATCTTTTCTCAAAAATAGGCATAATACAAATAATGGTATTTCTGCACTCACTAATTCACACATTTTTGCTTCTTTACCATCTATTAGACTATATGCCACTATATTATATTTCCCAAAAGGTACTAATTCATTTCCAATTGCATGTGTATTCTCCATGTGTACACAAGTTCTCAAACATTGCAAACCACTGCAACTAACGCATGTTCCATCCAAACATGATTTCTTATAAAACATGTGTCCATCTACTCTTTCACAAAAAATGCTTGAAATGAAATCTCTTGCCGATTTAGGTGGAGCTTCTATCACGCACTCCTGCAAAATATCGTTAGTATGTAAAGATACACATATTTATCAATAAACATCATAATGCATAGAAAATTCTATGTGAACTCTCCAACAACAAGTTGTGTGTGTGTGATTTATTTTGACTATTATGTCAAAAAATGTCTCCCTAGGACTTTTTCCCTCCTAGCTCCCAGATCCTTTAGGTATAATCATGCATATTCATTTTAACTCCCGATGGAAAATCCTTGAAAACCCATGTTAAATGGGACCTAGGGGACAATGATGTACTTGACCTTGCCTTGAAAATGGGGCCAAGGGCTTGGGTGCCCGCACCCTAGTCCTGCCCTATTTGGCAGGGTCCCAAATTTTAAATGTCGGTTATGTTAACATTAAAAGGTTCAGTTGCTGACATCTCAAGTTTGAATTATGAAATTAAAGCGGGAATGTATATATAAGCATGTTTAGGACTTAATTTGTAAATTAGATGGATATTGTGAACTTGTGATCTTATGCTAAGGTGATTCAAGGCTTTCATTGTTTTGCAGAGCAGTATTGTGCTATTATTATGTTTGTTTGTTGAAGATTTAGCTACATCAATCCATCTCCTCATGGCATGAAAGAGCTTCTTCCCTCCATGAGAGCTACACCTTTGAGGTGATATCTATTTGTGTTAAATTTATCATTTATCATTTGGTTTTGCCTCTATCCCACAGGGATACGCACTCTCCATCTAGCAACAGTGTTTGGAAGACTTAAATGTCCTTCTAGGACTTGATTAAGGCAAGCTCCAAGACACCACAACCCCCAACCCCCTTTTCTATAATTGCAGTTAACAAGTGTCGTGTTCTAAAGAAGTGGAGTTGCAGAAGGCTGTGATAGAGTTGGGAGATCCCGTATCTAAAGGAAAAAGTAGGACCTGGACTTGGGTGCCTACTCCAAAGCCCCTCCAGATCCTCAAAGCAGAAAACCTCTGTGATAGTGGTGATTAGTTGCAAACAAATTCTGGAAGTCCCTAAAGAAACTACCACCTTGGGCTTGGGCACCTGCTCTTTAGCCCTCGAATTTCCCAAATATGGAATCTTGAAGTCTAGTATGTATTTACTCTGAATATTACATCTCTGTCTACAAGCACTTGTCAGGATTCGTCTGTTTGTTTACGATTTTGCAAAATTAAGATTTTAAGCATAATTGGTCTTTAATTAATCAATTTATCATCAAATTCTAAGTTTCCTCTTCATTCCAAGTGAAACTAAATCTATAGAAGAGCCCTCTTACAATATTTGTGGCTTGACTCGATTTATGTCCTTGAATGTAAGGTGTGAAAGGAGGATTGAACCCAAACACTCATTGAAATTGAAAACCCCTTTTTTTACAATAAACATTTTTGTGAACCCGTGTTTTTATTGAATTTTGCACCTTGTTGAGTGTGGTATTTCAGATTTGCATTCATTCCATTTATCATTTTCATATTGCATTTGAAAATTTACAAAAAAAATTGAAAATTTTGAAAAAAATTGGCATTTTAGGCTTGCATTTTGAAATAATTTGAATTAATTTTCATTTAAATTCATTTAATTTCTGATTTTTAAATTAGATATGATATAAATTATAGAAATTCATCATATTATAATCCTTTTCATTGCATTTTTCATATTAAAATTGCTAGGGTTTGCTTGAAATTTTGAATTTTTCTTAGAAACTAGTGATTTCAAAAACTAGGGTTTGTAGTTAAAATCTTGTTTCAGATTTTACTACTCATCTTAGGCACTCATTAAAATCTAATTTTTTATGTAGTGTTACATTATTGTGTGTTTTTTAATTCATATTTCAAAAATTTGCATTTACACTTAGATAATTTCAACAAAAACCAACATTTTTTTCATTCATCATCCTTAAAAATTGCACTTGCATTGAGCATTGTAGGACTTTAAAAGAATTTTTAGATCTAAGCTGAATTATTTTTCATCACAAATCTGATTATAATTCATTTACATATCATTTTGCACATATTCATGCCTTAATTTCACAACTTGGGTTTGAAAAGCTTGAATTTTTCACTAGATTTTGACCTATTTTGCATATAGAATTGCATTATAGGTGTGTTGTGAAGGATATTGCTACATTATTGGACTGATAATAAGGTTATTATTTGCTTCGCCTCATCAATTTCCTTATGACACTTCATATTTTAGGCATTTGCATTGAAATAAGGTGAAAATAGTGAAAATTTTAGGTGCATAAACAAGCATAATTTGTGTTGTTTCATTGCATTCAATATAAATACATAAAATCATCAATTGGTTCTTGTTGTGTTATACTCTTTTCCTCCTATCCATTGTATTTGTTGTGGACTTTGTGTGTCCTTTTAACCCTTTCCCTCAAACAAATGCTTAGGAGTGAAATAGTCACACATCTAGGGTGTGTTAAGTATCCTATAACTTTGCATGTCTTGTCTTATTAGATCTTATTGGACATTGATGTTACAAGACATTTCATTATGGTATCTTCATCTCATTTCTCTTTGGTATCTTTACATGCATATATCAAAAACTTTGAGAATTTCTAAAAATTTCTTAATATGAATCCTCATGTTCTCACTTATATACAAGCTATATATCATAAGGATATATTTAAATGCTCTTCATTTGAAATCCTTGACTATGTATTTGATTTTGACAACTTTACATCTCTCATGAATACAAACCCTTCGGTAGTAGATCTAACAAAACACATTGACAATGATGAGTGTGAAATTTCTCTTAATGCTTTGGAACTAATAGCTAAAATATATGAGGATGATGATGATGATGATTCCGTAAGTTATCCTACTTCTCCTATAGTTGAATGTCCAAGAACCCTAGATGAGAAGACTATGGATAGATCCATTAATGATACAACACCTAACATTCCTAACTACACCTTACCTTTCTTTCACTCCAATGCTCTCCCTGGCCAGGATGAAGCATTAGTGGATGAGAAAAGGTCTCTCACATTAAATCCTTTAGGGATAGATGTTGGGTATAATCGAGAGGAAAACGATGTTAATTCAATCTTTACTAATAGACTTATTCCACACACTAAGGGGTTCCTATATAAGTGTAACAATATTCCTAAGATGATTGTGAATGGGGTACCGAGTGCATCTTCTTGCTTAAAACCAGTGATTATAGTTAAAGGTGGTCTGGTGCAGTCATGGTAGGAGGGTTCACAGAATGAACAATCCAGACCGTGCAGCTAGAGTAAACATAACGGAAACAACTCAAAGATACAAAGCAATTGCACATTCAGTCATTCAGTAAATAATAGAATTCAAATACAAATCAGTTGGCAACATGTGGGCTTACAATTAGGGCTCACCACCCTGATCATAATATGCACAAGATATAGCTTTGAAGCTCCTTCGCACAAAGTCTAAACTATCAACTATCTCTATGTCATGAACTTGATAACTGCTTTCCTAGGAATTTACTACATCAATATATATCATCTCTGGTACAAACAATTCCTCCGCGTCAGCTAAGGGAGATCACAAACTCCAATGAAGAGCTGTAATGTGTGTACATGGATAGGTCAGACCTAATTGCATAGCATTATTTTGCAAATGAATGGAATGATGTGCAGATCTCAAGGAACATTGGCCATGAACCAAAGATCATTGAATGATGTGTCTTTAAACTTCGCAAGTTGTGAAATACTCCACAAGTCTTCTCCTTTAGCTGATTATCTGAGACTGCCATAATGCTCTATTCTGAGAAAATAGTCAATCTTCTGATAGCGATAACTTTCCAGTACCTTAACCAAATGCTCTAAGATTCAGATATGTTGTGCATGAAGGTCTCTATATGCTAAGTCCTATTTTGCAAGGTCTGAAATGCAACTGTGGTAGAATGCGGACCAAAATACAGAAACTGCTACTGACTGAACTACTTCAACTGAACTTGGAAAATGAAAAGAAACAAACTGAAATGCAAATGTTTTTAGTTGATGCAAGATTGCTCTTGAACCAGGGATGATCCTACATCAGACATCCGGGGTTATTGAAAAAAAGGGAGTCCCTCACTTTGCAGGGGCTAGAGGGAAACCAAGACGGTCCACCTTAGCTCGAGCAATCCATGATGAATCTTCTTCCAGTTTGCCTTTCCACTTCACAAGATATTCTTTGTATTGTCTTCCTCTGGTGTTGCATCCATCTCTGATGTCCAAAATGTCTTCAATCTGCTTTGGTGGTTGTTGCGGTAACTGCTTCTTCAAGTCTTCTTCAATGTTGTCATTGAACTTTTCTTTATGATACTAATATGGGTCTGCAACGTTAAAAATAGGTGATATATTCAATGTTTCTGGTAACTCTACTTCATATGCATTTCCTGAATCAAACTTTCTAAGTATCCTACAAGGTCCAAACTTCTTCATCTTCAACTTGTTATATGTTCCAACTGGAAATCTTTCTTTTCTCAAGTACACCATCACTTCATCACCAACTTCAAATTCCTTATGTCTTCTCTTCTCATCTGCTTGCTCCTTATACTTACTATTCATCTCTCCCAAATGCTTCTTCACCTGATCATGCACTGTCTCCATATGTTCTACAAATGCTTCTACTTCTGCACTTCTCTTTTCCTTGGTACTGATATCTCTCAATTCAGAAACTCCTCTAGGGTTTACTCTGGTAACAATCTCAAAAGGTGTTCTTTCGGTACTCCTATTCACTGAATTATTGTATGCAAATTCTTCTTGTGAAAGAATCAAATCCCAACTTCATGTCTTCTCGCCTGTTGGTGTGAATAGGGTTATCACCTAACTAGTTTACCCTTGTGTGGATAGTTCATATTATTTAACTATTTATTAGTTAAATAATATTTACACATGTTAAGTTGACTTAGTGAGTCTTCTAGGTGTTTCTAGTTGAGTCTAGTTGTCTGTTGAGTTGTTGATAGTTGGAGTGAGTTGTCTTATCCTCCACATGTGTATTTAGTTATCATCCTCTAATTGTCACATGTTGTAGGAATATCTCCACTTTCCACTCCACCTTTCTAGCTCACACCTTGCCTTTATAAGAAAGGCTCTCTCATTGTATTTCATATGACAGTTTATACAGTTTCATATACATTTGTTATATAGAATCTTTGCTCCATTGTTTTAGCATCTTCTCTGTTATCTTTGTGTGGAAGGTTGTCTTGATTGCAGGGATCCTGGCTTGTTGAGTCACATTGACTCTTACATGGTATCAGAGCCTGATCTGAAATTTCCTTCCCTCATTGGAAAGGTTTTGCTGGGAGCTATGTTTTAGGAGTGTCCTGGAGCGAAACGGACATCACCGTTGCAATTAGGAGGCCCAAATCTATATAAATTGGCTATCCAAATGCCGAAATTGGAGAACTTAAAAAAAAGGCAATTTTTTTTTGTTTCTGCCCCTCGAATAGCAGGGAATATTCCCTGCACACAAGGAATCCATAAGGTGACTGCATCAGCGTCATCAGATCTATACTTTCCTCAATTGTACTTCTTTAGTCAAATCAACATTTAAAAATCCGTCAGGTAAATTGAAAAATCTCTGGTTTTTTAGTTTAATCTATTGGTTAAAAGTCTTTAGTCTGCATTTTTTTTTGGGTTTCTACGTGTTTTTTTTGGGTACAACCCTGCATCAGTAGGGTACCTACAGTCAAAGCTGGTAGTAGACCAACCTTGCTATAGACCAAACCCTGATCATTACCGGCGGCCTTC
Organism: Cunninghamia lanceolata; assembly: GCA_027924645.1. Lineage (NCBI taxonomy): Eukaryota > Viridiplantae > Streptophyta > Pinopsida > Cupressales > Cupressaceae > Cunninghamia > Cunninghamia lanceolata. The sequence continues at coordinate 8,836,188 of BSBN01000400.1, forward strand.
TCATCACAGCAGTCATCAAATCCATCATTTACGGTGGTCATTTTTTATTATTACTCGACATCCTTCACCAACATCGTTTGTTGCAATCCAGTTTATGCAGTGATCTAGTTTTGGTGATCAACATTGTTCTCAGGTGAAACAATATTTATTGGCAGTCTACATGACTTCGGTCTACATCGGCCTCAGTCGGTAGTTCATAGTTTTGGCAGTAGTCGACATATCAAATTTCTTCTATGTCGACAGTTTCCTTAGATCATGTGATCAAATCTTTGAATAGTCAACTTTCTTGTGGCATACAGGTTGTCATCAAGCCAAAATCATTGACCAAATACCAGTGGTGGTTAGCTTCTATCGACCAGTCTGCATTATTTCATCGGCTAACCAATCCTTCACAACACCAGTCTACGGTCTACCGTTTTTACTGTGATCTCTCGATTGGCAAATTTTCCGGTGTCAAAAGATTACGATTGACCTTAATAACATTCTACCAGCAATGTCCAAACCACCAACAACGTCGGAGGCCTCCCTAAGTTTTCACGGTGAACATTTTGTAGTTTGCAATTTTGCAAAACTAAGCGGTTTAAGAAGTCCTCGGTGGTTAAGAATTGTCTCCACGACGGCCAGTCTTAACGGATCTATCTCACGCTGTTTAAAATTTCACGTTGAAAACATTTCTAGAATTTGTTTTTGGCCTGAGCAGTCTTCAAAACACATTTGGCGGTCACCACAGGCAGGAGCCTTTTGGCTTGGGCCCTGCCCACCCGTGTCATCAATATAAAAGGTTTTTTTTTAAAAAAAAAATTAAATATATATTTTTTATAGTTTTTTTTTTCAAAACAAAAACAACTATTTTGTAAGCTCTGCCCAAGCATCACTTAAATCCACCACCTTCACTGGCGGTGTCGCCCAGCGAGCACCAAATTATGCACAACTTTTTCCCAGGGTGTCCAAATTGAGCAAATGAGATATCAACGGAAAGCTGACAGAGAGCACTATGCAGTCGTATTAGTCATTTTCACAAATTTTTCTGTTTGATATCATTTATTGCAGGTTGAAAATAGATCTTCTTTTTTGGCTCCCGAGCTCATAACTTTTTGCCACGCTCTCTGATTTGTGCGATTCTTGTGGCATTAGAAAGGTATTCAGGAGCTCTTCAAAGCCATCCATGAACTTTTCTCAAATTTTGTTCTAGGTGCATTTTATTTAATTTGTCAATTTTTTGGCATTTGATTGATAACTTGGACATTTTGATAATTAAGAAGGTGAAATTTGTTTTGAGAGGATTTGTTTGCTACAATACATCATTGTGAGTGATTGTAATCCCACTTAGATCTCTTTTTTAAGAGATTTTGATGTTTTTCCCAATTTTGGTCCCTTGAGGACAATTGTAAATCGTACTAAGTATAAAGTGCCACAACAAATTGAGGGGGCTCTCTTACATAGTAAAGGGGTGTTGTTGTGTTGTTGTCTTTCTTTTTAATCATGGATGTGCCTCAAATTTCACTTTTAACTCCATATAATTATTATGAATGGAAGAAAAACATGGAGTTTGTGTTGTATAAACAAAAGTTACATCAAATAACTTTAGGCACAGATCCCGAACCCACAGGTGCTACTAAAAGAAGAAAATGGTTAGATAGAAGAGATGAGGCTTTTGGCACACTTTGTCTTGCTATTTCTCTAGATCTTAGATTTCATGTTGAGTCTAGTACAACACTAAATGAGATATGGACAACACTTGACAATCTCTTTGGTAAGCAAGATAAAATAAGAAGGTTCAAATTGGAGAATGAGCTAATTGCACTTAATCCTAAAGATTTTGATCAAATTGAAGACTTCTTCACCAAGTTTAATTCTCTCAGGTTGCAACTCAAATAGTGTGGTCTTGAGAAAGAAGATGAACAATTGATTCTATCTATTCTTTCAAAATTGGGTCCTACATATTTAGTTTATGTTTCTACCTTTTATGCTACAATGGATGCTTTTGGTAGTAAGTTTACTATGCCTTCACTTGAGAAGTTTTCTGCACAACTCACTAGAGAACAAGCCAAGCTACTACACATGGGCACATCGAAGTCTCCTAGAAAATAGGCTCTAGTTGCAACACAAAGCATAAAAGATCCTAAGGCTTCACATAATAAGGGAAAGAAACAATATGATTCAAAGTCTAATGAGCAAGAGAAAGAATCAAAGAAAACCCCAAACTCTTCTTCTAAAGAGGAGTCCAATAAGAAGAGGAAGCGAAAGTGTTCTTATTGCAAGAAATTGGGTCATGATGAGACTAAATGTTATGAAAAAAATTTTGATGAGATGTCACAACTTCTTCAAAAACATAACATTGAGTATTCTCCATATACAATAGTTTTACCCAAGTCTTCTTCTTTGCCACCATCATCATCTACATCTATAGGGATAGCAAGCATTACTAATGGGTCAAAGGAAAAGGACACGCACTCTTTGCTTCAACAAGTCTATAGTCAGAGAGGTGGCTTCTTGATTCTGGAGCTTCTCATCATATGGCATCTTCACAGGGGATGTTCTCTTCATTTCAGTCATGTACTTCACCACCTATTTTGATGGGTAACAACACATGCATGCATGCAACTGGAAAAGGAACCATTGAAGTTGGAGAGAATACATTCAACAATGTGTTGTGTGTACCTTCCTTGACAACCAATCTCCTTTCCATCTACCATATTACTCATTGTGGTGCAGGGAAGATAGTTGAGTTCACTCCTGATTCTGTGATCATACGAGACTTGGTGAGTAGAGATATCATTATTGTTGGGATGGCTGATCATGCATCTCACTTGTATACTTTCTCCCATTTTGTTTCTAATGATGACGTAGATCCATTGTTTGCTATTCACACTCATGCATCAAGTGTGAATCATGTTTATAAGGAGAAGTTTGGTCACTTGAACCTTGGTGTTCTTTCATCTACTTCGGTTCCTGAGACTAGTTTTGAGCTTCCTCCTCCTTCTACAAAGATTGGCATTGGCATTGCTTCATCCACTTCAGTTGAGTAGGATATTATTTATCTTCCAAATATAGGTTTGTGGAATGATTACTTGACAGGTATTTCAGACTTGTTTCATGAGTCCTATCTTGATGACTTAGAGGACATCATTGATGACATTCATCTCCTCTTTGAAGGAGTTGATTCTTCTACTTTGGATGAGTGGGCATCTACTCCTCTTCACTTGTCACAGTTTGGCATTGAGTTGGAGTATCTTGAGCATCATTCGGAGGATTCTTCGTCTTTGGAGATTGATGGTCTTGAGTTTTCATCTTGTCTTGGATTGTCACATTCTTTGATTGGGCATGCAACACCTGATTATGTGGCATCTTTTGGTTGTGACATGTGGACACTTGAGTAGTTTTTAGAGACATCATATATCATGAGGCTTTTTCCCTCATACCTTAAGATGGAGTTTCTTCGACATCAGCCTTTGGACCTGTTTCTTCCTAAGGGGAAGAATGTTGTTTGCAGGCTTTGGATTCTCTTCAGCATTCTTCTTCGAGCATTCACCATTGGCATAGGAGCTACTTCATTAAGGGGGGACCTATAGTCTCACACTTTCTCTCCTATGGGAGGGGTTAATTGATTATACATATGTGTTGGGTGTAGTTCTTCGGGGGTGTTGAGTCCTCCTTCCATCACATCTTTCATTTGTTTTCTGTTTTCTCACTTTTGGAGAGGAGTTTTGTCCCATGAGGTTTTCTCCTTTTCTCCACTTGAGATTTGTTGTACATGGGTACCTAACATGGCCTAGTAGCTGAGATCCATCCATTATTGCATCTTTGTTCTAGTCAACTACTCCCTAAGTTGCACTTAAGGGGGGGTGTCGGTGTGAACAGGGTTATCACCTAACCAGTTTACCCTTGTGTGGATAGTTCATATTATTTAACTATTTATTAGTTAAACAATATTCACACATCACACATAATTCACACATGTTAAGTTGACTTAGTAAGTCTTCTAGGTATTTCTAGTTGAGTCTAGTTGTGTGTTGAGTTGCTGATAGTTGGAGTGAGTTGTCTTATCCTCCACATGTACATTAGTTATCATCCTCTAATTGTCACATGTTGTAGGAATATCTTCACTTTCCCCTCTACCTTCAACTCCACCTTTCTAGCTCTCACCTTGCCTTTATAAGCAAGGATCTCTCATTGTATTTCATATGATAGTTTATACAATTTCATATACATTTGTTGTATAGAATCTTTGCTCCATTGTTTTAGCATCTTCTCTATTATCTTTGTGTGGAAGGTTGTCTTGATTATAGGGATCCTATCTTGTTGAGTCACATTGACTCTTACATCGCCAACCAAACATCTCAATAAGTTTCCCAAACTCCTATTCACTACCTCTATTTGTCCATCAGTCTATGGGTGAAATGTTGAACTAAACTTCAAATCTGTCTTCATCTTCTTCCAAAGTGTCTTCCTAAAGTATTCAAGAAATCTGGTGTCTCTGTCTAAAATTATGCTCTTAGGTAATCCATGCAACCTCACAATCTCCTTGAAAAATAGGTCATCTACATGCACTGCATCAGTTGTCTTCTTACAAGGTATGAAATGTGTCATCTTTGAAATCTATCCACCACTACAAATATTGAATCATGTCCTCTTTGTGTCTTTAGTAATCCCATTACAAAATCCATACTTATGTCTTCCCAAGGTCTCTTCGGTACTGTTAAAGGTTTATATAATCCAATATTCTGACTACTCCCTTTTGCAACTTGGAAAACTCTACAACTCTACACAAATTTCCTAACATCCTTATGTATCTAAGGCCAAAACTAGTTTTCATTCACCAAATCTATTGTCTTATCAATTCCAAAATTTCCTGCCAATCCACCACTGTGTTTCTCCTTGATCAAATTGTCTCTCATTGAACTTCTAGGTATGCATAACTGATTTCCTCTAAATAACATATCTTCCCGAATGAAATAGTCCAACCACTTACTCTGATCTATCACAACAAGTTCCTTACATGCTTTCCAGGGTTTTGCAAAATTAGTATCCCCCTCATACATATGTTTCAATTCATCAAAACCTAACACTTCAACTCTTATCTCTGTCAACAAGTTCCTTCTCCTACTCAATGCATCTGTAACGTTGTTTGATTTACCACTCTTATGCTGCAAAACAAAAGGATAACTCTGCATGAACTCTACCCATCTCATATGTCTCTGATTTAACTTTCCTTGACTATTCAAATACTGCAAAGCTTGATGATCTGTATACAACACAAATTCCTTAGGCAACAAGTAATGTCTCCACTTCTTCAAGGCTTGAATTATGGCATAGTACTCTTGATCATAAACTGAATATCTTCTCGTTGCATCATTCAACTTCTCATAGAAATATGCTACTGGTCTACCTTCTTGACTCAATTATGCTCCAATTGCATTTCCACTTGCATCACAATCTACTTGAAATACCTTATTGAAATCTAGTAATGCCAAAATAGGTTTCTCTGTCACTTTCTTCTTCAACAATTCAAAACTTTTACCTGCTTCTAATGTCCACTTGAAATATTTTTTGTCACCTCTCATTGTCTTTGTTATAGGATTACAAACTAAACTAAAATTTCTGATGAACTTTTGGTAGAAACTAGCTAATCCATGAAATGATCTGACTTCTCCCATGCTCTCCAGTGTAGGCCACTCAACAATTGCTCTTACTTTCTCAGGGTCCATCTTCAATCCTTCCGCAGAAATCACAAATCCCAAATATACCAATTCTTCCTTCATGAAACTACACTTCTTGATGTTTATCAGCAATTTCTATTCTCTCAGTCTCTGCAATACTTGTCTAAGGTGTTGCAAATGTTCTTCCCATGTCTTACTAAAAATCAGAATGTCATCCAAATACACAATAACAAACTTACCCAAGAATTTATTTAGAACTTCATTCATCAACCTCATTAAAGTACTCGGTGCATTTGTCAATCCAAAAGGAATCACTAGCCACTCATATAATCCTTCATTTTTCTTAAAAGTAGTCTTCCATTCATCTCCTTCTCTAATTCTGATCTGATGGTATCCACTCTTCAAATCTATCTTTGTGAAATATTTTGCTCCATTCAAACAATCCATGATATCATCCATCCTAGGTAAAGGCAATCTATACTTAACTATGATCTTGTTTATTTCTCTAGAGTCTGTACACATTCTCCATTCTCCATCTTTCTTTGGTGCTAGCACTATAGGTATTGCACAAGGACTCAAACTTTCTCTGATCAAACCTTTCCTCAGTAACTCTTGTATCTGTCTATTCAATTCCTCATTCTCTGCTGGTATCATTCTGTGTGTTGCTTTCTTAGGCAAACTAGCTCCCGGTATAAGATCCATATGATGACTGATACTACTTATAGGCGGCAATCCCTCTGGTACATTATCTGATATGATGTCTTCATACTCTATTAGTAATTCAGTTATCTCCTCCGGTTGTGATTCAATCTTCTTCTCCAATTTTTTAGGTTTCTTAGGGATCAAATCATACCACATATTCTTATGTCTCAAACCATCCAGAAATTTGCTTCCATCTACCAAATAGATTCTAGCATTCCCACATACTTCACTCCTAGGGTCATCCTCCAAAGGAATCAAAGTATTTCTCTTTCCATTTATTGTTATAGTGTATGTATTCTTTCTTCCATCATGTATAGCTTTTCTATCATACTTCCAAAGTCTACCCAACAAGATATGACAAACATCCATAGGCATAATATCACACAAGACTTCATCATGATAAGACCCAATATGAAATTTCACCAAACATTCACTAGTAGAAATATGGCAAATAAATGACCAGGTGATTAAAACTTTTAGTCACGTGACTAAAACTTTTTGCAGCACAACTATAAATGACTAATTTGGTCATCGGGCAAAAAACACAACTAAATAATTGGTCAGACAAATAAAAATGACTAAATAAATGACTATTACTCCTCTATTCTTTTTTCTTTCCAATTTGATCATAATCCATGAATTCAAAGACAATAGAAGGAAAGGCAATAAATATCCGCTTAGACCAATAGGCTTTTATATGTGAGCATTATAGTGCTCAGAATTATCTCACACCAGAATTACGTCGTAAAAAAATTAATGCTAGAAAATTTTTGAAACTTGTTGATTGTCCCTATCGGCATATTCCTTAAACCTCCAATGGGTGTAAGTGCTAATTTATAAAACTATTTCATTATTACTATTTTTATAAAATCTTTTTCCCTTATATCTAAAATTATTTCTACTACTTTTACTCTCCTAGATCTTTAAATGGAATGGTCCTTACATGCTTCTCCCTTATTATAAATCCCAATTTTTATCCCATTGGCTAGTGCCTCCCCCTTATCAGTCCAACAAAGGGGCCCTCGGCCATTAGGTACAAGTAACAAAAGAAGATGATCAAGTCATGTATGTAAACATCACTATTCCAATGAATGAAATGTAGCCACAAAATCTTCCTAGATACCTCAAAGAAAGAAACACAATATTTTTTTACTACTCGAGAGATTTTTTATGAGGAAGAGGAGATTATGGTTTGCAGGAAGAGGGGAGGAAGATGGGAAAAAGTCACACAAGGGATGGGGGGAAAGGGCCACCTCTTTTTAGAGTGCAAACTCTGCTCCCTTGAGGGTGGTTGTTTTTGGGGAGATTGAGAGGAGGGTGTTCAAAAAGAGGGAAAGGGGATGAGAAGGGAAATAAGGAGCTGCTGAGGGTGCCAGGAATTGGAGGGTGAAATATACAGAAGCTGTGGAACTAAGGGCATCATATGGAATGCAAGTTGGGAGGTGAGGTGAAGGGGAGTGCAAACAAAAAACAACACAATTGCCTTCGCAAGTGTGTTCTAGGCCGTGGAGGAAATCTTTGAAAAAGAAGGTATTTGCGTCATTTACTTGTTTTTTATAGCACAAAAACTAAAATCTGTTTGATGTGATTTCTTTAACCACAAAAAAAAACAAGAGAAACTGAAACCCCATTTCTATGCCTTAAAAAAATATGCCAAAATTTATTTCAATGCAAGATATTTACATGGCCTCTTTCTTTGAACTTTTCTTACCAGGAACTATTTCCTTAATTCTTTAGATGAAAGGGTTTTCAGTGAAAGATCATGTGGTTTCTGATTTATAATTTTTAGGTAAAATGAGGGTTCGATCTTATAGAAGATATAACAAGGTAGCCATATAAAACAAAACTAGGATGCAATGATAGAGTTGAAGGGATTTAGGTCCCATGGAACCCTTTTGTTATATGATGACTTCTGTGCAAAAAATTTCATTACAACTCTTCTTAAAAAAATTGAGTGCCCGTTTGTTTTGGTCATTATGGTTATTTTCTGCTTAATTGCCATTCTTGTGGAAACTGTATTCTTTGAGTTAAAAATGTTATGGCATGAAAATACCTTAGATACATTGATCTATGGTTGTGCATTGAAATTTGATCACATTTTTGTATTTAAAAAACATTTTGTTTTCTGGTGAGTTACACGTAGTGTTCTTGAGACACTTCCCCTCCCCTTTTGTGGTTGTCCTAAATTCTTTGGGGATGTAGATGGCACACTCACCGTGTTCGCCATCTGTGCTGAAACTTTTCTCATCTCTAGGGGACATTTTAGTATATATGGGGGTTAAGCAGTTGATGAATGGGTCAAATTTGACGAAGAGTTCGCACCATATGCAACCTAACAAATCCACCCACCACTCAGCCTTCCAACCCAACAATAATCTACTATATAACTACCATCTCTATTGTTTTATCTACCCCCACACATTACTATCAAATTTAGTCTACAACCAAGGTCCGATATATTCATTCCATTCTTAGATATAGACTGGAAATAGAATTAGGCTTAAGGGGGTGCTTGAAATTCTTCGTTCTTTGGAAATAATGTGGGAAACCCAATTCATTATTTATCGAATACTTGAGCCATGATTGGATTTGAAGGTGGGTATGTCAAAAACCTTGGTGGGTCAATTCGAAGCCCACAATAAACACCCACTATTTTTTGAAGTTTTTTTAATGTTTTTGGGAGATCCAAGCTTATGCGGTGTACAGATAGGTTATTTTTAGCATTGGGTTGTGCAGGGATTCATCTTTTCTGATTGAGTTTTTTATTTTTTGGGGGGTTCTATTAAAGACAACATAGGTCAACTTGTAGTATGGCTTTTAAATCCAAAAAAAATTCACTTTCTGAGGTGTCTGAGCACAACAGCAGTAAAGATTGTTGGCTTCTTATTGACGGAAAGGTATGCATATTGGATCTGAGTTGTATGCAAATGTAAATATAGCAATCAGTAATAAATACTCCCTACATGCTAAGAGAAAACAACATGGTGTTTAGATGGAATTGAGGTTTGGATTATTGTGTGAAAGGTTTGATTGTGGATGATTACTCCACTTAACTGCAATATGTTATGTTGAGTTTATCATTGTTGTTATATATAATTTTGCTTGATAAAATTTGGGGTGAGATTTTGGGGTACTTTGAACTAAGTGTGGAGTAAGCTTGGATCATATTCTCAAGATTTGTAATCATGGGTTAGGTTTGAATGTGAGGGATAATGGTATACTACAGTCGTTGGCTACATTTTCAAGATTTCTAAACATAGTTCACACTCACATGTCCTCCCTTATCTTGACATTATCCTCACTGCATGTCCGTCAGAATTATGAGCTTCCATATAGTGATGAGGAGAATGTAAACCACAATTATGACCTTTACAAATGCCCCCTGTTACCAATACACCTCCACCCCTTGGAAATACTATTAGCTAATTTCTGTCACAGATTATTGTATTGGGTTATTTTCAATTTGCTTTTTCTAGCATTTTAGAGGAAATCTGCTTAGGTATGGAGTTTTGGGGCATTACACACATCTCTATATTGGTAAGGATGATCTCTTATTTATGAACTATTTCTATGCCTATTTTTTTAATTAAATTAATATTAGGTTAGGGAGGCTGATGGCTCATGGCTCAAAGATCAATCCACCCACATTAGGATGCCTGAGATCATTACTTGGTTGTGGAAAAAATCTCTTGGAGGCCATAAAACTTTCATTTGAGGTAGGCAATCCTAAGGATCTGGGGAGTTACACCTAATAATATGAGGAATCATCCAGGCATGCTAATTGTCTAATCCCTATAGTTCCACAATGTGTTCTCTATTTCAAGCTAAACCTTGCTTGCCATGAGTTTTTGCCTCATTTGATGTCTAGAAGAAACAATTCTGAGCCTTGAAAATGTCTGTTCTATATTTGCAGGCCTTAATTAATTCTTCATCTAAGATAAATCATAAATATAATAGATTAGTTGTTATCTATAACAAAGTAATGACTATAGCCATTTGGCCTTGAACCTGCAAACCAATGTCGATCATTGTACCTTACTTGATTTTTTTTCTGTGTACATTTCATAAAAATAAGTATAAGCAAGCTTGAGTAAATTGAAGCATCAAATCATGTCAAGTTAAAACCAAGACAATCTAATTGAAATCAAGACATAGCCCTCCTTCACCTAATCCTTGTTGATTAAATTCTCATGGGATTGATTTGCTATAGGAATGAGACTTGTAATATGCAAACAAGTAATGCAACATAAGGCAAGCAAAAAACCTTGCTCAATGTATTCCAGAAACTATGTGCTTGTTGACTAAAATTCACAACCCCAAGTACCATGGAGAACATTTATAGCATCACCTTGAAAATGTAATGTCCCTTTTTAGGATATTCTTGATTTCTTTACCTGCATACAATAATAACTACTAGAAAAGGACATTAGAAATATTAAAGATCAATAAATTAATATAATATTTAGTTTATAGCATCATTCATATTAAATTCATCTATCATAGCATAATTAATAATGAGATCAATACTTCATAACATAAATAATGAGATATAATCAATATTTAGTTCAATCCATCATAACACCATTCCTCAAGCCAATCACATATTGAATCTCTTAGGAGTGTTAGTAAGTAACAATATTGTCAAGAGCATGCAATGGGGACCATCCTTACATCTCCCAGTCCACCTTGGACATTGGTCATCCTCCTTGATCAAGCCCAGGAGCACTTAGTTGCCTCCCAACCCACAAGTGTCTCATCTTGGGGTGGCGTGCTTGATAAGATGCATGAAGACTGCTATTTCAACAAGCGCAGGAGCACTCATATGCCTCCCAACCCATGAGCTAACTAACTCAGGATGGCGTGCTTGATGAAGGGGCCTATCAGTACTTCACCATCTCATGAACCCTGAAAGGGCCATCATTTCCTACTTATATCACCTTATTTCAATTGGATTGCTTACGAATTTGTTAGATATTTGATACAATGTACCTCTTGATGGATTTCAAGTTTGGTTCAAGGATTGCGATATATCCTTCTTTGTTGTTAACACTTGTTGTATAACCAATATATACTTGATATATTTCCTTTTTCTTGATTCTTATGCGACTTCCTTCCAATAAAGATAGCTTCCTGTGATTGCTAACTGATATCTTAGATAATCGATGATTTGATTGATTCAATATTAGAATTGGCCATATCAACACATTGGTCCCTTCTAGTTGTGAATGGTTGTTTGTACAACTTTATTCAAACTCCTTACCATCTACTTTATTGGTGGGCTTATTTCTGACAACAGCATCAATAGTTTTTACTTATGTTGCACACTGGTTTCTTTCATATCACAGCAGCAATTCTTTTTGATACATGCACAAAACTTTTAAACTATGCTTAATTTGAATCTTGTTGAATTGAATTATAATAGCAATCACTATATTATTAGGCTAATAAATAAAGCTGGACAGGAGCAATTTTGAATTCTATTTTTTTTGTTTATGTTGACTATAATGCTTCCTATTTTGCTAGAGTAATCTGCAACATGGTGATTAGAATCAGATGGTTAAATTGGTAGTTTAAACTTTAGAGGTTTTTTCTTGTGAAGTAGGCATAGTTGTCATGTGGTCTAGTGGTATCTGGCCATGTTTACATAAGCCTGCACTCTGAATTCTTGTTCTAGGTTTGGATCCTTGATCTATTTTTTATTTACAAGATATTGGGACCCTGAGTAAATTTCAAGTACCCTTGAATAAAAATTATGGTAAGGTTCCCCAAGAAGAGATAGGATGCCGAATCATAATGCATCTTCTTGTTTGTCTAATGGTTGTGAAATGTTTTTGTATGTGGTATAATATTTTCAAACAATGAAAACTAATCAACAATGCAACACTCACTATGCATAAGACACTGGATCATTCCCCCTTTTATCCCCTTCTTTAGTGGTGATATTAATGCCTAATAGGATAATGGAAGTTGATTAGATGCTTATTTTCTAGTTTGGTAAAGGAAGTTAATAATTTTACTGTTACATCATCACTTAATAGATTTCCAATTACCACATTGTTACTTATGTTCTAGTCACATGAATGAGATGCCTAAATTCTTTTTCTACCATTTTCTATTCTCCAAGGTGATAAAAGGCATATTAATTATATTTTTCTCTAAAAGATCTTTGTAAAATGCCCAGTTACACAATATTATAGGGTGTGTGTGTGTAATGATGATGCAATAACAATCATGGCATAACAAGTCTACAAGTGGCATATTCTTATGAAAACTCAACTCATGACATCATTTTATCATGATCCCATCATCACTCATCCCTAGAGATTGGTGTCAATCCCTAGATTCCCCACTTGCCACCTAATTCATTTCTGCACTCAAGGATTTGAACCTCAAAACTTTAATTTTTCAAAATTCAAATTTACATCTCACTGACCTTTTCACCAACCGTTGTGAGCTAACCTAGTGCACATTTGTTTTCATTTGTGTGATATGTTGTATTTAAAGACATTCATTTAAAATCATGCTAGGATGCTGGATTAACCTAGGAATCAATGAAGACCATTTGAATAATATTCATCATTGAGCATTATCAGATAATTACATCAACCTACATCATCTTAGGTCCATTGCTTGCTTGCTTGCTATCCTTAATCATTTTTCCAAATCCATTAAATTGTTCCTATTGGTTCTTTCTCTCCAAATCGGTAGAGGGTTTACCAGTTCCAATGCACAGGCAGATTCATCCAACAAATACAGGAGGTTGCGTGAGCTACCTCCCCTTCACTTCTAGTTCTGCCGCACCAAGGGGGGTATCCCTATAGCTAAAGATTTAATCTTGACTCACCCAATGACAAAAAAGATTTATCTTTACAACAATAGGCAGAATACTCTCATGTTTGGACCAAGATTTGCATGATAAATCACAAGGCTAGCAATGTTCTTAGACATATCTAACTGGTTAGGTATGAGGGTATGCAGGGGTCCTACTTCTACTCCTACAAACTAACAGATTGGGATTATGAAATGATTTGTATTAATTTTTGGATGCAATACAGGGGGTTTTGGATCATAACTACTACACAAGGGCAGACTAGTGCCTATCTTAGGGCAAGGAGTCAACTAGACGTATACAAGAGAATGATTTGCACTGGCATTCAAGTTTCAAGGGGTTAGGACTGGTATTTGCCTTACAAACACCACCCAAGGCTGAGTATTTAGCTGCCTCTACTTACACATATCCCATCTGACATACATTCTTCTTCATACTTAACCTAAAACAGTTTAATCCACTCCTTGAATGGAAGTTAGAGATCAAGCATGCAATACAGCAAATCTGTATCCTAGAATCTTAGTAAGCCTTAGCAACCAAATTCAAAAGAAGGGATGCATACAACAAATGGAGACAAATAGCTAAACACATGCAAAGAATGCATTTTTCATATAAAACAACAATGAAATTGAACATATGTGCAAGGTGCATTCAAATGCAACTCATAAACTCACAAAAGAGATAGAATAGCCAAGAAATGCTTTGTTCTTCATTATTTCTCCAAAAAAATTGCCCAAGTCTTCAACCCCCTGTAGAATGGCCATGGATTCCTTTTTCAAGGAGCACACAAGCTTCCGGCCACCTACACCTTGACCCCCCTCATAAATGCATAGATCATCCTTTTAAGATTTTCAACGAAACAATCAGATCTTTAATAAATTTGGTAGCTAAAGCAGTCAGATCCATACTAAAAACCACCGGTAGAAGCAACCTAGACCTCGAGCAAACAAACAGATGTGAAGTTTTTTTCGGTGCCATGCAACAAGGTAGGTTGACTGTAGAATGAGCGCACAAAAATGGCACCAACAGACATTCATTTCATCCTTCAAACTCAGCCACAGAATCAGGCTCCAATATACAAGATCGGCAGTCCAAATCTGCCCAAACAGGTTGAAAATCCACATTGGCCCTTTGAAAAGTCTTCCACTAATGAGATCGTGCCACGTAGGCACCTTTTTTCCATCACTGACTTTTCCCTTTTCCAATTTACCTTTTTCGCTTTCAAATCCTTGCATATACAAAAGCATGTACATACAACTGCTTCTGGACACGTGGCAGCCTCTGATTGGTTCACCATTGCTGAATATTTGCATCTTCATCGGCGAGCCAATGTATCTACATTTGCATTTATGGTTGTACATGAGATTGTATGCACATACAATCACAATGTATACAAGCGGCGGATCCCAAATCATTATGAAATACCTTGAAATCGCATTCGAGTCTGGCTTGTATCTTCATTCCTTGTATATTTCCTTGTATGTTGCACATACAACATGCAATATACATACAACCACAGACTCCATCTCACCTATAAATCAGATTGGAACAACTTTCAAATCCAGCATTGTATATGCACACTTGTATCTCACATTGTATATCGGCATATACAAGCACTTCATCATACAAGCTACGGACCCCAAAATGATTATTCGCTGCATTTGATTCTCCAGTCGGGTCCGGATTGTATTCTTTCCCTTTGTATATCGGCTTTGTATATCGCATATACAATGCGAACATACAAGCAAAACTATACATACAATCGCACCTTGTACATTGTAAACATGCATCTGACCTTTGTATGTGCAAACATACAATGTGGACATACAAATAAAGATGCAAACAAACACTTGTGCCTTTATCAACCAGAATGTATATCCACTTTGGGTTTGGGCCTTGTATATTAGGAATGTATATGCGATTGTATGTGCGAAGATACAATCGCCTATACATGCAATCGGTGGGCCCTAGACTTTCTATCTCCTCCCTTGCATCTTGACTTTGCATATTCTCCTTGTATGCCGCCGATTGATCTTTCCTTCCATGTGGCATATGTATAAGACCTTTGTATCTTTGTGATGTACATTTCGCCTTTGTATCTTGGTGATGTATGTTTCCTTTGCATATCGCCATTGTATATACCTGTTGTATATCAAACATACATGCAAAATATACATTCAATCCTTTACATACAAGCGCTGAATATTCCAGGAATTTACAACAAAATCTTCAATGTACATCCACTTTTCACACCCGAAATTACACATACAAGCCCGATATGCATACGATGATGCATACAACCATTTTTTGCACTTTTTTGAAGTTGATTGAACTTCTTTTGGGCCCGCCAATGTACATTCATGCTTGCACATTCAAATGTACATACAAACAGCGATGCATATACAAAGATACATGCATAAAAATGTGAAGGCTGACAGACTTAGAAAATTTGAAAGTTTGAATGAAAAATGCCTGTGGATTCAAATGCTTGAAACCTAAACCAGCAGTAGGCACCAACAGGTCCAACTAGGGGTCTTTATTTAAAGTTCTCCATTCATTCATTTAAAATCATGGTATGATGCTAGATTAACCTCAGAATCATTGAAGAGTATTTGAAGAATACTTGTCATAGAGCATTATCATATCATTGCAGTAGCCTACATCATCCCAAGTCCATTGCATGCTTGCTTCTTGTCCTCAATCTAACTAGGGTTCAGACGGAAAACATGACCCTTGCAATTTAGTAGATTCTCCAAATATGTTTCTAAACATTGCGAGTTCCTTACCAAATTCAAATATCAAATGGTTGAGGCAAGCAAATTTTGTTTCTATTTTCATTCTTCTATTTTGGACTAAAATGGTAAAAGGGGCAATAAAGGCACATATTACCAATATATATATAGTTGTAGAGGAAAATATATATATATATCCTTCGACAACCATATATATCCTGGAGGAATGGAATTAGTAAGAGGAGCTCATTCATTTTCTATTTCCATTCTTCTATTTTAACCTAAAATGATAAAAGGGGAAACAAAGGCATATATTGCCCATTGAGAAAATGGGTTTTGTTTAATAAAACAAATGTTTGAATGTATGTATGTATGTACATTGTATACATATTATTCGACAACCATATATATATATGGTTGTCAAGGAGTATATATATCTTGGAGGAATGGAATTAGTAAGAGGAGCTCATTCATTTTTTAATTATATTCCTCCATTTTTTACTGAAATGATAAAAGGAGCAGCAAAGGCATACATTGCCTATTGAGCTCCTCCTCCTCCTCCTCCTCTTCATCTTTGTCTTCTTCTTCTTCTTCTTCTTCTTCTTCTTCTTCTTCTTCTTCGTCATCGTCTTCTTCTTCTTTCATCTACAACCACATATATGTATGTATGTACATTGTATACATATATGTATGTATGTACATTACATACATATATATGGTTGTATATGAAAATAACATTTCCTATGTGCAAACTAGCCTAATCAACTAAATAAATACAACTTGGCATAAATTAACCTAGATTAATTAGTCAGTTTTTCTATGAAAACTTATACACACACATGGTTGTAGAGAGAAATAATACATATAGTAAATATATTAATATAGATGAGAGCTGTACATACTTCAATCACATGAGTAACCCTTATAGCATTATAGCTACAGTTGATTGTTATGTGTGCATGGTTGACCTTCTTGGCAGTGCTCGCTATCTTGAGGCACCCTAAACTTTATCATTGAGATACCAATTAAACTTGTGGTGGTTGTGTGGATGTGTTTTCTTGGTGCCTATAGATCATATATGAATATAGGATTAGGAGTATTTACAGTAACACTGCTTTTTTATTTGGATCCTAAAAATATTGCAGGACTTATGTTCTTCTCTCAAACATCTATGCAGAAGTGGGCAGGTGTGGTGAGGTTCAAATGGTAAGGAGATTGATGAAAGATAGAGGAATTAAAAAGATCCCTGGATGTAGTTGGATTTAAGGCCATAAAATGGTACATGCTTTTCATGTAGGAGACAGATCACATCTATGGACATAGGAGATCTATGCAAAGTTGTTGGAGAAATTGGCTTGGAAGATGAAGACAGCAGGGTATTTTCTAGATTCAAGACATTTACTTGATGTTGTGGAAGAGGAGGAAAAATAATTATTTCTCTGTAGACTGCCATCATAGTGAAAATTTGGCAATTGCATTTGGTTTGTTAAACATGCCCCATAACTATTAGAGTTGCTAAGAACCTTCGAGTATGTGCTGATTGCCACACTATAACAAAACTCATCTCCAAGATTGTTGCAAGAGAAATTGTTGTGAGAGATGTGAATCATTTCCATCATTTTAAACAGGGACAATTTTCTTGTGGAGATTATTGGTGATGCTAAATGAAGTAATCTAAAAAATAGGTTTGCACTATAATAATGTGCACAGTGTCAGATCTCCAGTAATAATTAAGGGACATCCATCAAAGCATAACGGAAGGGGAATTTTTTTCAGATGTTGTAGTTGCAAGTGCCCTGGTAGCCATGCATGCATGTCAATTGTTTCACAAGATGCCTAAAAGAAATGTGGTCTCATAGAATGCCATGATTGTAGAAGAAAATGCAACTGGCAGGTGCAAAGACCAACTCCTCAACCTTTGCTAGCATCCTCCCTGCATGTGCACAAATTAAGTACTATTGTATTGTGTATATAGATATATCATTATATTGAGTATTATTGTATTGTATATAATGTACATAGATATAGAAACAATACAATAATACTCAAAATGACTATAATATATATATGTGTGTACCCGTACCCGTCCCCAAACCAGTGACCTAGCATTTAATTGATTAGGATGGATTGCACATAGGAAAATTTTATTTTCTTTTACAAGCATATATTAGTAAACCTACATGGTTGCATGCACCTAGAACACAAGCAAAGCTTACAATGTTAGGATGTGTGCTGGAGTGCTTTTGTAAAATCCATTTTGTGCATATCCTGCAATCATTGTATTCTGTCAGATGACATCTCTTTGAGGCATTCTGTCAAATAGTTCACATGCTTTGTCTATGATTCCACATTTTGCATACATGTCTACCAGAGCATTTCCAACTATAATATCTGACAAAGATCCCCTTATCATTATGCTTTGATGGATGTCCATACCCTATTCGAAAGCTCCCATTTTAGCACAAGCAGGGGGGATGCTGGCAAAGGTTGTGGAATTTGACTTTACAACTGCCAATTGCATCATCTTGAAATTTTCTAAAGACAACAAATCCATTTTGTGCATATCCTGTGATCATTGCAGTCCATGAGACCACACTTCTTTCAAGGATTTTGTCAAACAGTTCTCTCTCTCTCTCTCTCTCTCTCTCTCTCTCTCTCTCTCTCTCTCTCTCTCTCTCTCTCTCTCTCTCTCTCTCTCTCTCTCTCTCTCTCTCTCTCTCTCTCTCTCTCTCTCTCTCTCTCTCTCTCTCTCTCTCTCTCTCTCTCTCTCTCTCTCTCTCTCTCTCTCTCTCTCCAATTGCATTTGTTTGAAAGTTTCTAAAGCCTTTCGGTCCACAAATCCATTTTGTACATATCCTGCAATCATTACAGTCCATGAGACCACATTTCATTTAGGGATTTGTCAAACAGTTCATGTGCCTTGTCTATGCTTCCACATACACATCTCTCTGTGAGAGTATGTGAGAGAGAGGGGGGGAGGTTAAAGAAGAAGCATCATGAATTAAATATATATTTACTGTAGTCCTTTAGAACTTATGACATGCAGAAAATTCTCCCATTCATTTGATATAGCCTTTAAAAAATTGATTTTATATGATTTTAAAAAATCATACACAACCATATGCCTATCAAATTAAAACCCATGCATGGCTGATGCACAGTAGTGTACATATTCATATGGGTGTACATGCATGTCGGTGTGATTGTGGCTACATGCACATGTGTGTGTCCTACATGTCACACATGAATGCATGTAGATACAAATACATGTCTTTTTTATGACTATTTTTCTACTTTATGACAGTATTTTTTATGATTGTTTTTGCTGCCTTATAACAGTCTTTCTAATGACTGTTTTTTGCTGACTTTTGTTGTCTTTTTATGCTGATATCTTCATGTCTACTATCCCTTATCTAATTTTTGTATTTGTTGCTGTTATAAAAGTCACATATGAGTGCATGTAGATACAAATACATGTATTTTTTATGACTATTTTTCTGCTTTATGACAGTGTTCTTTATGATTGTTTTTTCTGCCTTATAACAGTCTTTCTAATGACTGTTTTTTGCTGACTTTTGTTGTCTTTTTATGCTGACATCTTTATGTCTGTTGTCCCTTATCTAATTTTTGTATTTGTTACTGTTATAATAGTCTTTTTATGACTATTTTTCTAACTTTATGATAGTCTTTTTTATGATTGTTTTTATCCTTTAATGGTGACAGTCCCATGGTGTTTTTCTTTGACCTCTTCAACAAAGTCACTATGAAAGAGAACATACCCTTCAATCTAGCATATGAAGGCCTCATGTCCTTGACTGCAGTCTTTTCTAAACCTCTTAACTACTCCTTGTAAAAAATCATTTTGACTATCATGACTTACTACCTCTTGGTGTGATTGTCTACTTCATGTGTAGGCTTCAATGTCACTGTCCTCTTGTCCTGAAGTAGCAGTCATACTGTAGCATCCTCATGTAGATTGTTACTCAAGACACCTATACAATCATATGAGAAACTCTAAATATTCACTTAAGTCTACAAAACAAAAGTTTGACATACCCCTAGCAATGATTGTTCCTTGACATAGGTGACTGTTCCTTGACAAATCTCTTTTCCCTCTTGCATGCTCAAAGTCTCCATTGGTTCAGTGATGTTACTATGATCTCTATCTGGGTTTTGATATTTCTTTGCAATGATCCCTGTCACTATTTCTAAAAACTCATACAAATATAGAAATGAAAATCTAGTAGGGTATCTCATGCATTAGACTGCCCAAGCTTTCTCCCAGAACAATTGCTCCTGTCATGCCAATCATTACATTTATAACAAATGGAGGGTCCCTCTCATAGCAGTGGCACCAAGAAGCTTCAGTATCAAATGTACACTGGGTGTCTTGTCCTGTATCTTCTCCATCATGCCTTGTGCATGTTGTTGTGCCTGTTGAGGCCGATCACCCATCTTTCAAAATCACCCACACAACAATATGTGTATATATCTCTCCAAGGATTCTCAAACAAAGTACTCAAACACTGCTTATAGATTATAGCTTATATATTGCTTATGTTGGCAAGAGACACTGCTAGGCATGATATATGTTGTCATTGATGGCAACTAAGATCATCCGCTTAACACAATTTGTTTATACCGGAAGTCAGATTCAGAATTTGTCTAAGTCTGGTCAGTTGGGAACAAAGCAGCAACAAGGTCTAACATTTTGGTCTAGATCTCTCCGATGGGAAGTTATGATTAGCTACGGATCTAGGGGAGTCATATGCATTGTCAAGATAGTCTAACTCCATATTCTTGTCCTCCGGTGATGAAGGACTCAAAAGATATTAGCCTCTGAGTACCAGGATCCAGTTTGTCAGAGCAGACAGAAGAAGAACAGGCTAACCTTGCAGAAGATCTTGATTCTGGATGTATGGAAGTCATTTGTTAGACAAATGATAATGATCAGTGATAGTGGCCGACATGAGTAATGATTTTCAAGAGCAAGTTTTGGTCCACACCTTAAGTTATACATAGATCTAGCTGACAAAGCAAAGCATTCATAAAAGTTCTAAGTGTTGTTGAAGCCAACTGATAGAATGATTGTAGATCATAATGCGGATATATATAGCTGATGAAATTAGATGATTCAGTGTGTGTGGTGTATGTGAATAAGGTGAATGTGAGAAGAGAAGAAATCCAAAGTGTGAATGAAGGTAGAACAGTAAGGAGAGTAGAGCAAGGATGAAATGTGTAAGATCAATTTTTGTACTTAACCTGAACTGAAATTCTTGCATAAGTAGATGCTATTAATCAGTTCAAATCTCTATCATTCTCTTGTAATGTTTCCATAGGTAGTGAGCCTCCATTTGAGTAGTGATCTTTGGGCAGTGAGCCTGAATGCATGTGCATTCCCATTTGTAAAAATACTTTTAACAGGGTATTAATATTTGTGGGTTAACCCCCACCATGGTTTTTCCCTTAACCGAGTTATAGAGCTCAGAAGGTCTAACAGGGTACATTATTTTTTAACACAAGCCTACCAGAGTGACCCAGAACTTTCTAACCAATTCTTTGCTCTCTTTTGCCCAAACCTTCTAAGCTCTATAAGCCTGAATTGCTAAAATAAAATTTGGGAGTTAAGTCCACCAACCTGGGCCATAAAGACCACTTACAAGATTCCTTACACTATGACGGTTACGATAATAAGTGCCATTAATTCCATGATTCTTGGCAGCCCCACTTATGACAAAATTAGTCAAATCCCACCAAAATTACATTTACAATTGCACCTAAAATAAATTACATTTGTTGCAAATTAAAAATTAGTCAAATCCCATCAAGAAAATTGTACAAAGAAGAAGACAAGCAAGGATAGTAGCAATAGAGGAAGAACAAAAGCAATCTCAGACAAAGGAAGAAGTAAGCAATGAAATGGTGAGTATACCTATGACTGTTTTGACATCAAGAAATGAAGAAGACAAAGTAGACATAGTTGAGGATGAGAAGAAGGTTGTAGTTGTTGCAGATCATGAGGTTGCAGCAGTACAGAATGAGCATGAAAAAGATGGAGCAGCAAACAATGGTGATGAAAAGGTTGTAGAGAAAGAGGTAATACATAATATGTTTTATTTTTTATGATGAGGATGAGAGTAGAATGTATGAAGATGAAAAGATTGCAGCAAATACTGAGCAAATAGATGTTGTAGCAGCAGCAATAGAGGAACATGTGAAAGAGATAAAATTGTATTCTTTTGAATTTATGAAGGATGATTTGCATGTGAGTGTAGAAGAATAGTTAGTGAATGTAGAAGAGATAGTACAATTGGATGTTATATTGTAGGGATCACCAAAGGAGTGTGAGAAGCAAAGTAAAGAATGCATTGCTGGTAATGGTACTGACCAAGTTGTTTTGATGAATGAAGTTGTCATTATTCAGGTGTAGGTATCCAAAGGAGTAGATAAGAAGAAGTTATTTCCATTTGATAGGCCTAAGCACATGAGAAAGAAGGTAGGAAAGCCAAGAGTGAAACTGAAGTGGACATTATTTTGTTTCAAGAAAGTTAGAATGCAGGAAATGCAAGACATCAGTCAGAGACTATCAAACATATTTTTCATAATGATATTCCTTATTCAAGTGGACTTGAATTTTGTTTTATCCAGGAGTATGGTGCAGGAGCATTCACGGTCAATGGCAATCTTACATCACCAAAAATATTTTAATTTTTAGTTGTTTGGTTTTTTCAATAATGTTGGAGCTTTGAGAAAATCATATTTTAATTTGAAAAAAATGTAATTTCCCTTAGGTTCAATTGTAAATATAATTTTAGTGGGATTTGACTGATTTTTTCATAAGTGGGGCTGCCAAGAATCTTGGAATTGATTTCCAAGAGGTGGGGCCAGAAGCCTTGCATGTTGTTGCATGTTTGGGTCGTAACTATGAGACCCAGTCTCGGTAAAACAAGTATAAATTTCTCATATCTTATCTAAATTAAGAAATTAAAAATGTTCTGGAAAGATGGAAAGGAGAGACACGAAACCCAGAAACCATTTTAGGAAATTCCAAAAAATGAGGACACAGTGAAAGGAATAAGTGGCGGGTTTTTATTGGAGCTGGAAGAAAAAAATTGGAGGAGAGACCCAGATGTTGGGAAATGAGTCCAGGATGCTGAAAATTTATTTGTTATAGGTGTTGCATGTATAATTCCAGGAAGCTCATAAGCTTCATGTTGATGTAATGAAATTTCTTATTGAAATAAAATAAGTGTTACAGATTTATCTTCCATTTTCTATTGTTTCACTTCATTTGTAGCCTTCTTGCATAGGCTTTTGTGTTGGTATTTGTTGTAGATTTGAAAGGGAGAGTTTCCCTCTCATAATTACGAGCCCCCATTTTTAGAGTTACAAATTTTGGAATTACTAAAATAAAATTTGGGAGTTAAGTCCACCAACCTGGGCCATAAAGACCACTTACAAGATTCCTTACACAATGATGGTTACGATAATAAGTGCCATTAATTCCATGATTCTTGGTAGCCCCACTTATGAAAAATCAGTCAAATCCCACTAAAATTACATTTACAATTGTACCTAAAATAAATTACATTTGTTGCAAATTAAAATATGATTTTATCAAAGCTCCAACATTATTGAAAAAACCAAACAACTAAAAATTAAAATATTTTTGGTGATGCAAAATTGCCATTGACCGTGAATGCTCCTGCACCATACTCCCAGAGAAAACAAAATTCAAGTCCACTTGAATAAGGAATATCATCATGAAAAATATGTTTGATAGTCTGTGACTGATGTCTTGCATTTCATGAATTCCAACTTTCTTGAAAAAAAATAATGTCCACTTCATTTTCACTCTTGGCTTTCCTACCTTCTTGCTCATGTGCTTAGGCCTGTCAAATGGAAATAACTTCTTCTTATTTACTCCTTTGGATACCTGCACCTAAATAATGACAACTCCATTCATCAAAACAACTTGGTCAGTACCATTACCAACAATGCATTCTTTACTTTGCTTTTCACACTCCTTTGGTGATCCCTGCAATATAACATCCAACTATACTATCTCTTCTGCATTCACTAACTATTCTTCTACACTCACATGCAAATCATCCTTCACAAATTCAAAAGAATACAATTTTACCTCTTTCACATGTTCCTCTATTGTTGCTGCTACAACATCTATCTACTCACTATCTGCTGCAATCTTTTCATCTTCATACACTCTACTCTCATCCTCATCATAAAAATAAAACATATTATGTATTACCTCTTTCTTTGCAACCTTTTCATCACCATTGTTTGCTGCCCCATCTTCTTCATGCTCATTTTCTACTGCTACAACCTCATGATCTGAAACAACTACAACCTTCTTCTCATCCTCAACCATGTCTACTTTGTCTTCTTCATTGCTTGATGTCAAAACAATCATAGGTATATTCACCATTTCATTTTTTACCTCTTCTATTGTTGTTGTCCTTGCTTGTCTCATTCTTCTTTGAATAATCTTTCTAATGGGCTATGTAACCTTCCTCTTCACTAATAAGTGCCAGCTTTGCAACTGTTGAACTATTCTTTCCATATTTTTTTCCATCTCTTCCATAGCTTGCCTTAGTTCTTTTATCTCTTTCTCAACCTCTATTTGCCTCATCTTTTCCTCTTTCCTCTTCCTCTCTTTTTCTTCTTGCTTCTTCTTTTGCGAACCCGTAGTTTGCAAGTACCTTCTAAACAAATCCATCTTTCCTCAAGCAAGTCTCTTTCACCTTGCTTCTTCTTTTCTTTGCCTCACCTAAGTATCTTCTCTTTTCCTCTACCTAGTCTTTTGGCAACCAAGTTCTTTGTTCAACTACACAAACAAAAACCCACAAACACCAAACTCTATTTTGCCCAGACCTTCTGAGCTCTGATACCAATTGATGCAGAGCAAGGGAACACTTATCAAGTCTCAAAAACATGAGTAACTAATCTTGGAGGGAAGAAGGACAGCAAACATCTTGGAGGGAAGGACAACAAACTTGCTTATCAAGACACCTACAAACTCCATTTTTCGACCCAACTTGGTTTGGACAAATGTGATGACTACCAACATTTGAGGAGGGCATGAGACATATTCATTTGACCAATGGAGGCTTATCAAACTCATAAATTAGCCTAGAAAGTTGTCCTACCCAAGGTTCCTTCACAAATGGCCTATTTTCCTCATAGCCCTAGAAATGCGGTTTAGAGGGCTTAACTCCAAAACTTTCCAAACAACTCCCAGAACTCTTTATATTTTTAGATACCCATTATGGCCCTCTATAACATACTTGACATGCAAGGTACATTGTTTTCAAACACAAGCCTCTAAAAATGATTGTTCCTACTGTTCCAAGGGGCAATTAGCCCTAGGTTTACAAAGGAAGTACCCTACCAGAGTGACCCAAAACTTTCTAACCAATTCCAAAAGTTAATATGGATTGCAAATGGATGGATTCAATAGGTTTTGGACCTCCATGGGCATTAGAAACAAGTTTTCCAACTAAATCTTCCTCTAGCTATCACCAATGGCTTAATACATAGAGATATCAAGCCAAATCTTTCTCAAATCTTGTCTTGGACTACTCCCCTACACCTGCACACAAAACCCATTGTAGAATATACCTATACAAACCCAAAAAATCTAGAATATACCTATACAGTCATGTATTAATTTATTATTGTAATAAGGTTTGAGTCAGACCACTCTCTCTATTTTAGAAACCACTCCCTCTATTCTAGAAGTCAACTAGTAGTGGAACTCCAAATAGCATGTGCTATGTTTGGAAAAAATAAGTCTCTAGGCTAAAATTACTGAAACTAGTGGGAAATTAGTGAGTTTTTTTGGCTT
Source organism: Cunninghamia lanceolata (assembly GCA_027924645.1). Classification (NCBI taxonomy): domain Eukaryota; kingdom Viridiplantae; phylum Streptophyta; class Pinopsida; order Cupressales; family Cupressaceae; genus Cunninghamia; species Cunninghamia lanceolata. The sequence continues at coordinate 8,861,976 of BSBN01000400.1, forward strand.
TTTAGATAGGAAAAGAATCTTGCACGAAATATAGTGATTATTTGGATTGTATTTATCCCCTGGAGGGCATGGAAAACATATCATTAAAGTTGGAAAAGATAAAATACAGAAAAGAAGACTGTTTGTTGCTTTTTACTGTGAAAATTTGTTGTTCTTTGCTACAATACTCACCCGTACAACCATTTAAAGGACTCCCACATTTTGGATGATGTAAATACATGTTTTAAATTTCATTTGAGTCTATTTGGGTGTCTTGAAATTGTAGGAGAAAGAAGAACAAAATGTTGTCCCAAAATTGTTGTTTCTAGAAAGGTTTGGTAGGGTTTTAAGAGTTTTATGGGGTTCTAACCCAAATCTTTGAGTTAGAGCCCCAAAATAGATTTTTTGGGTCTGTATAGGTATATTCTACAATAGGTTTTGTGTGTAGGTGTAGGGGAGCAGTCCAAGACAAGATTTGAGGAAGATTTGGCTTGATATCTTTATGTATTAAGCCATTGGTGATAGCTAGAAGAAGATTTAGTTGGAAAACTTGTTTCTAATGCCCATGGAGGTCCAAAATCTATTGAATCTATCCATTTCCAATCCATATTAACTTTTGGAATTGTTTAGAAAGTTCTGGGTCACTCTGGTAGGGTACTTCCTTTGTAAACCTAGGGCTAATTACCCCTTGGAACAACAGGAACAGTCATTTTTAGAGGCTTGTGTTCCAAAACAATGTACCCTGCATGTCAAGTATGTTATAGAGGGCTGCAATGGGTATCTAAAAAGATAAATATTTCTAGGAGTTGTTTGGAAAGTTTTGGAGTTAAGCCCTCTAAACTGCATTTCTAGGGCTACAAGGAAAATAGGCCATTTGTGAAGGAACCTTGGGTAGGACAACTTGCTAGGCTAATTTATGAGTTTGATAAGCCTCCATTGGTCAAATGAACATGTCTCATGCCCTCCTCAAATGTTGGTAGTCATCACATTTGTCCAAACCAAGTTGGGTCCAAAAATGGAGTTTGTAGGTGTCTTGATAAGCAAGTTTGTTGTCCTTCCCTCCAAGATTAGACACTCATGTTTTTGAGACTTGATAAGTGTTCCCCTGCTCTGCATCAAATGGTATCAGAGCACAAGTTCTGATTGGTAAAGAGTGAATAAGAAGGAGTACAAGATGCCTCCTAAGAACAGTCCAGTCCTCACTAAAGAAGTGAGATTGATGAAGGAATCTCAAGGAGTCCTAACCAGACTTGCAGTCATTGAAGCAAACCTGAGAAGAGGTGGGGTCATTGAGGAAGACAGTGACCAAGAGTGTGAGGGTGAGAATGTAGACCCTCAAGAGGGATCCAGTCAGACAGAGATGGATCTAGATGCAAAAAGGTTTATGAAGATGCTGCAGACTGTGAAAGGATAAAGCACTGATGTTAAGATGGAGTTGCCCATGTATGAGGGTAAGATGAATAGTGAGGAGGTACTAGACTGGATTGATTCTTTAGATAACTACTTTGAGTACAAAGAGATGCCTGAAGAGAAGAAAGTCAAACTGGCAAAGACCAAGTTAAAGGGAGCAGCACTAACATGGTGGAACTATGTTCAGTCAGAAAGAATAAGACAAGGAAAAACTAAAATCAGCTCATGGGACTGGATGGTGTCCAAGGTGAAAGGTCAATTCCTTCCAAAAGATTATGCCATTCAAACCTTTAGAAGGTTGCAGAACTTGAAACAGAAAGAGATGGATGTAATGGCCTACACAAAGGAGTTCCATAAGCCTAGTATGAGAACTGGCCATAATGAGGATGAAGTTGAGAAGATTGCTAGATACATGAATGGTCTTAGGTTCAATATCCAAGATGAACTAAGTCTCACTACACCTAGGAATGTGGAAGAATGCTTCCAGTTAGCAGTAAGAGCTAAGGAGAAGATCAAGAGGAAACAAGAACAAAATGGAAGGGGTAGAGGAAAGAACTTCAGAGGAAGAGGAAACTTTGGTGGAAGAGAACAGAAGCAGCAAGGAGAAACAAATGACAGCAACAAGGAGAACCATGAACCAAGAGGAGATTCAAGTGAAAGAGGCAGCTTTAGAGGAAGGAGATCAAATAGTAGAGGTAGGTTTGGAGGTCATGGTAGAGGGTCAAGCACCTTCACAGGCAAGTGCTACAACTGTAATCAAGTTGGACATCCTGCATTCAAATGTCTAGACAAGCAAGCATCAAGTTCACATGGAGGTGATAGAAGAGTCCACATAGTGCAAGAGGAGAACTAAGAGAGTGTAAACTCACATTCTGTGCATACAGGCCCAGAGGTAAGAGAATCCTTAATGATAAGAAGGACATTGCTGAAGGTACCATCAGCCAAAGAGCCCCCACAGAGAAAGGCCTTGTTCAGGACACTCTGCAAAGCACAAGGAAAGGTATGTAAGGTGATTGTTGATTCTGGTTCTACTGACAATCTTGTGTCTCTAGAAATGGTAGAAAAGTTGAAGATAAAGAAGATTCCTTACTCTACATCCTACAAGGTATCGTGGCTCAATAAGGGTCAGCAAGTACTTGTGAATGAACAAGCTTGGGTGGAGTTCAACATTGGTGGCTACAAGGACAAGATCTTGTGTGATATCATCCCTATGGATGTATGCCATCTGCTCTTAGGCAGACCATGGTAATTTTCCTGAAAGGCCAAGCATGATGGAGAAGAGAATACATACATGATTGTGAAGGATGGGGTGACCTACAATCTTACACCTATAAAAGAAGATGGCACAACAATCCATGAAGGACCAAGTGTGATGATGGTGAAAGAGAAAGGGTTTTTTAAGACACTAAAAGAAGAAGAGGTATAAATTTCCAATACCTCGGATAGAAGATCTAATGGATAGTTTGGGCAATGCATGTTACTTTTCTAAGATAGATTTAAAGAGTGGTTATCATCAGATAAGAATAAGAGAGGGTGATGAATGGAAGACAGCATTCAAGACAAATGAAGGTCTTTATGAGTGGCTAGTAATGCCATTTGGGTTATCAAATGCCCTAAGTACATTCATGAGACTTATGAATGAAGTTCTCAAGCATTTCATAGGCAAGTTTGTGGTAGTCTATCTAGATGACATTCTTGTGTACAGCAGAACCAAAGAAGAACACTTATAACATTTAGACATGGTGTTGAAAAGATTGAATGAGGAGAAACTGATGATCAACCTCAGGAAGTGTGAATTCATGAAAGAGGAGCTTATCTATCTTGGGTTTGTGATCTCCAAAGGTACACTAAAGATGGATCCATCCAAGGTAGAAGCCATACTTAGCTGGCCAACTCCTAAAACAACAGCAAAGGTAAGAAGTTTCCATGGTTTGGCCACATTTTATAGAAAGTTTATCAAGAATTTTAGTCACATTTGTTCTCCTATTCTGGATACTATCAAAGGAGATAAGAAGAAAAAGTTTCAATGGATAGAGGAAGCTGAGAAAAGATTTGAATACATGAAGACAAGGGTGGCTCAACAACCTATTCTTGCACTCCCTGATTTCAGAAAGGTGTTCACAATTGAATGTGATGCAAGTGGATATGCCATAGGTGCAATCTTGAGTCAAGATGGGAGACCAGTTGCATTCTTCAGTGAAAAACTCAATGAAGCCAAGAGGAAGTACTCTTCCTATGACCTTGAACTCTATGCTATGGTACAGTCACTCAAGAAGTGGAGGCACTATTTATTGCCTAAGGAGTTTATTGTCTTCATAGACAATCATGCTTTGAGTTTCTTGAACAACCAAGATAAGCTAAGTCACAGACACATGAAGTGGATGGAGTATATGTAGGCCTACACATTCACCATCAAACACAAGAAAGGACAAGAAAACAAAGTTGCTGATACTCTGAGTAGAAGGTCCATGATGGTGCAGGAGATCAAGTTGCAAAGTGTAGGTATTGATGCACTCAAAGGTATGTATGAGAATGATGAAGATTTCAGTACTATTTTTACTGTTTGCAATCAGTCCCAAGATGTTTTTTCACAATGAATTTTCTGAGTTTGTGGTACAAGATGGTCTATTGTTCATGGGAGCTCATGTGTGTGTGCCAAGATGCTCCATGAGAGCAAATTTGATCAAGGAAAAACATTGTGGCAGCCTGAGTGGTCACTTTGGTTATGACAAAAGTTTGGAGCAGGTCAAGAGATTTTATCATTGGCCTAGGTTGCATAATGATGTGAAGAAGTTTATGGAGAGTTGTGTGATATGGTAGAGGGCTAAAGGATCAAGTTCTAATGCAGGTGTATATCAGCCTTTACCAATCAGCCATGGGAGTCTATCAGCATGGACTTTGTTTTAGGTCTGCCCAAGACACAAAGAGGTTATGACAGCATTTTTGTTGTTGTAGATAGATTTAGTAAGATGGCACATTTCATTTATTGTAAGTCCACTCATGATGTCTCTCATATTGCTTGTCTATTGTTCAAGGAAATTGTAAGAATCCATGGATTGCCTTTGACAATAGTGTCTGACAGAGATTCCAAGTTCATTGGTCACTTTTGGAGAACTTTGTGGAAGAAGCTGGGAACAAATCTAACTTTCAATTTTTCCTACCATCCCCAAATAGATGGGCAAACTGAAGTTGTAAATAGGTCTTTGGGAAACCTATTAAGGTGCTTAACAAAGGAGCATAATCAGTCATGGGATCTACTGCTACCCCAAGCCGAATATGCCTACAATGACTCTATTAACAGGAGCATTGGAAGAACACCCTTTGAAGTAGTGTATGGCATGAAGCTAAGAGGCATTTATGAATTGAGAGACCTAAGAGGAGTAGACAATAGAAGTGCACAAGGAGAAGACTTTGCCACAACCATGAAGGAGATACATCACCAAGTAAGAGAAACTCTTGAAAAGAGTGTTGCCAAGTACAAGGAGAAGGCTGATCTAAGAAGAAGAGATGTTCAATACAAAGTAGGTGACATGGTGCTGGCTCATTTGAGGAAGGAGAGACTGCCCAAGAGTAGATATACAAAGCTGATGATGAAGAAGATAGGACCTTGCAAGTGGTCCACAAATTTGGTCAAAATGCCTATGAGATAGAACTCCCTCCTGGAGTTGCTATCTCCCCCATTTTCAATGTTGTAGACCTGTATCCTTTCAAAGGATCTAATGTTGCAGATGAAGAAGTTGAAGATGTTGCTGATGAGGATTGGATAAGGGATCTTCCACCTAGTCAGCCAATGAAACTTGAAACTATTTTAGACACAAGAGAGATTAAGAGGACAAAAAACAAAGTCTATAATGAACATTTGGTGAAATGGAATGGTTTGCCAATTGAAGATGCTACATGGATGACAGAAGAAGATATCAAACAGCATGGAGCCTCTGTCCAAGAGCTCATTTCATTAGGAGATTGAAATCTTTTTACCCCGGTTGTATGGTGTAGAGACCACCATAGTTAATTTTGACTTGTATGCTCACTAGGAGCCTTAAATTTTGGATTTTATGCCCATTATGAGCCTAGGTGGAGTCATGTATTAATTTATTATTGTAATAAGGTCTGAGTTATACCACTCTCTCTATTTTAGAAACCACTCCCTCTATTCTAGAAGTCAACTAGTAGTGGAACTCCAAATAGCATGTGCTATGTTTGAAAAAAAATAGTCTTGAGGCTAAAATTAGTGAAATTAGTGGGAAATTAGTGAGTTTTTTTGCCTTTTTAGATAGGAAAAGAATCTTGCACAAAATATAGGAATGATTTGGATTGTATTAATCCCCTAGAGTTCATGAAAAATGAATCATTGAAGTTGGAAAAGAGAAAATACAGAAAAGAAGACTGTTTGCTACTTTTTACTGTGAAAATTTGTTGTTCTTTGCTACAATACTCACCCGTACAGCCATTTAAAGGACTCACATTTTGGATGATGTAAATACATGTTTTAAATTTTATTTGAGTCTATTTGGGTGTCTTTAAATTGTAGGAGAAAGAAGAACAAAATGTTGTCCCAAAATTGTTGTTTCTAGGAAGGTTTGGTAGGGTTTTAAGAGTTTTATGGGGTTCTGACCCAAATCTTTGAGTTAGAGCCCCAAAATGGATTTTTTGGGTTTGTATAGGTATATTCTACAATGGGTTTTGTGTACAGGTGTAGGGAAGCAGTCCAAGACAAGATTTGAGGAAGATTTGGCTTGATATCTCTATGTATTAAGCCATTGGTGATAGCTAGAGGAAGATTTAGTTGGAAAACTTATTTATAATTCCCATGGAGGTCCAAAACCTATTGAATCCATCCATTTGCAATCCATATTAACTTCTTGAATTGGTTAGAAAGTTCTGGGTCACTTTGGTAGGGTACTTCCTTTGTAAACCTAGGGCTAATTGCCCCTTGGAATAGTAGGAACAGTCATTTTTAGAGGCTTGTGTTCCAAAACAATGCACCCTACATGTCAAGTATGTTATAGAGGGCCATAATGAGTATCTAAAAATATAAATAGTTCTAGGATTTGTTTGGAAAGTTTTGGAGTTAAGCCCTCTAAACCGCATTTCTAGGGCTACAAGGAAAATGGCCATTTGTGAAGGAACCTTGGGTAGGACAACTTGCTAGGCTAATTTATGAGTTTGATAAGCCTCCATTGGTCAAATGAACATGTCTCATGCCCTCCTCAAATGTTGGTAGTCATCACATTTGTCCAAACCAAGTTGGGTCCAAAAATGGAGTTTGTAGGTGTCTTGATAAGCAAGTTTGTTGTCCTTCCCTCCAAGATGTTTGTTGTCCTTCTTCCCTCCAAGATCAGTTACTCATGTTTTTGAGACTTGATAAGTGTTCCCTTAATCTACATCAGATCAGTTTTTGTACTTAACCCAAACTGAAATTCTTGCATAAGTAGATGCTATTAATCAGTTCAAATCTCTATCATTCTCTTGTAATGTTTCCATAGGCAGTGAGCCTCCATTTGAGCAATGATCTTTGGGCAATGAGCCTAAATGCATGTACATTCCCATTTGTAAAAATACTTTTAATAGGGTATTAATATTTGTGGGTTAACCCCCACCGTGGTTTTTCCCTTAACCGGGTTTCCATGTCAAAATCTTGGTGTCGAATGTGTTATCTATGTTTTATGTTCATATGTTATCGATTGATGCTGAAATGCTCATATCATTAAATTAATTATAATTGGAAAAGGAAGATTAAGAGAGAAAAGATTGTAAAAGTGTGACAACTGATTCACCCCCCCTCTCAGTTGTCCAGTCCTAAACCAACAATTGGTATCAGAGCAAGGTTCCTTTGGAAAAGTTTAACAGCTTAAGGAAGATCTGGGAAGGCAGTAAAAATGGATGAATACAATCTTCAAGGACAACTTAATCTTGCCCTAGATGATCTTGAGCAGTCGAAGGCAAAAGTCCAAGAACTACAAGATAATCTCAAAAAGGCTAAAGACTTCATTGAAATCTTAAAATAAAAGTTAAGCAAATCCAATGCAAAACCTCTTCAACTAGAAGACAAGGCCTTGAAAGAAAAGACAAAAGAATGTGAAAAGTTAGCTAAAGAAGTTGTTGTCCTAAAACATGAAATGGAAACTGGGGTGATGAGACTGACCAAGGAAATTGAAGATAGGAAGAAAACTAAAGAAGAGATGAAGCAAAATCTGAAAGAAAGAACTAAAGAACACTGCAGAATGGATGGAATAGTTGGTCTCCTAGAATCTAATCTACAAGAAAGTAGAAACAATGAGAGAGAACTTGAGAGATGGATTATCACTCTCAGACATGACCTAGAAATTGCAAATGAGTATAAAAAGAAGTTCAAAATAAGCTCAGCTAAACTTGAAGCACTAATTGAAGAACAGAAAAAGGATAATGACAAGCGTAATCTTAGATATGAGAAAGGTGAAAGCTCTGGATCTGGAAAAAGAAATTTTCAACCAAGGAATAAAAGGAACATAACTAGAAAACCTCCGGTAAGACACCCTAATGCTCAAAGATATCCATCATTTAATGGAAATTGTTTCAATTGCAATAAATTTGGTCATAGAGCTATTCAGTGTAGAAGTAGAGAAAATCAAAATGGTCCATCCTTCTCTGGTCAATGCTTCAAATGCAAGAGGTATGGTCACAAATCCAATGAATGTAGAAGTATGATAATGAATAACTCAAATGGTAATTCTTTCAATGGCTACTACTTTGCTTGCAATGGATTTGGACACATGGCTAATCAGTGCAGGTCCAGAGGAAATCAAGTATGCTTTAACTGCATTAAATCTGGTCATGTTACAAGATTCTGCAGAAATAGGAACAATGGAAGAAGAGGTCCTGTAAACAGAAAACTAGATGAGCAGAGATAAGACATAGGCAAAAGGAAAATTGATGTGAATGAGATACGGAGTGAAATGAACAAAATTTGGATAAAGAAAGATACAATAAACAATAGTGATGGGTCCGCACCGAAATCCAGTGCTGATAATTCCTCCAGGAATTAAGTCAGAAGCTCTGGCTCAAGGGGAGCTGCATTGAACATCAAATTCCCCCAGTCAATAAGTGGGTGCCTGAGTTGGGCACAATAAAAGAGAATATTCTAAATTGGTTCAGAACCTATGGAAGGATTTTCATAAGAAAAGATGTGGATATGAAATCTTGCGGAGTGATTCATGAAGATCTATCAAAAATAATGTAACTGGATACAATTAGGGCAACAAATTTATTACAAAGGCAAATTAGGTGATGTGAAGCTTTAAAAGGTCCATTGGTCACTCATTTGAATCACCTTGCTTTCAAAGAAAACAAGAAGAAGAGTATTTGAGCTGCAAATCCAGAGATTGAGGCAAAGAGCAGATTCAACCGGCAATTGATCAACCCCAACCCCGTGAAAGAAAAAGGTACCTCTCTGTAAAGCTTTGAATCTAAAATCTGTTGAGATGGCTACTCCTCATATTGTTGACATTACTGAAAGGCCTCGACCAAAATTTAAGAAGAATCCTCACAAATCAATTGAAGTCAACCTGTTAGGTGCTTTTTCAAGTGTTCTGTATGGTGTGTTGCATATAGATGAAATTAGGGTTTATATTCATGCAAATATAGATGAGTTTGGAGATTCAAGGTATGTAGACTTATTTGAGAAACAACTCATGGATGAAAATCACGAACTTAAACCTGAGTATAAGGCCCTATAGGATAAACACTTTATTCAGATTATGGGGTTTCCAACATTTGATGAGGATGAATGGGTCTGATACGTCCTGAGTCAGATGCATGATGAATTCATTTGGTTGTTAAAACCATTCAAGATTACTAGGGATGCTATCAAAAATGTAACTGGTTTAAACTCAACCGAAGGATTGCCCATGTTGAAAGCTGTGAAAAAATATATAGTAACTGATGCTACCGGAGCTAAGTTTGACAGAAGGGAAATGACTATTAATGATATTAAAGAAACCGGATGTCAAATTCGCCTCCATGGTGATTGGGTACAAGATTTACCACTCGAACAGAGAAAATTCTATTTCTGGAACAGCCATATATGTTGCATATAAGATGCTAAGGGAAAATGTTGATTATGACTTGTGTGAACTACTACAGAATCAACTGATTGAAAATTTGAACAAGATCAAGAAAGATAAGAAAAACACTTTCAAGTATGGTACATTGACTCTATGTCTATTCTTTTACTTTATGAATGAGGTACCTGGGGTAAAAGGTGTGCACTAGACTAAGGATGAGCCAGTTGCCATTCAGATCAGAAATCATCTTCGCAGCATTGGTGATTTCAAAGCTCATAAAACTACAATATGGGGTTACTTCAAGAATTTTTAGAGTATGATGCACTCAAGGGAAAGAATTCCTAATTCAATTGTTAACAAGTACAAGAATGAAATATGCTTCATGGTTGATATTGATCAATGTTTAATGGAAGCAGTGGAACCCAGAACTATTTTGATCATGCCCATGGGGTATGAAGTAGATGAAAGGATCTTAGATATGTATACTCAACATCTACTATGCAAGCCCAAAGACACAACGGTTGAAAGATTTGGAACTTCTGAGGAGCTGACTTTAAAATTGCATATCGAGCTCAGAGAACCTGAAACCAATAGGAGAGTAAGAAAAGAAGTTAAATAGTTAGTTGAAAATCTTGGCCTAACTAAGGAAGCTATGAAGAAATTCAGAGAAAGAACAGAGAAGGATGAGAAAAAGAAACAAGATAAGAAACCAATATGTGATCTGGTGGAATTCTCTTCTACTTCAAGAACTACTAGAAGCTTTGCTACTGCCTCTGCTCCTTCCAAAACTGCAAAATTGGAAGCAAAATCATCCAGAAA